>OZ035884.1:36901206-38336206 GCA_964034835.1 Muscina levida | reverse complement strand
ATTTTTTTTGTACAAAAAAAACATAGCAAAGGTATGATGTGTAGATCGTCCACTACAAGGAATGAGTTTATATATCATTGGATATCAAAGGGACAATAACTCAATGAGAGGCGCTAGAACTATAGTTTATTTATATGACAGACCGTGACGGGATTGTTATATTGCGGCTGCTCTTGACTTTGGATCCCGGTACAATATTACACCTTTTACAAAGCGGCAAAAATGAAGAAGATGCCTTCCAAAAATTTTAATTTGATTGTTTTTAGACTGGGTTATTTGCTTACTTATTTACCCTTTATATTCCATGGGCCGACCAACACATGATGGTTAGAACACGCAGCTACAATGCGGGAAATCCGTGGTTTGATTCCTGTCTCCAGTCATCTTCATTTTTTCTTTCATTGCCGGCCCCTCAATGTTATCGACAGCAATTTCGCAGTAAAGTGTCGAGTCAATCGGCTTGTCTAGAAAAAAGCTTCTCAAACAGTGACGTTCGCATTCGTCGATAAACAAGAAGGTGCCGTTAGTTGTGAATTCAAAAAATAGAAAGCGTGTTAATTCACAAAAACGTGAGAAGCTTTGTTATACCTCATTCATTGGGTGTAAAGGGAAAATGAAGTATGGGAGAGCTTCTCTCATTTGAGTGAATAACAAGCATCTGTGTTTATACTGCACAACGAAACCTATGATTTAACAACCAATCCGAACGTCAGCCGTTCCAGAAGCTTCTACTACCCATGACGATTAACTCGACGCTATTGAGAAGTTACTGTGGACAACATCGAGGGGGCCGCCGATAAAAGAAATATAGATGACTGAGACAGGAATCGAATCCAGGTATCCCGCATATTAGGACACAATTTGGCAACTTCGAAGAAGTCAATTAAAAACTTCTCAAAATACCTGACGTTCCAAATTGATATTTAACTGTATCACACTGTATTTAACTTTACAATGTGGAGCATTATCAACCATTTGTAGAACACATACCAGTCAGCGTATTCAGTCTATTTGAACGCGCTTGACTACATCGATGTCGTTATTTAGCTCATGGTTCATACGACGAACCTACGGCATGTAGGTCCAAATATCCGATAATGGGTCCAAATATTTTGCAAAGTATTTTTTCTCGTAGACTCCCAGAATAGGTTGATCCGATTGTGTCATTCATCACTGTAGAGCATGACTGGTAGGATCAGTGTCTTGTAAAGGTAGATCTTTGTTCATCGAAAGAGGGTATTGTTACTAAATCGCTTTCTTAGAGCATAGCTACATCAATAATCGTCTCTTAAAGTCCAGGCTGACATTATTATATATGTTTAGGGCGAAGGAGCGGTATACCAAATTATTAACCCCTTCACTGTTATAGTTGTCAACGTACACGCCGCGTCCCAAGCGAGTAGACTCTTTGTCCGTTAAAGCAAATAACTTGATTTTGTCCTCATTTATCAACATACCATCTTCTGCAAAATGCGTGTCAATGCTTAATATAGCCACAGTAACATCCCGCAGTCCTCGGCCAATGATATCTCTATCATCGGCATATGCGAGCATGTTGCCAGACATATTTACCGCTGCTTTCCTTAACACCTTCTCCATCACTATGTTGAACAGTATGCATTACAAACCATCACCCTGTCTAAGACCCCTCGTCGTATCAAATGGCGCAGATAGATCCTTGCCAATCCTTTGTAATCAAGAAGAAGTGGAAAGTGTCGATTTGCTTCTTATGGATTTTCTCCAGAATTTGCCGTAGTGTAAATATCTGATCCGTCAAGGATTTTCCTGATCTAAAGCCGCACTGATAAGGTCTAATCCGGTTTTCCACTTTTGGCTTTAGACATTCACACAGTATGCTAGAAAGGACCTTATACGCAAACGGTAAGAGGCTAAGAGGTTTCTGCAGGTTGCGGATAGCTAAACGGCCTACATATATGTAGGTTAACTACGATTAATAAGTAGTCCCCGACCAGAGCGGTAGAGACCGAGGGAGTACTATACAAGGATACATGCCTGATGACGAATCTATTACATGGCGAATCAGGGTCGCCACTAAATAAGCACTACACATCATGGGGTGTCCTCTTGAGAGGTAATGATAGAAGGGTGATGTCTCCGTGGTTCCCCTTATCAAACAAAAAATATCCATAGCATCTTTTCCATATTGATCGGCTTCCTGGTCAGCGTCTGCCTCAGAAAGAGCGGCTGAAATGAATCATGTCAGTAGGAATAAAATGCAGAACCCGGTTTGCTAGGCTTGGGGAGAAAAATATCTCCCCATATCTGCAGACCAGATTTCCATGTCTGTCAGACCAATATTACAAAAACATTGGTTTTTAACTTTTGGTAAAGTTTTCGGGCTTCGCCTCTATCGATGTAGTTTTCGATATCCTGTCTTTATCACTTGAATCATATTTTGTCTCGCTCTTCTCTATGCCGTTCAGTCACAGCACGCGTTACCATTGGCTATGGTTTTACTTTGTATGTAGCATCGATTGTTAATAAGCGACATTCTTCATCGTACCAGGGTTTGTCTGACTGTAGTTGTTTTCGGTAGTGGTTATAGAATGAGCAATATGTTGCCAGTATGTGTCGGGAGTATTTGAGTCATTTGTTTGGAAAATGAATTTTCTATCTCAGGGATGTGCAGCTAAGTGATGATGAGGTTTTTCAACGATCTGCCAAAACAACCGTGTAAACTACAAATTTGTGTTTGCAGATAAATTTGTTGTCTGACCGATAGTGGTTAGAACACGCGACTACCATGCGGAAGATCACAGGTTCCACTTTTGGCTCCAGTCATCTTAATAAAAAAACAATTTTCTTTCATTGTCGGTACCCCTCGAATGTTGTTGACAGCAACTTCGCAGTATAAGTGTCGGGTCAATCGGCATGTCTAGTAATAGCTTCTCAAACAGTGACGTTCGCATTCGTCGATAAACAAGTAGGTGACGTTAGTTGTGAATCTAAAAATAGTAAGCGTGTCAATTCACAACAACGCGAGTAGCTATCCCATACCTCATTCATGGGGTGTAAAGGGAAATTAAGGTTTTTTTAAGTAAGACAATGAGATTGTGAGGTTTTTCTTAAAATCGACTGAACTGGCTGATGTTGGCTGATCTGACAGCATTGTAAGATCTTGCAATCGTCCATACATAGTTTATGACATATCAGTATTGGCATAACTTGTGTGGTACTAAATATTGAGGTTTTTTACACTTGTTACTATTAGATATGCGTTCGCATTGCCTAGGAAATAAACGATCTTTTGGGCTTAGTGAGATTTGGAGGAGTATTCTGGTTGTTTTCAGGCAAATAAGGTTGTGAACAGTGAACATTGAACAGTTAACAAGAAAAAGTTAACAATTACTTTGCGACAGACCACATTGGCGAGGGTTCTGCTTACCAGAAAAAGTTATATCGGCCTTTCAAACGTATTAAGATGAAACAAAATCTGAACCACATGTAACGTGACGCCAGTCGTCCGTACATACATTCACCTACATACACAACTCCTTCTTTAAACAACCTTTGTTTGACCTTCAACATCGCCAACAAAAGCAACCTGCATACATACTTTCAATTACTACGAGCGCAGCAGAGGCCGAATGGCAGCAACCTTCATTTGTCCTTCAATACTGTTAATTCTTCAACTACTTGAAGGGCAATCGTCAATTCTACCAATCGCACTACCGCTGCAAACGACCGCTGCAAACGACGCGTTCGGCAATGCACACAGCTGCCACCAATGACACATTCGGCAATCGCTACTAACGGCTAATGAGCGCGACAACGAACATCCAACCAAACACATTAAGGAGACGACATCACACATCAGTTAAATCGGACTTCGGTCTGTTGAATGTTGAATTGGACTTCGGTCTGTTGAATCGGACTTCGGTCTGTTGAATCGAACTTTGGTCTGTTGAATCAGACTTCCGTCTGTTGAATCGGACTTCGGTCTGTTGAATCGGACTTCGGTCTGTTGAATCGGACTTCGGTCTGTTGAATCGGACTTCGGTCAGTTAAATCGGACTTCGGTCTGTTAAATCGGACTTCGGTCTGTTAAATCGGACTTTGGTCTGTTGAATCAATCTTCCGTCTGTTGAATCGGACTTCGGTCTGTTGAATCGGACTTCGGTCTGCTGAATCGGACTTCGGTCTGTTGAATCGGACTTCGGTCTATTGAATCGGACTTTGGTCTGTTGAATCAAACTTCCGTCTGTTGAATCGGACTTCGGTCTGTTGAATCGGACTTCGGTCTATTGAATCGGACTTCGGTCTGTTAAATCGGACTTCGGTCTGTTGAATCGGACTTCGGTCTGTTGAATCGGACTTCGGTCTGTTGAATCGGACTTCGGTCTGTTGAATCGGACTTCGGTCTGTTGAATCGGACTTCGATCTGTTAAATCGGACTACGGTCTGTTGAATCGGACTTCGGTCTGTTGAATCGGACTTCGGTCTGTTGAATCGGACTTCGGTCTGTTGAATCGGACTTCGGTCTGTTAAATCGGACTTCGGTCTGTTGAATCGGACTTCGGTCTGTTGAATCGGACTTCGGTCTGTTGAATCGGACTTCGGTCTGTTAAATCGGACTACGGTCTGTTGAATCGGACTTCGGTCTGTTGAATCGGACTTCGGTCTGTTGAATCCAACCCCGGTTGGTTGTACCGACTCGTCGGTTGCACAGATTTCGGTCTGGTACACGAGTCTGGTAACTACGAGTTGCAAAAGTCGACCTACTAGGGAATACGACGAACCTGAGTCATAAATTGCGGATACCAAGCTGATTTACGACGAAAGCCGAATCATCGAAGAACACGAATCATCAACACGATCCTGAGTGGCGGATATCAAATTGATTTACGACCGAAGCCGAATCATCGAAGAACACGAATCATCAACACGATCCTGAGTTATGAATATCAAACTGATTTACGACGAAAGCCGAAGCTTCAATATGTTCCGAAATTGTTGAAGTTAACCTGAATACCAGACAAAACCCGACCCAAAACGACCATGTATTGCTGATATAAACCTGAACCACCGACAAAGCCGAATCATCAAGATGCTCCAGTATTGCTGATATGAACCTGATACGAATTGTTGACATTAACCCGAACCACCGACGAACCTGAGTCATCAATCATCACTTCCTGATATTATAACTCCGATGACAATCTGTTGTAATGGCACCTACTGAAATCGTCACTTACTTCGTTATCAAGCGTGTTATCAAGCCCGCTTAAAACTCCGCTTATAATGTAATTGCAAAAGAAATGACACTTACTGACATTATCGCTTACTTTGTAAGCCAACGAGCACCGATTAAACGGCCTATGAGGAATATTAGTAATTGCATCACTGATTGCAATAAATACAGCTGACGTCAGCGGTATTTTTATCGCTGGAAAGCCAAAATTCGATCCCCAAAGTTGGTGTTTTTTGAGGTTATGTAAAAAACCTGACTTGATTGGTATAAACAGCCTTCAGATTCGGTTTCAGCGAAAAAAAAGAATGAAAAAAAGTAAGAGAACAGCATCAACGCAAAGCGTACGATCTGGAATATAAATATTAAATGGATATTTTTATTGAAAAAAGAGGAAGATAAAGAGAAAAAAGCTTCCACTACAATGGGAGCCAGAGAAAGAGATGATACGCAATCCAAAACGCATGAGCACATGGTTTGTTTTACTCTTTGTTTTATTTGTACCGATAATAACAGGCTCTTAATATCAAATATACCCATGACAGAGCATATGAGTTATGTGGAATTTTATTCATTACTCATACGTAAGTCAGTATATACGAAAGTAAATGTAAGGCGCGTTCACACACAAGGAATCTGTCGAAAAATTTGTCTTCAGGAGTGTTATAGATATCGAATTGCTATTCTAATTGTCGACAACCGTTCGCACACAAAATAATCTCTCACTGACTTTGACATAAGTGTCCGTATTTCATCTACGATAGGTGTGTATGACGACAAGTATATTTTAGTTTTTTTTTTTTTTCTAGGAAAGAAACGAATTCTCACTTTGGATATTATAAAGGTAACACTAACTGCACTTATCACAAGATAAGGTCATAAACAGGGCAACCGGAAATATGTTACAGCAGGTTTTTTTACAACGAGATATTAACAAATGGGTAATGTATTTATATGTTTCATGGTCCAACAAGTGTTTTGAGACCTATTTGTTAGAGCATATTTTGGCATATTTTACCCATAAAGTCGTATTTCGCAAATTTTGGTTTTTGGAGCATAATATTAAAAGAACCTCCTTTTTTAAAGCATAATTTAGATTTTTTACGCCATATTTTTCAAAAATATCGCTTTTTAAGCATATTTTATGTTTTTCACATTATTATTTTGTTCGTAAAAACAAGTGTCTTTGCAACTTTGGTTTTTTAAAATGTAACAGCCAAATCTACTACATGTTTTACACAACTGTGAAATGTTAAACGTTTGTTAATCCTGTTTTTCGCGCTTTCTTATTCAATAAGTAAACAAAACATAAAAAAGAGGTGCTTTTCAACCACCATCGATTTCGACCCTGGACATAATGCCTAAAGCTAATCCGACAGAAGCAGCAAAACTAAAGGCGGTTGTAGAAAAGTTTCCTGACTTACGAGCTGATGGTGGATTTCTCTATTCTGAAATGCAAAGTTATTGCAGCAGATCGCAGATTTTAAGTGAAGCAACATGTGGAATGCTCCAAACATATTCAACTAAGTCACAGAAGTGAAAAAGAACATGATTTTCAAGAAAAACTGTACCGAGATTTTTTTGCTGCTGACATTCCAATTTACAAAATGAGGAATCAAAATATAAGAACACACGGACTACCAAGTGCCATTCAAAACAGTTCTTCGAACTAAACGTTTAAAAAATTTATATAACGACTGTATTATTGTTCATACAGAGAAAAACTAAAAAAATCAATTTATATGGATCTCAATCCATGAAACTATAGATGCAACAGGCAGAAGTGTGGCAAACATTTTAGCAGGTGTATTAAGAAAATTGCAAGTGAGAATTGTTTACTACTAGACTGTGGGACGATCCATCAAAAATCTGGACGTCAACATGGTACAGGTTGCAAAAGCTTTAGTGGCATTTTATCCGAAAGTGACGCATGTGACATGTATTGCTCATGGTGTCCATCGCTTTTATGAATGTATTAGGAATTTATATGAAAACGTAAATAAAACTATTGCTAATGTGTAGAAGGTATTTTTAAAAGCTGCATGTAGAAAGCAACTTTTTAAACAAATGTATCCAGACCTTCCATTACCCCCAGAAACTATAACAACACGATGGGGAACATGGCTTGAAGCAGTTAACTACTATGCCAACAATTATGAAGTCATTTTATAGGTCCTAAGTGCATTAAACGATGAGGATGAACATACCATTAAAACTTCAAAGGATGTCTTGATAAATTATAAGTAAAAAAATTGAATCAAATTATATCAAAAAACGTTGACTTAGAAGAAGTGAAAAGTATTTGTGAAGAATTGTGTGGATCTGCGCCAACATTAACATCAAAATACGAAGTAAAGGAAATACTGTCCTTTAAAATCGCTCCAATTACATCTGTGGATGTCAAAAGATCATTCTCAATGTACAAAAACATTTTACGTTGTAATAGACAACATTTTTTGTTCGATAATTTATCTCAATATTTTGTAGTTTATTGCAACAACAATCTCAAATAAGATGCTCAACATACAAAAACACCGTGATACTTAGGAAACATGGTTTACGATTTTTGTTACTTTATTGTTAAATAAATTCATGTGATATTTTTTTAATTGTTCCTTAAATAATAATACTTAAATATTTATTTCTATTTTATTTTACTTACTCAACATTTTTGTATGTAAATTTACAAAAAAAATACTTACAAAGTCTGACTTTAATTTTTTAGGGCATGTTTTTGTTGATTTTAAGGTCATATTTTGTCATTTTTCACGCTTTTACGTGCAATTCTCATTATTAAGTCCCAAATCAATGAGTTGGAAAATGTTTTACTGTGCAGGTTTTTGTTGTTTTAATTCTACAAAATTGTTTTTCTGTTGCTGTAATACTGTGTATTACTTCAAATGGATTCTTCCGATTAGCCACCTGAGGACAGCATGTAAATTCCTTAATTCTTTCATTTGCTCTATTAAAACTTCATGAATTTTAAAAATGTTTTTTACTCTTTTATTAAATGAAACCACAAACATTTATTAGCAACACCTTGTTAGACCTCATCGCACACAAACAAAAGAACTTAAGCAAAATTCGAAAATTCATTTAGTAATTTGATTTTTGCCATTACATTTATCGGATCTGATATCGGCCATAACCAAATAAACAATTGTGGTGTTGTTGTTGTTATATGTGTTCATTTCATAGTTGTAGTTTCAATATCTATCTATAGCTATTTATGGCCAAAAGGACACCCACCATCCATCTACCACTAACACTTGCAATAACAAACAAAACAGGAAGCAAACAAATAAACAAACTCACAGACAGACCCAAAGCCAAATATGTACAAACGAACGACGAAAAACTCTGAGCGGTTGTTACAAAAACAGTAATATTTGCATGGGATGTCTGCTGGTTTTTATTGGTTTATGGTTGTTAGTTTTTGTTTTGTTCTTGTTGTTGTTGTTGTTGTTGCTTCCAGGCCATTCCAAGTGCTGTGAGAACATTTCATTTGACTTTTAAAAGGACCATATGTTTGTGTTTGTATGTGTGTGTGGGCATTTGGCAATACAATTGTGTCAAGTACAAGATCCGTAGGCAAACATAAGTGTCTTGTGTTCTAGTGTATACAAATATACTCGTACAAACATGTCGACAAATACCATATCGAAAATAAACTAATATTATTGGGGGGGTATCATTTGAGAAACCAGTGTGTATCTAAGGCGGGTTGCTGCAATCTATAACTGCCATTGTGAAAGTCTTTTTTTACACTTTAATTAGTGTTATTGTAGAAAACCAATTTAATCTAATGGGACATTTAGCTTTCCGCAGGATTAGTTTTTTAAATGGAGATCATGTTGTTGTGAGAATTGCACAAGTATTTTTTAAAGATTCGACAACAATTGGTTTGAATGTTCTGTTGCATAGTGATGCGATAAAACTATGGTCTTGCCTTAGAACACTCTGAGTAAAATTTTCTAAGAAACATTTTTGTAGAACATTTGAAAGTAAAGTTCTATTCTAAGGTTCTTTTTGAACTTTCTCGAAATAAGGGCGAAAAGGACACGTAAAGTGTCGAGATAGAGAGTTTAAGTGCTCTGCAGAAAAATACCGCGTACAATTTTAGTGAAGACAATGGACTAAATGTACTAAATCAATAAAAAAAACATAGCTTTCTAGGACTTTTAGAAACTCTATTTTATGCTTAACAGAAAACTTCATCGGGCCATAAACAAAAAGTTCGACCTAGAGGGAATCTGTGATGCCGGAATTTTGATATACTTACCTGAGGTTTTTACTCCATAAAGGAATTATGCCGCCCCCCTAACAATAACCTACATTCGTGCCACAGTGTTATTCTTTTGAAGAAAAAACTGTTAAACCAAGCGCCTATATCTCGAGCCAGCAACGAGTTCACTTCACAGTAGTGGTATGTAGCAGTCCTTGCATTGTCCATAGCATCTCCCGACAGGTGATGATATCAATCTCATATTTGTCAAGAACATTCACCAAAAGAGATAACAGCACCTTTTGTCGATAGATTCCGGCCAATGCTGGTGCACATTCCAATTTCAAATCCCTGCATCTTTTAGTTCTCCGTTGTTTTCACTGCTAACATTGCACTGACGTTTTGTGGTTAACTGAACCACTACACGGAGTTGTAAGCATCGGTTTGAGATGCAAGTTCAACATTGCACGGTCCACAATGCACTGCACATGAAATTACGGTGTCTCATATCTACTGGAGAACATGACTCTACATAGCGGTTACAGGTACCATCTCACTCGATATCGGCAACTACATAAATCAATGTGCTATACATATGTATTTTGTAAGAGTAGCAATAGCAATTTCTCTGTACAATGCAATCGTAATGCACTTAAATGAACAATCCTTACTTTGCATTGCCGCCATTCCATCGACAATAGTCCTGAGTGTGTGTGTCTTAATTGGCCTGTCTCGCTCTCTGGCCTCAGTTAACACAATTGGAATGCACAATTTAAAATTTTCTAGCTCATAAATATGTCATGGTTCACGTCACATTAGATGTTATCATTGCCACAACATCGTTTGTGTGGGTTTAACAAACGGCGACAAAATGTTGCAATGAATAATTCGTAGAATTTCAAAGGATTACAACGGCTGCGATTGTATTGTGGTGGGTGCAGTTTTAGAAGACATGCTAAATACCAACTTCATGTGCCATACACGCGTGTGTTAAAAATATTTTCCAAAAACGACATTTGTTTTATGTATCACATGTCACAATAGTAGCAGGTGTGGAAATTTTTGTTTTTCGAGGAACGCAACTTTCGTGTCGTACACTGAGAACAAACAGTCAAAGAAAATGTTTTGTTTTGCTAACTGTATATAATATGAAAGTTGCGTTCGTCGAAAAACATTAACAACCTAATCAGCTGTTAAACGATTTTTACAAACAATGAATGTGCGTTTTTCTTATGAAGGCGTACACTTTCTGAATAAAGTAATACACATTAGGGTATCCTAATAAAATGGTGCCTAAAAATTTCTTAAACTTAACATAATTTCCCTCTATACCCCATGAATGAGGTATGGGATAGCTTTTTGAATTAATTACTTACTTACTTAAGTGGCCAATTACAATTTACGAAACGTAGTTCATAAATTTGAGGCCTGAAGTACTAAAGAATTCCACACGCTTCGATCTTCTGCGTGTGTTCTCCAGTTAGTCCTACCAGATGATGGCACATCGCCTACCACTTGGTCCTTCCAACGGAGTTTGGGTCTCCCTGCTCTGCGCCGTCCTTCAGGTTCGCCTTTCTCGCTGGAGCATTTACATCCATCCTGGCAACATGTCCCAGCCATCGAAGTTGTTGGATTCTGACTCTTTTAGCTACGTCGATGTCGTGGTAAAGCTCATACAGTTCATGGTTCATTCGATGACGAAAGTCGGCTTTGACACAGATAGGTCCATATATTTTGCGGAGTACTTTTCTCTCGAATACTCCCAGGTGTTGTATGTCCGTTATAGTAAGCACCCATGATTCGGCAGCATACAACAGAACAGGTAAGATAAGCACCTGGTATAGCTGTTTCTTAGTATTCCGAGATATGGTGGTGTTACTAAATTGCTGCCGAAGTCCGTAGAAACATCTATTGGCTAGCACTATTCTCCGTTTAATTTCTTGGCTGACATTATTCTTCTTGTTGACGGAAGATCCGAGGTAGGTAAATTCGTTGACTACTTCAAAACAATAATTGTCAACGTTCACTGTGCGTCCCCATCGAGAGGACTCTCTGTTCGTCGAAATCATTATATTTGTTTTGTCCTCGTTGACCGCTAAACCCATTTTTGCTTACTCCTTTTCTAGTGATGAGAAAACTGCAGTAACATCCCGCAGATTTCGGCCAATGATGTCTATATCATCGGCATAGGCTATTGGCATGTGGATCTTGTGGAATATGGTGCCAGACATGTTGACACCAGCCTTTCTCATCACCTTCTCCATAACTAAATTAAATTGTGTACGAGCAGGCTATCGCCATACCTGAGACCTCTTTCCGTGTTGAATGGTTCAGACTGATCCTTACCAATCTTAACCGAGGATTTGGTGTTGTCTAAGGTACATTTGCAAAGTCGAATCAGCGTTGCAGGAATACCAAACTCAGACATGGCCTCATAAAGCCTATTCCTTATTGGAGAGTCGAAGGCAGCTTTTGTAGTCGACAAAGAGGTGGTATGTGTCGATCTGCTTTTCATGATCCAATATGATCCAATTAGTATTTCTACAATTGGCTTTAGACGTTCACACAATATGCTTGAAAGGACATTGTACGCTATTGGTAATAGGCTTATTCTACGGTAGTTCTTACAATCACTACGATCTCCTTTCTTGTATATGGGTCATAACAGACTGAGACTCCAATCCCCGGGCATGCTCTCCTCTTGCCAGATGTTCTCCATGAGCTGATGCATGCTCTTAATCAGCTCCTCCCCGCCAGCCATAAACAATTCAGCAGGGAAGACCATCGGCTCCAGCAGCTTTGTTATTTTTAAGGCGGGAGATTGCCACACGTATCTCGCTCTGGCTCGGAGGCGGACAGTAAACACAATCGTCATGGATTGGAGCGGGGTCTTCAGGAGTGGTGTCTGCATCCAATAAATTTTTAAAATGATTTCTCCATATCCTCAGAACGTTATACGGGTCCGTCACTAGCTGACCATAGCAGTCCTTGCAGGAGGGTAACCATGTTCCACGCATTCTCGCCTTAACTCTCTTGTTGAATTTTCGGGCTTCCCCTCTGCTTCGGAGCAACTCTGTGCAATCATCCTGCATCTTCTTCAGCTCCTTCTTTTTCCGTCTAAAAAGACGAGTTGCCTCTCGTCTCTTCTCCCTGTGCCGTTCACGAACAGCTCGCGTTGCCATTGGCTGCAGTTTCGCCCTGTATGCAGCAACCATCTCTCTCGTGGCATTGCGACATTCATCATCGTACCAGGCATCTTCTTGAGACGGCTTTGTGTATCCAAGTACGCTTCTCGCAGCCCGTTCTAAGGAGTCGGCTATATTTTGCCACTGCGAGGTTATATTGTCAGGGGTTGGAGCATTTCGCAGCAGTTGAGTTAGCTAGTTGGAGTAGGCGTTTGCTACCTCTGTGGTCCGCAGTTTACCGATGTCCAACTTTCGATGTGCCTGATGAGGTACGTTTTTCGCTATGCTTAGCCTTGTGCGTACCTTAACTGCGGTAAGGAAGTGATCGGAGTCAATGTTCGCACCTCTTATCACTCGTACATCCAGAACACTCGATGCGTGCCTTCCATCGACTACCACATGATCTATCTGATTCCTCGTCAATTGTTCTGGAGATAACCATGTTGCCTTACGAATATTTTTATGGTCAAATCTAGTGCTGCTAACTACCATATTTCTTGCCGCAGAGAAATCTATCAGTCTGATGCCGTTGGTCGACGTTTCGGTGTGCAGACTGAATTTTCCGATGGTAGGTTCAAATGCGGTTTTCCTGCCTATTTTAGCATTAAAATCGCCTAGTACAATTTTATTGTCATGGCTCGGGCTACGGTCAAATACATTTTCTAGGCTCTCGTAGAACTCATCTTTGCCCTCATCGCTTTTCTCTCGGAGCATGGGCACATATAAGTGTTATGTGGAAGAACTTTGTTTTGAGTCTTATGGTGGCTATACGTTCACACACAGGGTTGAACCTTGAAACTTGGTGTCATAGTCTCTTGCCAACCACAAATCCACATCCAAACTCGTGCTTGTCCGCATGGCCATAATAGTAGATGTCGCACGTCTTCATGCGCGAGCACCCTTGTCCCGTCCACCGGATTTCCTGTAAAGCGGTTATGTCAGCCTTGTATTCTTCGAGGACTTCCGCCAGTTGGATGGAGGCACCTGGTCTATACAGTGTTCTAACATTCCAGGTTCATATCCTTAAATCATGGCCCTTAATTCGTTTGCGGTGGTCGTCAACATTTTGGGGGATCCATTTTATTCTTTTCTTACTTCTTTTCATTGCAATAGTTTAAACATCGGTGGCGGGTTGCAAGCCCAGCGCACCACGTCGTAGTTTTCTACTCCTGCCAGGATTTTATTACAGCCGCCCATTCTGGGTCAGACGCTGACCAGGGTACCGCTCACATTGAGCAGACGTGCTGTGTTTTAGGTTTCGCCCCCCACAGTTAGTCGTGCTCTGACGGGTATCAAAGGCACGCTTCCAGGCGTCACCACGTGGAGGTACTCCGTCCGCAGTAGTACTAAGAATACGGAGCTGTGTGAGTAGACTTGAAGTGCAATTGGCAAGGATCACTCTGGGTTTGCCAAGTTAAACCGATCAGAAGCTTTACCTTGCATCACACTCCCGAATTAACACGCTTTTTATTTTTACATCCACAACCAGCGGCACCTACTTGTTTCTCGACCAATGCGAACGACACTGTTCGAGTAGATTTTACTAGTCCTGCCGATTAACTCGACACTATACTTCGAAATTGCGATGACAACATCGGCGCGACTACCCACATGGTTATCGCGTGTTCTTACCATCATAAAATATGGAAAAAGTGCTAAAAATCCACCTTTTGCTAAAAAAATTTTATGGTCATTACATTATAAATGCATGAATGATACAGATTTTCTTATTTCTGCGGCTACTTGCACGTGCAATTCTCAGATTTTAGTCCCAAAATCATGTGTTGTACTGAGTTATCTGCCTGTTTGTGGAATGGTTGGTGATAGGACTTTCGGTCAAAGACCAGAGGTTTACAGAAATATAGTATAAACGTAAAATTAACAAAAAGTGCTTATAAATTCGTCAGAAATGTAAAAGTTCCATTCTGGGAACTTGGTCATATTGTATGGGCTTACCGCAAGGATCTTTTACGGTACCAACTGGGATCTAAGAAAAAAGTCTCTTATTAATTAAAAAAAAAAAAATCTTTAAAGAAACCAAAATTATAAATGGGAGAAGTCAGTCTTCCAGTTTTTTTTTAAGTTTAAGTTATGAATACAATATATTAAATGCTAAAAATAAACAAAAATGTATTTATGTAGAAATATGAGGGTGAATTCGGTCAATTGCATGTGATGTACCATTAAGGATGAGTAAAATATTTCGATTTTTTTAAGGTTTTGCGAACTTTAAATATATAAAAAAAACTGACCAAATTTGATCATCCTCCAGTTGTACTTTGGAAGTTATTTAAGAAATAATGATATTCTAAAAATAAGTCACTTTGTATGGGAGGTACCAGTGGGGGTTGACCGCAAAATATAGCTGAATTCATTGTACTTTCAAATAAGATATGCATGTAGAAATATGGGGGTGATTTCGGACATTTACCAGAGGTACCAGAACGGGTTCATAGGATTTGTCAAATGTTACAAGGTAATTAAGCTGACCAAGTTTAAAGATAAATAGATCACTTTTTATGGGACGTACCAGAAGGGGTTGCCCTATCCATATTAATTTCTGTGTAAAATTTTCATAAGGGTGGATCTCACGAAAAAGAAATAAGATGTGCATGTAGAAATCTGGGGTGTAATTTCGGTCTTTTGTATGGTAAAGGTTATGGTTTTCTGAGGGTTTGTCTACTATGAAAACGTAGTGAAATTGACCAAATTAAAACATCCTCCAGTTGTCCGTTTGGAAGTTATGAGAAAAATGGATTGAGTCCGAAGGGATTGACCTTTATAGAGCATATTCATTTCTGATTTAAATTTTCTTAAGCGTAGGTCTCATGTAAAATATAACTGAATTAAGTGTATGTTACTTTCTGTATGTAAAATTATGAGGGTGAGGTTTGGCATTTGTGAGAGAATATTAATATCCTAATAATAGGGCATTTTGTATGGGAGGCGCCAGATCGGATGGGGCTAATCTTTCTATTTATAATCCCATAACTTGATTTTGTATAATATTATTACTAGTAAACTTCATGTTTTCTTGCCAATCAGCCAACCGGGTCAATTGTCTTAAAAAGTCATAAAATGAATTTGGTTTGCAGCTCCTTAGGGTCTAACACTTCATCTTTAATAGAATAGGTTAATTTGGCAGCGGCGTTCAGCACAGCTCTCGTGGATCCAAGTACGAGTGCCGTTGTGAGACGATTTCCAAATTTTCGCGCCAAATATTCCAATTCTGTTCGGTCAACTTCGATCTCAAGCCATTTCGGTTCTCTAATAAACAGGTAGGCTGGTATTGTCCATAAGTGGCCGATAGGCAGTGGTATATAAGATGAGCCGTGGTCTCTTCTGCTTTCTCATCATTTCAGCTCCTACAAAAGTCGAAGGGAAGTTTCAACATCTAAGCGTGTTGACCAACTGGCCAATGACCATCTATTACAGTTATGATGTTCCTTTGGGCTCTTTCACCCATCTCTCCTTGGCAATGAAGTTCAGTTTCCCCGCAATAAGCTGTTTTCCCCTTGTGAGAGGGACACCAATGAGACCGTAAACTTCGCCCGAGTTCACGTTGGTGGCGGCACTTGCCATTGTATCTGCCCTTTGGTTACGATATATGTTCCTATATTCTGGAACCCATTGTAATGAAACGACTTAGTTTGTTTTCAGAATGACCGGCATTCTGTTCTCTAGTTTTCTAGGGATCTGATAGCAGCTTTACTATTAGTAAGAATATGAATATTGCGGTTCAATATCCCACGATGCTGAATTTTCTCTACGGTTATTCTAATGGCCGTGGCATAGTGGTTAGAACACGCGACTACCATGCTGGAGATCGCAGGTTCAAACCTGGCTCCAGTCATCTTAAAAGAAAAAAAAATAAAGAAAATTGTCTTTCATGGTCGGCTCCCCTCGAATGTTGTTGACAGCAACTTCGCAGTATTAAGCGTCGATTCAATCGTCGTGTCTAGTAAGAACTTCTCAAACAGTGACGATCGCATTCGTCGATAAACAAGTAGGTGCCGTTAGTTGTGAATCTAAAAATAGAAAGCGTGTTAATTCACAACAACGCGAGAAGCTATCCCATACCTCATTCATGGAGTGCAAAGGGAAATTAAGTTTTAAGTTTTTCTAATGGCCGCTATTTCGGCCTGAACTATGCTACAGTGATTCCGTAGTATGATCGATAGTTGCAAGTTCAACTCCTCGGAGAAGATTCCACAGTCTGTTCTTTCGAACCGTCCGTTAAAATTAGGATGACATCCTCCCTAAAGAGTAGGGCATTATCATTATCATCATAGTAGGACCTATCCGGAATGTTCCTTATAAAACCCGGATCAAAGGCAGGTTCTGGTATGGTGTAATCCGTGTGACAGCTCACATTTATTGGGTCCAGAATTTTGGCATTGGCCATATCCCTGTGCATTAATGCATTTGTGGCGTCTATACGCATTGCGGTAATCACTGCTATTTTACTCTCCTGAATGTACGTGGTTAACCAGTTTAGGATCGTAAACAGTGCCTCTTAGTTGCAGTAGTTTTTTTATCATGATTGCCACCAGTCTCCGTTCGAATTTCAGTCTTTGGGGCGCTCTTTCCAGCACTAGCCACCAGCCTGAGGGTCCGTAATATAAGATGGGTTTAGTAACAAAGTCATATAACCAGTTCACATATTTGGGGCTAATTCCCCAATTGAGGCCGATTGCACTTTTTGCAGTAGTAAAGTTCCGTTGCCGATTTGATAGTCCTGTCCTGAACGCTCAGACTCCAATTCAGTTAACTGTCTTTGGGACTCTCTTTCTCGCATCGGACACTAAACTGCCGATCCGTAAAATAAGATGGGTTTTATAACAACTTTATTTACCCAGTTTTTGGGGCTAATTCCTCAATGGGGGCCGATTGCCATTTTGCAGTAGTATAGGGCCGTTGCCGATTTACTAGTCCTGGCGGGAGTATTCAGATTCCAATTCAGTTAACTGTCCAATGTTAGCACGAGGTATTTGGAGCTATCAGAAAGTTTTGGGCGATTTTATATCTCCGAGTGAATAGCACCACATCCGTTGTACTCGGGTTTACACCCAGTCTGTTTTAATGCGTTACAATTTTTCTCGTATCAATGGATATATACCCTCATCTCTAAGGGCGAGCGTAGAAAAATTCAAATAGTTTACGATTTCTAGACAGATACAACATTTTATCTATATAACTAAATATGTATATTAGAGTGAGTCATTTTTTTTGTTCTCGACTAAGCGGTTATCTTAATTGTAATCTACTATGAATTCTAAGAAAATTTTCCCAATATACCATGGGTCAAAATCAAAATCAAGCCCCCGGTTTCTAACGAGTAACTTTTCGTATTTCATATACGGAGTGCGATAGTGGTATATTATGATCCGTAGTAACAAGATTTGGACACGTCTCACACCCTTATTTTGTGTGGTTGAGAAAACAAATTAATGAGCCGAGAAATGGGGGAGTCCGAGTGGGTGGAAATGTCTGCGCATGGTGGGGAAGGGGAAACAAGCTTTGGAACTGCCCCCTAATCACTCCTAGAGGTTTAAAATGTATTATTGACCTCCAGTAATTTTTCACTCCTAATTTATTTCCCAAACATATCTACCCCTATCTTCCCATCCTTATATAATTTTTTTTATGAAATTTGCTCCAACCGCTCTAATTGCCCCAAAGTGCCCCTAGATAACTCGAAATATATGCCCGTCCCCCAATAGTTTTGCAATCCCAACTGTTTCTAAATGTATATCTACCTCTCTTTTCAATCCTCAAGGTGGTCACCATACAATTTTTTTTTTTATTTATATAATTTTATTATGAAATCAGCTCCTGCCGGTACCATCGTCAGGGTGTCGTTGTATGTAATTGTCTATGACAGATTTACCGTCGCAATAACCTGGAAAAGGAGAAGAATTCCTGTGGATCAGCTTAATGTGGGCAATTCAGAGTCAAGGGGACTGTCACAAGCATCCATTATTCGTGCTTTGCATAGCAAAACGTCTATGTGGAAAATACCACTGTCGCAGTGAACTTGAATGTGCTAACAAGAAAGGGACAGAGACACAGAGAGAGAATGAATCAATAGTGTGTTCAACAAAAAAGAGTGAGCTGATAAATATTCTGTTTCATTAGAAAAAAATTTTATTTTCCTTGACATTTTCAATGAAATGTGGGACAGCTTCTCACATACGAGTAAGAGAACACGCTGCTATTTTTCGATTTACACAATGGTTACTACAGTTTTTGGAAGCTTGTGCCAGGCAAAACCGACTGATTGTTTTTATAATTTTTTTTTATGAAATCAGCTCCTGCTGCTCCCATGGTGCCTGCAGAGGGGTAAAATGAACGACCGTCAAGTGGGGAGTATTTCCCTCATAACATCTTTCCCGAATATACTTAATTTCCCCAATACGAAAAGGGGCTTGATTTTAATTTTTGACCCATGGTTACTTACTTAGCTGGTATTTCTTTGCAATCCCACTGGATTATATACCGCACGTAGAAAAATATTATAAGCGCCTCGATCTTCTGCGCTTCTTCTCCAGTTAGTCACATCGAGTTCTGTAAGGTTCTCAGTAACCTGGTCTTTCCAACAGAGTTTTGATCGCCTTCTTCTGCGCCGTCCATCCAGTTCATTTTCGATCACTTTCTAGCTGAAGCATTTTTATCCATGCGTACAACATGACCTAGCCAACGCAACCGTTGCACCTTAATGCGTTTGACCACGTCAATGTCAGTGTACAGCTCGTACAGCTCATGATACATACGACGCCGATACTCTTGGTTAACGATGATGGGCCCATATATTTTAAAGAGTATTTTTCTCTCGAATACCGCCAGAACCGATTCATCCGCTTGCGTCATAACCCAGGTTTCTTAACCATACATTAAGCCAGGTAGAACCAGTATCTGGTATAACTGGAATCGCTTGATTAGTCCATAGTAGCATTTATATTCAAGCAGGATTCTTTTCCGGGTTTCCAGGCTGACATTATTTGCTTTGTTGATGGCGGAGCCTAGGTAGACAAAATTATCTACCAACGCCAAATTATAGTTGTCAATTTTCACGCAGTTACCCAAACGAGTAGATTATTTTTTCGTTGAAACTAATAACTTCGTTTTGTCCTCGTTCAACGTTAGATTCATTTTCGCCGATTCCTTCTGTATACCTGAGAAGGCTGCAGACACATCCCGCAGTTTTCGACCGATGATGTCTACGTCATCAGCGTACGCGAGTAGCATGTGGCTTTTTTTGAATATAGTGCCACTGCAGCTTTTCTCACTATGTTAAAGAGATCGCACGATAGGCCGTCGCCTTGTTTTAGGCCTCGTCTGGTACAAAATAGCTCCGTATCTCCCTTGCCGATCTTCACTGAAGACTTCGTGTCAGTCAGCGTCATTCCGAAAAGATGTATCAGCTTCTCTGGAATACCAAACTCAGCCATGGGTTCGAGTAATTTCTGCCGTATCGGGCTGTCGAAGGCAGCTTTATAGTCGACCAAAAGATGGTACGTGTCGATCTGTTTCTCTTGGGTTTTTTCTAGGATTTGCCGAAGTGTGAAAATCTGGTCAGTTGTTGATTTTCCAGGTCTTACGCCACACTGATAAGGCCCGATCAGGTTGGATAAAACTGGCTTTAGTCTTTCACATAGCACACTCGACAGGACCTTATATGCGATGGGTAAAAGGCTGATCCCGCGGTAGTTGGAGCACATACTTGGATCACCTTTTTTCAGCACATGACATAATACGCTTACATTCCAATCGTCGGGCATGCACTCTTTAAGCCAAACCGTGCGCAGGAGCTGGTGCATGCTCGTTATCAGCTCCTCGCCACCGGAATTGAAGAGCTCTGCGGGCAGACCGTCGGCACCGGCTGCTTTGTTGTTTTTCTGCCGCGATATTGCTCTTCTTACCTCGGCTTGACTTGGTGGTGGGCAATCTAAGCCGTCGTCTACAATTGGCGTGATAACTTCATGTGTACTGCCTTCAGGAACCAACAGTTGCTGGAAGTGTTCTCTCCACATGTGCAGCACACTCTGCGTATCCGTGACCATATTTCCATCATTGTCCTTACAGGTGGGGAGGCCATTACCGTATCCATTTGCTCTTACTTTCTGGTAAAATTTTCGGGCCTCACCTCTATCCCTGTACCGCTCTATATCCTTGTTCTCCCGTTCCTTCATCTAACGTTTTTTTTCGCCTGGTTTGCTTTCTCTTTGTGCCGTTCCCTAACAGAACGGGTTACAATTGGATGTAGCGTTGCCTTATAGGCAGCATCCTGTTCCTCAAACGCTAAGCGACATTCTTCTTCGTACCAGGATTCGTCGGAGCGCCGTTTTTCATAACCTAGCACGGTTGTTGCGGCGGTTGCCAAGGAATGCGAAATATGCTGCCACTGTGTATCGGGAACGTCAGAAGTAGAGGCGTTGTGTCGTAAAAGTTGGGAGAGCTGGTTGGAGTAGGCAGTAGCTATCTCTGGGGTTTGCAGCTTCGCGATGTCCAGCTTTCTTTGTGTTTGGTTACGTGCGTTTTTCGCTCTGCTCAATCTTGTGCGCACCTTGGCTGCAACCAGGTAATGATCCGAGCCAATATTAGCACCGCGGATCACACGCACGTCCGTGACACTAGATGCATGCCTGCCATCAATTACCACATGATCAATTTGAATTTTGGTGTTTTGATCGGGGGATAGCCAAGTTGCCTTGTGGATATCTTTGTGCTGGAATCTGGTTCCACTCACTACCATGTTCGTTCCCGCTGCAAAGCTAACCAGCCTAAACCCGTTGTCTGACGTGTCGGTATGCAGGCTGAATTTACCGATCAATGGACCAAGAACATCTTCCCTTTCTATGTTTGCATTAAAGTCTCCCAGAACAATTTTAATGTCGTGGCCAGGGCAGCGGTCGTATGTTTCCTCTAGGCGCTCGTAAAATGCTTTCTTAATCTCATCGTCTTTATCTTCCGTCGTGGCGTGTACACAAATCAGCGTGATGTATTCGGTCACTTACTGGGTTAAACCGCGAGACCAGGTGTCGAAGTCTCTTGTCGACTATGAAACCACATCCAAATTCGTGTCTTTCTGCATGCCAGCTGTAAAAGATGTCACAGTTCTTTCGTCGTGTGCATCCCTGTCCCGTCCATCTCATTTCCTGTATTGCGGTGATGTCAGCCTTGTATTTGTCGAGGACATCCGCCAGTTGGATAAAGGTACTATCTGTAAAGAGTTCGGACATTCCAGGAGCATATCCTTAAATCATGGTCCGTATACCGTTTGCGGGGGTCGTCAACATTTGGGGGGATCTTGTTATTTCTATTCTCCGTGTTTTCATAATAAATTTCGTTTAAGGAGAATGGCTTATTAGGCCACCGCTCTCGATTCTAGTTTCTTGGGGTTGCCAAAGCCACTAAGAGAGCCTGTGTTGAGCTTCAGTAACTTCTGTTACCTACTTCCTAAGACGCATCGGTGGTAGCATGCTGATTAGGTTTCTCAACATTTCGCCTTCTAACTCTAGCTTACTTCTAAGCGGTTGCTTTAAAGTCTTTGCCCGGGGAATACTTGGTCTAAGACCGGAAGTAGTAAGCTGCTTGGACAGTGCCACAAAGGAATCGCTTCTGGTCACTCCCAAGTGTGTGGCAATCAGTAAGTTTCCACCTCTAAGCAAAGTCCCATTCCCCATGGTTTCTTGGGCAAATTTTCTTAGAATTAATCGTAGGTTACGATTTTGATAGCCGCTTGGTGCAATATTTGCGTTATAATAAGAAGGCGGCAGAAAGGACATACGGTAAGGATATTAATAATCAGTTTACATAACTCAGTTTATGATATTGGTTGATGTACTGATACAAAGTCCCCTCGCGATGCGCACTCACTTCTCGCTTGCACTGTTTGCTTTCGACTTTTTTGTTGGGGAGTTGTTGGCCAAATCAATATTTGAAATTCACGTGAAAAACAAAAATTTGCTACCATGATTCAGTTTTATTATAAGAATAGAAATATGATTCCTTTTGAAGATATTGCGATTGTTCAACTTCAATTTATTGCCTTTGTTCAGCAGCTACAGGGACAAAGTCCTTAAAATGGCACGAGAAATGAAACAAATCCAATTTGTGCTGTCCATACAAAATACATACAATAACGATACCAACCATGTGATGTCCCATTTGTTACTGTTTATCTTAATACCGATGCGTGTGACAGAGAACAACACTATGTATCTCACACACACACACACGCCTTCGTATTTATTTTTCTTTTCACCTCACAACATAAACACGGACGCGCACTCACTCAAACCACTGGCTGTTGGCTGTAGCCCAGAAAACAATTTTAATGATCGTTGTTGATTTGCAAAGAAGTTGAGTTAAATCACGGCTGGCTCAAAAAATACATGCCTTGGTGAAGTTACTAGGACAGTATAGTAAAACACGTAAAGGCGCTCTAAGGCTAAACTGTTTTTTATAACCTCTTATATTATTTCTTTATATTGTTGTTTGTTAGCTTAGTTTTTCAGCTATAACTCGAGTGGTTTCTCAGAATTGTAGCTAAAGCTTAAATAAATAATTTTGAATTAAATCTTTAAAAAATTTGTATTTATCGCTTTTTTCATAAATTGATCCCAATAACTCGAAATTTCTGGCCATATATAAGGTATCTTATTTATAATACGGAACAGGATGCTGCTTATCGGCCAACGCTACAGCCAATTGTAACCCGTGCTGTTAGCGAACGGCATAAGGAGAAACCAAAACGGGCGGGACAGCTATTTAGGCGAAAAAAAACGTCAGATAAAGGAACGGGAGAGGGAGGCCCCAAAATCTTACTAGAAAGTAAGAGCAAATGGCTACTGGTAATGGCCTCCCCACCTGTAAGGACAGTGATGGAAATCTGGTCACGGATACGCAGAGTGTGCTGCACATATGGAGAGAACACTTCCAGCAACTGCTGGTTCCAGAAGGCAGCGCACGTGGAGTTATCACGATTATTGTCGACGACGGTTTAGATTTCCCACCACCAAGTCAAGCCGAGGTAAGAAGAGCAATATCGAGGCTGAAAAACAAAAAAAGCAGCCGGTGCCGACGGTCTGCCCGCGGAGCTCTTCAAGTCCGGTGGCCTTATAAGTGTGGCTTTAGACTTGGAAAATCAGCAACTGACCAGATTTTCATACTTCAGCAAATCCTGGAAAAGACCCAAGAGAAACAGATCGATACGTACCAGTCGACTATAAAGCTGCCTTCGACAGCCCGATACGGCAGAAATTATTCGAAGCCATGGCTGAGTTTGGTATTCCAGAGAAGCAGATACGTCTTTGCGGAATGATGCTGACTGACAAGAAGTCTTCAGTGAAGATTGGCAAGGACCTTACGAAGCCATTCTGTACCAGACGAGGCCTCAAACAAGGCGACGGCCTATTGTGTGATCTCTTTAACATTGTGATGGAGATGATAATGAGAAAAGCTGCAGTAAACACGAGTGGCACTATATTCAACAAAAGCCACATGCTACTCGCGTACGCTGATGACGAAGACATCATCGGTCGAAAACTGCGGGATGTGACTGCAGGCTTCTCAGGTATTCAGAAGGAATCCGCGAAAATAGGCCTAACGGAAGAAACCTGCTTGCAAATAAATGCTACTACAGACCAAGCAAGCGATTCAATGACAGAGCCCTTTCTCGACGAACAAAACTCCAGCTATACCAGATACTGGTTCTACCTGTCTTAATGTATGGCTCAGAATCCTGGGTTATGAGACAAGCGGATGAATCGGTCCTGGCAGTATTCGAGAGAAAAATACTCCATAAAATATATGTGCCCATCACTGACATTGACGTGGTCAAACGCATTAAGGTGCAACGGTTGCGTTGGCTAGGTCATGTTGTACGCATGGAAGAAAATGCTCCAGCTCGAAAAGTTTTCGACAATGAACTCGATGGACGGCGCAGAAGAGGGCGGCCAAAACTCCGTTGGAAAGACCAGGTTACTGAGAACCTTGCAGAACTCGGTGTGGCTAACTAGAGAAGAAGCGCAGAAGATCGAGGCGCTTATAATATTTTTCTACGTGCCGTAAATAATCCAGTGGGATTGCATAGAAGTACCAGCTAAGTAAGTAAGTAAGTAAGTATTTATAATACGTAGAAAACTGGTCATTGCTGTTCATATGTAGCGAGTTTGCATATGGTATTCGCTATATTTGTATGTACAACGTATGAGTAATATTAATTCTGCGGAATTATATTAATCATACGCACATCGTTCCAATATTGTGGATTCATGGTTTAATAACACAATGCAAAAGCTATTCTGGTGGGCGAGAAATTCAAGTCAATGTGAAGATAGTAGATCAGTAAAGTAAAACCCCCAAAAAATTTGGCGTTCTCTATAACTCTGCTGAATAATGAAGTGAGAAGTGAACAAACATCAAGATAAGCAAAAATTATAATACGCTCACACAAAAAGTTTGACCTGAGAATGCCTAGGCTTTTAGGTATTTTACTATAATGGTGTAGTAAATTTACCTAGACATGGCATTTCTTGCCCACCCCCTGACAATGACCCCAAAATTTTTCCACAAAATCGTTCCAAATATTTCACTGGGATGCGACACATTCGTGTGGTGCTGGTCTGCATGCAAAATATTTTATGAGTAGTATAACACAAAACTGGTGAATATGGACTGAGTAATGTATTATCCTTGTCACGTTTAATTTTTCCCTCACACACACACACACGCACACACTCCAAGTGTTTAAAGGTTTTGTTTTGCATTTTAATTATCCTGTTCAACACCGTATAGTAAAGTGACTCAAGCAGATACACACACAACCACACACACCAGTGCCTCACGCAGCTACAGATGATGCATATGCTAACTAGGATCCATGGTCAAAAGGGTATTGGTTTAAAGTCGTCGAATGCATGTGTGCATGGACGTGTCCTTTTAAATGATACATTAAATAGTATGCCAAGAGTGTGAGCACTGTAGCTTCATATTCATGCTGGGTTTTGCACTTTCCGTGACTCTCGTAAAATGAACAACGTTATATGTACGATATATATATATATAGAAGCAATGGCAAGGATGTGCATCCAGTGACATTCAATGACGCCCCATGCAACATTTTCTAAATTTTAATTTAATTTATACACTCACTAACTGCCACTGATGCTTGTCATGGCTGGATGGTTAATATGGTATCGTGTTGCAAAGCCACAAACTAGCGTTAATTAAGGTTTCTTTAAACAGCGCGGTTGATTAAAGAGAGAAAGTGCAGGGTTTTTTATGACACTATTATTACGCAGGTGAGGTTGATTAAAATTGTGGTTCACTTTTATGAATATAAATTTTTACCATGCTTTAAAATATGATGTATTCTTACTGAGATATTAAATAAAATTTAAATACTTACGGCCTTATTCATAAAAAATTATAAGAGGTTTATAAACCATTTTTAAGCAATTTTCGAGAAAACAATATTCATAAACGATTCACATCTTCAATAAGTTAAAGTAGGGTTGTCTCTACTTTAAGCGTGCTATAACTTGACGTTTGTACAATTTATTGTATATTTATGAATTTGAAATCTTTATTTTGAGTTTTTCGGCATTTTTCCTATTGGAAAGAGTTGTTGCATGTATTCATTGTGTAGGAAATTTTTTTCTTTATCATTACGCATATAGAAAAGTATCTAAATGGACACTTTTCATTCATGATTTCCATTTTGAAAAATATTTCTCCAAAATTCCTCAAAAATATTTTGTAAATATTGAAATAATATTCGTGATGTATAAACAATCAAAACAAGGAAACTTTGTAATCGGTATCCGGATATTATTTCAACATGTGGAAAAGAAAATACAATTTTTTAATATAATTTTTAGTTTAACGTCTTTCATGTCATCATAAGAATAGTAGTCAATGAAAAATTGAGCTACAATAATGTTCATAGTTATTATAAGTGGAAATACATGTTTGGTATCCGAATATAAAGCTTTTGAATCGAATTATAAAGCTTTTTATATACATCATTAATAAACAATAACAGTCGGCGTTGCCACCGGAACACATTAGGCTAAAGGGCTGATAACAAACGTTTATGAATACAATTTCTTATTAAAGGTTTTTTAGAGCAAAAGAATACTTTAGCTAGAGAACGCTTCATACCTACTTTAGAAATTTTTTATGAATATGGCCGTTTGAATATACATTATTTTCATAACTGTTCGATTTAAAAATTGCAAGTCAGGGTGAAAGTACTAGGTCTGTACAGTAAAACCTCCAAAGGGTTTGCTGTACGCCTAAGTTTTCATCCATTCTCAATAACTATTGATGATTTCTGAACTCATTCTTCAGCAGAATTGCAGCTAAGGCATAAGTAAATAATTTCTGAAATTAAATTTTGAAAATAATTTAAATTATCGCTTTTTTCCATACATTTTTTCCCAATAATTCCAAATTTCTGGGCATCTATAATAAGTAGAAAACTGGCAATCATCATCAGCAATTGATTGACGACCTGGACCCAAGTACCGTACTGTACATATGTAGCGAGTTTGCATATGCTACTAGCTACATATAAATGTATGTAAAACGTATGAGTAATATTAACTTTATATGGATTTAATATTAATCATACGTAAGTATTTCCAATATTGTGGATTTATGGTTTATAATATAGACATCTAAAAGAAAATTAGGTGGTATTAGTAAGAGAAAGACAGGCTGCACTGAAATAATCTAGTGTGAATTGAAACATAATGGGACTAAGTGAGGGGGAAACACAATGCGTGTAAATTAAGTTAGCACAATTGTGCCACTGTTAGACGTCTATGGTTTAAAAACACAGGGCAACAGCCAATCTGGGGAAATGAGAAATTCCAAGTCAGAGCGAAGGTAGTAGATCAGTATAATAAACCCTCCCAAGGATTTGGCTTTCTCCACAATTCTGCTGAAGAATGAAATGAGAAATCATCAATTGATCTTGAGTTATAGCTGAAAAACTAAGCAAACAAACCTCAAGATAAAAAAAAAACCGGAAAAAATCCGGCCTGAGAATGACCAACCCTTTGGAGTATTTTCTATACTGGCCTAGTACCTTTAAACTGACCTAGAATTTTTCACCCCAGACAATGACAACGAATATTTTCAACAATGTTGTTTTTACTTATGGACCGGTCGTGGCATAGTGATTAGAATACGCCACTACCATGCGGGAGATCGCAGGTTCAAAACTGGCACCAGTCATCTTAAAATAAAAAATTGTTTTTTCGTTGTTGGCTCCCCTCGAATGTTTTTGACAGCAACTTCGCAGTATTAAGTGTCGAGTCAATCGGCGGGCCTAGTAAAAGCTTCTCAAACAGTGACGTTCGCATTCGTAGATAAACAAGTAGGTGCCGTTAGTTGTGAGTCTAAAAATAGAAAGCGTGTTAATTCACAACAACGCGAGAAGCTATCCCATACCTCATTCATACAGTGCAAAGGGAAATTAAGTTTTTAAAGTTATTTTTTACTTCAACACTTTGTATAGGTCTGGATGAGTAAAACATGAATCTGTAAATCTGTATACCAAAGATCCCTAACACACTCAAAATCTCAGTCATTCTACCCTGACCCAACGGGTAGGAGGGTATATATTAGACAGTGTCGGTCCCCATACAAAATTTGTTTCCTACCAAAGTCGAGGGCAAATATTGAAGACCACCTCTAGACAAATTTAAATATTTTCTTGAGATAATCGTTTTTAAATCTAGTTACCGACGATATATAATTTTTATTACAAATAAAATCCCAAAAAGAGCAAAGATATGTAATTACAGAAAATCTTGGCGCAACTCAAGTTCCGTTCACGACTTTGTAGTTTTGCAAAAATTTTTAATTTTTATTAGTCATTGCAAGCGCCGATTCACCTTCATTTCGCACAAATGTTCAGTGTTGCAAATTGCATGGGAAAAATACAAGTGCAAAATCATGTATTTATATTATTATTAATACTTCAATTGTGCACCAGGTATCTTTTTAATTTCGTTGCTTGAATATTGGTGACGCTGAATATCTTCATCCGCATGTTTGAAAACACTGTTTGCGCAAAAAGTATGCAATAACTTGTATTTAATTTTTTCGATATCGCTAAGAAGTATGCAATAATTTTCTGTAATAATACAAACAACAGAAAAAAAAATTTGTGTTGATGCTGTAAATACATTTTTTCATACGTAACTCTTTTTCGTGACCCGGTCTAGTATATATCATTTGATACGACCCAAAAGTGTAACACATGGAAGGAGTCACTTTAGACCCTAGGTTTCTTTGAACCAAATTCGATTCATGACTTGTTAAATCGTTTGAGCCATGTCTGTCTGTCTGGCTGGTGCGCATGATAACTTTCGAAAGACGCAACCAAATGTTTTGAAATTTTGCACGAGTTAATATTCGTATATATCGAAATTCTGTATTTAATAAAGAAATAACAGGATAAAGTTATAGAAAAAAAAATTTTAAGTCTAGCCTCGCCCCATCAGGTACTTCCCATACAAATGTACCTCTACGCCCACTTAGGGGATGAAGTAATATATAATATACAATACACTCGACACGATCGTGCCCTAATTCTGTATTTTATTAAGATATAACAGGACAAAGTTTTAAAGAAAAAAAATTGGAAGTCTAGCCACGACCCTTCTGGTACCTCCCATACAAATGTACCTTTCAGCCCACTGGAGTAATAATATCAATAAATCCAACGCGAAAGTACCCAAATTCTTTATTTAGTACAGCTATAACAGGATACAGTTTTTGAGAAAAAATACTGGAAGTGTAGTCACGTCCCACCTCCCATACACATCTTGTATCGTTCACTTTACAAATCAATTAATATTATTTATAGACCTAACGGGATCGTGCCCAAATTCTGTATTTAGTAAAGTTAAAGCAAGATAAAGATTTGAAGAAATAATTTGAAAGTCAAGACACGCTCCTTCTGGTACCTCCCATACAAAAGTACCACTCTGTCCACTTTAGAAATCGAGTAATAATATCAATATAATAGAAAAATTTTTGTTTTTCTCACAGTTAGGGTATATGTAAGTCGGGTTGCCCAACTGAAACTATCTTACTGGTCTCTCCAAGCTGTCGTAAGAATTCCAAAGAGTATGAACTTCAGAGAGACAAACTGAAAATTAATTTATTGCCCTTCTTAAAGCGGAACAAGGAGATAAATAACATTACCCAGCAAAAGATTGCGTCTACTCACTCCAATAAGGGAACTAAACTTCGAAGTCTTAGAGGGAACAGAGTGTTTCCATGACATGAACCCCATTGAAAATGTGTGGAGCATACTTGTTCATAAAATGAACTCCAACAACAGGCAATACATTAGCGTTGCAGACCTAAAATCGGTAGTTATAGCGGCTTGGGACTCTTTAGAGTCCTTAGTTCAACTTCGAAAACCCTGATAAATAGTATAACCGAAGTGCAGTTTTGAATTTAATCAAAATTAGAAAGCGTTTTTTATTTTAAACTTGCTTTTTGTTTTAATAAAAAGGTTTTATTTATTTCGTAATAAAAAACCACTGCGTTTAATTCCATGATCACCCCAAATGTTAAAAAAAATGCAAAAAAAAAATATTAACTTAACTAAATACAATTTTGTTGTTGTTAGATACAAAAGTGTAAGTTTAGATTTTCTTTTATTCTTCATATTCGGTTTTTGGATTATAACCCTTTAAGTATATCTGCATCGAAATTCAATGGAGCATACAATTTCTTGCTCTACAGTGTATATGTGTCAGAAGTCATGGAAAAAAAATTTCATTCGGAATGCAATAAATTAAATTACTTAATTTTTTTACAAGTTCGCATGAGCAGCTGACGTACAATCCCCCCTCCACGAACCAGATGACTATTATTTTTCGACTCTACCTGACATCAACAATTGATATTGTAAAATTCAGTTGGCATAAAATAACTAAAAAAAAATATTTTTTTTAACAACTTTCACGGATATTTTCCAGCCACCCCCACCTCTGCTGGATCAGCTGACGGTCGTTTTAGATATCTCCAACGTAAAATCTATTACGACTCTTAAAATCAGCCGGCAAGCAATGATTATGTCAAAAAAAAACCCCTAGCTCTCGGACTATAATCCAAATGCCAACTACTGGTTAGAAACGCACACCCAAATCATATCTCAAAGTCAGTTTTGTATGGGAAATAAATTGCAGACTTAAGCCCCCACATCATCTCCCCATTTTTTGCGTAGAATTACTAAATTACTTTCCCCAACCTCACCAAATTAGTGTGTGAGTCGTATCTAAATATTATTACTAAGGTTATTTCTCTGTTGAATTCAAAGTAATATAAAAGTAGTTTAAAAAAAACAAGCTCAAGCAATGGACATATCTGGGTTAAACCACGGATTACTTCTATCCCTTTACGTAAATTAATATCAGACATAAAAATGTTTTAGCCGCCATACATTAATGATTGTAACTTCGGTGAATAAAAGTTTATAAATAAATTAAATAAGATTCTCTTAAATAGAATTTGAACCTTTAACTAGCAAAAAGTATCCACGTCGTTATATTCACTGAGTGCATTAAATTTATTTGATGCTCTTTCCTAAAATTACTTTGAAATATATTGCTAAGTGCTTAACATTGCAATTAAATAAATCTCATATTAAAACTAAATTGAATATAATGCACATTTTCACGAGCCTGCGAGTGGAATAATAAAACATTTCCAATTTGCAGTGCATTTTCTTGCCTGGCCCAGTATTAAGGCACAACAAGAGATCAACCAAAGGACGACAGACACAATTGTGTGCCCAGTCACGCACACATTCATTTGCAATATATCGACAATGATGATAGAAATCATTTTAATCTCAGTACTCGAGCACGTACGCCAACTTATTGTAGCGAAATATACCGTTTTGCTACTTATACACTTTTTGCAGCATACTTTTAGGTCGTTAGACACTTAAGGCGCACTTGGAAAAGTGTTAAAAGATAACATATTACTCCTCTGTGACAGCGGCTAAATGGATAATACAAAGTATGTATTATCGTCAGTAAACCCAAATAGGTTCACCAAAGGCCTTCTGGAAAAGTTTAGATGTCAGTTTCTTGCCAGCTTCTATTAGATCTAGCACAAACGCACTCACACTTCTCAAAGATGTTGTAGTACAAATGTGTTTGCAAACCTTCTCACAGATCTTATTGAAAAATAACAGATGGAATGCCTTGAGAGCCTTGTCATCTTGAGTAATTTTAAAAGGATTAGGCAAAGTTCATGATATTGGCTGGGAGGCCTGAATCCAGGCCACACATTTTGCCGCTACGACTAAACATTCTCTGCGACATTCTCATTAGCGAGACTATTAAAAAGGTATTCAAATGAACCATGTCATACGTCTATACAACTCAAAAGTTTTATTTTGCCATAATTATATTAGAGATTTTCTTAATGTTTAAAAAGTTCACATTTGGGGCATTTACACGTAGAAACATAAATACACCGGAGAGCCTAATTAGGCCGTCTTTTACGATTTTAAGGAATATGATTAAATACTGCAATGGTGTCACATAACAACATCGTGGAACTAATTTATGTCTTTTTCAAAGTAAATATATGAGCATATGATGCAGTTATAATATAAAAACAAAGTGTAGGCTCGAAATTGTATAGGCGCGCACTTAGACGCGATTTTTAGAAATTCGGATTGAAAGGGGACAAAATAGGCGTGGCACCGCCCCATATTACTGGAATTTTAAAATGACTCTATCTTTTGAACCATTATAGGTACGAAGTCGAGATTTGGTACCTATATCGGTCTTATAAGAAAACATACTTTGTTTGTGGAAAGTGAGCGGTGCCACACCTCTTTTTTAAAAAATAGTAATATAGGCCATATAAATGGACCGATTGCAAATTAACTTTCTATGTGTGATACGGTCCATAGGGCCTATAACATAGGCTACATGAAAACATAATTAGACAACGAGGCGTGGCACCGCCCACACAAACCGAAATTTCAATCGGTTTTATCTCAAGAGCTATTAGAGGTATAAAGATGAGATTTGCTGCATATGTTACTGATAAAAAGAGAACTACGTCTCGCTGGAAAATGGGCGGTGCCACGCCCTTTAGAAAAAATCGTTATCTGGGCAAAATAAATTAACTGATTGCAATGAAACTTTCACTGTGTACTACTATCCGTAGGGTCTCTATCATAGGCTACATGAAAACATACATAGACAAAGGGTCGTGGCACCGCCCACACAATCCAAAATTTGAATCGGTCATATTTCGCGAGCCATTAAAGGTATCATGGCCCGGGCTACGGTCGTATGTTTCTTCAAGTTGGGCGTAGAATTCGTCTTTGACCTCGTCACTTTTCTTCTCCGTCGAAGCATGAGCACATATCAGCATGATGTTGAAAAATTGTGCCTTCACTCGTATGGTGGCGATTCGTTCACTGACAGGAGTAAGCCTAGAGACCAGGTATCGTAGTCTCTTGCCGACCACAAATCCACAACCAATTCATGCTTATCCGCGTGGCAGCTGAATTACACGTCACACATCCTCATACGCGAGCATTAAACCATTGGGAATAGGGCTTTGCCCAGAGGTTGAAATTTACTGATTGTCATTCACTTAGGAGTGACCAGAACCGGCACTGGCACTGTCCAAGCAGCTAACTACTTCCGGTCTTAGACCAAGTATTCCCCGGGCAATGACTTTAAAGCAACCGTTTAGAAGTTAGCTAGAGTTAGAAGGCCAAACATTGAGTAATATAATCGGCATGCTACCACCGATGCGTCTTAGAAAGTAGGTAACAGAAGTTACTGAAGCTCAACACAGGCTCTCTTAGTGGCTTTGGCAGCCCCAAGAAACTAGGATCGGGAGCGGTGGCCTAATAAGCCACTCTTCTTAAACAAAATTTATTATGAAAACACGGAAAATAGATAAAACACGAAGCCCCACAAATGTTGACGACCCCCGCAAACGATATATGGACCATGATTTACGGATATGCACCTGGAATGCCCGAACTCTTTACACAGATGGTGCCTCTATCCAACTGGCGGATTTCCTCGACAAATACAAGGCTGACATCACCGACATACAGGAAATGAGATGGACGGGACAGGGATGCAGACGACGAAAGAACTGTGACATCTATTACAGCTGCCATGCTGAAAGACACGAATTTGGATGTGGTTTCATAGTCGGCAAGAGACTTCGACACCTGATCTCGCGGTTTAACCCTGTAAGTGACCGAATAGTCACCATTCGCATCCGGGCGAAATATTTTTTCATCACGCTGATTTGTGTACACGCCCCGACGGAAGATAAAGACGATGAGATTAAAGAAGCATTTTACGAGCGCCTAGAGGAAACATACGACCGCTGCCCTGGCCACGACATTAAAATTGTTCTGGGAGACTTTAATGCAAAAATAGGAAGGGAAGATGTTCTTGGTTCATCGATCGGTAAATTCAGCCTGCATACCAACACGTCAGACAACGGGTTTAGGCTGGTTAGCTTTGCAGCGGGAAGGAACATGGTAGTGGGTGGAACCAGATTCCAGCACAAAGATATCCACAAGGCAACTTGGCTATCCCCCGATCAAAACACCAAAATTCAAATCTAGTGTCATGGACGTGCGTGTGATCCGTGGTGATAATATTGGCTCGGATCATTGCCTGGTTGAAACCAAGGTGCCCACAAGATTGAGTAGAGCGAAAAACGCACGTAACCAAACACAAAGAAAGCTGGACATCGCGAAGCTGCAAACCCCAGAGATAGCTACTGCCTCCTCCAACCAGCCCTCACAACTTTTACGACATAACGCCTCTACTTCAGACGTTCCCGATATACAGTGGCAGCATATTGCGGATTCCATGGCAACCGCCGCAACAACCATGCTAGGATATCAAAAGCGGCGCTCAGGCGATGTCGCATAGCGCCTGAGGAGCAGGATGCTGCTTATTGGGCAATGCTACAGCCAATTGTATCCCGTGCTGTTAGGTAACGGCACAAGGAGAAAGCAAAGCAGGCGAGACAGCTATTTAGGCAAAAAAACGTCAGATGAAGGAACGGGAGAACGAGGATATAGAGCGATACAGGGATAGAGGTGAGGCCCGAAAATTTTACCAGAAAGTAAGATAATGGCCTCCCCACCTGTAACGACAAGAATGGAAATCGGCCTTTTACCCATCGCATATAAGGTCCTGTCGAGTGTGCTATGTGAAAGACTAAAGCCAGTGTTATCCAACCTGATCAGGCCTTATCAGTGTGGCTTTAGACCTGGAAAATCAACAACTAACCAGATTTTCACACTTCGGAAAATCCTGGAAAAGACCCAAGAGAAACAGATCGACACGTACCATCTTTTCGTCGACTGTAAAGCTGCCTTCGACAGCCTGATACGGCAGAGATTACTTGAAGCCATGGCTGAGTTTGGTATTCCAGCGAAGCTGATACGTCTTTGCGGAATGACGCTGACTGACACGAGGTCTTCAGTGAAGATTGGCAGGGACCTTACGGAGCCATTCTATACCAGACGAGGCCTAAAACAAGGCGACGGCCTATCGTGCGATCTCTTCAACGTTGTGATGGTGATAATAATGAGAAAAGCTGCAGTAAACAGGAGTGGCACTATATTCAACAAAAGCCACATGCTACTCGCGTACGCTGAAGACGTAGACATCATCGGTCGAGAACTGCGGGATGTGACTGCAGCCTTCTCAGGTATACAGAAGGAGTCAGCGAAAATGGGCCTAACGGTGAACGAGGACAAAACGAAGTTATTAGTTTCAACGAACAAAGAATCTACTCGTTTGGCAAAATGCGTGAACGTTGACAACTATTATTTCGAGGTGGTATATAATTTTGTCCACCTAGGCTCCGCCATCAACAAAGCAAATAATGTCAGCCTAGAAATCCGGAAAAGAATCCTGCTTGCAAATAAATGCTACTACGGACTAAGCAAGCGATTCAATGACAGAGCCTTCTCTCGACGAACAAAACTCCAGCTATACCAGATACTGGTTCTACCTGTCTTAATGTATGGTTCAGATTCCTGGGTTATGACACAAGCGGATGAATCGGTTCTGGCGGTATTCGAGAGAAAAATACTCCGTAAAATATATGGGCCCATCGTTAACGGAGAGTATCGGCGTCGTATAAATCATGAGCTGTACACTGACATTGACGTGGTCAAACGCATTAAGGTGCAACGGTTGCGTTGGCTAGGTCATGTTGTACGCATGGACAAAAATGCTCCAGCTCGAAAAGTCTTCGACAATGAACTCGATGGACGGCGCAGAAGAGGGCGACCAAAACTCCGTTGGAAAGACTATGTTCAGAAAAAAATTACGACAAACTAGTTGTCATATTGAATACCATTTCGTCAATACAATTAAATATTTAATTAAAAATGCGCCAACAACAAAAATTGTAAAAACAATAAACAGTTTTTTTATAGTTACAATTTGTGTATTTTAGTTAAATTTGAAATGTGGTTGAAAATTTGTCAATATGACAGTTTACAAACATGTTCAAATGGAAAAGTTGTTATAAGTCGAAATTGAATGCTAACAATAATTTTTAATTACTTAACAACAGTTGTGTTTTTTTCTGTGTTACTGAGAACCTTACAGAACTCGGTGTGACTAAGTGAAGAAGAAGCGCAGAAGATCGAGGCGCTTATAATATTTGTCTACGTGCGGCATATAATCCACTGGGTTTGCATAGAAGTACCAGCTAAGTAAGTAAGTAAGTAAGTCATTAAAACGTTTGCGGTAGTTGCAACATTTTGGGGGTTCTTTCTCGCTTATTTCTCAAATGTCAAACCCAGCACACCAGGTTCTGCATTTTATTCGTACTGCCATGATACATTTCAGCCATTCTTTCTGAGACAGACGCTGACCAGGAAGCAGTCCAATATGAAACAGACGCTATGGATTTTTTGTTTGACTAGGGGAACTATGGAGACATCACCCTCCTATTTGTACTTCTCTAGAGGAGAGGTGTGTCCCCTATACTCTTATCGGAAATATTTGTGTGAATTTATTGAGTTCATCTTTTTGAATACCATCTTATTAAAAAGTTAGATCTATCAACCCCTATATTTATTTCCTAATTAAACTGTGTCGCGATATCTTTAGAAACTATAAGTAACCTTTAAACATCCCTTTCACTTATTTAAACGGAATTTTTACGAAATGTCCTCACACGTATAGAAATATTTTATATTGCATTATATTTAATTATAACATTAATATTTTGTGCCATCTTAATTTGTCTTATATACAAGATTAGTATGTCCTCTACACTTTGTCATAATTAAGTTTTCCGGTTCAATTTAATCTCAAACCTGCAGTCAATATTCATTTTCCTCCAACAACCTGAAGACTATATGGCGCCATATATGGCAAGTAGTATCTCGGCCATTATATCATCCCATTAAGTTAAACAACAGCGCTTAACAGAAACGATTCAATTTTCCATTCACACTGTTTTGTCGACTAGCTGGCGAATAGACTACGATAATTAGCATGTGGTTTATGACAAAGGTTTCCACAGCGCGTATCTGCTCAGGGCCAAATTAAAACAGTTTGCCAACAGGAAAGGAGAAAATTTTCCAATTTTGTCTGTTCCCCAACCGTTAAAGGAATTAAATGGACTCCAATACAAAAACAGTGGAAAAAAATCATATCACAATCTGGTTAAACGTATGTTTACGAGCCAGAGGGCAGTGTCTGCTGAGTTTCCAAATAACTACTACTTCGCCACTTATTCTGACATTGCACATCTAGCGCACTCTGAATCTCTCTCTCTCTCTCTTTCACTTTAAAGGACATACGCAATTGGTAGTTGTGAGTTTGTATTCATACATATTTATTGTTATAGTTTTTCTATGTTTATTTTTATTTTGGCTCTTTGACTCTTCACTATTTTGTTTGTGCAATTACTTTATTATCGATTAGTTTAGTCGTTGAATCAGCAAGAATAGGTTCAAGGATATCAGCCAATACTATTGTCCTCAAACTACTTCTGGTGTAAATTAAGCTAAATCTTGTTATAGTTGGTGGAATATGGGAAATTATTTTATTTTCCTCCAGTTATTATCGATGTATGTGCCTATTGGAGCAAATTATCTTAATTTTAGTGTATTAGATCTATACACATAAGATAAGACAAGACGTCTTTGCTAAGTGACACAATTTAAGAAAGGTTAGGTTAGGTTAATTCGGCAGCCGCGCTCATTACAGCTCACATGGGTCCTAGTATGAGTCCCGTCGTGATATAATTTCTATTTACACCAAATATTCCTATTCTGTTCGGTCAACGTCGCTATTAAGCCATTTCGTTGCTATGGTGAAGGCATGGTTTTTCCGCATACACAATTTAAGAAAAATAATGTGTAAATCTGAAACTTTGCGATTGATATTTTAGAAAAGTAAACGGATCATTTTAGAAGCAATAAAGACACTGAATGTCTTCATGGAAAGATGTCAGCAACGTATAATGCAACTGAGTCACCATCTGATATTTGGAATCCTAACTGACATTTATAACAATATTATTACACTGTGTGTGTACCAACTATCGCGGGATTAGCCTTTTACCCATCGCATACAAGGTCATGTCTAGTATGTTATGTGAAAGACTAAAGCCAATTCTTGCGAACCTGATTGGACCTTATCAGTGTGGCTTTAGACCTGGTAAATCCACCACCGACCAGATATTCACGCTACGACAAATCCTGGAGAAAACCCAAGAAATGCAGATCGACACCTACCATCTGATCATCGATTACAAATCTGCATTCGACAGTCCGATACGACAGAAATTTTTGGTTGCTATGGCTGAGTTTGGTATAACCGCGAAACTAATTCGACTCTGCGGGATGACATTGACTGACACGAAGTCTTCAGTGGAAAAAAATCTGTCAGAGCCATTTTCTATCAAGCTAGGCCTTAGACAAGGCGATAGTCTGTCCTGCGATCTCTTTAACATCGTAATGGAGATGATCATGCGGAAAGCAGCAGTCAACAGGAATGGCACCATATTTAACAAAAGCCACATGTTGCTCGCGTATGCTGATGATATAGATATTATTGGACGTGGATTGCGAGATGTTACTGCGTCTTTTTCGGGCATTGAAAAGCAGTCGGCTGAAGTGGGTCTGGTGATAAACGAGGACAAAACCAAGTTATTTGTTTCAGCGAACAAAGAGTCCAATCGCCTAGGACGCTTCGAGGTGGTAAATGATTTTGTCTACCTTGGCTCCGCCGTAAACAAAAATAATAATGTCAGCCTTGAAATCAAAAGACGAGTATTGATCGCAAACCGTTGCTACTATGCGCTAAGCAAGCGATTTAATAACGACAAAGCGCTCTCTCGGAGAACAAAGATCCAGCTCTACCAGATTTTGATCCTGCCTGTCTTGCTCTACAGCGCAGAATCCTGGGTAATGACACAAGTGGATCAATCTATTCTGAAAGTTTTCGAGAGAAAAATACTCCGCAAAATATTTGGACCCATCATCGAGAACTGCGAGTACCGTCGTCGAATGAATCATGAGCTGTATGAGCTGTACAACTCCATCGACGTGGTTGAGCGCGTTCAAATAGACCGAATGCGCTGGCTTGGACATGTTGTACGAATGGACGAAAACGCTCCGGCTCGAAAAGTCTTCGGCAATAAACTCGATGGGCGGCACAGTAGGGGGCGACCAAAACTCCGATGGATGGACCAGGTGAAAGAGCTGTTACCTAAGCTTGGTGTGACGAACTATCTACGGTGCGCAAAAAAACCGAAGCGCTTGGAATACTTTTCTACGTGCGGCTACTGATAGATAAATTTCTGTTGTTACTGCTATTAAAGAATAAGAAGAATTATTACTTAACTTAACTTAATTTCCCTTTGCACCCCATGAATGAGGTATGGGATAGCTTCTCGCGTTGTTTCGAATTAACACGCTTTCTGTTTTTAGATTCACAACTAACGACACCTACTTGTTTATCGACGAATGCGAACGTCACTGTTTTGAGAAGCTCTTACTAGACACGCCGATTGAATCGACGCTTAATACTGTGAAGTTGCTGTCAACAACATTCGAGGGGAGCCGACATCTTTTAAGATGACTGGAGCCAGGTTTGAACCTGCGTTCTCCCGCATGGTAGTCGCGTGTTCTAATCACTATGCCACGGCCGGTCCCAGAAGAATTATTACACTGTGGTACAAAATGAAACTCGAAACCCTAAACCCTACAAATTAGCTGTGGTTCATATAGAATCTATAAGAAATCGAATTGCGGAATTGACAGTTTCACGACTAAGTGTCCGGTTTATCTATATATTCAAGCAGATCAGTTCTTTATTGTAAGTCTACTGTAATTTGAAAGCAAATATTCTTTCAAAAAGCTTCAATAAGACGAAATTGTACATATTTTTTTTTTAATATTTTTCTTACATTAGCATTCATATAAAATCCAAACATAACAAATTAAACCAATAAAAGCAATGTGCATACTATGTAAGATTGAATTAATAATAGCACAACTTGCTCATATTTATTTGCGCTTGCACAGTACTCTGTAGACAACAGTATAACATCTTAAACCTTTCCAACATAAAGCTCAAATCATGGAGTCGATGACCATCACTAGTACTTTTTATATACAGTGTCTTTAGTATATTGTACGTGGTGTGGAAAGGGTGTTTTAAGAAGAATGAAAGGGATTGCAACTGTTAGAATTATTATAAAATTATGTTTTGTAAATCATCAAATTTCACCTCGATAGCTCTTAAACTACGGCTGTAATCGTGGCTGTATATATTGTCGTACTTTTGGGTGCCGTTTGGTATAACAAGTAAATCTTGCATCCCAAGCCAAAGTACAACCTCGACGTGTTGGCATCTAGGCAAAATTGTTTTATGATATATATTTTGTGAATAGCGACAGATAGTTAGCGACGAACACCTAAATTCACTATGAAAACACGGAAAATAAAACGTATAAAATGGAACTCCGCAAATGTTGACGCCCTGCGAAATTTTTATAAGGATTTATAAGATTTTCGACAAATACAAGGCTGATATCACGGCCATAAAGGAGATGAGATCGTCGGGACAGTGATACACTCGACGAAAGAACTGTGACATCCATTGCAGCTGTAATGCAGAAATAAAAGAATTTGGATGTGGATTAATAGACGGCAAGAGACTTAGACAATTTGTACCTCAATAAATTTTACTTTTATGTAAAATAAACTGTACTTTTTAGTACAATAAATGTATTTATACCATCACCCTTAGGGATGAGGGTATATATCATTTGTTTGATGCTACCCAAAAGTGTAACACATAGAAGGAGTCACTTTAGACCCTAGGTTTCTTTGAACCAAATTCGATTCATGACTTTTCAAGTCGTTTGAGCCATGTCCGTCTGTCTGGCTGTCCGGCAGGTCCAAATGTTTTGAAATTTTGTACGTGTTAATATTTCCCAAAAACTACTTACGGTATTGCAAAGGGGCCACATGGCCCCGCCCCTTCTGGTACCTCCATACAAATACATCATTCCGCCCACTTTAGATATCGAGTAATAACATCAATACACCCAACGGGATCGTACCCAAATTCTGTACTTAGTAAAGCTTTAACAGGATAAAGTTTTGGAAAAAATATTGGAAGTCTAGCCACGCCCTTCTGGTACCTCCTATACAAATGTACCTTTCCGCCCATTTTAGAGATGGAGTAATAATATCAATAAATCCAAAGCGATCCTACCCAAATTCTTTATTTGGTAAAGCTAAAGCAGGATACAGTTTTTGTGAAAAAAAATTGGAAGTCTAGCCACGCCCCATCTGGTACCTCCTATACACATCTGGTACCGCCCACTTTAGAAATCGATTAATATTATTAATAGACCTAACGCGATTGTGCCCAAATTCTGTATTTAGTAAAGTCCAAGCAGGATAAAGTTTTGAGTAAAAAATCTGCAAGTCTAGACACGCCCATTCTGGTACCTCCCATACAAATGTACCAGTCCGTCCACTTTAGAGATGGAGTAATAATATCAATAAACTCGATACGATCGTGCCCAAATTCTGTATTTTGTTAAGTTATAATAGGAAAAGGTTTTGTAGAAAAAAATTGGAAGTCTAGCGACGCCCCTTATGGTACCTCCCATACAAATGTACCACTCCGCTCACTTTAGAAATCGAGTAATAATATCAATATAATAGAATTTTTTTTTGTTTTACTGAGGGTGATGGTATATATAAGTGGGGTTGCCCGACTGAAACTTTCTTACTGGTTTTAGATACAATAAATATACTTTTGTACTTTTTGGTATCGAATATTATCTGTATATCAAATATTATATTATGGCTCTAGGGCTAAAATATAGCTTTGCCACGCTCATAGCTTTGCCACTGATCCAAAATTAAATTTTCGTGTTGTTGAGTGCTATCTGTGTGAAAAATTGTATCTCTCTAAGGCTAAAACAAAAATAAAAATGTTGTCTACAAATTCACATTTGTGTTGTCCTGTACTCTCTGGGTGCCTCTAGGGCTAAAATACAGTTTTCCACGCCCCAAATGCGTCCACTGATCCAACATTTAAATATCGTTTGCATATTTAATTTGTGTTGTCGAATACTATTCTTGTATCAAATTTTATCTCCCTAGGACTTAAATACAGATTTGCCACGCCCATTATACTAATTGGGTCCAAAATTAAAATTTCGTCTGCATATTCATATTCGCGTTGTCGAGAACTATACGGGTGTTCAATTTTATCTCTCTAGTTCGAAAATAAGTTTTGACACGCCCACTTCGTCCATTGAATTCAAAATTTAAATTTCGTTTGCTATTCATATTTGCGTTGTCGATAAATATATGGGTATCAAATGTTATCTCTCTAGCTCTAAAAAAAATTTTGCCACGCCTACAAGGCCCCTTTGTTTCAAAATTAAAATTTCGTCTGCATATTCATATTTGCGTTGTCGAGAACTATACGGGTGCCAAATTTTATCTCTCTAGTTCGAAAAAAAGGTTTTGACACGCCCACTACTCCCATTGGGTTTAAATTTTAAATTTCGTCTGCATATTCATATTCGCGTTGTCGAGTACTACCTGGGTGTCTAATTTTATCTCTCTAGCTCTAAAATAAAAGTTTTGCCATGCCCACACAGCCCATTGAGTAAAAAATTATAAAATATGAATCCTAGGGTAATTTAGATAAGAGAAAGCCAGGATATCGAAAATTGCAGGGATAGAGGTGAAGCCCGAAAGTCCTACCAAAAGATAAAACAGGGATACCCACCTGTTTGGAACAGGTGATCGCCAACTGTAAGGACAGTAAAGGATATCTAGTTACGGGCACTCAGAGTTGTTATGAAAATAAAACGCGCTATTGTTTTCGGTTTGAAATATTCCAGAAGACTAAGAAAATTTATTAAATTTTCTATACACAATAAAAGTTTCAAACCTACTATGATTACAATGTTTCGAACCTACTGTGATTACAAACTTTGTTTGGTTTTTAAAGCTTCTGAGATTACAAAGTAACAAGTACATAAGTACAATTCAACAATATAAATAAATATTCTCAACAAGAGTGTGCTGCAAATATGGAGGGAACACTTTCGTTCTCTGCTCGTTCCCGAAGGTAGCATAGGTGACAAAATCACGCCAATCATCGGCGATGGAGTAGACTAAACACCACAGAGACAAAACAATATCAGCACGGCAATTGTACGTCTTAAAAACAACAAAGCTGCGGGAGCCGAAGGACTGCCGGCAGAGATTTTAAAAACCGGCGGCGATGAGCTGGCAACGTGCATGCACCAGCTCATAAACACGATTTGGCTCAAGGAGTGCATGTCCGAAGATTGCAAACTGAGTGTGCTATGTCCTGTGCTTAAGAAAGGCGATCCAAGTGTGTGTACCAATTATCGTGAGATCAGCCTCTTACCTAACGCATACAAGGTCCTGTCTAGTGTGTTATGTGAAAGACTTAAGCCCATCCTAGCGAACCTGATTGGATCTTATCAGTGTAGCTTTAGACCTGATAAATCCAGATCGACCAGATATTCACACTACGACAAATACTAGAAAAAACCCTATGAAACTATTAGATGCTATGGCTGAGTTTGGTATCCCTGCTAGGCTGATACAACTTTGTGGGATGACACTGAATGATGCGAAGTCTTCGGTGAAAATAGACAAAAATCTAACAGAGCCATTTTCTACCAAGCAAGGCTTCAGACAAGGCGATAGTCTGTTATGCGATCTCTTTAACGTCATAATGGAGATGATCATACGGAAGGTAGCTGAAAACACGACTGGCACCATCTTTAACAAAAGTCACATCATACTCGCGTATGCCGATGACCAAGCGCTGCTTTAGACAAGGCGATAGTCTATCATGCGATCTATTTAACATCATAATGGAGATGATAATGCGAAAGGCTGCAGTAAACACGACCAGTACCATTTTTATTATCCGAGGGTTATGTGTTTCAGCGAACCTAGATTCTATTCATTTGAGACTGAAAACGGGTGAACGTTGACAACTATAACTTTGAAGTAGGTAGGTGATTTTGTCTACCTTGGCTCCGCCATAATCAAAAATAATAATGTCAGCAAGGAAATCAAAAGACAAAGTATTGATCGCAAACCGCTGCTGTTATGCGCTAAGCAAACGATTTAATGCAAAGCGCTCCCTCGAAGAACAAAGATCTAACTCTATTAGACATTTATTATACTTTGTACTATCTTGCTCTACACCGAAGAATCCTGGGTAATGACTCATGCGGATCAATCTATTTTGAGAGTCATTAAGAGAAATATACTTCGCATTATCGTTAATGGCGAGTACCGTCGTCAAATGAACCATGTGCTGTATAACGGCGCTCGACGTAGTCAAGCGCGTTCAAATAGATCAAATGCGCTGGCTTGGACAGCTCGAAATGTCTTGGCATTGGGCGGCGCAGGAGTAGCCGACTAAATCTCCGCTGGATAGACCACATAAAAGTGCTGTCATCTAAACTAGGTGTAACGAACTATCTATGAAGCGCAAAAGACCAAAGCGCTTTGGGTTCTCTTCTATATTCGGCTACTGATAAATGAATATCTGTTGCTGCTGCCATAGAAGAATTCTTTAGGTCCTATAAAAAAGTCGTGTATATCTCTCACTCTGTTAGAATTAATCAAACCACCTCCCCCGATGGTTACCCTTTTGCTTCCATTAAATACATAAACTTTTCTTTAATGCAAATCATTTGTCTCCCTTATAATGCTTGGTAGATTCCCATTTTCATACTTTCTTCTTCCTTAATTCGCATCATCATTCATTCGTAGTGTTTGCGAGTTTCTTCTCTAACCCCTCCTCAACTATGTTATCCTTTTCAGCTTGATGGCAATTTTTCATTAGTTTTCTTTAAGTAAAATTTATTATTTAAGGTTTCTCCGCCCAAAATAGCAGAAGAAAGATTATATTTTTACCAAAAATAGAAATAAACGTGAGTTGCCACTGCAAAGCGGGACGAGGGGAGTATAAACTCTGATGCTTAGTAAGGGGTAGGTTAAGCCATTACTGACTTGAGGGCACTCATCCTTCTGCACGAGTGGATGATGTTTCAAGTGCGTGTAAACATGTTATGGCAACTGAATTTTGAAATTACTACATAAAATCGTTTAAACGGTGGCACAATTGGTGTTGGTGCTTGCCACCGTTTACGTTTTACCAACATTTTGCCATTTTTAATGTAGAACGATTTAAAAATTCTTTGCAAATAATAGAGAAATTATGTTAATGAGATTAAAGCAGTACACGGCGATATGACTTTATTTGCTTAAATGGGTGAGTGAATTCGTTTCCAGCTCATTTGATTTGAGTTTCACGTAAAATGGAAATGATGGTGAAAGTCTCCTGATTAGTGTTGGAAAGTAGGGATATAGATTGAAAGACTAACCTAGCAAACAAAAATCAAAAGGATAAATATCATTAATTGTCATGAAGACTTTTTTTTATGATTTTTTTTGTAAATCCTAAATCCTAAAAGCGACAAGAATAAATCTAGCAAACTAGGATTGAGAGAGGTTATCTGATTTTAATTTAAGGCGTCTCTATCCAATTGGCAGATGCCTCGATAAATATATAGTCGGATTTAGATTTGGTGAATCCACTACCGACCAGATATTCACACTATGACAAATTCCGAAGAATACCCAAGAAATGTATGTTGAAACATATGCATGCCTTTTTTTTATCGACCATAACGCTGCATTCGATCTACGATACGACAAAAACTATCAGTGCACATGGCTGAGTTTGATATCTAAACATAGCTTAAACGACTTTGAGGGACGACACTGTTCGACACGAAGTCTTTAGTAGAGGTAGGCAAACATCTAAGGAAGCAATTTTATACAATTCGAGGTTTCAGACGGTGATCTTGCCTACAGCTACAGTATTTACTACTGTTAACACACATTTTCGGACCTTCGCCGATGATATTAATATCATTGGCCTATTACTGCGAGATGTAACTGGGTGTTACCTTGTCAAGCAATGAGTATCGGTCGACAGTCAAGGTTATTTATTCCAACGAACAAGGAGTTAATTTCTTTGGGACACTATGTGAACGTTGATAACTATCACTGCGTAGCGGTAGAAAGTATTCGCGGTATTCGAGAGAAAAATTCTTCGTAAAATATATGGGCCCATCATCGTTAACGGAGAGTATCGGCGTTGTATGAATCATGAGCTGTACGAGCTGTACACTGACATTGACGTGGTCAAACGCATTAAGGTGCAAACGGTTGCGTTGGCTAGGTCATGTTGTACGCATGGACGAAAATCCTCCAGCTCGAAAAGTCTTCGACAATGAACTCGATGGACGGCGCAGAAGAGGGCGACCAAAACACCGTTGGAAAGACCAGGTTACTGAGAACCTTACAGAATTCGGTGTGACTATTTTTCTACGTGCGGCATATAATCCACTGGGATTGCATAGAAATACAAGCTAAGTAAGTTACTTACTTAGATATTATATATTTATTTCCTAACTTTACAATCCACAAAATTTAAATAGAACGAAACACTCCGTATATTTAATCTCAAGTGCAATCACCGGTCTGATATCCTTACGATGTTTGATAGCGGTTAATGATGTCTGGCGATTATGCTTGGTCGGTGGCCTGGTATCGTTAATGGTGCCTGGTGTAATGGTGGTTGGGAACAGGACGGATTTGACGCAGTAATTCGGTGATGGAAACAGGATTTTATGTTTAATGATGCGGTAATTCGGGAGGCGTCGGACGTCGAGGACTATCTGGTAAATTTGCTTAGGTCTAGGAACAAAAGAATAAGAACTACTATAAGTGCGAGGACTCGTTGTACGGACTGAGTGTCCGTTGTACAGACTCGTAGGTCCGATTGTACAGGCCTATAGCCCGGTTGTACAGACTCAAGGTCAGATTGTACAGACTTGTAGCCCGATTGTACAAGCCCAAGGTCCGATTGTTCAGGCATATAGCCCGGTTGTACAGACTTATTGACCGATTGTACAGACTAAAGGTCCGATTGTACAGGCCTATAGCCCGGTTATACAGGCTCGTAGCCCGGTTGTACAGACTTGTTGTCCGGTTGTACAGACTCAAGGTCCGAATGTTCAGGTTTATAGCCCGGTTGTACAAACCCAAGGTCCGATTGTTCAGGTTTATAGCCCGATTGTACTGACTCAAGGTCCGATTGTACAGGTATATATCCCGGTTGTACAGACTTACTATCCGATTGTACAGGCTCGTAGCCCGGTTGTACAGACTTATTGTCCGATTGTACAGACTAAAGGTCTAATTGTACGTGCCTAAAGCCCGGTCATGCAGACTTACTGTACGCTTGTACAGACTCAAAAACGTCGTCTCTTATATTATGGTTGACATGGACCAAATGTGAATTATGAACCTTTGCGCTGCTGACCGATGATACTATTGTGTGGTGGTATGGTATGCATCGCGACAGCCTTTCCCAACATTGAAATTAGCAAGGAATTCTACAAGCAGGTATGCAACATGGCATTCTGAGACATCCAGAGATCATGGGTCTCATGCATAAAAACGAGTAAAAGCGCTGAGATGAGTCAGGTGACCAATTGCTCGTAAGTCGAGTTCGATCAAACAGCAACAGCTTTTGCTCAATTTCGTATGCATTAAACTGAGTTCAAACCAATTGCAAATACTTGAGCAAAGGGAGATCAAACCTCTAATTGTTATTTAAGTGCAAACATGTCGTCAAGTGAAAGTGAAGTAGAATCAAATAATAATAATAAAATAGAAACGGACGACATTTCTAAATTTTTTTAGTAGAAAAATAACAAAAATATAAATATTTACTCGAAAAAAGTCAATTACCAAGCATTGGAAAAAAAAACAACAGAAACATGTGTAACAGAAATTAAGCAAAAATTTGGCATTGAATTAACGGGGAACATATAATAAAAGTTGGCGGAGTGGTACATTTGTATGGGAGGTATCAAAAGGGGCGTGGTCATGTAGCCCATTTGCAATACCGTAAGTAGTTTTGGGAAAATATTTACCCGTGCAAAATTTCAAAACATTTGCTTGCTTCTTTTGAAAGTTATCATGCGCACCAGCCAGACAGACGGATGGACATGGCTCAAACGACTTAAAATGTCATGAAACGAATTTGGTTCAAAGAAACCTAGGGACTAAAGTGACTACTTCTATGTGTTACACTTCTGGGTTGTATCAAATGATATATACCCTCCTACCCGTAGGGCGATGGTTTAAAAAACTAATAATTAAGAATACAAACCTGTTTAATTTGTCATCCTCACTCGCTAAATGTGTTTTACGCTGTTGATAACATTTCCTATTTCTTTGTGGCACAAAATATTCAGCCATGATTCCTTTTTAGTATACGCAAGTCAACTATAAGGCATGCAGGAGCTCACAAAAGAAAGAAAAAACTGTTTTTATGCACATGAAAATGAGCACAAGCCCATCTTACTTAGTTCAAACTGAGCAAGACGAGATCAAACGTGAGCAGTAAGTAAAAGCAAATACATCAAATTTTAATATGCATACGGCAAGCACCTTTTACTCAAAAAATCGAGTCCGACCTCAAGCTCACGTTTTATGCATGAGACCCCATGTCTTCAAGGCCTTGTTTTCACATTACTAATTACAGGCCTTATCCTTCCTTTCTGAAACCTCCCGAGCATCTTTAGAGACCACTGCTGCCATCCTTCTTTGAGAAGGGAGAATCTATGTTTTCGTTTCCCTTCTCATATAGAGCATGACAGAAGACATGAAAAGAAAAGTCAACGAGGAAGGTATTTGTGTGTTTTTCATAAAACAGTTTATGATTAGTTCCAGTCATCCATTTGCAATGCATCTTCATAGGTTAGATTGTAGCATGGCTGACCACCAATCGCGAGGTAGTGAGTTCAAACTCCAGCAAATGTTTCCGTCGTGGAAAACAAGGTGTAAGTATAGAGATGGTTTCTCAAAGTGAATGGTTCTGAAGTTTTTCGAGTCCATGTACTCAAGAAGGGACCGGCCGTGGCATGATGGTAAGAACACGCGACTACCATGCGGGAGAACCAAGGCTCAATTCCTGGCTCCAGTCATCTAAAAAATAAAAAATAAATTTTCTTTCATTGTCGGCTCCCCTCGAATGTTGTTGACAGCAACTTCGCAGTATTAAGTGTCGAGTCAATCGGCCTGTCTAGTAAAAGCTTCTCAAACAGTGAGGTTCGCATTCGTCGGAATACAGTTGGCCCAGTTAGCTGTGCAACTAACAATAGAAAGCGTGTTAATTCACAACAACGGGAGAAGCTATCCCATACGTCATTCATGGGGTGAAGAGGGAATTAAGTAAGGTTGTGAGATTCTGGTGCATAGAACAGTTTGCAATCATTATACCAACAATAATAAAGAGAAATATATAGAAATAAAGTCTAAAAATAAACTAAACAATATGACATATTGCATAACTTTTTTTTTTTTAATTTACAAGTACTTCTTTTTTCATCTGTATGCAGGACTTCCATTGGCCCTTCTTATAGGAAGCTACGATGGAAGGCCTTGCCTTCAAACGACACTCAATGTTATTTGGAAAGAAAGAGGGAATGCAGAGGGAAGGCCTACCGACTGCTTTTGAAGACGATCTATAAGGCCTTCTAGGTCCTTGCTCTCACCGCTGGGTAACAATGGCGTGTATATCTACATTAGGCGGGATTTAAAAATCTCCCTTTGTTGCTTCATCTTGCGGTGTAAAGGATGGAGGATTCATTGTAAACTAAAGAAAATATTAAAATCTATCTTGAACTCGATTGGGGCACTCTAAGTGGGTTAAGGTAGGATTTTTGAAAATTTGACCCTACGGGACATCAGAATTTATATAAGAGGTATGGTTCCTCGGTCAAGGTTACTTATTTTGATCCCTAGAATACGGGTTTCGTTGTCACTTAAGCGTTGTTTTGCTATAATGTATAGTTAATAAAATTAAAATCTTCTGAGATTTATTGCATTTGCTTAACTACTGCCAAATTTGTAAGTACAAATGTAACAAGTTTGCATATGATACTCGATATCGATGTACATGTACAACGTATGAGTAATAGTTATTTTACGCGGATTTTATGTTAATCATACGCACATCATTCCAATGTTGTGGATTTATGGTTTAATAACACAGTGCCAATCTAGGAAGTGAGAACTTTCAAATCAGGGCGAAGAGGGTTAAAGAAGGCGTACTTGAATGTCAACTATTTGCCTTTGAAGGCATGTTTGCAGGCATATTTTTACAATGCCTCAGCTTTCCCGCTGCAAAGTATATGGTATTAAGGTACTGTAATACAGCGTCGAGTTTACTTATGATCTGTCAAAAGATAATTACAAATATTAATATATATATATATTTAATATTACAGGCAACAAATTGTCTGCTCTACAAACTCTAGACTAAAACTAAAGATAAATGAATACGCCTCTACCGGTTAGGACATCGTTGTAAACTTTTATAATCGATGATGTCAATGCATCCGTTACTTTATGCAAATGTTTCACTTTCTACTTTGAATATTGTGCTACATTTCAAGCATTTTATTTACCTCTTGCCTTTTGCTGTTGTTGCACTTGTCTAGAGTATCGAGCCTCGAGCATTCCATAGCTAGCATAGATATTCTTCTACCTCTACCTCTCCATATCCCTCACTCTCTCTCTCTCTCTCTCTCTCTTTCTGTTGTCTCTTACAGTGTAAAAGCATTTTCATGTTCACTTTCAAGTTGCTTTGTTGGTGTTTTCATTAAAAATTCATATAAAAAGTGCAGTTGTGCAAAAAGCTACCACCACCCATTGCTTTAGTAGGCAGAATATCGCGAAAGGTCTCTCTATATCTATGTCACTGCCTTCCTTTGGTGAAGGAAATTTTTCAATGTTTAACAATGGAAAATTCATTAAATATGGGTGGAGAAGTAGTAACGCAAATTTAAATATTCATAGCAACTGAAGAGGGCAGGCGACATAAAATTACGGTCAGAGAGAAGGAGAGAGAGAGAGACTAAGGAAGTCACATTGCATGCACTGATGATGAGGGCGAAGACTGATGACTTGGACTTGTATAGTAGGTCCTGTCATCATTTATCGCATTGTTTGAACTGTTAACGCCACAAGTTTAGACGCAACTGTTAATTAATATTAATAATTATGGATTTGTGTGTGAATATTTACTGTGGTAAATAGTAATTAGCGATTTAAGTAAATATTAACATTTGAGATTGAAATTGATGGCGGACGCCATTCAAAATTTCTTGAAAATGTAATTCATCGGCCGTGATATACATATGTACAAATGTAGACTAGTTTCATTTTAAATTTTCCAAAGTACGTAAATTTTTAAATTGAATTATGAAATAGCTCAACATATATGTATGTATTTTTGTTATTGAGCCCCTGTGTAGGTGCTATAGATTATATCCTTGTTTGTACACAACCACAGCGTTGATGATTGTCAATTTAAATTATACTTATTTGCATTTATTTGTATGCACACACACACACACTTGTGTATATGTTTGTGTGCCTGCATTAGGTTGATTCTTATTTGGCAAAAAAAAAATGTTTTTGGAATTTTTCATGGGCCAAGTTAAAATTTTATTAAGACGTACAAAAAAACTCTATGTGAATTTTTTTAATTTTTTTCTTAAAGGTTTAGGGGTCGCTACCGGGGTTCGAAATTCAAAATTTTACCGTCATCCTGAGGGATAAGCTGAATAACTCGAGTAAACCTTAACTGATCCTTATGAAAATTTTTCAGTATTAATAATTTCCATAACGAAGTAACGGAATTGTAAATGGGCAGAATTGCCCCACCCCTTCTGGTACCTCCTATACAAAATTACCTATTTTTTGATAATTAATATTTCTCCCATAACTTTCAAACGGGCAGATGGATAGCATTTAAACTTGGTCAGTTTAATTACCTTTTAATAACAGATAAACCCTCGGAAAATCAAAACCTTTGTCACACCCCTTCTGGTACCTCTCATACAAATGACCGAATTAACCCTCATATTTTTACCTACATATCTTTTTAGTAAAAATACTGAATTCAATAAAATTTTGTGTGAGATGAACACATGCCAAAATTTGACTCGTGAGTGACTATGGACTTTATAGGCCAACTTCTTCTGGTACCTCCCATACAAAATTACCTATTTTTTGATAATTAATATTTCTCCCATAACTTTCAAACGGGCAGATGGATAGCATTTAAACTTGGTCAGTTTAATTACCTTGCAATAACAGATAAACCCCCAGAAAATCAGTTTCAGTTTAATTACCTTGCAATAACAGATAAACCCCCAGAAAATCAAAACCTTTGCCACAACCATTCTGGTACCTCCCATACAAATGACCGAATTAACCCCCATATTTTTACCTACATATCTTTTGAGTAAAAATACTGAATTCAATAAAATTTTGTGTGAGTTAAACAAATGCAAAAATTTGACTCGTGAGTGAATATGGACTATATCGACCAACCCCTTCTGGTACCTCCCATACAAAATTACCTTTTTTTAGGCAAATTATTTTTTACTAATAAATTCCAAATGGTTGGCTGGATGGCATTTAAACTTGGTCAGTTTAATAACCTTGTAATAAAAGATAAACCCCCAGAAAATCAAAACCTTTGTCACACTCCTTCTGGTACCTCCCATACAAATGGCCGAATTAACCCCCATATTTTTACATAAATTTTTTGTAAGTATGCTGAATTCATTTATATTTTGCTAAAGATATACGCTTATTGTAATTTTACTAATACTTATCTTAAATATAAATCTAGTTTAATAAATGTTATTAGATATTCAACATAGATAATGCAACGCTATTGTCTTGCCCCCCTCCACTAATTTGCAGTCAAACTTAGGAATTTTTACAGTACAGTTAATAAGAAATGATTTATTTCAAATTTGTTCATCAGTTTTTGTTGTGTTATTAATTAAAAAGGTACATTTCGAAAATAAAAATTAAATTGAACAGTTAAAAAATATTAAAATAAAAATTTAATATATTAATATTAAACATGAATTCATTGCATGAAAAACTTAACATTAAAAAATATAATTATAAAAAAAATAAAATAGAAAATATTGTAAAATATTATTTACACATGGTAGATTTTTTTGGATCTGAATATTTTTTTTTCTAAATTCTTTCACCAATAATAATAGGAAATACTTCTGTTCTCCATAATGTGTATGCAATTTATTGTATTCCTGCATCAAGGCCACTCCGTGTTCAGCAATATCATTAACAACCTACAACCTAGACCCAACTAATTCTTTCCTTAATTTAAAGTCTGCATCTTGCTCCCAATCTTTAACATTTTTTTTTATGAAACCCGATTTAATACCCGTTATGCTGAAAAATCTAAGAGTATTGTTGGATACAAAATGCTCAAGACTTTTGGAATGTAGTAGGTTTCCATCCACTGTAACTCGTTTTTCTGGATTATCTACTCCTTCTATGTTTAAAGCATTAACCATCTTCTTCTTAATTTCATGAGAAACTTTGTCATCAAAAATGCAAATCTAACTAGCTCTTTCTAAAAATACCAGAGATGACCTAGAATTTTTTTAAGGCTATTGCCGCTGTCTCTTTATTAATTGTTGCATAAGACTTCAAGTCTTTTAATAACTGGAGGTCATTTCTTGAAGCAGAAGGTCCAGAAGTGAATTCAAACCAATATTTAAGGTAAATATTAATTATAAAAATGCAAACATCCTGTATTCCACATAATGCGCTTTCGTTTAACTTGAACTGCTCTCTGAATAAATATATTTCCATCTAGCACGGTGAAGACCTGCTGGTGCTCTGAAGAATATTTGTGTTTTTGGAACATCCCGCAGAATATTATTGTCAGCTTAAGTAGCTCTTTGTAGTCCTCTCGTGGCTGAAACTCTTTAAGCTGATTTGCGGCTAAACAAATAGCATTCGCAGAATTCTTTACTTGTCTTAATATGAGATCATCCGATATGCCAGGTTTAAAATTGGAATGATCAACTTTTGTCCAGGCATTTTTAAACCTCTTAAAAATTAATATTACAGGCCCGGTTGATATTCCCGAAATACAATGCATAAATCATATTATATGACTTCTACGTTTAAAACTTTTAATTTAACCTATGAAAAAAATCAAAATTTTCTGTCAAATAATTAGCATAAATATGTAAAACTATGAGGGTGAATTCGGTCATTTGTATGGGAGGTACCAGAAGGGGTGTGACAAAGGTTTCGATTTTCTGGGGGATTATTTGTTATTACAAGGTAATTAAACTGACCAAGTTTAAATGCCATCCAGCTGTCCATTTGGAAATAATTGGTAAAAAATAATTTATCTAAAAATAGGTAATTTTGCATGGGAGGTACCAGAAGGGGTTGGCCGAAATAGTCCATATTCACTCACGAGTCAATTTTTTGCATGAGTTCATCTCACACAAAATTTTATTGCATTCAGTAATTTTACTAAAAAGATATGTAGGTAAAAATGTGGGGGTTAATTCGGTCATTTGTATGGGAGGTACCAGAAGGGGTGTGACAAAGATTTTGATTTTCTGGGGGTTCATCTGTTATTGCAAGGTTATTAAACTGACCAAGTTTAAATGCCATCCAGCTGTCCGTTTGGAAATAATTGGTAAAAAATAATTTGTCTAAAAATAGGTAATTTTGTATGGGAGGTACCAGAAGGGGTTGGCCGATATAGTCCATATTCACTCACGAGTCAAATTTTTGCATGTGTTCATCTCACACAAAATTTTATTGAATTCAGTATTTTTACTAAAAAGATATGTAGGTAAAAATGTGGGGGTTAATTCGGTCATTTGTATGGGAGGTACCAGAAGGGGTGTGACAAAGGTTTTGATTTTCCCAGGGTTTATCTGTTATTACAAGGTTATTAAACTGACCAAGTTTAAATGCCATCCAGCTGCCCGTTTGAAAGTTATGGGAGAAATAATAATTATCAAAAAATATGTAATTTTGTATGGGAGGTACCAGAAGGGGTGGGGCAATTCTGCCCATTTACAATTCCATAACTTCGTTATAGAAAATATTAATACTGAAAAATTTTCATAAGGATCAGTTAAGGTTTACTCGAGTTATTCTGCTTATCCCTCAGGATGACGGTAAAATTTTGAATTTCGAACCCCGGTAGCGACCCCTAAACCTTTAAGAAAAAAATTAAAAAAATTCACATAGAGTTTTTTTGTACGTCTTAATAAAATTTTAACTTGGCCCATGAAAAATTCCAAAAACATTTTTTAAGACTCACCCTAGCCTGCATATTTGCAATTCACTTATCCTTTTTAAGTGTTGTTGGTTTTGTTTTTTTTTCAGTCTATTTACTTTGCCATATTTGTTGTTATTGCATTTATTTCTATCACCATCACCACCGACCGGTAAAACTATGATGTGCTTAGCAGCACAAGAGCTACATACAGTTGGAAATAGAACGGGAGCTACATAGTGACTCTGTTTGTGATGAGACAGTTGAAATTGAATTGAATGCATTTCCTGGAAACGGATATGACAGCAAAATGCAAATATCCGATTATCATTTATATCACAAATACAAGAATGATAGCTCTTACTCTATACGGATGGCAATGAGCAAATGAATACATTTATATGGTTAGTATTAATGTGTATACTACACCCGTCTAAAATTAAATTATTAACATGCAGTGATGTTCAAAAATATAAGAGTGTGGGATGTGTATGCTAATGGATATAGGGAGGAATATACAGAAAACTCTTCTATGGGGCAGTGTTAGTTCATGTCTTTAAAATAATTATAGTTATCTTTCCGGTGAAATTTATTACAAAGTAGGTCTTATAGCAAAAAAAAATTGTATAAAAATATACTAAGCTTCATTTAAGCAGTGTTAGGCATTCACTAGCCGGCGAGGCCAACAATAATCGTCTTTTTCGCGCGCAAAGCTATGCACTCAGGCTCTACTTGAGTGTTGTTGCGAAAGGAAGAACCTAGAAGGCCTCTAGAATGCCTTCAAGATCAGTCAGTAGTCCATTACTCTACATTTCCACTGTAACGACGTTTTCTCCCATTTTTGCGAACAAACATCTTCAGAATTTGCTTCTGACACAATTAGTATAAAAAAAAAGAAAAAGAAAATATCAAATTAATTCAACAAAATTTCTTTACTAGAACAATTGTGGAAAAAGAAAAAAAAAATACAATCAACAACAATAGCATTGAGATTTGAACCTAGGCCCTACCGTTTTCAACTCACATAGTTTCCCCCATACCAAACGGCTCGATTGTATCATAATATAAGAAACATTGATGTTAGCATTGTGATTCCAAAATGAACAGAACAAATTAACAGAGATAAGTCTCCAACAAGTATCCAAGACAAAAACCTCTTTGTAGTTTTCTCGGAGGGGGGAAACTACACTGGAGTGTATTTCTGCTTCTGTTTATTTCTCTCTTTCTTATACCATCTCGAAAATGTAGCACTACTTTTCTTCCAATAAACTTTGGTTGAAATGGCATCAGCGAAGGCTTCATAGAATTTCAATGTTTAACATTCCATCTTCTTTCTTTTACACCGGCAAGCTGTTAACAAGTAATATCGCTTAATTATAAGTCAAAGTGAATTATTGATCTTAATCAACACTGAAAGTATTAATTACGCAGTAATTTTATATTAAAAATAGAAAAAAAAAATTTGCAAGGTTAGTGGTAAAAATATGAATATTAATAAATTTAAAAGCCAATTCCCGTGTTTTAGTGTACTCGTGTCGAATTGTTGACCTCCAGAAATCCTACACTTACATTGGGAAGAGGGCACAGAAAATAGTGTGTGATAGTTGGGAACAAGGTTCACAAAACCACCAACTACACCCAGAGATTTGGGCCAGTTTGGCCTAAATACAAATATTTGGAGTTAAATAAGGACGGAACAGTGTGGTTGGTTTGGAAAATTACGTCATCGCCCAAGGTTATCAAAAGGGCACAGAGGTTGTGGCTTATAAAATCCCTTAAGCTCTTAGACGCTGACAACCGCCACGAGGCCGCCTATAACCTCAGATTGAAAAAAACATATCACGTAACACGTAGACCCCATATAATATTGAATTTTATAGAAAAAAAAATAAATGTTATAGTGACCACCTTTGACAAAACTAGAAGAAAAGAAAAACAAAACAAATTGAATTATAATGTGTAGAATAATATGGAAAGAATACCATAAATTAATTGAGTAATTTTGTTTTAATTAATCTAAAATCCTACAATTGTAAATTTATGGACAAACTTTAAGCTAAATTTACAAAACATGGTCATTGTAAAATTTATTTATCATTTTCATATATAACTAGCTGGCCCGGCAGACTTCGTCCTGCCTCCAAATTTTTGTTAAATATGTTGAGTGTAGTTAAAATCTAATAACGATTGGTTTATTTCTTAGACCTCTAAAATATTTCAATTTAAAGGGTGAGGTTTTCCCGGACAAATTCTGTTCTTCATAAATCTTAAAGATTATTATATATTATTATAAGAATTGCTAAAACGGATCAGCAGTGTCGTTCATGATGTGATGAAAATGTACTTATTGATAGGCATATATTGTAAAACCACATTTTTAAGCCGATTGACTGACATATAACTCTCTGCGTTGGTGTACTGGGTGATTGTACCTTTTTATCCTAAGGAGTACGAATTTCCAAAAATGCCTTCATTAGTCTCAGCAACCCCATTACCCGTATAGTCTGGGTGATATCAAGAGTTATTCCTATTTTCGTTATTGTCCCCTAAAATTTCGAAATGGGAAAAACCACTTTGTGAAGCTCCCTAATTTTGTAGGAAGTGCGCCATTATAAAAGTTAGTCATTCTTCTTTAAGCCTTTTGCGGTCTGGGTGACCATCTACAACCAATTCCCAACTTTCACTGAAATTTTGGGACAAATGGGGTCAACCGTTTTCACAATTATGGTGACATCAAAATGTACATCTGTTTTATATATATAGATGACGTTAAAAAAGTGACTAAATGACATTCCAAATATTAAGTGTATCATAAGCTAAACACAGCCAACTGGTTCCAAACATACATTCAAAATTTTCTCATGCCAAAAAAATCATATATTTTAAGTTTAAGTAAAATCGGACAATCGATATATATTCTCGAAATAATTCAACCCCATCCAAATCAACTGCGGGTCCATATATACAAAAAAAATTCTCATAATAAAAGAAATATACATTCTAAATTTCAGTCAAATTGTTTAATTTGTTAAAATTTTCATTATAATTCCACCATAGCGACACCTACCGGGTCAATTTATTCAAGGTTCCACAAACATAAATACTAAATTTCAGTTAAATTGGTACACGCGTTCAAATTTTCGATATAAATCCACCCTAGCGCCATCTACCGGGTCCATTTGTACATACGATTTTTTCTAATGATCAAACAAAAATAGATTCTGAATTTCAGTTAAATTGGCCCATTCGTTAAAATTTTGTTTGTAAACCGACCCCAGCGCCACCTACCGGCTCCATTTGTACATGAAATGATTTCTCATGATCAAACGAATATCCATTCTAAATTTCAGTTGAATTGGTACATGCATTAAAATTTTCGATATAAATCCACCCTAGCGCCACCTGGATTTGATTTTTTTTAACACATACAATCTACGGAATATTTCGAATCGAATAAAAAAAAATCAGCCAAATCGCTCCAGCCGTTCTCTAGTGATGGTATGACATACGTGGACCATTTCATTTTTATATATATAGATATTACTAGAATTAACTATAAATTTTTCTTTAGGTGCTACTTTTACATTCATACCTATAATCAAAACATGAAATCACACTTTTAAATCTCTGCAAAATCGATTCTGTAAACACTTTAACAGCAACATTACGCTTTTGACATCATCGTTGGAAAAGGTACCTCTTCGAACGTCTCTCTTGACCACGGGTGAGTGATTAATATTTGTGAGAGTTTTAATCGTGTAAATACAAATTTAAAGATCAAAGAATGCACACAAAATAGCACCTTGAACATAACATATATATATCTAAATCGAACTTGACTGTCGCTCTCTGTTAAAATTTAATGTTAACCAAAATTTAAACGACAGTTTGAAAACAATAGCTTTTTTTTCTATGTTTAAACCTATGAAATCATTCTCTAAAAAAACAGATAAAAATTATAAATCTAATATAAATGTTAAAACTTAAAGATATTATTAATAATGTATAATTTAAGGTGCCGTGACATAACCCCACACGGACATAATCCCCAAAACGATTTTGGGGCTTATGTCCGGGCAACATGTCGGACATAACCCCCAATTTCATTGGGGATTATGTCCGACACTAATCTGCGGACATAAGCCCCAATCGCCACCTTTCCTCAGTCTGATAGCTGCAATAGCCTTGACGTACAAGTCCAGGGGCGGAAGGTTCAGAAACACATCTAAAGCCACTTGCGGAGTGATTTTTCTAGCCCCAGTAATCCATATTGTAGCAATCCTTTGGACCTCGCCGAACATTTTTAATAAAAACTCTTATTTAGACCCTGCCATCAAAACAGATATTCATGAAAGTGGTATACCGACACATTGTGACCTTCGGGCTAAGTCCTCAACATTTTCCTATACAGCTCCGGCACTCATAAAGGTCATTGACACCCCTCCATTAGCCTCCGTTGAGAGCTTCAGTTCCACCCCATTTAATCACGGTGGCCTGAAGCCCTATATTCACCCCCAAACCACATGTATTGGCCCTTCGTAGCAGCTGTCCAAGGGCAGCTTAGATAAGGTTACATATAAAAAGAAAAACTTAACTTCCCTTTACACCCCATGAATGTCGTATGCGAAATAATAACACGCTTCCTATTTAAGATTCACAACAAACGGCATCGACGAATGCAAACGACACTGTTTGAGAAGCTTTCTACTAGACACGCCGACTGATTCGACGCTATACTGCGAAATTGCTGTCTATGACATCAATGGGGCTGGCAATGAAAGAAAATCAACCACATATGTCGTCCGCATATGTCACAATTTTAAGTACCCCGTTTTGTACAAGGACCCAAAAAAAGGGGACATGACTCCCGTTATGGTGTTCCTGTAGCAGCCATCTTTTTTATGCAGCTTCCACCAAGTTCCGAGTAAACGACGCGGTTTCTCAGCAAACAGGCCACCCAAATCAATAGCAGAGGTGAACATTAATATTCTTCAAAGAGTTCCTTATTGTGCATGATGTCACATTATTGAAATCCCCTTCTATATCCAGGAAGACAGCTTAAGCGAAGTCAACTGAATTTAGATTGCGTTCCTTAAAGTCGACCACATCATGGAGAGCGCTCTCAACCGATCTTCCTTTGATGTACGCATGTTGAGAAGTTCTCAGAGTATGAGTGCTTAAAGATGATCTTAAATATCCACCGGTAAAACTACCCATTTTGTATTCACTGATGTCAACAATATTTAGCAGCAATTATTGATGATTCTCTAGCTGATATACCTGCTTAAATTTAGCAAAGAAGTGTCATAGGCAGTTTAATCTGTGCGCTCTAGCTTACAAAGTAAGCGACGATGACAGTAAGTGCAATTTTTGGTTGAAATGACGTTAAAGGCGGAATTTAAAGCTAGCTCGATGATACGCTTGATTACGAAGTAAGTGACGATGTAAGTAGGTGCCATTTCAATTGGATTTATAATAAGTTGGCGATATTTCTTAGATTACACAGTCATGACATTTTTAGTACTTATGTCGATCGCTTACAATTCCATACTAATGTCAAGGATTACTAAACAGGTACTTCATTTACCAATGATGACATAACAATCGATCTCTCCAAAACTTCTAACAGAAAGGATGAAATGCTAATTGGGCATGCATGAATGGGGTTAGCCGCATTTGGTTTTAAAAAAATGGTAATATGTAGCAGAATAAAAGTGATATAGTGGCTAGTGCTATATGTAAGTGACATCGCTGATGTCGAATAAGGATTTGCCTTCAAAAAAGGTGACACTTTCCAACCCTTGTTAATGCAAATATTTTTTAATTATGTTACCAAAAAAAGAATGTATTGATATGATTTTTTTCACTTCATTTATTTTATGTTTATAATTTTACAAAAATATATATTGTTATTTATTTAATGTGCCCCAGAGCCGCAGACCGTATTGATCGAGTATATTCGTATATTTTTACCTGTTAAAGTAAATTGTTGTAAATGTTGAGTAACCTAATCGGCATGCTACCACCGATGCGTCTTAGGAACTAGGTAACAGAAGTTACTGAAACTCAACACAGGCTCTCTTAGTGGCTTTGGCAGCCCCAAGAAACTAAGATCGGAAGCGGTGGCCTAATAAGCCACTCTCCTTAAACAAAAATTTATTATGAAAACACGAAGAAAACGAAAAACAAGAACCCCCCCAAATGTTGACGACCCCCGCAAACGATATAAGGACCATGATTTAAGGATTTGCACCTGGAATGTCCGAACTCTATACAGAGATGGTGCCTCTATCCAACTGGCGGATGTCCTCGACAAATACAAGGCTGACATCACCGCCATACAGGAAATGAGATAGACGGGACAGGGATGCATACGACGGAAGAACTGTGACATCTTTTACAGCTGCCATGCAGAAAGACACGAATTTGGATGTGGTTTCATAGTCGGCAAGAGACTTCGACACCTGGTCTCGCGGTTTAACCCTGTAAATTACCGTATAGCCACCATTCGCATCCGGGCGAAATATTTTAACATTACGCTGATTTGTGTACACGCCCCGACGGAAGACAAAGACGATGACATCAAAGATGCATTCTATGAGCGCCTGGAGGATATATATGACCGCTGCCCTGCACATGACATTAAAATTGTTCTGGGAGATTTTAATGCTAAAATAGGAAGGGAAGATGTTCTTGGTTCAGCAGTCGGAAAATTCAGTCTACACAACAACACCTCCGATAACGGATTCAGGCTGGTAAGTTTCGCGTCGGCAAGAAACATGGTTGTGAGTGGAACCAGATTCCCGCATAAAGATATCCACAAGGCAACCTGGATATCTCCCGATCAAAATACAAGAAATCAGATTGATCACGTGGTAATTGATGGAAGGCATGTCTCAAGCGTTATGGACGTGCGTGTGATGCGCGGTGCAAATATCGACTCGGATCACCACCTAGTTGCAGCCAAGATACGCACACGATTAAGTAGAGCTAAAAACACTCTTAATCAAACGCAAAGGAAGCTAGACATCACAAAGCTGCAGACCACTGAGATAGCCAATGCCTACTCCAACCAGCTCTCTCAATTACTCCATACGAATCCCCCTTGTTATGATGTTCCCGACATGCAGTGGCAGCATATGCCGAATTCTATGACCACTGCCGCAACAACCGTACTGGGTTATGAAAACCCACGCTCAGACAAGCCCTGGTACGATGACGAATGTCGCGAAATGTCTGAGGAAATGGATGCTGCATACAAGGCAAAACTGCAGCCAATGGCGACGCGTGCGGTGACGGAGCGTTATAAAGAGAAAAGGAGGGAGATGAAACGCCTGTTCAGACGGAAAAAGCGTCTGTGGAAGAAAAGAGAGAGCCAGGATATCGAAAACTACAGGGATAGAGGTGAGGCCCGAAAGTTCTACCAAAAGGTTAAAAGTAAAGGTTTTGGAACAGGGATCCCCACCTGTAAGGACAGAGACGGAAATCTGGTCACGGACACTCAGAGTGTGCTGCAAATATGGAGGGAACACTTTCAATCTCTTCTCGTTCCCGAAGGCAGCATAAGTGACGGAATCACACCAATCATCGACGATGGAGTAGATTGTCCACCACCGAGCCAAAACGAGATCAGCACGGCAATTGCCCGGCTTAAAAATAATAAAGCTGCGGGAGCCGATGGACTGCCGGCAGAGCTTTTTAAAGCCGGCGGCGATGACCTGGTAACATGCATGCACCAGCTCATAAACACGATTTGGCTCAGGGAATGCATGCCCGATGATTGGAATCTGAGTGTCCTATGTCCCGTGCTTAAGAAAGGCGATCCTAGTGTGTGTACCAACTATCGCGGGATTAGCCTTTTACCCATCGCATACAAGGTCCTGTCTAGTGTGTTATGTGAAAGACTAAAGCCCCTCCTGGCGAACCTGATTGGACCTTATCAGTGTGGCTTTAGACCTGGTAAATCCACCACCGACCAGATATTCACGCTACGACAAATCCTGGAGAAGACCCAAGAAATACAGATCGATACCTACCATCTGTTCATCGATTACAAAGCTGCATTTGACAGTCCGATACGACAGAAATTGTTGGATGCTATGGCTGAGTTTGGAATCCCCGCAAAACTAATTCGACTCTGCGGGATGACACTGACTGACACGAAGTCTTCAGTGAAAATTGGCAAAAATCTGTCAGAGCCATTTTCTACCAAGCGAGGCTTTAGACAAGGCGATAGTCTGTCCTGCGATCTCTTTAACATCGTAATGGAGATGATCATGCGGAAAGCAGCAGTAAACAGGAATGGCACCATATTTAACAAAAGCCACATGTTGCTCGCGTATGCTGATGATATCGATGTTATTGGACGTGGATTGCGAGATGTTACTGCGGCTTTTTCGAGCATTGAAAAGCAGTCGGCTGAAGTGGGTCTGGCGATAAACGACGACAAAACCAAGTTATTTGTTTCAACGAACAAAGAGCCCACTCGTCTGGGACGCTGCGTGAACGTTGACAACTATAACTTTGAAGTGGTAGATGATTTTTTCTACCTTGGCTCCGCCATAAACAAAAATAATAATATCAGCCTCGAAATCAAAAGACGAGTATTGATCGCAAACCGCTGCTACTATGCGCTAAGCAAGCGATTTAACGACAAAGCGCTCTCCCGAAAAACAAAGATCCAGCTCTACCAGACTCTGATCCTACCTGTCTTGCTCTACAGCGCAGAATCGTGGGTAATGACACAAGCGGATCAATCTATTCTGGGAGTCTTCGAGAGAAAAATACTCCGCAAAATATTTGGACCCATCATCGTGAACGGCGAGTACCGTCGTCGAATGAATCATGAACTGTATGAGCTGTACAACGACATCGACGTGGTCAAGCGCGTTCAAATAGACCGAATGCGCTGGCTTGGACACGTTGTACGAATGGACGACAACGCTCCGGCTCGAAAAGTCTTCGGCAATAACTTCGATGGGCGGCGCAGGAGGGGGCGACCAAAACTCCGATGGAAAGACCAGGTGACGGAAATGTTAAGTAAGCTTGGTATGACGAACTATCTACGGTGCGCAAAAGACCGAAGCGCTTGGAATGGTTTTCTACGTGCGGCTACTGATAGATGAATTTCTGTTGTTGCTGCCAGTAAAGAAGAAGAAGAAGAAGAAAGTAAAATTTAAAATTTAACCTTTTCATGTTGTGACAACTTCATGTCGTTTCCAGACATGAACTCTTAATCTATTCACTTTATTCTATGTTGCTTTGTCTGTATGAACTTTGACATAAAATTGATTTTCCATGTACTCATGTTTGGTTATGCTTATCTGTTCATGATTGTATGTTACCTTAACTAAATATGAAGGAGAGCTATTGAATGACAACAAGTTGCATGTGTCATGAAACTTAATCATCTTTAATAATTATATTACTGATGTATGATTTTACCGACAAATGTAAATAAATATGTCATTTAATAAAAGGCAATATATGTCATTAACATTAGTGTTACAAAATTTGACTTTTACATGATGATTCAAAGATAATGCAATCTTTTGATAACATTGAGTAGATGAATACTACCTGCATAAGTACATATACATGAATGACGTAAGGGGTTAATTACATATGGGCTATGTTTAGTTTGAGCAGATGCCACATACAAAATTAAAAGAGGCAGAGGCATAAAAAGCGTTGCTGTAACCTACAAAATTGTGTTTATCCCTAAAGGGTGTAAACAGCATCTCATAATAGGGCCAAGATATTTAGACAAGTTAGCCTATTTCCTTCCTACCTTAAAGTATGGAGAGTTATATTTACAGCTGTCAATTAGTATACCAGATGTAGCATAGTTTAGGCCAAAAAATGGCCATCAAAAAATGAACAGAACAAATTCAATATCGTAGGATTTTTTACAGGATATATGAATTTGCTTACTGTCTACTGATTTGCTACTTAGTCTCATAACCTTTCTGCTGAAAGTTTAGGAGTGATTAATTAATATGTAACATATATAAGGACATATTTAAGCCCTCACACTCAACATGCACACAACGCTGGAAGATCAGTTGATAGCAAGTAGAACGCAACCTAAATTCAGGTGAGTTTACTTTAGCTGCCTTCCTGCATATAGAAGGGGCTTTCAGTAATGTGACGTCATGCGCAATATGGATCTATTTGGAGAACAGTAATGTGTCACGTCTACTAGTGAATTGGGTGGACTGTATGCTGGGGAACCCTATCGTCTACTCAGAATTTGGTGGAAGCTGCGAGAAAGAGATAGCTACAGTGTGGAGTCCTGTCCACTCTTCCTTGGGTCCTTATTATAAACAAGGCACTTAAATCGTCGAAAAAGGATGGTCATAATGATAAGTGGGAAATTTCTACCAATCATGTGTGACTTTATCCACTGGAAAGCTGCTACGATAGGCCATTACATGTGGTTTGGGGTGAACCCTTATAAAACAGAATTGGTTTCCTTCACTCGTAGGTATAAGGTAAAGAATTTTAGATCTCCGAAACTGAATATCGAGAAGTTAAAACGGAGTTTCAATGCACTTTATTCGTGCCGGAACTGTATAGGTAAAATTTGTGTACTCAGTCTGATGGTCACAATGTTTCTGTATACCACCGTAGTCCGACCAATTATCACCTATGGATGTCTGATTTGGTGGGAGGGCCTGAAAAAAAACTTAATTTTCCCTTACACCCCATGAATGATGTATGGGATAGCTTCTAGCGTTGTTGTGAATTAACACGCTTTCTATTTTAGATTCACAAGAAACGGCACCTACTTGTTTATCGACGAATGCGAAAGGTACTGTTTGAGAACTTTTTACATGCCGATTGACTCGGCAAGATCCTAAGGATGGCTGCAATGGCGATTACTGGAGATAAAAGGACCACAACGCAAGCGTTGTGTATGTGTTCCTGGTCCTTCCGCCCATTGGACTTGTACGTCAAGGCTATTGCAGCCCGAGGGGCTATCAGACTAAGGGAAGCTTGCGATTGGCATCAGGTCATATATGGTCATGCGAAGATTCTCCGGCTTTGGGGAGTTAGCGCTTCTTTTCCTCTGTATCTTTGAACCGATTTTTTGAAGAAATGTGTGGATTTCCGTAAATTAAACGTAAATGCAGTGTTTTTCAGGCTGAGGTCATGACCATTCAGAAATCCGCAGAGTCTATTATGGGATGTGAAATTGATACTAGCAGACGGAAAATCATCTGTGTAGCCACGCTGCAATAAAAGCGATCAATTAACATTATATAATTGAAAGTGGGTGAGGGTGGATGGACTAACCATGTAGATATCAGCCTCTGTTAGGGCATTGCGAAATTTCCGGTAATGAATCAGATGACCTATTAGCCATAGGAGGCTGTACTATGTCTGATCATGACTCTCTGGAAATTGTTAACTTCCACCCATTTGTTACCTTCTTAGTGGAGTGTTGGATATGGAAAACAGCCAGCAGACGTTGGAGCTGCTGAAATGACTGTATGACTGGTAAATAGCTGTGGCCCGAATACAGCATATACCAATGGGCGTACTTTAGGAAGGCAGTGAAATGTATAGACGATTTTTTTGCGGAAATTCAAAAATGCCCGGCCCGAAAATTTTATCACATAATGAAAGAGATACATGACGGATATTTGAGTAAGATCGGATTTATCTAATTTCGGATAAATACTCGTTGTTATGTTGACGATCTCATTTTCATATATGTATATAGATTTGACAATTAACCTCTTTGGGGCACGGCTTAATGTTGTCGGATTTCGCTCAAATTTTGAACATAGTCGTTTTATATTAACTGACACAATATTCCGCTCTGACATTACCGAAAATATGAAGTTAGCTGCCAACATAGCGTTTATGGCCTGTGTTGGAGAGATTGTGAGATTGACCTGCGGAATTCTAACAGGCCAATCCAACCTCAGGCACCTGACAGTCAAATGGAATATATCCGTACCGGTCTTCTACCGTGTGTGAGGACAAGGAGGAGTCCGAGACGATGGAACATCTTCTTTGTAGCTGCCCCGCTGTAGTCTAGAATCTCTCACCTTAGTCCGAGTAGAAGAGTTTATAAGTTTCATGTGGTGCCTCCCATGGCTAACATGGCCAATACAACAATTCCCCTTCCCTACCTCCTTTTTCTAACGGTATAGCATTTATATACCCTCAGCCTACGGGTAGAAGGGTATATATCATTTGATACCACCGAAAAGTGTAACACATAGAAGGATACACTTTAGACCCTAAGTTTCTTTGAGCCAAATTCGATTCATGACTTTCTAAATCGTTTGAGCAATGTCCGTGTGTCTGTCTGGCTGTCCGGCTGGTACGCACGATAACTTTCGAAAGATGTAACCAATTGTTTCGTAACTTTGCATGGATTAATATTTCCCCCAAAACTACTTTCGGTATTGCAAATGGGCTACATGGCCACGCCCATTTTGGTACCTCCCATACAAATGTACCATTTCGCCCACTTTAGAAATCGAGTAATAATAACAAAACACCCAAGGCGATCATGCCCAAATCATAAACTTGCTTACTTAAGTGGCCCATTACAACTTTCGAACGTGGTTCATAAGTTTGAGTCCTGAAGTACTAAAGAATTAAACACGCTTCGGTCTTGTGCGTGTGTTTTCCAGTTAGTCCTACCGGATGGTGGCACGTCGCCTACCACTTGGTCCTTCCAACGGAGTTAGGGTCTTCCTACTCTGCGCCGTCCTTCAGGTTCGCCTTCAAACACCTTTCTCGCTGGAGCATTTAGCAGCCTGGCAACATAACCCAGCCATCGTAGTCGTTGCATTCTGACTCTTTTAGCTACGTCGATGTCGTGGTAAAGTTCATACAGCTCATGGTTCATTCGATGGCGAAACTCACCGTCGACACAGATAGGTCCATACATTTTTCGGAGTACTTTTCTCTCGAATACTCCCAGATTATGTATGTCCGTTGTCGTAAGCACCCATGATTCGGCAGCATACAAAAGAACGGGTAAGATAAGCACCTGGTAAAGCTGTTTCTTAGTATTCCGAGATAAGGTGGTATTACTAAAGTGCTGCCGAAGTCCGTAAAAACATCTATTGGCTAGCACTATTATCCGCTTAATTTCTTGGCTGAAATTATTCTTCTTATTGACGGAAGATCCGAGGTAGGTAAACTCATCTACTACCTCAAAACAATAATTTTCAACGTTGACGCTGCGTCCCCATTGAGAGGACTCTTTGTTCGTCGAAATCATTATTTTTGTTTTGTCCTCGTTGACCGCTAAACCTATTTTTGCCGACTCCTTTTTAGTGATGAGAAGACTGCAGTAACGTCCCGCAGATTTTGGCCAATGATATCTATATCATCGGCGTAGGCTAGTGGCATGTGGCTTTTGTGGAATATGGTGCCAGACATGTTGACACCAGCCTTTCTCATCACCTTCTCCATAATTATATTAAATAGTGTACAGGACAGGATATCGCCCTGCCTGAGACCTCTTTCAGTGTTGAATGGTTCAGACTGATCTTTACTAATCTTAATCAAGGATTTGGTGTTTTCTAAGGTACATCTGCAAAGTCGAATTAGCTTTGCAGGAATACTAAACTTAGACATAGCCTCATAAAGCCTATTCCCTACCGGAGAGTCGAAGGCAGCTTTGTAGTCGACAATGAGGTGGTAGGTGTCGATCTGCTTTTCGTGTGTTTTTTTCCAGGATTTGTCGTAAGGTGAATATTTGAACCGCCGTAGATTTGCCAGGTCTGAAAGCGCACTGGTATGGTCCAATTAGTTTTTCTACAATTGGCTTTAGACGTTCACACAATATGCTTGAAAGGTCCTTTCAAGCATATTGTGTGAGAAAAGCTGTACGCAATTGGTAATAGGCTTATTCCACGATAGTTCTTACATTCACTACGATCTTTTTTCTTGTATATGGGACATAACAGACTGAGACTCCAATTGCCGGGCATGCTTTCCTCTTGCCAGATGTTCTCCATGAGCTGATGCGTGCTCCTAATCAGCTCCTCCTCGCCAGCCTTAAACAATTCAGCAGGGGGACCATCGGCTCCAGCAGCTTTGTTGTTTTTAAGGCGGGAGATGGCCATACGTATCTCGCTCTGGCTCGGAGGTGGACAGTTAATACCATCGTCATGGCTTGGAGCGGGGTCTTCTGGAGTGGTGTCAGTATCCAGTAAATTTCTAAAGTGATCTCTCCATATCTTCAGAACGTTATCCGGGTCCGTCACTAGCTGACCATCGCTGTCCTTGCAGGAGGATAACCATGTTCCACGCATTCTCGCTTAAACTCTCTAGTAGAATTTTCGGGCTTCCCCTCTACTTCGGAGCAACTCAGTGCACTCATCCTGCCTCTTCTTCAGCTCCTTCCTTTTTCTTCTAAAAAGACGAGTTGCCTCTCGTCTCTTCTCCCTGTGCCGTTCACGAACAGCTCGCGTGGCCATTGGCTACAGTTCTGCCCTGTATGCAGCATCCGTCTCTCTCGTGGCATTGCGACATTCATCATCGCACCAGGCATCTTTTGAGACGGCTTTGAGTACCCAAGTACGCTTCACGCAGTCCGTTCTATGGAGTCGGCTATATATTGCCACTGCGAGGTTATATTATCAGCGGTTGGAGCATTTTGGAGTAGGCGTTTGCTACCTCTGTGGTCCGCAGTTTACCGATGTCCAGCAATAGTTGTGCCTGGTCACGTACGTTTTTTGCCATGCTTAGCGTAGTGCGTAGCTTAACTGCGGTAAGGAAGTGACCGGAGTCAATGTTCGCACCCCTTAACACTCGTACGTCCAGAACACTCGATGCGTGCCTTCCATCGACTACCACGTGATCTATCTGATTCCTCGTCAATTGATCTGGAGATAACCATGTTGCCTTATGAATATTGTTATGGTCAAATCTAGTGCTGCTAACTACCATATTTCTCGCCACAGAGACATCAGTCAGTCTGATGCCATTGTTCTACGTTCCGGTGTGCAGTCTGAATTTTCCGATTGTAGGATATAGGTATCCCTGCCTATTTTAGCATTTAAACCGCCTAGTACAATTTCGATGTCATGGCTGGGGCTACGGTCATATACATTTTCTAGGCTCTCGTAGAACTCGTCTTTGTTATGTGGAAAAACTTTGTTTTGACTCTTATGGTGGCTATACGTTCACACACCGGGTTGAACTTTGAGACTAGGTGTCGCAGTCTCTTGCCAACCACAAATCCACAACCAAACTCGTGATTGTCCGTATGGCCACTATAGTAGATGTCGCACGTCTTCATGCGCGAGCACCCGAGTCCCGTCCACCGGATTTCCTGGAATACGGTTATGTCAGCCTTGTATTTTTCGAGGACTTCCGCCAGTTGGATGGAGGCACCTGGTCTATACAGTGTTCTAACATTCCAGGTGCATATCCTTAAATCATGGTCCTTAATTCGTTTGCGGTGGTCGTCAACATTTTGGGGGTCCGTTTTATTCTTATCTTACTTCTTTTCATTGGAATAGTTTAAACGTCAGTGGCGGATTGCAAGCCCAGTGCACCACGTCGCAGTTTTCTGCTCCTGCCAGGATTTTATTGCAGCCGCCCATTCTGGGTCAGACGCTGACCAGGGTACCGCTCACTCTGAGCTGACGTGCCTGGGTTTTAGGTTTCGCCACTCACAGTAAGCCGTGCTCTGACATATGTCAGAAGCACTATTCCAGGCGTCACCACCTGGAGGTACTCCGTTCGCAGTAGTACTACGAATACGGAGCTCTGTGAGATGACTTGAAGTGCAATTGGCAAGGATCACTCTGGGTTTGCCAAGTTAAACAGATCAGAAGATTTACCTTGCATCACACTCCCGACGCCCAAATCCTATATTTAGTAAAAATGTAGCAGGATAAAGTTTAGGAGAAAATCTGGAAGTCTTACCACGCCCCATCTGGTACCTCCCATACCCATCAGGAACCGCCCACTTTAGAAATCGAGTAATAATATCAATACACCCAACGCGATCGTGTCCAAATTCTGTATTTAGTACAGCTCAAGTAGTATAAAGTTTTGGAGAACAAATTTGAATTCTAGCCAAGCCCCTTCTGGTACCTTCCATGCAAATGTACCATTCCGCCCACTTTAGACAGCGAGTAATAATATAAAAAACCCAACATAATCGTGGGCAAATTCTGTAGTAAGTAAAGCTAAATCAGGATAACATTTTGGGGATAAAACTGTAAGTCTAGTCACGCCTCTTCGGTACCTCCCATACAAATGTACCACTCCGCCCACTTTAGAAATCGCGAAGTAATATCGATATATTAGAAAACTTTATGGTTTACTGAGCTTGCGAGTATATGTAAGTCGGTTCTCCCGACTGAGACTTTCTTACTGTTTTTTTTTTTATTCTGAAATTATTCTATTCCACTTAAGGTTCATACCTCTCAATCTTACTCATATCTTACATAAGGTCGTCATTTCAAGTCTACATAGTGTATTTACTCGCGCGTAGTATCCTTTCGCTGTTTTTTTTACATATTTTTCTTAAGTGAAATTGAAATATTTTCATGCGTAACTCTAGTCGCAAAATTGAAATGCAAAAGTGGCATTCTTCTGTGGCATTTTCAAATTAAATCATTACGTTCGGGGAATATGCTTGCTGTGTTCTTTTTTTCTCTTATTTACTTTTGCAATTTATTTGATTACTCGCCTGATGGAGAATGTAAATGCATATACAGGAGGCTGAAGGATACATGTGAACTTAGGGGAATGAGCAGGCAAACTGATGTGTTGGGATGGAAATGTAGAAAAAAACCAACAACTTCTAACCATAACCAAGATTTAATTGCGGTACTGTGTTCTGTTGTGACACGACTGATATTCGTGACGACTAGAGACAATCACTGATTGCATCACTTCAAATAATAAGTATAGAGATAAATATATTATGGCAAAGCTAATATGAGTTGGTCACTTGAATTGCACTTAATTTGTATTAGTTTTTTTATATTATTTTCCAGACATGTTGACTTGATTACAAAAGCAACAAATTTATAGCCATCTAAAAGAAAAATTACAAATTCATCATTTCACTTCGATGTCCATAAAAGTTTAATTTATTTCACAAGCAAGATTTGAGGTTTTAACCTTTTTACAACGCTGTGATTTTTGTGGTTTCAGCCTTTTTGCGACCATTTGTTAAAAAAAAGATTTTGTGGTTTCAACCCTGTGACCGCTTCATTGCCTCTGCTGTTTTCCCTCTTAACATTTTTTTTTAGTAATTCCTCTAAAAGTTTCTATGTTAATGAAAATAACTAGAACCAGTGCAAAATTTAAGCTTTCGACTTTTTATTTTCCACATTTTTGTTTACTCTGTCGTGCGGAAGAAAAACCAACGAACAAACGAAAAAGTTAAGATTCATTAGAAATGCAAAATATGTCACCAAAACTCAAACACTTCATGTTACAGTCATCATCATCATCATCGTCGTCATCCTTACACTCATCCTTGAGCTCGTATAATGTTACAATCACTCTTACTCTTTTCACGCGCCGCGCTGTATGTGTCCGCAATGTAAACAACAAGGATTCGTTTATTTGATCCTCTTGTGGGCTCCTTTCCCGTTAACTGTTCGTAGGAGATACCACAAAAAAAACAAACAGTTTGGATTTGTTGTTGGACTACTCCAAACAATGGCATTCTGCACGTACACACTTGTAAATCATCGTCGTCATCATCATCATCTGCATCAGCACCAGCTTCAGCATCTTCATGGTGTCCGCACTTGAAAGCAATGAAAGTTTCGCCAATGTTGGTGTTACCCTGTGTCCTGTACCCTTCTCGTCCTGTGAAGTGAAAACAACAATATTACCTTGAACAAGAACTATTATGTACGTCGTCGTGGTCGTGTTTGTGTTGTCTTCGGTGTCTGGCTGCATCATCTTAACCTACTACAACAAATACAATAAAAACAGTAAACAGGACAACAATGATTTCTTAAAGTGTACTCAATCTCTCATCATGGAAGTTAAGTAGTAGGAATAATAGCGTGTAATGACGGCTATGCAAGTAGTTTACTTGGATAAAATGTGTTGGCCAATGGTGATGTTGTTCCCAAATGAATTAGTTGGAAAAAAAAGTATGAAAAGGATCTTTAGATAGTTTTGACAGAGGATTTGATGGAGTATATCACCAATGTGTTTGTAGATCATTAAAGTCGCAAAGTTTTCGTTTTAGTACAATTTTATGTAACAATTTCCAATAGCAGCAAGGGGAATAATGAAAATTAAAGTGAAAGGGAGGCTGGTGTAAGGACAATTTTAAGTGTTATACATTTTTTGAAATAGTTTCATACAAATTTTTGGTATTATTTAAAGAAACCCAAGTACAAAAATTTCAGTCGGGTAAACCGACTTACAGGTTTGCCAAACTTTGTTTTATGATACACTATATTTTTACAGCTGTATTCTTAAACATTTATCTAAGGTTTATAACTCAAGCTTTCATAGAAAATTCGTTCTATAAACCTCTTATAAATTATTATAAATAAAGCCTTAAGCTTAGATTGTTGATTGTTCGCTTAGTTTCTTAGCTATAATTCAGTAACAATTGATGATTTTTCATATCACTCTTTAGAAGAATTGTAGCCCGGGTTTATGGAAATAATTTCTTATAACATATCCATGTAAAAAATCAAGTTAAACTAAATTTATCGAATAAAATCTTCAATTCAAACGATGTGCGTATGATTAATATAAAATCCACATAAAACTAATATTTCTCATACGTTGTACAATGAACATTAGGTTCGAAATTCTAACTTTGAAAGTTCGAAAGTTTAACATTGGATTTTCGGCAATGCCCGAGTGGAATATTGTGTCAGTTATTATAAAACGACTATGGTCAAAATCGGACAACTTTAAGCCGTGCCCCAAAGAGAACAAAGGTCAAGTCTATATATATTAAAAATGAGTTTGCCTTTGTTTATTTGCATTTTTTAGTACTGTATACACTCGAAAACGGTTTTACCTATATTTTTCAAATTTTCACAGAATGTTGCTGTGTGGTCGGTGGAGGAAATAGGGTACTTGCATTTTATATATATGTCAAGAGGGCGTGGCCCTGCCCATAGTACGATATTTTTGAAAACGTAATATCTGGAAGACTGTTTCTCTAATCGCCTTGCAAATGTGTGTGGATGGCAGCGAGTGGGCGTGGTATAAAACTTGAAACTTTAAATTGCTGTATCTTATGAAGTTATTAAATTTCCGCAAAAAATCGTCCTTACATTTCGCTGCTGTCCTAGTGTATAGTATATTTGGGCTGCCATGGATTTGCCAGGTCTAAAACTACACTGATGACATCGAATCAGATGCGGACTTTGCATGCGATTTCTCAAAGGCATTGGTAGCACATAGAACATTCAAGTTCGAGTCATGGGGGGCATAAATTCCTTTAACCAAATCATGTTTAGAAGCTATGTATAAGCTCACAGCTGGGGACTCTCAAAATCTCTTCCGGTAGTCCATCGGCACCCCCGGGGTCTTGTTATTTCTAAGCCGTGCAATAGCTATTCTGGTCTCGTTTTAGCTCGGTGGTAGACAAAATACTCAGTTCCGGATGATTGGTTTCATTTCTTTACTCGCGCTTCTTTTGGAAAGGTGTAGAATACAAATATGTTCTCTCAAAATTTTTGCAGCACGCTCCGCATGTCCTTGAACGGACTTCAATCTCTGTCCTTACAGGTATATTACCTTATCGCAGGAATTGCCATTAGCTGTGTTGCCTGCAGAGTCCTAGTCATCAGTCAATTCGCAACATTCTTCATGGTACCAGGACTTGTCTTAAGCTCTGTATAGACGGTTGTCAATGTTATCAGATCTGCTAATGTACCGCCTATGTACTGATGTGGACAGTGTTGCCAATATAATTAATTCTCTGGCAATGGTGAGTTTGCACATGCATAAACTTTGCACATCTGCAAATTTTAAGTGTTTGTCAATTATATTACAATAACTTGATAACGGCATTATATTGGGTTCTCACAACCGTCTGACAATATTTTTGTTGTATAATGTAATGGCAATGCTTTTTTGACAACGTTGCTGCACAAAAATTTTTAAGATCACATGATTTTTAGACATTTTCTGGACATTTTGGTATCTCTTTGAAGCTGATATGACAAACACAATTCAGCAGTAAAGATATGTAAATGCGAGGCATGATTTATATCTTTTGTATTCCTGCGAAGCTCATATTACTGTAAGGAGTAAAACTGACCGATACGAACTTCTCATCGTGATAACTTATCTATCAATCGTTGTGAGCTGTTGAGGACAAACTAAGAAAGCTTCTGTCTATTCCCAAGCAAATAACGATCAGCAAACTCAAATTACTCCTTACAGTTTTCTCCAAGTGAAATCTAGCAAGTTGTAATTAATTTCCATTCAGATTTTAGATTAAAAAGAAAAAAAAACATTTGAATTCAAACTCTTAGCATTCCTTACAATTTTATCATATAAATTTAACTGCACGCAGCTTTATTTTATATGGAAGGCATTCAGACATTTGCAAGCAAAAAAATCAAATAGAAATCTACAATAATTCCAATGAAACCAACAATTATAAAATAAACATTCTCTCAGCTGAGTCGCAATTGCTACAATTATTTACTTTGTCTGATGTTGATATATATTGCTAATCCCAAACGGACCAAAGTAAATATGTGCTAAAATCAATAGCCCCACTGAGCTAAACTGAAACAACTCGCATATTCAAGGTCAAAGGATTGCTTTTGAAGATAAACAGTTGCAGGATAAATGAGAGATAGCAACAACAAAAACAACAAAAAAACCACATTCATAAGAATTTCGCTCACGTAGTCTACGTCACTTTTAAAAAGGGATAAAAGTAAAGGGAATTCTTATATATATAGAGTTTTTAAATGGAAAAATAAAAAAGAAATAAATATTTAAATAAACCACAATTTGAAAATTTACTGAAAGGATTGTACATGTGGCTATGTAAATAAAAACGTTCTTGTACCTTAAAATGGCAGTTGAACAATTTAGAGACTATACTTCATATATTCTCATGAAGTTTATTAGCATGAAAGTAAACTACACAGCTAACATATAAAATGAATGAGATGGGAATTGCCTTTATGATTAGGGCGGTCATCAAATTGTCCCTACGAATTTCATCAAACTTAAAAAATAGTGACAAAAATCCACAAAACGAAAAATGTTTAGGAAAATATTTTTTTTTGTGGTGGATAATTTTTGGTTGTGTAGGAGCGTCCTAGGGTGTGAAGATGGAGGGTAGGCATGTGCGGCAAAAATGTAAGAGGTAGCCACCCCTCTAGGAGGCACCATGCAAGCAGCAGGAGCTGATTTTTTAAAAAGAATTATAAAAATAAAAAAAATTGTATGCGCACCACTTAAAGGGTTGAAGATAGAGGGTTAGGTATGATCTGAGAAACTGCTGGGGTTGCAAAAATATTGGGGGGTCAGTTATACATTTGACTCCTCTAGGGGCATCTTTATTGAAGTTAGACCAGTGGTAGAAAATTTTTGTATGTGTGCCTCCTTAAGGGGTGAAGAGGGTATGTATGTTTGGTAAACATTTTAGGATTTTAATCCTCTATAGGTGATTAAGGGGCCCAGCGGCTTGTTGAGGATATTTTCCAATCGCCAACATCTTTGATCACGAGGCGCAGCCATATGCCACAAACCCACCTCCCCTATTTTTTGGCTCATGCATTTTTTTCCCCTACCACACAAAATTATGGGATGAGCAGTATCGAAATGGATAAATCGTGCACTACACCAACCCATTTTCATGTTAAAGCTTGAAATCTTTTAATCTTCTCATTAAAAACCGGAGGCTTTTACGGCAAATTTTCCTAGAATTCGTCGTAGATTAAGATTTTGATAACTGCTTGGTGCATCGTTATTACTCCATACAAATTGACCTACTCTACTGTTCTTACCATAAAAGTTGTGTGGCATACCCTACATCACGCGAACGCACTGAGCGATGGGCATATTCAGTTTGTTCTTCCATTTGTAACGCACATAATGAGGCGTGATAGTTATGACAATATTATATTTTTATAAATGATCAGAAGGAAATGTACGGACGTCTATTTTTGCAGACATTTAAAACTGTTAGACCGGAATATAGTGCCAATTGATGATGAAAATACATGACGGAAATTTGAGTAAGATTGGACAATTATTTCCTGTGCCACAAAGGTTATGTTTTTAGTAAATCATATATTATGTACGAATGTTCGATTTCTGAGTCGATTTAAGATGTCTGTCCGTGTTTTCTGGTAGATATACCGCGCTGAAATTTGGTAAGCCAGATTCTATCCTATAAGCAAGAGGTTATGTTCTCACTTGAGCAAGATCGGCAAAAATTACTAGCATCTCCCATTTGATACCTCATTTGATACCCTCAGAGATGAGGGTATATATCATTTGATACGAGAAAAAGTGTAACCCGTCAAGGGAGACGTGTTAGACCTCAAGTATCTTAAAACAAAATTTGTTTCAGGACTTTTTAAGACTATTGAGCTGTGTCCGTCAGGATAACTTGAGTAAACCTTAACTGATCCTTATAAAAATTTTGTTATGTACTAATGTTCGATTTCTGAGTCGATTAAAGATGTCTGTCCGTGCCTTCTGGTAGAAATACCTCGCTGAAATTTGGTAAGCAAGCTTCTATCCTATAAGCAAGAGGTTATGTTCTCACTTGAGCAAGATCGGCAAAAATTACCAGCATCTCCCATTTGATACCTCATTTTATACCCTCAGAGATGAGGGTATATATCATTTGATACGAGAAAAAGTGTAACCCGTCAAGTGAGACAGGGAGACGTGTTAGACCTCAAGTATCTTAAAACAAAATTTGTTTCAGGACTTTTTAAGACTATTGAGCTGTGTCCGGTAGGATAACTCGAGTAAACCTTAACTGATCCTTATAAAAATTTAGCAGTATCAATATTTTTCAAAATAAAGTAATGGGTTTGTAAATGGGCAGAGTAGCCTACTATCTCTTATACAAAGTTTCCTTTTATGGGATGAATATTATTTCATCTATAACTTCCAAACAGACAACTAATCAATATCTGAATTTGGTCAGTTTTATTATCTTGTAATAATAGACAAACTCTTAGAAAACCGAAACCTTTGCCACACCCCTTCTGGTACCTCCCATGCAAATGACCAATATTGCCCCCATTGTTCTATATGGGCTTCTGTTGTGTAAGTACACTGAAGTTAATCAAAGGTACGCGTTTGAAGAACGTTGAATTACGAAAAAAAAATTGGATTGCCAGTAGGGGCAGCACAACATCTACCCCTACTGGGTACCTCCTATACAAATATATATACCGTCCACTTTAGAAATCGAGTATCGCGATCGTGCCAAATACTGTATTTAGTAAAACAGAATACAGTTTTGGAGAAAAAACTGGTAGTATAGCCAAGCCCCTTTTGGAACCTCCCATCCAAATGAGCCATTCCGCCCACCTTAGAAATCGAGTAATATTATCAACGCGATCGTGCCCAATTTCAGTATTTTGTTAAGCTATAATAAGATAAGGTTTTAGACACTACCCTTCTGGTACCTTCCATACAAACGTTTCATCGATCGCCCTTTATAATTCGTAAAATAATATCACTACGCCTAAATCAATCTTACGTAAACTCTGTGTTTTGTAATGCTTTTAGAAAAAGGATTAGATAACTTTTTAAATACTTTGTATGTATAAGTCGGTGTTGCAATCTATATCTATATATATAAAAGGCTTGGGTGACTGACCGATCACTCCCTAGCCCAAGCGGCTAAAGCTAGAACCGCAATTTTGGAATGTAGGTTCCTTTTATGATGTTGGCTCGCACTAAGACAGGATTTTTGGAAATTCGGACTGAAAGGGGGTAAAATAGGCATGGTACCGCCCCATAAAACTAGAATTTTGAAATGGCTGTGTCTTTTAAACTATTATAGGTACAGAGTCGGTGACCGGCCGTGGCATAGTGGTTAGAACACGCGACTACCATGTGGGAGTTCGCAGGTTCAAATCTGGCTCCAGTCATCTTAAAAAAAAAATTTGTCTTTCATTGTCGGCTCCCCTCGAATGTTGTTGACAGCAGCTTCGCAGTATAAGTGTCGAGTTAATCGGCGTGTCTAGTAAGAGCTTCTCAAACAGTGACGTTCGCATTCGTCGATAAACAAGTAGGTGCCGTTAGTTGTGAATCTAAAAATAGAAAGCGTGTTAATTCACAACATCGAAAGAAGCTATCCCATACTTCATTCATGGGCGCAAAGGGAAATTAAGTTTTGTTATTTTTAAGGTACACAGTCGAGATTCGGTACGTATATCGGATGTATAAGAAAAATGACTTTGTTTGTGTATTTGTATGAGAGGTACCAGAAGGGACGTGTGTAGACTTCCAGATTATTTCTCCAAAACTATATCATGTTATACCTTTACTAAATACAGAATTTGGGCACGATGGAGTTAGGTGCATTGATATTTTTACTCCATCTCTAAAGTAGGGGAAGTGGTGCATTTGTATGGGAGGTACAAGAAGGGGCGTGTCTAAACTTTCAGATTTCTTCCTCAAAACTTTTTCCTGCTTGAAGTTTACTAAATACAGAATTTGGACATAATCGCGTTAGGTCTATTAAAAATATTAATCGATTTCTGAAGTGGGCGGTATCAGATTGGTATGGGAGGTACCAGATAGGGCGTGGCTAGACTTCCAATTTTTTTCTCAAAAACTTTATCCTGTTAAAGCTTTAATAAATAAAGAATTTGGGTACTCTCACGTTGGATTTATTGATATTATTACTCCATCTATATAGTGGGCGAAGTGGTACATTTGTATGGGAGGTACCAGTAGCGGCGTGGCTAGAAAAATTTTTTTCAAAACTTTATCATGTTATAGCTTTACTAAATACAGAATTTGGGCACGATCGCGTTGATAATATTAATCGATTTCTAAAGTGGGCGGTACCAGATGGGTATGGGAGGTACCAGATAGGGCGTGGCTAGACTTCCAATTTTTTTCTCAGAAACTTTATCCTGTTAAAGCATTTCTAAACAAAGAATTTATGTTATAGCTTTACTAAATACAGAATTTGGGCACGATCGCGTTGATAATATTAATCGATTTCTAAAGTGGGCGGTACCAGATGGGTATGGGAGGTACCAGATAGGGCGTGGCTAGACTTCCAATTTTTTTCTCAAAAACTTTATCCTGTTAAAGCATTTCTAAATAAAGAATTTTGGTACGATCACGTTAGATTACTTGACATTATTACTCCTTCTCTATAGTGGGCGGAAAGGTACATTTGTATGGGAGGTACCAGAAGGGGCATGGCTGGACTTCCAATTTTTTCTCAAAAACTTTATCCTGTTAGAGCATTTCTAAATACAGAATTTGGATACGATTTCGTTGGGTATATTGATATTATTACTCGATTTCTAAAGTGGGCGGAATGATGCATTTGTATGGGAGGTACCAAAAGGGGCGGGGCCATGTAGACCATTTACAATACCGTAAGTAGATTTGGGAAAATATTAACTCCTGCAAAATTTCAAAAGATTTGGTTGCGTTTTTCGAAGGTTTCGTGCGCACCAGCCGGACAGCCGGACAGCCAGACAGACAGACGGACATGGCTCAAACGACTCAAAAAGTCATGAACCGAACTTGGTTCAAAGATACCTAGGGTCTTAAGTGACTCCTTCTATGTGTTGCACTTTTGGGTCGTATCAAATGATATATACCTTCATCCCTAAGGGTGATGGTATAGACACGAACCTCTGCTTCTGTACATACCAAATTTCAGCCCGAAAGCTCATAAACTACAGGGACATACGGACGGACACCCCCAAAAAGGGGGAGTTTGTATGGAAGGTGGGAGATGTATTCGTCCGATATTGCTCATATTACAACGTAAGCTCCTATTATAGGATTAAAGCTTGCATATGAAATTTCAGCTCGCTATTTCCTAACCTACTGCTGAAATCGCGGGGGCAATTAGGCAGACACCCCAAGAAAGGTAGCGTTTGAATGGGAGGTGGAACTGGTTTTTGACCGACATTGCTTGTCTTAGAAAGTAGCCTCCGCTTAGAGATTGAATCTTGCGTACAAAATGTCAGCTATATACCTCTTAAAATACGGCTGCAATCGCAGGGACAGATCCCAAAAAGGGAGAGTTTGTCTGGGAGGTGAGAGTAGTTTTTGACAGATCGGTCTCATCTTAGAACTAAACATCCATTTAGGTCAGAGAAGCTTGCATACAATATGTCAGCTTGATTGCTCTTAAATTACTGCTGTAATCGCGGAAACTGACATACTGACACCCCCAAAAGAGGGATTTTGTATGGGAGGTGGGTGTAGCTTTCTACCGATCGGTCTCATCTTACTACTCAACCTCCGATTAGTGTAGGGAAGCTTGCATACAAAATTTCAGCTTGATTATTCTTAAATTACTGCTGTAATCGCGGAAACTGACATACTGACACCCCCAAAAGAGGGATTTTGTATGGGAGGTGGGTGTAGCTTTCTACCGATCGGTCTCATCTTACTACTCAACATCCGATTAGTGTAGGGAAGCTTGCATACAAAATTTCAGCTTGATTGTTCTTAAATTACTGCTGTAATCGCGGGGACTGACATACGGACACCCCCAAAAAGAGGAATTTTGTATGGGAGGTGGGAGCAGTTTTTTACCGATCGGTCTCGTCTTAGAACTTAACCTCCGCTTTGAGGATAAAAGCTTGCATTCCAAATTCAGCCCGATATCTCTTAAGCTTCTGCTGTAGTCGCGGGGACAGACGGCCGCCTTTAAATCGACTCATATTTCGATTCTGATCATTTATATATATATATATATATTGTCATACCTACCACGCCTACTTATGGGCGTTACAAATGGAAGAACAAAATTAATATACCCTTCACTCTGTTCATGCGCATGGTGAAGGGTAAAAATGTTTAACTTAGTTCTCATTTGGTAACATTTAAGCCCTTTCGGCAACCCCATACAAGATGACCAAATGTCCAGAAATAGTGAAATGACATTTTTACATTTGTTGACACATTAATTAACACTTTAATTAACACTTTTTTACAGTTTTACTAAATGTCTGTAAATCTGTGGTCTTATCACCGCAAGTGCTATCACCAATTGCAACCCATCCATAAGCAGACGAATAAAAATAGATAAGTAATTTCAATAAAAAATCGGTTAATTTCATAAACTGACCCTATGTATGATATTGCTTAAGTCATATCATAGCTATTTATTAGTAAGTTTTGATTGGGAGTCTGTCCCCGCGATTACAGCCGTAGTTTTTAGAATCTATCGAGCTGAATTTTTGTATGCAAACTTGTATCCTCTAAGTGGGAGGTTGTCTTTTAAGATGAGAAAGATCGGTCAAAAATCACTCCCAACACCCATACAAACTGCCTCTTTTTGGGCGTCTGTTCCCGTGATTATAATCGTCGTTTTTAAAAAAACAAAAAACAAAATCATCTGCCAAATTTTATACAAAAAAAATCAATAAAACAAAAATTTAAGAAGTGTGTGGACTATTTGAAGTAAACAATTTAAATACATAATTTGCTTTTTTTGTGGAATTTAGTGTATGTGTTTTTGTTTACCAAAATTAATGCATACTTCATAATTGATCTGAATACCTCTAATGTTTTTATCACCATTTTTACAAATGTCGAAGGGTATCTCAACTTCAACAAAGGCGAAGCTCATAAAGAAGTTGCAAAATTTAATGATTTTTAAAAATTTACCCAATCTAAATTCTTCACATTAGCTAACTCAAAAAAAGATTGAAGACATTATTATTTTTTTTTGTTTTTGTCAAAAGAGTTAACATTTATTCACATAATATATTTAAAAACGTTAATTACCCTTTGCTTTTTTATTTTCCTCCAATTTCTTTTGCACCAGCACAGTCAACGTTTTTGGACCCTCTTCGCTAACCTTTGCAAAATATGGCAACTGCTGTAAATGTTCCAACCAGGCCTTAACTTTGGGGAACTTATCGCCATCGACAGGGGCAAATAACATAGCCGACGTTACTGATGCCAAACAACACAAATCAGCAATGGTCAAATCATCTCCGCATAAGTATATTGAATTGGCCAAATGTTTCTCTAAATTATCGTATGATTTTTGCATATACTCGATATTTTGTTGGGAAATTTCAACGGCTCCAGCGAATAAAACAGGTTCTACCATCATACGAGCGCGAGGAAATAGATGACAGGCATCAAAATACATTAGAGAATCCACTTTCATGCGCTTAATTTTATCTTTAGGATAAAAAGTATCGTTGGTAGCGTACTTATCTGCCAAATAAGAGCAAATTACATGGGAGTCAGTAATGACAACTCCATTGTCATCTAGAACGGGCACAGTATGCAAAGGATTCAATTTGAGAAATTCAGGTTTCAAGTGTTCCCCTTCCAATAGTTTCACAAGCCTGAAAAGTGAACACAAAATTAAGTTGGTCCATAACAAATTAACTTTAAATATGTGAAAGGAATTTTAAATAGCATACCGTGATTCCATGTCCACACCCAAAGCGGCTGCCGCCAACAGCGCCGAAAAACAGGGTGGACTGCCTGGTATGTAGTAAAAAATGGGCTTACTGGACATGTTGCTTGCTTCGAGGTTGTTATGAAAATAAAATGAAATTTTCTTCCTTAACGAGTGTTTGGAGTGTTTAAATGTTGCTGACTCATATTGAGTGCCAATTATTTGCCGATAGTATCTGTTTAGCGATGAGACTTCAGTAGTTGTTGTACACTGATTTGCTAACTAACAAATATGTATACGAATTTATAAACCAACAAACAAATTACCGGATCCCTCTCTCTTTTTCTCTTTCTCTTGTTTGTATGCTTATCTTAACAGGTTTAGCTGTGAGATATCAGTTGAGTGAACAGAAGTAAACAGTGTTGCCAAAGTTACACTTTGCTCATGTCTTAGCTGATTCGTATATTAACATAGCAATTAAAATGATAGAAAGAGATTGTGGGAGATGGATATTTCAATATATAAAGAACTAGTTGTACTAGTGTTAAGCTTCGCTTGCATATAAGCAGCGAAGGGTATATTAATTTTATGCTTCCATTTGTAAGTATGACAATATATAAAAAAAACTTTATTTCCCTTTGCACCCCATGAATGAGAGAAGCTCTTACTAGACACGCCGATTGACTCGACACTTAATACTGCGAAGTTGCTGTCAACAACATTCGAGGGGTGCCGACAATGAAAGAAACAATTTTTTAAGATGAATGGAGCCAGGTTTGAACCTGCGATCTCCCGCATGGTAGTCGCGTGACAATATATATATATACATATAAAAACCAGTACAGAAATTTCAGTCTGGTAAACTGACCGGGACCACGGGACCGGCCGTGGCATAGTGGTTAGAACACGCGACTACCATGCGGGAGATCGCAGGTTCAAAACTGGCTCCAGTCATCTTAAAAGAAAAAAAAGTAAATAACATTTTCTTTCATTGTCGGCTCCCCTCGAATGTTGTTGACAGCAACTTCGCAGTATTAAGCGTCGATTCAATCGTCGTGTCTAGTAAGAGCTTCTCAAACAGTGACGTTCGCATTCGTCGATAAACAAGTAGGTGCCGTTAGTTGTGAATCTAAAAATAGAAAGCGTGTTCATGGGGTGCAAAGGGAAATTAAGTAAGTAAGTAGTAGTAAGTAAACTGACTGATAAATACCATCACCCAATATAAGATATTGTTTTAGTCTTGAGTTATTGAAATTAATAGATTTTTAATTAAAATAAAAATATTTATATATTATTTTTTGTCTGCTTGGGGAGCAAAAACGTACAAAATTTGACTTATTTGTACAGGAGGTAAAATTAATTGCAGTACAACGTGTCTGATTTTATCGTAAATCAACGTTCGAAGAACGCTTACCTTGGCAAAGTTTGTCTGAATTCAGTGTACATACAAATATAATATGTATGTAAAAAAGGAAATATCGGTTATTTATATGGGAGGTACCATAAGGGGTGTGTCAAATAGTTACATTTTCTGATATTTGGCCTCCTAATACAAGATAAATTATCTGACCAAATTTGATTATCCCCCAAGTGCCGGTTTAGAAGTTACGGGAGAAATATTAATTTTACAAAAATAGGTAATTATTACCTGAAGGAGTGATAGTATATCATTCATATTCATTCCTGATTCAAATTTTCATAACCGTACAACTTACGTTAAATTTAACTGAATTCAGTGTATTTACAAAAAAGATATATATGTAAGACTATGGTGGCGAGTTCGGTCATTTGTATGAGAGGTACCAGAAGGGGTGTGTCAAATAGTAAGGTTTTCTGAGGTTTTGCCCTGTATCACAATATAAATAAATCCACCAATTTTCATTACCCCCAAGTGTCCGTTTGGAAGTTATAGAAGGCATACTAATTTTCCAAAAGTAGGTCATTTTGTATGGGAGGTACCAGAAGGCGTGAACCGATATAGTCCATATTCATTCCTGTGTCCAATTTTCAGTATCGAACATCATACGCAAAATATGAGTGAATTCAGTTTACTTACAAAAAAGATATGTTTTTTTTCATTTGTGTGGGAGGTACCAGAAGGGGTGTGGCAAAGTTTTCGTTTTTCTTAGGGTTTGTCTACTAGTGCAAGATAAATAAACTGACCTAATATAAATATCCTCCGGTCGTTTGTTTGGCAGTTTTGAAAGAAATAATATTAATTACCTAAAAATAGGTAATTTTGTATGGGAGGTACATGAAGGGGTGGGGCTTTTCTGCCCATTTACAATCCCATTAGTTCGTTTTGAAAAATATTAATACTGGTAAATTTTCATACCGATCCGTTAAGGTTTATTCGAGTTATCCTGCTCACCAGCCAGACAGACGGACATAACTCAATCGTCTTAAAAAGACCTGAAACGAATTTGGTCTTAAGATACTTGGGGTCTAACGCGTCTCCTTTAATGCGTTACACTTTTTTTCGTATCAAATGATATATACTCTCATCCCTAAGGGTGATGGTATAATGATAAGCGTCGAATTTAGGATGTCGGTCTGTCTGTCCCCGCAATGTTTGTGGAAAGTTGGCGATTACACGCCCCATTTTCAAAAAATCGTTATATGGGTTAAATAAATGGAGAGATTGCAATGAAATTTTCGTAGTTTAAGAGATATTGTGCTAAAATTTGAAATTAATGCTTTTACTCTGAATGCAAAGGTTATAAAATTAGCAATATCAGTCAAAAACTATTTCCACCTCCCATACAAACATCCCCCCCCCCCCCCCCCATTTTGGGTCTGTACCCACGATTAAAGCCGCAGTTTAAGATATATCGACTAAAATTTTGTATGCAAGCTTCTATACTCTAACACGAGAATAAGTTCTAAGATTCGCAAGATCGGTCAATAACTAGACCCACCTCCCATACAAATTGTCCATATTTTGGTGTTTTTCCTCTCTGTAACAGTAGTAGTTTAAGATATATCGAGCTGATATTTGGAATGATAGTTTTTATTCTCAAAGCGGAGGTTAAGTTCTATGATGAGTGGGATCGGTCAAACACTACTTGCACTTCCCATACAAAGGAGGTGGAGGTGTCCGCCTTTCTGTCCCCACGGTTACAGCCGCAGTTTAAGATATATCGAGCTGAAATTTGATGTGCAAGCTTCTATCCCCTAAGGGAAGGTAAAGTTCAAAGATTATCAAGATCGGTCAAAAACAAGTCCCAACTCCCATACAAATTGCCCCTTTTTGGAGCGTCTATCCCTGCGACTACAGCCTTAATACAAGAGATATCGAGCTAAACTTTGGTATACAAGATTCTATCCTCTAAGCGCAGGTTAAGTTCCAAAATGTGCAAAACTCGGGGCTCAATTTTGACTTTACAACCATGGTTTCTTGGAAAAATTTTCTTAGAACTCATCATAGATATGGATTTCAATAAATCTAGTATACACACAAAAATGATTTCTATGTAAAACTATGTGGGGAATTCGGTAATTTGTCTGTGTAGTACCAGAAAAGATGTGGCAAAAGTTTCGGTTAAGGTACAAGACCATCATATGCAAATATCTTCTAGTTAAACTTTTGAAGTTATAGAAGAAATATTATTTTTCCATTTTGTCTGGGAAGTCTCAAAAGGAGGTTGCTGTAATAGTCCTTATTCATACCTAAGTTAAATTGTCATAAAACTATGAATGTGTATTTGGTTATTTGTATGAGAGGTACCAGAAGGGGAGTTGCATAGGTTTCGGTTTTCTGAAGGTTTGCCTGTTATAAAAAGGTTATTTAATTGACTAAATCTAAATGTACTCCAGCTGTCCGTTTGGAAGTTACTAGAGAAATATAATTTTTCTAAAAAAAAGGTCGTTTTATATGAGAGGTACCAGAAGGAGTCGGCTCATATAGTCCGTATTCATTCCTGAGTCAAACTTTGACAAGCGTAGATCTTATGCAATTTATGTCTGAACTCAGTGTACTTACATAAAAGAGAAAAATGTTTTAAAGACTATAAGGGTCGATTAGGTAATTTGTATGGAAGGTATCAGAAGAGGTGTGACAAAGGTTTCGAGATTCTAAGGGTTTGTCTACTAAAATAAGGAACATTGTTTAGTTGGTACCAGAAGTGGGAGGTTTATGCTGCCTATTTACAAAATTACATTGTCGATAAAGGTTAATACTGGTAAATTTTCATAAAGAGCACTAGGGTTAGGGTTTACTTGAATTATCTTGCCCACCGGCCAGCTAGCCAGACAGTTTAGTATGGCTCATCCTTCTTAATACGTCATATAACGAATTTGGTCTTAAGATATCTGGGATCTCACATGTCTCCTTTAATCCGTTACACTTTTTATTGTATAGAATGATATATACCCTTATCCCTTAAGGTGAGGCAATAATAAATTTACTTATACGTTTGTTTGCTTCATTATGTAATTTTTTTGCCTGAACGGAAAACATTTTTGTGAAATTCAAGATATTTAATATACTTTGTTTTATTTTAACATTATTTTGGTTTTTTGCACTTTTATTATCGATTAGCATTATTTCTATATTTTTATCGGGTAACTCTATTATATTTCGATTTAGAGAGTTCGGTTTCGTGAGCGGCTACGTTATCACTGAGTAATATAGGCAATATTCTGTTGTTATAAAACAATTAGCCGATACCGGCGAAAGTAGCGGCGGAGCAACGCGAGCCGGTAAACCTGGAATATTATAGGGTAACCCTGTTTGTTGTATGAGCAAAGAGCTTGTTTTGTTGCTTTACTCTCAGAGAGAATAAAAGTTGAGAAAATAACACGTTATCATTAAATTGTTTACGCTTGTGACCAATTGTCAACAAAATGTACTACGCACTATATCAGTGTTCACAAACCAAAATGGCCTAACTCGAGTTAAAGCAAATTTGAATTTATACCAAATAAAAATAATAAACAAATCTTTTAAGATGTAAGTAAAAGAGTGTGATTCTTTAGAAACTATAAAAATTTTTAACCCAAAAAAAGTGAAAATTTTAAAGTTTCAACTATTCAAATGAAAACAGACATATGATATTATGACTTGGGGCCACAATATAAATTGCTCAAAAGCCAAATCGATTAACTTTCCTTAATTGATTTAATTTAATGTCACTGAAATATGACACATTTTTTTTATTACAAAAAAAAACAATTTCTGCTTTTTAATAATAAAACTATTGCAAATTTTATCTTCTTTATTTGCAATTTAATAGAAAGTTTATACAACAATATCAGTTTATGGAGTTAATCAATTTGGCATGTGAAGCATTCATATATATTTGAATCATATAAATGTGTTGTGTGTTTTATTTGGGCAGCAATTTAATGACAGACCTAAAAATAACAGCAATATTTTTTGTAGTATACAAAGATAATAAATAATCTCTCTACCGTATATAGATGTTATTAAATACGTAAGATTTTTAGTAAAAATATTATCTCATTATATCTAAAACTTTGGTTTGTGCTACAGCGACAAACTCTGACTATTTCGATCCAATTATAGTACCATCGAAATTTACCTGCAATTAATCTAATGACTAGTTGCGGTCAACATGCTTCGACGACCTTAATGTACGTTGAAGTACCCATTAAGTAATTCCAAAAAAGTTAATTAACATGTTATCAGTTTATTTGTGACAAGTGACATGATGAGTAGACGGTTATCGCAACCGACTGTGGTATGGTGGCTAAAACTCGCGGTTATCCAGTAAGTGACCTGAGTTTGTGCCCTTTCATTGTTGTAAGCAGTTACCAAGTCAAGTCAATCGGCATGTCTAGTATTTAAAAGCTTTTTTAAAAAAGGTGTGAAAGTGTAGGGACCGGCCGTGGCATAGTGGTTAGAACACGCGACTACCATGCGGGAGATCGCAGGTTCAAACCTGGCTCCAGTCATCTTAAAAGAAAAAAATAAATAAAATTTTCTTTCATTGCCGGCTCCCCTCGAATGTTGTTGACAGCAACTTCGCAGTATTAAGCGCCGATTCAATCGTCGTGTCTAGTAAGAGCTTCTCAAACAGTGACGTTCGCATTCGTCGATAAACAAGTAGGTGCCGTTAGTTGTGAATCTAAAAATAGAAAGCGTGTTATTTCACAACAACGCGAGAAGCTATCCCAAACCTCATTCATGGGGTGCAAAGGGAAATTAAGTAAGTAAGTGAAAGTGTAGGTCTCGTAGTGTGAATATAAAAATTGAAGCGTGTTAACTCACCGAAATGAAAGCAACTCAAACAAATCACATTTATGGATTGCGAAGGAAAACTTAATTATTTTTAGAAAATATAAAAAAACATTATGTATTATTTTCTTAAATCCAGTGTAGGTATTAAAAGAATAGCAAAATTAAAAAAAAATTTGCAAATATTTATAGTTGACAAAACCAAGTCTTTTAAGCAAAAGTTAACTATAAACAAAATCGTCATGAACACCTGTGGTGAATATATGGCCAGATTAATTTTTAAATGTCAAAGCCATATATTAATATTTCGAGTAAAAGAATTTTTTTGATTAAAAAAAAAATTTTTTGTGTTATTTGTGTCTATATTACTTTCTATCACCTTATTTTTCCAAAAATTTTGGTTATATTTTGCAAACTTTATTTAGTATAAATTCAAACATTTTGAATTAAATTAATTACATATAATTTATTATTATTATTATAATGTTTAAAAAATAAAGATTTCCTCTCGAAAACATTATCAGCGCATAGCTAAACCGAACTCAAACAAGCACAGAAATTTTAGTCAGGTGAAGTGACAGATAAATACTCTGACCCTATGTGCGCTTGATAAGCTCACATATTTTTAACTTAATATGTCTTTGTTCAGAAATCAGCTAATATTGTGGGCGAATAAAATATGTTACACTTTGACATCATTGGTATGCTATCAGGAGGTTCAAAACCAAATGATCCAACTGCACATGTTCTATGAAGCGCTACAAAATCAGGCTGCTGCTATGCACTTACTCGAAGTTATAGCAACAAGAGTATTTTTAGGCAATGAGGTAGTTTTGAGAGGGAGGTAGTACAAGATGCGAGGCTGCTTTATCAATTTTAAATCCCATACCAAGCACTCTCTGAGAGTTTCCGTTAGCATCAATTTTATATTCTACTGGATAAACTACTTAAATACGAAAACAATCAGATTCGGATTCAGTGATAGCGTTTCTGTCTTGTTCGGTAAATTGTACCCAGGCCGATTTTAGATGATCGAGAACTTTTAGTATACACTCTGAGACTCGGACTAGGGTCAATATCGGGTAATCGGAAACTTCACGAATCGGTCGATTTGAGGTAAAAGGGAACTTTATATTATATTCTCAGAACTGTAGATCGTTTCTTTTATCAGGACCGTGGAAGTTAGGGTACTCTCGATAATTCAAGTTGGTTACCACAAATGAGGCAGCATATTTATAATTCCGGTTCGTGGGTGTGTACGGTTAATATCAGCAATACGTGTTCATCTTTATGATTCGAGTTTGTCAGTGGTTTAGGTTTATATTATCAATATGTTGTCGGACGTTTGCGTGATTTGATTTTAGTCGGGCATTAAGGTTAATCTGAGTTATTCGGGAATATATTGTTTATTCGGGGTTGTTGGTAATTCAGCCTCGTATCCGCATCTCAGGATTGTATTGGTGACTCGCATTCTTCAGTAAATCGGCTTTAGCTCCTCTTAGTTATATCGATAATTTGGTTTTCGTCAGGATCGCGTTGATGACTCGCGGTCTTCAGAAAATTGAGTTCTGTTGTACCGATTCAAATATCACTACCGATATAATAATCGGACTCGATGGAGTGATACGGTGTTAATTTCTAATACAAACAGAAAACTGTGCAACCGAAGTCCGATTCAACAGCCCGAAGTCCGACTAAACGGACCGAATTCCGACATCAACAGACCGAAGTCCAATTTAACAGACCGAAGTTCGATTTAACATAGCGAAGTGTAATTAAATATACCGAAGATTGATTCAATAAACCGTCTAATTAAACAAACCGTAGTCCGATTTAATATACCGTAGTCCGATTGAACAGACCGAAGTCCTATTCAACAAACCGAAGTCCGATTCAACAAATCGTAATCCGATTAAACATACTGAATTCCGATTCAACAGACCGTAGTCCGATTTAACAGTCAAAAGTCCGACTTAACAGACCTAAATCCGAGACCGAAGTCCGATTTAACAGACGGAAGTCCAATTCAACATAGCAAGGTCCGATTAAACAGACCGAATTCCGATTCAATATACCGTAGTCCGATTCAACAGACCGAAGTCCGATTCAACAAACCGAAGTCCGATTCAACAAATCGAAGTCCGATTCAACAAACCGAAGTCCGATTCAACAAAACGAAGTCCGATTTAACAGACCGAAGTCCGATTTAACAGACCGAAGTCCGATTCAACAAATCGTAATCCGATTAAACAGACTGAATCCCGATTTAACAGACCGTAGTCCGATTTAAGAGTCCAAAGTCCGACTTAACAGACCGAAATCCGATATAGCAGGCCGAAGTCCGATTCAACATAGCGAAGTCCGATTAAATAGACCGAATTCCGATTAAACACACCGAAGTCTGATTCAACAAACCGAAGTCCGATTCAACAGAGCGAAGTCCGGTTCAATATACCGAAGTCCGATACAATAGACCAAAGTCCGATTCAACAGATCAAGATCTGATTCAACAAACCGAAGTCCGATTCAACAGATCAAGATCTGATTCAACAAACCGAAGTCCGATTCACCAACCGTTTTCTGATTCAACAAACTGAAGTCCGATTCAACAGACCGAAGTCCGATACAATAGACCAAAGTCCGATTCAACAGATCAAGATCTGATTCAACAAACCGAAGGCCGATTCAACAGACCAAAGTCCAATTCAACATACCGATGTCCGATTCAACCATAGTTGAGTCAAACCAATAGAATTTGGGTTAAAAATTGGTTCAACAGACTGAAGTCCGAAGACCGCCCTGTGTTGCCCTTGATGTTATTGAAACAATAAGTATGCAGGTTGAGTTGGTCGGTGATATTCAATCGTAAATGAAGGTCGAGTCCATAATTGGTAATTAAAGGTTAAATAATGATCATAATTGTGTAGATAGCGGTAGAGTAAATGAAGGGTAAATGAAGGTCGAGTGCATAATTGGTGAAAAAAGATTAAATAATGATCATAATTGTGTAGATAGCGGTAGAGCTGTATGTGTAGTGGGCATGTATTAACAGAAGACTTTTGTCACGTTACAATTCCCTCACCCTATGTATGATATTGCTTATAGGCTGATTTACATGTTATCCAATCCTATCTCTAATTAATTCACACATAATCTTAAAAGAAAACATAATTTATAATAGTTAAGTGGGGTTTCTTAAGATTCTTTGAAGTCTAATTTAAAAACGTGTTCGATTTTTATTTTTAAATCAACGTTAAATATAAGTTTACCTTATACAAAATTTGACAGAATTCAGCGTTCCTTCATAAAATATATGAGGTTGAATTCGATCATATGCATGGGAGGTCCCACAAAGGGAGTGGCAATGGTTTCGGTTTTCAAAGGGTTTGTCCACTAATACAAGATAATTAATAATAAAAGTGACCAATAGTAAATATTTGCTGAGTCAAAATTTCATAAGCATACATCTCAAACAATATATCGCTGAATTCAGTAATATTCTAAAAAATGATATGTATATAAATCAATGAGGATGAATTCGGACGTTTGTATTTGAGGTACCAGAATTGGTGGGACAAAGGTTTTGTCGACTATTACGAGAAAGTTAAACTGACCAAAATGTTATATTGATATTATTACTCGATTTCTAAAGTGGGCGCAAAGGTACATTTGTATGGGAGGTAGCAGAAGGGACGTGGCTATACTTCTAGATTTTTTCTCCACAACTTTATCCTGCTATAGCTTTACCAAATAAAGAATTTGGGTAGGATCGCGTTGGATTTATTGATATTATTACTCCATCTCTAAAGTGGGCGGAAAGGTACATTTGTATGGGAGGTAGCAGAAGGGGCGTAGCTAGACTTCCAGATTTTTTCTGCAAAACTTTATCCTGTTATAACTTAACAAAATACAGAATTTGGGTACGATCTTGTCGAGTGTATTGATATTGTAACTCTATCTGTATAGTGGATGGAGTGATACATTTGTATGGGAGGTACTAGGAGGGGCGTGTCTAGACTTCTAGATTTTTTCTGCACAACTTTATCCTGCTATAGCTTTACCAAATAAAGAATTTGGGCACGGTCGCGTTGGATTTATTGATATTATTACTCCATCTCTAAAGTGGGCGGAAAGGTACATTTGTATGGGAGGTACCAGAAGGGGCGTGGCTGAGACTTCCAGTTTTTATCTCAAAAACTGTATCCTGCTATAGCTTAACCAAATAAAGAATTTGGGTAGGATCGCGTTGGATTTATTGATATTATTACTCCATCTCTAAAGTGGGCGGAAAGGTACATTTGAATGGGAGGTACCAGAAGGGGCGTGGTTAGACTTGCAGATTTTTTTTGCTAAACTTTATCCTGTTATAACTTAACAAAATACAGAATTTGGGCACAATCTTGTCGAGTGTATTGATATTATAACTCCATCTCTAAAGTGGGCGGAGTGATACATTTGTATAGGAGGTACTAGAAGGGGCGTGTGTAGACTTCTAGATTTTTTCTCCACAACTTTATCCTGCTATGGCTTAACCAAATAAAGAATTTGGGCACGATCGCGTTGGATTTATTGATATTATTACACCATCTCTAAAGTGGGCGGAGTTTTGTCGAAATATTAACTCGTGCAAAATTTCAAAACATTTGGTTGCGTCTTTCGAAAGTTATCGTGCGAACCAGCCGGACAGCCAGACAGATAGACGGACATGGCTCAAACGACTTTAAAAGTCATGAATCGAATTTGGTTCAAAGATACCTAGGGTCTAAAGTCACTCCTTCTATGTGTTACACTTTTGGTTCGTATCAAATGATATATACCCTCATCCTTGAGGGTGATGGTATAAATACACTGAATACAGTTAATATTCATTCCTGAGTCCAATTTTTTAGAAAATTTTTATTTCTTCTGAAATTTCCAAACGGACATCTGGAGGATATTTAAATTTTGTTAGATACTTCAACTTGTAATAGTAGGTAAAACCTCTAAAAACCGTACTATTTGACCCACCGCTTCTGGTACCTCCCATACAAATGACCGAAATTTCACTCATAATCCTAAATGAATATTTTATTGTATAAACTGAATTAAGTCAAATTTTGAAAAGTTTATTGAAACTGGGACACTTTGTGGTGCCCTTACTGGTACCCCTTTATATAAATTAGTCAATTTCGCATAAACTAATATTTGTCCAATGCTTTCTTTAATGAAACTTCTCAAAAACTTGAAAATATTTTACATTTGATATTGTGTATTCATTTGTAAAACTTAGGAAACCTGTAGGTTTACGTCACCTATTTAAGATCCGTACCGTATACTTTCTACAGGCAGACGTATAAAAATACGTAAGTAATTTCTATAAAAAAAATCGGTTAATTCCATTAACTCAAAACTTAAACAATGTCTTACATAGGGTGAGGGTATTTATCAGTCAGTTTACCTGAATGAAATAGCTGTACTGGTTTCAGTCAAAGATCAGAGATAGTATTTACTGAATATACATTTAAAAAATATTAACAAAAATTTCCTACAGTTGTGATTGCTAGTGTTAACAACAGGTTGGAAACACTGTGCTGATCGTGTTTAATTGTACAATGTGGAATTTTATGATAATCTTAATTGCTCTCCCTCTCTCTTTCTCTCTCTCTCTCACACACTCTCTTTCAGTTGCAGAGCTTCTGAGAGCAGTTTAGTTGTTACCAGTGTTACCGTTGTGCGACTAAAGTGGCAATTTGACCCTTTTTTGAAGCCATGCCACTTTTGCTGCCCCTTTTTCACAAATCCCCTTTTTTGCCACTTTTTTTCATTTCTGCGATTTTTCACAACCCATAATATTTCTATGCTTTTAAAAGATTTAATACTTTTTTGTGCTTTAGAGTTGCTCTGGAGAAAAAGTACTCAATATTTTGTAACGTCGAATAAAAGCGACGCGGCGATTGATATAAATAATAAAAGACTGATTGCTGTAAGATATATAGACCCTAATTTTATTAAGGCTAGTGAAGACAATAATTATTCTGACATAGTGTCTGAATATATTCATATTACAAAAAATCTGAGGCATTCATATATGAATTAAAAGTATTCTTATAGTGTAAACCAATAGATAAATCTTATGAATACCTCTTGTAACAAGTGGTAACTTATTGAAGGTTTTGTTTGTGATTTGATTATTTATTTATACTCTGGACCGAAATAAGACTAAAAGTCAGTACTCGGTCTCAGAGTCGCATTAGCCACTAAAGTCCGCGAAGGTCTGTTAGAGTCTTAATACAATTAGATTTGAAAAGCCTTTTTGATTGAAAGACGAGAAGAGTTAAGTTTTATTAAACTTTATTTGTCGCTTTCTACATTAAGACTGATACATTTGGTTTACAAGTTTGAGCTTAGGTGCGACCAAGTAAAATCCTTAAAGTCGTCTAGTATAGAAGTAAAATACAGAATTGAAACATTTACAATTTGAAACGGAACATTTACATTAGAGCTACAAACTATCAGGTAATTTAAAATAAAAGGATTGAATAAAAGTAATTTCATATCTTTACGTTAGTTAATAATAATCTCAAAAATAGTTAATAGTCTTTTTATATACATATAATTATTTATACGGCCGCTACACTCTTTAATATAACTGACATTAATTGACATTGACATTGATAACTGAAATTTTTTGGTACACAGTAGGAAATTTAAAAAATAGTTTGAATGACCTGAATTGACACAAATACCACAAGCAGTGCTTGCGCAGAGCGTATATTTTTAAAGTTGGCACTGATGAAGACTAAGTTAACTAATAAGTTAAAAGTAAAAACATGTGAAGCAATGCTTCTTTCAGCTTTGAATTTGTTGGACTCGAAGCTGGAAGCTGAAATGAGATACTTGAAAAAAGTATCAAAATTAAGTTTCTAAAATATAGCAACCATATTTATAAACATTTATAAAGGCTTATAAATTATTATGAATAAGACCTTGAATCTGTTTCAACAAAAATTCAATTTTGACCTCCAAACATATACACATATTCCTTGTGCCTTGTAATCTATTGTTTTTTTTAGTATATTTTACATTTTATGATGTATATTTTACATCTTAATGTAATGGACTGAGTTGTTTTTTTTTTATTTATTGTAATTTTTTATTTAATTTTATTGTGTTGATTAAATAAAATGAATTTGCGACTTTTTTAAAAACAATCCCCTTTTTGTGCCACTTTTTGAAATTTTTCAACGGTAACCCTGGTTGTTACTCAAAATTCCAACAGCATAGAGTAGGTGGCCATTAGCTGCCGGTAGGCACGATCAGTTGTCAAAAACTCGTTGTCGTAATAGCACAAAGTCAGGTCAGTGAACGCATAGACTAGAATGGAAAATATTTCCAATGCAATAACTATATTCCCGTACAATTAACATATTTGTAGTTAGTTAACTCATCATTATCTAGTGCAACAACATAACTAATTATTTTGGCACACAACAGATTAAACAGCAAATAAGAAATCAATTAAATTTTGTTTTCTTTTTTTAGAGATAAATTGAAAACATGTCTAGCAGCAAACCCGTTCTGTACTACACTCCACGTAGCCCACCATGTCGTGCAGTCTTGTTGACGGCTGCCGCTTTGGGAGTTGATTTGGATTTAAGGTAAGTGTTATACATAACCACACACACACTCACTAAGGTATTTGGTTTTACACTAATATTGCAATTTCTATTTAGACCCATGAATTTAAAAGACGGCGATCACCTTACTCCCGAATTCTTGAAATTGAATCCCTTGCACACAATTCCCGTGTTAGATGACAATGGCGTTGTAATCACCGATTCCCACATCATTTGCTCTTACTTGGCTGACAAATATGCCGTTGATGAGACACTGTATCCCAAGGATAAGATTAGACGCATGCAAGTAGATTCTCGTCTATTTTTCGATTGCGGTCATCTGTTTCCTCGCGTTCGTATTATGGTCGAACCAGTCATTTACTTTGGTGCCGAAGAGATTTCTGCCGAGAAAGTGGCTTACATGCAAAAAGCCTATGATGGTTTGGAAAAAAGTTTGGCCAGCACAAAATACCTTTGTGGTGATGACATGACTATTGCCGATCTGTGTTGTATAGCCTCGGTGTCCACTGCCATGTTATTCGCACCCATTGAAGAGGAAAAGTTTGCCAATCTTAAGGCCTGGGTTGAACGTATGTCGGAATTGCCCTATTACCAAAAGAAGAACGCAGAAGGTGCTAATACATTGTACACTTTTGTGACAGAGAAACTAGAAGAAAGGCAAAAAGCAAAAGAAAGTGCTTAGAAAGAAAAAAATTATAAATGAGAGAGATATGATTTTGGATAAATGAATAATAAACATTGGAATATTTGGAGAAAATATTTATAAGAGATTTCGCTTTATTTGCAGATGACAGCAATCACTGATACTTATGATGTGTTGGCAACAGCGTCTGTACATCTTAGGATCTAGAAGTGTCTTATAAATGGTGGTTCATTTAAAGCTTATCTTTTTAAATTTTATGAAAAAATTATATTTCCGAATTTTTGTTATGACCCATATGCTTGATTTGGTTACCATCTTGAAGCAGTGTAAAGATCAACTGATCTGCCAATGTATGACCGGTTATTGTAAAGGAAGATACCGGTAGGGTAGTGGCAAACTCATCCAAAATCGCAATATATATTATACGCTACAAAATAATAAGCTCAACCAAATTATAGGTTCGTAAAGTCCACCAACATAGAGTTACCGACTTGACAAATGGGGCTCAATGGCTTCATAAGCTCCAAAGCTGCGTTGATGGTTAAACCTTATGTAATTTTGTGTACTGTCACTCAGTGTAATTATTCTTTATCTATTTACATTTCTCAAGTGATATAAACATTCTGAGTTGGAGATCTCTCCGTATTGTGTTGCTGAGTTACTACGTGGTGGCTACTTAAATATGATTTTTTTATTACGATAAACTGATAGCAAGTGGTTGCAAACAGATAACAAGAGTTTTTATTGGAAAAAAGTCTAAATTTATATTCTTTACATGAATATATGAAATGGTGAAATACTGTTTTGTGATAATAAGGACATAATATAATGAATTTGGTAAAAATTCATATGATAGCGCAGATTTTTAAGAGCCCTGGAAATCACAAGTATTTTTGTAAAGTGTGATTCACTAAGAGGTTTTTTTTATAGTTTTTAGTGAAACATCTAAAATTGGATTGGAAGTCGGAAATGTTATTATAACCCGAACGAACAGTCTTTGACATTAACTTTTTACATACTCTCCCCTATAGGGGTGAGGGTATATGTATATGGACATTTGATAAAACAACTTTTTTCCAAATTACAAATTATACATGACAGCGAAGAAACGGTGTCGGGATACAAACTCGAAGGACAAAATCCCCGAAATCGTTGTAGGTATTAAAACCTCTGACCATATTTAAATATTCCCTGGTGGTCTGTTTGGAAGTTATGGGGGAAATATTAATTTTCCAAAGATAGTTAATTTGGTATAGGAGGTACCAGAAGGAGTCGGCCTATATAGTCCATATTCATTCTAGAGACAAATTTTTATAAACGAAGCTCTCACGTAAATTATAACTGAGTTCAGTGTATTTGTATGAGAGGTATCAAAAGGGGTATGGCAAAGGTTTTGAGTTTGTGAGGGTTTGGCTACTATTGACAGATAATTAAACTGGTCATATTTAAATATTCCCTGGTTGTTTGTTTGTTAGTTATAAGGGAAATACTATTTTCCAAAAAAATGCAATTTTGTATGGGAGGTACCGGAGAATTTTTATCAATATGCGCCTACTGATGGATGGATTTAAGTTATTGCTGCCATAAAAGAAAAAGAAGAAGTTACCAGAGAGGGTAGGGCTATGCTGCCTATTTAACTGAGAGATTTTACTCGAGTTATCGTTTTCACCAGACAGACAGCTAACAAGCCGGGCGGACATGGCGTAATTGTCTAAAATGCTCTAAAAATTATTTGGTCTTAAAATACTTGGGTCTAACGAGTCTCATTTTTCTCGTAGCAAATAAGGGTGAGGGTAGAAATATCTGTTCTTACTTCTAAACTATGTGTCATTAAAATATTATGATGGTAATCTCTCTCTCTTTTAGTTGCAGAGCTTTTGAGAACAGTTCTTATTCCAAATACAGTATATGGTCTTCGTTCGCCTTGTAGCACCATCAGTTGTCAAAAATTCGTTGTGGTAACAGCAATAGGTCAGTGATCGCATAGTCTTTGGCCAAATTATTGTCATTACAAAAATATTCTTCTTTCACTGAAACCTAGACAATAAACTCATCATTATCTAGTGCCTTAGCTATGATACAGTGAATCATTACCATGAAAATATACACACAAAAGATAGATTACAAATAACACCATTAATTTAGATTTTTTTTTTAGATAAACATGTGTCTAACAAACCGCTTCTGTACTATACACCAACTAGCTCACCATGTCGTGGCGTTTTGTTAACAGCTGCCGCTTTGGGAGTTTTTTGGCAAGCCCAGCCCACCAGGTTCTGCATTTTATTCCTACTGCAGGAAACATTTCAGCCGCTCATTCTGAGGCAGACGCTGACCAGGAAGCCGCCCAATATGGAACAGACGCTATGGATTTTCGCAATTTAGTTTTCGGAAGATGTGGCTTGCTAACCCTCGTCTTCTAGATTGGTAATACAGATGGTATCTGTACATCCAATCCCACGATGCAACCATGCTTCGGCGGTTCAAGCCTACTTTCCTGAGACGTCTCTTTGACCATTCAGGATACATGGTTGTAATGCCTTCTAACTTTAGCTAACTTCTAAGCGGTTGCTTTGAAGTCATTGCCCGGGGTATACTTGGTCTAAGACCGGAAGTAGTTAGCTGCTTGGACAGTGCCACAAAGGAATCGATTCTGGTCACGACCAAGTGAGTAACAATCAGAAACTTTACACCTCTGAGCAAAGTCCCATTCCCAAATCTTTGATCATTTCGGCCTCTGACTTAGGCACTGAGATATAAATATATATATGTGTCAAGTTGTTTTAAAGGCTAATAATAATAATGGCTCGATTGAGTTGGGTGTTTGTTTTCTTGGGAAATTCGGGAAACCTCAAAAAAAAAAAGGCGAAAAGTCGAAGATAAATTATCTTACCATGCTAAGCAAATCTTTATCAATATTTTCTGAAAAAATATGACTAATGTCAAGCGTGTGTAATGTAAAAAATACCGTTCAATCAGTATAACTTCGATTGGAATGGCACTTACTGGCATCATAGCTTACTTCGTCATCAAGTGTGTTTTTAAGCTCGCTAAAAACTCCGCATAAAGAAGTCGTTGTTAGACACTATGTATCTTAAGACCAAATTCGTCTCAGGTCATTTTAAGACGATTTAGCCTTGTCCATCTGTCTGTCGGGCAGGCTGGCTGGTGTTAAGGTTAATTCGAGTAAACCTTAACTGATATTTATAAAAATTTATCAGTATTAATATTTTCTGTTAACATTTGGTTCGTTCCTCCGATACAAATTACCGAAATCATCCTCATAAAAAAAACTTAATTTCCCTTTACACCCCATTAATGAGGTATGGGAAAGCTTCTTGCGTTAATTTCCCTTTACTCTTTACTTACTAAACATTGCAAGGCTGCATGTCTTCGAGATAGCCAATACCTATGCTGTCCTATTATCTCAATTACTGCTAACCAATGGCCATTATGTCGAAGTTTCTTGACATACAGTGGCAGTATATTGAGAATTGTATGACCACAATTTCACACAAAGATATAAGACAACCTAGATAAACCTTCAGTAAAAAAAAAGAAAAAACTAAATTGATCATGTGGATATCGATCGAAGGCATGTCCCAAGAGAAATAGACGACCGTGTGAGATGTGGTGCAAATATGTATTCCGATCACCACTATGTGGCACCCATTTTAGCTAAAAACTTCCGTAACTAAAAAGATGCTAGACATTGCAAGGCTGCATATGACCGAGATAGCCAATGCCTATGTCGACATACTGTCTTAATTACTGCTAACCAACGGCTATAACTACGAAGTTGCCCTACACACTGTGGCAGCATATTGGGAATTCTACGACCACCTCCGAAACGAACGTACTTAGATATGGAATACCACACTCAAACAATTTCAGCTACGATGTATAATGTCTAATATGGGCCATAGGGTAGGATGCTGCATACAAGCCAACACTGCGACATAAGGGACTGGTAACGCGTGCTATGAGGAAACGATAAAAGGAGAGAGTTCAAAACGCCTATTCAAGCTGAAAAATCTAATACCAACAAGATGACATTGTGAAGATATAGAAATGTACAGAGATACAGAGTTTTAAAAAATTTAAAATGCAATAGTTTAAGATAAATTTTCGAACAAGCTTCTTCATCTTTTGGGCCTGAGATGGAAATCTGTACAAAGGACACGCAGAGTGTGTTGCAAGTAAGGAGAAAACATTTAACATATTCTGGTCGGTCGAAGGCGGCACAAGTGACGAAAACATATCAATCATCAAGGACGGAGTAGACTGTTCACTACCGAGCCAGAATGATGTCAACACGGCAATTGCACGGCTTAACACCAATAAAACTGCTGCTGTTAATGGATTGCCAGCAGAGAATTTTAAGACAGGTAGCTTAGCTAGTAAACACTATTTGCCTGAAGGAATGAATATCCGATGATTGAAATCTAAGAGTTTTATATCCAGTGCTTATGAAAAGCGGCCCAAGTGTATCCACCAAATACCGCAGGATCATTATACTACTAATGGCATACAAAGTCCTTTTGGGTATGTTATCAAATAGACTGAAGTCAATCTAATCGAACCTGATCCTTGCGAATCTAATACGACTTGGCTGGGTGATATTGACCGACTGGAAGTTTTTGTTAAAGATAGACAAAAATCTGACTGTCGCGATTTTAACCAAGTGATGCGATTGTCCGTCATGCGATCTCTTTAACATAATGATGGATTTTATCATGCGGAAAGCTGCATTACGCACCACAATCACATCTAAATGGGTGAACCGATTTCTTGGAAATTTGGAAGGCAGTTAGTATACCGTAGGCTGGATATTTTTATATTTTTGACGCTCATAGGGTCAAAAGTAGGCGTGGCAAAACCTCTTTTTAGAGCTAGAAAGATAAAATTTAATGCCCAGATAGTACTCGGCAACACAAATATGAATATGCAGATGTAATTCTAAGTTTCGATCAGTGAGCGGAGGAGGCGTGGCAAAACTGGGATAAAATTTTAAATACAAATAGTACTCGACAACACTTATATGAATTTGCAGTGGCAAAACTGTATTTTAGCCCAAGAGAGATAAAATTTGACACCCAGATTGTACACTACAACACGAATATGAATATGTAGAAGATGTATTAATTTTAAATCAGTGGGCGGAGGGGCCATGACCAAACTGTTATTTAGCCCCAAGAAGATAAAATGTAGTACACAGATGGTACTCGCCACTTCGTGTTCAATTTTCCTGAAGAGATTGTTATTCTCAATCAGTGGACGAAAGGGGCGTGGCAAAACTGTATTTTAGCCCTAGGGCGATAATATTGGATACACAGATAACACTCGAAAAGAAAAAGTAAAATTAATTGTACCAAAAAGTACATTTATTGTACCAAAAGTGCTACTGATTGTATCAAAAAGTACAATTATTGTACAAAAAAACCATTTACAAAGATTCAGTCGGGCAACACGACTTACATATAACCTCACCCTCAGTAAAATTTTCTATTATATTAATATTATTATTCGATTTCTAAAGTGGGCGGAGCGGTACATTTGTATGGTAGGTACCAGAAGGGACGCGGCTAGACTTCCATTTTTTTTTTTTGCAAAACTTTATCCTTTTATAGCTTCACCAAATACAGAATTTGGGCACGATCATGCCGAGCGTATTGATATTATGACTCCAATTCCAAAGTGGGCGGGGCGGTACGGGGGTACCAGAAGGGGCGTGTCTAGACTTCCAGATTTTTATGATGTATTTGCGGTATATTTGCGGCGGGGCCATGTAGCCCATTTGCAATACCGTCTTTCGAAAGTTATCGTGCGGTCAGCCAAATAGACAGACTGACATGGCTCAAACGACTTAAAAAGTCATGAATCAGATTTGGTTCAAAGAAACCTAGGGTCTAAAGTGACTCCTTCTATGTGTTGCACTTTTGGGTCGTATCAGATGATATATACCCTCCTACCCGTAGGATGAGGGTATAATAAATCTATTGTACCTAAAACTCCATTAATGGTATCCAAAAGTACTTCATTACTACCAAAAAGTTCAATTTATTGTACTAAAAACAACAATTTATTGCATTGAAAAGTACTTTTATGGTATACAAAAAGAACAATTAATTATAGCACAGAGTACTTTTATTGTACCATAAAGTATTCACTTATAGTACTTTTATTGAATTATTAAAATTAAATCGGCCGCCACGTTCTACACAGCTCATATGGGTCCTAGTATGAGTCCCATTTTGATACCATTTTTAAATTTTCGCACCAAATATTTCTATTCTGTTTGGTCAACGTCGATATCAAGCCATTTCGTTATTTTGATGAAGGCATGGATGTTCCGCAAATCGCTTTCTGATAAGCAGGTATTGCCCAGATGTGTCCAATAACTAAATGTTTCATATCTCAGTGCATTAAAAGCAGGGCAGTGACTTAGAAGATGCTCCGTGGCCTCCTCTTCTTCCTCATCATTGCAGCTTTTACAAAAATCGTTGTAGAGCTGTTTCAACCTCTACAGCTTTAATATTTCTCAAGGAGAATACTGATGTTCATTAAAGTTGCATAGTGTAATTGAATACCCTAGTATTTAGCTATAAACATATTATAGAATTTCATGTCATACGATTTCTTTGCTTTATTCTTTTTTTGTAATAAAACTTTTCATTATTCTTAAAAAGCAATTCTGTTGTGTTATCTACTACTTGTGTCATCTGCTGCATTTGAAAATTTATTGAGTGTAATGTAACAAATATTTGCAATTTCTATTATTAATCTATCGGACGTTTTTTTTTTTTGTTTTTTGCCATACAACAAAATTCTTTTGTATACTCGTATTCAAAAAGAGGAACTCAGCACGTTTTAAATTGATTACAGAAATCAATTAAAATCACTAAAAACTAATTGACAGAAAATAATCGATCGATCGATGTAGATAACAAAACATATGTAAGTAATACATATTGTATTTGTTGTTTCCATGTAATATGCACATAGGAATGTAATATAAGCTATGAAGAGATAACAACAAAAACTTCGAAATAAATTTAAATATTTTTTTTTAAATTGCTTAAATTTTACTTCATGTGGCTCTTTATGTCCAGTAAAATATTGAAATACAAACGCTCCTTACCAAGATTCCAAATTCTGTTAGCAATAACAGAAATTAAAACACCCTTAATGCCAATGATTAAAATAACTTAATAAATCACATAACAAATTAATAAATTTGTAAATAGTTGACTTAAAAGTTTTTCAGATTCCTATTTTACAGCAAACCACAACCCCCCCCCCCCACCCATACTATTTCTCTGTTTACATTGACTTTCCATAAGAATTGAACAACAATGGCCGTATGTGATTTATATCTTCTTTTTGATTTTCTCCGCCCCAACCTTCTTATCCCTTTCATTTAATCCTTTTCGTTGCAAACTACTTTTGTCGCAAACTTTTCTCTGATCAATATAAACAATAGATTTTGCTTGTTACAATTCCATTATGACACAATCAAGAAATGCTTTTCATTCAACTCCTCCTAAGCTCAAGTTGTGTTACGAGTTACATATATTTACTACCACAAACTTTGCTCATATCCTTGTTGTGACTGTTTTGTTGTTGTTGCCATTATTGTGATTTTTGTTTTCTATCCTTTTGTCTACAAATTAAATGTGATTGTGGCTGGTTAGTTGGAGTGAGCTAGAGAGTGTTTCTGTTTTGTTTTATATTATTTTGGTTTATTCAAGAGTGTCTGTCTGTCTGTCGTTCTGTTTGTTTTACAATCGCATCAAATGGTTGATTACTTGGAAGTGATTTTACCTTAAAAAACACATATGCAAGTGAAATTGTTAGTAAGTACCAGATGCTGCTGGGTAAAAAAACATTTGCAGATACAGGAATAGTGCCATAATTTCTACTAAACACTATACAGTGTTCAAGGCCATAGTTGGGGGGACAGGATGTACTATGCTCACCAGCCAGTAAACCAGCAAACCAGACAGACGGACATAGCTCATTCGTCTTAAAAAGTCCTGAAACAATTTTGTCTTAAGATACTTGGGGTCTAACTCGTCTCCTTTAATGCGTTACACTTTTTATACCATCACCCTTAGGGATGAGGGTATATATCATTTGATACGACCCAAAAGTGTAACACATAGAAGGAGTCACTTCAGACCCTAGGTTTCTAAGAACCAAATTCGATTCATGACTTTTTAAGTCATTTGAGCCATGTCCGTCTGTCTGTCCGTCTGGTGGCTGTCCGGCTGGTTCGCACGATAACTTTCGAAAGACGCAACCAAATGTCTTGAAATTTTGCACGAGTTATATTTCCCCATAACTACTTACGGTTTTGCAAATGTGCTTCATGGCTCCGCCCCTTCTGGTACCTCCCATACAAATACATCATTCCGCCCACTTTTGAAATCGAGTTATAATATCAATACACCCAACGGGATCGTACCCAAATTCTGTACTATTACAGGATAAAGTTTTGGAAAGAAATTGGAAGTCTAGTCACGCCCCTTCTGGTACCTCCCATACAAATTCACCTTTCCGCCCACTTTAGATATTGAGTAATAATATCAATAAATCCATTGGGCTCGTACCCTAATTCTTAATTTAGTAAAGCTATAGCAGAACACAGTTTTTGAGGGAAAAACTGGAAGTCTACCAACGCCCCATCTGGTACCTCCCACACACATCTGGTACCGCCCACTTTAGAAATCGATTAATATTATTATTAGAACTACCGCGATCGTGACCAAATTCTGTATTTAGTAAAGTTCAAGCAGGATAAAGTTTTGGAGAAAAAATCTGGAAGACTAGACACGCCCATTATGGTACCTCCCATACAAGTGTACCTTTCCGCCCACTTTAGAGATGAAATAATAATATCAATACACTTGACACGATCGTGCCCAAATTCTGTATTTAGTAAAGCTATAACAGGATTAAGTTTTGGAAAACAAATCTGCATGTCTAGACACGCCCCTTCTGGTACCTCCCATACAAATGTACCACTCCGCCCACTTTAGGGATGGAGTAATAATATCAATATACTCGACACGATCGTGGCCCAATTCTGAATTTTATTAAGTTATAACAGGATAAAGTTTTGGAGAAAAAATTGGAAGTCTAGCGGCGCCCCTTATGGGACCTCCCATACAAATGTACCTTTCCGCCCACTTCAGAGATGGAGTAATAATATCAATACATGCAACGATATCGTGCCCAAACTCTGTATTTAGTAAAGCTATAAGAGGATACAGTTTTGGAGGATAAACCTAGAAATCTAGTCACGCCCCTTCTCGTACCATCCACACACAAATTTACCACTCCACCAACTTTAAAAATCGAGTAATAATATCAATATAATAGCAATTTTTTTTTATTTTACTGAGGGTGATGGTATATGTAAGTCGGGTCGCCCGACTGAAACTTTCTTACTGGTTTTCGTATCAAAAGATATATACCCTCATTACTAAGAGTGATGGCATAAAAATGAGAAAACAAACTGTAAAAGTTTCTATATTTTTTGGAATTTGCCGATAAAGTTTATAAAAAATCAGTTTTTGGTGCACTAAAAGTACCTTTTGTAACAATTACAGAACTTTTTGGTACAATAAAAAAACTTTTTTCTACAAAAGTAGTAAAAGTACTTTTTGAGGGAACAAAATAACTTTTTCGTATTGAAACGCAAATATATTTGTTAAAACTAAAGTATTTTTTGTAAAAATATTATATTTTAAACAATGATTGTGTGCACTTTCTTCTACAAGTAAAGTTCTCTTTGGTACAAGAAAAGTACTTTTTGGAACCGAAAGTTTACTTTTTACAACAATCAAAATACTTTTTGGTAAAAGTCATTTGTGCCATAAAAGTACTTTAAGTAAATTATATTTTGGCTAAACAAAAGTACTTTTAGGTACAATAACTGGACTTTTTGGTACCGTATGTTAGAAAAATTAGCTTTTTGATACAAAAAAGGTACTAAAGGTACAGTGAAAGTACTTTTGGTACAATAAAAATACTGTTAGGCATATTAAATATATTTGTTTTACTACTTACAGGTACAAGAAAAGTACTTTTATGTACTATAAAAGTACCATAAAGTACAATAACAGTACTTTTTTGGTAAAATAAATGTGATTTTTTAGCTATTATCTTTTCGGCAACACTGGTTTAAACAGCTAACGCACGTTTCGTGTTTTGTTTCACTGTCAAACATCTTCAGTTTGGTCTATAATTTAACCATGAATCCGTCTTACAAACGAACAACCCCTGCAAATTATTGAATTTTATTATCAAAATGCTTACTCTGTTAAGAAAGTTCATCGCGCGCTTCTTCCATTTTATGGTCAGTTTAATCGACCTACTGAAGCGGCTATTCGGGCTATTGTGACTAAATTTTGACCTCACCCATGAACAAACTGACCAGATTCTGAAAATATAGGTAAAAGAAAAATATACGTATTTCCCAGTTTTTCTAGATCAGCTCATTTAAGTTTTTTACGAGCAATTCAATTTTTGTAGCAAAGCTCCCATACAACGACTTGATATGACTTCTTCCTGTTCGCAGAATTAAGAGAGTTGTTAATAGATTTTGACGATTTTTTTTTTAATGTATTTCAAATGGCCTGGATGTAGTTCTGACCGATCCCAAATTTAAAGTTTGTCACAAATTAAATTTGTCACAAACAAATTGTCAACAGATTTTAATGAATTGTTTTTAAATAAGTTTCAAATGGCCATGGGCTGTTTCTAACAAAGTCCAAATTTATAATTTGTCAAAAATTAAAATTGTCACAATTTTTTTTAAATGTTTTTCAAATGGCTAGGAGCTGATTCGGACTAGGAAAATGTGTTGACAAATTAAATTTGTGACAAACCCGATCCTGGCCTTTTGAAAAACAATAAAAAAAAATTCATCAAAATCTGTTAACAACTCGCTGAGTTCTGCGAACAAGAAGAAGTCACTTTCAATTCGTTGTATGGGAGCTTCGCTCCAAAAATTGAATTGCTCGTAAAAAACTTAAATGAGCTGATCTAGAAAAACTGGGAGATACGTATATTTTTATTTTAGCTATATTTTCAGAATCTGGTCAGTTTGATCATGGGTGAAAAATCGTGTCGTACAGTGTTATCGATTCGTCGCCGTTCGCAGCAATTGGGTCTCAGTTACTCAACAACGTGGAAAATTTTGCGAAAGGATTTAGGTGTGAAGCTTTTCAAAATACAGCTGGTGCAAGAATTGAAGCCAAACGACCTACCGTGTGTGTTCAGCGACAAAGCTCATTTTTGGCTCAATGGGTACGTTAATAAGCAGAATTGTCGATTTTGGAGTAAAGATCAGCCAGAAGCATTGCAAGAGCTATCCAGAAAAAGTCACAGTTTGGTGCGGTTTATGGGCTGGTGGCATCATTGGACCGTACTTCTTCAAAGATGATGGGAATCGTAACGTAACTGTGAATGGTGAGCGCTACCGTGAGATGATATCCAACTTCTTTTGCCCAAAATGCAAGAGCTTGACTTGCATGACATGTGGTTTCAACAAGACGGTGCTACATGCCGCAGAGCACGCTTAACAATGGACTTATTGAGTAGCGAGTTCGGTGAACATTTTATTTCACGTTCGGGACCGGTCAATTGGCCGCCTAGATCGTGCTACTTAACGCCTTTAGACTATTTTTTGTGGGACTATGTTAAAGGTCATGTCTATACAAACATGCCCGCTTCAATTCACGCATTGGAAGACAACATTGAAGAATTAATTCATGAGATAAAAAATGAATGGAAATGTTGGAAGTGTATGCCAAAATTGGACTAAGCGGATGGACCATTTGAGGCGCGGTCACGGTCAACATTTGCATGAAATAATCTTCAAACATTAAATTTTATGGACCGTTCTATCGATTCAAATAAAGATTTCATGCATTTTTCTGAAGTTTTATTAACTTTCCTACAGCTCTTAAAAAATCACCCTTTATATTGTGTGAAATCACCCTTAATATAATTGTAAAATGAAAGTATTTTGAGGTACAAGAAAAGTACTTTATAGTACAACAAAGGTACTTAAGATATAGTAAATGTGTTTTGGTACAATAAAATTCCTTGCTTTACTTTAAATAAAAATACTATTTGGTGTAATAAAATAACTTTTTGGCACAAAAAAGTACATTCTGCAATAAAACAAAAGTACTTTTTGTTCAATAAAAATACTTTTTGGTACAATAAAATAACTTATTGGTATAAAAAATTTACTTTTTGGGACAATAAAAACACTATTTGATACTGTAAATTTAGTTTTTAGTGCAATAAAAATACTTTTTTTTTTGCACGAAAAGTACTTTTTAGGATAATAAAAGTACCTATAGTAAATTGTATTTTGATTGAGCAAATGTACTGATACAAAAAAGTACTTTTTGATGCAACACAAATATATTTTGGGACTACAATATGACTTTTTGGTAGAAAAAAAAAACTTTTTTGTTTAATATAAACACTTTTTGGTACTGAAATGGTACTTTTTGGCACAATAAAAGTACTTTTTAAACATTTAAAGTACTTTTTGGTATAATAAAATTAGTTCTTGGTATAATAAAAGTAATTTCTAATGCAAAGAATAACTTTTTGATACAATAAGTACTTGTTGATGCCATATAAGTACTTTTTGCTATCAAAAACTTTGATCTGGTACAACAATAGTACTTTTTGGTAGAAATAAATTAATTTTTAGTTAAATATAAGTTTCTATTGGTACAGTAAGATTACTTTTTGGCAAAATAAAAGTACTTTAAAGGTACAAATATATTAAAGGAATTTTTTTTTGGTATGAAAAAGTACTTTATAGTGCACTTAGAATTACTTTTCGGTACAAAAAAATAATTCTTGGTTCAATATAAGTACTAATTGGTACAGTAAGGGTACTTTTTGGTACAATAAAAGTACTTTTTGCTACGATAAAAGTACCTTATTATAAAATTAAATTAGTTCTTTGCATCATAAAAGTACTTTTAAGTGCACTTATATTTAAAAGAACAAAGTAGTCCACAGTGGGATGGCTTCATACTTTGTTGAGCCAAATTTAACATGTGTCGACTGAATTAAGAAATAAATGGAATTTCATCAAAAGCAGCCACGCCTACCGCTTACACAATCCAAAACGAGTTTTTTCGTAAAATCGACTTTGTTGCATAGAATTTTTCCTATCAAAGCAAAAGTGTTTTGATTTGATACATATACCTCCTGAAAAAACTACGGATACGTGCAAAGTTTTATCCAAATCGGCCACGCCCACGGCCCACCGCCCATACAACTCAAAATGGTTTTATCCACATGGTACTGTAAATTTATTTTTTGGTGCAATAAAAATCCTTTTTATACAAGAATAGTACTTTTTGGTAAAAAAAGTACAAAAAGTTAATTGTAATTTGATTCAGCAAACGTACTTTTTGTTACAAAAAGTACTTGTTGGTGTAAAATTAGTACATTTTGGTACTACAATAGTAGATTGTGGTAGAAATAAATTACTTTTTGGTTCAATATAAGTACTTTTTGTAACAGTAAGTGTACTTCTTGGCATAATAAATGTGCTTTATAATGCACAGAATTACTTTTTGGTAAAAAAAGTACTTGTTGGAGCAATAAAAGTATTTTTTTGGTACAAAAAGCTGCTTTCTGGTACAACAATAGTACTTTTTGATAGAAATTACTTTTTAGTCAGATATAAGTATATATTGGTACAGTAAGCGTCCTTTTTGGCACAAAAAAAGTACTTTTTTGTATATAAATAAAAAACGTACTTGTTGGCGCAATAAAGATACTGTTTGGTACTAAAAACTCCATTGTGGTACAGCAATAGTACTTTGTGGTACAAATAAATTACTTTTTGGTGTAATATAAGTACTTAATGGTACAATTTTGGTAAGCTTAGTTACTGGTGTCAGTTCCACGAGTTTACATAGACCAATCACGGTCTCTAGTATTACCGCGAGCAAAAGTGTCCTTCATCGTAACCAACCGGTTTCATATACAAAATTATCAATACTAAGACTGTCTGTGCCAAAGAACGAACACTGGATATCTAGAAGTCGTTTACTTAAGGCGTGAAAATAGCAAAAAAAGGTCTTCAATATTCTTTACTTCTTCCTTATCCTCATTGCTTCTGCAGAAGCCATTAGACTCGATGCCTAATAGCCTAGCGTATTAGACAATGTCCAATCAGAACCGATACTTATGAATAAAGAATTTTCCCCTCTAATGTGAGGAGATACAGGGCATAACTTTAAAACTTTTTAAAACATCACCCTAGAAGGAGGGCATATATCATTTGATATTATCCATAAGTTTAACGTCCAAGTAGTCATTTTAGACTCTAGGTTTCTTTGAACCAAATTCGATTCTTGACTTTTTAAGTCTTTTGCGCCATGTCCGCCTGTCTGTCCGACTGGTATGCAAGGTATCTAGCGTAAGACGTATCTAATGGTTTGAACATCATGCATGGCTTAATATTTTTTTTAAAACTACTTACGGGATTGCATATGGACTAAATTGCCACTCCCCTCCTGGTACTTCTCTTACAAATGTACCATTCAGCCCATCTTTATAATCTATATATATAAAAATGGTGGCAAAAATGTATAGTAATTCATCAATTGACAACGGCTGGGCCGATTTTGCTGAAATTTTTTTTCATTTGTTCGTAGTTGCCAGGAGCAGGTTTATGTAAAAGAAAATTTTGGGAAAATCCTACGGAAAAGTCGGGAAATTGGAAAAATCGAATATTGCTGTTTTGTATGGAATTATGTGTGCAATTGTTACGAATAGATTTTCGAATAGAAAAATGGAAAATTTAAATTTTTGTTCGACGAAATTTTACATTTTATTGTAAGTTTTGATAATTTTGAATGATATAATTGTGAAAACTTCGGATAATTACTCGGAAATGACTTTTCGAATAGGAAATTAGAAAATTCTTGGTGGAAACCTCGGAAAATTCCGGAAAAAATCTAAATTTTTTGATTTTTTCGACGACATTTTTCATTGTATCGCTTGATTTGATGATTTTAGACGACGCAAAGATGAAAAATTCTTATGATGCTTGAAAAATTTCGGAATATTGTGAAATTTATTATGTTAAAATATTAAATGCAAAATGGTATAACAATTTTAAAATCTTCTGCATAAGCATAATGCATTGGTCCGATTGTTCAAAACCACATTGAATACAATGCATTATGACGTCCACAAAATCATTATCAGAGAAGACAAGAGACCCTTTGGATGCCATGTAAGACAATTCAACGCTCCCACTATAAATGAAGACGGAATTGATCTCAAGCTTCGGGATGGTGGACGAAATGGCTGACGACATTTGCACAGAGTTCGCACGACAACATCCAATTTCGATCTTGAAATTATCTCCTGATCAAAGACATTTGCGTGCTAATGTGTGGCAGTTACTGTCGAAATTGGGAATACCAGCGCAAAATCGTTCAATGCATGATGCATTCAATAGCGAATTGCAACAAGAACAATACTTTGATCGAGTTGAGCTGACTGAAAGAGTCCGAACAAATGTGGCGCTCTTAACTGCCGAGCAAACTAATGTGTACGATTCAATGATGAAAGTTGTTGACATTGGAACGGAAGCATTTACTTTCTCGATGATGCCGGTTGGACAGGCAAGAGATTCGTAATTTCTTTGATTCTAGTAACAATTCCGTCATGATCGCAATTAAGTTAGCTGTTGCATACTTTGGTATTGCTTCCACAATCGAACTGCACATTCCGCTTTCTTCTTACGGTTGACAACACAACGTGTATCGAAATTGTTGCGAGAATGCTTAATCATTATTTGGAATTAATGCACGATGGCGCATAAACGAGCATTGGAGGCAGATGACCTAACGATGAAAAATTTTCGAGGTCATTTAACAAGAATGAGCCAACCAACTATTCGACAGAATTTTTGAACTCTCTAGATGTGCCAGTTGTGCATAATTTGCAGCTGAAGGTGGGATCGATCATGATCATTTTACGGAAACTGAATCATCCGAAATTGTAATTAAAGCGACGATCATCAAGGGCATATGCAAAGGAGAGGAAGTCCTTATCCCTCGAATCTATTATTCCAACCGATCTTCCCTTCCAATTCAACTCCCCATTGGCTTTTGCGATAACAATCAATAAATCGTAAGGCCAATCATTGAAAATTTGTGGAATCAACCTCGAATTTCCCTGCTTTTTACAGGGTCAGCTGTGCGTTGTTTGTTTGGGTGTTGGCAAACAGTCTTCTTTGTTTGTTTTTACGCCGGAAACAAATCGGAAAACAATGTATATCAGATCGCTCTTCACAGATTTCGATTAAATTCAAGTAAATCAGATTAAAACTTGAACTATCTGTGTTTTACTATTATATAAAGGCGTTACCTTAGGAGCGAGACGAAGTTTGCCGGGTCAAAAGTTATATGGCAGAACAACGTTTGCCGGGTCAGCTAGTATATATATAAATGATCAGCATCGAAATCTGAGTCGATTTAAAGGTGACCGTCTGTCCGTCCGTCTGTCTGTCCCCGCGATTACAGCTGCAGTTTAAGAGATATCGAACTGAAATTTGGAATGCAAACTTCTATTCTCAAAGCGGATCGGTCAAAAACTACTCCCACCACCCATACAAACTCCTATTTTTTGGGGTCTGTCGCTGCGATTACAGCCGTAGTGTTAGGGCACTCAAGCTGAAATTTTGTATGTGAGCTTCCCTCCACTTAGCGGAGGTTGCTGCTGAAATATTATACGCAAGCTTTGCTGCCCTAAATGGAGGTTGAGTTCTAAGATGAGCCCGATCGGTCAAAAACTAGTCCCACCTAGTGAGCTTCTCTACACTTAGCGGAGGTTGAGTATTAAAATAAGACCGATCGGTCAAAAACTACTGTCACCTCCAATACAAACTGTCCCTTTTCGGGTTTGTCCCTGCGATTGCAGCCGTATTTTAAGAGGTATAAAACTGACATTTTGTACGCAAGATTCAATATCTAAGCGGAGGCTACTTTCTAAGATAAGCAATGTCGTTCAAAAACTACTCCCACCTACATTCAAACTACCTTTTTTGGGGTGTCCGCATAAAAAAAAAAAAAAAAAATTAATTTCCCTTTGCACCCCATGAATGAGGTATGGGATAGCTTCTCGCGTTGTTGTGAATTAACACGCTTTCTATTTTTAGATTCACAACTAACGGCACCTACTTATTTATCGACGAATGCGAACGTCACTGTTTTGAGAAGCACTTACTAGACACGACGATTGAATCGACGCTTAATACTGCAAAGTTGCTGTCAAACAACATTCGAGGGGAACCGACAATGAAAGAAAATTTTATAAATTTTTTTCTTTTTTTAAGATGACTGGAGCCAGGTTTGAACCTGCGATCTCCCGCATGGTAGTCGCGTGTTCTAACCACTATGCCACGGCCGGTCCGCATAACTGCCCCGCGAAATATTGAGCTGAAGTTTGATATGCAAGCTATAATCCTATAATAGGAACTTGCGTTGTAAGATGAGCAATATCGGACGAATACTTCTTTCACCTGCCATACAAACTCCCCCTTTTTGGGGGTGTCCGTCTGTATGTCCCTATAGTTTACGAGCTTTCGGGCTGAAATTTGGTATGCAAGCTTCTGTCCAGAAGCAGAGGTTAGTTTCTAAGAAAAGCATGATCGGACTTAAACTACTTTCACATCTCACACAACTTCCCATTTTTGGGGAGTTACAAAATTCATAAAAATAAGCCCCAACTCACTTACTCATGAACTTATCGGTAAATCTATACAAAATTATTGACAAAATGGATATGTGATGCTAAAAGTAACGTCCACTTCTCATCAACTTCCCTGTTTTGTGGTACAAAGTTTAATAAAACGTAGTTGTAGTACAAATAACCAGTTTTACCACCATTTTTACAAATGGTGAAGGGTATCTGAGCTTCGGCATAGCCGGAGATAACCGTCTTACTGTTTTTTTATTCAAATCATTGAATTTTATACTAGAGGGTTTGTAGATAACTTTAAAAAGACATTTGTCTTTAAAAGTTCATATTTGAAAGTGCTACTTAATGTGATATTTCCGTATGAACTTCCAACTTAAATTCGACTGAAAACAGAGTGGAAGCAATAAAGTAAATCCAAACATTACCATTCTTAGGTTCCATTGCGAGCCTGCATTGACTTTTTGCCAAATTCGCTTCCTGAATTCATGCTTTTCTTAAGACTTCCTCATAGGACACATGCTTGTACGCTTGTATATATTAAAAATAACGCTTCACCTCGATTTGTGTTATTCTATCTTAGAAATTCTATCTACATCTTTATTACACCACCCTTATAATGAAGAAAAACAAGAATTTCTTCCTTGTATTCTATATAAAGGAATTCAAGGCAGAGGCATTCCAACTATTTTAATATTTGTCGTTTTCTACCCGACATAGTATTGATATCTCACTACATACCCACATTCCATTGAGAGTAGAAAATATCGTATAGCCGTTGAATTGAAATTATACTGCTGTGGCATAGGACAACACTTTAACAAAACACTATAAAATATTATTTATTGAAGCGATTGTGCTGTGTGACTGCCTGACATGCAGTTGGGTGGGAAAAATTATTATTTACCCCTCTCACTTTACATCGCAGGACACATAATAAAATCTATCTTTAGAACTAAAACAGTTCTTTAGAATTCTATTTTCTCGTTGCCATGCACTTGTTTAAGATAAATTCAGCTTACTTAAGCAGAGATATTCAATTTCCTCTTCTTTGTGTCTATTTGCATTGATTTTGTGATTGAGGAAAAGTCAAGTACTTGACACTGAGAAATGAACATTAGCGGCGACCCAACACAATGGTTAATGTTATCCTACAATGCGATGCGATGCGATGCTGCTAACATTGGCGCGTAAATACAGAATAAATAGCAAATACAATTGAAACTTTTGTTGCCATTAAAGCTGCCATGAAATCAAAGAATAAATTGTGAAATGGCTAAATGTGACATCGATTTGGTGTAATGGCCGCATAATGTGAATTGAATGCGGGGGGGAGGCCAATAAAACTGTGGCAATGGTTGCGAATCCAGCGAATGGCATACTAAGAAATCTATAACAATACAATGATAGGAAATTTGTGGTAATAAATTAATGTGTATTTAAGTGGTTTCTGATAAAAGTCATAAATTTTTAGATAATAATGACATATGATGTGTTTGTTCTATGACCAATTGTATATAGAAAGGTAAGTATTACAAAAGTGGTAAGTATTACAACTCGAGTTTTACATGCACTCTCCTCAACATAACAACAATGGAATTGAGGTTATATTTGAGAACAGAAACGTTTTTTTGTTTTTGTTAACGTTCTTAACGTTCTTTCTATACAAGCTGACGGCAGACTTTGTCCTGCATCCAAAATTATTGAAAAAGATGTTGAGTACTATTGCAATAGGCCAAATAAATGGACCAAATAATGGACCTCTATGTGGTACGGTCCGCAGGGTCTACATAAAAACGTAATTAGATAATAGGGAGTGGCACCGTCCACACAAACCGTAGTTTTAATCGGTCATATCTTACGAGCCACTAGATGTATGAAGATGAGATTTGCAACATATGTTACTGGTACAAGGGGGATTACTTCCTGCTGGGAGAAGAGCGCAGCCACGCCCTCTTTGTATAAAATCGTTATACCGGTCAAATTAGGGTAGCGATTGCAATAAAATATTCACATTTTCTATCATATGACTGATTGATAACCCCAGCCTAAACGGCTAAAATTAGAGCCTTAAAATTTGTCACGAAGGTCCTTTTTGTGGCATACGAGTGTTATATAATAATATATATTGAAATTTGGCATGTACTTTTTATGGCATAAGCGCTGTATTCGACTGTATTCTGCCAATCCCTATAACCAAACAATTGAAGCTGCTACAGAATAAGTGACAACTCAAAGATTTATTTCTTTATTTCCAATTTCCGCCCTGATTGAAAATTATTTTTAGTGAGTACGGGAGAGTTGAATACCATAAGTTGTAATTCCTTGAGAATGTTACTGTTTTTTATTCTTAACTAGTGGGCCCGGCAATGCTTCGCTATTGCATATTAACTTGTAATATATTTCACATTTAGGTTTACAAAGTACTTTGAAAAAGGTACTTAAGTTAAATAATAATATGTTTAGTTTATTAACTTATGTAACTTATTTCAAGTAACTCATTAACACGAAAGTTAACAAATTAAGTTTTATTGTTTTAAATTCTAAATATCAAAGGCTCTATGACGATAGTAAAAAAATCATCATCAAAGTCATATCTTTCACAAATCGGAAACAGGCATTCCTCTTAATTCAAAATTCAATTTGTATATTTATCTGTAGTAGCGGGAACCGTCTGTATACTAACTATGTCTTTGGGCGTAAAAATCACTTTTGTTATGCCTTCTCCTCCTATTGACCGCAAATGAAAATTTCGTTTGAAGCTTCATGCCTATAGCCATAAAAAGCTCCTTTGCCGTGTCTTCTTCTCATACGAACCAATAATATACCCCAATACTCTCTATATATTTAAGTCGTATTACCATTTTTTGAGATAATTCGGTCACCAACGTTTGGCTTAACAAAGTGATGATCTCACGCGCTGCATGGCATATTACGCCGTCGTGTTGGAACCATTTCTCGTTCAAATAATGTGCGATGATATACCAAATAAAAACAAATTATTTGATCGTCCACTTGCTCTAGTTCTTCTACCAGTTGGATTTTATATGAATGTAGACCAAGATCTTTCCTCAGATTTGCAGAGACCGAGTTGCTGAGAACGGCGTCGGTTCGATAAATTCGAGTCCCCTGTCACACTTACGTCTACAGCGTCGATGGCTTCTATTGATGCTCAGATGGATGATTTTATGCACCCTAAACTTCACAATATCGGAATTACGATGAATTCTTAGAAAATTTCACTAAAAAACAATATGTATATATACAATTCCTAGTTCGCGCTGAGAAGCATGAAGATTTCAGGTAGACATATTTTTTAACAAAGAGCAACTATTGAAACCTTCAGACCTATGGGCCCCGGCTCTAATTTTTACCTACTTTTCCGATGCTTGGAGATCAAGACGAAGAGAATGGTATATTTTTGACATTGTTTTCTGTATGCCAACACTCAGAGGCCATAACTTTCTAACCAATACGTATATTTGCTTCTGTAATACTTCATTTAGTTTGTTGGGTAAGTTTTCGGTTTGTGCTCACTTAAAAACAAAAAAATCTCCATCTGAAATCTTCCTGCTTGCCAGCGCGAGCTAGGAATTGATTTTAGATTCCGATTTTGGTTACGATTTTTGCGAATAAATAAATTGGCCCGCCTTACTGGGCGAACTGCAATATACTGTGGAATTTTTACAGTTATAACTACTTATTTTAAAAGGGGTGTGGTACAGCCCACTTCCACTCTTACTGTAATTTATACTGCAACAACAACATATGTAACATATCTCATCTTAATACCTCTTATAGTTCATGAGATATAGCCCTTTTTATTTTCATGTTGTATGGGCGGTGCCACGCCCTTTATCCACTCACAACCAAATATAGCCAGGGACTATCTACAGGTCATCAGTACCACTTGGTAAAATTTTCGTATCAATCTGTCTATTGGGAAAGCCTGCAGAGCGGTTTTGAAAAGGGGGCGTGGCACCCCCCACTTCCACGCTGGCTGTAATTAATACTACTCCAACAACATATATACCAAATCTCATCTTCATACCTCTGATAGTTCATGAGATATAGCCCTTTTGATTTTCAAGTTGTATCAGCGGTGCCACGCCCCTTTATCCAATCACAACCTATTATAGCCAGGGACTATTAACAGGTCAACAGTACCATTTGGTATCATTATCATTTATCGTATATCATTTTCGTATCAATCGGTCTATTAGAAAGATTTTTGAAAAGGGGGCGTGGCACCGCCCACTTCCACCTTGGCTGTAATTAATACTGCTCCAACAACATATATACCAAATCTCATCGTCATACCTCTGATAGTTCATGCGATGCAGCCCTTTTGATTTTCAAGTTGTATGGGCGGTGCCACGCCCCTTTGTCCAATTGGACCGAATTGTAAATATAAACCAACCAACAAAAAAATTTATGCAAATAGGTCCACCCTATCGTGAGTTATAAAGTCACAACACACTTGCAACAATTTTTTATATATATAGATATTTCTTCCAAACGGACAACTGAACTATATTTGAATTTGGTCACTTTAATTATCTTTTAAATGGATACAAACACTTGGAAACCCAAAACCTTTGTCGCATCTCTTCTGGTACTTCCAACACAAATGACCGGTCTATCATCTTCCAAACCAATTAGATATACAATAAAATAAACTTAAATTTTCTATACAATAAAAAAAAATTAAAATAAGACACTTCGATTAAAAAAATTTGATAAAAAATTACCTTATTTTTTAAAACCAATATTAGTGTCATACGTCCAAACGAAGAACGGAAAAATATGATCAACGCCATATTAAATGACAATATGCCCAGAAATAGTAAATTTAACCTTATACGTTTGTTGGCCAATTTACTAATATTTTTACAGTTTTTTAACTTGTGTGTAAACCTCTGGCCTTGCGACCGAAAGTCCTATCTCCATCCGTTTAAAGTTCACAAGCAGTATTATTATTTATACATGGGGAATTTCAATTATAATGAGGTAAATTTGAATAACTCAACACCTAAACAATATCATACATATGGTGAGGGTATTTATTAGTCAGTTTAATTGAATGAAATTTCTGTACAGGTTTGTCTTTGCCTCGCTACAGACATTTTGGAAAGTAAAAACTTGTTCAGTTAAATATAAAAATTTCCTACTTGAGGTGGTTAGAAGCAGGGAGGTGCAAGTGACAAATTGACAAAAATTGAGATGTGTGCAGTTTTGTTCCTTGACATTTTTTCTGTCTACTATCATGATATGAGATCAATTTTGTTTTACCAGCGGTGATATCTAACCTAAAAACAGTTCATGTAATAACTGCATATGCATTGGAATTTCAAACTTTGAAGGCGAATATCTCGAAATGAACTTTTTGTCACTTCCATTGCTTCTAATTCCTTTAATTATGATAACAATTTGATACCCTCCCTCGCTCTATGTTGGTTTTTTTCATACAAAAATAATAAGATCTTACCTTTGATTTGTAGCTTATGTTGTCATCATAACCGAGATTTACCAAGCAAACGGAACTGCTGTTCCACTGACCTAAAGAACGATCGTTGAATGTGTAACCCGTAAACCGAACAGAAGGACACACATACAACACAACAAACCGAAGCCAGCAGAATAAAACAGAAAGCAAAATAAACACTTGGCTAATGGCATAAACAATAGCTGCAGCCGGCCGGCAGCAGCCAAACATTTACAAACGGAAGATTACTGCACCACTAACCTTTATTAATTGATTAACAAAATAACATTATGTTACTACAAAACGTATTAACTTCATTTAACTGCCTACACTTCACATCACACACAATAATTGTATTTCCGTGGCAACATTTTGGCAGTAGACACCGACCGATCGACCGACGGACCTCTTAATTTTAATGCACAATAGTTAAAATAACACTGGCCCTTTACATTTCTAAGACTTTTACATGATTTTAAATAATTTTCTTTGGCAACTTGCACATTTATGTTGACTTTAGCAGAAGACGATTTATTTTACAACAACCACGCACGGAATAGAGAACACAACTAATTAGAAGATTAACATTAGTGTGAATGCATTGAGAAAATATGCAAATTGAAGTTTAATCTCACGTTATTGAGAGACAGATGTCAACACACAATGTCTAACTACATGAGTGGCTGTGTTATAGGCGCTTAACTGCAAGGCGGTTAAATGACAGTCCATTAATTTCTTTAAGAGATGGCAGTGGTGAGCTTTGTATTAGTAGCCATGTTTTCGTTATACTTTCGGGTAAGGTGTATGTCTTTACTTAGCTAAGATCACTGCCACCTATTGGCAAATTAGTCATCTGGCTGTCAGGTAATGCGTTCTCATCTCTCTCATCATTATGGCCTCTCTAATCTGTAACAAGAACAATATGAAGTACATTTTGGCGCATTCTTTTAGTGCAATGGTGTCTTTGTTGACATTTCTAATTAGTTTTTTTTTTCTAGTCGGTGCGTGGTAGTTGTAAAGTAAGTGATTTCCTAAAAAAGCCTTTAGTAATGTGAAAGTAACATGAGAAATAACATGAAAATGGCCTAAAAGTGTAATTATTGTAGTGAAAAAGTGTTTTTCGAATGAACATTGTAACCACTGGCTGGTAAAACTAAGACATTCGGCCGATGCCCCTTCCAAACTTGCCACGGCAATACGATTACTGTTTAGAAAAAGTGTCGGTAGTTAAATTGTTGCTTAAAGTTATTATTACTACTAAATGTTCAATTGTTACAATTCCCGGTGGTGGTGTTGGGAGTACTGTTCAATTTGCCACTGTCTTGCTTGTGCCTGCAGACAGCGACCAGAGTCTTGTGTTTATGCCGGCTTCTAAGTGTTTCTATCTGTTGCCCTCGATGCGTTGTGTTGTGTGTGTGTGCATCTGTTTGATTAACGGTTAATAACTTCAACGATAGTTCGTTTGTATCAGTGGAACAACGATTCCCTTCACTCTGGAAGATCTCTGTTATAATGACAACAATATCAGTATGTTACACTAAGGTATGTTATGTTGTATTATATTTGTATGAGAAACAATAAACATAAAGTGGGGGATATTGCAAGTGAATCAAATGTTTGTATTAAATAGGATTCTGTGAAAAAAAATTTTTAGCCGTAGAGGTGTAATCTTCGGGTAATCGACAAAATCCTATTTTACTACGAAATTCTTAGTGAAATAACTAGCGACAAGTCCGGGAAATCACAGTTAATCAATAATACGCTTAGGGAAAAAGAAAACAAACAATCTGTATATTTTTAAAACTAAATGTTTTATTTTCGGGTATCACCCTAAGGGATGATGGTATATATCATTTGAAATGAGAACCAGTACAGAGATTTTAGACTCGTAAACTGACTGACAAAAACCCTTAAACTAAAAGGTGGTTAAATTTTAAGGGCCGATGTTGATTTTGAATAATATATAAATCATTTAGGAAATTATAGTCATTCCTTTTACTGACTTACTTAGCTGGTACTACTATGCAATCCCAATGGATTATATACCGAACGTAGAAAAATATTATAAGCGCCTCGATCTTCTGCGCTTCTTGTCTAGTTAGTCACACCAAGTTCTGTAAGTTTCTCAGTAACCTGGTCTGGAGTTTTGGTCGCCCTCTTCTGCGCCGTCCATCGTGTTCATTGTCAAAGACTTTTCGAGCTGGAGCATTTTCGTCCATGCGTACAACATGACCTAGCCAACGTTGCACCTTAATGCGTCTGACCACTTGAATGTCAGTGTACAGCTCGTACAGCTCATGTTTCATACGACGCCGATACTCTCAGTAAACGATGATGGGCCCATATATTTTACGGAGTATATTTCTCTCGAATACCGCCAGAACCAATTCATCCGCTTGTGTCATAACCCAGGATTCTGAGCCATACATTAAGACAGGTAGAACCAGTATCTGGTGTAGCTGGAGTTTTGTTCGCCGTAGTAGCATTTATTTGCAAGCAGGATTCTTCTCCGGATTTCTAGGCTGACATTATTTGCTTTGTTGATGGCGGAGCCTGGGTAGACAAAATTATCTACCACCTTGAAATTATAGTTGTCAACGTTCACGCAGTTTCCCAAACGTGTAGATTCTTTGTTCGTTGAAACTAATAACTTCGTTTTGTCCTCGTTCACCGTTATGCCCATTTTCGCTGATTCCTTCTGTATACCTGAGAAGGCTGCAGTCACATCCCGCAGTTTTTGACCGATGATGTCTACGTCATCAGCGTACGCGAGTAGCATGTGGCTTTTGTTGAATATAGTGTCACTCGTGTTTACTGCAGCTTTTTTTCATTATCATCTCCATCACAATATTGAAGAGATCGCACGATAGGCCGCGCCTTCTTTTAGGCCTCGTCTAGTATAGAATGGCTCCGTAAGGTCCTTGGCAATCTTCACTGAAGACATCGTGTCAGTCAGCGTCATTCCGCAAAGACGTATCAGCTTCGCTAGAATACCAAACTCAGCCATGGCTTCAAGTAATTTCTGTGTATCGGGCTGTCGAAGGCAGCTTTATAGTCGACGAAAAGATGGTACGTGTCGATCTGATTCTCTTGGGTTTTTTTCCGAAGTGTGAAAATCTGGTCAGTTGTTGATGTTCTAGGTCTAAAGCCACACTGATAAGGCCCGATCAGGTTGAATAACACTGGCTTTAGTCTTTTACAGGTCTTTTACAGGGACCGGCCGTAGCATAGTGGTTAGAACACGCGACTACCATGCGGGAGATCGCAGGTTCAAACCTGGCTCCAGTCATCTTAAAAGAAAAAAATAAATAAAATTTTCTTTCATTGTCGGCTCCCCTCGAATGTTGTTTGACAGCAACTTCGCAGTATTAAACGTCGATTCAATCGTCGTGTCTAGTAAGAGCTTCCCAAAACAGTGACGTTCGCATTCGTCGATAAATAAGTAGGTGCCGTTAGTTGTGAATCTAAAAATAGAAAGCGTGTTAATTCACAACAACGCGAGAAGCTATCCCATACCTCATTCATGGGATGCAAAGGGAAATTAAGTTTTTTTTTTTTAAGTTTAGTCTTTTACATATCACACTCGACAGGACCTTATATGCGATGGGTAAAAGGCTGATCCCGCGGTAGTTGGAGCACACACTTGGATCACCTTTTTTCAGCACAGGCCATAATACGCTTACATTCCAATCGTCGGGCATGCACTTTTTAAGCCAAGCCGTGCACAGGAGCTGGTGCATGCTCCTTATCAGCTCCTCACCACCGAACTTGAAGAGCACTGTGGGCAGACCGTCGGCACAGGCTGCTTTGTTGTTTTTCAGCCGCTCTTCTTACCTCGGCTTGACTTGGTGGTGGGCAATATAAGCCGTCGTCGACAATTGGCGACAATTTCACGTGTGCTGCCTTCTGGAACCAGCAGTTGCTGGAAATATTCTCTCCATATGTGCAGCACACTCTGCGTATCCGTGACCAGATTTCCATCATTGTCCTTACAGGTGGGGAGGCCATTACCGTATCCACTTGCTCTTACTTTCTGATAAAATTTTCGGGCCTCACCTCTATCCCTGTATCTCTCTATATCCTCGTTCTCCAGTTCCTTCATCTGACGTTTTTTTCGCCTAAATAGCTGTCTCGCCTGTTTTGCTTTCTCCTTATGTCGTTCCCTAACAGCACGGGTTACAATTGGCTGTAGGGTTGCCCTATAAGCAGCATCCTGTTCCTCAGACGCTATGCGACATTCTTCATCGTTCCACGATTCGTCTGAGCGCCGCTTTTCATATCCTAGCACGGTTGTTGCGGCGGTTGCCATGGAATGCGCAATATGCTGCCACTGTGTATCGGGAACGTCAGAAGTAGAGGCGTTCTGTCGTAAAAGTTGGGATAGCGGGTTGGAGTAGGCAGTAGCTATCTCAGGGGTTTGCATTTCCTTTTATTATGATAATTGTTATGGTTCAATTATGTATGGAACAAAATATCGGCCAGATGGTCTATATTTTCGATGACGCCGAGACATAATTGAGGTTCTATACCCTTAATGTGCCGAATTATCTCGGCCTTTAGCTCTTGAATTGTTGCTAGCTTATCGACGTACACCTTTTCTTTCAAATAACCCCAAAAAAGAAGTCAAATCACATGATCTTGGCGGCCAATTGACATCGCCACCACGTGTGGTAACACGGCCATTGAATTTGTCGCGCAAAAGAGCCATTGTTTCGTTAGCTGTATGGCAAGTGGCACCGTCCTGTTGAAACCACATTCATATCTTCCCTTTCGGGCCATTAAAAGTTGGTTATCATCTCACTAAAATACGAAAAAATACGGCCCGATGATGCCACCAGCCCATAAACCACACCAAACAGTCGCTCTTTGGTTTTTCGACAAACATTTTTGGATTATCATTCGCCCAAATGTGGCAATTGTGCTTATTGCCAAATCCACTAAGGTGAAAATGTGCCTCATCACTAAAGATGATATTCTTCGAAAATTGATCATCCACTGTTGCCATTTCTTGCCACCATTCTGGCTATTGACGACGTTTGGAATGGTCAAGAGGCTTTAGTTCTTGTGTCAATTGCACCTTGAAAGCTTGTAAATGCAAGTCTTTATGCATAATGGTGGTTCACATTCAACATCGACCCTTACAATTTAACCACCCTTTATGTATGATATTGTTTAAGTCTTGTATTATTCAAACTAACCAAAAGCTGCATTGATATTCCCGACTTAAATTAAAGTTTGTCTCTAATTTTTTAAAGGAAAAACAGAATGGCAATAAAATCTTATGAAATACTTAACAAATTATGTGATAAAAAAGCAGTATTCTCAGGATTTTAATGCAACTTTTTATTTTTTTTTATAAAATATACTGTAACTTCCACTTTTGGGTAGTTCCATGGCTTCCGATTTTTATGAAATTTAGCACTTATATACTCCTCGTTGCTGCCGATTCTAAAGTTTTTATTTGCAGCATTTTTGTGAAAAAAATGTTGGAGTATCTTTTGTACGAAACATCGGATTAATACGATCATGGTATCGCCTAATAGGTTTCCATCTCCTCTTTAGGAAGAAAGGACAAAATTAATGGTCCTTGTGGGTCAATGACATTAAAACTTTAAAAATTTCCTTCGTCCTTGAATATCCTGGAAAAATATCCTTTGATTTTCTTTACTTTAAATGCAAATATTGCGCATACTTTTCTTTACAAGATGTGCGAATTTCAAGTTGGGTTGTCCATGGGTTCAGAAAATATTGCTTTTTAATAGTGCAATTATCACATTATTCTTAAAAAATGGCAGAATTGAGGGGTATGCAGCAACATACCCTGTGACTTTGCCTTATTATTTCTCACATATCACTACATGCTTTGGCCAAATTCCATTAAGATATTCGTAAAATTCGCAATTTTAGAGTCAATTTTATTCTGGAGTTTTCGAGGGGAGCCGACAATGAAAGAATTTTTTTTTTAAGATGACTGGATCCAAGTTTGAACCTGCGATCTCCCACATTGTAGTCGCGTGTTCTAACCACTATGCCACGGCCGGTCCTATGTAGTACATAGTATTTACATGAAAAATTAAGCTCCAAAGAAAATAATAATACAAAACTACCAAAACTACTAATGATCATAGCTTTCGGCGTCGGTGATTTCTTCTGTATAGTCGACATCATTATTCGAAAATAGACCATCGTAGAACCACATCTCGTTGTGACCAACATAGTTCACAGCTAGTTCCTTCACGTCTTTTAGTTTAGCAGTTATCAACATTAGAGGACCACTGTATACCTGTTGTAGACTTTCGAGAGTCAGCGATGTCTTATTTCTAGTGTCGCGATATGTCTAAGGAAATGAATGCTGCATACAAGGCAAAACTGCAGCCAATGGCGACGCGTACGGTGACGGAGCGTTATAAAAAGAAAAGGAGGGAGATGAAACGCCTGTTCAGACGTCTGTTTAAGAAAAGAGAGAGTCAGGATATCGAAAACTACAGGGATAGAGTTGAGGCCCGAAAGTTCTACCAAAAGGTAAAAGAGGTAAAGGTTTTGGAACAGGGATCCCCACCTGTAAGGACAAAGACGGAAATCTGTGGTCACGGACACTCAGAGTGTGCTGCAAATATGGAGGGAACACTTTCAATCTCTTCTCGTTCCCGAAGGCAGCATAAGTGACGAAATCGCACCAATCATCGACGATGGAGTAGACTGTCCACCACCGAGCCAAAACAAGATCAGCACGGAAATTGCGTGACTTAAAAATAATAAAGCTGCGGCAGCCGATGGTCTGCCGGCAGAGCTTTTTAAAGCCGGCGGCGATGACCTGGTAACATGGATGCAACAGCTCATAAACACGATTTGGCTCAGGGAGTGCATGCCCGATGATTGGAATCTGAGTGTCCTATGTCCCGTGCTTAAAAAAGGCGATTCTAGTGTGTGTACCAACTATCGCGGGATTAGCCTTTTACCCATCGTCTATAAGGTCCTGTCTAGAGTGTTATGTAAAAAACTAAAGCCCATTCTGGCGAACCTGATTGGACCTTATCAGTGTGGACCTTTAGACCTGGTAGATTCACCACCGACCAGATATTAACGCTACGACAAATCCTGGAGAAGACCCAAGTAATGTAGAAATGCTGCATTCGACAGTCCGATACGACAGAAATTGTTGGATGCTATGGCTGAGTTTGGTATCACTGACTGACACGGTCTTCAGTGAAACCAAACAAAAATCTTTCAGAGCCATTTTCTACCAAGCGAGGCTTTAGACAAGGCGATAGTCTGTCCTGCGAACTCTTTAACATCGTAATGGAGATGATCATGCGGAAAGCGGCAGTAAACAGGAATGGCACCATATTTAACAAAAGCCACATGTTGCTCGCGTAAGCTGATGATATAGATATTATTAGACGTGGATTGCGAAATGTTACTGCGGCTGTTTCGAGCATTAAAAAGCAGTCGGCTGAAATGGGTCTGGTGATAAACGAGGACAAAACCAAGTTATTTGTTTCAACGAACAAAGAGTCCACTTGTCTGGGACTCTGCGTGAACTTTGACAACTATAACTTTGAAGTGGTTGATGATTTTGTCTACCTTGGCTCCGCCATAAATAAAAATAATAATGTCAGCCTCGAAATCAAAAGACGAGTATTGATCGCAAACCGCTGCTACTATGCGCTAAGCAAGCGATTTAACGACAAAGCGCTCTCTCGAAGAACAAATATCCAGCTCTACCAGACTCTGGTCCTACCTGTCTTGCTCTACAGCGCAGAATCGTGGGTAATGACACAAGCGGATCAATCTATTCTGGGAGTCTTCGAGAGAAAGCAAAATATTTGGACCCATCATCGAGAACGGCGAGTACCGTCGTAGAATGAATCATGAACTGTATGAGCTGTACAACGACATCGACGTGGTCAAGCGCGTTCAAATAGACCGAATGCGCCGTCTTGGACACGTTGTACGAATGGACGAAAACGCTCCGGCTCGAAAAGTCTTTGGCAATAAACTCGATGGGTGGCGCAGGAGGGGGCAACCAAAACTCCGATAGATGGACCAGGTGACGGAACTGTTAAGTAAGCTTAGTATGACGAACTATCTACGGAGCGCAAAAGACCGAAGCGCTTATAATGCTTTTCTACGTGCGGCTACTGATAGATGAATTTCTGTTGTTCCTGCCAGTAAAGAAGAAAGAAGAAGAAGACGCCCTTTTATCCCTTTGCAGTCCGAATTTTTAAAAATTCTCTTCTTAGTGCGCGCCTGCAACTTAAAGGAACCTACATTTCCAATTTCAAGTTTCTAGCTTTTGCCATTTATGCTGGGGAATGATCAGTCACTTAGCCAAGCCTATTGTATATACAGATTAAAGCTTTAAGCCATAATATACCCTAAAGAGGATTTTAAGGATGTTTACTTTGATAAATCTTCTTACATCGTGTATTTTGCCTATTAACATCTCAACTACGTTTATCGTTTATGTTTGCGATGTAAAGATACTTACCTACCTACCTGCCTGACAGAGTAAATAATATTTCGCGAAAGGATTAAGTGGCACAAGTGATTTAGTATACACAACAACAACTACACGATATATTTACATGAAATTAAAATTTACTTTATGAATAAGTATAAAAGGACACAGTGGAGAGCAAAAATGAAGGAATGTAGGTCACGATGGAATCGCTGGAATGCACTACTACTTAAATACCACAAAACTGCAAGTAAATATCACGTTGGTCCATGAATTATGAATCAACAGAAATCTTATTAAGCAAATATGTAATCCTTACTGCTTCATCAGGTAGAGAAATCTGTATCCTATCTAATTACACCTAGAATGAGACCTAATGGCCATTAATATTAATTAATACACATTTCTAGCAGATAACTAAATAGTAAACATAAATTGTTTTATTATGTGAAACTGCCTTCTCTTACATAAAAAAAACCAAAGTAAGCCAATCCAAATATTAAATTTATCTACTTTTCTCCCACACTGTACATGACTTGTACACTTTATTCCTATAAATATATAGTCTCAAAGTTACTTCGAGCTTTAAAACATAACAATGAACTGAAAAAGGACACACACATAATCCTGAAGGACATAATGAACCCCATTATGTTAAAATATTTACACATCCTCACGTCTACATGTGCCGAGATGACTCAGTGCCAAGGGGATTACATATAGAATTTTTGTTATTTTGTGGTGTTTACTTGCGGTTTTTGTGAACTCAACGCAGGCAGCCGCCACGCCACGTTCCCCATGCCATGTGTTCGGTTACAGGCCAATTACATTACTGGGTTACGTTACACTGATACCATGCGCCCGCTACTCGACATTATGTCTATTGCAAACATGTGGGATTTGAGTCCTTCTTATGCTACAGCTGTCGTTGCCTACAACAACATTATGTACAATGTGACATTTTAGTAGCTTTCTTTCACCTTAATAGCTTTAGCAATAAGTTTGCGTTGCAAGATGACTCGTGTTGGTGCTGGTGTAAGTGTTTTTGCTACCGTTTCACCCCAGTCAGTCATGTGGTAACAATATTACTTTTGTGCAGCGACATCAACAACGATAGAAACATACGTGAGTGTATTATGAAGGTAAACAAAAAGGTAGGGTCATATGTAATAGCAACAAATGTTGATCGTGCTTCCTGAGAAAAATAAGTTGATGGAAATGAAATAAGTTATGTCTGTGGCGAAGATGTAGAAATGCATTTGATTGATGACATACATACCGAAAGCTGACAATTAAAATTAAACTTACGGAAAGAATTGACTACAGCCAATGTGGTTTTCACAAGCAATCGCTTATCTCCAACAAAACCCCATTTTTTTCGGGGTATCCAAAAAATCGATATGATTATTGCGTTTATCGCAATAATGCACTTTCAGAGTAAAATAATAAACATTAGGGTGTCCTAATGGAAATAATGGATAAAATCTTCTTCAATCGCAAAAAAATAGTGAAAAACAGTTTGTGGTTTCTAGGTATATAGGTCATCAATCGAATGCTTTTATCTTATCTTTCTCATTGACATAACTAATTTCGTTATACAGCTCATGGCTTATACGGTTAAGATGGTAATCGCCGTTAGAGATGTTTGACTATAAAGACAGCTATACAGAAACAATTAGATGCCATGGCTGAGTTCGACATTCCTGTGAAACTAATACGTCTTTGCGGGATGACACAAATTCTTCATTAAGATCTGGCATGCCAGGCCTCAGACAATGCGATCGTTTGTCATACGATATCTGCAACATTCTACTGATTCAATCAGACGGATAGAAGCAGTAAACACGACTGGTAGCATCTTGAAGAAAAGTCACATGATACAAAATCTATTCGAATGTTATTTTAACATCGATGTTAATAGCCGATAACTTCGAAATATTATTGCGACCTTTTCAAGCTTTTAGAAGCAGTCATCAGAAATTGGCCTGGTGATGATAGACAAGAAATACAAAGAAGTAATATGTTCTTACTACAGTCCTAAACAAAAGCATTTGCATTACTGAAACAACAAATGACTTACTGCAGTGAGCAATGCTTGCAAGACATTTGCCACTTAAATAACAGTTATAGTTACATGCTTTGTTTGTTGTTTTAAACCTAATTAAGAATACTTCTTGCTCAAGACAACCTCTCTTGAGCTCAAAACAATCAAGAATATCACTATGTCAATGAATGCAGTAAAACAATGGAATTTTTCGAAATCAGCTTTTTCTTGTTTTGTTAGAATAGAGAAACAATCAATTCTTTTGTTTTTGTACCAGAGATTGATATTTGGTATAATAGCAGTAATTTTTTGATAAAGATGCTATAAAATGAATTGTTTGCACAATTAAGTATTATTTGGTATAACATAAGTACTTCTGGTACATTTAAATTACTTTTTGGTACTTTAAATTGTACTATTTGGTACAATAAATTTTACTTTTTGGTAAAATTAAGTAATTTTTGAAACAATAAATTGTACCTTTTTTACTATTATTATTATTAGCTTTTAAAACAACTTGCCACATATATATATTTATATCTTAGTGCCTAAGTCAGAGGCCGAAATGATCAAAGATTTCCATTCGCTTCGATCTTGTGCGCACCGTCTCCAGTCAGTCCTACCAAGCAGCGTCAGTGATTCCTCCACCTGGTCCTTTCAACGTAGTCGCGGTCTCCCTCTTTTGCGCCGTCCTTCGAGGTCTTGATAGAATACCTTTCGCGCTGGAGTTTCCTCATCCATTCTCACGACATGGCCTAGCCAGCGTAATCGTACCCGCTCATGGTTCATCCGAATCCTAAACTCGCCGTTTACGCAAATGGGTCCATATATTTTGCGGAGTATTTTTCTCTCAAACACCGCCAGATGAGCTGCATCTGCCTGTGTAAGCACCCAAGATTCGGAGGCGTACAACAGGACCGGTAAAATTAGTTCCTGGTACAGCTGGACTTTGGTAGTTCGAGATAGGGTGGTGTTTATAAAGTGCTCGCGTAGTCCATAGAAACACCTGTTAGCAAGCACTATTCTCCGTTTTATTTCGATGCTGACACTGTTGTTCTTGTTCATGGCGGATCCAAGGTAGATAAATTCATCCACTACCTCAAAGCAATAGTTTTCAACGTTCACGCTGCGTCCCCAACGGGTGGACACTTTGTTCGATGATACCATTAACTTCGTCTTGTCCTCATTCACTGCCAAACCCATTTTCGCTGACTCCCTTTCAACTGATGTGAAAACAGCTGTTACCTCACGCATCGTTCGACCGATAATGTCGATATCATCGGCATATGCGAGCAGCATGTGGCTCTTATTAAATATGGTGCCAGACATGTTTACCGCTGCTTTCCTTAACACCTTCTCCATCACTATGTTGAACAGCATACATGACAAACCGTCACCCTGTCTAAGACTTCTCTTCGTATCGAATGGTGCAGATAGATCCTTGCCAATCCGAACAGAGGATTTGGTATTCGTAAGGGTATACCGGCAGAGACGAATTATCTTCGCAGGAATACCGAACTCAGACATGGCTTCGTATAGTTGATGCCTAATGGGACTATCGAAGGCAGCTTTGTAATCGACAAAGAGGTGGTAAGTGTCGATTTGCTTCTCATGGGTTTTCTCAAGAATCTGCCGTATTGTAAATATCTGATCCGTCGTGGATTTGCCTGGTCTAAAGCCGCACTGATAAGGTCCAATCAGGTTTTCCACAATTGGCTTTAGACGTTCACACAGTATGCTAGACAGGACCTTATACGCAATCGGTAAGAGGCTCATTCCACGATAGTTTTTACACTCACTACGGTCACCTTTTTTGATTTCTCTGCAGCAAGGAACATGGTAATTAGCAGCACACGATTTGACCACAAAAACATTCACAAAGCAACGTGGATATCTCCCGATCAAGTAACGAGAAACCAAATTGATCACGTGGTAATCGATGCAAGGCACGCGTCAAGTGTCTTAGACGTGCGAGTGATCAGAGGTGCGAACATCAATTCGGATCACCACCTCACTGCAGTGAAGGTGCGTACTTGGCTAAGCAGAGCGAAAACCCTGCGTAACCAGGCACAGAGAAAGCTGGACATCGCTAAACTGCAGACCGCGGAGATAGCCAACGCCTATTCTGACCAACTCACCCAACTACTTCTTGATGCTCCAACTCCCGAAAATACAAGCGCGCAATGGCAACATATTGCCCACTCGATGGAAAGGACTGCGCGGTCCGTACTAGGGTATGTGAAGCCCTTTAACGATAATGCCTGGTACGATGACCAATGTCGCGATGCCACCTGGGAACAAGATGCTGCATACAGGGCCAAACTGCAGCCAATGGCAACGCGAGCTGTTCATGAAAAGTATAGGGAGAAGAGGCGGGAAGCGACTCGACTCTTCAGGCGAAAAAAACGAGAGCTTAAGGAGCGGAATAATGTGTGTATTGAAGATTACAGGAACAGAGGTGAAGCCCGAAAATTATATCAGAAGATAAAAGGAAAGGTACATGGAACAGGTCTTCCCTCCTGTAAAGACAAGGATGGTCAACTCGTTACTGACTCCGAGAGCGTACTGAGAATATATAAAGATCAATTCTGCAGCCTATTGATGTGTAAAAACTTGACGGAAGAAGACTGTGCACCAATCCGAGGTGATAACATCGAGTGTCCACCTCCGAGCCCAGCTGAGATAACAACTGCCATATCCCGCCTAATGAACAACAAGGCCGCTGGGGCTGATGGTCTTCCAGCTGAGTTGTTTAAGGCGGGTGGAGATGAGCTTGTTTTAAGCATGCAACAGCTCATAGAGAACATTTGGCTTCAGGAGAGCATGCCAGAGGATTGGAATCTCAGTGTGCTATGTCCAATCTACAAAAAAAAAAAAAATTTACCTTTTGGTACAACAAATTTTTCTTTTTGGTACAATAGATTGTACTTTTTGTTGTAATATAAGTTCTTTTTGTTATAATAAATTTTACTATTTGGTACAATAAATTGTACTTTTTGTTGCAATAAATTATACTTTTTGGTACCATAAAATGTACAATTTGGTACAATGTATGTACTTTCTGTTACAATAAATTATACTGTTATACTTTTTACAATTAAAGTATTTGGTACAATTAAAGTAATTTTGTGTACAATAAATAACTATAAAATGTACTATTTGATGCAATACAAGTACTGTTTGTTACAATAAATTTTACTACAAGGTACTTTAAATTGTACTATTTGGTGCACTAAAAGCATAGCTGTTAAATAATGATTAGTAATCATAATCATTAGTAATTAAATTAAAAATTTTTGAAAAGTAAAGTAATGATTTAAAGACGATTATATTCGGTTTTAAAAGATTACTAATTGATTACGATTACAAATAATCTAAAAATAATCGGGATTACCATGGATTACGAAAAAATAATTAAAAATAATCAAAAGTAATCAAAAAATAATTCGATTACTTTTGAAAATTTTTGATTATTTTCAAAATAACTTGCATTTATACTTATTGAATGTCAATATACAATGGATTGACGAACATTTTTTAGATTTTTATTTCATTTTCTTGTTAGGTAACACTATAACACAGTCTTTTGGAACATGGGGAGTGACCTACTGCATGTTGTAGTTGTAGGTTTGGTCGAGTGCAACATGACCCTACTACCAAAGTATCCTAACAGCCTCAAAATCTTGATTTACAGTTCAAAAACAGTTTTTCATGTGTAAAACGCATATTTTATAGGAAAAAATTGTGATAAAATATTTAAACTATTCATGTAAAATCAATCAGTTGATGAAAATTAACTGCAACATCTAAACAAAATATTTTCTTTAACTGTTTGATTCTGTATGGATTAGGAAATTTGGCAGTATTTTTGTGAAATATAGCATTGTTCATCAGATAGGACCACTCGATGCGTCCAGTTTTGAAGTTTGTTTGAATACAATTTGAGGACTTTGTTATTCCGTGCACCTTACCGCCCTCCCAAATGATATTTATTATGTTGATTCGTCATTTGATATTCGAACGAAATGGGTTGTAAATCGTTATTCATGGTTAATCGTGGGCTGCATTTTGGTTTTTAGACATTTTTGTTTATGAATTAAAAAACATAATTTAAAAGCAAAATTAAAAGCAAATATTTTTTGCGATCTTTACGAATTTTAAGAGAAATATGCATCGTTAGGGTGTAACAAACGATTTAAGAAACTCAAAACCTAAAATTGACGTCGAAGTCTGAGGCAAAATGTAGCCCTTTAATAACCATCAATAGTGATATACACCTGGTTTCGATGGGAGACCAAATGACAAAACAGCATTTTTATAATGAAGTACTTATTTAAATTGAACCAAACATTAAAAAAAAAAATACTATTTCAGGGGTTTTGGGTGCACGGATAAAATTGTTTTTGGACAAACTATAGGACTGGGGGTTGAAAACATCAACTTTTTCGAGAATATGCACATTGGTCAGGTCTGTGAAAATTTTGGGCTTAATATGAAGGAGACTTCCAAAAAGGGTTTTGGCGTCGCTAATTTAGAATCCGGAGTAAAAAAAAAAATTAAAAACCCCCTAAAGCTATGTTTCATGCATATTCGAAGTCTCCCAAATTTTCGGATTAAATTTTTAAAAATTTTTAGCGTAAATTCAAAGGGCAAAATAAGGAAAAATGGCAAAAAGTGGCGTTTTATCCTGGGTCATTTCGATAGAGGTATCATCAAATTTTAACGTAGAGATAAGGATTTGCTGATGTTAGGTGATTTAACACAAGTTTTAAGTCCAAGAAACATCAGAAGTGATTTCTCTGCGTAATCAACAGTTTTGCAGTTATAAATAAATTTATAAAAAAAAAATAAAAAATTTGCTTAAGAAATTCCATTAAATAAGTAATAAAAAAATCTAAAACGAAAAAAATTTCAAGTCTTACTACTTTCACGTAATGTCACATAACCTATGACCAACATGAGAGAGAGATCATGAAAAAAAAGTTTGTCGCGTTTCGCTTTTTTTTTTAATTTTGAAGGCAATTTTTTTTTTATAACTACGAAACTGCCTATTGTATAGGAAAATTATATGCGTACAGATTAAGGGAATTGAAGTAGTCTTTCTTGTGTTATTCCCCCCAAACTTGGTTGTAGGGGCTTAAAAACTTAAAGCCTAAAGCGGCAGGGTTTAATATACTCCAATCGTTCTCAAACCTTGGGAATTCTAAAATCCGCAAAAACTTATCATTTTTGGAGATTGGCTCCGACAAAAATCCATCATCGATTTTTTCGATTAGCCTAATGTACATCATATATATATTTTTACACCCTCTGTTGACGGTGTAAATAAAACACAAGGGCCTTTGATAAATGGTTTTTAAAAATAATGATGTGCATTTGTTTATTCAATTTGTAAACCCGGGTAGGAGGGTTTATATCATTTGATACGTCCCAAAAGTGTAACACATAGAAGGAGTCACTTTAGACCCTAGGTTTTCGATTCGTGATTTTTTAAGTCGTTTGAGCCACGTTCGTCTGTAATGTATAAGAAAATGTTACGTTTTATCGAGGGTGAGGGTATATGTAATACGGGGTTACCGACTGAAACTTTCTTTCTAGTTTATAAAGGCTAACGTTTATATCTGAATTATTTGTTAAGATTTTTTTCATGTTGTAAAGGCCAATTTTTGAAAGTAATCAAAAATTTTCGAAAGTAATCGTTGGAAGTAGTCGGATTATTATTTGATTATTTTTGATTATTTTCGATTATTTATTCGTAATCTCCAGTAATCTTGATTATTTTTAGATTATTTGCAATCGTAATCAATTAGTAATTAAAAAATTCTTAATAAGGAATTATGTAATCATTACGGTTCTTTTAAAATGTAATGTAATTGATTACTAATCGTAATCAAAATTTAACAGGTATGACTAAAAGTAATTTTTGGTATAATAAATTATACTTTAGGTACAAAAAATTAACTATTTGGTACAATATAAGTATTATTTATTTTTTTTATTTTTTTTTGGTACCATAACTTTTACTTTTTGTACTAAATTGTTCTTTTTGGTACCATATATATTGTAATATTTGGTATAATATAAGTACTTTTTGTTACAACAAATTGTACTAATTGGTACATCAAATTGTACTATTTGGCGCAATAAATTGAACTATTTGGTGTAATTAAACTAATTTTCGTTACTATAAATTGTACATTAGGTACAAAATTTACTATTTGATACAATACAAGCAGTTTTTGTTACAACAACGTGTACTAATTGATACATCAAATTCTACTTAACTTACTTAATTTTCCTTTACACCCCATGAATGAGGTATGTGATAGCTTCTCGCGTTTTTGTGAATTAACACGCTTTCTATTTTAGATTCACAACTAACGGCACCTACATGTTTATCGACGAATGCGAACGTCACAGTTTGAGAAGCTTTTACTAGACACGCCGAATGACTCGATGCTTAATACTGCAAAGTTGCTGTCAACTACATTCGAGGAGAGCCGACAATGAAAGAACAATTTTTTTTTTATGATGACTGGAGCCATGTTTGAACCTGCGATCTCCCGCATGATAGTCGCGTGTTCTAACCACTATGCCACGGCCGGTCCCATCAAATCAAATTCTACTATTTGGTCTATAAAAGTGCAATTAAAGTAATTTTTGGTATTTTACTTTTGTACTAAGTTGTACTTTTTGGTACCATAAAATGTACTATTTCGTACAATATAAGTACTTTTTGTTAGAGTTAATTGTAATTGTAAATCAAATTGTACAAGTTGGTACAATAAATTTTATTATTTGGTACAATAAATTATACTATTTAGTACTATAAATTGTGCTTTGTGGTACAATAAAGTGTACTTTTTATACTAAATTTTACATTTTAGTACAATAAAATTTACTATTTTGTACCATATAAGTACTTTTTGTTACAATAAATTAAAGTACTTGGCACAATAAATTGTACAACAATGTACTATTAGTACAATATATGTACTTTTTTATACAGAGGGTCTACTCGTTTATAATTTTGAAGAGATTGATTATTTTGTTTACCTTGGCTCCGCTGTAGATACAAATAATAATGTCAGCCTGGAAATCAAGCGACGAATATTGATTGAAAACCGTTTTTACTATGCGCAAGCGATTTTATGACAATGCGCTCTATCGCGACAAAAAAAATCCATCTTTACCATACACTGATCCTGTTTTCCTCTTTACCGCAGAATACTGGTTAATGACACAAACGGATCAATCTGTTGTAGAAGTGTATGAGGGAAAATACTCCAAATTGTTAAATTGTTACCGGCGCCGTTTTGTTCCGTTTGCCTGATCTAGCGTAACGATCAGTATTTCTCTGGGCGTAAATGCCGGGTCCATATATACAAAAACTTGGTTCCCATGATCAAACAAACATACATTCTGAATTTCAGGTAATTTTTCCATTCGTTCAAACTTCAACTTAAATCCATGCAGCGCCACTAGCGGGTCTATTTGTAAAAAAAATAAAATTGTTTGTCATGATCAAACAAATGTGCATATAAAATTTCATGTAAATTGGTCCATTCATATAAAGTTACGATATAAACCCACCCTAGCGCCACCTATCGGGTGCATTTGTACATCAATTTTCTTATTATGATCGTATAATAAGTATAATAATTTCGTATTTCGTGTAACATTTATTTCTAGTTCTTAACAACCAATTGCTATAAAGGTAAACATGTATGTAAAACAAATCATTGCATCATCAAGCTTAATGAAAAATTTTTACATGTTGTAGAAAAAAAACATTTGAATGTTGCTTAATATGATTTCTGCTCGATGTAGTTTTTATGTGTTGTTCCCTTATTACAATTGTATGCATACCCTTAAGCACATTATCCTTGCACTCCTGTTGCTACTATTACCCTCACATTTTGGGAAAAGCACGGCTGTGTTAATATTATGCCAGCCCTTTAAGTTGTTAGCTTTTCTCGCAGTTTTTTTTTTTAATTAAATATGTATACATTTTTTATCACGTTGGGGTTCCTCCTGTCTAACCAAGTGAAAGCTAGGTCGTTCGATAACATGCGAAGGTAAGAAAGGGAATTCCAACGTCAATTCGCTATGTCATTTAAGTATCCTGCTGTTTGTGTGTCACTACTGCATTTCCCTTAGATTTTGCCATAGTCGCGTCGCGCCTGACCTTATCTTGTCAATCAATTATTTAATTAATTAAGTTATTTTTAATGACAACCCAGTTCTGCAGTTACTGGCTGACTTATTGTGTCGTTCCAACGTACTGTCATGTCAGTCTGTCTGTCTGTATGTCTGTTAATATGCTATACTGCCATTGGCATAATGGGCCAGTAGAGCTGTGAATCTAGCACAATTGTTGTTTCATTTGATCTTTCGACAATTAAAGAAGAAAGGCAACCGTCATTGTTGCTATCAGATGAAAGTCCTGCTAGTGGCAGTGACAAAGTATTGTATGTCCTAGGTGCTGCGAACTCTTCACGGCTTGTTAATGTATTACTTGGAATAAATGTGGGTGAATGGGTCATCAAATTGTAATATATTAAATAGAGTATATTTAAATAACACAGTATAACAACACATGATTTTGGGGCTCAATTCTAAGAACTGCACGTGAAAGTAGCCCCAAAAAGAAGAAGTTCTGCATCATTCGTTTTGTCAAGTTAGATGCCATAATAATTTAATAACGATTTGAAGTTAGTAAGTATCGTATAGGGGAATTTGTCACGTTCAACATAAATGCTATATGGTGGCGTATGATTATCATAAGTGATATTCCACGTAAATCAAACGCCACGGAGTACAACAGTTTTATTGTAACTGCTACAGAATAAACCCAGTTCAAAATCATTGAATGAATGGAAATGTGAAACTGTTGCTTATGTAGGGAAACGTTATATAAACAGATTAACTTACTTACTTACTTAAGTGGCCCATTCAACTTACGAAGTTTGAGGTCTGAAGTACTAAAGAATTCCACACGCTTCGGTCTTGTGCGTGTGTTCTCCAGTTAGTCCTACCAGATGGTGGCACGTCGCCTACCACTTGGTCCTTCCAACGGAGTTTGGGTCTCCCTGCTCTGCGCCGTCCTTCAGGTTCGCCTTCAAACACCTTTCTCGCTAGAGCATTTACATCCATCCTGGCAACGTGACCCAGCCATCGTAGTCGTTCCATTCTGACTCTTTTAGCTACGTCGATGTCGTGGTAAAGCTCATACGGCTCCTGGTTCATCCGATGGTGAAACTCGCCGTCGACACAGATAGGTCCATAAATTTTTCGGAGTACTCCCAGGTTTTGTATGTCCGTTGTCGTAAGCACCCATGATTCGGCTGCATACTAAAGAACGGGTAAGATTAGCACCTGGTAAAGCTGGTTCTTAGTATTCCGAGAGAAGGTGGTGTTAATAAAGTGCTGCCGAAGTTCGTAGAAACATCTATTGGCGAGCACTATACTCCGCTTAATTTCTTGGCTGATATTATTTTTCTTATTGACGGTAGATCCGAGCTAGGTAAACTCATCTACTACCTCAAAACCCATCCCATCGAGACGACTCTTTGTTCGTCGAAATTATTATTTTTGTTTTGTACTCGTTGGCCGCTAAACCCATTTTTGCCGACTCCTTTTCTAGTGATGAGAAGACTGCAGTAAAGTTCCGCAGATTTCGCCCAATGATATCTATATCATCGGCGTAGGCTAGTGGCATGTGGCTTTTGTGGAATATGGTGCCAGACATGTTGACACCAGCCTTTCTCATCATCTTCTCCATAACTATATTAAATAGTGTACAGGACAGGCTATCGCCCTGCCTAAGACCTCTTTCCGAGTTGAATGGTTCAGACTGATCTTAACCGAGGATTTGGTGTTGTCCAACGTACATCTGCAAAGTCGAATTAGCTTTGCAGTAATACCAAACTCAGACATGGCCTCATAAAGCCTATTCCTTATTCGGAGAGTCGAAGGCAGCTTTGTAGTCGACAAAGAGGTGGTAGGTGTCGCTCTGCTTTTCATGGGTTTTTTCCAGGATTTGTCGTAAGGTTAATATTTGATCCGTTGTAGATTTTCCAGGTCTAAAGCCGCACTGATATGGTCCAATTAGTTTTTCTACAATTGGCTTAAGACGTTCACACAATATGCTTGAAGGGACCTTGTACGCAATTGGCAATAGGCTTACTTCACGGTAGTTCTTACATTCACTACGATCTCCTTTCTCGTATATGGGACATAACAGACTGAGACTCCAATCCCCGGGCATGCTCTCCCCTTGCCAGATGTTCTTCATGAGCTGATGCATGCTCCTAATCAGCTCCTCCCCGCCAGCCTTAAACAATTCAGCTGGGAGACCAACGACTCCAGCAGCTTTGTTGTTTTTAAGACGGGAGATGGCCACACGTATCTCGCTCTGGCTCGGAGGTGGACAGTTAATACCATCGTCATGGATTGGAGCGGGGTCTTCTGGAGTGGTGTCAGTATCCAGTAAATTTATAAAGTGATCTCTCCATATCTTCAGAACGTTATCCGGGTCCGTCACTAGCAGACCATCGCTGTCCTTGCAGGAGGGCAACCCTGTTCCAGGCATTCTAGCTTTAACTCTCTTATAGAATTTTCGGGCTTCCCCTCTACTTCGGAGCAACTCAGTGCACTCATCCTGCCTCTTCTTCAGCTCCTTCTTTTTTTTTCTAAAAAGACGAGTTGCCTCTCGTCTCTTCTCCCTGTGCCGTTCACGAACTGCTCGCGTTGCCATTGGCTGCAGTTTTGCCCTGTATGCAGCATCCGTCTCTCTCGTGACATTGCCACATTCATCATCGTACCAGGCATCTTCTTGAGACGGCTTTGAGTACCCAAGTACGCTTCTCGCAGTCCGTTCTATGGAGTCGGCTATATTCTCCCACTGCGAGGTTATATTATCAGGGGTTGGAGCATTCCGCAGCAGTTGAGTTAGGTGGTTGGAGTAGGTATCAGCTACCTCTGTGGTCCGCAGTTTTCCGATGTCCAGCTTTCGTTGTGCCTGGTTACGTACGTTTTTCGCCATGCTTAGTCTAGTGCGTACCTTAACTGCGGTAAGGAAGTGATCGGAGTCACTGTTCGCACCCCTAATCACTCGTACGTCCAGAACACTCGATGCGTGCCTTCCATCGACTACCACATGATCAATCTGATTCCTCGTCAATTGATCTGGAGATAACCATGTTGCCTTATAAATATTTTTATGGTCAAGTCTAGTGCTGCTAACTACCATATTTCTTGCCGCAGAGAAATCAATCAGTCTGATGCCATTGTTCGACGTTTCGGTGTGGAGACTGAATTTTTCGATGGTAGGCTCAAATGCGGTTTCCCAGCCTATTTTAGCATTAAAATCGCCTAGTACAATTTTAATGTCATGGTTCGGGCTACGGTCATATACATTTTCTAGGCTCTCGTAGAACTCGTCTTTGTCCTCATCGCTTTTCTCTTCTGTGGGAGCATGGGCACATATAAGTGTTATGTGGAAAAACTTAGTTTTGACTCTTATGGTGGCTATACGTTCACACACCGGGTTGAACCTTGAGACTAGGTGTCGCAGTCTCTTGCCAACCACAAATCCACATCCAAACTCGTGCTTGTCCGCATGGCCACTATAGCAGATGTCGCACGTCTTCATGCGCGAGCACCCGTGTCCCGTCCACTGGATTTCCTGTAAAGCGGTTATGTCAGCCTTGTATTCTTCGAGGACTTCCGCCAGTTGGATGGAGGCACCTGGTCTATACAGTGTTCTAACATTCCAGGTGCATATCCTCAAATCATGGTCCTTAATTCGTTTGCGGTGGTCGTCAACATTTTGGAGGGTCCATTTTATACTTTTCTTACTTCTTTTCATTGCAATAGTTTATACGTCGGTGGCGGGTTGCAAGCCCAGCGCACCACGTCACAGTTTTCTCCTCCTGCCAGGATTTTATTACAGCCGCCCATTCTGGATCAGACGCTGACCAGGGTACCGCTCACTCTGAGCAGACGTGCCTGGGTTTTAGGTTTCGCCCCTCACAGTTAGTCGTGCTCTGACGGGTGTCAGTTACTATTTTAACTTAAAAATTAAACAGCAATATATATATAGATAAAAAAAATTCCAGCATACAACATATATCCCTTTCTTTTTTCCACCCACCTATTATCATTGTACCCACTTACTCACTCGTATTTACATGTCGTCCTGAAATTTCAATATCACCAATATTCATTAGCATGCATTTGTAAAAGTTAATTCTATTCAATATTTAAATATTTAAAACAAATTATGATAATTTTCTCTCCAGTAGCACTTAAAGATAAAACGAATTCGTGATTCTTTCATGTGTTGGAAAATTGGTTAGACGGTTGGGGTAGAGCAGAGATTTGTACCAAATCCTGCTGCTGCTGTTGTCTGCTGCTGCTACTGATGATGATAATGTTGTCTCATTGTCGTGGTACGTTTTGTGTTGTTGACGTTGTTTGTTCTTAAAATTAAGCGCAAGAACACACAGCAGCTGTCATGCCAAGCGTTGTCATTTGTAAGCATCGATGGTGTTAAAAATTTCACTAGCACACCTGTCGCTGTTTATGTGGGTGTGTGTGTGTGCGTGTGATACCACTAATCCACGCTCGCATACATAGAGAAACACACACACAGGCACAGGCGTTAATGCGACTCGTACAACCGCACTCTACATCCTTTTACGTCCATTCTCCTAACAATTTTAATTTTCAATTGTGGATTTTTATTTCGGTTTTTCGTCGTTTTTTTTCGGCAAAAGTTTATTGCCTTATTCGGTGTGGAGTGTGGACCAGATTTCTCTTTGGGCTTACAGCTTGTTGAGCCTGCAGGTTAGTTCCATTTCTGTGTGTGTGTGTGTGAGTGTGTCACATCGCAGAAGGGCTTTGTACATACACTAGAGGGGGCGGCGTAGTTGCGCAAAGTATGTAAGTAGATTTTAAACTTGCGTATCTTCAGTTGTACTTGGGTCCGGGGCTTCCCCTACCCCTGAACCACCATTATTGATGATGTTTCTTTAATGATGATATTTATGTAAATTTCGTTATGTTATATACCTTTTATTCTTACGTTGCAGCTTCGCTCCCTTGGTTGGTTGCTTTGTTTCTTCGACACTGTAGTAGGTCGGTAGGTAGGTTGGTACTACTCTCTGAACATCCATGTTGTCATCAACATGGATTCCATTAAGGGCTACAACAAGAATATGAGTGTATCGACAAATGTTGTGTACACACCATCCAGGTTGTGTCATCATATATTGTCGTATAAGCAGCGACTCAGCTGCTGATGATACCAAATGACGATGATGGCAATGGTGTTGGTGGTGATGATGGTGGCGGGGCTGGCCCGTCCATCCGTTACTGATTGTGTGGTATGAAAAGCACCTCAGTGTCTGTTTCCGTTGGTGTTGGTGGCATAAAACGCAGGAGTTGGCATGTGACAACATGAACAAAATATATATATCAGTGGTTGGGGCGAGTGGTGAGGGAAGAACAAAAGTTATACGGAATATATTTAAAGCAGACAAACTAAAAGACATGAAAACAATTTCCATTAAATGCGAATTTAATAAAGTTTAAGAATTTGATTAACTGCGAGAGAAAAGCGATAATTGAAAGTTTTTTTCGGCGGCTGGGGGTGGAGACAACACTAGATAATGTGAAACTTTGTAAATGGAACTCATATTGTGTATTGGTTGGTGGTAGTCTAAAGGTAGGCAATGTAAAGCGGGACACATTTTAATATAATGTGATAATTTACTCAGAAATCGATAAATTATGTTGTTGTTGTATGTTTTCTTATAGAAAATGGGTAATGGAGCTTAGTTAAGTAAGTTTTAAAGGACAATGCGGTTAATGAAGGCGTAATTAAGTATTACACAATTAATATTAGAGCTTTATTAGAACCATTTGTGTTATCAAGGATAGCGATGTCAAATTTGAGCGCCAAAAATCTGTTAGTAGTATTTTGTCTGACCACCAAAATATGTCTAGTCTATTGATAGACAAAGCTGCAGAACATCACCTTGGTTTCAAAAACAACACCCGTAAGGAATGGATTTGCGATATCACATGGAAATTAATTCAGGACAGAAAGGAGGCCAAAGCTGCCCTTAACTCGAGCAAAACTCGCTCGAATAAAATTAAACATCAGGAAACGTATAACAGAATTAACCGAGATGTTAAACGTAATGCGAGATGTGATAAGCGGAATTGGGTCAACAATATAGCAAACAAACTACAAGCAGCAGCAGCAACCCATCGAACGAGAGACCTATACCTCGCTGTGAACAAGTTAACTAATAGAACATTTTGGTCTGGCAGACCCCTGGAGAATGAAGCAGGGGAACTTGTAACATTAAAAACGCAGCAACTCAGCTTATGGGAAAATTTTTACGAGAATATGCTGAATACAACGTCCGCTTTACAAGATTCAATCTGCACTTGCACTACCCACGTATTGCATCCATCCATATCTTCTGTGTGTCCAGGAATCACTGAAATCAGCGAAGCAATTAGTTTAGTTAAAAACAACAAATCCCCTGGCCTGGATAATATTTCCCCAGAACTCCTTACAATCGACCGAGTTTCTAGCGCTCGCTTATTGGAACCCATCATAAGAGCATTCTTGAATGAAGAATCCATACCCGACGAAATCACCTCCGGCGCAATTAAAAATCTTCCCAAAAAAGGTGATTTAACCGCCAGGAAGAATTGGAGAGGTATAACTTTGTTGAGTATGGTCAACAAAGTTATTGCGAATATAATAAACAAAAGGCTGTCAAAAGCAATTCCTCTCAGAAGGGAACAAGCTGGCTTCCGCTCCAACAAATCTTGCGTCGATCAGGTCAATAGTCTTAGAATTATTGTGGAGCAGTCCGTTGAGTAGAGATCGTCTCTCTATCTCGTATTTGTTGACTTCGAAAAGGCTTTTGATACTCTCAGTCACACGGCCATATGGAGCGCACTGGCATGCAAGGGTGTCCCGACTAAAATAATAAACTTAATAAAGACACTGTACAGCAATGCAACATGCCGCGTATTGCATGAGAAACAACTAAGCAAGAACATCAAAATAAAAACCGGAGTTCGCCAAGGATGTGTGTTATCACCACTCCTCTTTAACTGTGTCCTAGATGTAGTGATGCAAAAGTCAACAAGTCATCGGAGATGGATAACTTGGGGGTCGCAAGACAGATTAGAAGACCTGGACTATGCAGATGATATATGCTTATTAAGTCATTCGTTTTCCGATATGCAATCAAAGCTAAATATGGTTAGCGAAACAGCAAAGCTAGTTGGATTAAAGATAAACATCCCTAAAACAAAAACACTTAGGATAAATGTAACGCAACGCGGCAATTCCTAATATACGGCAAGGAAATTGATGATGTGGAGTCCTTCTGCTATCTAGGCAGTATAATCGACAAATCCGGTGCTTCATCAGCCGATGTAGCCAGTCGCATTATTAAGGCACGTAGTGCATTTGCCCAACTCAACCCTGTTTGGAAATCGCCTAACATCTCGAAACGTACCAAAATTAAAATTATCAACTCCAGCTTTAAATCCACATTGCTGTACGGTTGCGAAACGTGGAATATGGCACCGCGCGATATCCAGTCCCTTCAGGTGTTTGTAAACAAATGCCTGCGTAGAGTCTTGCGTGTTTACTGGCCCTCCTTAATATCAAATGCCTAACTCTGTACAGATACCAACCAGCAACCAAGTGAGATGGAAATAAGAAAACGCAAATGGGGCTGGCTTGGACACACTCTCCGCAAGCCATTACACGATATCACTAAGAAGGCCATAGACTGGAACCCACAAGGAAGCAGGCGCATCGGACGACCACACCTGGAAACGCCAAATCATAACTGAACTGTCCGAGCTACGACTACAGTGGAACGAAGTCAAACATCGCGCTGATGATCGAGATCATTGGAATCAACCTGTGGAGGCCCTATGCTCCCCAGAGGAGTAAAAGGAACATATACTCGTATATATATATATTGATAGACATAAACCACACAAAAATTTAAATATATTGCAGTGTTCAAAGTTGAACAGCAGATATTAATCCATCGCCTCTTTAATGCTATAATTTCAGGTAGACACTAAATAGGATCGAAAAAACGTTTATGTTTTCTCCCCCCAGTTGTGTACTTTATCTGAAGACAATTTGAGGACATTCATTTTTTTTCGGATCCGTCCACCCTACCACCCCCTGAAATAGTATTTATTACGCTGTATCATTTGATGTCCGATCGAAACGAGACACATATCATTATTCATGGTTAATCAAGGGCTACATTTTGTCTGTTGGTCATTTTTGACTCCGACGTCAATTTTAGTTTTTGATTTTTTTACTTTGTTTGTTACAAAGTCAATAGGTCACATATATATATGTTTTACTAGCGGACCCGGCAAACTTCGTCTCGCCTCAAGTTAATGTCAGATAAACTCTGTTGAGAGTGGTATGAATTAAAATAATCGGAATTCGTAAGATAAGGACTTCCTCTTCTTCGTCGGTTAACTCACATTATTTTGCAGTTTATTGACGGACAACCGCAAACCCTTGCACAATTTTGGATGATTCAGATACCGCAATATGATTATGATCGATCCTATTTTCATTATTCATTATGTGGCACAAAGCGAGTTGGAATATTCGGTCGGATTGTTAGTCGCTTTATTCTCGTCGGGCACGCTGTAAATAGATTTGTGCAAATGTAGTTCTCCAGCGATTTGACATTCCGAAATGAAATTCATGCTATCGATGTCCTTATTCTTCGCTGCTAGTACTGCCAGTTGATTAATACAATCGAGAATTTTATAACTTTGGGCAATGCCAGGGAACACTTTAGTGATGAGTTGCTTTTTCGACGATGTGAACTCGCAAAAAATTGCAGGGCCATTGGCAAGCGCCAGCAGTTGTCTCGAGAATTCAGTTGAGGGACAATTCAGACAATGGGAGGTTCTGCAAAGAGACCTTCATATTCGTGGTCAATTTCAAATTCCTCCGGTCGGGTTCAATTGATGACATGTGACTCCGAGGTACGCAAACAAAGTATCGCTGACGTAGAATCGATCGCATCGGCGAGCGCTGACGCCAAGCAAATTTAAATTCTGGCAAGCCTCTCAAAATGTGTGAACAGCACACCATCCACAGTACGCAGCGAATTGAAGGATAGCAAAAATAGAAGCATACACACTGGCGTGGATAAACTGTGTACTAATTAATTGTACGACGTTTACGTCATCTAAGGTTTGATCGTCTAATAGGAGGCATTAGTCAAGTAAATAACTCTCGCTAAAAATCTACAAAGTCATTACGGAATGAATATCCGCAATTCAATTGGATAACCTAATTTTTCATACGTAAACTCTTTTTCTGAAAAAAATATGAAGTTGATAAATATTGCATAGGATATTAATATATAATTTTTATCTAAACAATATTTATCTCGTTAAATTTTCCAACCAAAATCAAAATCATCAAATCATGCGAAAACTGCAAAATTTCATTGATAAAAACAAATAAAATTTTTTCCATTTTCCCGGAATTTTTCGAGTGTTTCGCTAATAATTTTCTATTTTTCTACTCGAAAATCCATTTCGTAACAATTGCACTCAAATTTCCGGACTTTTCCGAAGGATTTTTCCAAAATGTTCTTACATAAAAAACACCTGCCAATTACGAACAATTGAGAAAAAAAAATTGGGAAACTGGGCCAGCGTTCTCACTTGATAAATTAATATACATTTATCACACCATATTCATTTATATAGATTTCACAATAATCCAATTTTCCACCTTTATGTCATCTGAAATCATCAAATCAAGCGCAGCAATAGAAGATTCGTATTTTTCCATTCGAAAAGTCATTTCTGAATAATTATTCGAAATTTTTCAGATTTACATCGTCCAAAATTATCAAAACACTATAAAATGCAAACATTTTTCGAAAAAAAAATAAAATTTATGGCATTTTGTCATAATTTTTCAACCAAAATTTTCTATTATTCCACTCGAAAAGCTACAAATATTTAATTTGCGATTTTCGTCAAAGCGATGCAAAGCATGAATGCAAATTCAAACTTTTCGAAATTTTCCGAGTTTTCCACCAAGAATTTCTCTATTTTTTCATTCGGAAAGTCATTTCGGAATAATTATCCGAAATTTTTCGCAGTTACATCGTCCAAATCTATCAAATCATACAAAAAAAAGCAAAATTTCGTCGAAAAAAAAAAATACAATTTCTCGAATTTTTCCGGAATTTTCCAAAAAAAATTTTTTATTTTTCCATTCGAAAAGTCATTCGTAACAATTGCACACAAAATTCCATACAATAAAGCAATTTTCGATTTTTCCAATTTCCCGGCTTTTCCGAAGGATTTTCCCAAAATTTCAGCAAAATCGGTCCAGCCGTTCTGAATTGATGAATTACTATACATTTTTGCCACCATTTTTACATATATAGATAATACAGTGTAACAGCCAATTTGGATGGTGAAAAATTCTAAATCCTTAGGGCAAACAAAGAACTCTGCATGACTTGAGCGGATTCATAGCCATGAAAGAGTTTAATGTGGTAGCCTTTCAAGTTTTAAAATAACGTTACACCCGATCCGATAGCCGTGGTACTGGATGTCAGTGTTAAAACAGATTTGTCGATAGGGTTGTTGTATTTGATTCCCCTTACTATAGAACCTCGCTCTGAACGATATTATGTTCTTCCTAGAAGAAGTTGAGGTCAAGTTTGTCGCATATGCTGACGATGTTGCAATAGTAGTCAGGGTGAAGTTTCCAGTACACTCAGAGAAAGACACTGAATGTTCTATCGCGGACTGTGCAAAATACAGCGGAGTATCATTTTATAGGAAGCTGTATTGCAAACTCAATTACATGGACACGGCGAATAAGGCACTATATGCTTGCAAGAGGGCAATGGGGGCAATAGGTAAGAAATCCTTGAAGATTCTTATCATACATTAATTGTTAACTGCAGTACTATTACCCAACGAGAAAACAAACTAACACGGAACTAGTCCTGTGACACTTCCCTTGTGGGTAAGGGCCGGTCCTAGTTCTAACTCAAATAGATAAAGATGACACGTCACTGTCATTGGAAGTGTGAATACCAACTTACATCATAACTAGACCATTCTTGTGTCTCATCTAATGTAGTAGTCTTTGGACCAACGTCGAGGTATATGACTCAGACCACTCCTTAAGAACATTAGGAATTATAATATAAAATATGTATATGTATTCTATTTAACACCACTGCAGAAATACTAAATATCAGTCAAATTGACTGAATTTCTTTACCACTTTAGAACCAGTTTAGAAACACGTCTCCTCTTTACTAATATCTTAACAGGTACTTTTGAACAATTGTCACCCTCTTTGCTGTAGGGTACCGATACTGCTATATGGAGTTATCGTCTGTTGGTGGAAGGCTCTTCAAAGGCTCTTCATTCTTATTTTAATAATTTTACTACGCTTACATTCTTGAACCTATCCCGATTTTTACTTAAGAATAATTAGCAATATTCGTACTTAATATTTAAGTAATTTTTCTGCAAAAAAATAATTTTAAACTAAAATTTAGAATGCGTTTTTTTTCTGTGTACGGCTGTAAGACTAAAAAGCTGTCGCAATTGTCGAACAATGGTTATGTGTACAGTAACGTGATCCTGCCCAAATACTATATTTGATAAAGCTATAACAGGATAAAGTTTTGAAAAAAAACTAGACGTCTAGCCACGCCCATACATCCCCAAGATCATATCAATACACCCAACACGATCGTGCCCATAGTCTGTATTTGGTAAAACTATAACTTGATAAAGTTTTGGAGATAAAATTTAAAGTCTAGCCACACCCCTTCTGGTAACTTCCGTACCAATGTACTATTCCGCCCACTTTTGAAATAGAGCATTGTTCATGACTTTCGCAATTCCTCTTATTTCATTCACCCCAAAATTTGAAACCTATGGCAGATTTTTCTTTAAATTTCGTATTTTAATACATGTTTGTGCTACAATATCACTTAATTATCTTTTCTCCTAAACTGAAATTTTTTCCATAACAAGACATATCGCAGCTATCACATCCACATCATTGCACAAGTAGAACAGCACAAGTAATCCTAAGCAAATCGCAGCATGATTCCATTATATCTTAAGCAGATTTGTGGAGCAAAATAATTCTATTGCTATTTTTTGTATTTATTATTTATTTACGATGTCAACATCGTTTCATTTTAGTTTACCTTCAGGAAAAACTTTTGTTAATGTCTTGCTGATAAAATAAACACTAGTCCAATGTGCTACTGGGAAAAACTCAATCAACTACCAAAAATACCGCCGCTAACCGTAGAAAAAACACTTAACTCTGACAAAACAAATTCATCACCCCACAAAATGTACAAAAAGTTCCGCTAACTTCTGATGTTGTACAGGTGAATATGTGTTCCTTTTTTTTTGTGGGATTTTTGTTTTTTGGGAGTGAAATTAGTGCTGGTAGCAAATAATTAGAGAAGAGAACACAAGTTTTGGAATATTCTTTGACTGAAAAACAAATGAGAAAAATCCACCAACACCATCGTATACAATAGAATATGAAATAATGTGGCATTGAAACATAAGTAGTGTAGGTTACTTGATGGAATTGAAAAAGGCAAGGCGAGAAAAAGCTTTTCCCCGTTTAGAAATGAGAAATGCGCAGGCGCTTCAAGTCAACCAAAAGTATCTGCTGTTTGAGATGAAGGCCCTCCAAAACAATTGCGAAGCTACAAACTCCAGTTGAGCATTTAAAAGCGCAACGGTCGGTTGTAATTCTACGTGTTTAACGCATTAGAATCCCTCGTTAGCCCCGAAATAATACAACAACAACAACAACAATTTATAAATATTTAAAGTCTCAAAGGTGAAAAGAGAGGAAAGGCAGCAAAGAATTCTAATGTAATTGAATGTAACAAAAAAGAAGAATGCAAAATAATATGGCCTACATTTCAATGTAACAGCAACAGATTATATGGAAAATAAAACAAAATATGAATTATGTTAACAAGATACAACTGCCAACTGTAAGCTGAGTGGTTCTGAGTGATAATGATAGGAAAATTCAAGAAAACAAAAAAAATAAAAACAGAAATGGAATAAGTGATAAATATATTAAAACTTTGTGATATTCCTAAACAAATGTCAGAAATATTTTAAAAATAGAAATGAACGTTTTTAATGAAAGTTAATATTATTTTTGAACCTTCAAACTTCAATTTGTGGTATAACGGATGTTACTGTAATGTGTTTGCTATAAGCATTGAAATTATGAAGAACTCTTCATGGAGTTCGAAACGCATCATCCTAGTGCGTGACACTAAATTGACCATTAATATCAACAATAAAACATTTTTTTGATCGTTTAGTCAATTTGATGTATCATTTGATACACTAACACAAAATTGATAACTAATCACTAGGATCGACTAACACTAACAAAAACACTGCATAAAAGAAGGAAAGATTATTTTTTAAATCTTATAAGATCATAATATCTAAAAAAAATAATTCTTTTGAACATTCATTTGGAGTTTATTTCAAGCTCAAGACCAGTGTTTTTGAAAGAAGTTTATAGCATAATGATATTCTCATAATGCCAGAGCACGGCGAGCCGCAAAGCTGAAATTATGCTTATGGCAAATCTGTTGGTTGGGAAACCAACAACAAAAACATGTTGTTTGAAAATCAACATAAATATGCAAAACAAGAAAAAAGTGGTTTCTCATAGTGAATGGTTGTGAAGTTTTTTGAGTCTATGCACTCAAGAAAGAATTCTCATTTCGTTGTGAGATTCTGGTGCACAAAACTTGATAAGCAATTTGCAACCATTATACCAAAGTCTGCTGACGAGGATTCGTGGCTGAATCCGAAACAGCTGTACATACTGCCTGCCATTATGAGAATATCATTCTGCTATAAACATCTTTCGAAAAAACTGGTCTAAAAAACTGGAATAAATACAAAAACAACGATGAACTCTTTTAATATTAAATTTTCATTTTATTTATAAAAATTTTCAAATTAAAATTTTATATACACAAATTCGAAGGTAATTTTGCTAAAATTAGTGTCGGAAGCGATAATTCTGGAATACACTCATGGTGATTTGTTAATACTTATTAAGAAATGATTCTTAGGAGTGTTTCAATAAGCGCTTCTACTAGCAGGCATGCACAGGGCCTTCGGAGACATTTCGACGTCATGTCATCAGTCCTCGTTTTCACCTGTCTGAAAATAGGCCTTCTCCTTCCATTCTGAAATATCACGACCACATGTTAACTCTATTCATTAAAGACCTCAGCTGAAGACTTTCTTTGAAAGGAAGCATGAAGGTCTTCTATGATTTGTTATTCCAACATTCTGTTTGTATACACACTATCGGTCTCCATTCTTTGCTATCATTGTTCTGTATCATTGTTCTAGCGGCAATAATGTAACTAAGAGTTTATGGCACAAATTTTATTAACTACTAACTTTCCCGGCTCGCATTGCTTCTCCCGTACTTACAATGAATCTTCTTAGGAACTCAAACAATACTGGAAAAATGAAAACGCTCGTAAGAACTTCAAACAACCTATTTATGTGATGTAGCTTTATCCCATTGGATTCAGTGATTGTACCGCTTTAGTCCCTTAATATCCCTAAAAGTACAAATTTAAAAAGAATTAAAATGTAATGGTATTCCCTCTAATTCTATAGGAGGCATGCCCGTATACGATTATAGCTTTAGCCGTTTGGTCTGGGTGATGGTACCAGTATTATCCATCTTCGGCCTGTTTACCCCTAAATGTTCGAATTTCTTAAAATCCCATCTGGCGGCTCTCTAATTCTTTAAGAAGCAATTCTATATACATTTTCGTAACTTAACCTTTATGCATTTGGTCTGGGCGATATTACCAATTTTATCCTTTTTTGGTATTTTTACAGCTAAAGAAAGAAATTTCGAATATACAACTAAAATATGCACCTAAATTTTTGCGACTATACCTTTAGCCGATTAATACCCGTTTTATGCTTTTTCGGCCTTTTGTACCTCTATAAGGTAAGAATTTCGAAAACCGTCCTTGCTTCGTTCTAATTCCAAGCCCATATAAATTCTCTTTTCGATTTTTTTATCCAAAAATTTCGGATTTCAAAAAAACCTTCAAACCAATTTGATAATGAGCAAGCTCATATCAATTTCAATTTATGTCATTTAAATTCATAAAAATTCATTCTTAGCTGACGTTTATTCGAAAAGGGAAATAACCAGTGGTTATTAACCACCCCAAATTTCATCATCCTATCTACAACCATCACTGGTGCATCACAGTGAAAATTTCATTCTAATCATTCCATTTATATCGCTCAGATAACGATTTTTTCAAAGGGGGCGTGGCACCGTCCTTTTTCCAGCGTGACGTATTCCTCTTTGTATCAGTAACATATGTAGCAAATTTCATCTTCACATTTTAAATGGCTCGCGAAATATGACCGATTGAAATTTTGGTTTGTGTGGGCGGTGCCACGATAACGATTTAGGGGCGTGGCACCGCGCATTTTCCAACGAGACGTAATCCTTTTTATATCAGTAGCATATATAGCAAATATCATCTTCATACCTCATCTTCATACCTCCATTGTCTAATTACGTTGCCGTGTAGCCAATTATAGAGGTCATATGGATAGTATCACACAAAGAAATTTTAATTACAGTCGGTCCACATATTTGGCTAATATAACTATATTTTAAAAAGGGGTGTGGTACCGTCCCTTTTTCACAAACAAAGTATTTGTTCTTATACGGCCGATATAGGTACCAAATATCGACTTTGTACGTATAATGGTTTAAAAGATACAGCCATTTCAAAATTCGAGTTATATGGGACGGTGGGACGCCTACTTCATCCCCTTGCAGACCGAATTTCTAAAAATCCCGTCTTAGTGCGCGTCTACGACATAAAAGGAACCTGCATTCCTAATTTCACGGTTTTAGCTTTAGCCGTTTGGGCTGGGGAGTGATCTGTCAGTCACCCAAGTCTTTTATATATATAGAAGATTTATGCCAATTTTTTTTCACTTTTTTCAGCATTACATTGAGGGAGTTGAAATTTCTCACTAACAATAATTGCTAAAATTGTAGCCACGGTAAAGTTGAACAACTTTTGTCAACATATCAATACAATCTGTACGAGTCTAGGCACCCTTAATAGATCATAAAGACCACTATTAGACGAGTTTTTCGTACTTTTACGCACTTATAAACCAGTAACGTGTTTGAGTATTAACCGATTTTAAGTTAGTCAGCGGATTTGGAAAGAAGACTATGCGGCCTTTCCAACTTATATTGATAACTTGTCATATATGTTTTTGTTTTTTGTCTCTTGTAAATTTAAAGTTTGGAGCTGCGCGACCTTTGACACGATACTAATCCAAATTATAGATGTCAAATATGTAGGTCGGTCGGGATGGTTTCATAACTCAGGAATTTGATGATTAGGGTACTTTTGGTAGATTAGGTTAGTATCAGCAAGTCGGCAGCTTATCGGTGATTCAGGTTTCTCGCGATTCAGGCTAATATCAACAAATTGAAAATATACTGATGATTCGGGTTTCTCGGCTATTCAGATTAATATCAACAATTTGGAAATGTAATGATGATTCAGAGTTGTCGGTGATCCAGATTGATATCTGCAATTCGAGAATATATTGATATATAAGGGTTATCGACAATTCAGATTCATATCAGCAATACGTGATCATGTTTGTAATTCGAGTTTTTCGGCGATTCAGGTTAACATCAGCGACTAGGGAACATATTGATGAATAAGGGTAACTCGCGTTCCTCGGAAACTCTGCTATGTATCCGCAATTCGAAATCTTGTTGGTAACTCATATTTTTCAGCAACTAGAGGTTGTTTTCGCGGTTTGTTGACAACTGAGCTTCATATCTGCAGCTAAAGGTTCGTAAAACGCAATGGTGCTTATTTCTATAATGATGCTACTGAAACGAAGAGTATCTTCGTGTGTCAGACTTAAGTTCATTTAACCGTCAAATTCGAGTTAAACCAACAAAAGTTAGATTCAACAGCTCGAAGTCCGATTCAACCGACCATAGTCGTGTGAAACCAAAAGCTAGGTTCAACTGACAAATGTTTTATGTAACTGTCCGAGGTCCGGTTAGACCGACCGAAGTCTAGGACAACCATCCAAAGTTGGACTGAACAGACCAAAGCCCAATTAAATTGACCGAAATAGAGCTAACATACTTACTTAATGACATATTACAACATTTATTCATAAATCAGAGACCTGTAGTATTAAAGTATTCCACACGCTTCGGTCTTCTGCGTGCGTTTTCCAGTTAGTGCTACCAGATGGTGGCTCGCCGCCTACCACTTGATCCTTCCAACGAAGTTTGGGTGTTCTTGCTCTGCGCCGTCCTTCAGGTTCGCCTTCAAACACCTTTCTCGCTGGAGCATTTACATCCAACCAGGAATACCTAACTCAGGCATGGCTTCGTGTAGACGATGCCTGATGTGACTATCGAAGGCAGCTTTGTAATCGGCAAAGAGGTGGTAAGTGTCGATATGCTTCTCATGGGGTTTTTCCAGAATCTGCCGTAATGTAAAAATCTGATCCGTCGTGTATTTGCCTGGTCTAAAGCCGCACTGATAAGGTCCAATCAGGTTTTCCACAATTGGCTTTAGACGTTCACACAGTATGCTAGACAGGACCTTATATGCAACCAGTTAGAGGTTAATAACACGACAGTTTTTACACTCACTACGGTCACCTTTTTGTAGATTGGATACAACACACTGAGATTCCAATCCTCTGGCATGCTGTCCTGAAGCCAAATATTCTATATGAGCTGTTGCATGCTTAAAACAAGCTCATCTCCACCCACCTTAAAAACCTCAGCTGGAAGACCATCAGCCACAGCGGCCTTGTTGTTGTTTAGGCGGGATATGTCGGTTGTTATCTCAGCTACGCTAGGAGGTGCACACTCGATGCTATCGTCTCGGGTTGGTACACAATCTTTAGCAGCCGAGTTTTCAGACATCAATAGGCTGCAGAAGTGATATTTCCATACTCTGAGTGCTCCCTCGGAGTCTGTAATGAGCTGACTATCCTTGTCTTTACAGGAGGGAAGACCTGTTCCATGTACCCTACCATTTATCGTCTGGTAGAATTTGTCGGCTTCACCTCTGTTCCTATATTCTTTAATACACAAATTATTCCGCTCCTTCAGCTCTCGATTTTTCGCCTGAAGAGTCTAGTCGCCACCTCTTCTCCCTGTACTTTTCATGAACAGCTCGCATTGCAATTGGCTGTAGTTTGGCCCTGCGTGCAGCATCTTGTTCCCGGGTGGCATTGCGGCATTCGTCATTGCCCTTGGCATTATCGTTTAAGGGCTTCACATACCCCCGTACGGACCGCGCAGTCCTTTCCATCGAGTGGGCAATATATTGCCATTGTGCGCTAGTTTTTTCGGGAGTTGGAACATCACGAAGTAGTTGAGTGAGTTGGTCGGAATAGGCGTTGGCTATCTTCGCGGTCTGCAGTTTAGCGATGTCCAGTTGTCTCTGTGCCTGGTTACGCAGGGTTTTTGTCCGGCTTAGCCTATTTCGAACCTTCACTGCAGTGAAAATTTTTGTAGTCAAATCGTGTGCTGCTAATTACCATTTTCCTTGTTGCAGATAAATCAATCATTCTGATTCTGTTTGGCGATGTGTCAGTATGCAGACTAAATTTTCCGACTGTTGGCCTAAAGACATTCTCCCGGCCTTTTTTGGCATTCAAATATTCCAGCAAGATTTTAGTATCATGGCACGGGCTCGGTCATATGTTTCTTTAAGCTGGGCGTAGAATTCATTTTTGACCTCGTCACTTTTCTTCTCCGGCGGAGCATGACCACATATCAGCGTGATGTAGAAAAGTTTTGCCTTCACTCGTATGGTGGCGATTCGTTCACTGACAGGAGTAAGCCTAGAGACCAGGTGTCGTAGTCTCTTGCCGACCACAAATCCACAACCCAACTCATACTTATCCGCGTGGCAGCTGTAGTACACGTCACACATCCTCATCCGCGAGCATCTATATCCAGTCCACCGGATTTCCTGTATAGCAGTAATGTCAACATTATACTCTGATGACATCCGCCAGTTGAATAGAGCCACCTGGTTGGTATATAGTTCTACCATTAAAAGTTCAATTTTTCAAATCATGGTCCATAAACCTTTTGCGGTGGTCGTCAACATTTTGGGGGGTTCTTTTTCTCTTATTTCTCATTTTATTCACTGCCATTATACTGGTGGTGAGTGGCAAGCAAGCCCACTAGGTTCAGCATTTTATTCCTACTACCAGGCTACATTTCTGCCGCTCTTTCTGAGACAGAGTTTTGGACGATTTTTCACCACATGTAGGGAAAAAATTATACATAGGTAACTGGCGGATGTCCTCGAAGAGTATAAGGCTGACATTACTGCTATACAGGAAATTCGGTGGACTGGATATGGATGCTCGCGGATGAGGATGTGTGACGTGTACTACAGCTGCCACGCGGAAAAGCATGAGTTTGGATGTGGATTTGTGGTCGGCAAGAGACTACGACACCTGGTCTCTAGGTTTACTCCTGTCAGTGAACGAATCGCCACCATAAGACTAAAGGCAAAATTTTTCTACATCACGCTGATATGTGCTCATGCTCCGACGGAGGAGAAAAGTGACGAGGTCAAAGACGAATTCTACGCCCAACTTGAAGAAACATATGACCGTAGCCCGGGCCATGATGTTAAAATCGTGCTGGGAGATTTTAATGCCAAAATAGGCCGGGAGAATGTCTTTAGCCCAACAGTCGGAAAATTTAGTCTGCACACTGACACATCGCCAAACGGAATCAAAATGATTGATTTCTCTGCAGCAAGGAACATGGTAATTAGCAGCACACGATTTGACCACAAAAACATTCACAAAGCAACGTGGATATCTCCTGATCAAGTAACGAGAAACCAAATTGATCACGTGGTAATCGATGGAAGGCACGCGTCAAGTGTCTTAGACGTACGAGTGATCAGAGGCGCGAACATCAACTCGGATCACCACCTCACTGCAGTGAAGGTGCGTACTAGGCTAAGCAGAGCGAAAACCCTGCGTAACCAGGCACAGAGAAAGCTGGACATCGCTAAACTGCAGACCGCGGAGATAGCCAACGCCTATTCTGACCAACTCACTCAACTACTTCTTGAAGCTCCAACTCCCGAAAATACTACCACGCAATGGCAACATATTGCCCACTCGATGGAAAGGACTGCGCCGTCCGTACTAGGGCATGTGAAGCCCTTTAACGATAATGCCTGGTACGATGACCAATGCCGCGATGCCACCCGGGAACAAGATGCTGCATACAGGGGCAAACTGCAGCCAATGGCAACGCGAGCTGTTCATGAAAAGTATAGGGAGAAGAGGCGGGAGGCGACTCGACTCTTCAGGCGAAAAAAACGAGAGCTTAAGGAGCGGAATAATGTGTGTATTGAAGATTACAGGAACAGAGGTGAAGCCCGAAAATTCTATTAGAAGGTAAAAGGAAAGGTACATGGAACAGGTCTTCCCTCCTGTAAAGACAAGAATGGTCATCTCGTTACTGACTCCGAGAGCGTACTGTGAATATATAAAGATCACTTCTGCAGCCTATTGATGTGTGAAAACTCGGCTGATGAAGACTGTGCACCAATCCGAGATGATAACATCGAGTGTCCACCTCCGAGCCAAGCTGAGATAACAACTGCCATATTCCGCCTAAAGAACAACAAGGCCGCTGGGGCTGATGGTCTTCCAGCTGAGTTGTTTAAGGCGGGTGGAGATGAGCTTGTTTTAAGCATGCAACAGCTCATAGAGAACATTTGGCTTCAGGAGAGCATGCCAGAGGATTGGAATCTCAGTGTGCTATGTCCAATCTACAAAAAAGGTGACCGTAGTGAGTGTAAAAACTATCGTGGAATTAGCCTCTTACCCATTGCGTATAAGGTCCTGTCTAGCATACTGTGTGAACGTCTAAAGCCAATTGTGGAAAACCTGATTGGACCTTATCAGTGCGGCTTTAGACCAGGCAAATCCACGACGGATCAGATATTTACACTACGGCAGATTCTTGAGAAAACCCATGAGAAGCAAATCGACACTAACCACCTCTTTGTCGATTACAAAGCTGCTTTCGATAGTCCCATCAGGCATCGACTATACGAAGCCATGTCTGAGTTCGGTATTCCTGCGAAGATAATTCGTCTCTGCCGGTGTACCCTTACGAATACCAAATCCTCTGTTCGGATTGGCAAGGATCTATCTGCACCATTCGATACGACGAGAGGTCTTAGACAGGGTGACGGTTTGTCATGTATGTTGTTCAACATAGTGATGGAGAAGGTGTTAAGGAAAGCAGCGGTTAACATGTCTGGCACCATATTTAATAAGAGCCACATGCTGCTCGCATATGCCGATGATATCGACATTATCGGTCGAACGATGCGAGAGGTAACAGCTGTTTTCACATCAGTCGAAAGGGAGTCAGCGAAAATGGGTTTGGCAGTGAATGAGGACAAGACGAAGTTAATGGTATCATCGAACAAAGTGTCCACCCGTTGGGGACGCAGCGTGAACGTTGAAAACTATTGCTTTGAGGTAGTGGATGAATTTATCTACCTTGGATCCGCCATGAACAAGAACAACAGTGTCAGCCTCGAAATAAAACGGAGAATAGTGCTTGCTAACAGGTGTTTCTTTGGACTACGCGAGCACTTTATAAACACCACCCTATCTCGAACTACCAAAGTCTACCAGGTACTAATTTTACCGGTTCTGTTGTACGCCTCCGAATCTTGGGTGCTTACACAGGCAGATGCAGCTCATCTGGCGATGTTTGAGAGAAAAATACTCCGCAAAATATATGGACCCATTTGCGTAAACGGCGAGTTTAGGATTCGGATGAACCATGAGCTGTACGAGTTATACCACGACATTGATGTCGTCAAGCGGATCAAAGTCCAACGATTACGCTGGCTAGGCCATGTCGTGAGAATGGATGAGGAAACTCCAGCGCGAAAGGTATTCTATCAAGACCTCGAAGGACGGCGCAAAAGAGGGAGACCGCGACTACGTTGGAAGGACCAGATGGAGGAATCACTGACGCTGCTTGGTAGGACTGACTGGAGACGGTGCGCACAAGATCGAAGCGAATGGAAATCTTTGATCATTTCGGCCTCTGACTTAGGCACTAAGATATAAATATATATATGTGTCAAGTTGTTTTAAATGCTAATAATAATAATAATTTTATTTTAATTAAAAATATATTAATTTCAGTAACTCAAGACTTCAACAATATCTTATATTGGGTGATGGTATTTATCAGTCAGTTTACCTGACTGCAATTTCTGTACTGGTTTTATATTTTATTGAATATTCACTGCAATATCTACTAGTAAATTTAATCACTCCAACTGCTGCTAACAATAAACAACTCAACAACGATTTACCCTCAACTGAGTTGTTGCCCCAACATATCAGAAAATATGAATAATAAAAAAATTCTTAACAATTACTAATAAAAAAACAAAAAACCAAACCAAAATATTTCCATTACAATTTCAATCATTAAAAATAATTCATTCAGCTGACGATGTGCAGAAGTGTGAATAAGTGCTACGCTACTGAAAGTAATTTAATGGAAATTCTTTAAGAATTTCTTTCACCCCCTTAGCAATAACTCGAAGATTTTATGGGCCCATGAACTACTAGATACCAGTGGCATTATTGTATATCGAATAGCAGTGCAAAGTGTTGAGAAAATGTAGCGGTGTTAAATGTTGAATCTTTTGGGCAAATATTTAAATACGACTATTGTTTATCTTATCTAAACGATTTATGGTGAACAATTTTCAAGAGTACCACAAGTATGAGTGCGTGAGCGTGTGTGTGAGCGAGAGAGTATTTTGCGGGTATTTGGTGTGCTAAAATTAAAATCCATGTGTAAATAAAATTGAAATTATAATAACAAAAAATGGAATTGTTATGAATACTCGTACTCGTATGTGTACTTTAAGTGTAATTGAATAATTTCAGTTAGCGAAGTGATTGGAGGAATAAAAAGTTTAGAATATATAGAGATCCATTGGATACGTTTGAGGAGATGTTAACATAATCGATCATGGCGTGTGTGATTGCGGGACATAAACAATTGTATTCTGCATAGTATATATGCGGTTACCATTGGGAACGAAACAGTAAGTAAACTTATAGAATAATTTGAAAACAAATGTATAGCGATAACATAATTCAACAAAGTCTATAGCTACAGATCATGCGGTCTTGGAAATGTGTTAATAGACCAAGGAGTCAAAAAATTATAAAATTTTCTTGTCTTTAGTCCTTAAATTTTACTTTCTTTACTTGACAATAGTTTTCATTTCGTTGGTTCTAACAAAATTATTAAATGGAATTTTAACCATTTTTTTTTAAAACAACTCAAATCAATTCACATAAACTCCTTGAATTAATTCTGCTATTTTAACTTAATATTCATTGATCAATATTACAATATTCTTTATTAAATTTTCTTTTTATATTTATTCTAAATTTTATTTAAGTAAAATGTCTTTTCATTCGAAATGTCTACACGTGAGTGAACGACATTGACACAACCTAAAAAAAAAATTACCTTGATTTGTTGACCACTCGTAATGGATACGTATTCATTTCTCAATCTGACAAAGCAGTCTGCCTGGCTGCTTGTCTCCGTGAATAATTCAGGCCAATCATGGTACCATCCCCAACAGTTTTGCATCTGAAAAGAAAAAGTTTTTATTTCTGAATTATTTATTGTTACGATTTATTTTCGCAAAATGCAAAGCAATTTATCATTGGCTTAGTTATGCAAGGCGTCAGGTGAACGATTTTCACCTGCTTTATTTTACTAACTGGATGTTTTCATATTCATCCTCTCCTCTCCACTCCCCCTCGGTCCTTACAGCACAGCGTAGACATTCAGCAAAAACCGTCTGTGGAATAACAGAAAAACAATATTGAAATATTTATGCACATGAATGAACGCGGTGTGAGCTCTTAAATGTTGTTATTTTCTATTAAATAAATACAATACACAAAAACTAATCGCAATTTGTGAGTTTACATATCTATTCGTGAGGGTGAACAAAAAGCACATAGATATCTATATGCACAATAACATTTTTTGGTTAAACTCTAAGCAACCCAGCAAAAAAGAACTTTAGTGGCAGCAAAGGAAATTCACGACAATTTTTGGTGCAAAGTGGTGGAAATATACGTAATCATTGATGATTTAAACAAGTGATTGTCGTTGGGCAGTAGCAGTAGAGGTTTTCTGATGTAAAAATGAATTTTTGCTTCCCATTTTAGCTGTTTACAGAAAATGTGGTTATTTGTTGTGAATTTCTACTGTAAATTACACAGTACAAAATTTTTGAATTAAATGATTTGGGACTTAATTCTGATAATTGCACGTAAAAGTAGCCTCGATAATAAGAACTTCTGCATCATTCGTTTTGTCAAGTTAGCTGCGTTAATAATTTAATGGCCATACGATTTTTTAGCTCTTACTTACTTACTTAGCTGGCACCCCTTTGCAATCCAATTGGATTATATACCGCACGTAGAAAAATATATAAGCGTCTCGATCTTCTGCGCTTCTTCTCCAGTTAACCACACCAAGTTTGGTAAGGATCTCAGTAACTCAGTGTTTCCAGGTTCTGCGCCGTCCATCGAGTTCTTTGTCGAAGATTTTTCGAGCTGGAGAATTTTCCTCCATGCGTACCACGTCAATGCTGACCACGTCAATGTCAGTGTACAGCTCGTACAGCTGATGATTCATACGACGCCGATACTCTCGGTTAACAATGATGGCCCCATATATTTTACGTAGTATTTTTCTCTCGAATATTGTCAGAACCGATTCATCCGCTTGTTTCATAACACAGTATTCTGAACCATACATCAAGACAGGTAGAACCAGTACCTTTTATAGCTGGATTTTTGATCGTCGAAAGAGGAATCTGTCTTTAAGTCCGTAGTTACACTTATTAGCAAACAAGATTCATTTCCTGATCTCGAGGCTGACATTAATTGTTTTGTTGATGGCGGAGCCTTAGATGACAAAATAATCTATGTCAACGTTCACGCAATTTCCCAAACGAGTTGATTCTATGTGCGTTGAAACTTATAACTTCGTTTTGTTCTCGTTCATCATTAGACCCATTTTCGCTGATTCCTTCTGTATACCTGAGAAGGCTGCAGTCACATCCCGCAGTCACATTCCGCAGTTTTTAACCGATGATGTCTACGTCATCAGCGTACGCGATGGCTTTTGTTGAATATCGTGCCACTCGTGTTTACTGTAGCTTTCATCATTATCATCTCCATCACTATGTTGAAGAGGTCACACCATAGGCCGTTTAGCTGATTGAGCCTCGTCTGGTATAAAATGGCAATCTGCACTTAAGACTTCGTGTCAGACAGCGTCATTCCACAAAAGAATATCAGCTTCGCTGGAATACCAAACTCAGCCTTGGCTTCGAGTAATTTCTGCCGTATCGGGCTGTCGAAGGCAGCTTTATAGTCGACGAAAATATGGTACGTGTCGATCTGTTTCTCTTGGGTCTTTTCCAGGATTTGTCGAAATGTGAATATTTGGTCAGTTGTTGATTTTCCAGGTCTAAAGCCACACTGATAAGGCGCGATCAGGTTAGCTAACACTTGCATTAGTCTTTCACAAAGCACACTCAACAGGACCTTATATGCGATGGGTAAAAGGCTGATACCACTGTAGTTGGAGCACACACTTGGATCACCTTTTTCAGGACAGGACATAATACGCTTAAATTCCAATCTTCGGTCATGCACTCGTTAGGCCAAACTGTGCGTAGGAGATGGTGCATGCTCGTTAGCAGCTTCTTACCACCGGACTTAAAAAGCTCTGACGGAAGTCCGTCGGAACCGGCTGCTTTATAAGATTTCAGCCGCGATACTGATCTTTTTACCTCGACTTGACAAATCAGCGTGATGTAGAAATGTTTCACCTTGATGCGGATTGCGGCTATTCGATCACTAACAGGTTTGAATCGCGATACAAGATGTCTGAGGTCTCTCGCCAACTACAAATCCACATCCAAATTCGTGTTTTTCGGCATGGCAGCTGTAATAGATGTCGCAATTTTTACTTCGCAAGCTTCCTTGTCCTGTCCATCTCATCACCTGGGTGGCGGTGATTTTAGCCTTATATTTTTTGAGGACATCCGCTAGTCGGATAGTGGGCACCTTCTCTATAGAGATTTCGGACGTTTCAGGTGCATATCCTTAAATCATGGTCCTTATTTCGTTTGCAGGGGTCGTCAACGTTTGACTTTTCCCCAATATGGGATGTGAACATTTCCAAAAATCCTCTTGTTTTGTATTGGTGATCTTTATGTGTAAATAGTTGACAAACGTAACTTATCAGCACCCTTTCACACTTTATCACAACCTTAAGTGTTAAAAGCTTCAAGAAATCATCGTGAAGGCCAAACACACCGATGCGAAAAAGGTATAAACAAAGACCATAAAAAATATATTAAAAAATAGTATTGAAAGGAATTTGTAAATAGGGGCAATGAGAGGCGTTACAACCTAGCGTCGCTGCCAAAGCCTCAATTATCGGCTTCAAAAAACAAAATTCATCTATTAATGTTTTATATCAAAATGTTCGTGGACTAAACACAAAACTATCAACTCTTTACGTTGATAGTTTTGGATTTGATTTTGATGTAATTGTATTTTCGGAAACTTGAGGCTTTAATCATATTCTTAATTCGGAGATTTTATGTAATAGATTTTCCATTGCTCGTAGGGATCGATTGGTCAAAACTGGTGGCGGTGTTTTCATTGCCGTACTTAATTCGTTCAATTATGAAATTGTGCAGACGAACATTGATGACATTGAATTTTTGGCAGTGTCGATAAAACTAAGTGTTGCTAAACTTTTTGTCACATGTTCGTACATTCCTCCATCCTCCGATTATAGTATTTATGAACGGCATTTAGATGCAATTTCTTTTGTATTAAATTTGACATCTGATATGGATCGTATAATAGTAATGGGTGATTTTAATTTGCCGTTAGTATCATGGTTGTGTTTGCCGGATACTAAACACTTAACTCCTTTAACGCCTGCCGATTGGTCTTCTGATTTTATAATGCGTATTGCTGCAAATAATCTTGTCCAGATTAATAACACTACAAATTCGATGAATAGAATCCTCGATCTAGTTCTAGTTAATGACTCTGATGTTTTCGAAGTATCTCGTGTTGATCCTCTTACTTGTCCTGAGGACTCATATCATCCAACAATCGGAATTCGATATTCCTATCGAACTGTAAATGTGGGCTTGCGTCAGTCAAATAAGAAAATTTTATGTTTCTCTCGTGCTAATTATTTATTGCTTAATAGCCTTATCGGAGCAGAAGACTGGGAATCATTATTACTTTGTAATGATCGACTCGGTCTGGACAAGGCTTTGTTAATCTTTTATGATATTATACGGGATTTCATGGATAAATCTGTGCCCAAGATTACTGTTGACCGTGAACCTGATTCAACCCCTTGGTCCTCTAAATATTTGAGACAACTGAAGAACTTGAAAACTAGGTTGTATAAGAATTACCAGAGGTCAGGTAGTGCATTTGATTATTGCAAGTACTCCATTGCCAGGTGTAAATATAACGATATGTCTCGTAAATGTTATAAAACTTATTTGGCAAGGGCTGGAAATAATTTGAGGTATAATCCTAAGAGTTTCTATAAATTTGTGAACGCTAAGCGTAAATCCGCATCAACTACTTCAAGAATTGTCATGAATGGTGTTGAGCATTTTGATACACAATCTATCGCAAATTGCTTTGCTGATTTTTTTACCACGGTTTATTCTTCTAGAACATTCCCTAATAACTTTCATTATCCTTTTCCTGTGCGATCATTAGAGCCGTTTGGATTCCCATATCTCGATCAAATATGGATTCGCCAGAATTTGTCATCTTTGAAACCTACAAACTCTTTTGGTCCCGACGGCATTCCGAACTCTATTTTAAAATATTGTTCAAGTACATTGGCAAAACCATTGACTTTGTTATTTAACGCCTCTTTAAAATTTGGATATTTTCCAGCCATCTGGAAGAGCTCGTATATAATTCCTCTTCATAAGTCTGGTAGCACTATAAGGGTGTCGAATTACAGGGGTATTGCTAAACTCAACGCCATCCCCAAACTTTTTGAAAAATTGGTGACTGATATTATATCTTACAGGGTCTCTTCAATTCTTGATTGTCGGCAACATGGTTTTCGTAAGGGCAGGTCTACTGTCACCAATCTGCTACAATTCTCTTCACACGTTATTGGAGGTTTTATTTCGGGAATGCAAACCGACGTAATTTATACTGATTTCAGTAAAGCCTTCGACAAGGTAAATCACAAACTCTTACTGCATAAGTTGATTAATATTGGTTTCGACAATAATATCATAAAGTGGATTTCTTCTTATCTAATGAACCGCGAACAAATGGTCATGTTCGGCAATTCCATCTCTAAGCCTATTCATGTGACATCTGGCGTTCCCCAGGGAAGCCATTTGGGTCCAATTTTATTCTTGTTGTTTATTAATGATCTGCCTAATGCAATAGTTGATTCTAATTGTCTAATGTATGCAGATGATGTCAAGATATATTTATCATATAATAATGCTTCCGATCACGTTCTTCTTCAGAATGATCTTGATCGCTTTAGTACTTGGTGCGACATTAACTTAATGGAGCTTAACTTGAAAAAGTGTAAAAATATGGTATTCTATAGATCCCGCCATTCTTCATCCCAATATAGGTTGGGAGGCTGCACTTTGGAACAGGTTGACGCATTTCTAGATTTAGGAATATTACTTGATAGAAAATTAACATTCAATAGTCACATTGTAACAACAGTAAACAAGGCATATGGAGTTCTTTCTTTTATAAAGCGTTGGGCTAAGGAATTTACTGACCCGTATATTACGAAGAAACTTTTTACGTCACTTGTAAGGCCCATTCTGGAGTACGGATCCGTTGTATGGGATCCACAATACGATGTTTATATCAATATGTTAGAGTCGGTTCAAAAACAATTTCTACTGTTCTGTCTCAGGGATCTTCGATGGGATCCAAACTCCAATCTTCCACCATACGTCAGCAGACTGTCTCTAATTAAATTGCCTACTCTATTACTTAATATCCCATTAAGGACTTCTAGATATTTCAAACCCCTCTACATTTGTTTTAGACGCCATAATTATGCCGTATCTGAACTGCTGCGTAGAATGTGTTCAGACTTCAATGACATTTATCAATTTATCGACTTCTCCACATCCCCAGACTCTATTAAGTCTGTTATAATAACTTATCTCAATACTTAGTCTGTAGGAACTTCGTTTTAAATTGTAGTTATCATTATTGTATTCAATTTAATGTAAGATAATAAGTGTATGTTATATACTTTGTTATAATTCTGTTGTTTTTTAGTTTTTTCTATGCTCTTTAGTATGTATGGTACATTTAGCATCGGCTGATGATAGTTAATCTGTAGCCGAATATGAACATTCTATATTGTTCGCTCTCCACTACGGACCGGTCCGCAGTGTGTACGTTATCTCCACGTTATGGGGATGGGGCCCCCTCGGTCGGTTGGGGCGGGTGTGAGAGGCGGCGATGGGAACGTTCGTAAAAAAAAAAAAAAAAAAAAAAAAAAAAAAAAATACTAACCTTCAATGCCCTGTACCATATGAGGCGTCGTATATAGAGATATGCCTTCCTTCGATTGCCACCTGATCGATTTAATTTGTCTTTTTATTGGGGAATATTCATATTGCCTTGTGGATATCCAGATTGTGATCCAAGTTAATATCACAAGTACTCCCCACACCACAAGCAGGTCCTTAACGCTTGACACATGCCTTCCACCGGCTGCCACGTGATCAATCTGGTTACCTGTATTTTGTGACGGGAAAATTCAGGTTGACTTGTAGATATCCAGATCGTGATCCAAGTCAATATTTCTACCCCGCGCCACACGCAGTTTTATAACGCATAAGATATGCCTTCCATCAATTGCCACGTGATCAATTCGGTTTCCTGTCGGTTGGTTAGAAGATATTTATGTAAAAATAGTTCGCCTTGATGCGAATAGTGGATATTCGTTGACTAACAGGGTTAAACCGCGCGACTAGTTGTTGAAGTCTCTTGCTCTTCCTTTCTTGTCCATATCATTTCCTTCGGGGCTTAAAGAATTCAAGTTCAATATTCTCGTGTTTGTCTTCCGTAGGGCCGTGTACACAAACCAGCGTGATGTCCTTGTCTTTGTCTTCTGTAGGATCAGGTGCATAATTCTGCGTGATGTAAAAATTATATTGCGGATAGTGGCTATTCGGTCACTTACAGGGTTAGACCGTGAGACCAGATCTTGAAGTCGCTTGCCAACTATGAATTCACATCCACATATGAATTCACATCCACTTTCTGCATGGCAGCTGTAAATTATGTCACAGTTCTTTCGTTGTGTGCACCCCTGACCCGTATATCGTTTTTTTTGTATGGCGGTGATGTCAGCCTTGTATAATAATTTTAGTCCAATCTACAAAATCTCTTCCGCTATTTCCCTATGCTGATAATTCCATAAGTTTGCCGAGTCAGTGACCTGAGTGCGATAAACTCAATATCCAATACAGAAGATTATTTCATATAATTGCTGTTACGGCTGTTGTTGCTGCTGCTGCTCCATTGAACTCAATTCTCTTAAACGGAAGTCAAAATATTTGTTGGGTACCTCCAAGTCAATCTATTTGTAATTTGTGGTATGTAAATATGTAAATGTTTATTGAATACAACAACAACAACAACAACAACAACAACAACACCAACAACACAACAGCAACAGCAGCCAAAGCAATATCAATGAAAGCACCTCCGGTGGCAATAGTAGAAAAGCAACAATTAGATCTCAACCAAACAATAACAAAGAGTTTAGTGAAAATGTAAATGAAACCACGCGTGTGTGTGTGTGTGTGTCTATGTGTATTAAATTTTAATTAAAATCATAAGAACTTTGCAACAAAGACGAACGAATGAAAGATATCATGGAAAGGAAAACCTAATGATATATTAAACTGACTTAGATGTTGATGATAATTGTGATGAAGGCGTTGTTAGAGTGGCGGCGGCGGTGATGTGAAAGGATATAAAAATGTGAAACAGAAGTGCGATTTGTATTGTCTGATACATATGTACAACAAACTATTTGTTGATAATGTGTTTGTTTTAAGTGCATGTAGAGAGAGTGTGTGTGTATATGACATAGATTTCTGTGTACATATACTAATTTGTTTTCATTTTGTTAATAATTATCGATAGCTCTACGTAGAATGGAGAAATATTGTCTGGTGCCACAATAGAATTGCTGCACAACATATCTTATTCTTTTCATTTCGAATTAAGATGAAAGAAATGAGTAATAAGGATAAAGATTTTTGATTTTTAAGCGCTTGTGTTTAATTGGGGAGAAACACAGGTACAAAGGGCACTACTAACCCTACGGGAAAATTAACCAGTACTGTACCAGTCATGGGACCGGTTTCCTGGGGTGCATAAACCGGTTCTAGTTCCGGAACTTTTGTATGTAGAGAACCGGTACGTTTTGTATGGGGTTGGCCACTAAAGTGTCAATTGACACCTAACTGATACTTTGTGATGTATCTTTAACCGGTTAAACAGTACAAGCCCTACGACTTACTTACTTACTTACTTAGCTGGTACTTCTATGCAATCCCAGTGGATTATATACCGCACGTAGAAAAATATTATAAGCGCCTCGATCTTATGCGCTTCTTCTCCAGTTAGTCACACCGAGTTCTGTAAGGTTCTCAGTAACCTGGTCTTTCCAACGGAGTTTAGGTCGCCCTCTTCTGCGCCGTCCATCGAGTTCATTGTCGAAGACTTTTCGAGCTGGAGCATTTTCGTCCATGCGTACAACATGACCTAGCCAACGCAACCGTTGCACCTTAATGCGTTTGACCACGTCAATGTCAGTGTACAGCTCGTACAGCTCATGATTCATACGACGCCGATACTCTCCGTTAACGATGATGGGCCCATATATTTTACGGAGTATTTTTCTCTCGAATACCGCCAGAACCGATTCATCCGCTTGTTTCATAACCCAGGATTCTGAGCCATACATTAAGACAGGTAGAACCAGTATCTGGTATAGCTGGAGTTTTGTTCGTCGAGAGAGGGCTCTGTCATTGAATCGCTTGCTTAGTCCGTAGTAGCATTTATTTGCAAGCAGGATTCTTCTCCGGATTTCTAGGCTGACTTTATTTGCTTTGTTGATGGCGGAGCCTAGGTAGACAAAATTATCTACCACCTCGAAATTATAGTTGTCAACGTTCACGCAGTTTCCCAAACGAGTAGATTCTTTGTTAGTTGAAACTAATAACTTCGTTTTGTCCTCGTTCACCGTTAGGCCCATTTTCGCTGATTCCTTCTGAATACCTGAGAAGGCTGCAGTCACATCCCGCAGTTTTCGACCGATGATGTCTACGTCATCAGCGTACGTGAGTAGCATGTGGCTTTTGTTGAATATAGCGCCACTCGTGTTTACTGCAGCTTTTCTCATTATCATCTCCATCACAATGTTGAAGAGATCGCACGATAGGCCGTCGCCTTGTTTTAGGCCTCGTCTGGTATAGAATGGCTCCGTAAGGTCCTTGCCAATCTTCACTGAAGACTTCGTGTCAGTCAGCGTCATTCCGCAAAGACGTATCAGCTTCGCTGGAATACCAAACTCAGCCATGGCTTCAAGTAATTTCTGCCGTATCGGGCTGTCGAAGGCAGCTTTATAGTCGACAAAAAGATGGTACGTGTCGATCTGTTTCTCTTGGGTCTTTTCCAGGATTTGCCGAAGTGTGAAAATCTGGTCAGTTGTTGATTTTCCAGGTCTAAAGCCACACTGATAAGGCCCGATCTGGTTGGATAACACTGGCTTTAGTCTTTCACATAGCACACTCGACAGGACCTTATATGCGATGGGTAAAAGGCTGATCCCGCGGTAGTTGGAGCACACACTTGGATCACCTTTTTTCAGCACAGGACATAATACGTTTACATTCCAATCGTCGGGCATGCACTCTTTAAGCCAAACCGTGCGCAGGAGCTGATGCATGCTCGTTATCAACTCCTCGCCACCGGACTTGAAGAGCTCTGCGGGCAGACCGTCGGCACCGGCTGCTTTGTTGTTTTTCAGCCGCGATATTGCTCTTCTTACCTCGGCTTGACTTGGTTGTGGGCAATCTAAGCCGTCGTCGACAATTGGCGTGATAACTTCACGTGCGCTGCCTTCTGGAACCAGCAGTTGCTGGAAGTGTTCTCTCCATATGTGCAGCACCCTCTGCGTATCCGTGACCAGATTTCCATCACTGTCCTTACAGGTGGGGAGGCCATTACCAGTGGCCATTTGCTCTTACTTTCTGGTAAAATTTTCGGGCCTCACCTCTATCCCTGTATCGCTCTATATCCTCGTTCTCCCGTTCCTTCATCTGACGTTTTTTCGCCTAAATAGCTGTCTCGCCCGTTTTACTTTCGCCTTATGCCGTTCCCGTTACGATTGGCTGCAGCGATGCCAAATAAGCAGCATCCTGTTCCTCAGACGCTATGCGACATTCTTCATCGTACAAGCCCTACGACAGGTTCAGTAAAAACCAGTCACCTTACTATGATATCTGTTTTTTTTTGTTTATATGCACCAAAATAAGACGGACAAATTTAATGATACTTTATGATATATTACTTATTTGTCTAGGGTTAAATTAAATATTTTATATTTTTCTGACTTTTCTAATCTAAACATATAAAGTGGATTGTGTGTTTGTTTATTTGTTTGTTTGTACCTTATAGGAGACCAAACCTCTGGACCGATCTACCTGAAATTTTCACAGCATTTAACTGGGACTCTGGCATAATTTATGGCGTACTTTTTTTCGACCACGCCCACCTTTACGCCCATTTTTTTTAAATAATATGCAATAGCGAAGCATTGCCGGGCCCACTAGTTATTTATAAACAACGCCTCAAAATACTACAGATCAGTCAAATTGACTTTTCCTTAATACTTTAGAACCAGTTTGGTAACACATCTGCTCTTCACTCGTCCTGAGATACATAGGTACACTCAGGTAAATTAACACCACTTTTCGCGTAGGGAACCTTCACAATGTTTCAGTTGATGAGATTTATATTGATTTATTGGGTACTACAGGACCCGGTACCGACTGTAGCATGATGGTTAGAATACGCGACTATCATGTGGGAGTTCCCGGGGCTCAATTCCTGCCTCCAGGCATCTATATTTTTCTTTCATTGTCGGCCCCCTCGATGTTTTTCGACGGAATCTCTATTAAAAAACTTCTCAAACAGTGACATTCGCATTCCTCGATAAACAAGTAGGTGCCGTTAGTCACAACAACGCCAGAATTCATAAGGAATTCCCAGAATTCCCACACCATATTCATAAGGTGTTAAGGAAACTTAAGTTTTATAAGCATCATTTTGTCGCTCCCTTTTATTCAAATCCTTACCCTTATATTACGTAGGGTGTATGCACAAATCTATACTCCTCGCCTCTCGATTCTCTACATTACATATATTCTCACATGCCAATAATGGGCACTCTCTATACCCCCTCTCAATTCCTATTTCCGTTTTCTCTCACTATGAAATATCCACAACGATTGTTTATGCTTTCAATATTAACAAGAAACAGTTTCAAACCAAACAAAATATTTATAATAATGTATTGCTTATAGCAGTATCCGTCTCCCTCTTTCCTCAGTCGCATTATCATTCTCAATAATAATATAAATCTTTATTAGATGTATGCGTCAGATTTGTTGTGGGTTGCTCTCATAGATGTGTTTATAGATTAGATTTTATGTTATTGAGAATAATTACCCGAGAAGTGTAATACTCGTTGTAGTCTTTAGTGTTTTATTACTAAACAACACAAATTAGTTTAATTTATAAATTTTTATTTATTATGAAAGTCTTGAGGGGATTTTAGTGCTTACATGTATATTTGCTTTTAATGTATTTGGAAATTTTTATAATTTGTGTGTGTGTAATGTTATAGTTTGTGTGTGTTATATTAGCATTGCGAACAAATATCATGAGACATGATCATAAATTAACACCGTAACTTTGTACGCAATGTGGATAGTTATGAGACTTTTAAAATCTCATATAAGAATTACTGTTTTTCTGGGACCAGCGGTGGCATAATAGTAAGAACAAGTAACTGTCATGTTGGTGATATAATTACGAGCTCTGGCTCTACCATCTATATTTATTTCCAAGGCCCTTTGTCCGATGTTGTCGGCAGTACACTTCAATTACACGTGTCAATTGTAAGAGCTAAAATTTCGGAACTAGAACGTGATCAAAAGTATCAATTGTTGAAAAAAAAAAATTATGTGCGTAAAATGTGTCTAAAATATTTAAAATAAAAAAAAGTTATAAAAAAATTCTCTATCCTTGGTGAAAATTTAAATTTTGTTGCCCAAAATATTATTTTTTCTTTTAATAAAACTTGCACGTATTACTTACTTCCTTAAGTGGCCCATTAGAACATACGAACGTGGTTCATAAATTTGAGGCCTGAAGTATTAAAGAAATCCACACGCTTCAGTTTTCTGCGTGCGTTCTCTAGTTAGCCCCACCAAATGGTGGCACGTCGCCTACCACTTGGTCCTTCCAATATAGTTTGGGTCTCCCTGCTCTGCGTTCGCCTTCAAACGCCTTTTTCACTGGTCCCAGCGATCATAGTCGTTGGATTCTGACTCTTTTTCATGTTTCATTCTATTGCGAAACTAGCCGTCGACACAGATGGGCCCATATATTTTTCAGCGTACTTGTCTCTCGAATACTACTAGGTTTTGTATGTCCGTTGTGAAAAGCACCCACGATGGTTCGGCAGCATACAACTCAATGGGTAAAATTAACCTGGTACAACTGTTTCTTAATATCTCGAGATAAGGAGGTGTTACTAAAGTGCTGCCGAAGTCCGTAGCAACAGTCCGTTTCTTGGCTGACATTCACCCCTATTCCCGTAGACGTCGTCGACATCGTCGTCGTTTTTATGTCAACATCACTTCGAGTCAACATCGTTGTCACATCAATGCTATTTCGGTATTCTGTAACTACTATGAGACGACGTCGACTAGTAATCGATAACATGAAAGAAATAACAACAGCTGATGTAACATTTGTACATCAGCTGATTCATTTTGACTTTTATTTTCTATTGTGAAGAAATGTTTTTTGTGTCCGATTCAGATTCAAGCGATGAGGAAAGTAAAAATAATCTTATACTGGAAAGGATAATACTTCGACTATGATCCGATGATCTTAAACTTGCCAAATAACGAGTATGTCCATCGGTGTTAAAATCGTAATTTGAGGTTATCTGTTGGCCGGCCTTCCAACTTTTTTTAGATTCTAGAACTACTTAAGTCTTTATAAGGCAGCATTTAATTACGTAATCGTTCCTATAGAAATAGTTCCTATCATGAAAAGTGAACTCAGGACATATGTTTCAGTCATAATTAAGTTGTCAGCAACATTGAGGTCCTTTGGACAGGGGCCTTACAACCTAAGTGTAAGTGCAGCCAGTAGTTGCAAGATTCCTGTCTGAATGCATTAGAGAGGTGATTTGTCCACCTTGGATACAATTGGAAGTAACTGAAAATGACAAATCGGAAGCATAAACTAAATTTTTTTTTAACAAAACAGGATTTACTGGAGTAATTGGGTATGTCGATGGAATCCATATCAAAATTTTTGCTACAAATAAAGAAGACCAGATTCGTAACTACAACCGCAAAGGATTCTTAAAGGCGCTCCAAAGGAATTAAATTGTTTTTCACCAATTTTCTCACATTACCCCTTAAAATTAGACAAAATCCTTGTACCTATGAGGGATTTTGTTTCCAAGCCCCTATTTGTTACTCGACGTTGTTATTCTTGACGTCATTAAACAAAACCTTTTTTTAAATTTACAAAAACTAAAGTTATTCTTTCAAATTGTTTCAAGTCGTTACTAACAACTGTGACGACAGATTCAGAGTAGTTTCGATTCAACGTCGTCGTCACATTTCCTTACAGAATACCAAATTTGTGTCAATAGTAACCGATAGTTATCGAAAACGACTACGAGAATACCGATTTTACAGCGTCGTCACAAGACGACGTCGTTTTGCGTCGACGACGTCTACGGGAATAAGGCCGATTATTTTTCTTGTTGACGGAAGATCCGAAGTAGGTAAACTCATCGACTATCTCAAAACAATAATTATAAACGTTTACGGTGCGTCCCCATCGAGAGGATGGGGATGTCCTCGTTGACCGCTAAACCCATATATGCTGACTCCTTTTCAAGCGATGAGAAAACTGTAGTAAAGTCCCGCAGATTTTGGCCAATGATGTCTTTATCTTTGGCATAGGCTAGTGGCATGTGGCTCTTTTGGAATATGGTGCCAGACATAACTGCCTTAGACCCCTTTTTGTGTTGAATGGTTCAGAGTGATCCTTACCAATCTTAACTGAAGATTTGGATTACGAAACTCAGACATGGCCTCATATAGCCTATTCCTTATCGGAGTGTCGAAGGCAGCTTTGTAGTCGACAAAGAGGTGGTAGGTGCGATCTGCTTTTCATGAGCTTTTTCCAGGATTTGTGGTAAGGTGAATATTTGATCCGTCGTAGATTAACCAGGTCTAAAGCCGCACTGATATGGTCCAATTAGTTTTTCTACAATAGCCTTCAGACGTTCACACAATATGATTGAAAGGATATTGTACGCAATTAGTAATAGGCTTATGCCACGGTAGTTCTTACATTCACTACGATCTCCTTTCTTGTATATGGGACATAATAGACTGAGACTCCAATCCCCGGGCATGCTCTCCTCTAGCCAGATGTTTTGCATGAACTTATACATACTCCTAATAAGCTCCTCCCCGCCTGCCTTAAACAATTAAGCAGGGAGACCATCAGCTCCAGCAGCTTTGTTGTTCTGGCTCGGAGGTGGACAGTTAATAGCATCGTCATGGATTGGAGCGGGGTCTTTTGGAGTGGTGTCAGTATCCAGTAAATTTCTAAAGTGATCTCTCCATATATTAAGAACGTTATCCGGGTCCGTCACTAGCTGACCATCGCTGTCCTTGCAGGAGGGATACCCTGTTCCACTCATTCTCGCTTTAACTCCCTTGTAGAATTTTCGGGCTTCCTCTCTACTTCGGAGCAACTCAGTGCACTCATCCTCCTCTTCTTCAACTCCTTCTTTTTTCTCCTAAAAAGACGAGTTGCCTCTCGTCTCTTTTCCCTGTGCCGTTCACGAACAGCTTGCGTTGCCATTGGCTGCAGTTTCGCCATGTATGCAACATCCGTCTCTCTCGTTACATTTCGACTTTCATCATCGTAGTGGGCATCTTCTTAAGACGGCTTTGAGTACCCAAGTACGGAGTTCAATCTATGTAGTCGGCTATATATTGTTACTGCGTGGTAATATTATCTTGGGTTGGAGCATTCTGTAGCAGTTGAGTTAAGTGGTTGAAATAGGCGTTCGCTACCTCTGTGGTCCGCAGTTTACCGATGTCCAGTTTTCGTTGTGCCTGGTGAGGTACGTTTTTCGCCATGCTTAGCCTAGTGCGTACCTTAACTGCGGTAAGGAAGTGATCGGAGTCAATGTTCACACCCCTGGTCACTCGTACGTTCAGAACACTCGATGCGTGCCTTCCATCGACTACCTCGTGATCTATCTGATTCCTCGTCTGGAGGTAACCATGTTGCCTTATGAATATTGGTCAAATCTAGTACTGCTAACTACCATATTTCTTGCCGCAGAGAAATCAATCAGTTTGATGCCATTATTCGACGTTTCGGTGTGCAGACTGAATTTTCCGATGGTAGGCTCAAATGCGGTCTCCCTGCCTATTTTAGCATTAAAATCGCCTAGTACAATTTTGATGTTATGGTTTGGGCTACGGTCATATACATTTTCTAGGCTCTCGTAGAACTCGTCTTTGTCCTAGTCGCTTTTCTGTTTGAGCATGGGCAGATATGAGTGTTATGTGGAAAAACTTGATTTCGACTCTTATTGTGGCTTTATGTTCACACACTGGATTGAATCTTGAGACTAGGTGTCGCAGTCTCTTGCCAACCACAAATCCACATTCAAACTCGTGCTTGTCTGCATGGCCACTATAGTAAATGTCGCACGTCTTCATGCGCGGTTGCGTCGCGTTCACCGGATTTCCTGTAAAGCGGTTATGATAGCGGTTATTCTTCCCAGACTTCCGCCAGTTGGATGGAGGCACCTGGTCTATACAGTGTCCGAACATTCCAGGTGCATATCCTCAACTCATGGTCCTAAATTCGTTTGCCGTGGTCGCCAAAAATTTGGTGGTGGGTCCGTTTTATTTTTTTTTACTTCTTTTCATTGCAATAGTTCAAACGTCAGTGGCGGGTTGCAAGCCCAACGCACCATGTCGCAGTCTTCTCCTCCTGCCAGGGGATTTTATTACAGCCGTCCATTCTGGGTCAGACGCTGACCAGGGTACTGCTCAATCTGTCAAAGGCACGTTTCTAGGCGTCACAACGTGGATGCACTCCGTCCGCAGTAGTGCCACGAATACGGAGCTCTGTGAGAAGACATGAAGTGCAATTGACAAAGATCAGTCTTGATTTGACAAGTTAAACCGATCTGAAGCTTTACCTTCCATCACACTCCCGACTCCCATTTTCACGTATTAGAAATTCTAATAATTCCATCTGTCACATAAACTGCAACTCTTTGGGGTCTGTTCTTGCGATTTCAACGGTAATATGAGCTATAGAGGAAGTATATATTCTCTCAGCGGAGATTAAATTCTAAGAAGAGGAAACTTGGTTTAAAACTACTCCCACTCCTTTTTGAGGGTCAGTCCCTACAACAGAAGGGGCAGCTCATGGGTCCGAATTTTTTTCGTAAGTCAAAGTTCAATAAACATTTACCTTGTGCAACGGAATACAATGACTTCAATCAATTGCACAGTGCAACTGCCTGATGTTCGAATGTAAGAACTGGTTACACAGTGTGTAAGTTTTTCAATTTTAACGATAAACGCTATTTTTATTTATTATTTTTTGCTCTTTTTAAAAAATAACATTTGGGAGACAAACGATTGCTTGTGATCAACACAGAAGTTTCAACGATAACTTTTTAATAGTCTTTTCCTGGTATTATTATCTCAACCCTTTTATCTTAAATTTTTTCATAATATTTGTACGCTTTTTTATCTTAATTCGAATATTTCTCTATTTTTTAATAAAATATGTAAGGTCATAGGTTAAGCCACTACATACAGTTTGTGAAGTTTGTCAGCATACCATATTGCTAACGTACACTTCACATTTTTCCAAGAAAGCTATGTTTTTTTTATATATCCTTCGCAATATTGTTCGTGGTTACCTAGCACAGTGCATAAAATGTTCGCAGAAAAATAAATTTTTCCATATGGCATACTAGTTATTGCTTGTGGAGATTCTGCTGCCATTGCAACACAGTTTATTAAAAAAAAAAAAAAAAAAACGTCGAAGTTTCATTTGGACTTTGAACAATAATGAAACACGTGTTTGTTTTTCTACTGTATGACTGGGGACATTTAACAGATGCTACCTCAATAAAATGTAAATCAATACCCAAAGTCTATGCTCAGTGCTCACTTTTATGTCATTGATGCATGTGGTGAAATGCGTGTACCGATTTTGTTTCTGTAAGTTTTCTATGAAAGCTGGCGTCAATGGTAAGGTTTGCTATTAAATTCTGTATTTGTATGTGTAGTGGCTTATGAGTTAAAGGTATTCAAATGATTATATCTTTATTAGTACATATTTGGTTTATACGAGGAAATATTTGTAGTTGTTGGAGAGGCCCTACGGCCTCTGTCATAAAGTACATGAAAACAAAGTAAGACACTGGGGTGTGGCAGCGCTCACACAAACCGAAATTCCAATCTGATATGAAGTCCACTTTTTGTGTTTATATGTTTTAATACAATAACTACAAAACCATATGTGATTTTTTGCATGCCATAGATTATGACTTTTGGGACATTTTTGCATCATCAAGTGGACTTGAGACCTGTTTTGCAGGAAGCCAATGATATTCACCTGTTAGCAAATGTTGTATCTTTTTATGTATATTTCTTCTTATGTCGCAGTACGCCTCCCATATGTCTTGATCGATGAACTTCAGATGGTTTAAATTCAACCCGGTAGGTTGAATTGATACCTGTTAGCAAATGTTTTATCTTTTTATGTATATTTCTTCTTATGTCGCAGTACGCCTCCCATATGTCTTGATCGACGAACCTCAGATGGTATAAATTCAACCCGGTAGGTTGAATTGATGAAGCTATAACCAGCCTGATCAAAAGTTAAGAAACCAAATTGATGACCACTAAACAAATGACTCGAATCACTGCCGTAGTTGCTGCCCAAGTCCGCACAAGGGTAAACAGTGACAAGAAAGCTTGTAACCAAATGCAAAGGAAACTTGGCATTGCAAGGCTGCATACTACCAAGATAACCAATGGCCATTCCTACCAACTCTCTCATTTACTACTTACAAAAGTCTCTAATGTTCTTAGCATATAGTGACAGTATATGACCACGAGGGTACTTGGATGTAAAAAACTACACTACACAGGTACAATGAAGAATGTATTGTCTGTGAGGATAACAAACAGTTCATGGATAAAGATGAAGCCAAAAAGTTGTACCAAAAGGTTGAAATGCTAAGATTTTGGAAAAGGATTCAACACTTGAAACGACCATAATGGAATTCCGGTCAGGGACAAGCTGAGTATGCAACAAATACGGATTAACATTGCTGTATACCGCTCGATACCGAAGGCAGTGCATTTGATAAAATTACGCCAATCATCGAATGTTGACAAATTGCATTGTCCTTCACAGAGGCATCAAAACGAGATCACTAGGGCATTGACACTGTTATAGAGCAATAACACGGCACTCATAGATGGACTGCTGACAGAGCTTTTTAAGGTCGGAGGGCGTCTCTTATGTAATTTTATTTTAACATCCTAATGGAGAGAAAATTACTTCGCAAATGAGCTGTACAACGATATTGACGTAGTCAAACGCGTTCAAATAGACCGAATGCGCTGTCTTGGACACGTTGTATGAATGAACAAAAATGCTCCGCCTCGAAAAAGTGGGGAGACCAAAACTTCGTTTGGATGGACCAGGTAAAGGAGCTGTTATCAAAGCTTGTTATGGCGAACTATATACAGAGCGCAAAAGACCGAAGCGCTTGTATTTATTTTCTATTTTTGGGTACTGAGAGATAAATTTCTGTTGCTACCATTAAAGTAGAAGAAGTGTGGAGATGACCATGCGGCAAACTACAGTGATGTTAGAGCAAAAGTGCAGAATATGGGGCGGGAGCCCAAAAAAAAAATGCCAAAAATTTTCGGGATATACCAAAAAAAATTTGACAAAATGTGAAAAATTCTTGGAAAAAGTTAGAAAATGTAATTAGTTTCGTTGTATTGAACATATTATGGTCCAAGACGAATGCTGCAATTAGTAATTAGTTTCCTTGACTTGAACACATTAGGGTCCAAGACGAATGCGGTTGGGGGCACGCCTCACGCCCCATTTTATGCACTTCAGCCGCTGTTAGCGGAAGTCGACGATATGCATATCATCAACCCAGGATTGAGGGATTGAGTCTGCATTGAGTCTGGCGAAAAAGTCGTCCAGAACCTAGTAAAATATTTAAATCGAAAAATCAGTCCACAATTTTAACTTAATAGTGGTAAATAAATGTATTTGCCTTAGCTCTGCCATGAACCAAAACAGTAGTCAGCCTAGAAAACAAGAGACGACTATGATGAACTTTTCGATGTGGTGAATTATTATCTCGTAAAAATACACAATTTCTTCACTTGACGTAACCTGAAATTATCACCGGTGAAGTCTTTAGCACCACCTGGACGAAGGACATAAACCTAAATGTAGGTGTTGTTGTTTAGTTGTAATAACTGGAGGAAGCTGGGTTGATAATTCTTTATGCCGATTTTATCGGCACTCGATCGGGCATCTATACTCTGGTTATTTGTTCCTTTTTGTAGATACAAGTTTTGTGTCAAGAATAGTTAGACCAATTTCTCCCAGGGGATGGCACCGGCTAGTTAAATTTATTTATTCTAAGATTTGATGAAAAATCATTTCCTTCATCCTTGGTCCTTGCGCAATCTGAATTTGTTAGTGCAAGCATCCAGGATAAGTTTTGTTGGCTAGAGAACTGGAAAAGTATTTGTGAAAGTATTTTCATCGATGTTGATTTGACCAGAGCAACGGCCAGGAATCGAACCCGGCACCTTCGGAATGCTAATCTACATCGCTTCCACTGAGCAATCGAAGGCCATTCGAAATTTAGGTGTAGTAGTCCAAATACTGACTGTGAACCACACAAAAAATTTGGGGGGCACCTTTGACTGCCTGTTTACCTCCTCAACTCGTGCAACCCACTGCAATTACTCACAGATTTCGAAGTAGTCCTCAAAGCGCTAGCCGGCAGCACTTGAGGTATGGCGAAAGAAATCTTGTTGGCTAAATTGAACGATCACTGGTCATCTATGCTGCTCCAGTATTGTCTCTTTCGCCGAGCAATACCCAGTACAAAAATATTCAAAGTTACTAAAATGCTGCTCTATGTAATTTTATAACAAATCTACAACAAGCTTAACACATTGTTATTATTTTAAAATAAAGTTAATACCATGTAATTCCATATTCATTTCGATTTATTTCAACAGAAGTTTTTTTCTTTTGTTTTAATGATTTTAAAGTTGCACTAAATTTTCCCCTTTTTACACTGCAAAAACCAACAGTTTACTCGCTCTCTTTTTTGAATCTGTTCTTGATAAGTACAGATGGAACAACTATAAATTTTAAAACCTTGTTTTTATTAGAAACAGTGATAACACACTTGTGACAAACTTCTGACTTTGATTTTTTTTATTTTTGGCCAATGGAATCGACCACTTTGTAACGGCCAGGAATCGAACGCGGCACCTTCGGGTCAAATACCAACTGTGAACCATCCAAAAATTGAAGGGGCCACATTTCACAGCCTGATTACCTCCTCAACTCATGCCACTGCAATTGCGCGCAGAATGCGAAGTACAAACAAGGTCCTCAAAGCGCTAGCCGGCAGCACTTGAGGTATGGATAAAGAAATCTTGTTGGCTAAATTGGCCGATTAGTGGTCATCTATGTTGTTCCAGTATGGTCTCCTTCGCCGAGTGATACCCAGTGCAGAAGTATTTAAAGTTGCCAAAATACTGTTCTATGTACTGTAACGGGTTGCGTGCAAGTTACCTCGGAGCACCACCTACATGAGGTCACGAAGGTCCTCCCGGTCAGGGAACATATTTACCAAACAGTTCCTGCTGGGATGTTAACGGAGAAGTTATCCCAACTTTAACGTTACACAGTTGAATGCTTCCGCGAGACATTTTAGGAAGGTCCTTCGTGTATAGGAGTAGATCATACTAAATTATTCCATGGAATTAGAGCATGGATCATGCCTTGGATCATACCTCGTATACAACAGCTTTGAACGACGTTCAGAGATAGTCTATCAATAACGCAGTTTCAGGTTACCTTATGAATGTCGTACTTGGAGGTCGCCTTCGTGTATATGGGGAGAGCATACGAAATTATGTGCAGGATTCCTTGGATCGTACCTCGAATAAAACAGCTTTTGGATTACTGCATAACTGTCGAACTTGGAAAGGAAAACAAGAATAGTTCTGGCACATCTAAGGTCGGAATGGAGCAACAAGCTAAATACCTACTGGTCCGGCATAGAACGTGCCATACCTAACATATGCCCAGAATGTAGTCAGGTTCCCCATGACACACACATTGTATTCATTTGTCTAGCACACCCTACTTCACGTAGCTCAATGAATTTATTAACTAATCCAGTAAAAGTAGCCCAATTTTTAGGCTTGAACCTCAACGTAGCATCTCCGGATTAAAATTGTATAGTTTAAGCTATTACAACAACAACAAGAGGCGAGTATTTATGTCGAGATGTAGTAAGTTGCTCTAAACGAGCATTTGAATGATAAAACCCTCAAGTGATGAACCAAATTGAAACTGTGCCAGCAGCTAGTCCTACCATGAACTGTAAAACGACATTGACAAGGTCAAGCGCATCCGAATACAGCAATGGCGCTGGCTGGAACATTTTGTGCAAATGAACTCATTTGGTGAAACAGAGGGATGCGACCAAAACGTCATTTGGTGGACCAACAGCTTAAGGAGTTATTATCCACACTGATGTGATCGCGAATAGTTCTAGGTTAAGACCGGCCGTGGCATAGTAGTTAGAACATGCGCGACTACCATGCGGGAGATTCGTGGTTCGATTCCCGGCTCCAGTCATCTATATTTTTCGTTTCATTGCCGGCTCCCTCGATGTTGTCGACTGCATCATCGCAGTATAAGTGTCAAGTCAACCGGCATATCTGGTAAAGCCTCCAGAACAGTGATGTTTGCTTTCATCGATAAACAAGTATCTGCCGTTTGTTGTGATTCTAAAATAGGAAGCGTGTTAATTCACAACAACGCGAGAAGCTATCCCATACCCCATTCATGGGATGCAAAGGAAAAATAAAGTTAAGTTTAGATGTGACATTAGGTAAAGTTAGTTCGGCAGCTGCGTTTAGGATAGCTCACATGGGTCCTAGTATGAGTTCCGTTGTGATACCATTTTCAGATCTTCGTTTAAATTTTTCATATTCTGTTCGGTCAACCTTACTCTCAAGCCATTTTGTTGCTCTACTGAAGGCATGAATGTTCCGCAAGTCTTCTACTGATAGACAGGTATTGTCCACAAGTGTCCGATGACCAAACTTTTCGTGTCTCAGGTCATCAGAAGCAGGGCAGTGACGTAGAAGATGCCCCGTGGTTTCCTCTTCTTTCTCATCATTGCAGACTCTACAAAAAGCGTTGTAGGGAAGTTTTAACTTCTTAGCATGTTTACCAAGCGGCCAGTGACCGGTTACTACAGCCATGATGTTTCTCAAATGGACTCTAGACAGGATCAGCACAAATCGTGTCGTCTGTTTATCCATGGTAGGTCATATTTGTTTGGTCGCTGTATATTTTTCATCCATGTTATTCATCTTTCCTTAGCAATAAGGTTCAGCTTCCCCGCAAGTAGCACTTTCACCCTCATAAAAGGTACACCAATGTGACCGTAAACTTCGTTCGAGTTCACGGTGTTGGGCGGCCCTTGCCAATGTATCGGCACTTTTGTGTCATATATGTTCCCATGTGAGGGTAATCGTCGAATGTCTCGCTATCTCCTGCAGAGACGACCGGAATTCTCGAACATTTCTCGAAGTGGTGTACACGTTTTCCAGGAACCTGATAGGTGCTTTACTGTCAGTAAGTACATAAACATTGACGATACTGAGTTTTCTCGTGTCGTCTTAACGCTTTGCTATGTTCGCACCAAATTTCCTTGCCTTTTTGTCTTTGGGTAACCAGTGTACGATCGTAAACAGTGCCTTAGTTGGAGTAGTTCTAAGTACCCTTGTTATCTTGAGTGCCACCAGTCTCGTTATGCGTTCGAATTTCAGTCCTTAAACGCAAAGCATACAGATGTTGAGTTGTCATAATTCTGACATATTTTTTTGATCAAAAATGTAGACTTAGAAGAGACATCGTCGCTTTGCCTAAACTATCTTCTAGGGAAAACTTTTTGCACCCCTGGCAACACATCGCTTATGCCACAAATGACTGATGTGCGACATTTCTATATGACACATGAGTGTCGCTTCTACTATGTGAAGCGACAGTAACTGCAATTGAGTTAAATATTAAAGCAAACGCAATGAAAAATTACTGTATCGCACAGTTATCTCTAGCAAACCGTATTATGTATTATGTATAATTCGTCCCATTTACAAAACATACATTGGACATAGCTATTCCTGGCTAACCCTTGCTCCCATTTGTACAATCATAACCACCACCACCAACACTTTCTGTATCTCATTTACAACGAAAAGCTACAAGTGTCCGTTTTAGAAAGCAACATGTGAGCAAAGCATGTGGCCCACTAACAGCAACTGGGAGAAATAGAGAAAAGGTTAGGTGAAAAGGAAAGCAAAACAATCAAGCACACACAGGCCTGTACAGCTATGCCACAATACAAACACAGACAGACCGAGAGACGTCGATGAAAATAAAAGTCAATAACAAAAATATAGAACCCAAACTTTTACAAGCACAGGAAAATGTAAGAAAAAAAAAACAACATAACAAGAACTGTAACCAAAAATATAAAACCCGCCTCAACGGAAAAGGAAGCAACAATTTTATTTTGTGAACCAAATTGGGAATCATTCTCGCTCTCTCTTTCTCGCTCTCTGTATTTTGCTCAATATTTATTTGAGCTCATTGAGAGTAATATGCTCTGGGTGGGAGATGAGAGAAATACTACTACATTAAGTATAGGAGTCATTCCATGGCAAAATGGGCAAACATACTTACTTAATTTCCCTTTACACCCCATGAATGAGGTATGGGATAGCTTCTCGTGTTGTTGTGAATTAACGCGCTTTCTATTTTTACAACTAACGGCATTTACTTGTTTATCGACGAATGCAAACGTCACTGTTTGAGAAGCTCTTACTAGACACGCCGATTGACTCGACACTAATACTGCAAAGTTGCTGTCGACAACATTCGAGGGGAGCCGGCAATGAAAGAAAATTTTTTTTTTAAGATTACTGGAGCCAGGAGTTGAACCTGTGATCTCCCGCATGGTAGTCGCGTGTTCTAACCACTATGCCACGGCCGGTCCCAAACATAGTTAAATTGTTATTTATTGCATCTTAAGTTTGGTGGTCGGGTGCTGGAGAGGGCGGTCAAAAGACTGAAATTCGTACTTATTCTATGACTCGTAGCAATTATGATAATAAGTTCACTTAGAACTACTGCCACTAACGAACTGTTTACGATCCTAAACTTTGTCACATGGATTACACAATACCTGAACCTGTTTTCGATCCGGGTTGTATGAGGAACATTCCAGAAAGATCCTACTATGATAATAATGATAATGCCCTACACTTTAGGAGGAAGTCTTTATAATTTTCACGAACGGCAATCGGCTATCGTGGGAAATTGGGCTGCAATATTTATATACTTTACTTGGAGGACGTATACAATGGTCGAGAATACCGGTAGTGTCTGAAGGAGATTTAGCCGGTTCCCCTTACATGGCTTCCAGGACATGGGGACATATATTGTAACCAAACGGCCGATATATTAGAAAGGGCAGCCACAACCGTGAATTCGGTCGAAGTTTACGGTCACATCCAATTGCAGGAAAACTGTACATCCTTGCTAAGGATAAATAGGTGAGAGAACCCTCATGCAAATCTCACTGCCCTGATTTTTGTGACCTGAGATATGAAAAGTTTGGTCTTTGGGTATTTGCGGACAATGCCTGTCTATCAGTAGGGGGAACATTCATGCCTTCACGAGAGTAACGACATGGCTTGAGACAATCGGCTGCTGAATTAACCTAACCTAACCAGCGAATTGTATGAATTCCACGAATTCCATGAGTTTTCTTAATGTTATGAGTTCTATGAGTTCTATGCATTCTATGATTTCTATGAATATTATGAATTCTATAAATACTATGAACTCTATGTATTACAGAAATTCTATGAATTCTGTGAGTTTTATGAATTCTATGAAATCTTCGAATTCTATGATTTTTATGAATACTATGAATACTATGAGTGTTATGAATTCTATTCTATAATTCTATGAATTCTAAGAATTTTATGAATTCTGTAAAATCTATGAAATTTGCGAAATTCTATGAATTTAAAAAATTTTAGGAATTCTATTAAGTCTATGAACTCTATGAATTCTATGAACTCTATGAACTCTATGAATTCTATGAATTCTATGAATTCTATGAATTCTATGAATTCTATGAATACTATGAATTCTATGAATTTTATGAATTCTATGAATTTTATGAATTCTTTGAATTCTATGAATTTTAATAAATTCTATGAATTCTATAAATTCTATAAATTCTATGAATACTATGAATTCTATGAATTATATTAACTCTATGAATTCTATGAATTCTATGAATTCTATGAATTCTATGAATTCTAAGAATACTATGAATTCTATTAATTCTATAACTCTATGAATTCTATGAATTCTATGAATTCTATGAATACTATGAATTCTATGAATTCTATTAACTCTATGAATTCTATGAATTCTATGAATTCTATGAATTCTATGAATTCCATTAACTCTATGAATTCTATGAATTCTATGAATTCTAAGAATACTATGAATTCTATGAATACCATGAATACTATGAATTCTGTGAATTCTACTAACTCTATGAATGCTATGAATGCTATGAATTCTATGAATTCTATGAATACTATGAATTCTATGAATACTATGAATTCTATGATTTCTATGAATTTTTATAAATTCTATGAATTCTATGAATTCTATAAATTCTATGAATACTATGAATTCTATGAATTATATGTATTCTATGATTTCTGTGAATTCTATAAATTCTATTAATTCTATGAATTCTATTAACTCTATGAATTCTATGAATTCTAAGAATACTATGAATTCTATGAATACTATGAATTCTATGAATTCTATGAATTCTATGAATTCTATGAATTCTATGAATCCTACGAATTCTATGAATCCTATGAATTCTATGAATTCTATAAATTCTATGAATACTATGAATTCTATGAATTATATGTATTCTATGATTTCTGTGAATTCTGTGAATTCTATGAATTCTATGAATTATGTCAATTCTATTAACTCTATGTATTCTATGATTTCTGTGAATTCTAAGAATACTATGAATTCCTGGAATTCTATTAAATCTATGAATGCTATGAATTCTATGAATTCTATGAATACTATGAATTCTATGAATTATATGTATTCTATGATTTCTGTGAATTCTATTAATTCTATGAATTCTATGAATTCTGTGAATTCTATTAAGTCTATGAATTCTATGAATTCGAAGAATAATATGAATTCTATGAATACTATAAATACTATGAATTCTGTGAATTCTATTAACTCTATGAATTCTATGAATTCTATGAATACTATGAATTCTATGAATACTATGAATTCTATGATTTCTATGAATTCTTTGAATTCTAAGAATACTATGAATTCTATGAATACTATGTATTCTGTGAATTCTATTAACTCTATGAATGCTATGAATTCTATGAATTCTATGAATACTATGAATACTATGAATTCTATGAATTCTATGAATTCTATGAATTTTTATAAATTCTATGAATTCTATGAATTCTATGAATTCTATGAATTCTATGAATTCTATGAATTCTATAAATTCTATTAATTCTATGAATTCTATTAACTCTATGAATTCTATGAATTCTAAGAATACTATGAATTCTATGAATACTATGAATACTATGAATTCTAAGAATTCTAAGAAATCTCTGAATTCTATAAATTCTATGAATTCTATAAATTCTATGAATTTTACGAATTCTATGAATTGTATGAATTTTATGAATTCTACGAATTCTATGAATTCTACGAATTCTATGAATTATATGTATTCTATGAATACTATGAATTCTATGAATTATATGTATTCTATGAATTCTATGAATTCTATGAATTCTATGAATTCTATGAATTCTATGATTTCTATGAATTCTATTAATTCTATGATTTCTATGAATTCTATATAATCCATGAATTCTATGATTTCTGTGAATTCCATGAATTCTATAAATTCTATGAATGAATCTTATGAATTTTGTGAATTCTATGAATTCTCTGAGAGGGGTTTTTTGAATTCCTTTAGTGGCTTAAATTCTCTCAGTTCTGGAATTCCTAACAGGTTTCTGTGTACATTGTTGAATATTATTGTTGCAGTACGATTTTGTTTTCCTGTTCTGTTTCATTGCTCCGCTTGCAGCACACAAACAGAGAGTCCGTGTTTCAATTCCATTCCATTCCATTTCATTCCATTCCATTCTGGCAATGGAAAGCTTTCTGCCCTGTGTTTACCCAGAACGGCATAGATTTTTCCTTACCAACTTTCGGCTGAAACAGTTTAGCGGTTAACGTCAAACGGAACACAATTACGGCGAAAAATCGGCGCGAAAACTTATTGAAGGGAAATTCAAATGGTTTAAATTGTTGTGTGAGAAATTTAAATTGTGAAAAAAAATCCCATAAAATAGAGCAAACGAATTTCGTGTTAATTGAATAAACAAAAAGAAAAACTATTTATTCTATTAGTTTGAAATTTTAATATTCTTTGGAGTAATCTTTCAATGCGTGTGTGTATCATTAACACTTAGTGTTTATGAGTGTCTTATGTGTGGTTGGTATAATATTTGTTATTTAAACAATACATGACCAAGTTAACAGCAGCGCATGGTACATAGAACCAACCTGTGTATTCCTGCCTTATAACTGCCTGTGCCCTTATCAAGTGCGCCCTCATTATTATCCGGAACCGTCGCGTCGGTCGTTGTTGTTGCGGGTGTGAAGTACGTTTAAATATTTTTTTTCGTGCATTTATTTTTTCACTTTTTTTGCTCTCCCCTACGTGTGTGAGGTGAGAGCAGCAGTAGCAAAAACCAAAGAAATAACAACAAAAAATTTGTCCGGGCATTATCGCGTTTTGTCGTAATTCCAAATAAGTGTTCTTTTGTGGCCTAAAGCGAAATTCAAATTCAAATTGTGCTTCAGTGTAAGTGAATGTCATTGTGTATGCTCGCGCGCGTTTGTTATATCTGCGCGTGTGTGTGTGTGCATGTGTGTTGCCTGCCAGTATAATAAATGAGGTCTCATTTTGCCTTTGGCGTTGTTTCCTCTTTTTGAACGGGATTCTGCTTCCGCAACTTCGTTTGTTATATCACTCCTGGTATGTGTGTGTGTGTGTGTGTGGCGTTGTTACCGTTATTGTGGCATAACAAACCATCATTAATTGTTGCACGATAGCAACAAAAAATGGACAAAAAAGCGAACCAAACAAAATTAAATTAATTTACTTGTGCTCCGTTTTATACCTAAAAAATTACTTTCCATTAAAAAAAAGTGACTCAAAAGCCGTTGAAGCTAAAAATATGTTTGGTTGTTTGTGTAATTATTTATTATAGTGCTTCCTGGGATATTGCTACTAACAACAATTGTGGGTGTTGAAAAGGTTACGATAATAATAAATTCAATACACTCCATTCCACTAATTCTAGCATTTCATTCTACCACTTCAAAAGGGAAAGATTCAAAAGAATTTTTTACTTAATCATTAAGGGAATGATCAAAAGTGTGCAATCAGATAGGGCTGTAAACATAGAACATATAACAACTTCTTGTTGTTGTTGTTCACCGCATAATAAACTACTAACAGCTTTTGTTATTAATGGCAAATTTCAGTTTATGTTTAAAGCAATATTATCGTGCCATAAAAACTAATAATTCTTAGAAAACTTAACTTGTTATTAGTTTAGATTCTAAAAGCAATTTACCACAAAACGATATAGAGCTAAAATTAATTTCATGCCTTAATTTCCCCTTAATTGATTTTAAAAACGCTTCCTATATTTAGATTCACATACGACACTTCCTCATTAAAGGCGAATGCGAACGTCAGCTGTTTTGAGAACTTTTACTTGACATGCCGATTGTTCGGACAATACACAGCAAAGTTACTGTCGACAATCGAGGGGAAAGCCGAGGAAAGCATATGTAGATGACTGAGACAGGAATTGAACCATGAATCTCCCGCATGATAGAAGCGTGTTCTAACCATCAATCTACAGTCGACCCCTCGACTACATTAGAATATTTTTTAAATTTTGTCACAAATTAGTTAAAGGCCACGAGTTACAATTTAGTCCGTAGATATCTTAAGAGTTTGGACGTTTAACGACGGTCAATCATTTGTTTGTCTGGCCAGTTTTAAAGGATGACTGATCAACACAATAACTCGAGTAAATCTCTACCGATTAATATGAAAATATACCAGTGGTTCTATTTGCTCATATTATCATGTGGTATAAAAAACGAGCGATTGCTTGTGAAAACCATAAATATATCCTGTAACAAAGAGTTAGTTTGTTTGACCTCTTTTATTACCTCCAGACAATTTATAATAATCCTTAATATATAATAACAAGAATAACTTTTGAAATTAACCTTAATATTCATCGAAACTTTGCTCTCTGTAACTTTTATCTTTCTTCAAACATATTTCTCTATAAAGAAGATCTATGTATAAACCACTGCACTGCAATCACTTTTTGTGGGGTGAGTGATTACTGTACACGACGACAACCTTAGGAAGGTATATTAAAATTTATGGTCTGATGAATTTTTCACTTTGAACTAAAACATAGTTTTCAATAGGTCCTTAAGAGTATGTTTCTCTTTGTTAAAGCGCATTTTCAATACCAGATGTCTTTAATAAAATTCTCTAAAGCAATACTTCACCCGTCAGACAATGATCTCGATTTGGGTGCCCATAATAATTTGTTACAATTTCTGTAACTTACATATACCCACACCTTCAGTAATAACATACAATTTGATTAACAAAATAAAGAATTCGGTCACGATCGCGTTGGTTGTATTGATATTATTACTCGATTTCTAAATTGGACGGTATGGTACATTTGTATCGGAGGTATCAGAAGGGATGTGGCTAGACTTCCAATTTTTCTCCAAAACTTTAGTCAGTCATAACTTTACAAAATACAGAATTTGGGTACGATCGTGTTGGTTGTATTGATATTATTACTTGATTTCTAAGGTGGCGGAATGGGAAATTTGTATGGGAGATACTATAAGGGGATATATCCAGTTTTTTCTCCAAAATTTGGACACGAACGCGTTGGTTGATTAATATTTTTACTCAAATTTGTTTGTGGACTTAAATTTGTTCTTCGAAACTATATCTTGTTTTAACTTTACTTAACACTGAATTATATCACGATCGCGTTGGGTTAACTGGTATTATTTTCAGCGGAAATGAGAAGTGGCCTCCTACTGAAAATAATATCAGTTAACCCAACGCTATCGTGACATAATTCTGTGTTAAATGGGAGGTGGCCATGGAGCCCATTTGTCCGTAAGTAGTTTTAGGAAAATATTGACCCATGCAAAGTTTCAAAACAGTTGGTTACGCTCTTTAAAAAGTTATCGTGCGAATCAGCCGGACAGACAGACATACAGACAGACGGACATGGATAAAATGACTTAAAATGTAATGAATCGAATGACCCTTCTACCCGTAGGGTGATTTAATAAAAAGTGTTAAGTATTAGAGCAGACGTATTAGACCCCATATATTTGAAGACGAAATTAGTTTCAAGACTTTTAACACGATTCAGAAAGCTGTCCTTCACAGCTTCAGAATAATGTTATGGGATTTTCAATAGGCAAAATATTCCCACACTCTCTGGTACCTCACAAAATTACTTATTTTTAACAAATTCCAAACTGCCAAACAGAAAACTAGAGGATATATAAAATTAGTCAGTTATATTTTCTTCAAATAGTATACACCCCTTCTGGTACCTCCGATACAAATGACCGAATTTACCCTAATAGTTTTACATACATATCTGTATTAAAAGTACACTGTATTCGATCGTATTTTGCGTGAGATGCATGTGACCGGCCGTGGCATAGTGGTTTGAACACGCGTCTAGTTAAAAGCTTCTCAAACAGTGACTCGCAATCGTCGATAAACAAGCCGTTTGTTGTGAATCATATATAAAAAGCGTGTTAGTGCACAACATCGCGAGAAGCTGTCCCATACTTCATTCATGAAATATAATCGGAAATTAGTAAGTAAGTAAGTGATTTTAAAAATTTGACTCAGGAATAAATATGGACTATACATATAGGTCGGATCGGCCGTGGCATAGTGATTAGAACACGCGACTACCATGCGGGAGATCACAGGTTCAACTCCTAGCTCCATTCATCTTAGAAGAAAAAAAAATTTTTTTTCTTTTTTTATCGGCTCCCCTCGAATGTTGTTGACAGCAACTTCGCAGTATTGGTATCGAGTCTATCGGCGTGTCTAGTAAGAGCTTCTCAAACAGTGACGTTTGCATTCGTCGATAAACAAGTAGATGCCGTTAGTTGTGAATCTTAAAATAGAAAGCGTGGTAATTCACAACAACGCGAGAAGCAATCCCATACCTCATTCATGGGGTGTAAAGGGAAATTAAGTTTTATACATATAGGTACCTCCCATACAAAATTACCAATTTTAAGAAACTTTATATTTATCCCATAACTTTCGAAAGAAAAACTATAGAAAATTTGAATTTGGTCAGTTTGTTTTTATTACAGTAGTCGGCAAAACTGCAGAAAATATCCCCTAAGTTACCTTTCATAAAAGTGACTGATTTTACCCCTATAGTTTTACATACATATCTTTGTTGTATATCGCGCTGCCATGTGGGAGATCCCAGGTTCAACTCTTGGCTCCAAACATCTAAAAAAATAACTGTTTTCTTTATTGCCGGCCCCCTCGATGTTGTTGTCAGGAACTTCGCAGTATAAGTGTCGACTCAATCGGCATGTCTAGTAAAAGCTTCTCAAACAGTGACGTTCGCATTCGTCGATAAACATGTAGGTGACGTTAATTGTGACTCTAAAAACAGAAAGCGGGAGGATATTTAAAATAAATGAGTTTAATTATATTGTTGTAAAACACAGAACCTTAAAAACCGAAACTTTTGACACCTCCAAAGGGTTTGGCATTCTCAGGCAACTTTTTTTTTGTCCATATATATTTTTCTGCTTATTTTAATGTTTGCATGCTTAGTCTGTAAGCTATAACTCAAGAACCATTGATAGTATAACGCATGATTAATATTAATTTTATGCGGATTTTATATTAATCATACGCCCATAGTTCCATTATTGTAGATTTATGGTTAAAATAAAGATAACGGTCGACAAAATTAGTCGAACATGATTTTTTTGCATGGATATGTTAATAGTAATCATAATAATCGCTTAAGTTTGGTCCGTTTGGTCCACATGGACATGTTAATAGTAATCATAATAAGCACTTAAGCTTTAGCTACAAATTCGCTAAAAAATGAAATGAGTAATCATCAACAGTTGTTGAGTTATAGCTGAAAAACAAAGCAAACAATCATCAAGATAAACAAAAAAATATATGATTAATTATAAAAATAAATATTTACTTGACAATGCCAAAATTTTTGAGGGCTTTACCATACTGGCCTTGTACCTTAACACTGACTGACTTGGAATTTCTCACCCCCCACATTAGCTATTGCACTGTGTTATAATACATTAGTAATTTCAATTAGGAATCGGTTTAGTTAAATAACTCAAGTTATAAACAATATCAGACATGGGGTTGAGGGTATTTATGAGTCAGTATACCTGACTGAAATTTCTGTGCTTGTTTTATCCCATTCCCATAGACTGCTGTGTAGTATGCCAAAATCTTATTCCCTTCACATGCACAGTAACATTTCGTTACTTTACTTAAATTAAAATTATTTCTAAGACGAGGTATGTTTGTTAGATGCAGTCAAAAATCAATACTTCTGAGTGATTAAACTTTATCAATATAAAAGAAAATATGCTAACTTTCATCATCCTGTACAAAGGAAATTATGTTCTTATTTTGTGGTTTTTATGTTATCACATTAAGGAAAAGGTTGGTCCGCCTATTTTTTTCGGCTAATCTATATATATAAAAGTGAACATTTGTTTCTACGTATGTCCACTATAGACTTCAAAACCACCCAACCGTTGTGGAACAAACCGGCATCAATAGAAAGACAATCTTTCGAGGATCGTTATAGGATACTTAAACATTGCATTTGAATCATGTGGTCCATTTATTGAGTCGATTTTCGATTTTCCAATACAAAAAATGTTCAAAAATTTTAAATTGTGAAAATTTAAATAGTATGTCAATGTTAAATTTGTCAATATTTGAATTTTCAAATGAGCTAATTTGTTAAAGTGCGGTATCTGAAGTACTAGATCAGTAGGAATGGCCCTACTCATAGGACTTAATTTGTAAAAGTGCAATATCTGATGACCTAGATCATTAGGGATGGCTCCGTCCGTAGGACGTAATTTTGCGAATGGTAATGGAATTTGTTGTGGATTCAATTAACATTAATATATGTATTTTAAAGAAAAAGGGGGGATTTGAAATAGTATGTGGAATAAACACCAATATTCGTGATCAAGCATAAGGGGTAGCCCTGCCAAATTATGTTTTCCAAAAAGCAATAGCTGAAGAACTGTAGCACTATTCGCCGTGATATTTGGTATGCAATTTTTTGAGACAAGTGACATATGTGACTGAGATCTACGGCAGAAAAAATCGAATACCTACGAATTTAAACATTTCTCAAATCTGCATTCTATTACATTTAGATCGACAAACATCATACAACAGTGTAATATTAGCAGTTACGAATGAGTGTGGAGGATTTTATTTCCTTATTGCACCTGTTGATTTTGCAAATTTTTGATCGCGTTGGCTATTGCATCCTCCTGTATTGCGCAGCTGTTTTGGATGTTGCAGAATAGAGCAAAAAATTTAAATTTTCTGAGAACTGCACATGAGTTATCAAGTTAAAAAAATGTCAAATCATAATGAGGGATGAGTGTACTATGACACACAAAAAATCGTTAATACCCCTTGATCGCGTATTATAGGATTTAAGAAGCAATACATGATTGAGTTATCATTCTTACATTAATTTACCCAGAAAATATAAGGGAACCGAAGTGTTGCTAATATGTATAACAATGACACCCACGGAATTGCCGTTAGATTTAAATGACTACAGTTTCCAGTTCGGTTAAAATTTGCAATGACATTCAATAAATCTGAGGGACAGTCTATTCAAATTTGAAAAATCCAAATTTTTCGCATGAACACCTTTATGTTGCATGTTCACGTGTAGAATGGCCCACTGATTAAAATATGTACACTTCTTTGGTTCTTCCATACATACTCTATTATGAAAAGCATTACAATAAATTTCTGTCATTAAAACTATATTATCTTTTAATATACCTCAAAATTTTTGTTAAATTTCGATGCGAATATCAAAAGAAACTAATACAACCCGAAGATTTATTCCAACCAAAAAAAAGTTAAATTTCAGTCAATACTTCTTTAGGCAGGACGAAGTCTGCCCGGCCAGCTAGTTTTATATAAAGGTAATGTTATTCTCCCGTAAAATGTTATATAGGGAAATATTTTAAAAATGTCTTCATGTGATATTAAAAATTATTATCTGAGATATGGGATTTATACTATTAGTTATGTTGCCTTGTTAGAAATTCTGCGTCATTTTGCCTATTTATTTGCATTTTATCTTAAAGTCAATATAAATGAAGCGAGTACAACATTTTCAGCTTATTGATTTGGGACTCAATTCTGAGAAATAAGAATAAGTTCTGAAACATTCGTTTTGTCAAGTTACATGCCATAGTAATTTAATATCGATTTGAAGTTAGTAATTATCGTATAGGGAAATTTGTCACATTTTAGGCTCAATTGTTTGACATAACTTGAAAACCACTAGTCCGATTTAGTTAAGAATTAAATGAAGAATTACAATTCCATAAATCTGTTCATATAACGTTTCCCTACATAATCAACAGTTTCACTTTTCCATTCATCAAATGATTTTGAACTGGGTTTATTTTGTAGCAGTTACAATAAAACTGTTATACTCCGTGGCGTATAATTTACGTGAAATATTACTTATGACCATCATACGCCACCATGTATTTATGTAATGTCAAACAAAAGAGCCTAAAACGTGACAAATTCCCCTTTACGATACTTACTAACTTCAAATCGATATTAAATTACGATGGCATGTAACAAAACGAATGTTGCAGAACTTCTTCTTTTTGGGGCTACTTTCACGTGCAGTTTTCAGAATTGAATAACAAAATTATGTCTTGTACTGTGTTAGAAATATAACCTACACCAAAAACTGCAATAATGTTCCCAATATTTAGCTCAAAACTTTGATATTGTTATGTTAGTCTTAAACTAAAGCAAACTTTATTAAGCTGTTACAATTTCTGCTGTGCAATTTAATATATATACAACAGAAAGTTGCTCTTTCTCAGTGAAGAAAAAGAACATCTTAAATACTTATCAGATAATCAATTGGGTCCTTCCCTCACTACACATACTACTCTCCTCACACCACCACCTGTACACATAGCATCTTATAATTATCGACAACAAATAAAGTTAAACAACGTTGAATGGATTTAATAAAAAGATTTTATTTAATTTTCTTTAGTCCAGTAGAGGTGGCTGAGTTTAAGGCGTTTTGTTATTGCACCTATACTCTTGGCCTACATGTCTGCCTCTCTCTTTAACCGGTAAGGGTTTCGTGCAAAATCAAGTTAATATCCCCCCCGGCCTGAAAGTTTTACACGTTGCATTGAACGTGTTGTCTCTGGTATTATAGTGGTGGTGGTGGTGGTGGTCGCGGTGGGGCCAGTGCTCTTTTTGATTAAACTTCTTAATCGGAGTTAAAGTTATTTTACATTCTTCATTGTATGCTGCCCCCCTCGTTTCGTATTTTCTCATATCATTCTATATGCGATGTAGAGAAAGTTATTCTATTGTTGTTGTTGTAGTTGCTGTTTGGGTTCAACGAAAATACATTAAAGCCAGCCAATACACAGGCTTATGTACATTTCAAAGTGATTATGGGGAGTTAAGTACTGATTTTTTTTTACCATTAGAAAGTTGTTGAAAGGAAAACATGATGGTGGAGATTATTGCTTAAGGACCCCCTTGACCACTGGTGATGTGTTGAAGACTGTGGTGATAGGCGAGAGTGAATTTAATTTAATGAATTTTGTGGAGAGCTGTGTTTGAAGGCAAAATGTGTCTTAAGAACAAATTACGGTCAACTTATCTTATTTGTAGCACAATTGTGAACATCTTTAATGTGTGTCGTATGAATTTGCAATTTTAAGCAGGTGTCCTGAAATTTGAGAGATTGATGGACATGTTTTGAAGTGTAAAAATCTAAAACTCTTTGGGCAAAGCTAAAGCAAATTAATAAAGAGTTATGCTCCTATACCTTTAGTCGATATTGCTGTGGAATGCAAATGATAGCATTGACTCGGAAGCATTGTTAGACACTTTTAGGTATCGCATACATCGCATACAAGTCTTTAGTTAACAGTTACAAGAACCTGAAAGAGGCCAAACCCATTCCTATGTGCAGTAATGTGAAAGCTTTTCGGAAACTAGTCGGCTAAAATCATCATCTCTCGCATCCCACAATACCATTTGTCACTCATAGATCAGATGGTTCATGGGTCACCAACTGTCTCGAAACCCTGGAGATACTGATAGAAGCATATTGCCCAAGCTGCCAGAAAGGTTACTAGAAGTATATGGAAATCTCGGACAGTAATACATATAATATTTCCGGCAAACCGATGACTACACATCGAGTTCAATGTGTAAACAAAAGTTTCCAATCCTTCAAATCTTCGGGAACCAGATGTTACTATTCTTGACGGATCTACAGAAGAATATCGATGTTTTGACGCTGCGGCAACTGATAAGGTCTTTGCACATTCCAATCAGATGGACAACCTATGAAATTGTTTTCTTCTTCTTTACTGGCAGCAACAACAAAAGTTCATCTATCAGTAGCCGCACGCAGAAAAGCATTCCAAGCGCTTCTGTCTTTTGCTCTCCGTAGATAGTTCGTCATACCAAGCTTACTTAAAAGTTCCGTCACCTGGTCCATCCATCGGAGTTTTGGTCGCCCCCTCCTGCGCCACCCATCGAGTTTATTGCCAAAGACTTTTCGAGCCGGAGTGTTTTCGTCCATTCATACAACGTGTCCAAGCCAGCGCATTCGGTCTATTTGAACGCGCTTGACCACGTCGATGTCGTTGTACAGCTCATGATTCATTTGACGATGGTACTCGCCGTTCACGATGATGGGTCCAAATATCTTGCGGATTATTTTTCTCTCGGATCAATCCCATAATAGATTGATCCGCTTGTGTCATTACCCAGGATTCTGCGCTGTAGAGCAAAACAGGTAGGATCAGAGTCTGGTAGAGCTGGATCTTTGTTCTTCGAGAGAGCGCTTTGTCGTTAAATCGCTTGCTTACCGCATAGTAGCAGCAGTTTGCGATCAATACTCGTTTTTTGATTTCGAGGCTGACATTATTATTTTTTTTTATGGCGGAGCCAAGGTAGACAAAATCATCTACCACTTTAAAGTTATAGTTGTCAACGTTCACGCAGCGTCCCAGACGAGTGAACTCGTTGTTCGTTGAAACAAATAACTTGGTTTTGTCCTCGTTTATCACCAGACCCACTTCAGCCGACTGCTTTTCAATGCTCGAAAAAGCCGCAGTAATATCTCGCAATCCACGTCCAATAATATCTATATCATCAGCATGCGCAAGCAACATGTGGCTTTTGTTAAATATGGTGTCATTCCTGTTTACTGCTGCTTTCCGCATGATCATCTCCATTACGATGTTAAAGAGATCACAGGACAGACTATCGCCTTGTCTAAAGCCTCGATTGGTAGAAAATGGCTCTGAAAGATTTTTGACAATTTTCACTGAAGACAGCTCTCAGTCAGTGTCATCCCGCAGAGTCGAATTAGCTTTGCGGGAAAATTGTATTTATCCCAAAAGAGGGTAAGACATCCCATGCTAAGATCGATCACGGTTCAGCTTATCTTCTTTCATACTTAAAACTGTGGAGAGAATAATTGATGTATATATCAGATCATCTATTTTACCTGAGGCTCTTTCCAAGGCACAACATGCTTTACACGAAGGGTTAATCCACGGAAACTGCTTTACATTTGATAATCGGTCTGATAGAGACATCCCTGCGCTAAAAGTAATATGTACTCGCTGACTTCCTGGACAACGAGGGAGCTTTTGATAATGGCAAACCAGAATGTGTAATTCCCTCTATGGAGAACAGCTGGAGATAACCCAGTGATAATTTCAGTAGTTAATACACTCCTAAAATTAAGGCGAAGTTGATTTAGTGTGGGTATGTCAAATGTTTCACAAGAAGTACAATGAACCGCTTCATGCATATCTTCGTATGTACAATAAACGGATTTTGTATTAATCATACGCACTTCGTTCCAATATTGTGGATGACAAATGACAATTTTGAAAAGATTTAATTCGATAAAAATAGAGCTGAGAACGCCAAACCCTTTGAAGGTTTTACTACACTGACCTAGTACTCTCACCCTGACATGGAATTTCTCCCAGACATAGACCCTGAAAATGTTCCACAGTGTAACCGGCCATTGGTCGATTGTAAAGTACGCTAAGCGGTTGAAACTTCCCTACAACTATATTTGTAGAAGCTGTAATGATGTATAAGAAGAGAAGGCCACAGAGCAACTTTTATGTTCCGGCCCAGCTCTTGATGACATGAGTTAAGACAAATTTGGTGATCGGACACTTGTGAACGATACCTGTCTAACAATAGGCGATTTGCAGAACAACCCTACCTTCATCAGAGCAATGCAATGGCTTGAAAGCTATGTAGACCGCATAAACTTACTTAACTTTCCTTTACTCCCCATGAATGAGGTATGGGATAGCTTCCTGCGTTGTTGTGAATTAATACGCTTTCTACTTTTAGATTCACAACTTACGGCACTTACTTTTTGACTTGCCGATTCATTCGACACCATACTGTAAAGTTGTTGTTGACAATATCCAGATAATGGAATAATTGGTGCGAAAATTTGAAAATGGTATCACAACGGCACCTACACTAGGACTAATCGGCTGCCGGACTAACCCAACCTTAGCTAAAGCTGAACACTGCAAATAGTGCAAATAGAACATACAGGGAGGTTGATCAAAAAAATTGTCCAACTCAGAAATACTGCATGAGAGGGAGTTGCATCCAATTCCCATAACAGTGCGGTGTGCAGTTTCTTCACCCTGTATTGTCGGGCTGTACTTCTTTGAACAATACGAACAAAGCATTACGGTTACTGGAGACCGTTCCTTGGGTATGGTAAAAAACATTTTCAACAACCCGACTACGCTGGAAGAGAATTTTTTCCAACTCTGTTTGGTTTAAACAAGAAGGTGAACCTGCGCACATAGCTCAATCGTTTATGGCCGAATTGCGCAGAAATTTTCCTAACAGTGTCATTTCAAGGAACTCAACCCCTCAGGTTGCCTGTCATAACTCCAATGAAACTATTTATTGTGGGGTTATTGTAATCAGGAAACATAATTCCAGATTACTTAGAAAGAAAGATAACTTATCAAGTTTTTTTTTGGTAGCGGCTTTCAATAGCCACCCTGTATAAAATCTGTTTACAAGTAATAATTCACAATTGACAATCTATATCTATATATATAAAAGGCTTGGGTGACTGACTGATCACTCTTTTATGACGTAGGCGCGCACTAAGAAGGGATTTTTGGAAATTCGGATTGAAAGGGGGTAAAATGGGCGTGGCACCGCCCCATACAGCTGGAATTTTAAAATGAGTGTATTTTTTGAACCATTATAAGTACGAATTCGAGATTTGGTACCTATATCGGTCATATAAGGAAAAATTCTTTGTAGAAAGTGGGCGGTGCCACACCTCTTTTTTAAAAATAGTAATATTGCCTAATAAATAGACCGATTCCAATTGAATTTTCTTTGTGTGATACTGTCCATAATGGAATGTCCTGGAATGTCCGAACTCTATACAGAGATGGTGCCTCTATCCAACTGGCGGATGTCCTCGACAAATACAAAGCTGACATCACCGCCATACAGGAAATGAGATGGACGGGACAGGGATGCACACGATACTGTCCATAAGACCTCTATTATAGGCTACATGAAAACATAATTAGACAAAGGGGCATGGCACCGCCCACACAAACCGAACTTTCAATCGGTCTTATCTGAAGAGCCAATAGAGGTATGAAGATGAAATTTCTACACATGTTACTGATATATAGAGGATCATAGGGCGGTGCCACGCCCCTTTGAAAAAATCGTTATCTGGGCGATATAAATGAACCGATTGCAATGAAATTTTCACTGTGTAGTACTATTCGTTGGGTCTCCATTATAGGCTGCATGAAAACAAACTTAGACAAAGGGGCGTGCCACCGCCCACACAAGCCAAAATTTTAATCGGTCATGTTTCGCGAGCCACTAAAGGTATGAAGATGAGATTTGCTACATATCGCTCGTTTTCTGCAAGACCGTCATAACTCAAAAAACGTGATTTTTGAGCTAATGATGTAGAATTGTTCATTACATCATACTCCATGTTGTGTAAAAAATGCATGTTAATATCTTTTATACACTCCGCATGAGAGCTATTTGAATTCCTCCATTTCGTACAAGTTGGGGGTAAATTAAAAACTTTAAACACGTTTATCTCGGAATCGATTTTTTTGAGATATGACGGTCTTGCAGAAAACGAGCGATATGTAAAAGGTACATGGGAGATTACGTCTCGCTGGGAAATGGGTGGTACCACGCTCCTTTTGGCAAAATTGTTATGTCGGTCATATTAATAGAATGATTGTAATAACATTTCCATAATCTATATATATTTAAAATTGATTACTGGCTGTATATAGGATAATGAAATTGGGGTGGTTGTTCCCCTTTTCGAATAAACGTCAGCTAAGATTGGATTTTTTGATATTCGTATTTTTAGGTGTAAAAATTACCCGACCAATCGGCAAATGCTATAATCGATGATGCCAACTCAATATCAAATTGGATTGAAGGTTTTTTTTTTAAATCCGATATTTCTGGGTAAAAAAATCGAAAAAGAGATAACAATTTTACTATCGCCCAGACCAATTGGCTAATGATATATTCATGATAATTAATATGGGCTTAGAATTAGAACGAAGCAAGGACGGTTTACGAAATTCTTACCTTTTAGGGGTAAAGGCCGAAAAGGGATAAAACTGATACTAAACGGCTAAAGGTATAGTCGCAATAATTGTATAGTGACTATTTAAGTTGTGCGATGTCAAGTAATTTTTCGAAATTCGTTCTTTAGTTGTTAAAATACCGAAAAAGGGATAAAACTGGTACTATCACCCAGACCAAATGTCTAAAGGTTGGGTTTCGAAAATGTATTTAGAATTGCTGCCTATAGAATTAGAGAGCCGCCAAATGGGGTTTTTAGAAATTCGATTATTTAGGGGTAAAAATACCGAAAAGAGATAAAACTGATACCATCACCCAGACCAAAGGTCTAAAGTTGTCGTAAATCGTATATGGGCATGCTTCGTATGGAATTAGAGTGTGTAAAAGAAAATTTGAGTTGTGCGATACGTTTGTATCATTTGAAATTCGTACTTTTAGAGGACTAAAGTAGTACAATCACTCAGACCAATGGGAAAAAGCTACAACCACATAAATGGGGTGTTCGTTCTTATTATGAAGCGTTTGCATTTTACCTGCATTGCTTAAATTCAAAAGAAGATTCATTGTAAGTACGGGTGAAGCAAAGCGGGCCGGGAAAGCTAGTGTTTTATAAGATTCTGTATATTATTTTAATGATTTAATGTGACTAAATTACGAAAATTTCACAGTAAAACTTTTTCAACTCACTGATTTGGGACTCAATTCTGTCCAATTTAGCTGAAACTTAAACTTCCTTAAATCTGTTCAGAAAACGTTTCCCTACAGAAGCAACACTTTCACTTTTCCATTCATCAAATGATTTTGAACTGGGTTTATTTTGAAGCAGTTACAATAAAACTGTTGTACTACGGGGCGTATGATTTACGTGGAATATTACTTATGATAATCATACGCCACCATATAACAATATATCAAAACAGCCTTAAACGTGACAAATTGCCCTACTCGATACTTACTAACTTCAAATCGATATTAAATTATTATTGCATGTAACTTGACAAAACGAATGATGCAGAACTTTTTCTTTTTGGGGCTACTTTCACGTGCAGTTCTCAGAATTGAGTTCCAAACTCATGTGTTGTACTGTGTTATGCAAACTATTGTGTGCAATTAACAATAAATTTTGCGATATGTCACTATTAAAACACTGTAAAATGATGGCGTCGATGCTTGTGGCTATTATTTAATGGGGTCCATATCATAAGTCTTAGAAAAATTTATTATTTGATGCAAATTTTCTATTAGACAATTGTTTATAGCAAAGGGGTTTGTGGGAATTGTTAATTGTGGTACTTCGTAAATTATGTACTCCTAAACGAATGTGCCTCATCGATCCGCAGTAATGATATCTTTCATTATTTATTATTTTAAATTGTTGACATAGCTTATTATTATTTGCAGTAAAATATTCCAATCACATTTAATTTTTAAAGATAAGAAAAATTATTAATTTTACCAATTCAACTCCTTTCCTTTAGTACCAACAACAATTCCACAGAATCTCTTTATATATTTATAAATATGTAATATATTACGAGTTTCTTTTCCCATGACCGGTATTATGAATGTTCAATTCACTGCTTCGTTTTTTTTTCTCTCTTAGGGTTAACAAATACTAAGAAAGGCAATCGCTCCCCTACCTACCATCAAATTATCATAATCATTTTGCACAACTGTGTAGACATCTAACTTTATGATTTTTATTATGAATTGATTTAGCTTTCATGTGAACACGCTATGCTTGATTTACTCACACACACACACACATTTATCACACACTATTAATATTTAGCTCTTTTTCTCGCCCTATTTCGCCAATTCATCTATTGTTTAAGTGATTGATTGATTGATTTGCATTACTTGCTAATAAATATCTCAATTCGAGACAATAACAATAGTATATCATTCAACAAAATACGTTCGTGCATACTACTTACATACGTTTATCTATGAATAGAGGTATTCTAGTTGTTGATAAATAGAAATCAATGCGTATGATTGATATTTATTACAAACATATGAAATATAATTACTCATACGTTGATGAGACATCCTTGTATATAGTGCAACGCCTAATAGCAAGGACATGTACTGCTGTATTGCGTGTGTTATGGCCGACATGTATTGTAGAATGAGTTGATTGATGGTTTAATGAAATTGTAATTTGTTAAGTTGGGGGGCATTTATGTATGTAGTTAGTATTTTAATGTTGGTTAAGGGCATTGCATTAAATTTCGAAGTTTAATTAAATTACGGCGTTATTAACAGGGGTGTGAGGTTGGAAAAACTTTGTAGTGTAAAGCTTGTCACTGTTGTGATGTAATGGTTTTCACCACATATTTAATACATTTTACATGAAATGATTAAATACAAAGTATTGCAGCATAATACACTAGTTAACAGCAGTAATGTTCTACTGAACTCGTAATAATTTATATTAAATTTTCGCCAACAAAATTTATCCATACATTTTGCTGCCGCCCTAATGTGTATGTATGTATGAACGTAAAACGTATGAGTTATATTGATGCCATCCAGATTTTGTATTAATCATACGCACTTCGTTCTAATATTGTGGATTTACGTTTTAATAATAATAACAATTTTAAAAGATTTCATTGGATAGTTTTTTTTAATTTTTCTTATTCTATTTTAAATATCTTCGTTCAATACCTATATCGCTGTAGGAAAAAAAAATGAAAACTTAAATTAGTTCCCCGGTAAATTTACGATTTGTTAGTGTTCGCTTTTATTAATCAAATGTTCTCGTTTCGCGGCCGCGACACCTCTGACGCTGACATTGTATTGGCTTGACGTATGTCTTCCGTGATTTCCTAAAGAAATTATCATATGCGTACATATGGGCAACATCATTCACCCATTGTTTGTTTATACAAAGAAGAAAATGATTCCACGACAATAATAACTTTCTTTCTACGTTGTCTCAACACGCATCACCTGGCCAGATAATTAAATTTGATGGTGATTAAAAATTATATAATGGCTTATGAAAGCTGTTAATGGAGAGATTGCAGTTAAAACTTTGCAATGATAAAACTGTTGTAATATTAATAACAAATATTAATAATAGTCATCACATGCAGAAAATAAAACTCAATGTCAAATTATTATGGCATGTAACTTGACAAAACGAGTGATGCAGAACTTCTTCTTTTTGGGGCTACTTTCAAGAGCAGTTATCAGAATTGAGTCCCAAATCAATGAGCTGAAAAATAATGTACTCTGTAATATATCTCACAGAATTCGCGCTAGGTGGTATATATTATTTCTTTGGTCAGTAGTCATAACAGCCTAAGTTTGTTTTTTACAATTATCAGGAGAAAATTTTCAACCTTACAAAAAACGGGGTGTCAATTGTTTAAAAGTCCACGTCCAGGGACTGGTGAAAAGATGACGACTCCGCCAATTGGTTTTTAAGTGTTAAACAAGTGACAAGTGAGTATTTCTGTGAGGTTGTATTATTTAAAAATAGCATATATTACTCATATAAATTATAGGGTCCTTAATTCCATAGGTCCTTAAAAATATAAAAAATAATTTTAGTTAAAAATATTTTACAGCATTTAAAATAATCGGGAGTTTGGTCAGAGTCATCAACTTTGAGATTGGTCTTATTATGGATCCTATACAACTGATACAGGAAATGTTTTAAGGGGTAGTCTGAGTCATGTTCCTCAAAGTTGGTCCTCAGACAGGTACTGTAGAACAGACACAGCAGTGGTCCAAGTTATGTGGTAGGATGTTAATTCACACCCCCAGTGACAGAGCCATATGACGTGTCGCCTTCATATATTTGAGTTGGAACTACTACCGGTCCTTACCCTCCAGGGACCGGTAACAGAACTTGCTCTGTGCTAGTTTTTTTTCCCGTAGGGATGTCTCAAAGTCTCGCTGAAAATAAATAGTCAATTTGTTTCGGTTAAACTTTCTAACTGATTCTAAGAAAACTAAATATTTTATTATCTTCTTCCTACTTGCCAGCAGCAACAGAAATTCATCTATCAGTAGCTGCATGTAAAAAATAAATCCAAGCGCTTCGATCGTTTGCTCTCCGTAGACCCCCAGAAAAGATTGATCCGCTAGTGTCATGGCTCAGTATTCTGAGCTGTAGAGCAAGACAGGTAAGATCAGAGTCTGGTAGAGTTGGATCTTAGTTCTTCGAGAGAGCGCTTTGTCATTAAATCGCTTGCTTAGCGCAAGCTAAGGTAGACAAAATCATCTACCACTTCAAAGTTATATTTGTCAACGTTCACGCATCGTCCTTGACGAGTGGACTCTTTGTTCGTTGAAACAAATAACTTGGTTTTGACCTTATATGTCACCAGACTAGACTTCTGCCGACTGCTTCACAATGCCTGAAAAGATTTTGACCTCATACGTTACCAGACTAACTTCTGTAGATTGCTCCTTAATGCTTGAAAAGGCCGCAGTAACAGTACAATCTATATCATCGGCATAAGCGAGCAGTATGTGAGTATCATTAAGTACCTGATGTGTTTTCTATCAGCCTTTCATATGACCATCTCCATTATGATGTTAAACAGATCACCAGACAGACTATCCACCTTATCTAAGGTTTCGCTTGGTAGAAAATGGCCCAATCAGATTTTTTCCTATTTTCACTTAAGACTTCGTGTCGGTTATTGTCATCCCGCAAAGTCGTATCAGCTTCGCAGGGATACCAAACACAGTCATAGCATCTAATAATTTCTTTCGTATCGGATTGTCGAATACAGTTTTGTAATCGATAAAAATATGGTAAGTGTCGGTTGCGCTGCAGGATTTGTCGTAGAGTAAACATATCTGGTCACTCGTGAATTTAACAGGCCACAGGCTCCAATTTGGTGAACTAGGATGGACTTTAGTCTTTCACTTAACACACCAGATAGGTTCTTGTATGGAATGGGTAAAAGGCTAATCCCGCGATAGTTGGTACATACATTTGCACCGCCTTTTTTAAAGCTATTCTATTCATCGGACATGCATTTCTGCATGCTGGCGCATGTACGTCTTTAAAAAAAAAAAGCTCTGCCGGCATTCACTCGACTCCGTGCTGGACTTTATTGTTTTTTTTTTAACCGTGCAATTGTCGTGGTAAATTTGTTTTGGCTCTGTGGTGGACAATCTACTCCATCGTTGGTGATTGGCGTTATTTAGTCTTTTATGCTGCCTTCGGGAACAAGCAGAGTGTAAGAGTGTTCTCTCCGTAGATGCAGTACAATCTGAGCATCCATGACCAGATTTCTATCTGTGTGCTTTCAGATCGGGATCCCTGTTCCAAAACCTTTGTTTTGTAGTTTTTTGGATGAACTATCGGTCTTCACTTCTATACCTGTACTCTATCTTTCCTTTCATAGACGCTTTTTCCTCCAGAAGAGATATTTCGTCCTCTCGTCTTCTCATTTTAATGCTTACGCTGACACTGGCTGCAGTTATGTCTTGTTTGCAGCATCCGTTTACTCAGACATTGCGCCACATTTCTAGTCGTAACAGGGTTTGTCTGAGTGTAGTTTGTCACAACCCAGTAGGCTCGCGCTGAGGCAGTGGCCATAGAATTCGCAATACGCTGCCTCTGAGGGTCGGAAACATCAGAATTTGGGGGGTTGGTTTGAAGTAATTGAGAGAGTTGGTTGGATTAGGCATTGGCTATCTAGGTGGTATGCAACTTTGTGATGTCTAGCTTCCTTTGCTCTTGGTTACCAGCATTTTTAATACTACTTAAATTCATGTGTACCTAGTTAGGCTGCAACTAGGTGGTGATCCGAGTCAATATTTTCGCCGGGCATCACATGCACGTCCGTAATACTTGAGACATGTCTTCCAACGTCAATCTGTCAATCTGATTTGTTTTACCTTGCAATCAGGGGATATCTGGTTGCAGTCACTAAACAAGTAAGAACCTTATATTATCGGTACAAATACAACAAAGAGTAGAAAAAAACTTGGGATCTTGCGTTTTGGATTGAGTAGATCGCGTATCATCTCTTTCTCTGGCTCTCATTGTAGTGGAAACTTTTTTTCTCTTTATCTGTTCCACTTAGTGAAGGAACTGTTGTTCCTCTTTTTTTAATGGATATATCCATTTAATATAGATATTCCAGATCGTACGCTTTGCGTTGATGATGTTTGCTTACTTTTTTTTATTATTTTTACAAAAAGTAATAGCGTAAGTTTCATCTGTGGCAAATTTTACCAAAAAAGAAAAAATAAATCGTTCCTCATTTGTTTATGCTTGCAGCGTTACGCTCTTCACATAATCCAAGCACAGATAACAAGAATACCGATATATCTGTTTGTTGTGTATGTAATCATTCAAGTATTTTTGATACTCTCTCATACCTATTCTATCATTATCTAAAAGAGAAATATTCCATACGCACTCAATCCAAAGAGAGCGAAACAGATACAAGCAGATATAAGAAAATTGAACTACATACAACAAGTGTGTTTGGATGGTTCTTTGCAGATCTATAGTCTGAATCCGTTACGCTGTGGATATTCCACAATATTGGAACGAAGTGCGTATGATTAATGTAAAATCCGCATGATATTAATATCAGTTATACGTTGTACATGCATACATGCTTATGTCGCGAGTACAATATGCAGAATCCCTATATATGTACAGTAGTACAATATTAATTCGGTCAGGGACGTCATTATAGATGAGACAGCCTATATATGGTGACAAACTTGGAGTTATGGGGGGAAATTTTATAGAAAAGGGCGACAAAGGACAACTTTTTAAAAGTTTGATTCTGATAAAGTTTGATATGAGAAATAACTAATGGTTCTTGAGTTGTAGCTGGAAAACTTGACGAAAACATGAATATAAGCTAAGAATCCTTTTAAACATGGCCTGGGCTACGCGTAGAATATCGGCCGTTGTGAGCTGTTTGGGACCTCCAAAGAGAGATTTTGGTCTTCCCAATGGGATGGGAGATTCTGATAATCCAAAATGATTGGAAAACTCATATGAGAAAGTTCACCATCTTCCTTTTAATAAGTCTATCTAATATTTCCCAATCTTACTTACTTACTTACTTAGCTGGTACTTCTATGCAATCCCAGTGGATTACATACCGCACGTAGAAAAATATTATAAGCTCCTCGATCTTCTGCGCTTCTTCTCCAGTTAGTCACACCGAGTTCTGTAAGGTTCTCAGTAACCTGGTCTTTCCAACGGAGTTTTGGTCGCCCTCTTCTGCGCCGTCCATCAAGTTCATTGTCGAAGACTTTTCGAGCTGGAGAATTTTCGTCCATGCGTACAACATGACCTAGCCAATGCAACCGTTGCACCTTAATGCGCTTGACCACGTCAATGTCAGTGTACAGCTCGTACAGCTCATGATTCATACGACGCCGATACTCTCCGTTAACGATAATGGGCGCATATATTTTACGGAGTATTTTTCTCTCGAATACCGCCAGAACCGATTCATCCGCTTGTGTCATAACCCAGGATTCTGAGCCATACATTAGGACAGTTAGAACCAGTATCTGGTATAGCTGGAATTTTGTTCGTCGAGAGAGGGCTCTGTCATTTATTTGCAAGCAGGATTCTTCTCCGGATTTCTAGGCTGACATTATTTTCTTTGTTGATGGCGGAGCCTAGGTAGACAAAATTATCTACCACCTCGAAATTATAGTTGTCAACGTTCACGCAGTTTCCCAAACGAGTAGATTCTTTGTTCGTTGAAACTAATAACTCGTTTTGTCCTCGTTCACCGTTAGGCCCATTTTCGTTGATTCCTTCTGAATACCTGAGAATGCTGCAGTCACATCCCGCAGTTTTCGACCGATGATGTCTACGTCATCAGCGTACGCGAGTAGCATGTGGCTTTTGTTGAATATAGTGCCACTCGTGTTTACTGCAGCTTTTCTCATTATCATCTCCATCACAATGTTCAAGAGATCGCACGATAGGCCGTCGCCTTGTTTTAGGCCTCGTCTGGTATAGAATGGCTCCGTAAGGTCCTTGCCAATCTTCACTGAAGACTTCGTGTCAGTCAGCGTCATTCCGCAAAGACGTATCAGCTTCGCTGGAATACCAAACTCAGCCATGGCTTCAAGTAATTTCTGCCGTATCGGGCTGTCGAAGGCAGCTTTATAGTCGACAAAAAGATGGTACGTGTCGATCTGTTTCTTTTGGGTCTTTTCCAGGATTTGCCGAAGTGTGAGAATCTGGTCAGTTGTTGATTTTCCAGGTCTAAAGTCACACTGATAAGGCCAGATCAGGTTGGATAACACTGGCTTTAGTCTTTCACATAGCACACTCGACAGGACCTTATATGCGATGGGTAAAAGGCTGATCCCGCGGTAGTTGCAGCACACACTTGAATCACCTTTTTTCAGCACAGGAGATAATACGCTTACATTCCAATCGTCGGGCATGCACTCTTTAAGTCAAACCGTGCGCAGAAGCTGGTGCATGCTCGTTATCAGCTCCTCGCCACCGGACTTCAAGAGCTCTGCGGGCAGACCGTCGGCACCGGCTGCTTTGTTGTTTTTCAGCCGCGATATTGCTCTTCTTACCTCGGCTTGACTTGGTGGTGGGCAATCTAAGCCGTCGTCGACAATTGGCGTGATAACTTCACGTGCGCTGCCTTCTGGAACCAGCAGTTGCTGGAAGTGTTCTCTCCATATGTGCAGCACACTTTGCGTATCCGTGACCAGATTTCCATCACTGTCCTTACAGGTGGGGAGGCCATTACCGTATCTATTTGCTCTTACTTTCTGGTAAAATTTTCGGGCCTCACCTCTATCCCTGTATCGCTCAATATCCTCGTTCTCCCGTTCCTTCATCTAACGTTTTTTTCGCCTAAATAGCTGTCTCGCCCGTTTTGCTTTCTCCTTATGCCGTTCCCTAACAGCACGGGTTGCAATTGGCTGTAGCGTTGCCCTATAAGCAGCATCCTGTTCCTCAAACGCTATGCGACATTCTTCATCGTACCAGGATTCGTCTGAGCGCCGCTTTTCATATCCTAGCACGGTTGTTGCTGGCGGTTGCCATGGAATGCGCAATATGCTGCCACTGTGTATCGGGAACGTCAGAAGTAGAGGCGTTGTGTCGTAAAATCGTTCGATGTAATATGATAGTTCTGATTTGGTACTTACAGATTATGACATCAACTCAATCATTTCCATGTAATCTCATAGAATATTCTCTTATCATCAGCTATTTCTTGGATATTATCGGCAGTTTTTTTAAAATAATTTAACAACTGATATGTTCTGCTCTTTTTAGCTTAATGTCCTTATTACGTTTTACAACTTGACTTAATTGAACAGAAATTTTAGTTGAAATTTTACAATTTCATAATATCGCTAACAACTTAATCTGTCAAAACTTTTTAAGTTGATTTAAAAAGTCTTATAACTTTTTGTTGTACACCAAAAAGTGACAACTCATCAATGGCAGTTGTATTCAATATTAACTGAGTCGAGTTGTAAACCGTAATAGGGACATAAAATCTACACCTGTTGTCATTTAAATAAAATGTCATGATGTCAGGTATCGTTTTACAAATTGATGTACCAATTACGAAAGCAAATAAGCAGAAATCTTACTCACAACTCAATGACCTCTATTAATGTCATCATCATTAATGATGATGGCTTATATAAATTACAAGTGGTTTTTAATTTCCCTCAAAATATGAATACTTTTTATAAGTATGCGTAAAAGTTCACAATGTGTAACGATAAAGCAATTAATAAAAAATAGTGAAGAACTATAAATGGAATAGAAAATGAATGAAATATTTATACATAAACGAAAAACTGTCGTTTAATAAAAAAAAAACTGAATTTCCCTTTACACCCAACAAATGAGGTATGGGATGTTTCTCTGTTTAATGACATAGTTTTATTTCACTTAAGAGCTCTTATGCTCGATTAACCTACAATTAAAATAGTAGTGCACAGTGCATCATTATAATTTCGCCACATCTTCTAGAACGTAAAATATCATCTCATAGGGTAAATATACCATACCCCAATCATGGGGTGTAAAGGGAAATTAAGTTAAAGTTTAAAGGGTAAATAGTGGCTTATCCTATAGTGGCTTGCATACTAATAGCCATATGTGCAATACATATGTAAAAGCGTAATGTCCTCAACAGCCACTTTATTATGTGTCTATCATTGTTGTTATATATATTTAACATTAAAATTTCTATTAACTAGCCCGCAACTTAACTTGCAGATTATCTTCATCGTTATCATCAAATTACTTAATAATTTATTTGTTCGATTTGTTCAGCCAATGATTAAAAGCGTTCGGTCATTTAAAGTGCAGCATTATGTTAATTAAAATTTTATCACCTACGTAAATCTTTTGGCTAACAATTAATAATGCTCACCTGCAATTGCAAATGCTGGCAAAAGCTAATGTGGCATTAAACAAATTACTGCGATTGAGTAATTTATCAGCATGGGTCAGCAATTGAAATTGCTCATACAGTTCTGGACTTTATATTAATCACACTTATTCACTGTTGTTGCTCACAGTTAATGTGAAGAATTAATTAATATGGTCTATATGGTTTCGAAAGGATGCAATGAGTTGTTAAACAAAAAATATGTCAACATAGTGTGTGCTATGCATTAAATAATGTGGTCAATGTAGAGTAAGAGGAAAATGGAGAAATTTAATTTAATGAATTTAAAGATATTGGGGTATATATGATTAATGCACCAATGCAATGAGATTCGCAATAAAAATACTGTTGAAGTTATAATTCATTAAAATGGTATAGTTTCAGAGTGGACCTCAAGCCAAAACAAAGCAAAGAGATGAGGTTTAGGTTTAACTATAGACCGCAACAGCTATATGTTTTAAAATGAAAATCTTAAATATTTGATTATATGATTTGGTCTATCTATGTGAAACATCGATCACAAATAATATTTCCCTCACAATTTATTTGCTTTGCACTTGAACCCTATTGGGCTTTGTTTCCTTTAATATATTCATGTCAACAATCACGTTGGTCAAATTTTATCGAATGTAATCTTTAAGTTAATCATATATCTTCAATAATGGAACAAAGTGCGTATGATTTATATAAAATCCTCATAAAATTAATATTACTCATACGTTGTACAAACAAATATAATTAAACAGGGCTAATTTGCAGAATTCAATGACAATTAAGTTGATCAGACAGAGGTGGCAGGCAAATAACACAGTACAACATCCAATATAGGACGTGAGCAACTCCAAACCAGTGTGGAGGTACTTTTCATGACCTTTTTTATGTTTTGCTTATCTTGATGTTTGCTCATTTCTGTTTGCAGCTATAAATCAAGAAACATTGATTATTTCTTATATCGTTCTTTAGCTGAATTGTAGCTAACTCTTAAATAAATGATTTTTATTAATATATCAATGTAAAAAATCACGTTGGACCAATTTTATCGAATGAAACTTTCAATTGAAACCATAAATCCGCAATATTGGAACTACGTGCGTATGATTAATACAAAATCCGCATACAATTAATATTACTCATACGTTACGCATACATACACACATATGTAACAAAAACCATATGCAAACTCGCTACATATATACAGTACCCTGCAGGGAATGGAACTAGCTTAAAACTAGCTAAATTACTGTCCCCAAGAGTATAGAACTAGTTCCGCTTCTATCCCCTCGCAATGCGTTTAAGAAGCTACTTTAACATTGACATGTCATTGGACGAGGTTAATTGTCCACCATCTGCATTACCATCGTGCTAGTACTTTAGCTATTGCACAAGTAATAGCCACTTGACTAGTTAACAAGTCCCCACTGTGTGTCGTAAAGAAAACAAAAACCAACAGAAGCCAAAAAGAACGGTATTTTTTCGTGGAATGTAGATCTACAACAGAATACACATGAAAGCTGTTGAACTGTCCCCTCTATGCATTACCATAGGACTAGTGAAGTAGATAGATGTTTACGAGCTAGTGCAATCGACAGCCCTGTAGTGTAAATTGTCACATCAAAAACTAGAGGGTACGGATTGATTTGACTTTGCATCGACGAATGCGAACATCACTGTTTGAGAAGCTCTTACTAGTCACGCCGATTGACTCGACGATTTTACTGCGAAGTTGATGTCAACAACATTCGAGAGGAACCGACAATGAAAGAATTTTTTTTTGTTTTTTTGTGATGACTGGATCTAAATACGTCGGGATAATATTGGACAGTAAACTGAATTGGAATCTGAACTTATAGGTCAGGACCAGCACTCGGCAAAGGCTCTATGGGTAATGGGCTTCAATTGAAGACATTATAGTGGCAATCATGATAAAATGTAGGGCACTTAGAACTACTCCATCTAAGGCACTGTTTACCATCCTGAACTGGTTACCAGCGAACATTGGGGCGAGGAAAATGGCAGCGATTACCGCAATACATTTAGACACCACAAGAGTATGATTGCACTCGAACTATGTCCGTGCTAAAATTGTGGACTTAATCAATGTAGGATGTCATACTGATTACACTGTACCAGAAACTGTTTTAATCCGCGATTTATGAGGAACATACTGGGTAGATCCTACTCTGATGATAATGATAATGCCTATCACTTTGGGGAGAATGTCATAATGATGATTCGAAATTAAAGGAAAGATCGTGCTATGGAATTTGCATCCATAGATGAGGCTAAAGAATCAATGCAGCATAGTTCAAGCCATAGTAGCGGCCACTCAAATAGCCGCGGAGATAATTCAGTATCGTGAGATATTAGGCGACAACATTTACATACTTTCTGGTATATACAGTGTCTATCAGATCCCTGAATAACTGGACTTAATCAGTGTAAAGCGACACACGGATTACAGAATACCAGAACCTGTTTTCGATCCGGGTATTATAAGGAACACCTCGGATAGGCCCTATTATAATAATGATAATGCCTGCCCTACACTTCTGGAAAATGTCATCTTATTTTTTACGGATAATTTGAAATTAAAGGAAAGTGCGGGCTATGGAATCTTTTCGAAAGAGTTGAATTTGCAACTAACGATCAGGCAACTGGAACACTGTAGATCACATAGCTTAAATCAAAATAGGGACCATTAAAATAGCCGTAGGCAAGCAGAAACACCTAATTGCGGCGAAACTCAATCTAATTGCTAAGGAAATCTGGGGAGGTCTACAATGGATATACAGACTGGATGGTCGTACTAAATGACTACCCGGACCAATAATGTATAGTTCATATGTAGCGAGTTTGCATATAGTACTCGCTACATATATATGTAAGTATGTACAAAGTATGAGTAATATTAATTTTATGCGGATTTTATATTAATCATACGCACATTGTTTCAATATTGTGTAATTCAGGTTTAATTGAAAATTTTATTCCACAAATATTGTTCAACTTGATTTTTTACATAATTATCGAGAAATCAGCAATGGTTCTTCAGCTTTAGCTGAAAAACTAGGCGAAAGGATCAAGGTAAACAAAAATATAAAAGGTCATAAAAAGTTTGGCCTCAGAACGCCCAACCCCATAGGTTTTTACTATAATTACCTAGTACCTTCACCTTGACATGGAATTTCTCACCAAACAGACAATGAGACCGACAATGTTCCACAGTATGCACGCTAGGGTTTTGAAGATTCCCCACAACGATTTTTTTAGAAGCAGCAATGTTAAAGAAGAAGAAGATACCACGTAGCATCTTCTATGTCGCTGTCCTGCTTTTGGTGACCTGCTATATAAAACGTTTGGTCATCGGACACTTGTGGACAATACCAGTATATCAGTAGGCGATTTTCAGAAAATCCATGCCTTAATCAGTGCAAGGTAAAGTCTTAAGAGTGACGTTTACCGAACAGAATTGGAATATTTGGTGTGAAAATTTGGAAATGTTATCGCAAGGGGACTCATTCTAGGATCCATGAGAGTTGTTCTAAACGCGGCTGCTGAACTACCCTAAGCTAACATCCCTAATGTACAGTACAGTATCTGGGTCAGGGTTAACCAGTTTTCTTAACTTACTTAATTTCCCTTTACACCCCATGAATGAGGTATGGGATAGCTTCTCGCGCTGTTGTGAATTAACACTCTTTCTATTTTTAGATTCACAACTAACACCACCTACTTGTTTATCGACGAAGGCGAACGTCACTGTTTAAGAAGCTTTTACTAGACATGCCGATTAACTCGACCCTTATACTGCGAAGTTGCAGTCGACAACATTCGAGAGGAGCCGACAATGAAAGAAAAATGTATATATATTTTTTCTTTTAAGATGACTGGAGCCAAGAGTTGAACCTGTGATCTCCCGCATGGTAGTCGCGTGTTCAAACTACTATGCCACGGCCAGCTTTCTACTATCCTATATATGGCCAGCAACTGGGAGTTATGGGGGAAATTTAAAAGAAAAGGGCGATAAATGACTACTCTTTGAAGATTTCAAACGACAAAATTAGTCCACCTGTATATTTTCCATGAGTATATAAATATATATTATCTAATTAAGCATTAGCTCCAATTTTGCTGAAGGGTAAAATGAAAAATCATCAATGGTTCTTAAGTTACAGCTGAAAAACTAAGCGATCAAAAGATTAGCCTGAGAACGACAAACCCTTTGGGTGTTTTGCTATACTGTCCTAACACCATCACTCTTATGTAGAATGTGTCTTAAAGTGGGAGCAGTGTAATCACAACACTGTGGAACACTTGGAAGACATTGTATGGGTTGTAAGAAATATCAATTCAGGGCGAATTTACTAGATCAGTATCTATAGTAAAACCTCTAAAGGATTGGCCAACATTTTTGGATGACCTTTTATATTTGTTACTTATCTTGTATTTGTTCACTTTGTTTTTAGCTATAACTCAAGAACTATTGAAAATTTCTCATAATATTCATTAACAGAATTGTAGAGAATGCGAAACCCTGTGAGGGATTTACTATACTGATCTGATATCTTCACCCTGACTTGGAATTTCTCACCCCCCAGGAGGTCTGTAACAATGTGGTACTAAACCATACTGTCCACAATATTGGAACGATTACTGTGAAATCCACATAAAATTAAAATTAATCATACGTTGTACATACATATGTATCGAGTACCAAATGCAAACTCGCTACATGTGTATGTACAACGTACGATTAATTCTCAAGCAAAACTTTATCGAGTACGAAATGCAAACTCGCTACATATGTATAGTAAAGTATTTGGGTCAACGTCGCACATAGAAGTATTTTGATGATCTGGGCGGCCAAAAATATTTTAATTGTGAATTAAGCTGAGAGTAACGTTTGAAACATAAACAATTGATTTTTATAGTAAAAACAGTTATATTTTTATATATTGGACATTTAAAACATAATATCTCCATATTTCTTTTTTATTCGCCGTCATCGCTAATTTCGTCGTTCACATCACTTTTAACTGCTAGATTCGGTTGAGCTGAGAGCAACATATCTATAGTTTCTGGCAGAAATTAAGAAAACTTTGTTTTATTTTTAGTTGTTGGTGCACTAAGAAGTAGATCTGAGCTCAAGGGAAGCCTATTTAGGATGTCCTGATTGCACGAATTTCTGGAGAAATTTTTTGAAAAATCCTGCCTGCAATTTTGAAAATGTTTGTTTCGAGCCTCTGCTGCCTCTTCAGACAGTTGTCCTATAGGCAGTAACGCATTTTTATTATTTCCGATCCTTGTATGAGTACTTTATGTAGTGTATGTGTTAGTGGGTGCCAAGGATAAAATTTTTCGTATAGTTGTGTAGTTGTTCTGTGGCAACAAAAACAATTTAATGACAAATACTCCAGTAGCAAAGGCTTCCAAAGGAAATCGCACAGACGCATTGTTGTAAAGGACATGTTTTGTTATTGTTCACAAATTATCATTTTTTGCATAGGATTTTCTATTCCTTCTTAGTTAACGGATCATAAGAAAAAAAGATTAGTTTAACTTGATTTTTTATATCGATATATTAATAGAAATTATGTTTTTAATCCTTAGGTACAATTCTAATGAATAATATAATGGGAACTCTTCAATGTTTCTTGAGTTATAGATGAAAAACTAAATCTTCATAAAATTTTAATTTATTGCCTTTTTTCAATATGAAATGAGACATCATAAATGATTCTTGAGTTAAAGCCAAAAAAACTAAAGAGAAAACAACTTTATAAGCAAAAAATATAAAAGGTCATAAAAAAGCATGGCCTGAGAACGCCAAATCTTTTGGGGGTTTAACCAAGTCAAGGAATGTTATCTGACAATTACCACAACCCGTGCCATATCCAATCATCGAATTACCGCTGCGTCAAACCCGTCCTGTTTCACGTTACCGCCGCACGTCCAAGGACCGATTCTCCGTACGAAGGACAACAACTCCAGGCACCGCAACACCTTACACCAGACACCATCAACGATACGAGGCCACCGACCAAGCATAATCCCAAGACATCATTACCCGCTATCAAACATCTTAAGGATATCAGACCAGTGGCTCACTTAGCTTATGGTTTCGGAGTGTTTTTGTTTAAATTTAAATATTGTGGATTATAAAATAAGGAAATAAATACATAATATCTTGCCCTAGTCATGAAAAATCCTCTCTTTTATTTCGTAAGGTTTTGAGGGTCATTGCGAAGACCCTGGAGGCGTCTGAGCTATCTCAGCCGTTATAATTTAATCAGTTTAAATAACGTTTCCCTACATAAGTAACAGCTTCACTTTTCAATTCAATTCAACTGTTGTCCTCTGTGTCGTATGATTAACGTTGAATTTTACTGATGATGATCATACGCCACCATATATTATTTATGTTATGTCAATCAAAAGAGCCTCCCCTATACGATTATTACTAACTTCAAATCGATATTTAGTTATTATGGCATGTAACTTTACTAAACGAATGATGCAGAACTTTTTCTTTTGGGGGTTACTTTCACGTGCAGTTCTTAGAATTGAGTTCCAAAATCATGTGTTGTACTAGGAAATAAAGAAAAAAACCAGTAGGAAAGACCATTGAATTCATTTGGGGCTTAAGTCTAATGAATGATACACTTTTTATATAGAAGTGTAATCAATATTGAACTGTACTCCCAATGTTTGGCAGAAATTCTTGTTTTGGAAATGTAATATTATGATTCTACATAGAGTGCAGTGCATATGTTCCGAGAATATCTGTGGGTTAATAAAGTCCACATCTACTTGGATCTTACGAACTCTACTGTTCATCACCTCTATTGAAATCCACATTTCTAACTTCATTAGTCCTAAATGCATATGCCTAAATGTTGTTTAATTTTGAACTTATATCAAATCTTAAATACAATGTGGTACTCAACAAATCTATCAAACAAAGATACTCAGCCTTTTCTGTTCTTACGCATTTCGAGTCCTTTTGGGGTTATTCTAATTAATGATAAATAAAGAAAATGTAATATGTCAACAAAAGAACAGAATTTCTGTGTAAAACATATTGAAATAATCATGTTGCCTGGAGGTGGAAATCCTCCACACGAACAAAGAAAGCCACACAAGCATGCAGACACACACACACAAGCACGCATACACAGCCACACACACACACACACACACACCAATCTTAGAACATTTGAAGGCAAATGAAAGCAAGGCGTTAAGCCTGGGAAACCGCCGGTGTGAGCACCCGAATAATAAAAATAATGATGAAGGCAAAGCACACAGTCCTTTTTTATTACGCCAAATTCACCATCAACCCGTAATTTGTATAATTAAATACGAAATGTTTTATCTTCTCTAAATTGCAGTTTAACAAAGCAACAAAGCTGAAAATGAACTAAAAGAGCCAGAAAAATATTGTGCAAAACATAAAAAAGAAACAAAAGAAAAAAAGTAACACAAGGAATTAAAAAAAAGGTGAACTCCAAGCGGAAAATAAAATAAATACCCTTCACCCCAACAAAACAAAAAATAAAACATTAAAGCTGTAAAAGAAAAATCAACCAAAGCAGTTAACTGAAATTCTATGAAATTAAGGACAAACCCAACATTTAACTAATACAAACCCAGTGAAATAAAGTTAAATTAAAAAAAAGGTACAATTACAAAAGCTTACTGAAAATTATACAACTTAAAGCTAAATCCATAGAAAAAACACAATACACAACACAAAAAATAAAAAAAAAAACAATAACAAATTGTTCCAAACACATCCAAAAAAAAAAACCTAAACAAACAACAACATTACCATTATTTGCAAATGTTGCACAATTTCCATTATTAACAACAATAACCTAAAGAGAACCCCTAACCATTGGGTGAATTTGTAATCAACGAAACGGAGAAAAGCAACAACTGGGCCAACGAACCCATAAACTTGAAGCAGAAACTACACAACAAAAATATTCAAGGAAGCCAGTAAAGGACAGCTGAAAACCCGGCGGGTAAGTTTGAGTCATGTTTTGTAAAAATAGAAATTATTATAAAATAAGAAAAAAAAATGGTACACAACTTTTCCTGTACTAAGTATATACTTACATGTACATGTAATAGGGTTACATACAACCAAGGGGTAATGTGTGTTGTTGAAAATCATAAAACTCAATAGTCAACGTTGTAGAGGGAAAGGGTTTATTTGAATAAAGAAGACTTGATTCTTTATTCTGTCGCTTGGCGATTAAGTTGAAGTTGACATTAGATGTGGCCGCATATTGTGGCTGAATGTAAAAATAATGTAAAATCGTGTATGTTCCCAAAAAATGGCTAAGGATGGCATTAACTGACGTAAAACAGTTAATAGCAGTAATTACAATTTGCTATTTTCTAATTCAACACAAACAGCATCACAACTGCAAATATGGGGGGTGAGAAATTCCAAAACCTGGTGTAGTTTCTAGGTCAGTATAGAAAAACCTCCAAAGAGTTTGGCTTTCCAAGGTAAAACTTTTTTAGATGACCTTTAAAACATTTTTTCTTTCCTTAATGTTTATTCGTTTAGTTTTTTACCTGTACGTCAAGAATCATTGATGATTACTAATATCAGAATTATAGCTTATGCTTAATTATAGATGTTCTATTAATTTCGCCATGCAAAAAATCAAGTAGGATTAATTTTATCGAATGAAATCTTGAACAAAATTCCATTTGTCGCATTTTTATAATTTTTTTCCCAATAACTCCAAATCTCTGGCCATATATAGGCTATCCAATCTGTAATAAGTAGAAAACTGGACATTGCTGATAATATTGGTATGTGTGTACAACGTATGAGTAATACTAATTTTATGCGGATTTTATATTAATCATAAGCTCATCGGTTCGTATTGTGGATGGTTTAATAACACAGTACAACATGATTTTGGGACTTAATTATTAGAACTGCACGTGAAAGTAGTCCAAAACAAAGAAGTTCTGCATCATTCGTTTTGTCAATTTACATGCCATAATAGTTTAATATCGATTTGTAGTTAGTAAGTATCGTATAGGGGAATTTGTCACGTTTTAGGCCCTTTTGTTTGACATAACATAAATACTATGTGGTGGTGTATGATTATCATAAGTAACTAGTGGGCCCGGCAATGCTTCGCTATTGCATATTAACTTGTAATATATTTCACATTTAGGTCTACAAAGTACTTTAAAACGGTACTTAAGCTCGACAATAATATGTTGAGTTTATTAACTTATGTAACTAATTTCAAGTAACTCCTTAACATGAAAGTTAACTAATTAGGTTTTATTGTTTTAAATTCTAAATATGATAGGCTCTATGACGATAGTAAAAAGTTCATCATCAAAGTCATATCTATAGTTTCGACATGTAGATTTAGTTTTGTCTGTATGTAGGGAGAAAACACTTCTTTCACAAATCGGAAACAGAAATGTCTCTAAAGATCAAAATTCAATTTTTATATTTATATGTAGTAGCGGGAACCGTCTGTATACTAACAATGTCTTTGGGCGTAAAAATCACTTTTGTTGTGCCTTCTCCTCCTATTGATCGCAAATGAAAATTTCGTTTGAAGCGTCATGCCTTTAGCCATAAAAACCTCCTTTGCCATGTCTTCTTCTCATACGGACCAAGAATATACCCGCATACTCTCTATATATTGATCTCGTATTTCCATTTTTTGAGATAATTCGTTCATCACTTTGATCTCACGCGCTGCATAGCATATTACGCCATCGTGTTGGAACCATTTCTGCTTCAAATAATGTGCAATTACATGTTTAATAAAAATAATCAATTGATCGTCCACATGTTCTAGTTTTTCTACCAGTTGGATTTTATATGAATGTAGACCAAGATCTTTCCTCAGCATTTGCAGAGACCGAGTTGCTGAGAACGGCGTCGGTTCGATAAATTCGAGTCCCTTGTCACACTTACGTCTACAGCGTCGATGGCTCCTATTTGTTGACGAACATAAGTTTGGCGAACATAACGCGCATTTTATCTAGTTTTATGCAGAAGTTTTCGGTTTGTGCTCATTTAAAAACAAAAAAATCTCTATCTGAAATCTTCCTGCTTCCCAGCGGGAGCGAGGAATTGATTTTAGACACAAATTTTATTGGTGAAATTATCTAACAATTCATCGTATATTCCGATTTTTGCGAATAAAAAAATTGGCCCACCTTACTATTCAGATCTCTGGGCGAACTCCAATATACTGTGGAATTTTGACAGTTATAACTACTTATTTTAAAAGGGGTATAGCACAGCCCACTTCCACTCTTACTGTAATTCATACTGCAATAATAACATATGTAACAAATTACATCTTCATACCTCTGATAGTTCATGAGATATAGACTTTCAAGTTGTATGGGCGGTGCCACGCCCCTTAATCCAATCACAACTAAGTACAGCCAGAGACCAACAACAGGTCATCAGTACGGCTATCTTAAATTATCTTATAAATCAGTCTATTATAAAAGCCGTCAGAGAGATTTTTAAAAAAGGGGCGTGGCACCGCCCACTTCCACTCTGGTTGAAATTAATACGGATCCAACAACATATATACCAAATCTCATCTTCATACCTCTGATAGTTCATGAGATACAGCCCTTTTGATTTTCAAGTTGTATGGGGCGGTGCCACGCCCCTTTATCCAATCACAGCCTATTATAGCCAGGGACTATCAACAGGTCAACAGTACCACTTGTTAAAATTTTCGAATCAATCGGTCTATTAGAAAAGCCGTTAGAGCGATTTTTGGAAAGGGGGCGTGGCAGCGCCCACTTCCAACTTGGCTGAAATTAATACTGCTTCAACAACATATATACCAAATCTCATCTTCACACCTCTGATAGTTAATGAGATACAGCCCTTTTGATTTTCAAGTTGTATGGGCGGTGCCACGCCCCTTTGTCCAATTGGACCGAATTGTAAATCTAAACCATCCGGGGCGCCACCCAAACGCATACAAAAAAATTTATGCAAATCGGTCCAGCCGTTTAGGAGGAGTTCAGTCACAACACACGTACGGTAGAATTTTATATATAAAGAAGATATTTCACGTAAATCATACGCCACGGAATACAATAGTTTTATTGTAACTGCCTCAAATAAATCCAGTTCTAAATCATTTGATGAATGAAAAAGTGAAACTGTTGCTTTTTTAGGGAAATGTTATATGAGCAGATTAAAAGAATTGTAATTCTTAATTTTTTTAAGTTTGTTTCAGCTAAATCGGACTGGTGGTTCTCAAGTTATGTTAAACAGAAGAGCCTAAAACGTGACAAATTCAAATTGATATTAAATTATATTGGCAAGTAACTTAACAAAACGAATGATGCAGAACTTCTTCTTTTTGGGGCTACTTTCACGTGCAGTTCTTAGAATTGAGTCCCAAAATCATGCGTTGTACTGTGTTATTAAACCATCCAGAATACAAAACGGTAAGCTAATGATTAATATAAAATCCGTATAAAATTAATATTACTCATACGTTGTACATACATATCTAGCGAGTACCATATGTAAACTCGCTACATATGTACAGTACAGAGCTTGGGTCAGGGTCGTCATTCATGTGCAGTTCTCAGAATTGAGTCCCAAATCAATGAGTTGCAAAGTATTGAACTGTGTAATACAATACAACAGCCGATCTGGTCGGTGAGGAATACAAAGTCAGCGTGAAGGTACTAGCCAGTATAGTAAATCACCCAAAGGACTTAGCGTTCTGTACAATTGCTCTGAAGAATGAAATGGGAAGTCATCAGCGGTTCTTGAGTTATAGCTCAAAAACTTAGCGAACAAATGTCAAAATAAAAATTATTTAAAAAAGTTTGGCCTTGTAACACCGAACCTTTACTTGGAATTTCTCACCCGTTGAGCTATGCAGACAACGACCACGAAAATGTTTCACAGTGGTATTATCTATATCAGTGATTAACCCTTTATCTAAAGGGAAGAAGAATAAAGTGAAAGAAAGAAGAAAGTGAAACACATAAAAGGAGTCACTTTAGACCCTGTTTCTTTTAACCAAATTCGTTTGATCCATGTCCGTCTGTCTGTCCGGCTGGTACGCACGATACCTTTCGAAAGCCGTTACCAATTGTTTTGAAACTTGGTATGGGTTAATATATTCTCAAAACTATTTACTATGTAGTCTACGGGCTACATGACTTAGTAATAATATCAATACAACCAATGCACTCGTGGCCATATTCCGTATTTAGTAAAGGTACAGCAGGTTAAATTTTTGGAAGTTTAGCCAAAAATGATCCATTCCGTCCATTTTAAAATTGAGTAATAAAATCAATAAACCTAATTCGATCGTGCCCAAATTCTGTATTTAGTAAAGCTATAGGAGGATAAAGTTTTGGAGAAAAAAACCTGTAAGTCTAGACACGGCCCTATAGGAGGAAACAGTTTTGGTAATGAAAAAACTGGAAGTCTAGCCACGCTCCTACCTGATACCTGTCATTCAACTGTATCACTCTGTCCACTTTAGAAATCGAGTTATAATATCAATACACCCAACGTAATCGTGCACATTTAGTAAAACTATAACAGGATAAAGTTATGGAGTAAAATATGAAAGTATAGCCACTCCCCTTCTGGTACCTACCAGACAACTGTACCATACCGCCCACTTTAGAAATCGAGTAATAACAAATCAAAACTTTATGTTTTACTGAGGGTTTATAAGTCGGTTTACCCAAATGAAACTTTCTTACCTGTTTTTACAACCTTTTATATTTATTCTTTATCATGATGTTTGTTCGCTTAGTTTTTTTAGCTATAACTCAAGAACCATTGACGGTATCTCCTGTCTTTCTTCAGCGGAATTATAGCTTAAAAAACTTAATTTCCCTTTACTCCCCATGAATGAGGTATGGGATAGCTTCTCGCGTTGTTGTGAATTAACACGCTTTCTATTTTCAGATTCACAACTAACGACATCTACTTGTTTATCGATGAATGCAAACGTCACTGTTTGAGAAGCTCTTACTAGACACGCCGATTGACTCGACACTAATACTGCGAAGTTGCTGTCGACAACATTCTAGGGAAGCCGACAATGAAAGAAAAAATTTTTTGTTTTTTTTTTTCTTTTAAGATGACTGGAGCCAGGAGTTGAACCTGTGATCTCCCGCATGTTAGACGTGTGTTCTAACCACTATACCAAGGCCGGTTGTTGTAATGTGTACACAAACGAAGGTCCCTTTTCTTGTATTTTTTGTAAATTCCCGGAACGATCGAGTAAATTAGATACACACATTCTACGCACATTACAACAACAACATATGAAAATAACACAAGGGAACAAGGTATTTGTTGTTTAAGAACTGAATATTGTTTTAAAGGTAATTTGGGACGCTGAATCCAAATCTGCACTTGGTTTTTTTGTATCAGCTCGACTTTTCGCGATATACCGTTATGTCCATAACTAAGGCACTTCCACTACAAATATTTAAATAACTTGAAAACGGTTCACCATATTCAATTAAAAAAAAAAACTTTAACTCGTCAACAAAATTATCTTTAATCCGTGCCTACATTGTTTTTAATTTGGCTTAGTAGTTTCAGAGATATCGTTGTAGTTTTAAAAAATAAAACAAAAAATTTACAAAAAAAAAAAAATTTTTGTTTTTTAAAAATTCATAAAAAAAATTATTGCAACAAAAATCACAGTGTTGGTCTTAAAACATTTAGTTTAATATAGTTTGAATCAAATGAGCTATATTTCATTGAAATCTGTGCACAACTTTTGATTTTGTCAACAATTTACTGAGATAACTAAATTTACAAAAATCACGATTTCCATACAAAAATAACATTTATTAATATGTTTGTGAAAGTGTAACTCGAGCAAACCTTAACGGATCGTTATGAAAAATTATCAGTATTAATATTTTTCGAAACGAACTTATGGGATTGTAAATTGGCGGAATAGCCCCACTCCTTCTGGTACCTCCCATACAAAATTACCTATTTTTGGATAATTAATATATCTTCGATAGCTGCCAAACAGACTACCGGAGGATATTGAAATTTGGTCAGTTTATTTATCTTGCAAAAGTAGACAAACCCTAGAAAAACCGAAAGAGTTGCCGTACCCCTTCTGGTACCTCCCATACAAATGACCGAACTCACCCCAATAGTCTTACATACATATCTTTTTTGTAAGTACACTGAATTCAGTCAAACTATGCGAAAGTTTTACGGTTATGAAAATATAAATCAGGAATGAATTTGCACTATATCGGATCACCCCTTCTGGTACCTCCCATACAAAATTACCTATTTTTGGAAAATTAATATTTCTTCCTTAACTTCCGAATTGAAACCTGCCGATTAATTAAATTTGGTCTGTTAATTAATATTGTAATAGGAGGCAAAACCAAAAATTAAACTATAAATAAATTTGCAAATTTATCATGATTTTTAAAAATACAAAATTTTAATTTTTTTTGGGTAAAAACAAAAAATTGCGAAAAATCTGTTATCACCGAATTTAGCATAACTCATTCAATTTTCAATCGATTATTATGTACATACATGTTTTAGAAAGCTATCTTAATATGATATTCAATAAAGCTAATAAAAATAACAATTTGCCCCCAACCGATTAACTTTCAGCGTGAAGAAAATTAAAATGTGTAATTTTTTGTGTAATTTTTTTTTTTTTTTTGAATAAAACAGCCGTTACTCAGTCATTTTTTTTGCAATATTAAAAAATTTGATTTTTTTTAAAGGTAACAACGATATCTTTAATAAAAAAATAAAATTTTAAAATCCGGCTTATGAAAAAAAAATTATGATTTTTTGAACTATAATTTTTTGGAAAAAAGTCGAAAATACGATTAGTACCTGTAACTTAAAAATTCGAGCTGATGGAGAAAAATGGAGATTAGATTTGAAATCAGCGACCCCAAATTAGTAAAAAACAGCTATCGAATTCCAAACAACACTCAAAAAGTTCAATTTTGTTCCCTTGTGTAATCAATATTTGCTGATTGTGTGGAACAACAACAAACAACAAAATCTATTAATATATAAGTACATAACTGAACAGAATATTTGATCCGTCGTAGATTTGACAGGTTTAAAGCCGCACTGGGAGCGGCCGTGGCATACTGGTTAGAACACGCGACAAGCATGCGGAAAATCCCAGGTACAACTGCTGGCTCCAGTCATCTAAAAAATAAATTTTTCTTTCACTTCCGGCCCACTCGATGTTGTCGACAGCAACTTCGCAGTATAAGTGTCGAGTCAATCGGCATGTCTAGTAAAAAGCTTCTCAAACAGTGACGTTCGCATTCGTCGATAAACAAGTAGGTGCCATTAGTTGTGAATCAAAATAAGGGTGTTAATTCACAACAACGCGAGAAGCTATCCCTTACCTCATTCATGGGGTGTAAAGGGAATCTAAGTAAGTTAAGTATTAAAACCGGACTGATAAGGTCCAATTAGTTTTTCTACAATTGGCTTTAGATGTTCACACAATTTGCTCGAAAGGACCTTATACGCAATTGGTAATAGGCTTATTCTACGGTAGTTGTTACACTCACTACGATCTACTTTCGTAAACTGAGAGCTGCCAGATGTTCTCGATGACCTGATGCATGCTTCTTATCAGCTTCTCTTCACCTGTCTTAAACAATTCAGCCAGGAGACCATCGGATCCAGCTGTTTTGTTATTTTTAGGACGGAATATTGCCACATGTATCTCGTGGCTCGGAGGTGGACAGTTAATACCATTGCCATGAATTGGAGCGGGGTTTTATGGAGTGGTGTCCGTATATAGCAGATTTCTGAAATATTATGTCCATATCTTCAGAACGTTATCAGGGTCTGCCACTAGCTGGCCATCGCTATCCTTGCAGGAGGGTAACCTTGTTCCACGCATTCTCGCCTTAACTCTCTGGTAGAATTTTCGGGCTTCCCTTCTACTTCGGAGCAACTCAGTGCGCTCATCCTGTCTCTTCTTCAGTTCCTTCTTTTTTCGTCTAAAAAGACTAGTTGCCTGTCGTCTCTTCTCCCTGTGGCGTTCACGAACGCCTCGCGTTGCTATTGGCTGCAGTTTTGTCCCGTATACAGCAATTTTGCCCTCAGACTTTGCGCGACGCTCCTCATCGTACCAGGGCTTGTCTGAGCGTGGTTTTACATTACCCAGAACGGTCGTTGTGGCAGTAGTCATAGAATTCGCAATATGCCGCCATTGGGTGTCGGGAACATCAAAATTAGTTGGGTTTGGTTCGAAGTAAGTGAGTATGGTATGCAGCTTTGTGATGTCTAGCTTTCTTTGCGTTTGATTACGAGTGGTTTTAGCACTACTTATTCGTGTGCCTACCTTGGCTGCAACCATGTGGTGGTCCGAGTCAATATTTGCACCGTGCATCAAACGCACGTCCATAACGCTTGAGACATCTCTTCCATCAATTACCACGTGATCAATCTGATTTCTTGTATTTTGATATCCAGGTTGCCCTGTGGATATCTTCATGCGGGAATCTGGTTTCGCTCACATTCCATGCCGACGCGAACCATCCTTAATTCAACAACGGATTCATACTGGTTAGATTCCTATCTTTGCATTGAAATCTCGCAGAACAATTTTAATGTTATGGGTAGGGAAAAGGTCATATATTTCGTCCAAGCGCTCATAGAATGTATCTTTAATGTCTTCCGTCAGGTCGTGTACATAAATCAGCGCAATGTAAAGATATTTCGCCTTGATGTGAATAGTGGCAATTCGCTCTCTTAAACCTCGAGACAAGATTTCGGAGTCTCTTGCGGACTATGAATCCACCTCTAAATTCGTATCTTTCTGCATGGCAGCTGTAAAAAATCTCACAGTTCATTCGTCATGTCCATCCCTACCGCTTCCTTTGCATTTCCTGTATGCTTGACCATCTCTGTGGAGAGGTCGGACATTTCAGATGCATATCCTTAAATTAATGTCCTTGTAACGATTGCGAGGGTCGTCAACATTTGAGGGGGGTTCTTGCTTTTCCTTAGCTATGTAATGGTTGTTGTTTTTTTTAGGTTAGGTTTAATCGGCAGCCGCGTTCAACACAGACCACATGTGTCCTAGTATAAGCCTCGTTGCCATACCTTTTCCAAATTTTCGCACCAAAAACTCCTATTCTGTTAGGTCAACGACGCTCTCAAGCCATTTTGTTGCTCGGTTGAAGGCATGGATGTTCCACCAAATCGCTTACTGATAAACAGGTTTTGTCCACAAGTGTCCGATTATCAATCTTAGGTCACCAAAAGCAGGGCAGTGACATAGAAGATGCTCTGTGGTCTCCTCTTCTTCCTCATCATTGCAGCTTCTATCAAAATCTTTGGCAGTTTCAACCTCTTATCGTATTTGCCAACCGGCCAGTGACCGCTTATTGGAGCTATGAAATTTCTCAGATGGACTATAGACATGTTCAACGTAAACCATCTCTTCTCAACAATGAGTTTCAGTTTCCCCGCAATTTGCTGTTTCCTCTTTCTGCAATAAACATCAATAAAACCGTAAACATTGCTAGAGATCACTGCCCTTGCTATATATGTTTCACCATATCCTGGAACCCATGTCAGAGTAACCGTCGAATATCCCGCTGTCTTCTTCACAGGACCAACATTTTCAAACATTTTTTGAAGTTGGTATATGAATATTGCCGCCTAATATCCCACGATAGTGAATTTTCTCTACGGCCTTTTTACTGGCCGTTAGTTCGGCCTGAACTATGCTACAGTGTTCCGGTAGTCTGAGTGATAGTTGCAAATTCAACGCCTACGGAAAGTTTTATAGCCCGTTCTTTCAGTTAATTATGAACCGTCCGAGAAAATTAGGATGACATCCTCCCCAAAGTGTGGGGCATTATCATTATCATCATAGTAGGACCTCTTCAGGATGTTCCTTGTCTTATGTGAGTACAGTGGCTTATTAGGGAATATTGAGGAACCTTAATGGAAGTTCTTTATATCTAACTAGCTTTCCCGGCTCGCATTGCTTCACCCATACTTACAATGAATCTTGTTATGAATTTAAGCAATACAGGTAAAATCATCATAAGACGAACAAACACCCCATTTATGTGATTGTAGCTTTATCCCATTAGTCTGAGTGATTGTACCGCTTTAGTACCTTATTATACCTAAAAGTACGAATTTCAAAAAAAACATTCGTAACGCACATCTTAAATGGACTGGTACTCCCTCTAATTCTGTAGAAATCATCATCATACACGATTATAGATTTTGCCTTTTGGTTTTGGTGATGGTACCAGTTTTATACCCCTTTTGCCTGTTTACGCCTAAATGTTCGAATTTCTACAACTTCTTCTGTTGGCTCTCTAATTCTATAGGCAGCGATTCTATTTACATTTTCGTAACTTTATCTTTAGACAGTTGGTCTGGATCATAGTAACAGAATTTCACAAAATTATTTCACATCGCATGTCTAAAATATTCACTCCAATTTTTGCGACTATGCCTTTAGCCGTTTAGTACCAGTTTATCACTTTCGGCATTTTTACTCCTAAAAGGTAAGAATTTCGAAAACCGTCCTTACTTCGTTCTAATTCCATAGGCAGCAAGCCCATAAAAATTATCATGATTATAGCATTAGCCGTTTGGTCTAGGCGAAAGTACAATTTTTATCTCTTTTTCGATTTTTTACCCAGAATTATCGGATATCATAAAAACCTTCAATCCACTTTGATAGCGAGCATGTCCATATCAATTTCTGCGATACCCCTAAAAGTACGAATATCCAAAAACCCATTCTTAGCTGACTATTATTTAAAAAGGGGAACAACCACCCCAAATTACTTTATCCTATCCTAGCAATTTGAAATAAATAGATAAAGAAAATGTTATTACAATCATTCTATTAATATGACTGACTAACAGTTTATCCAGTAGAGGCGTGGCACCGCCTATTTCCCAGAGATACATTATCCACCATGTACCAAATGCAGATTTTATTTTCTTACCTTTAATGGCCTGTGAAATGTGACCGATTACAATTTTGGTTTGTGTAGGCGGTGCCACGCCCCTTTGTCTAATTATGTTTTTTATGTAGCCGCTGACAGAGCTACACAGTGAAAATTTTGTTGCAATCTGTCCATTTATTTCACCGGGATAACGATTTTTTTCAAAGGGGCGTGGCACCGTCCATTTTCCAGCCAGACGTATTCCTCTTTGTATCAGTAACATTTGTAGCAAATCTCATCTTTGTACCATTAATGGCTATTGAGATATGACCGATGGAAACTTCGGTTTGTGTGGGCGGTGCCACGCACCTTTGTCTAATTTTGTTTTTATGTAGCCTATGATAGAGGCCCTGAGGACAGTACCTCACAGTGAAAATTTCATTACAATCGGTCCATTCATTTAGCTAGCATAAAAATTTTTCAATAAGGGGCGTGGCACCGCCCACTTTATATAAACAAATATTATTTTTTTTTATACGACCGATATACGTACCAAATCTCGACTTCGTACCTATAATGGTTTAAAGGATACAGCCATTTTCAAATTCCAATTGTATGGGGCGGTGACACGCCCATTTTACCCCCTTGCAGTCCGAATTTTCAAAAATCCCTTCTTAGTGCGCGCCTACGTCATAAAAGAAACCTACATTCTAAATTTCACGGTTCCAGCTTTAGCCGTTTGGGCTGGGGAGTGATCAGTCAGTCACCCAAGCCTTTTATATATATAGATAAAACCCTTCGATATTTGGGCATATATTCAATCAGCTATGATAGAAAACCATGACCTCTTACTTCAAAATTGTAATTGTACTTGTCCACGAATATATTGACCATGTTTTTCTATGCTTTGCTAAGTAAGTGAAATTTAAGTTAACTTATGAATTATTACAGAGGGTTCCAGACGAAATGATGTTTCTCGCCTGTGAAAGATTTTTAATACAAAATCCTCATCCCAAAATCACTGAGTATAACAAAGTGTAACAAATTATCAATACTACTTGTATAATCTCATTATAAATTGTTATTGTATTACCACAATTTGTATAAAAGTACACACCAATAAACCTACGCTCTGCCGCCAACCAAAACATGCTGAACAACAACATGAAATTGTTTCCAACATAAATCTGTATAAATTTGAAGCCTTAAGCAACTTCTTGGCAAATAAATGTAGATGTTCCTATTTCAAGCTTATCTTTAACGAGTATTACCTTGTAATCGCCTGTAGGCGCCACTGATAATTATAATGACAATCCTTTTTCTCATTGTCGGTAAATATTACTTCTACTTCCTTTGCCGAGTTATTTTAATGAACACAAAATGTTTTTCTAATTACATTTATTGTACGTATGTATATTTGTTGTTGGGCTCTGCCATTACAAATATGCTCTAATGATGCCTATTTTCAGAAAGAAAAGTCATTAGAAAATTTATGTTAAGTATACAAATTACACACACACACACTATAACATGGCATAATGGCTCTGCCTGGATTTGTATCCTTTTGTACCTTTTGTGTCTCAATTCGTTGAAAAGAAAGGCAAATTTAAAGGGGTTATATTAAATTTGTCGACTATGTCGTTTGCAGTATTTAAAGTTACCCAAACTACAAAACGGAAATGGAAATTCTATGAAAATTCAGTAGCAGTAGCAATACCCTGCCCTCTCCACTGCTCTGCCAGACATTGTTGTGATGGAAATTAAAGAAACCACAAATACCAGAATCGAACAAAATTTAACTGGGTTTGTCTTTTGGAATACCAAATACCCAAGTTTTGCTAGGCGAGCACTGTGACACGCACACAATACCAGTTAGCTCCACTCCAGTTCTACTGGTGCCCCCCCTCTGTTAGTGTAATTGCCCCAACTCCAATTCCCTTAACCACAACACCGTTGGCTATTTGATGGGAAAAATGGTTTTAAAGCTTTTACATTTTTTGGAGTAAAAGTGGTGGGAATTAAATACGTCATGTTTGGTTATATTTAAATTTAATTAAAATTGAAAATCAACCATAATAGTTTCTTTAGGGATTTGAAGGGACGTTTTTAGTCCCAAAACTGTTGTTAAGGACTTAAGATATTACAACACTGATTTGTGGGGCGGACAACAATTAAGGTGGTGCTCTGAATTGTTGTGGGGGGGAAACTGGGGCAAACAAATTGGTAAATTCTGCGGACTAAGAAAGGTAACAAGATTATGTTGTTATTTATATTTTACCCATATTTAACTAGTATTCTTGTTAATTCTATTACTCTAAAGTGGCATGAGTGCACTTGTGTGAATGTATTTTTTTTGTATACCCTTCACCCCGCGAACGAACGAACAAAAGAGCCTAAAACGTGACAAATTCCCCTATACGTTACTTACTAACTTCTAATCGATATTAAATTAGTATGGCATGTAACTTGACAAAACGAATGATGCAGAACTTCTTAATTTTGTTGCTTCTTTCACGTGCAGTTCTCAGAATAAAGTCCCAAATCAATGAGCATCTTCACCGATGGCTCAAATATGGATATTGGTATTTTCAGTGAGGACCTTCGCTATTATGAAATCTGTGGAGGAAATATTGACAAGGAATTTAAAGAAAACAAATCGTCACAATCTATGTGGGCAGTCAAGCGACATTAAAGGCTTTGGTATTAAAAGTCATAAAGTCTAGATTGGTGTACAGATATAGGACGGTGCTCTCAAAACTGCCGCTGAATAGTGTTTGACTCTTCTGGGTCCCTGGACGTAGTGACATTATAGGGAATGAGATAGAGGATGAACTAACGCGGAAAGGCTTAGATGGACCAGTGCGACCGCCAAACCTATTAATATTATAAATGTGAATGTCTGTCTGTTTGTTTGTTTGTTTGTATGTTTGTTGCTCAATCACGCCTAAACGGCTGAACCGATTTCAATGAAATTTGGAAGACAGATAAAGTATATGGAAATTGTCGAAGGCTATATTTTTTTTAAATTTTTGACCATATGGACCATATGGGCGGTGTGGGCGTGGCAAAACTTTTTTTTAGAGCTAGGGGGATAAAATTTGATACACAGATAGTATTCGGCAACACGAATATGAATATGCGGACAAAATTTTAATTTTGGACCAGTGGGCGTGGCAAAACATATTTTTAAAGCTAGGAAGGTAAAATTTGTTAGACAGATATTACTCGGCTAGGCGAATATGAATATGCATACGATATTTAAATTTTGGATCAGTGGGCGGAGTGAGCGTGGCAAAACATATTTTTAGAGCTAGAAGATAAAATTTGGTACACAGATATTACTCGGCTAGACGAATATAAATATGCAGACAAAGTTTAAATTTTGGATTAGTGGGCGGAGTGGGCGTGACAAAATATACTTTTAGAGCTAGGGAGATAAAATTTGATACCCAGATAGTACTCGACAACGCGAATTTGAATACGAAATTTTAATTATGGACCCAATGGGCGTGGCAAAACTTTTTTTAGAGCTAGAGGGATAAAATTTGATACCCAGATAGTACTCGACAACACGAATATGAATATGCTGACGAAATTTTAGTTTTTGACCCAATGGGAACAGTGGGCGTGGCAAAACTTTTTTTAGAGCTAGAGAGATAAAATTTGATACACAGATAGTACTCGACAACACGAATATAAATATGCAGACGAAGTTTTAATTTTTGACCCAATGGGCACATTGGGCGTGGCAAAACTTTTTTAGAGCTAGAGAGATAAAATTTGACACCCAGATAGTACTCGACAACACGAATATAAATATCCAGACGAAATTTGAATGGGCACATTGGGCGTGGCAAAACTTTTTTGGAGCTAGAGAGATAAAATTTGACACCCAGATAGTACTCGACAACACGAATATAAATATCCAGACGAAATTTGAATTTTGGACCGAATGGACGGCGTGGGCGTGGCAAATGTTTTTTATAGCTAGAGAGATAAAATTTTATACCCAGATAGTACTCGACAACATAAATATGAATATGCAGACGAAATTCTATTTTTTGACTCAATGGGCGAAGTGGGCGTAGCAAAACTTTTCTAGAGCTAGAGAGATACAATTTGATACCCAGATAGAACTGGACAACGCGAATATGAATATGCAGACGAAATTTTATTTTTGGATACAATGGGCAGTGGGCTTGGCAAAACTCTTTTAAAGCAAGAGAGGTACAATTTGATACCCAAACAGAACTCGACAGCGCTAATTCGAATATGCAGACCAAGTTTGTATTTCGACCCAATGGGCTTAGTGGGCGTGGAAATACATATTACTTGGCACTACAATTACAAATTCTATGCCCAACAATTACTAAGTTATATTCAATCAGTGGGCGGAGTGGGCATGTATAAATCGAACCTTTGTCCTATTAAAATATAATTTGAAATTGCAGACGACAATTTTGATATTTGTATCCTAGAGACATGAAATTTGGTGTACAGATAGTACTTGATCAGCGGGCGGATGGTCATAGTGAGATATAACATTCGACACAATAAAACGTCGTTGATTGGACTGGTTTGGGAGTTACTTGGGGTAACGAATGGTTTACCGAGGACTAAGATCAACGCTCAAAATTATCCCATTATGAAGGCAAGCCAAACATATTATTATCGAGTTAGGAAAACGTTGCCAAAGTATTTTAAAAGTGACATATACACATCTTTTATAATTTGGAGCTAATTTAAATTGATATTTGTGTATTATATTAAGTTGGTTTTGTAATATTAGTCAATTATGCAATAGTGTGTCAATTATGCAATAGTGTGTTTATATATACGGAATTGTGGCCCGTCACACCGAAAGGCTAGCAAATGCATATTGAGAACATGGCGCCGATTGTATGGTATCACGCATTATTTGGCCAAGACTGAATGGAAGACGACCCAGATCACTACTGGAACTAGATAGGAAGTCCGTTAGACGACTAATCGGAATAATTTCAGAACATTATTACGTTAGAGCATTTACATCTAACTGGCAGACAACACCGGAAAATTATTGCAGATTTTGCGACGATGAAGAGGAAACTGAGACCAGAAGAAGGAAGTAATTCCTCACGAAATGTTTCTTTGATAGTCTCACCGAATTGTAGTCGTGTAACATGAGGAATCTGGTGAAGTTCACTGATGGTTTGAACTGGCTTAAGAGCAGAGGACCATAATGTCCCCACGTAATCTCACTACTTGTATATATGAAGTTGGAAGAGAGAACATATCACAACATTCTTAACACTTCTTTCTCTTTTTCCCTATATTATTCTTGTAAACTCTCCAAGTTTTGTAATGACATAGCATTACACTGTGTCATTACATGTCATCAACCTAAACCTAATCGTTGTAATGCCCATAAGGAGGCGTGGAGAGCTGATTTAAAGATGTACGTCTGTCCCGCGATAACAGACGTAGTTTAAGACATATTGAGCTGAAAAGTAAAACACAAGTTTATATTCTCAAAGCGAAGGTTATGTTCTAAGATGAGCAAGGTCGGTCAAAAACCATTCCCACCTTTCATACAAATTTACTCTCTTCGGAAAACTGTTATTGCGATTACAGCTGCAGCCTAAGAGCTATGAAGCTGAAACTTTTAATGCAAGCTAGTATGATCTAAGCGGAGGCTAAGTTCTAAGATGATTATGATTGGACAAAAACTACTCTCATGTCTTTTTAAAACTCTCACATGTCTCTCCCAGCGACTACAGCCGATATTAAAAAATATCGAGCTGAAATGTGGAATTTTCTAATTTAAGTCTTTCTGATTGTTATTTATTTGGAAATAAACATAGGCGCGGTAGCCTAATAAGCCACTCTCCTTAAAAAAAATAATTATTATGAAAACACGTTGAGAAGTAAAACGCAAGAACCCCTTCAAATGTTGACGACCGGCGCAATAAGGATATACACCTGGAATGTCGGAACTCTATACAGAGATGGTTCCCCTAAGCAACTGGCGTATGTCCTCGACAAATACAAGACTGACATCACCGCCATACAGGAAATGAGATGGAAGGGACAGGGATGCACCCAACGAAAGAACTGTGACATTTTTTATAGCTGCCAAGCAGAACGACACGAGTTCGAGGATGTGGTTTCATAGTCGGTAAGCGACTTCGACATCTGGTCTCGCGGCTTAACCCTGTATGCAACCGAATAGCCACTATTCGCATCAATGCGAAATATTTTTACATTACGCTGATTTGTATACACGTCCCGACGGAAGAAAAAGACGATGACATTAAAGATGCATTCTATGAGCGCCTAGGGGAGATATATGACCCTTGCCCTGCACATGACATTTAAATTGTTCTGGGAGTTTTTAATGCTAAAATAGGAAGCGAAGATGCTCTTAGTTCAGCAGTCGGAAAATTCCGTATACACAACAACACATCCGATAAAGGATTCAGACTGGTTAGTTCCGCGTCGGCAAGAAACATGGTTGTAAGTGGAACCAGATTCCTGCATAAAGATATCCACAAGGCAACATGGATATCTTCCGAACAAAATACAAGAAATTAGATTGATCACGTGGTAATTGATGGAAGGCATGTCTCAAACGTTTTGGACTTGTGTGTGAAGCGCGGTGCAAATATAGACTCGGATCGCCACCTAGTTGCAGCCAAGATACGCACACGATTAAGTTGTGCTAAAAACACTCGTAACCAAACGCAAAGAAAGCTAGATATCACAAAGCTGCATACCACTGAGATAGCCAATGCCTATTCCAACCAACTCTCTCAAGTACTCCAAACAAATCCCCCTAGTTCTGATGTTCCCGACATGCAGTGGCAGCATATTGCGAATTTAATGAACACTGCCGCAACGACAGTGCTGAGTTATGACAATCCACGTTCAGACAAGCCCTGGTACGATGTTGAATATTGCGAAATGTCTGAGGAAATGAATTCTGCATACAAGGCAAAACTGCAGCCAATGGCAACGCGTGCGATGATGGAGCATTATAATGTGAAGAGAAGGGAGATAAAACGCCTGTTCAAGCGGAAAAGGCGTCTTTGGAAGAAAAGAGAGAGCCAGTATATCGAAAATTACCTGGATAGAGGTGAAGCCCGAAAGTTCTACCAAAAGGTAAAAAGTAAAGGTTTCGGACCAGGACCCCCACCTGTAAGGACGGAGACGAAAATCCATTCACTGACATTCGGAGTGTGCTGCAAATATGGAAGGAACTCTTTCGATCTCTACTAGTTCCTGAATAACAGCATAAGTGTCACACATCACACCAATTATCGACGATGGAGTAGATTGTCCACCACCGAGCAAAAACGAAATAATTACGGTAATTGCACGGCTTAAAAACAATAAAGCTGTGGCAGCCGATGTACTACCGGCAGAGCTTTTTAAAGCAGGCGGCGATGAGCAGGCAGCTTGCGTGAACCAGCTCATAAAAACGATTTGGCTCAAGGAATGCATGCCCGATGATTGAAATCTGAGTATTCTATGTCCCGTGCTTATGAAAGGCGATCCAAGTGTGTATACCAACTATCGCGGGATTAGCCTTTTACCCATCGCATACAAGGTCCTGCCTAGTGTATTATGTAAAAGACTAAAGCCCATTCTGGCGATACTGATCGGACCTTATCGGTGTAGCTTTGGACCTGGTAAATCTACGACCGACCAGATATTCACACTGCCACAAATCCTGGAAAAGACCCAATGAATGCAGATCGACACCTACTATCTGTTCATCGATTACAAAGCTGCATTCGACAGTCCAATACGACAGAAATTGTTGGATGCTCTTTTATGGTTGAGTTTGGTATCCCCGCGAAGCTAATTCGACTTTGCGGGATGACACTGACTGACATGAAGTCTTCAGTGAAAATTGGAAAAAATCTGTCAGAGCCATTTTCTACCAAGCGAGGCTTTAGACAAGGCGATAGTCTGTCCTGCGATCTCTTTAACATTGTAATGGAGATGATCATGCGGAAGGCTGCAGTAAACAGGAATGGTTTAGCTGATCTCGCGTATGCCGAAGATATAGATATCATTGGCCGTGGATTGCAGGAAGTTACTGCGGACTTTTCGAGCATTGAGAATTAGTCGGTTGAGGTTGGGGCTGTTGAGTAATTAAGACAAAACAAAGTTATTTATTTCAACGACTAAAGAGTGCACTTGTCTGGGATGCTGCGTGAACGTTGACAACTATAAGTTTGAAGTGAAAGATGATTTTGTTTAACATGGCTACGCCATAAACAAAAATAATAATGTCAGCCTGAAAATCAAGAGACAGTATTTATTGCAAACCGCTGCTACTATGCGCTAAGCAAGCGATTTAATGACAAGCGTTCTATTGAAGAACAAAAATCTAACTCTAATAGACTCTGATCCTCCCTGTCTTGCTTGTACAGCGCAGAATCGTGGGTAATGACAAAGTAGATCAATATATTATAGGAGTCTTCAAGAAAAAACTACTTCGTAAAATATTTGGACCCCATCATAGTTAACGGCGAGTACCGTCGTCGAATGAATCATAAGCTGTAAGAGCTCTACAACGACGTCGACGTAGTCAAGCGCATAGAAATAGACCGAATGCGCTGGCTTGGACAAGTTGTAAAAATGGATGAAAGTGTTCCAGCTCTTAAGGTTATCGTCAATAAACTCAAAAGGCGGCACAGGAGGGGGCCACCAAAACTTCGTTTTATGGATCAGGTGAAAGAGCTCTTATCTACACTTGGTGTGACAACTATCTACGGAGAGCAAAATACCGAAGCGCTGGGGATTCTTTTCTACGTGCGGCTACTGATAGATGAATTTCTGTTGCTGCTTCCAATAAGAGGAAAAAGAAGAGCTGAATTTTGGTATTTAACTTCTATCCTCTCAGGGAGGTTAAGTTATGAGATGAGCAATATCAGACATATACTACACACATCTCCCACTCACTGTCACTGTCCCACTGTCACTCCTATTTAACATAAATTTCGAATGCAAGCTTCTATCCTCTAAGCGAAGGTTAAGTTCTAGGATAAGCCTTATCGGACCAATTCTACACTATCACCTCTCACACAAATTCCACCTTTTTGTGGTGTCCGTCTTTTTGTCCCCTCCGAGTGCAGTTGCAGTTTAAGAGGTAGCGAGCATAAATTTGGTCACAATCTTCCATCCTCTATGCGGTGGTTAAGTTCTAAGATGGGCAAGGTTGGATAAAAACTACTTCCAGATAGTGAATGCATTGCTGACCTGGTGAACATTGTGTGGTTGACGTCATGGCATATACTGTATATTATCATAACCTGTCAAACAAAAATAGCGCCGATGTTGTATGATCGTTTAGCGAACGGTTACCTTGTATTTGACCACTAATGTTGGAGAGTAATGATAGGCAAATGAGAGCAACGCGCGCATTGTTTACGCTAGCTTTATTTTATATTGTTAGTAAAGTTTAAACATTTGGACTTTTTGGTCTGTTTTATAATTTAATAATGATTCGGCATGAATAACTAAAAAATTAACAATAGGTTAGGCAGATGCTGGTAAAACAACAATGCCGCCACAGGTTGCCAACATCGATTCGCACCAATTGAAAAAATTAAAAACATTAATTTTTAGATATTGAAAAGAAGAACATTTCTGTTTGGGATTTAGCCACGAATCCTCGTCAGCAGCCTTTGGTGTAATAATTGCAAATTTTCATCAAGTCTTTTGCACCAGAATCTCACATCGAAATGAGAATTCTTTCTTGAGTTCATTGACTCGACAAACTTCACAACCATTCACTATGAGAAAGGATTCGCTTAACTTCTTTCCTGTTTATTTGCTTCTTTTCCTCCTTTTTATACCATCAACCTTAGGGATGAAGGTATATATCATTTGATACGACACATAGAAGGAGTCACTTTAGACCCTAGGTTTCTTTGAACCAAATTTGATTCATGACTTCTTAAGTCGTTTGAGCCATGTCCGTCTGTCTGTCTGGCTGTCCAGCTGGTACGCACGATAACTTTCGAAAGACGCAACCAAATGTTTTTTAAATTTTCCCCAAAACTACTTACGGTATTGCAAATAGGCTACATGGCCCCGCCCCCATCTGGTACCTCCCATACAAATACATCATTCTGTCCACTTTAGAAATCGAGTAATAATATCAATACATCTAACGGGATCGTAGCCAAATTCTGTAATTAGTAAAGCTATAACAGGATAAAGCTTTGGAAAAAAAAATTGAAGTCTAGCCACGCCCCTTTTGGTACCTCCCATACAAATGTACCTTTCCGCCCACTTTATAGATGGAGTAATAATATCAATAAATCCAAAGAATTTAGGTACGATAAATTCTTTCTTTAGTATATCTATCAGGATATAGTTTTTCAGAAAAAAAATTGGAAGTCTAGCCACGGCCCATCTGGTACCTCCCACACACATCTGGTACCGCCCTCTTTAGAAATCGATTAATATTATAAATAGACCTAACGCGATCGTGCCCAAATTCTGTATTTAGTATAGTTCAAGCAGAAAATAGTTTTAGAGAAGAAATCTGGAAGTTTAAACACGCCCCTTCTGGTACCTCCCATACAAATGTACCTTTCCTCCCACTTTATAGATGGAGTAATAATATCAATAAATCCAACGCGATCGTACCCAAATTCTTTCTTTAGTAAATCTATAGCAGGATATAGTTTTTCAAAAAAAAATTGGAAGTCTAGCCACGGCCCATCTGGTACCTCTCATACACATCTGGCGCCGCCCTCTTTAGAAATCGATAAATATTATGCCCAAATTCTGTATTTAGTATAGTTCAAGCAGGAAATAGTTTTTGAGAAGAAATCTGGAAGTTTAGACACGCCCCTTCTGGTACCTCCCATACAAATGTACCTTTCCGCCCACTTTTAAAGATGGAGTAATAATATCAATAAATCCAACGCGATCGTACCCAACTTCTTTCTTTAGTAAAGCTATAACAGGATAAAGTTTTGGAGAAATAACCTGGAAGTCTAGACACGCCCCTTCTGGTACCTCCTATACAAATGTACCTTTCCGCCCACTTTATAGATGGAGTCATAATATCAATAAATCCAACGCGATCGTACCCAAATTCTTTCTTTAGTAAATTTATAGCAGGATATAGTTTTTTCAGAAAAAAATTTTAAGTCTAGCCACGGCCCATCTGGTACCTCCCATACACATCTGGTACCGCCCTCTTTAGAAATCGATTAATATTATAAAAAGACCTTAACGATCGTGCCCAAATTCCGTATTTAGTATAGTTCAAGCAGGAAATAGTTTTAGAGAAGAAATCTGAGAGTTTAGACACGCCACTTCTGGTACCTCCCATACAAATACATCATTCCGCCCACTTTAGAAATCGAGTAATAATATCAATACATCTAACGGGATCGTACCCAAATTCTGTATTTAGTAAGGATATAACAGGATAAAGTTTCGGAAAAAAATTTAAAAGTCAACCCACGCCCCTTCCGGTACCTCCGATACAAATATACCTTTCCGCCCACTTTAAAGATGGAGTAATAATATCAATAAATCCAACGCGATCGTACCCAAATTCTTTCTTTAGTAAAGCTATAACAGGATAAAGTTTTGCGGAAAAAATCTGGAAGTCTACTCCGCCCACTTTAGAAATCAAGTAATAATATCAGTATAATAGAATATTTATTGTTGTACTAAGGGTGATGGTATTTGTAAGTCGGGTTGCCCGACTGAAACTTTCTTACTGGTTCTCTATATAGTTTTAGTTGTGTCTGAATGTGAAGGCCCACTTTCTTGTGATATCATATAAATATGAACTCACCCATACTGCCAAACATTATGTATTTATATGCAGTGAATTACATTCCTTCTAAAATTTCTATAATTCAGCTGATTTGCACTTTCCCCGCCCAACCACTCTCACTCTCTCTAATTCTAATTACAAAACGAGCCACTATTACAAAGTTCTAATTTATTGTTAGAGTTTAACACATTAAATGTAATTTATTGACAATATTTTACGACAACATTGCTTTTGCCCACTCAATATCAATATTTGCCCAATAACACTTCAATAACTTTCTCTTATTTGCATTCCTCAAACAAAAATTATACTTATTTTCATTAAAGTTATATATGTACTGGTCAACACACAATCTTTTTCCTCCTACCTCTATAAAGGATTTCTGTGTAACCTTAATTATATTCATTGTCTAGTCCTTTGTACACTTTCGTATGACAGTTTATAATACAAATTTACCACCACCAAAGTCATTCATGGCCATTAATGAGTGTTACCTTCGGGGGCACTGATAATAAAAGACAATTTCGTTTTATTAACCTTCTTTTGTTGTTCGTTCGTGTGGTGATTTTAATGAATTCGAGAACGGGAGCGAATCGTATGCAATGACCGCTGGGGGATTTAGTATGCTATCTACCAGTTCAATATGTAGCCATTGTTGTTAAACATACATATTATAGTGTGGCGAATGATTAAATAATAAAATTTTAGTCATGTTTGTTCATAGCTACAACCATTTAATGTTTTACCCTGAGGGTTCTTGGTGTTGTTGTTGCTTGAAAAAGGGGTTCGTTGAGGTGGGTGAAAAAAATCTCCCCTTCAAAATGAGAGCAACAAACAGCACACACAGTGAGTGAGTATTATTAGAATTGTTTTAGTAGTTGTTATGCATGTCAGCCTTCATATGAGATACTATTTCATAACTTTTATGGGTTTATCTACTAGTAGCTGTAACATATGCAAGACACATACAGCCTCATGCTGCCACACAGACATGTATGAACTCTCTATATATGTATGAATTACAATAGACAGACATAGTCGCATATCAGATATGTGTATAGGCAAAACATATGCTAGTCCACTGCTGTTATGGGGATCACCTACTATGTATGAGTTGCTCTCCACTGTTTTTTGCTGAGTTTTCCTTTTGCTTTATACTACAAATATGGAATATCGATTTTAGTTTAATAATACTCCAATATGCAGCGTTTGCATAACAGTCTGCACATGTGCCGCAAGGAATTAGTTAGGTAAATGTTACTAGGTTACAACATGACGCTTATCATAGCTACGGAACAGAAATTAATAGCAAGTATGGGAAACAAAAGAAAACATGTTAAATTACATTGACATCAGGTTACAAAATTACATTTGTATGTCATCTAGAAAAATAAGATAACTTTTGAATTAAGTCAGAAGATGTTGACAGCAACTAGAAGCGGACAAGGTAACTCATCTAAAAAAAAACGAATTAAAATATTATGAAAACACAAAATTAAATAAAATATAAGAACGATCAGCAATTTAAGGTCCATTTTTTAAGAATATGTTGTTGTTGTAACAGCTGGTGGTAGCTGGGGTGATAATTCTTTATACCGATTTATCGGCACTCGATCGGGCATACAATCCGATTACCATACGATCATTGTTGGCAACTCTGTTCGTTCCTTTGTAGATAACAAGGTTTGTGTCAAGGATTGTCAGGTGTTGTTGTAGTGAGTTTTTACGCCAAATCCCACCAAAGATGGCGCCAGCTGGCTTGTTGATTTATATGAGATGTTGATAAATCCTTTTCCTTGATCCTTGCGCAAGCATCTAGGATAAGTTTTTTTTGCTGGAGAACTCGAAAGTATTTCAAAAAGTAATTTTTCATCGATATTGATTTTGGCCAGTGCCCCGGCCGATAATCGAACCCGGCACCGGATTGCTAGTCTACGTCGCTTCCACTAAGCTATCGAAGGCCACTTTTAAGAACATTATTTCATTTGGCGGATGTCTTCAATATCACTGTGGTACATTTTCGGCGTCATTGTCTGGAGGTTGAGAAATTCCAAGCGAGAGTGAAGGTATTAGGTCCGTGTAGTAAAACCCCCCATGGGTGTCTTTATGACATATTATATTTTTGGTTATATTGATGTTTGTTGTATTACCTTTTCAGCTATAATTCAAGAACCATTGATGATTTCTCATTTCATTCATTAGCATTGTATTGCAAAGAACGCCAAACCCTTTAAGGGTTTTACTTTGCTGACCTTGTACCATTACCATGACTTGGAAATGTGCACCCCCATAGTGACAATTAAACTGTGATAAGAAACCATAAATCCACAATATTGCAACGATGTGCGTATGATTAATATAAAATGTGCATGAAATCAATATCACTCATACGTTGTACATACATATGTAGCGAGTTTACATATAAATTCCGTTTGAAGACAATATTAAAATCACATTATTCAGTGGATGCGGAGACGATGCTGTAGTTAAAAGCACAGCAGCGAAATGCTTTGTTGAAGATGCAACTCGCTCTAGTCGAACAATTTCAAAAACCGCCACATTCATTCCCATTTCCATTCATCCCGGCAACATGTCCTAGCCATCGATGTCGTTGGATTTTGACTCTTTTATTTATGTCGATGTCGTGGTAAAGCGTATACAGCTCATGGTTTATCTTGACTCCCAGGTTTTTTTTATGTTCGTTGTCGTAAGCACCCATGATTCGGCAGCATACAACAGAGTGCTGTTACTTAAGTGCTGCCGCAGTCCGTAAAAACATCTATTGGCGAACTCTATTCTCTGCTTGATTTTTTGGCTGACATTATTTTTCTTCTTGACAGAAGATCCGACGTTGGCAAATTCATCTACTACCTCAAAACAATAATTGTCAACGTTCACGGTGCATTTCCATCCAGAGGACTCTTTGTTCGTCGAAATCATTATTTTTGTTTTGTCCCCGTTGACCACTAAATCAAGTTTTGCTGACTCCTTTTCTAGTGATGAGAAAACTGCAGTAACATCCCGCAGATTTCGGCCAACGATGTCTATATCATCGGCATAGGCTAGTGGCATGTGGCTCTTGTGGAATATGGTGCCAGACATGTTGACACCATTCTTCTCATCATATTCTCCATAGCTATATAAAATATTGTATAGGACAAGCTATCACACCGCCTGAGACCTCTTTTCATGTTGAACGGCTCAGAGTGATCCTTACAAATCCTAACCGAGGATTTGGTGTTTACCAAGGTACATCTACAAAGTCGAGTCAGCTTAGCAAGAATACCAAACTCAGACAATGCCTCATAAAGCCTATTCCTTATCGGAGAGTCGAAGGCAGCTTTGTAGTCGACAAAGAGGTGGTAGGTGTCGATCTGCTTTTCATGAGTTTTTTTTTCCATGATTTGTCGTAAGGTGAATATTTGACCCATCGTAGATTTACCAGGTCTTAAGCGGCACTGATATGGTCCAATTAGTTTATCTACAATTCGCTTTAGACGTTTAGAAAATATGCAATTGCTTACGCAATTGTTAATAGGGCTTATTCCACAAAAGTTCTTACATTCACTACGATTTCCTTTCTTGTATATGGGACATAACAGACTAAAACTCCTATCCCAGGACATGCTTTCCTTTAGCCAGATGTTCTCCATGAGCTGATACATGCTCCTAACCAGTCCATCCCCACCTGTCTCAACCAATTTGGTTGGAAGACAGCGGCTTCAGCCGCCTTATTATAATTAAGGCGGATCATTGCCACACGTATCTCGATTTGACTAGGAGATGGTGTCAGTTAATAACATCGTCATTGAATGGGCGGGGTCCTCTGGAGTGATGTCCGTATCCAGTAAATCCTGAAATGATCTATATCTTCAGAACGTTATCTGGGTTCGTTACTAGCTGATCATCGCTGTCGTTGCGGAAGCGCAACCCTGTTCCACGCATTCTCGCCTTAACTCTCATGTCGAATTTTTGGGTTTAACCCCCCCCCCCCCCCCCCTTCTAAGGAGCAACACTGTGCACTCATCCTGCCTTTTCTTCAGCTCCTTCTTTTTCCGTCTAAAAAGACGAGTTGCCTCTCTTCTCTTCTCCCTGTGCGGTTCACGAACAGCTCGCGTTGCGATTGGCTGCAGTTTTGCCCTGTATGCAGCATCCGTCTCTCTCATGGCATTGCGAAATTCATCATCGTACTAAGTATTTTCTCAAGACGGCCTAAGTAAGCTTCTCGCAGTCCGTTCTATGGAATCGGCTATACATTGCCACTCCGAGGATATGTCATCAGAGGTTGGAGCATTCCGCAGCAGTTGAGTAAGTTGGTTGGAGTAGGCGTCCGCTATCTCTGCGGTCTGCAATTTACCGATGTTCAGCTTTCGTTGTGTCTGGTTATGTACGTTTATCGCCATGCTTAGCCATGTGCGTACCTTAACTGCGGTAAGGAAGTGATCGATGTCAATGTTCGCACCCCTGATCACTCGTACGCTCGATGCGTGCCTTCCATCGACTTTAATACCTCAGGCGTCTAATTTATGGACCACGTGCGTAAGTTGTAATGGTCCACTTAAGTAAGTAATTCATAAATAGAAATTGTGTTGAGTTCTTGTACTGATGACCCGGTAAAAACTGAGAAAGGTTGGCTGGAAGTTTTGCTGCATACACTATATAGGTCAGGCCTAGCATCCTCAGTTCGTCATAACAGCCTATGTCTGTTTTTCAATACAGAGCAGTTTTAAATTTTAAATTCTCACAGAAAATCAGAAGTCGACTTTGTTTTCTGTCATCCTTCGGGATGAGAGTTCAAATTGATGTTGGACATTTTCGGCTGATATCTACTTCGCATGTATATGTTTGACATAATTGTAGATATATATACAGCTGATGATGTACCACATTGCATCAATTCGTCACAAAGGGGTCTGAAGATGAACTCGTCATGGAGTTCGAAACGCGTCATCCTAGTGCGTGACAATTAATATCAACAAAAAAAAATCTTTTCTGATCGTTTAGCCAAAGTATCGTATGATACACTAACACAAAGTGTATATGTCTTTTGCTACGAGAAAAGGGGTTTCCAATTTAAAAAATCTTTTTAGTCCCCAGATTAAATTCGTTTCAGAACTTTTAGGGCGATTAAGCTATATGCGTTTGTCTGTCAATCATAATTTAAGTCCTACATCAATGGCCACTGCCATATACTTGTCTCCACTGTGGATTGTATAAGTCGTTTCATTTGTCCCTCGTTCTTGTTAATTTCATAGTGAAATTTGTCAGGACCATACATCCTGTAAATTTAATAACGTAAATACACCAATTACGAGTATTTTTTATGTCAATGTTTGACCCTCCCTCCCCCCCCCCCCCCCCCGTACACTACCTGTCACAAGAATAAAGGCAAATATAACTAACAATCGACAGCCTTCGGGGCAAATACAAAGCAACATATTGGCTTTTCATTTCACCTGTCTGATTGGTCTTAGCATCAACAGCAGCAGCAGAAGCAGTATTCAAGGCCGTTGGCAGCATCCTTAGAAAATGGCATTTTATTTGACTTTTGCTGACTTTTAGGACATTTGCTCAAGGTGAATCTGTGAAGCTGTTACCAGTATTACAAGGAAAACGGCATTCTCAGGAGTTGGCCTTTGTCGAAAAAAGCAAAAAAAACACACAGTTCTTTCTGATTGTTTTTCTTGCCTTATTCATTGTTGTACGTTTTTTTGTTTGTTTGTATTCATATTGTAATAAATTTCCATGAATTGGCTCGATTCATACATAGATTATTTGTTTGTAGTTACAAATAGAAATCAAAATCAATGCTGACAAACAATGAATGATGATAAATCACAGAAAGCGAGTAAGAGAGATAGCGCGACGCAGGACATGTAATGACATGAATGCCCCAACAACTGAAACAACAGGAAACAATGATAAGGACAAAATGCGACGGCAGCAGTCGCACACATAAAAAAAGCAAACGAAAGAATTATTATGAGTTGATGCGTTGTTGAACGACGTTTGTAAAACGTAAACCACAATTATTGAAATGTCCCAACGCACACTAGCACAGAAGATACCTTGTCAGACACATACACACACAAGTTTGTATGTATAGGCATTGCTGGTAGTCACAGCATGTATCCTTGCGGGCCTTTACGTGTTGTGTTTGACTATGTTTCGGAATGAAATGTGCGGGTGTGTTTTTAGAAAATTAAACAACATTTGGCTACGGGCAGTGATATTTTTTCTTGCTAATGTTTTGTTTGTTTTACACAAACACAAATAAAGGAAATCAGTTAGCTTTTTCACTTTGTCTCTCGTGTTGCGCCTCCTTGATTGTGATATGCATGTTTTGACCAACAAAGGAGAACCACCACTGGGATACGGGTGGCATATTAAATATTTAAGGAAACTTTATATTTAAAACTATTTGCGTAGCTAGTGTGCTCAGCTGGGGTGAGTAAATGTAATGTGTATTTATATATCAGGTAACTAATTAAATTTGCTTTACCAGCTAGCAGCATGACCGTCGTTAGTTAGCGGCACAAGACTTAGCTATGTGACTATTTATGTATTTGTTTAGTTATTCATTGCATAGCTGGGTGCAGTTTCTTCAAAGGGTTTGGCAATAAAGTTCAGTTCATTCTGTAGTAGACAGTCGCCAAAAATTCTTAGCGCATGCATACCTCAATATATTGTTGATGCAACTGGCGGTCCGAAGACTGAAAACGCATTATGAGACTGGTGAAAGTCATGATACCAGGGACACTTAGATATAATCAAGGAAGTCACTGTTTACGATCATTGGTTACGAAATGGTTACCCCCGGACATTGGAGTGAGGAAAATAGCAGAGAACACTGCAATGCGTTTCAGACGCCACGAGAGCATGGATGCACAGGAACTTTGGTCATGCCAAAAATCTTAACTACATTTATGTTACGTGTCACATGGATTACACTGTACCACAACCTGTTTTTATCCAAGTTTTATGAGGAAGGAGATAGTCCCTACTATGATGATAATGATAATGCTCTACATATTGGGGAGGATGTTATCCTAGCTTTCACAGAAAGTTTGAAATTAAGAATCTTCTTAGAGGAGTGAATTTGCAACTATTAGGCCAAAGTAGGTCCCATTAGAATAGCCGGAGAGCAAATTTAGTATCGTACGATATTGAACGACAATATTCATATAATTACTGATAGGGTAACCGTCGAATGTCTCGCTATCTCCTCAAGAGACGACAGGCATTCACGAACATTTCTCGAAGTGGTGTACACGTTCTTTAGGGATCTGATAGCCGCTTTACTATCAGTTAGAATATGAATATTGCCGTCCAATATCCCAAGATTCTGAATTTTCTCTACGGCTATTCTAATTGTCGCTATTTTGGCCTGATCTATGCTACAGTGGTCTGGTAGCCTGATTGATAGTCTCAAATTCTACTCTTCCGAAAAGATTCCACAGCCCGCTCTTTCCTTTGATTTTGAACCGTCCGTGAAAATAAGGATGATATTGTCCCCAAAATTTTGGGCATTATCGTTATCATCATAGTAGAACATATCCGGGATATTAATAATAAAACCCAGATCGAATAGAGGTTCTGGTATGTTGTAATCCGTGTGGCAGCTCACATTGATTAGGTTCAGAATTTTGGCCTTTTTATCATTTAATCTTGGTTTGGCAAATTGAGGGATTTTGTATCTCCGTGTGAATAGCATCAGTTTTGTTTTACTCGGGTATACACCTAGGGCACAGTCATGACACCATTTTAAAAGAAGTTTCAGCGCAGATTCCAGTAGCTCAGAAAGTAGTTTCGGATCCTTGCCGGTGACTATTAGTGCCACATCGTCCGCATATGCGACGGTTGTGCAGCACGTTTTTTCCAAATTCCTCAGGACAGTGTTGATGTTGAGACTCTACAGTAGTGGAGAGAGTAATCCTTCCTTTGGAGTGCCGCAAAACGCCACATTCGACACTGGGTTAATCTCCAATTGTTCCATTGAGTCAATTACAGATTCAGGTTTGACATTATTATAAACTCCCTCAATGTCCAGGAAGGCAGCGAGAGCGTATTCCTTGTAGTTCAGAGATCTTTCAATGAGGCTGAATATCGCAGTTTCATTACAACCATGTATCCTGAATGGTCAAAGAGACGTCTCAGGAAAGTAGACTTGAACCGCTGAAGCATGGCTGCATCGTGGGTTTGGACGTGCAGATAGCAGCCGTATTACCAATCTATGAGACGAGGGTTAGCAACCCACATCTTCCGAAAACTAAATTGCGAAAATCCATAGCGTCTGTTCCATATTGGGCGGCTTCCTGGTCAGCGTTTGCCTCAGAATGAGCGGCTGAAATGTTTCCTGGCAGTAGGAATAAAATGCAGAACCTGGTGGGCTGGGCTTGCCACCCGCCACCAGTGTAATGGCAGTGAATAAAATGAGAAATAAGAGAAAAAGAAACTCCCCAAAATGTTGGCGACCACCGCAAACGTTTTAAGGACCATGATTTAAGAATATGCACTTGGAATGTTAGAACTCTTTATCGACCAGGTGCCTCTATTCAACTGGCGGATGTCCTCGAAGAGTATAAGGCTGACATTACTGCTATACAGGAAATTCGGTGGACTGGATATGGATGCTCGCGGATGAGGATGTGTGACGTGTACTACAGCTGCCACGCGGAAAATCATGAGTTTGGTTGTGGATTTATGGTCGGCAAGAGACTACGACACCTGTTCTCTAGGTTTAATCCTGTCAGTAAACGAATCGCCACCATAAGACTTAAGGCAAACTTTTTCTACATCACGCTGATATGTGCTCATGCCCCGACGGAGGAGAAAAGTGACGAGGTCAAAGACGAATTCTACGCCCAACTTGAAGAAACATATGACCGTAGCCCGGGCCATGATGTTAAAATCGTGCTGGGAGATTTTAATGCTAAAATAGGCTGGGAGAATGTCTTTAGCCCAACAGTCGGAAAATTTAGTCTGCATTCTGACACATCGCCAAACGGAATCAGACTGATTGATTTCTCTGCTGCAAGGAACATGGTAATTAGCAGCACACGATTTGACCACAAAAACATTCACAAAGCAACGTGGATATCTCCCGATCAAGTAACGAGAAACCAAATTGATCACGTGGTAATCTATGGAAGGCACGCGTCAAGTGTCTTAGACGTACGAGTGATCAGAGGTGCGAACATCAACTCGGATTACCACCTCACTGCAGTGAAGGTGCGTACTAGGCTAAGCAGAGCGAAAACCCTGCGTAACCAGGCACAGAGAAAGCTGGACATCGCTAAACTGCAGACCGCAGAGATAGCCAACGCCTATTCTGACCAACTCACTCAACTACTTCTTGATGCTCCAACTCCCGAAAATTCTAGCGCGCAATGGCAACATATTGCCCACTCGATGGAAAGGACTGCGCGGTCCGTACTGGGGTATGTGAAGCCCTTTAACGATAATGCCTGGTACGATGACGAATGCCGCGATGCCACCCGGGTACAAGATGCTGCATACAGGGACAAACTGCAGCCAATTGTAACGCGAGCTGTTCATGATAAGTATAGGGAGAAGAGGCGGGAGGCGACTCGACTCTTCAGGCGAAAAAAACGAGAGCTTAAGGAGCGGAATAATGTGTGTATTGAAGATTACAGGAACAGAGGTGAAGCCCGAAAATTCTATCAGAAGATAAAAGGAAAGGTACATGCAACAGGTCTTCCCTCCTGTAAAGACAAATATTATCATATCGTTACTAACTCCGAGAGCGTACTGAGAATATATAATGATTACTTCTGCAGCCTATTGATGTGTGAAAACTTGACGGAAGAAGACTGTGCACCAATTCGAGATGATAACATCGAGTGTCCACCTCCGAGCCAAGTTGAGATAACAACTGTCATATCCCGCCTAAAGAACAACAAGTCCGCTGGGGCTGATGGTGGAGATGAGCTTGTTTTAAGCATGCAACAGCTCATAGAGAACATTTGGCTTCAGGAGAGCATTCCAACTATCGTGGAATTAGCCTCTTACCGATTGCGTATAAGGTCCTGTCTAGCATACTGTGTGAACGTCTAAAGCCAATTGTGGAAAACCTGATTTGACCATGCAAATCCACGACGGATCAGATGTTTACACTACCGCAGATTCTGGAGAAACCCCATGAAAGGTAAATCGACACTTACCACCTCTTTGTCGATTACAAAGCTGCCTTCGATAGTCTCATCAGGCATCGACTATACGAAGCCATGTCTGAGTTCGGTATTCATGCGAAGATAACTCGTCTCTGCCGGTGTACCCTTACAAATACCAAATCCTCTGTTAGGATTGGCAAAGATCTATCTGCACCATTCGATACGACCAGAGGTCTTAGACAGGGTGACGGTTTGTCATGTATGCTGTTCAACATATTGATGGAGAAGGTGTTAAGCAGCGGTTAACATGTCTGGCACCATATCTAATAAGAGCCATATTTAATAACAGCTGTTTTCTCATCAGTTGAAAGGGAGTCAGCGAAACTGGGTTTGGCAGTGAATGAGGACAAGACGAAGTTAATGGTATCATCGAACAAAGTGTCCACCCGTTGGGGACGCAGCGTGAACGTTGAAAACTATTGCTTTGAGGTAGTGGATGAATTTATCTACCTTGGATCCGCCATGAACAAGAACAACAGTGTCAGCCTCGAAATAAAACGGAGAATAGTGCTTGCTAACAGGTGTTTCTTTGGACTACGCGAGCACTTTATAAACACCACCCTATCCCGAACTACCAAAGTCCAGCTGTACCAGGTACTAATTTTACCGGTCCTGTTGTACGCCTCCGAATCTTGAGTGCTTACACAGGCAGATGCAGCTCATCTGGCGGTGTGTGAGAGAAAAATACTCCGCAAAATATTAGACCCATTTGCGTAAACGGCGAGTTTAGGATTCGGATGAACCATGAGCTGTACGAGTTATACCACGACATTGATGTCGTCAAGCGAATCAAAGTACAACGATTACGCTGGCTAGGTCATGTCGTGAGAATGGATGAGGAAACTCCAGCGCGAAAGGTATTCTATCAAGACCACGGCGCAAAAGAGGGAGACCGCGACTACGTTGGAAGGACCAGGTGGAGGAATCACTGACGCTGCTTGGTAGGACTGACTGGAGACGGTGCGCACAAGATCGAAGCGAATGGAAATCTTTGATCATTTCGGCCTCTGGTTTGGGCACTAAGATATAAATATATATATATGTGTCAAGTTGTTTTAAAGGCTAATAATAATAATAATAAAAATCAGTTTCCGTGGATTTTCCCTTCGTGTAGGCATGCTGAGCCCTGGACAGGACCTCCGGTTTAAGAGATGATCTGATATTCTCTCCATAGCCTTGAGTAAGAAGGAAGATAGGCTGATTGGTCTAAAATCCTTGGCTTTAGTGTGGGATGCCTGTCCCCCTTTAAGGATAAATAAAATTTTTTAGGTTGTCCACCATGTTGGAGTATACGACAGTTTCAGACAAAAAGTACTTTCATTGTACACAAACAGCCCTGTTCTTTGCCGGAAAGTAAATTTATTGAAACGGTCCAGCTCACTGGATCTTAATCCTAGGCACGAAATGCTTAGGGATTCATCTTAAAACAAGACACAGTACATTTTAGGGGGTGGACCGGAGATGCCTTTTTTGGTGAATTGGTCTAATATACATAGATTTATTGGAGCATTAGCTACAATTCTCCTAAAGAATGACATGATAAATTATCAATGGTTCTTGAGTTATAGCTCAAAAACTAAGCGAAAATATTAATAGCAGCCAATATATAAAAAGGTCATAAAAAATGTTGGCCTGATAACGCCAAACAGTTTGGGTGTTTTACTATACTGACCTAGTACATTTACCATGACTTGGGAAGTTCCACAGTGTTTTCAGTAATCATTTTGAGCTTAAAACTACTCTCCTGAAAAAATTGACAACCAGACTATGGCTGTTACGACTTGCACCCACATATACTGACCTAGTATATTCACCCTGACTTGAATATACACAAAAGTTCTAGAAATTACATTCGACTATCTGCGATAAAATGCGAAATAGAAACAATATTTTCATGTCAGTACTGGAAATAAAAATTGATCTAGCAGACAGAGATAGTGTCAAGGAACTCAACTGCATACTTATCTAATTTTTTGTCAGTTTGTCACTTCCAACCCCTTCTTTTGATTTGCTTCCCAAAAACTCTCTATACGTTGCATAACTAAATTAATAACTAACATTTTCTTAGATTATTTTCAAATTTTCATATAAGACAATCGGTGTTGTGATCTGTATTAGCCTTACTAAAAATCAACAACAACAATAATGCTTCACTCTATCTAAATTTCTACCTCACTATTTTGATTTAGCAATTGCAAATTAATTGTAATCCGGTTGCCTGCTAATTTATAGTTGCAACTGCCCCCAACCACAGACTATTTTACTGAAAGCAAATTCATATGAGCACAAATTAAAGCTACACTGCCAGAAACATGCTAGAGATTCAAAATCCTTTTGGGTGTGTTTGTAGATATATAAGCAAACATTATCCGGTCTGTTAAAACAGCAAAAACCACCCACGTGAGTAGCAAGCTGGGCTAGCTTGGCTGCTGTTTGCTATAGCTGGTGATGTATGTTTCTTGTTTGCCTACATGCATATAGACTATAATGTTATTTTAGTTTACACCTAAAGGCAGACGGTCCCTAGTATATCTATCATGTAAATGTATGTATCTAAAGATGTAGCTTTTTTATCTAAGTTTTTAAAAGCCCATATTTATTATATTTTTTTTTTGCCAAGTCTGTATTTACCTAAATTTGTTAGTTACGTGTTGCAGTTTTTGTGTATCTTTTTCAAAATTATTTATATACATATGTATTCATACAGATGTATACAAGTAATTTTTAATATAAACCTTAGGCATAACATCTGTACTCGACTGTATGTGTGTCTATGTTTATAAGATTTGTTTACTCACACACATACACGCACCGACTCTCATGTTTATTTAATTCTTGGAATTGTTGTTTATCTCATAAAACAAACAAATTATTTGTTTAGGTAATTCAATCTGAAAATGGATTTAGTTAATTCACTAAAAACATGGGCAACATACCAACGCCACGCCGCACCGCACCATTCATTGTGAGTTTAAACGGAATAATTTTTGTGAAAAATAAATAACAGCAAGGATGTGTGTGATGTTGGTGAGAAAGTTGTATGGTAATTGAATGATGCCAAAGGGAACATGGTACGTTTACTAACAGTGCATACTTCGTACAAGTAATTATGAGTTTTAGGGTGATTTAGTAATACAACATATACAAAAGCAAAATCAAATATACAAACCTAAGAGTAGATCCAAGTAAATTCATAAATATATACATCGATATAGTTAAATGTTGTTCGAAAAAATATGTAGTAAGTCTACCAAATATTGGTGTTTGTTACTATTAAGGCTTCCTTCTCGCATATTAGCTACATTTCGGTCGAACTTATTACTATAACTTATTATAACTTTCATATTGCCAAATCATCCTTTTTTTAATCATACATTACATTCTATGGCATATAAAGAGTATTTTCATTCTGCAAAATTAAAAATGCGTTTATTGCACTGCTTATACGCAAATTACTGCCAATTCACTGACAGATGCCGCAATACCAAACAAAAGCATTGTTTCTCTTTTCCCCAGGATTATTATAAAACATCAACGTGTATTGTGCACAAATAAATATTATTTATATATCTATATTTACATACACCGCAATTCATTTGTACAAGTACCAATTTTAATGGACCACATAACCTTTGCTCCACAGCACAGCAGATACGACGACAGATTGTAATATGAAGAGCGCAAAAAAAAAGACAAAACAGAAAACCATTTTGTTTATAAACGACCATTAATTTTTATGGTCGAATTAAAAAAAAAAAACTCAACGTAAATATTTTGCCACGCAGGATTAAAACAATAAAAATAATCATCATTATAAATGATCATAAATATTAAAAGCCATATAATTGCGGCAATTTTCCTGTTTTTTTTTTCTCGTCCATATTTAAGAGAACTTATTGTTGTGCATTAATAATTCTCGCATAATTAAATTATAAATTTTAATTAGCCATATACAAATGTGGTTCGTTCGTTTGTTGTTACATTTCGTCACAGGAAATTTTTCAAATAAAACGTGAAGGCAACTTGCCTACCCAACATGCAAAATTAGATAATTAATACAAATAAAAGCTACAAATTAGTCTGAATCCTTTTGGGAGTCAAACAATATAGACGATAATAGAGTGAAGCGGTTACATATAACAGCAAATACTGAGGTACTTACTTAGCTGACACTTCTTTGCTCTCCTATTGAATCATATGTCAGACGTAGAACAATATTATAAGCGCTTCGATCTTCTACGCTTCTTTTTCAGTTAGTCACACCAAGTTTTGCAATGTTCTCAGTAACCTGGTCTTTCAAACGGAGTTTTTTCCGCCGTCTTCTGCGCCGTCCATCGAGTTCATTGTCGTTGACTTTTTGTGCTGGAGCATTTTCGTCCATATGTACAACATGACCTAGCCAACGCAATCGCTCCAGCTTAATGCGCCTGACCACGTCAATGTCAGTGTACAGCTCATGATTCACACGACGTCGATAGATAATAGGCCCATATCTCTCTCTCTCTCTCTCTCTCTCGAATACTGCCAGAACCGATTCTTCCGTTTGTGCCATAACCCAGGATTCTGAACCATACATCAAGACAGGTAGAACCAGTATCTCGAGAGAGGGATCTCTCATTAAATCGCTTGTCCGTAGTTGCATTTATTATCAAGCACAAATTATTTAGGAAACTATTGTAATTTATTTTTATTATGATAATATTGTATGGAACAAAATACACACCTCTATCCGATGGTCCAAATTTACGATGACGCTGCGGCATAATTGAGGTTCTATGCCGTTAATGTCCTGAATTAACTCATCCTTTAGCACTTGAATTGTTGTTGGCTTATCAACGTACACCTTATCTTTCAAATAACCCCAAAGAACGGAGTCAAACGGTGTCAAATCACATGATCCTGGCGGCCAATTGACATCGCCACCACGTGAGATAACACGGCCATTGAATTTGTTGCGCAAAAGAGTCATTATCATCTCACTATATCATCTCACTATAGCGAACACCATTCACAGTAACTGCCTGACTGGCCTCAATTTGGAAAAAATATAGCCCAACGAGGCCACCAGCCCATAAACCGCACCAAACAGTCACTCTTTGTGGATGCATTGGTTTTTCGACAATCACACTTGGGTTTTCATTTACCCAAATGCGGCAATTCTGCTTATTGACGAATACACTGAGGTGAAAATGTGCCTCATCATTGAAGATGATTTTCTTCGAAAATTGATCATCCACTGTTGGCATTCCTAGCTACCATTCTGACCATTGACGACGTTTGGAATGGTCAAGAGGCTGTAGTTCTTGAGTCAATTGCACCTTGTAATCGTGTAAATGCAAGTCTTTATGCATAATGTTCATCAACGACGAGCGTGAGAGTTGCAATTGTTAGCCACGACGACTAGTTTAGGTGGACGGCTATTCAGCCACACTATCGCGAACAGCAGCAATATTTTCTGCAGTACGAGCTGTACACGCATGCACTGGTGTTTTAAAATCTCTCACATTAATTCACAAAATCTCAATTAACTTGACCGAAACAATCAATCGAAGAGCACGATATGCATTTTGATTTCAACGCTCATTTTCATAATAAGCCTGAAGAACTTTAATGCGTTGCTTGATTGTGTATCTTGTCATGGTTCAAATTGAGTTAGTCTGAAATTGAGAAATGTCTAATGAAATGCAGAAAAAAACTTGACGTTTAGGTGTGGTTCACATTCAACATCGGCCCTTACAATTTAAACACCCTTTAGTTGTCAACGTTCACGCAGTTTCCAAAACAAGTAGATTCTATGTTCGTTGAAACTAATAACTTGGTTTTTTCCATGTTCACCATTAAACCCATTTTTGCTGATTCCTTCTGTATACTTGAGAAGGCTGCAGTCGCATCCCGCAATTTTCGACCGATGCATCGATGATGTCTACGTCATCTGCGTACGCGAGTAGCATGTGGATTTTGTTGAATATCGTGCCACTTGCGCTTACTGCAGCTATGCTTATTATTAACACCATCACTATGTTGAAGAGGTCACACGATAGGCCGTTGCCTTGTTTTAGGAATCGTCTGGTATAGAATGGCTTTGTAAAGTCCTTGCCAATCTTCACTGAAGACTTCGTGTCAGTCAAAGGCGTATCAGCTTCGCTGGAATATCGAACTCAGCCATGGCTTCGATTAATTTCTGCCGTATCGGACTGTAGAAGACAGCTTTATAGTCGACGGAAAGATGGTACGTGTCGATATGTTTCTCTTGGGTCTTTTCCAGGACTTGCCGATATGTGAATATCTGGTCAGTTGTTGATTTAACAGGTCTAAAGCCACACTGATCAGGTTGGATAACACTGTCCTTCACATAGTACACTCGACAGGACCTTATATGCGATGTGTAGAAGGCTGATTGCGCGATAGATGGAGCACACACTTGGATCTCCTTTTTTCAGTACAGGTCATAATATGCTTAGATTTCAATCATCGGGCATGCACTCGTTAAGCTAAATCGTGCGTAGAAGTTGGTGCAAGCTCGTTATCAGCTCCTCGCCATCGAAATTAAAGAGCTTTGCCGGAAGTCCGTCGGCACCGGCTACTTTATTATTTTTCAACCGCGATATTGCTCTTCTTATCTCCCCTTGACAGGGTGGGCAATTTATGACGTCGTCGACAATTGGCGTAATAACTTCACGTACGCTGCCTTCTGTAACCAGCAGTTGCTGGAAGCGTTCTTTACATATATGCAGCACACTCTTCGTATCTGTAACCAGATTTTCATTCTTGTCTAACAGGAGGGGAGCGCATTACCATAGCCTTTTACTTATAGTTTCTGGTTTCGCTCCTTGTATCGCTCTATATCCTCGTTCTGCCGTTCCTTTATCTGAAGTTTTAATCGCTTCAATAGCTGCCAGTTTTACTGTCTCTTTGTGCCGTTCCCCAGCCGCCCGACTAATAATTGACTGTAGCATTGCCCTATAAGCAGCATCCTGTTCCTCAGACGCTATGCGACATTTATCATCATACCAGGAATCGTCTGAGCCCCATTTTGTATATCCAAGCAAGGTTGTGGCGGCGGTTGGCATGAAATGCAGAATATGCTGCCACAGTGTATCGGGAACTTCAGAAGTAGGGACGTTGTGTCGCAGAAGTTGGTAGAGCTGGTTGGAGTAGGCAGTGGCTATCCCTGGAGTTTGCAGCTTTGCGTTGTCCAGTTTTTATTGTGTTTGGTTATGTGGTTAATGATCCGACGTCCGTACGTCCATGACACTATATGCATGCCTGCCATCAATTACCACATGATCAATTAGATTTTTGGTGTTTTAAGCGGGGGATAGACAAGTTGTCTTGAGAATATCTTTGTGCTGGAATCTGGTTCCACTCACTCGTGAGACAGTACACTTTCTGAACAAAATAATAAACATTCAAAAAACTTCGTTAATCTTAAAAAATAGTGGAAATAGACAGATATGACAATAGAGTACAACATTTTTCTGCTCATTGATTTGAGACTAATTCTGGGAATTGCAAATGAAAGTAGTCCCAACAATAAGAACTTATGCATCATTCGTTTTGTTAAATTTGCTGCATTAATAATTTAATGGTAATGCGAATTTTTTGGTTTAAGGAGGATTTTGAGCACTTCTTCTATATTTTAACACGGTTATATCTCGGTATACCGTACGGAATATCTCTTTTGGGTCTGAAGAATAGGAGAAAAAAAGGGGAACAAACTGACCTGCAAAAAAGTGCATCCTATACACTAAAAATCTCACAAATGTCAATTTTTACAATAAACCTATAGGTTCAACGTCATGAGCTCAGGCTTTCCTCTTAAAAATATATGAATTTGTTCTTGTTTTTTTGAGATTTATGACCTTATTTTGTGCACTAAGCGCAATTAGTCTTACCTTTATAAGAACAAAAATGTGATTGCGTTACTTTCGTAAAGAAAAAAAACTAAACAAAAATTCAAAGATGAAATACAGCAACTATATTTAGGCGATGTGAGAAAATTTTGTGTGTTAACGGTTGTCCAAAACTAAAATGTTATATAAATTCGTTACTGATAACCAGGGCAACCGGAAATATGCTACAGCATTTTTTTTACAAGGAGATATTAACAAATGGGTAATGTATTTACACGTTTCATGGACCTATAAGTGTTTTGAGGCATATTTGTTAGAGCATATTTTGGCATATTTTACCCATAACGTCATATTTCGCGAAATTTTAGTTTTAGGAGCATAATTTTAAAAAAACCTCCTTTTTTTAAAGCATAATTTATATTTTTTCAAAAATATCCCTTTTTAAGCATATTTTGTGTTTTTGACATTATTTTTTTGTTCGTATAAACAAGTGTCTTTGCAAATTTGGTTTTTTAAAATGTAACAGCCAAATCATGTTTTGTACAACTGCGAAACGTTAAACGTTTATTAATATTTTAACGCGCTTTCTTATTCAATAAGTAAACAAAACATAAAAAAGAGGTGGTTTTCAACCACCACCGATTGCGACCCTGGACATAATGCCTAAAGCTAATCCGATAAAAGCAGCAAATCTAAAGGCGGTTGTAGAAAAGTTTCCAGACTTACGAGCTGATGGTGGATTCCTCTATTCTAAAATCTGCAGCAAAGTTATTGCAGCAGATCACAGATTTCAAGTGAAGCAACATGCGGAAAGCGGCAAACTTATTCAACTAAGTCATAGAAGTGAAAATAACATGACCAAACAATTATTTTTGCCAGAATGTTCCGGTAGACTTTGAAAAGAACATGATTTTCAATAAAAAACTGTGACATTCTACTTTACAAAATGAGAAATCAAAATATAAGAACACGATTTAAGGAATACACGGACTACCAAGTGCCATCCGAAACAGTTTTTTGAACTAAACATTTTAAAATATTATACAACGACTACATGGACAATATACGAGCAAAACTAAAAAATCAATTTATATGGATGTCAATCGATGAAACTATAGATGCAACAGGCAGAAATGTGACAAACATTTTAGCAGGTGTATTAAGGTTATTGCAAGTGAGAAATTTTTACTAAATACAGCAGTCTTGGAAAGGGCTAATTACTCAACAATTTCTAGACTGTGGGACGACGCCATCAAAAATCTGGACGTCAACTTCAATAAGAATAATGTTAAGCTTTTTGTGACGGATGCAGTTCCATACATTGCAAAGGCTGCAAAAGCTATAGTGGCATTTTATCCGAAAGTGACGCATGTGACATGTATTGCTCATTGTGTCCATCGATTGTGTGAATGTATTAGGAATTTTTATGAAAACGTTAATACAAATATTGCTAATGTGAAGAAGTTATTTTTAAAAGCTCCATGTAGAGAGGAACTTTTTAAACAAATGTTCCATTCCATTCCTTCCATTACCTCCAGAAGCTATAACAACACGATGGGTAACATGGCTTGAAGCAGTTAACTACTATGCTAACAATTATGAAGACATTTTATAGGTCCTAAGTGCATTAAACGATGAGGATGCACAATTCATTTAAACTTAAAAGGATGTCTTGACAGACCCCCAACTAGATCTGACATGATTTATATTGCTTTAAATTACAGTTTTATTGCAAAACATATTACAAATTTGCAAACATCAGGTCTTACGCTTAATGAACAAGTTCAGGTGAATGAAGACACTTTTAAATTGATATATAACACAGAACAACACATTTTTTCGGGGGTGAACCAAACCATTATCAAACGATAGCATTTGACGTCAGTAATAAAACCCTAAACTCCATTTTGCTCCAATACGTCTCAAATATTTTTACAGTGGTTTAAAGTTTGATTTTTTTGGTCAAAAGTCGAATCAAAAAATATAAAAAATCATCTGTAAAAATATGAAAAATATGAAAAATCATCTGTAAAAATACGTTTGGGGTATTTCATGTCTTCGGAGACCTATATTAAAACAACCAGGGGAATATTTTCTCGGAACATTATAACCCTCCGGCTCCCACCCGTATAGGACATTTTTGGCCAAATTTTGAAAAACTGCTTAAAAGTCAACTTTGGACGGAGGTCAAGGATTAGAATATTCTATAGAAATATTTTCCCGAAAACTTCACTAGGAGTCACCGAAGACAAAAAACCTCTATGAGTCAAATGTTCCAAAATAAAATCAAAATTAAATGTTAAAAAAAAGGCACAGGCGCATCAACATTTGACAATTACAGGCAAAAGTGCAGAATATGGGGCGGGAGCAAAAAAAAAAAAAAAAAAAATATAGGATTTGCCAAAAATTTTACCTTTGACCTTTTGAGGGCACGGTAAATAGTTGTCCGATCTTACTCAAATTTTGTTCATATAATTTTTACATCAAGTGGGACAATTTTTCGTTGGCAAAAAAAAAAATCGGCAATACATTTCTGCTATACAAATTCTAAATTAAGGTGTAGACCATGGTTATATGTCAATTTATAATAATTCCTGGAAAAATAGTAATATTATTTCACCTTTTTTAAAAAATGGACTTTGTCATCTTTTCCTGTATACTGATGATTTGTCACAAGCAAAATTTACATTTAAAATGTTCTAACTTTGTTTGTGTTTATATTTCATTTCAGATTGTAGAAGTCACATTTACTGGCCGGCACATCCAAAATAATCACTGCTGTTTTTTATAGGTAAGTTTTTAGTTACTTACACTCCATTTATACTATTATTTAACTATTGCATTCAGCATAACTAGGTCTGAATGGGTCAGGTTAGATTAATATAGCTGCCGCCTTCAGCACAGCTCATTCGGGTGTTAGTGTATGTCCCATTGTGATATTATTTTATTATTATTCCCACTCTATTTGGTCAACGTCGCTCTTAAGTCATTTCGTCGCTCCGGCAAAGGCATGGATGTATCGTTTTGCCTACAAGTGTCCAATGACCAAATCAGCATAACAAGCTCCTGCGGTGTTAGTTGATTTAGGTGTCGTGCCTGCCACCTTACTGCAGACATTTATTATTTTAAACTCAACACAATAATAAGAAACAGTCACAGTGTCACATACTGACATAACAAAAGGCGTAATGGGTGTACATTAATCTCAGAATCAGTGTGAGAAACACAGTGAAATATACCAGTCGATTTCTGGTACGTATCGAGTTCGCATATGATTCTCGCTACATATGTAGTATGATGAATTTTATGATGATGAATTTTAGTTTTATGCAGGTTTTATATTAATCATACGCACACTGTTCAAATATTGTGGATTTATGGTTTAGTAACACATTGCAACAGCCAATCTGTGGGGGTGAAAAATTCCAAGTAAGGATGAAGGTACTAGGCCAGTATAATAAAACCTCCAAAATGTTTGCCGTTCACGCATGATAGTTGCGTGTTCTTACCATTATACCACGACCCAGAAACTCAAAAGTTGGTCAGTTTACGCAGCATACCAACAATAAATATTTTTGCCCCTCTGCATATTTTTGTTTCTATCCACAAATGTTTCTCTCTACGCATTTATTTGAGCTCCTAAAGGTTAATCAGTAGATTTAACACATGTCACTTGTCGCTAAGTGTCACACATATTTTATGGCTTGTCCCATTTGCACAATCTCACATTTTTTTGTTATGTCTGACACTTTATGTCTGACGATATCATTTTTGAGATTTTCAAACCGAAAAACGTCAGTTGTGTAACAAAAATATTCAATTAGTTCAGTGCAATGAAATAATATGTAAGATATGTATGTACTTCACTTAAGTGTCTACAGTAAAAAGCTACAGCAAAAAGTTATTGCTTTAGACATTTCTAAAAATCAATCACCATTAATATTTGAAGACACTTTAACTGATGTTATGTTGTAAAAATTAAGGTTAGCATTTACTTTTTAGATATTAACCACAATGTTGATTGTTTATCCTTGACCTGTATTTTTTAAGAGTGTCAACGTGGTTCGGCTTATGTTCGCAAAGGTGAATAACATGTAATATCTGAAATTTGTAAATACTCAACCTAATAGTGTTTTCTTTAATACGTATTTATCTCTGTCTACCATATTCTTGTGCCCATAGACTAAATACAGTTTAGAAATTTTACGTATGCGTAACATTAATGTGGGTTGTGGGCTTTGTATAATTTAAAGTTAATACTCAACGAACAACCCACACAATAGCCATTGGCGACAAGGGTACACGAGTTTATATTTATAAAGTTTTTAAACTCTATTTATAAAATTTGTTTAACAAAACTTCTGACTGGAGGGTGTGAATTCACTCAGCTGGCTTCATGGAATTTAGGTTTGGTCTGTGTAAGAAAGGGGAGCACACATTGATATGTCTTCTTATTTCACTGTGAAACATTTTCAGGGTGAGAAATTCCTAGTTAGGTTGAAGGTTTTAGGCCAGTGCAGTAAAAAAAAAAAGGGTTTGGCCAAACGTTTTTTTATGACCTTTTTTTGTGCTTATTTTGATATTTGTTCGCTTGGCTTTTCAGCTGTAACTGGAGAGCCATTGATGGTTTCTCATTTTATTCTTCAGCAGAATTGTAGAAAACGCCAAACCTAGAAGGCTTTTACTATACTGATCTAGTACCTTCACCCTGACTTGGAGTTTCTCACCTGCAAGATTGGCTGTTGCGGGTGCGTTCCAAATCCACAATATTGGAACGATGTGCGTATGATTAATATAAAATCCGCATACAATTAATATTAATCATACGTTGTGCTACATATATAGCGAGTATCAAATTTAAGCTTCATACATATGTACAACACTGGGGTCCGGGTCGTCACGGTATTAGATAAAGACATCCTCTTTCTTCTCAGTTAATTCCGTATAAGACCCTTTCGGTGTCCCCATAAAAATTGAGCCAAACACTTTAAATTTATTTATACGGTGTGAATTTCTGCCAAATCCGTACGTAAATAAGTCACATAACGGTGCGTACAAAAACACAAGTAAAATGGAACATCGAATGTTACGAAGATTAGACCACTTAAGCTATCCACTTAAGCTTCAGTTGTTCAACGCAACTTAGTGTGTCAAAATTTAGCCAAAGACTCTATAAGTATTTAGACATAAGACTGTGTGAATTGGTGGTAAGTGTGAATAAAAATCAGAATTTTCGAAAACAAAACGTCTCCTACGCTACTTATGGCCTTCAAAAGTACCCTACCTTCCAGACTTGAGCCAATCATATACACCCACGGTCCAGCCGTTCTTAAGTTATAAATGATTCGATGATTATATGGCAACAAAACCAGAAATTCATTCATCAGCAGCCGCACGCAATAATTCCGGGCGATTCGGTCTTTTGAGCTGCATAGATAGGTCGTTACACCAAGCTTAGATAACAGCTTTTTCACCTGGTCTGTTAAACTCGCCCTTCCTGAGCCAACACCCAAGTTTATTCTCGAACACTTCTCGAGCCAGAGTATTTTCGTCCATTCGTATAACGTGTCTGAGCCAGCGCATTTGGTCTATGTAAACTCGCTTGACTAAGTCGATGTCGTTGTAAAGCTCATACAGCTTATGGTTCATATGACGAAAACGTAGAAAAAAATTCCACGCGATTCGGTCTTTTGCTCTGCATAGATAGGTCGTCTCACCAAGCTTAGATAACAGCTCACTCACCTGGTCTGTCCAACAAAGTTTTGCTCGCCCTTCCCGAGCCAACCACCAAGTTTATTCTCGAACACTTCTCGAGCCAGAGTGTTTTCGTCTATTCGTATAACGTGTCCAAGCCAGCGCATTCGGTCTATGTAAACGCGCTTGACTAAGTCGATGTCGTTGTATAGCTCATACAGCTTATGGTTCATATGACGACGCACAGTGGGGTATGGGACCCCCAAAACGGAGATTAATTAAAAAATAAAAATTGCGATTTCCAATTAAAATTTTGTACTTAATAATTGTACACAGAATACTGATTCAATAGATACTAGAATCAATTACATATGTTGTTTATTTAAAGTTCTATGCTCTCTCAAACTTCGGAAATTTTTTCGCCTTTTCTTCGTGTTAGCGAAAAGTGGAAAATCGATATTTTGGAGTGAAAGTTTTTGCCTTTTCGTCATTTACAAATCGAATTATTGTTATGGATCATTCAACGTCAGCTATTGATAAACAGGAATAACAATTAGTTGTATAAAATAAATACGTACAATAATTTTTAATTATTTTTGAAAAAAATGGTCTCAATTTAAGGTATTTTTGAAATGTATGTAGATTTTTAAAATGGTTCCGGGTAAAACCGTGTTGAAAAATTAACATAATTGTAAAATATAACATCTGTACTTACAAAATCAAGAAAAACATTTTGCGCATTTTTGCGCCACTTTGTTTTATTAAATAAATTGTGATGTAAGACACTCCTGCGAAAATGGTGGAAAATTTGTTTGGTTTGATTTGGCTTCATTTTCTTTGTTTTTGCTGTATTGCAAATTGTTGCTGAGCATTAATTTTTAATTATACCCTACATAAGGCAATTTATGCTTATTTGCCTTGATAAAATTCGAATTGTAAATATGGTTAAATGACATTATTTCACAACAACCCCAGATTTTATAGCCGTCACAGCAAATTTTTTTAAAACGCTAAAATATCAACATATTCGTGAAAATTAATTCAGAACTGATTAATAACAAGCACTAAAACTAGTTTTTCATGCAAAATTCAGGGAAATACCTTCTAACTAGTTCAAGTTACTGTTATAAAATGTGATTCATTTCGAGGTTTATTTTTAAAATGGTTTTATTTACAAAACACGAGTGACTGATTGCAAACTGTTATTTGGGTGGTGTTTAATATTGTTTGACATTTTGTCATCAAGTAACTGAAATTGTAGCAGCGGCTCCAAAAATAATTTTTGCGTAAAATATGTTTTTCGAGCCCTTCGCTCAACAAAGAGTGTGCATAATAGACTATCCGAGAGCGCTATTGTCAATATCATTCTCATATTTTGTCCTCAGTGTACGTTACTGTAAAATACGCAACCAAAAATACCACTTCCATCTGACATAGTGGAGAATATTGCGCCTGTAGCGGAGACCGTTACTAAAGATGCCGACCAGTCGAATAGACACCGTGAGTATTCTGTGCACGCTTTGCATTAGATATGCAACAACTTGGAATGACGCTGTAATAATGAATTCCCATTCCTTTCCCAACGCCTCCGCCCCACCCCGCCGAGATTGCACATACTTATTCAAGTGTATACAGCTTTTTGGCCCACTCAGTATATAAACAGATAAGTGTGTATACATATGTTCATAAGCATTTATATATATTTTAAACAGTTAAAACATAAGTCAATATTAAATTTCAAAGAAATAAGATACAAACCGTAGCTTTTATAAAGGTTTGATTCTACTACAGTATATATACATGTAAGTATATATATGGGGACTATATGTATATATGGACCGATTTCTTAAAAACTTCAAACCAATCGATCTTATAGCAAAAGGAACATCTGTGCCAAATTTGGCAAAGATCGGGTGCTTCCCTGAATTAATCTCCGTTTTGGGTGTTCAATACCCCACTGTGCGACGGTACTCGCCGTTAACAATGATGGGTCCAAATATATTACGAATTATATTTTTGTCTAAGACTCCTAGAATAGATAAAACAATCGCTTGTATCATAGCAAGAGCAAGACAGAAAGTACCAGTGTCTTTTGAAGTTGGATCTTTGTTCGTCGAGAGAGGGTTTTGTCATTAAATCGCTAGCTTAGCGCATAGTAGCAGCTGTTTGCGATCAATACTCGTCTTTTGATTTCCAGGCTGACATTATTATTTTTGTTTATGGCGGATCCAAGGTAGACAAAATCATCTGTCACTTAAAAGTTATAGTTGTCAACGTTCACGCAGCGTCCCAGACGAATGGACGCTTTGTTCGTTGAAACAAATAACTTGGTTTTGTCCTCGTTTTTCATTAGACCCACTTCAGCCGACTGCTTTTCAATGCTCGAAAAAGCCGCAGTAACATCTCGCAATCCACGTCCAATTATATCTACATCATCAGCATACGCGAGCAACATGCGACTTTTGTTTTAGACGGAACCAGTAGTGTTTATTGCAACCTTTCGCTTGACAGATTTTGCCTATTTTCACTGAAGACTTCGTGTCAGTCAGTGCCATCCCTCAAAGTTATATCACCTTCGTGGGAATACCAAACTCAGCCATAGCATCTAATAGTTTCTGTCGTATCGGAGTGTCAAATGCAGCTTTGTAATAAATAAACGGATAGTAAGTGCCGATTTGCCTTTCTTAGGTCTTCCCTATGATTTGTCGTAGTGTGAATATCTGATCGGCCGTAGATTTACTAGATCTAAAACTACACTGCTAAGGTCCAATCTGGTTCGTAAGGATGGGCTTATGTCTTTCATTTAACACACTAGACAGGACCTTGTATGCTATGGGTAAAAGGCTGATCCCTCGATAGTTGGTACACACACTTGGATCGCCTTTCTTAAGCACAGGACATAGAACACTCAGATTCCAATCAAAGGACATGCATTCATGTAGCTAAACCGTGTTTATTAGTAGGTGCATGCACATTGCCAGCTTATCGCCGCCAGCTTTAAAAAGCTCTGCCGGTAGTCTATCGGCTCTCGCAGCTTTATCGTTTTTAAGCCGTGCAATTGCCGTGCAGATCTCGTTTTGGCTTATTGGTGTTCAATCTACTCTGTCGTCGATGATTGGTCACTAAAGTTGCCTTCGGGAACGAGCAGGGAACGAATGTATCCTCTCCATATTTGCAACACACTCTGAATGTCCGTGACCAGATTTCAATCTCTGTTCTTACACGAAAAAATGTTGTACTCTGTCACGCTAGAGACATGCCTTCCATCGATTACCACGTAATCAATATGGTTTTTTTTTTGACCAAGGTTGACCTGTGATTATCTTTGTGATGCAATCTGGTTTCATTTACGCTTCTACGCTTGTTTCTTTCTTCTATTTCTTCTTCTCCCTTTTTAGCATTAAAACCTCCCAGAAGAATTTTAATGTCATATGCAGGATTATATATTTCCTCCAGGCGATGCATAGAATGCATCTTTAGTGCCCTCTTCTTGGTTTACCGTCGATGCGTACACACATTGTGTTGAGCTTCAGTGACTTCTGTGATCTACTACCTAAGAAGCGTCGGTGGCAACATGCCATTTGCCACTACCGATTCAATGGCATTGCCCGGGGAATATGTGATATCTCGGACGCTGTGAACTGCTTGAGGACCTCAAAAGAGAGCTTCTGGTTATTCCTAAGGGAAAAACGATCAAAAGAATCAAATACGGAAATTCCCTATTTTCAAAATGATTTAAAAAAATGTCTGAAATTTTTCTGTAGTGTTTCTGGATTTTTGTACTAATTTAAGTGGAATTCTTAAGTCAAATTGTTAATGAAATTAGTTTGACTGTGAAATTGGCAACTTACATATTACTTTTTCTCATTCCACGTGCAGTTCGTAATTGCAATAAACTACATTTCAGCGAAATCTTAGTTTAATTAACTATACCATCAATAGTGTTGCACTTTCTATAGACTAATTGCCATTGCTTAATCGGAATCCAGTTGCTTTTTTCCCCCAGCTATGAGGGTGTCACTTAAACTAAGGTACATGCGATACCAACGAGAAACAATGTTATACGCCCACCTTTAGTTCATTAACGTTGTCCTCGAATATACTTATCCCTTATGACTTTATTAGTTACTATTATATCATGATGTTATTGTAAAATTTCCATTGCAGTTGATATATATAACTGATTCGCAGAATGGAAAATCTCATTTAAGTTCACTCTGTCACTTTCTTGCAGTGAAGGGCTGTAGTCGTTTCCCTTTTCCTTTGAAAAAAAAACACACACACACACACAAGTTATCAACTTTTTTTTATTAAATGAGTTTTAAGATGAAAATAACTCAATTTAAATTTCTTATATTGCCTCCCAACTTCCTTATAATTAGTTAAGATTTCATAATGACTTTTTACACCGGCATCAACAGAAGGAAACTGTAATAAACATTTATGAAACTAACCTAAAGTACAATGAAAAAAAAAAAAACAAAACACAAATACTTTATGCACCTGAGGCCATAAACAATTTTAACATGTCCCATAAAAAAAAATGTTTGTTAACATTGAAGGTAACAAAGAAAGCAATATCACAAGAAAAAGTAATTTTAACTTTGCACAAAAATACAAAAGGAAAAATTTAATTTATTTAGTGTAAGAAAATTAGAAAGAATTTGTTTAAATCTTATAGAGACAAAAGAAAGCAAAAAACCGTCAAAAGCATATAAAAAACAATAATATTACGAAAAAAATAAAGATATCCAGACAAAGATGGTGCAGCCCTGTGAAGATTTACAAATGTTTTATGGATATCTCAAAATCTTGAAATAAACCAACAAAAAAAAATCCCCTCAAACCATCGAGTAGTTAATCTATGCTGTACCTCATACTCTTGCTAGTGCATAACATCACTCTCTGCCCACACTTTGCTGCGTGAAATCAGATTATGCAAATTAAGTTGTTTGTTTTATCTGTTGGTATTGTTGTTCTTGTATCTTTGTTTCAACGCTTCATCTTTGGGAACGTAAATACCCATAATACATAAAACGTGTTCAACACTACGGGTTTTATCTTATGTATGTTTATCTTATACTTAACGCATTTGCCAGCTTAATTATGGACATTGCTTGACCACTCACAATGCAGTCTTACTCAATTAAAATATTTATAAAATACTAGCTTTCCCGGTTCCCGTTGCTTCACCCGTACTCACAATGAACCCTCTTATGACTTTAAGCAATACAGGTAAAATGCCAACGCTTCATATGACAAATGAATACTCCATTTATGTTATTGTAGCTTTATCCCATTGCTTTGAGTGATTGTATCGCTTTAGTCCCTTGTTATGAATTTTAAAAGATATATTCGTATCGCACAACTAAAATGGAATTTTGAAAAACCCCATTCGAAAGTTCGCTAATTCTATAGTCACGATTCTATATACATTTTCGTAACTCTACCTTTAGGTATTTGATCTAGGTGATATCATCAGTTTTATCCCTTTTTCGGTATTTTTACAACTTATGAACGCATTTTAAAATTACTTCACATCGCACAATTTTTGAGACTATACCTTTAGACGTTTATTACCAGTTATATTCCTTTTCAGTCCTTCTTAAACCAAAAAGGTAAGAATTTCGAAATCCCTCCTTGCTTCGATCTAATTCCATAGGGAGCAAGCCTATATAACTTATCATGATTACATCATTAGCCGTTTGGTCTGGGCGATAGTAAAATTTTTTTCCCTTTTTCGATTTTTTTACCCAGAAACATCGGATTTAAAAATAATTACTTCAATCCAATTTGATAGTAAGCAATTCCATATCAATTTTCGATTATACCATTAGCCGATTGGTTTAGGTGATGGTACAACTTTTATCCCTTATTGGTAATTTTTAACCCATAAAAGTATGAGTTTCCAAAAATCCGATCTTAGCTGACGTTTAGTCGAAAAGGGGAAGAACCATCCCAAATTTCATCATCCTATCTACAGACAGTAGACAATTTAAATATATTGAATTATTTAAATTAACAAATTAAATATATATATAAATATATATGACCGACGCACGGTGGGGTAAATTCACGATCTGGGCGGCCAAAATTCGATTTCTCAAAAACCAATGTTTTTAATAATTTCCGATTGTAGGGTAAAGAGAACAAAATACTTCACTAGATTCCGTTATTTTTTCATTTCATTTTGCTTACATTCGTTTTCTACACGCTGTTAAAGTTACTTGTTGCTAATTGTGCATTTTCTATTTTGTTGTGCTCAGGCAAAGCAACAATTTTAGCAGGCTGTGGGAAGGCGTGTGTTTAGTTTAAACAATTAAGTAAAATGGAAAATAATAAAGCAGGCTAAGATTATTTAATACACTTAGCTAAATAAAATTATAATTCAAATTCATACTAGTAAAGCAGCATTGAAAAATATGGTGTTTTTGTCAATTTCAATGGGTAACAAAATCGATCTATGGACAAAAAGTTATGCATCACCCCTTTTCACCCCTTCAATCTGTGATTATATATAATCTTTAACATCGTATTGTTCATATGGATAAAAAAAATTTTGCGGGTTTTTGCGGTTTTGTGTTTTAGAGCCATTTAGAGGGTAGAGGGTATCCAGACGAATAAAAAGTTATAGGGAGGTAGGGCTGAAAAATGAAACCTTGTGAAGATATATGGGAAATACTTGGAATCTTAAATTTTTTATAAAAACCATTTTTTGTGTAAAAAAGGTCGTAACCTCTACCCCCCGAATGTTAACATATTATTAGTTTTTACGCATCACCGAGTAATTTTTTAACATTCTGCTTCATAAATCTGCTTCAAATATTTTTGGCCGCCCAGATCGTGATTTTACCCCACTGTGCGACGTAACAATTGTTTCAAAAGGGGCGTGTACCTAACCATTTCCCAGCGAGACGTAATCCCCCATGTACCATTTACTTATGTAGCAAATCTCATCTTCATACCTTTAATGACTCGCGAAATATGACCGATTGAATTTTCGGTTTGTGTGGGCGGTGCCACGCCCCTTTGTCTAAGTATGTTTTCATGTAGCCTATGATAGAGACCCTACGGATAGTACTACACAGTGAAAATTTCATTGCAATCAGTCCATTTATTTCGCCCAAATAACGATTTTTGTCAAAAGGGGCGTGACACCGCCCATTTCAAACGATATGTAAGCCTCTTTGAATCGGAACAATTTTTGCAAATCTCATCTTCGTACCTCTAATGGCTCTTGAGATATGGCCGATTGAAATTTCGGTTTGTGTGGGCGGTGCCACGCCCCTGTGTCTAATTATGTTTTTATGTAGCCTATGATGGACAGTATCACATAAAGAAAATATAATAGCAATCGGTCCATTTATTTGACCAATATGACTATTTTTAAAAAGGGGCGTGGCACCGCCCACTTTCCACAAACAAATTATTTTTCTTATACGACCGATATATGTACCAAATCTCGACTTCGTACCTATAATGGTTCAAAAGATGCAGCCATTTTAAAATTCCAGTTGTATTGGGCGGCGCCACGCCCATTTTACCCCCTTGCATTCCGAATTTCCAAAAATCCCTTCTTAGTGCGCGCCTTTATCCTTTTATAACTTTAATAAACATTTGGGCACGATCGCGTTGGTTGTATTGATATTATTGGGCGGAAAGGTACATTTGTATGGGACGAACCAGAAGGGGCGTGGCTAGACTTCCAGTTTTTTTTTTCTCTAAAGCAATACCTTCATAAAGGTTATACAGAATTTAGGCACGATCACGTTGGGAGTATTGATATTTTTACTCGATTTCTAAAGTAGATGGAATGGAACATATATATGGGACGTACCAGAAAGGGGCGTGGCCATGTAGCCCATTTGCAATATCGTATGTAGTTTTGGGGAATATTAACCAATGCTAATTTTTAAAACAATTTGTTGCGTCTTTCGAAAGTTATCGTGCGTACCAGCCCGAAAGACATACAGACAGACAGACAGACTGGCAGACGGACATGGCTCAAACGACTTAAAAAGTCATGTAACGAATTTCGTTCAAAGAACCCTACGGTCAAATATGACTCCTTCTATGTGTTACACTTTTGGGTCATATCAAATGAGGGTATAAAATGATATTCTTGTAAGGTAATTATCTCAGATACCTCTCTGCATTTGTAAAAATCTTGCATGGGAGGTGGTAGCATAGAACATAACCTCCGATTAGAAGATAAAATCAAATTTCAGCTCTGGGACAGAAGAACGGACACCACCAAAAAGAAAGTGTTTACATGAGTGGTGGGAATAGATATTGTTCAATCTTGCTCATCTCAGTACTTTATATCCACTTAGAAGATTGCAGCTTGCTTCCAAAATTTCAGCTCGATCGATAATAAACTAAAGTTGATATCGCGGAGAAGGACGGACGGACGGACACTCCTAAAATTAAGGTGTTTGCATGGGAGGTGAGAGTAGTTATTGTCCGATCAGAACTTAACCACTACTAAGAGGATTGAAGCTTGCATATCAAATTTCGAATAGACAGATCTTAAACTACGACAGTGATCGTCAGGATAGACCATAGAAAAAGTGCAATTGGTATGGGAGGTAGGGGTAGTTTTTATCCAATCTTGCTCATCTAAGAACATAACCTACGCTAAGAGGAAAGAAATTTAAGTTCGTAATTGGCGGATAGACGGACAGACAGGTTGATATCGCGGAGAAGGACGGGCGGACGAACACTCCCAAAAAAAAGGTGTTTGCATGGGAGGTGAGAGTAGTTATTGTTCGATCTTGCTCACCTCAGAACTTAATTAACTTTAACGATATAAGTTGTTGTATCAAATTTCAACTCGATATTTTTTATACTGTAACCGCGGTGATAGATAGAAGGGCAATCCTAATATGGAAGGTGGGGTTTTTTGACCTATCTTGCTAATCTTAGAACTCTACCTCTGCTTATATCATAGAAGATTGCATACAAAATGTCAGCTTAATTGTTCTTTAAATACGGTTGTAGTTAAAAGGATCCAACTCAAAAGTGGGGAAATTTTTTGAGAGGTGATATAAGTTTTTTTTTACAGATTAGAACTTCAAATTCACTTATATGATAGAAGCTTGCATAACAAAATTAAGCTCGATATTTCTTTAACTACGGCTATAATCGTGGGAAAAGACACCAAAAAAAGGGGCAATTTGTATGGAAGGTGGAAGTAGTTTTCGACCGTTCCTGCTCATCTTATAACTTAACCTTCGCTTATAAGATAGAAGCTTGCATACAACATTTTAGCCTGAGAGTTATTAAAATACTGTTGTAATCATAGAGGTCGACCCTAAAAAAATGGCAATTTGTATGGGAGGTAGGAGTAGTTTTTGACCGATCTTGTTCATCTCAGAACTTAATCTTCTCTTTTAAGAAGAAAGCTTGCATACTTATTGGGATTGGTGGGATTTGTTTTTAACTTATCTTGCACATCTTAGAACTCAACCTCCGCTTATAAGATAGAAGGTTGCAAACAAAATGTTATCCTTCAGCTGTAATTGCAGGGATCGTCCCCAAAAATGGGGAGTTGCTATGTGAGGTGGGATTAGTTTTTGACCGATTTTGGTCATCTTAGAACTTAATTTCCGCTTAGAAAATAGAGGTTTGACATTTAAATTTCAGCTCGATATCTGTTAAACTTACTTACTTACTTAGCTGGTACTTCTTTGCAATCCCAGTGGATTATATACCGCACGTAGAAAAATATTATAAGCGCCTCGATCTTCTGCGCTTCTTCTCCAGTTAGTCACCCCAAGTTCTCTAAGGTTCTCAGTAACCTGGTCATTCCAACGGAGTTTTGGGCAATCTCTTCTGCGCCGTCCATCGAGTTCATTGTCGAAGACTTTTCATGACCTAGCCAACGCAACCGTTGCACCTTAATGAGTCTGACCACGTCAATGTCAGTGTACAGCTCGTACAGCTCATGATTCATACGACGCCGATACTCTCCGTTAACGATGATGGGCCCATATATTTTATGGAGTATTTTTTTCTCGAATACCGCCAGAACCGATGGCGGAGCCTAGGTAGACAAAATTATCTACCACCTCGAATATATAAATAGTTGTCAACGTTTACGCAGTTTCCCAAAAGAGTAGATTCTTTGTTCGTTGAAACTAATAACTTCGTTTTGTCCTTGTTCACCGTTAGGCCCATTTTCGCTGATTCCTTCTGTATACCTGAGAAGGCTGCAGTCACATCCCGCAGTTTTCGACCGATGATGTCTACGTCATCATCGTACGCAAGTAGCATGTGGCTTCTGTTGATTATCCTGCTACTCGTGTTTATTGCATCTTTTCTCATTATCATCTCCATCACTATGTTGAAGAGATCACACGATAGACCGTCGCCTTGTTTTAGGCCTCGTCTGGTAGAGAATGGCTCCGTAAGGTCCTTGCCAATCTTCACTGAAGACTTCGTATCGGTCAGCGTCATTCCGCAAAGACGTATCAGCTTCGCTGGAATACCAAACTCAGCCATGGCTTCGAGTAATTTCTGCCGCATGGGACTGTCGAAGGCAGCTTTATAGTCGACGAAAAGATAGTACGTGTCGATCTGTTTCTCTTGGGTCTTTTACAGGATTTGCCGTAGTGTGAAAATCTGGTCAGTTGTTGATTTTCCAGGTCTAAAGCCACACTGATAAGGCCCGATCAGGTTGGATAACACTGGCTTTAGTCTTTCACATAGCACACTCGACAGGACCTTATATGCTGTTAAACTACGGCTTTAATCACAGGGATCGACCCCAGAAGTGGTGCAATTTGTATGGGAGGTGGGAGGTCGGTCGAGCCCCAAAGAGGTCAAAGGTCAAATCTATACATGTGACAATGAGTATGTGTTTGTTTATTTGCATTTTTTTAGTACCGTATAGACTCGTCAACGGCTTGACCGATCTTTGTGATATTTTTACAGAATGAAGCTGTGTGATCGATGATGAAAATAGGGTACTTAAATTATTGATATATCAAGTGGGCGTGGCCTCGCCCATTGGACTCTATTTGTGAAACCGCAATATCTGGAGGACTGCTACTCCAATCGCCTTAAAGATTTGTGTTGATGCATTTGGTTGTAACAATTCGTGAAGATGAAGAATGAATTTGGGGTTCTGTATCCTAAAGGTAGGAAAACCATCACACACCAAAACGAAGTGCTACAGAATAACCCAGTACAAAATTTTCAGCTCATTGATTTTGGGACTCAATTCTGAGAACTGCGCGTGAAAGTAGCCCCACAAATAAGAAGTTATACATCCTTCGTTTTATCAAGTTACATGCCATAATAATTAAAAGTTAAAGTTAGTAAGTATCGTTTAGGGGAATTTGTCACGTTTTAGGCTCTTTTGTTGGACATAACTTGAGAACCACTAGTCCGATTTAGCTGAAACAAAGTTAAAAAAATTAAGAATTTTAATTCGTTTAATATGTTCATATAACGTTTCTCTGCTTAAGCAACAGTTTCACTTTTCCTTTCATCAAATAATTTTGAGATGGGATTATTTTGAAGCAGTTACTGTTAAAACTGCTGTACTTCGTGACGTATGATTTACGTAGAATATTACTTAATCATACGCCACCATATAACAATAATAACAAAAGAGCCTAAAACGTAACAAATTCTCCTATACCATACTTACTAACCTCAAACCGATATTAAATTGTAATAGCATGTCACTTGACAAAACGAATGATGACGAAGTTCTTTTTTTTGGGGCTTCTTCCACGTACAGTTCTAAGGATTGAGTCCCTAGAATTCAATAGACCCGAATCTCCGATCGAACTATCAACACTCATACTTAAACTAGAAAACCATGAATCAGGTATGGTTTAACTTTAAAGTTTAAAGTAAAGTTTTAGTATACGTCCTAGGCGACTCTCATATACAATCTAGAAAATGATAAATCTTAACAAGGTTGCTGTCAATAGTAAGATGTGCCTACCTCTTATATCTTTGACATGGGGTTTCCTCTATAAAATGGTTATTATTGGAGTTACAGAGATGCAACTTTGTAAGCTTAGTATGTGGGTTCTAGCAGGTTCTTAGGGCACTTTATACATGTCGCACCGTCTTAAAATACATAAAAATTGCAAAAAAAACACATAGAGCTAAAACATTCGTATGACCACTAAATTACTAATGCAGCCAACTGAACAAAACGAATGATGCAGAAGTTCTTACTTATGGGGCTACTTTCACGCGCAATTCTCAGAATTGAGTCCCATATTAATGAGCTGACAAATGTTGCACTGTGTATGCCTTTAAAAAATTGAGCTAAAACATTCGTATGGCCATTAAATTATTAATGCAGGCAATTTGACAAAACGAATGATGCAAAAGTTCTTAGTTATGGGGCTTCTTTCACTTGCAATTCTCCCAAATTGAGTCCCGAAACATTGAGCTGAAAAATGTTGCACCACTGTGTATGTCTTTATAAAAATCATGAGATATGGCAAATAAACGACCACCACTTTGCTTTTCTGCTCTGTAACATTGTTCGATCTAAATAATGAAATGTTAACCTACCTAACCACAGAGCATTATTGATGCCAAAGTTTTGGCCCATATTATGTAACTATTGAATTTAACAAACACATATGTTATTAATAACTCCAGAGGCTGAACATCTTACATTGTAAATACGCAAATTAATTTTCATTAATATAACGAAGGTTTTTCAAATCCTGTATAGTAATCTATTAATGCTGCTATCATGCGTAAACTTGTTAATCGAGTTACATTAATATGACTTTTGAATTCAATAGACAAGGTCCTTGCCTTTCAATTCACATCGAAAACCACAAATTCAAATGAATTACTTGGCATTTCAACTGGTAACTTTAACTCTCTTTATGCTGACGTATGTACATTTATGCCATTAGTTTTTGGTCTGCTCTCACAGATCAAGTCGGCAGCATCATCTGTTAAAATTTGCGGTTGACCAAATCTGATGAACATTTGCTATTGACATTGGCCTTCGGTGTTTGCATTCCTTTTTTTTTTTTGTTTTGGGTGGTTTTGTCTAAGTTTATCTTTTCACAATATGGAATAAATGAATATTTTACTAAAAGTAATTAATAAGATCCATTTTAAGTTTGTGCAGAATAAATTAATATGATTAACACATTTACTCATACCATTTGGGGGTTGGCAAGGAAGGTAATCCTCCAGCATCTCCAGCCAACGCAAATCTTTTGTTTTGTCAAAGTTTTTGGCCCTTCATTGAAGGGGTGGCAGGGTTACAGGGTTATTTTAGCATACATACATACATACGTTGAATCAAGGTCTTTTAGCAAGTATACGAATTATATTGAAAAGCCATCTATGGTTTGGCTAACGTAGAATTTAGTACTGTGTAACTGTGACCGTTGCTGTGGCTCTGTTAAACTATTTAATTAAAATGTCTTAAAAAGTTAATTGCATAAATTTTAATTTTAAATTAACTTTTTTTGTTGTCGTTGTAAAATTCAACAAACATACAAAGCGAGCAAAGTTTGTTTAACTTTTTGATGTTACATCAGTGTGGAGGTAAAACATTTGGAAAGGAGCCAGAGTAACAAAAGGTGATAATGGTGCAACAGAAGACTTTGGAGTTAATATATAAATTGAAAATGTAAAATGTGAAATATTTTTAATTAATTAATGGATGCTGTAATTTGCTTTATAAAAACAGATTATACGCAATGTTTGAAATTGTTTGGTTTTGAAATAATTAGCTGCGGCATATCTGTATGTCTTCTGCAGAGTTACACAGATTCCTGTGAAAGTGGATTTGAATTTGTTGTCATGCTTTGATTATTACGAACAAAGTTAACCTAGAAAGTGTTAAGAACAGCGGGTATAGGGCATTCCCAATAAACAGGTCGCAAGGTTGTTCGTAGCAACCTTGACATATTTGCTTGCATATTTACACATTTCAACAAGTTCAGATTACAAAATTACATATGAAGGTTTATAAATATTCAATGATGTTTTCTTATCCAAATACAATATTTATTTGGTATATCAATAGGACAAGATCAAGGGGGCCGCCGATGAAAGAAATGTAGATGGGATTCGATACCTTGATCTCGCGCATGATAGTCGTCTGGTAGTTAAAACTATCATGCTACGGACGACTTTGCAGTATTGTGTCGAGTCAATCGGCACGACAAGTAAAAAGTTTCGTATACAGCTGACGTTCGCACTTCTCTACAAAGAGGAGGTGCCGTTATGTGAGCCTGTTAATTCACAATAACCCGAAAAGCTATTGCATGCCTCACTCATGGGGTGCAAAGGCGTAATATCTGGAGAACTGTTTCTCCAATCGCCTTTTTTGTGGATGCATTTGGCAGTAAAGTTCGTCATCCATCAAAAAATAGGCGGTATTGGATCAGTGGAAGTGGTGTAAAACTTTAAAAGGCTGTATCTCATGAACTTTAAGAGTTATAAATCTGATATTTGGTGTTTGTTGTTGGTACAGTATGTTTGAAGCCAGGCTGTTACATCCCTTTTAAAAAACATCGTTTTACGGTGCCGTGACATAACCCCACACAAACATAATCCCCAAAACGATTTTGGGGCTTATGTCCGGACAACTTGCAGGACATAACCCCCAATTTCGCCCACATTTTAAGTAACTAACAAACTACGATTAAGTCCGTGGGGGTTATGTCCGGGCACCTCGTTTTACATCAAGATTCAAAATATTCCGGTCTGGAATTTTTAAATTTCCGCAAAAAAACGCGGTCCAAATGCAGAGGTCTCTGGTGAAGTTCTCTGGGGTTTGTCTCGTCGTAGTTTGTTAGTTACTTAAAAAGTGGGCGGACGTCATCAACTTCATCAAGCCTTTTCATTACTTTAAGTCGCAAAATTAGTTTGGGTGTTATGTCCGTTATATTTGTTGGGGCTTATGTCCGCTATGCCCCGCGGACATAATCCCAAATGCAAATTTTGCAGAGCGTGGCGGACATAGGCCCTAAAATCGTTTTGGGGACTAAGTCCGTGGGGGTTATGTCCGGGCACCTCGTTTTACATCAAGTTTCACAATATTCCGTTCTGAAATTTTTAAATTTCCGCAAAAAAAAAAATAGTTTATACTAACATGTCGACTGGTATTCTGCCAATGATGCCTACTCGTGATATGGCGCACCTCACAGTGACCCGATCCAAATGCAGAGGTCTCTGGGGCAAGTTTCACTTCAGTACGGCATATTTTGCTTGTTTACACACTGCACTGCAATGGTCGAGTGCGCATATGAGAAATATGCTTCAACACAAAATGACCTCTCCTTATGTGTACAGGTAGATGAATACAAATCTTTCTGTCAGCCACTATAAATCACGCACACTCTCGACTCTCTTTGACTTAAGGGGGCCGTCACAGCCTGCAAGGCAAAAAGGAAATTACCTCGCTCCACCCGATTCGATTCTGTCGATTCTGTCTGTCACCGCCATCTGAGCCATAGTTTGAGAGCTATCTAGCTGAAAGCGGAGGTTAAAGTCTAAGATGAGCAGGATCGTTCGAAAACCACTCCCATCTTCCATACAAATTGCCCCTTTTTGGGCGAACTATCCCCATGATTATAGCCGTTTTTTAAAAGAAATTCAAGCTGAAATTTTGTACAAGCAAGAGCAATCAAAAACCTTTTCCACCTATCTACAAATTGCCCCTTTTTGGGGGTCTGTCACCGCGAATACTGCTTACTTACTTACTTAATTTCCCTTTGCACCCCATGAATGAGGTATGGGATAGCTTCTCGCGTTGTTGTGAATTAACACGCTTTCTATTTTTAGATTCACAACTAACGGCACCTACTTATTTATCGACGAATGCGAACGTCACTGTTTTGAGAAGCTCTTACTAGACACGACGATTGAATCGACGCTTAATACAAACAACATTCGAGGGGAGCCGACAATGAAAGAAAATTTTATTTCTTTTTTTCTTTTTTTTTTTTTAAGATGACTGGAGCCAGGTTTGAACCTGCGATCTCCCGCATGGTAGTCGCGTGTTCTAACCACTATGCCACGGCCGGTATTCACCGCGAATACAGCCGTAGTTAAAGAGATATCGAGTTAAAATTTTAGCTTTTACTATCTACGCGGAAATTATCTCATGAGATGATCAAAATTGGTGAAATACTAACCCCACCTCTCATAACAACTCCTCATTTTTGGGGTTGATCCCGACGATCACAGTAGTAGTTCATGTGCTATCTAGCTGATATTTGATAATCAAGTTTCTATCCTCTACGCGAATGTTCAGTTCGAAGATGAGCAAAATCGGAGAAATACTACTCTCACCTTCCATACAAACACCCCTTTTTTGGGGGGTGTCCGTCTGTCTGTCCCCGTGATGACAGCAACATTTTCAGAAATATCGAATTGAAATTTGTAATGCAAACTTCCCTACTCTAAGCAGAGATAAAGTTCTAAGATGAGCCCGATGAATCAAAAATTACATCCACCTCCATAAAAACTCCCCCTTTTTTAGGTCTGCATCTCTGTCTGTCTCCGCGATTACATCAGTCGTTTAAGCGCAGCTCAAGTTCTAAGATGTGCTAGATCGGTCATAAACTACTCCCACCTCCCATACAAACTTCTCATTTTGGGGTATGTCCCTACGATAACAGCTGCAGTTAAGGAGCTATCAAGTTGGTATTAGGTACACAAGTTTCTATCCTCTAAGCAGAGGTTACGGTCTAAGATAAACAAGATAGGCAATAAACTACTTCCACCTCCAAGGCAAATTCGCCCTTTTTTGGGTCTGTCCCTGCGATTACAGCCGTAGTTTAAGAGCAATCAAGGACAATTTGCATGCAATATTCCCTAATCTATGCGGAGGTTGAATTTTAAGACGAGCCGGATCGGTCAAAAACTAATCGCACCTCTCATACAAACTTCCATTTTTGGGAGTTTCCGTCTATCTGTACCCCCATTACAGCCGTAGTTTAACAACTGTTTAATATGCAAGTTTATGCCTCTAAGCGGAGGCTAAGTTCAAAGTTGAGCCCGAGCAGTCAAAAACTACTTCCACCTCCCATACAAAATTCCTCTTTTTGAGTGTGTCCGTCAGTCTGTCGCGGCGATTACAGCAGTAGTTAAAAAATAATTAAGTTGAAATTTATTATGTAAGCTTATATCCTCTAAGTGGTGGTTGAGTTCTAAGTTAAGCTAGATCATACAAAAACTGCTTCTACCTCCCTTACAAACTACCTCATTTTGGGGTCTGTCAATACGATTACAGCTGTAGTTGAGGAGCTCTACTTTACTTTAGTTTCACTTTGCACTCCATGAATGAGGTATGGGATATATTCTCGCGTTGTTGTGAATTAACACGCTCTTGTTTTTAGATTCACAACTAACGGCACCTACTTGTTTATCGACGAATGCGAACGTCACTGTTTGAGAAGCTCTTACTAGACATGCCGATTGGCTCGACACTTATACTGCGAAAATGAAAAAGTTTTTTTTTTGTTTTATGACGACTGGAGTCCGGTTTTTAACCTGTGATCTCCCGCATGTTAGTCGCGTGTTCTAACCACTATGCCACGACCGGGCCGGTTGAGGAGCTATCAAGCTGATATTTCGTATACAAGTTTCTATCCTCTAAGCGGAGGTTAAGTTCTAAGATGAGCAAGATCGGACAAAACTACCCACCCTTTATACAGACTTTCCTTTTCCGTAGTTTAAAGGAAATTGAGCTTTAATATAATATGCAAGCTTCTGTTCTCCCAGCGAAGGTAAAGTTCTGAAATGGACAATATCGAAGAAAGACCACTCCCATGCCTCATACCGACTAACCCGTTTTTGGGTTCTGTCCCCCCGAATACAGCTGTATTTAAAAAAGCTATGAAGCTGCAGTTTGGTATGCGAGTTTCTATCCTGTAAGCAGAGGTAAAGTTCTAAGGTGAGGAGCATAAACGATCCTTAACGTGACAAATTCCCCTATACGATACTTACTAACTTAAAATCAATATTAAATTATTATGGCATGTAACTAGACAAAACGAATGATGCAGAACTTCTTCTCTATGGGGCTACTTTCACGTGCAGCTCTCAGAATTGAGTCCCAAAATCATGTGTTATACTGTGTAATTGAGGAGGTTAGAAGCAAAGGGATGCAAGTGACAAATTGACAAAAAAATTGAGATAAGTTTTCTGTTGTGTTCCCTTACACTTTCTCAGTCTACTAACCAGTGTCTATTACCAATGCTGATATCAATCCGAAAAACAGTTCAAAAAATACCAACAATTACACTAGAATTTGAAAATTTGAAGGCAGATATATCGAAATGAACTTTTTGTCACTTGCATCCCTATCTTCTAAACCCATCAATTTGAGTTGGAGTTATTTGTGTTGGTATTCTTACTTGTCTTGATACTTTGTTCCTTTTCGAAATTATTTGTTGTACAAGTAACTATAAAACTAAATTTAAAAATGATCTCGCCTGTACAGACGATGTTTGTCATATTACACGTAGTGAGATACTTCTACACTGTTAAGAATCTTATAATTCTAGTTTTGTTCAAATTTTAAAGTTTCTGACTAAGCATGAGATATCTAATGATTGTCATAGCATTACGTATTTGTATTTATCCTGACTTGTTAGTCTCATCTACATTCGAGATTTCACAAATAAGAATTTCATTACACTCCTCGACCGGCCGTGGCATAGTGGTTAGAACACGCGACTACCATGCGGGAGATCACAGGTTCAAACTTGGCTCCAGTCATCCTAAAAAAAAAAGATTGTTTCTTTCATTGTCGGTTCCCCTCGAATGTTGTTGACAGCAACTTCGAAGTCAAGTCAATCCGCTTGTCTAGTAAGAGCTTCTCAAAACAGTGACGTTCGCATTCGTCGATAAACAAGTAGGTGCCGTTAGTTGTGAATCTAAAAATAGAAAGCGTGTTAATTTACAACAACGCGAGAAGCTATCCCATACCTCATTCATGGGGTGCAAAGGGAAATTAAGTTTTTTGTTTACACTCCTACACCTCTCTTCCAATACATTCCCATTATGTTGCCCTAATGCATTTGACATCTGTGTGAGCTTTAATCCTAAAATACTCACATTTATCACGGAATGTATCGAAATTAGTATAAGTTACATGCCCATAAATTTACTTATGGTTCTAAAAATAAAATTAATTTACGACTACGAGTAGTTAAGATAATAAGAGTACGACGATGAATCACCCAGCCGGCAAAGATTTTGCAATCTTCCACTGTCATTCTCATTTCCTTTCAGGTTCTATCAGCTAAAGTTTCTAAAGAATACACGAACGAAAATAAAGGTATGAAAGAAGTGCCACCATTGTCCTGAAAGTGAAATATGTTTTCGTGATGCCAGAGATAATTCAACAGCAAAAACTCAAGCACAAGGAAAATGGCAACTAACAGAAATTTCTATCTCTTAAAGAAAAAAGTGAAAGTAAACACCAACATCGAAAGGAAATCATCAAACATCTGCAGACATTACAAGTGGAATAAGCTTATTGTGAGCAAAGTAATTTGCTCTTGCTCGCACCATTGTAAAGAGCAGAGGCAGCAGCAGCAGGACCAAAAAGAATCATGACAGAAAACAAACGAAACTGACTCTAAGGCTGAGAAGCAAAAAAAAAACTCGAATTACCCAAACTTTTTGTGTACGACAGTAATGGCTAACAGTGGTGCAAAGGCAGTAAGATATAGTAAGACAGTTGTCAAACAAAAGAGCCTAAATCGTGACAAATTCCCTTATACGATACTTACTAACTTCAAATCGTTATTGAATTATTATGGCATGCAACTTGACAAAACGAATGATACAGAACTTCTTCTTTTTGGGACTACTTTTACGTGCAGTTCTCAGAAATGAGTCCCAAAATCATGTGTAGTATTGTTTGAGTGGTGTTATAAATACAAACATTTGCTGACTTACTGAAGAAAATTGTATCAAACCTAGACGGCCACAATAGGTGGAATATACTACTTAAATACATAAAAATTTCGTTTGATTTACTTCAAGTTAACAGATGACCTACAACAAACCTCATAATTTACACCTTTCCTAGACTACTGTACTTCCATAGAAGTGAGTTATGAGCTTTATAAAGGAAAAAGAGATTTTCCGTTCAGTCAACATCAGTAACAACAGCACTTTTTGTTTTAATGGCCAAAATTCTTTAGCAGTTTTGTTTTGTTGTCGCTCCACCCTTCCCAGGTTGGTCGTCTGGCATGCCATTGTCTCTGTAAGCGGAACTGCGAAAATGTGCTATAAACTTACACCATTTATCGTTCATCATAGCTGTGCAAGCTATGCAATCTGCTCAACAAAAAAATATATAGAGTCAAATAAGTAGCACTGAAACAAGGACCCATGAAACTACATGTATACTATGATGATTAATCAGTATAGTAGGTTAGAGTCTTGCGTTGTACTACTGGCGCTAAGCTAAGCACCGAAAGTAAAGATTTCTCCCACCCATCACATTAACAGTTGAAAGCTTTTTACGAAAACAAACATTTCCCCTCCTCCAGCCGCTCGCCATTTATCAACATTACAAATTGCACATTTGCCATTGAATATTTGGCAGAGCAAAGATGAATGACCAAATGGAACGGAATACAGAATGATGGTGAATGAGTGACCATGAAAAGTGGCTCGGGTGCTAAGGGTGTTAGAAATATTATAGTTGTGTGTTGTTGTTAGAACTTTTCTCCAAAAACGATTTTCATTGTGAGCGTGGGATTGCTCTTGTAGTGGCTGATAAAAGCAGGTTTTCGTGCACCAAATGCTTTTTAAGCTACTAGCGATTTCAATGGAACAGAGTTATTGTGTGAGTAGATGAGATAGCTTAACTTTAAAGACTTGCTGAGAAAATAATACACCAATGATTCGTAAAAGATAGTTCATTTCCTTTAAATGCCGAGCCAATGAAAAATGTTTTTTTGTTATGCAATTTAAAATGCACAGCGTGATGGATAACACAGCTCAGCTTAACAATATTTATTTACAGCAATTGTCAACAGCTATTCTATTTTAGCTGATACATCGATTGTACACTAGAGGGGGTACATTTTTTTTCTCGAAAAAGCGATTATCAAGATCGTAATATACAAAGAATTTTAAGAATATTTGCCCAAGAAACCGTGGGTCTAAAATCAAAATCCAGCCAACGAAAAACTTTTCGTATTGGGGAAAAAATTCACAAAAAGCTATGTAACTGCCCCAGAATCCCCCCTGAAGTTTTAAATGTGTGACCGACTCTCAGTTGTTGTTGTTGTTGTTGTTGTTGTAACAGCTGGTGGTAGCTGGGGTGATAATTCTTTATACAGATTTTCAATTTATCGACACTCGATCGGGCATATAATCCGATTATCATACGATCATTGTTTGGCAACTCTGTTTCGTTCGTTTGTAGCACAGAATAATATTAATCAGAATCCCTATTTCTCTCTTTGTTCTAAAAATGCGAAAAATTATTTGTAGAGGCGCTGTCTGCCACTGAGTGGTAACTGAGAGAATGAGTGAAAGTGAAATTTGAGTTTTTGGTATATTACCAGTAACGCGCATTGTGTTTTGTATTTCTAACAACAAACACATGTGCATTAGGGATATAACTTTTTTCAATTTTTTGCAAATTTCCAAATGGCCCTAGCATAGTCGAATAGGCTATTTAAAATTATTTAAAAAAATGGTATTACTTTTTCGCAGTTGTCAAAAAAGTTCACCCACCAAACGCGGTAAAGTTTTTAAATGATTTTTTTTATTTATTTAGCTAAAAAGCGCAAAAAACTTTTTTTTTATCAATATATCAAGCTGCATTTAACATTTGTGTAAATGTTTTGGAAGCTGAATGTATGTTATTGATAATTACGTCATGTACTTTAATTGTTCTTATTATTCAAAGAAAATTAAATTCCGATTTTTTGTTTAATGCTTAAAAACAATGGATTTTAAAAGAAGCCCTTAAAAATGCAAAAATTTGGACAAAGGATTTGACCAAATTTAAAGATAGCACAATAATGTGGAGAAACATTCCAGATATCGTCATTCCATTACATCAAACAAAATTTTTCAGTTTACTATTTTACTTTATTAATGAAGTATTTAAATTTTTTATTTAAAATGAATGTGTTTTTTTTGGGAGATATTAGAAAATCGTTTTCGTGGGTGAGGTTTTTTATCCGAAATGACCCCAAAATTGTTTTTTCGTAAATAACACAACCTGCGCCATCGAGTGGTGCTAGGGCCAAAATTTGGTTATACCCCTAATGTGCATTATACATAGTTACTATCTTTCCACCATATATTTACAATATAGATGAGACCAAAGTCTATAAAATAGATGAAGAGAGAAAACAGATTGAGTGCTCCAAGTGCGCTTTGAATGTTCCAAGTGCGCGTTTAGTACCATTAGCATACACGAGTCCCCCTGCAGGCAATTTTTGTCTACCAAAAAAGGGCTTCTGTTTATAATATTATTCTGTGTTTGTAGATAACGAGGTTTGTGTCAAGGATTGTTAGGTGTTGTTGTTGTGAGTTTAACCGCAAAATTCCACCAGAGATGGCGCCAGCTGGCTTGTTGATTTATATGAGATGTTGATAAATCATTTTCCCTTTTCCTTGGTCCTTGCGCAATCTGGAGTGTATATGTTGTATGTTGTTGGATGAGTTTTGTTGGCTGGAGAACTCGAAAAGATTTGAAAAGTAATTAATTTTTCATCGATGTTGATATGGCCAGTGCCCCGGCCGGGAATCGAACCCGGCACCTTCGGATTGCTAGTCTACGTCACTTCCACGAAGCTATCGAAGGCCACCCGACTCCCAGTCATTTTTCCTGGCTAACAATATTCCCAAACATACCCACCCCCTATCTGGATACAAAAAGAACAATTTTATAAAATTGATTCCTAACTGCTCTAAAGGTGCCAAATATATGACCGACTCCCAATAGTTTCCTTGATCATATATCATCTTTATTTTAAACCTTTTATTTTGCCCCAATGCAATTTTTTAATTTATATAATTAATTTTTTGAAATCAACTCCTGTTGCTCCCATGGTGACTCCTGGAGGGGTAAAATGTATGACCGACCACCACTAGCATTTCCCTCCTAAAATTTTTCTCGAATATACCTATCCTCTATCTTCAAACCCTAAGGGGCCTCCATTAAAAGTTGTTGTAAATTAATACGCTTCTTATTTTAGGTTCACAATAAACGGCACCTACTTTACAATCGACGAATACGAACGTTACTGTTTGAGAAGCTTTTACTAGACATACCGAATGACTCTACACTATACTGCGAAAATTAGGAGATTTCTATTAACATATAATCTAATGTTATACGAATTTGATGTTGGTGCTTGAAGTTCGAGTATCCCCTACAGGAAAATGATCATGTGAGTCACTGGTCCGGTTCCCTGGAGTGCTTCAACCTGCCCTATTTCTAGAACTTTAGTATATAAAGTGTCAATTGCCGTCTGGCCGACACTTTGTAATGTATCTCGAACCAAACCTTAAAGGATCAGTTGAGAATTGATGGCATATTAAACGGTTTTAGATGTTATCCAAATCAAAATGGAAAAGAAATATACAAATTCAGTATGAGAGATACCGATTATTCTTAATCATGTAAAGTAAATTTATGTAAAAAAAATTATACTTATAAACTACACTTAATTTTCCTTTACATCATATAAGTGAGGTTTGGGGTAGATGTTCTCGTTAATTTCAATTAATTTGCTTTCTATTTTTTGACTCACACACAACGGCACCTACATGTTTATAGACGAATGCGAACGTTAGCCATTTGAGAAGCTTTTATAAAACATTAACTGTGATATTCATCGAAGAAGCGTCCGCCGAAGAAAGAAATGTAAATGACTGAGAAAGCAGTCGAGCTCTGGATATACCATAATAGTCGCATGACCTAATCAGCATTCTACGGTTGGCGCCAACAATTTCGTAGAAAATCAGAAAATTTATAACACTTTAACACTTAAAAAGTAGTTTGATGATAATTTATAGGGTTAGAATCAAAGGGATGCAAGTGACAAAAAGTTCATTTTGAGATATTTGCTTTCAAATTTTCAAATTCTAGTACAAATTCAGGTATTACTTGAATTGCGATTTCGGCTAGATATCAGCACTGGTAATAAAACTTTCTCTCATCTCTTAACATTAGACAGAGATAGCGTCAATATAGCCTCAATTGGGTTAGAGTCAAAGGGATACAAGTGACAAAAAGGTCATTTCGAGATATTTGCTTTCAAATTTTCAAGTTCTAGTACAAATTCAGGTATTACTTGAATTGCGATTTCGGCTAGATATCAGCACTGGTAATAAAAATTTTTCTCATCGCTTGATATTAGACAAAGATAGCGTCAAACACACTTATCTTAATATTTGTCAATTTGTCACTTGCAACCCTTAGCTTCTAACTCCTTCCATTGACACCTCAAATCCCGTAGGTGTACAAAAAACAATTATAGTAGGAATTCGCGTCATCATCCCCATTTTTAGTCTGAAATATTATGTCTGAACAACTTTTGATCACAGTCTGACCTACGGCATAGCCCAAGATAATAACCTTACCATTTTTTTCTAATTTCTTTCAAACTCCCTAATAGGGTGAGGTTTTATAGCAGGTGTGAGTAATTTTTATCCGATCTTGCTTAACTTAGAATTCAATTCCGCTCCTTTCAGGTAGATAGTTCCTTAAATACATCTTAAATCGGTGGGACAAACCGACGGTCACCCCCCAAAAAGGGGAAGTTTGTATGGAAGGTGGGAGTAGTTTTAACCGATAGGGCTGATCTTAGAACTAAACCTCCGCTTAGAGAATAGAAACTTGCATACCAAATTTCATCTCGAGAGCTCCATAACTACGGCTGTAATCGCGGGATATTCTCCCACAAAAGGACAGTTTGTATGAGAGGAGGCAATAGTTTTTGACTGATCCTGGTTATCTTTCAATTTCAACCTGATATCTCTACAACTTTCGGTGTAATCGCGGGGACAGGTAGACAGACACCCACAAAGGGGTGATTGAATGGAAACATTTCGTCGAATCTTTCTCATCTTTCATCATAACCTCCGGTTAGAGGCAAGAAGCTTGCATACCAAATTTGAGTTCGATACCTCTTAAACTACGACTGTAATCGGAGCGAAAGTTAAACGGACACCCCCAATAAAGTGAAGTTTGTATGTAAGGTGGAAGTAGTTTTGATACATTCATAGCTTAGGTTAGATTGTGGATACGTGTAATCTGGTAAAAACGAGAAACACCGATATCTGCAAGGACCCAAAGGATAGGGGGCAAGACTCCTTCCTATGGTGTTCCTTTAATAGCTATCTTTTTCACACAGCTTCCACTAAGTTCTAATTAGATATTGCTACAACACCATTGTCCGCACATTCCAAAATTTTTGTATTATCCTCATTGAACAATTTAATTATATATTTTACACAATGACCTAAGGAAGGAGAAATGGGACTACAAGGGTTCAAAAAACCACCTTAACCTTCCCCCATTACTCTGGAACGCAATATAGCTCTGAAGATGTCCATCAAAATCGGAGTTATATTGTCCGCAGATCTCTGCAGCGTGATTGGTATTATACCATCCGGACCATGCGACTTGTACGGTCAAAATGTACTCATAACCCACTTCACCTTTTTCTCATCCACCATATCATCTACAACATCCCAGTACATATAGTTGATCGACATGGGTTGGTTCATACTATCCGGTGTTCGTGCGCGTGTTGAATAGTATAAAAACTAACAAATCCGGCATTTCAGTATAAATTTTTACGGCTGGTATATACATGTGCTTACATTTCAGCATATTCCATGATCTACGTATCCTTACAGCAAAGAACTTGCTTGTTTAGTTTAATCTGTTTTCAAGATATTACTCGGCGATACTGAAAGCTTTCTTCAAGAAAGCCGATAAAACTAGATCTTAATTACTGCATATAGCCATTACACAGTACAACGTTTTCCAGCTCATTGATTTGGGACTCAATTCTGAGAACTGCACATGAAAATAGCTCCAAAATGAAGAATTTCTGCGTCGTTAAATGCCATAATACTATAATATCGATTTGAAGTAAGTAAGTATCGTAGAAGTTAGCAGGCGAAACTTTGAGTAACGTAATCGGCATGCTACAACCGATGCGTCTTAGGAAGTAGGCATTAGAAGTTACTGAAGCTCAATACAGGCTCTCTTAGTGGCTTTGGCAGCCCCAAGAAACTAGGATCGGAAGCGCTGGCCTAATAAGCCACTCTACTTAAACAAAATTTATTATGAAAACACGGAGAATAAATATAACAAGAACCCCCCCAAATGTTGACGACCCCCGCAAACGATATAAGGACCATGATTTGAGGATATGCTCCTGGAATGTCCGAACTCTTTACAGAGATGGTGCCTCTATTCAACTGGCGGATGTCCTCGACAAATACAAGGCTGACATCACCACCATACAGGAAATGAGATGGACGGGACAGGGATGCACACCACGAAAGAACTGTGACATCTTTTACAGCTGCCATGCAGAAAGACACGAATTTGGATGTGGCTTCATAGTCGGCAAGAAACTTCGATACCTGGTCTCGCGGTTTAACCCTGTAAGTGACCGAATAACCACCATTCGCATTCGGGCGAAATATTTTTACATCACGCTGATTTGTGTACACGCCCCGACGGAAGATAAAGACGATGAGATTAAAGATGCATTTTACGAGCGCCTAGAGGAAACATACGACCGCTGCCCTGGCCACGACATTAAAATTGTTCTGGGAGACTTTAATGGAAAAATAGGAAGGGATGCTGTTCTTGGTCCATCGATCGGTAAACTCAGCCTGCATACCGACACGTCAGACAACGGTTTTAGGGTGGTAAGCTTCGCAGCGGGAAGGAACATGGTAGTGAGTGGAACCAGATTCCAGCACAAAGATATCCATAAGGCAACTTGGCTATCCCCCGATCAAAACACTAAAAATCAAATTGATCATGTGGTAATTGATATTAGGCATGCATCTAGTGTCACGGACGTGCGTGTGATCCGTGGTGCTAATATTGGCTCGGATCATTACCTGGTTGCAGCCAATGTGCGCACAAGATTGAGCAGACCGAAAATCGCACGTAACCAAACACAAAGAAAGCTGGGCATCGCGAAGCTGCAAACCCCAAAGATAGCTACTGCCTACTCCAACCAGCTCTCCCAAGTCTTACGACACAACGCCTCCACTTCTGACGTTCCCGATACACTGTGGCAGCATATTGCGCATTCCATGGCAACCGCCGCTACAACCGTGCTAGGATATGAAAAGCGGCGCTCAGACGAATCCTGGTACGATGAAGAATGCCGCATAGCGTCTGAGAAACAGGATGCTGCTTAAAGGGCAACGCTACAGCCAATTGTAACCCGTGCTGTTATTATATGGTGGCGTATGATTATTATAAGTAATATTCCACGTAGATCATAAGCCACCATATAGTATTTATGTTATGTCAAACAAAAGAGCCTAAAACGTGACAAACTCCGCTATACGATTCTCACTAACTTCAAAACGATATTAAACTAGTATTGCATGTAACTTGACAACACGAATATTGCAGAACTTCTTCTTTATGGGGCTACTTTCACGAGCAGTTCTCAAAAGTGAGTCCCAAAATCAGGTGTTGTACTGTGTAATTTAAGAAATTCTCCAATTTCTTTTATATATTTTACTTTTGAAACTCTCAAATGTAAGTGACAGCAGTTATATGAGAACTTATCTCTAACGGATAATTGGACGAAACAAATCATTGTGTTCTCTTGAAAACGTTGCAAGGATTATATATTAGTTTACAAAAATCGCTGCTCAAGCACTACGTGATAATGTTTCATTTCGACGTTTCCGTTTTAAACAGGCTATAAAAAGTTATCCAAAGTTAAAACTGTCACACCAAATAATTTCATCCTTATCATCAACATTTTCATGACATTTACACAAACTATGTATATAATAAAATAACTAAAGCTTTTTTCAACTATGGGCGTTTTATACACAAACACATTGCTCAACATTTTCATCACGTTTTCATAATTCTCCAGACGTGATTATTTAAAAAGCGATAAACGACAAACTATGAAAACAATTTTAATGATGGAAAAATTTAAGTTTCATACGAGTAATACGGCCAAAATATATTATAAGCGACTCATGTATTATAGTTTAGCAGAACTTTGTCTGTAGTTGCCAAATTCAGGACATACATACATGATACATATTTTTTTATATGGCAGAGCAATTAATTTGCTTGTAAAAATCAATTTTAGTTTATGTTTATGTTTTTTAAAAAAAAAAACTTTAGCCAACACAAAGACGAATTGTGGCACAAGCTGATGGTTGTAAAACACCACAACGAAAAACATACAACATTTCTAAAGTCCTTACCAACTATGTATATTTGGCTGCAAAGAGATATATAAATGCGTGGTCAATTTATTGCATGCTGCTTGCAATTTATTTATTTCAATATGAACTTTTGTTTATAGTTCGTAATAAACATAAAGATACATGATTTATATGGAAATATTAAATATTTATAAACGAGGGACGTAGGTGAAAGTGAACAAGTGCTTAGCTGTTGATAAGTTGCTTGCTAAGCTGAGTATATAACAAATTATAAAAATGATTATAAATTACACAGTACAACACATGATTTTGGGACTGAATTCTGAGAACTGCATGTGAAAGTAGCCCCAAAAAGAAGAAGTTCTACATCACTCGTTATGTCAAGTTACATGCCATAATAATTTAATATCGATTTGAAGGTAGTAAGTATCGTGTAGGAGAATTTGTCACGTTTCACAATGAGCTGCACAATATTGTACTGTGTTATACGCACAATATCTAGTATGAAATATCGAAACATTGTCTGAATAGTTAAAGTTGACAGACAGTATATGAGAGAGTATTTTTCTTAAGCGTCGGGAGTGTGATGCAAGGTAAAGCTTCTGATCGGTTTAACTTGGCAAACCCAGAGTGATCCTTGCCAATTGCACTTCAAGTCTACTCACAGAGCTCCGTATTCGTAGTACTACTGCGTACGGAGTACCTCCACGTGGTAACACCTAAAAGCGTGCCTCTTACAGCCGTCAGACACGGTTGCTCGCGCATGAAGACGTGCGACATCTACTATAGTGGCCATGCGGACAAGCACTAGTTTGGATGTGGATTTGTGGTTCGCAAGAGACTGCGACACCAAGTCTCAAGGTTCAACCCGGTGTGTGAACGTATAGCCACCATAAGAGTCAAAACAAAGTTTTTCCACATAACACTTATATGTGCCCATGCTCCGACAGAAGTGAAAAGCGATGAGGACAAAGATGAGTTCTACGAGAGCCTAGAAAATGTATATGACCGTAGCCCGAGCCATGACATAAAAATTGTACTAGGCGATTTTAATGCCAAAATAGGCAGGGAGACCGCATTTGAGCCTACCATCGGAAAATTTAGTCTGCACACCGAAACGTCGAACAATGGCATCAGACTGATTGATTTCTCTGCGGCAAGAAATATGGTAGTTAGCAGCACTAGATTTGACCACAAAAATATTCATAAGGCAACATGGTTATCTCCAGATCAATTGACGAGGAATCAGATTGATCATGTGGTAGTCGATGGAAGGCACGCATCGAGTGTTCTGGACGTATGAGTGATTAGGGGTGCGAACATTGACTCCGATCATTTCCGCAGTTAAGGTACGCACAAGGCTAAGCATGGCGATAAACGTACGTAACCAGGCACAACAAAAGCTGGGCATCGGTAAACTGCGGACCACAGAGGTAGCAAACGCCTACTCCAACCACCTAACTCAACTGCTGCGGAATGCTCCAACCCCTGACAATATGAACTCGCAGTGGCAAAATATAGCCGACTCCTTAGAACGGGCTGCGAGAAGCGTACTTGGGTACTCAAAGCCGTCTCAAGAAGATGCCTGGTACGATGATGAATGTCGCAATGCCACGAGAGAGACGGTTGCTGCATACAGGGCGAAACTGCAGCCAATGGCAACGCGAGCTTTTAGTGAACGGCACAGGGAGAAGAGACGACAGGCAACTCGTCTTTTTAGAAGAAAAAAGAAGGAGCTGAAGAAGAGGCAGGATGAGTGCACTGAGTTGCTCCGAAGTAGAGGGGAAGCCCGAAAATTCTACAAGAGAGTTAAAGCGAGAATGCGTGGAACAGGGTTGCCCTCCTGCAGGGACAGCGATGGTCAGCTAGTGACGGACCCGGATAACTTTCTGAAGATATAGAGAGATCACTTTAGAAATTTACTGGATACTGACACCACTCCAGAAGACCCCGCTCCAATCCATGACGATGGTATTAACTGTCCACCTCCGAGCCAGAGCGAGATACGTATGCCCATCTCCCGCCTTAAAAACAACAAAGCTGCTGGAGCCGATGGTCTCCCTGCTGAATTGTTTAAGGCTGGCGAGGAGGAGCTGATTAGGAGCATGCATCAGCTCATGGAGAACATCTGGCAAGAGGAGAGCATGCCCGGGGATTGGAGTCTCAGTCTGTTATGTCCCATATACAAGAAAGGAGATCGTGGTGAATGTAAGAACTATCGTGGAATAAGCCTATTACCAATTGCGTACAAGGTCCTTTCAAGCATATTGTGTGAACGTCTAAAGCCAATTGTAGAAAAACTGATTGGACCATATCAGTGCGGCTTTAGACCTGAAAGCTACGACGGATCAAATATTCACATTACGACAAATCCTGGAAAAAACCCATGAAAAGCAGATCGACACCTACCACCTCTTTGTCGACTACAAAGCTGCCTTCGACTCTACGATAAGGAATAGGCTTTATGAGGCCATGTCTGAGTTTGGTATTCCTGCAAAGCTGATTCGACTTTGCAGATGTACCTTAGAAAACACCAAATCCTCAATTAAGATTGGTAAATATCAGTCTGAACCATTCTCAGGCAGGGCGATAGCCTGTCCTGTACACTATATAATATAGTTATGGAGAAGGTGATGAGAAAGGCTGTATCAACATGTCTGGCACCATATTCCACAAGAGCCACATGCCACTAGCCTATGCCGATGATATAGACATCATTGGCCGAAATCTGCGGGATGTTACTGCAGTTTTCTCATCACTAGAAAAGAAGTCAGCAAAAATGGGTTTAGCGGTCAACGAGGACAAAACAAAAATAATGATTTCGACGAACAAAGAGTCCTCTCGATGGGTACGCACCGTGAACTTTGACAATTATTGTTTTGAGTCGACGAATTTACCTACCTCGGATCTTCCGTCAACAAGAAAAATAATGTCAGCCAAAAAATTAAACGGAGAATAGTGCTAGCCAATAGCACTTCGGCAGCACTTTAGTAATACCACCTTCTCTCGGAATACTAAGAAACAGCTATACCAGGTGCTTATCTTACCTGTTCTGTAGTATGCTGCCGAATTATGGGTGCTTTTACAACGCACATACAAAACCTGGGAGTATTCGAGACAAAAGTACTCCGAAAAATTTATGAACCTATCTGTGTCGAAGGCCAGTTTCGCCATCGGATGAACCATGAGCTGTATGAGCTTTACCACGACATCGACGTAGCTAAAAGAGTCAGAATCCAACGACTTCGATGGCTGGGACATGTTGCCAGGATGGATGTAAATGCTCCAGCGAGAAAGGTGTTTGAAGGCGAACCTGAAGGACGGCGCAGAGCAGGGAGACCCAAACTCCGTTGGAAGGACCAAGTGGTAGGCGATGTGCCATCATCTGGTAGGACTAACTAAAGAACACACGCAGAAGACCGAAGCGTGTGGAATTCTTTATTACTTCAGGCCTCAAATTTATGAACTACGTTTCGTAATTGGTAATTGGCCACTCAAGTAAGTAAGTAAGTAAGTATTTTTCTTAAGACGGTAGCCCTTTTTAATCTATAACTAAATTGAGACTTACAGCCGAAACCAATCAGCTTGTTATTAGCAGCAATACTGCTATACATTACGACTAAAGGCTGTCCTATTTGTTAAATGACTCTAAAGTGATACCGCCTTATCATACAAACTTTAGCATACAAACTCAATAAATTAGTTATAAATTCAGTTTTTATTGTACGATAGATCCACGGCAGAAGCTCAAACGGAGTATCTTATAAGTTTTATTAAATTCGCAATAAAACATACTTCAATACCATAAACTCTCTTTCTACTATAATACCAAGAACGCTTTTACCTAGGGTAATCGATTTGTCCATTTGGAATGTCTCATTGGCAAAATTCTACACATTTCCAGCCTTTCAACTCTATGAATTAATAAGATTACTTCTTATTTCCCAAAAGTATTAAATTTTCCCATATATTCTTATTTGCTATACTATCAAAATGTATATGTATGACTGGTTGTCATTGAACATTCCTTAGCTTATACAAATACTGGCACATCACTGAATACACAGACAAATTAATATCAATATGATTTCATAGAATTACGGATGAGTTCACTTAAATGAACAGATGAATGGAAAGCCAAACACGTGTATACAAAAATATTTCTGTGTGTTGGCAGTGAGTGACCAACACAAACAACCACATGAATTTACATGTCGAAACAATTATCCGTTTTGTGCAAACCAAAATGAATTGACGAAAAATCTGTGCATATCAAAATAAATTAATAAAAATATAACTTAAGGATTATGGATAAATGCGTTGATACAATTTGAATGAAATAGTTTTTTCTTAGTACCTCTACAGTTGTATATTTAGATGCAGCTAATGCGCCCACCCACGTCGTTCAACTATATGGTCTTGGATATTGGAAATAATATGGTGGATGTGAAAAAGTTGGTCCTGTTGGTTTAATACCTATCATGTTGCAGAACTCTGTGCATGATATGTATCACTCCACTTAAGGTGGAAATCTTCCACTGATATGGAAAGAGGTTAAGGTGGTTTTTATACCCAAGGCGGTAAAGCCTGTTCATTAGAGTGGGTTAATTTTTTTCTCTGCCAAGCGATTATCCATATCGTAATCTACGATGAATGCCAAGAAAATTTGCCCAAAAAACCATAGGTCAAATCGGACCCCCGAATTCTAGCAAGAAACTTTTCGTATTTTATATTAGGGGTGCGATAGTGTTGTATGGAGATTCGTAGTAACACAATTTGGATACAACTCGACCACTAATTTTGTGTGATTAAAAAAAAATCCAGAGCCAAAAACAGGATGCAGTTGGGGTGGGGAGAAATAGTTGCGCTTTGAGTTCAAAATTGGTGGGGAAGGGGAAACAATCCACAATATGGCTCGCATTTGCCCCGGAATCGCACCTAGCAGATAGAAAGAGCTTGGATTTTCAAACATATTGAGGATCGATCATACTTTTTAATCCTCTAGGGGCACCCTTGCGGCAGTTAAAACGTTGGGAGCAAAATTTATAAAAAAAATTGATTTATGTATGGGAACCCCCATTACATGGTGAAGATGGCGGTAGGTTTGTTTGGGTATAATGTTAGGAGCGAAAAATGATTGGTGGTCGGTCATACATTTTACTCCTCTAGTGCCGATTCTGGACAGTGGACCGTCCGTGGCATGATGGTAAGAACACGCGACTACTACTGAACGCAGGAGATCCCAGGTTGAATTCCTGGCTCCAGTCATCTAAAAAAAAATTCTTTCATTGCCGGCCACTCTAGATGTTGTTGGCAGCAACTTCGCTGTATAAGTGTCGATTTAATCGTCATGTCTAGTTAAAGCTTCTCAAACAGTGACTTTCGCATTCGTCGATAAACAAGTAGGTGCCGTTTGTTGTGAATCTAAAATAAAAAGCGTGTTAATTCACAACAACGCGAGAAGCATCCTATACCTCATTCATGGGGTATTAAGGGAAATTAAGTTTTTTTTTAGTAGTGACTCCGGGACAGTTGCGAGGCTTGTTGTGGATTTTTTCCCACTTCCAAACCACCTTTGACAATGAAGCGCAAGAATTTTACCCCACCCAGCTCCCACATTTTTTGGCTAATGCATTATTCTTCCCAACCACACACATAATTATGGGGTGAGCCGTATCGAAATCGAGAAATCGTGCACTATGCCAACCCTATTCCATATTAAAGTTAGAAATCTTTAAATTTTCTCTCGTTAAAAACCGGGGGCTCGCTTTAGATTCCAGAGCCATGGTGAAAGTTTTGTAAGAATAAAAATTGACCCACTCTACTGTTCATGCCTCTCCAAAGGACTACAGACCAATTAGCCTCTCATCCTTTTGGCTGAAAGTTTTGGAGAGAGATTATATATGTTTACATATAAGGACATTTTTAAGCCCTTACACTCTTAATTTCGTTCTACTACATACAAATTGACCCACTCTACTGTTCATGTCTCCCCAAAAGACTACAGACCAATTAGCCTCCCATCCTTTTGACTGAATATTTGGAGAGAGAATTTGTATGTACACATACGTATAAGGACATCTTTATACTCTGAGCAACTCTCAACATGCGTACATCGCATGAAGATCACATGAGAACGCTCTACACGAAGTGGTTGGCTTTATGGAGCGCAACCAAAATGCAGGTGACTTAACTTTAGCCTTCCTTCTTGTCTATAAAAAGGGTTTCGATAATGTGCCGTCATGAGCTATAAGAAACTCTTTGGAGAACATTAATGTGTCACTAGTGAATTGGGTAGATTGTATGCGAGGAAACCATGTCGTCTACTCAGAACTTGGTGGAAGCTGCGTAAAAGTTGGTGGCTACTAGAGGAACACCAGTCCCGTTTCCTTCTCCTTTAGTCCTTGTGCTAAACGGAGTACTTAAATCGTTCAATGAGAGTTGTACGAAAATAGTGGCATACGCGGACGATGTGGTTGTTGTTGTAGCCACGTCTACTTAGAACTTGGTGGAAACTGTGTGAAAAAGATAGCTTCTTGAGGAACACCACAGAAGGTAAAATAAAATAGTCCCGTCAGGCAAATTTTAAGTTCTGCTCTCTGCGTTTCTAAGTGTGGATCTAGCCACCTACACTGGGTCCGTCCAAAGTGATTCGGGGACGGGGTGGATGGGCTTGGCTGGATGTTGAAACAGGTATAAGGCTTTAGAGCGCACTCTTGGCATACGTTTTGGGTGTTCGGCTCAATTCGAGCCCAGTATGAATTGAGCCTAATACACCAACCGGATCGCAGCTGTGTCAGAATCGTTCTGGGCTACCGTGACAGGCTAGTTCCCTCAGATGCTATTTCGAAAGGATGCTCTCCGAGAAAAACATTCATAGGGTAGGAGTAAGAGGCTTTCTAGAGGCTTTTTTTTGTATGGTTGGACCTAACTCTTTGGCTGATGCAGATTTCTCCTTATGTGCCAGGGTGGTGAATTCTATCCTATGAGATGGTGGCTAAATGGCTGTGGCAACTTACGGAGAATCTTGACCTCCTCATGTAGGTGCGGACGATGTGGTCATCATGATAGGTGGAAAATTTCTACCAATGCACACATCGTTCACACATGGTTCTCCTATCAAAACTGCCCATGAAAAGCAGCTACATTGGGACAGGATCTGTGGTCTGGGGATAAACCCTCAGAAAACGGAATTGGGTTGGAACTGAAGTTCTCAACGGAGCCCAAGTACCTACGAGTTATATTTGATCAGAAGCTAAATTGATCAAGGAACATCAAGGAAAGGGAAAAATGGGGTGCCAAAGCCCTTTACGTGTGTCGAAACTCTACACAGAAAAAAAAAACACAATTGTTTGGGGGGGTAGTTCTGTTTCCCTTTCCTTGGGTCCTTGTGATAAACAGATTACTTAAATTGTTCAAATTGGATGGTACGGAAATTGTGGCATTGCCGGATGATGTAGTCATCATAATAGGTGGGTATTTTCTACCAACCGTGTGTGAAACCGTAATTGGGTTTCTTCGCAAGCAGACATATGGTAAAAGATTTCAGACCACCAAAACTGAAAGGGGGTGGAACTGAAGCTCTCAACGCAGGACAAGTGACTATCTATTGATCTTTATCAGAAGCTAAACTGGACAAGTGACTAGCTATTGATCTTTATCTGAAGCTCAACTGGTCAAGGAAAATCGAGTAAAGGTGAAAGAGGGATGTCAATGCCTTTTATGCGTGGCGGAATTCATTAGGTAAAAATTAGGGAAGTCTACTCAGAGCTTAGTGAAAGCTGCTTAAAAATTATAGTTACCATGGAAGGGTCCTTGTGATAAACTGAAATCGTTCAATTAGGATGGTACGAAAACTGTGGCATATGTGGATGATATGTCATCATGATAGTTGGGAAATGTCTACATAAGATAGGTAATCTTACCCACATTGCCGTTGGAAAGCTGCTACGATGTGCCAGGACCTCTGATCTGGAGGTAAACCCACAAAAAACGGAATTGGTTTTCTTTACACGCAGACATAAGGTAAAGAATTTGCCACCATCGAAACTGAGTGGGGTGGAAATGAAGCTTTCAACGGATTACCTGGGTGTTGTTTTTGATCAGAAGCTATATTAGTCAAGGAATATCGGGGAAAAGTTAAAATGGGGTGTCAAACCACTTTATGGGTGCCGAAACTCTATAGGTAAAAGTTGGGGACTAAGCCCGTAGTTTACAATGAGGTTGTAATTTGGGGTAGTCCGGCCGATAATTGTCTATGAATGACTGGTTTAGTAGGAGGATCTAGATGAGAGTAATTTATTAAATATGGTAGGCATTGTTCAAAAGATGGGTATTCGTGGGATAAGAAGGAGGACACTGCAAGGAACTTAGGTTGTGTTTCTGGGACTCACGTATCTGGACTTGTCCGTCAAGGCTATGGCAGCCGGAGAGCCTATCACACTGAGGTCGTGCGAAGATTCTCCGGCCTTTGGGTGATGGCGTTACTTCTTATCTGCCACCTCGTACTGATTTTTTGAACTAATGTAGGGATTTCCGGAAGTAGACGTTGATATTCTGTCTTTATACATATTACATATGTCTTTATAGACGAAATCGAGTAATAATATCGATACATTCAATGTGATCGTGCCCAAATCCTGTATTAAGTAAAGCTAATGAAAAAAAAACTGGAAGTCGAGACCACGAACCTTCTGGTACCTCCCATGTAAATATATCATTCCGACCACTTAATAAATTAAGTGGATTAATATAAATACACCCATCGCGATCGTATCCAAATTCTTCAGTAAGTATGGCTATATCAGGATAAAGTTTTGGAGACAAAACTGGAAGTCTAGCTACTACCCTTCTGGTGCCTTCAATACAAACGTTTCCTTCCGCCTCCTTTATAATTCATGTCATAATATCACTACTCCTAACGACATCTCACTCAAACTCTGTGTTAAGTAATGTTTAACTAGATACAGTATTAGAGAACTATTTTAACCATAGCCAATTCCCCATCGGGTACCTTCGGTTACTGAGGTGAGGGTAAGGCGATTTACCGGACTGCAATTTTCTTACTTGTTTAGGGCCAGTAACTCAGGCCATTCAAAAAGCACGGAGACTATTATGCGATGAGGAATTGATACTAGCAGACGGATAAACATCTGCGTGGATGGTCAGGCTGCATTAAATGCGATCAATTTTGCATTGTGTTAACCAAAGCCGATGAGAAACGTAAGAAAAAGTTGGATTGACTAGAGCCTTGGATGTCAGCCTATGTTGAATCCCAGGACATGGCGAGATTTCTGGAAATGAATCAGCAGTCCAGACCTATTGGCAAGAGGAGGATGTACTAAGCCTGATCATGACTCTAAAGAAGATGTTATCCTGCCATTTGTAACATTTTGGAATGTGGAAAACAGCCACCGGACGTTGGATCTCCCGAACCGACTGTATACCTGCTAGATAGCTGTGGTCCGAATACAGCAGTTCCTGATCGGCGTACATGATTGGCCTGTGCAGGATTGTTGTGAGACTAGCCCGTGGAATACGAACAGGCCATTACAAGATCAGGCACCTGACAGGCAAGTGGGATACATTCATACCGTATTACTGCCTTGTGTGTGAAGTCGAGGAGGAGTCCAAGACGATTGAACATCCCGCTCCAGCATGTAGGAGGCTAAGATGCATAGGGAAAAGAAAAATAGAATACCCTAGTCTCTCCTCAGTCCGAGTAGGCAAGCCAATATGTTTCATGCCGTATCTTCCACGGCTAACTAGACCACGATGACCATTAGGGTAGAATTGTAACTAGCAGACGAATAACCAGCCAGACTGCAATAAAAGAGATCAATTCTGCATTGTGTAAATTAATGTCGATAAGGACCTGTAAGAAAAAGTTGGATTGGTCCCAGGACATTACCAGATTTATGGTAATAAATCAGCAGACCTGACCTATTGGCCAGAGGAGTCTATACTATGTCTGATCATGTCTGTTAACTTTTTGCTTAAGTAAATGATTGCATGTGTAAACCAGACAGCGGACTTTGAATCTTCAGAACCGACTATATAACTGCTACATCGCTATGGGTCGAATACAACAGATCCCGATAGGCGTATAAGGTTGGCCTATGTAGGAGTGATCTGAGACAGGCCTGTGGAATTCTAACTGGACATTGCAGGATCGGGCACCTGACAGGCAAATGGAATACATTCACACCGTACTACTGCCTTGGGTGTGAGGACGAGGAGGATTCTACGACAATGGAAAATCTTCCTTGTAACTGTCCCGCTTTAGCCCGCATCAGGCTTAAGTACTTAGGAAAAAGTTATATAGAAGACCTAGAGTGTCTCTCCTCAGTCCCAGTAGGCAGTTCAATATGTTTTATGCGATACCTTCCATAACTAACTAGACCATGATGACGATTAGGGTGGAATGAATAACATGAATAGCAGATGAATAACCATCTATGAATAAGCGATCAATTCTACATTGTGCAAATAAAATTTTGCGAGGAACTGTAAGAAAAAGTTGGATGGACTATAGCTTCTGGATGTTAGCCTCTGTTGCGGTCCAGGACATTGCGAGTTTCCTGCACTATGCCTGATCAAGCCTTTCTATAAGATTTTTCCCACCTATTTGTTACCTTATTGGTTAAGTAAAGGATAAGATGTGGAAAACCGACTGTTAGATCGCTGTGGCCCAAATACAACAGATTCCGATCGGCACAGGAGTGATGTGAGACTAGCCTGAGGAATTCGAACAGGCCATAGCAAGATCCAGGAACATGACAGGCAAATATCATACATCCATGCCTTGGGCGTGAAGACGATAAGGAGCACTAGACAATGAAACATCTTCTTTGTCGATAGATCGTATGTTGTTGGAGCTCAAGGTACATGTCGACATTCAAACTAAAATTTAACAACTTCGATTCTTTTTGTTCTGTTCTGAGGCTTTCCCTCATAAATCTACCAAGCAATAATTTAAATCCGAGCGAGATCGGTCAAAAATTACTCCCACCTCCCTAACAAATTGCCTCGTTTTGGGGTCTGTCGCAGCGATTGCACCCGTAGTTATGTAATCGCTACCAGTACACCAGATTTAGTTATTTAAAGTTTTCTCTAGTCACTTTCCCTTACAACTGCTTCTGTGTATTAACAATAATAATGAAATGAAATGGAAATTGATTCTATTTCAAATCACATTTGATTCAATTACCAAGGGATTCTTTCCTTTATTCCTTTGACTCGCTTCAGTAATTCAGGAATAAGTCCTTAAATCCAACACAGCATACAAACGCACAACTGACATCTTAATTCCTAGAATAGGCAACACGTCAACGCACACGGCTAAATAACACTTACGCACACACATCCATAAACTTAAATGAATACGTGTTGATATCCTTTTATATTGTGTATTTTCTTTCTTTGTATTTCTAGGCTCTAAACAAAACGTACGCAGGAGAAACGCCGAGCCCTGCCGAGCAAAAAAAAAGGTAAACGAAAGTATTTCAATAATCTTTTATGTGACAGTTTTAATTTAACACAAGATGCCATATTTGTACCTATATGGGCATCCTAAGATTTTCACAAGAAATATCTTTTAAATAACGTTTTAGTTCGATGGATTTAGGACTTTTCATATCGAAGCCTGTCTTCGCATCGACAAAAGACTGCCACGCACCCAGCCCTGCGAAAGTGCGTGCGTCTGCCATAGGTGTGATTGGAAAATGTTGGTGATAACACCAAATGTGTTAACTTTTCGCTCATAAACGCACACAGCAAAAACAAATTGTTTGTGATTTATCGAAATGGCTATGGCCATTCACGGAGTAAGGGGGTGATTGAAATTTAATAAACATTCCGTTTGATGGGAAATTTACAGGGAATTTTTAATTAATTTCACTGCTGTGGTGTGACATTGAAACCTGGTAACTTTTTGTCAGCAGGTAAATAATTTTCATTACAATGGTATTAAGAAAGGAATTTGAAGTATTAGGGGAAGCTATACAAACAAGCTATGCAGCAGGGGTCAATACCTTGGTACAAGTTATGAGTTATTGTTAAAATAAGAATGCATGAAGAAACAAGTAACAAGTTTACTTATAAATCACTGGCAATGTCTGTAAACTTTAGTCATACTTGTAAGCTGTAGTTAATTAAAATTCCATATATCCTACAATTTCACCTGATTTGGATTGCTCATGGAAGGAGAATAAGCAACATTACTCTTTCAATGAAAAATATTCATACAATCTTATAAACATATTTCACTGAAATAAAGACCTTTTTAAATAGATTTTCATTTCAATTACAGTCATTACAATTTAAGGAGCTTTAAATAAGTCTATTTAAGAGTTTATGCTCTCTTATAGCCTGAGCAGATGACATACATATTTTCTGTGCTAATCTGTAGCATTATCACTGTCATCATCAGCGCCGCGTAGTCGGTGTTGTCAGTGTCATTTCACAACCTATATAGAAATGACAACAATGACCATGTCATAAGTGAACATCTCATAGACAATAGACGAAAAATTTGAGAATGAAACAAGAGAATGAAATTTCACTTGAATTGTGTGAGAATTGTGTGGTTCCACAAAGCGCTGAGGGTGTTGAAATTGTGATGCATGAAAAGATAATAGCCAGTCTGTTCGAATTTTCGGAAGTCATCAACGAATAACGGACTGATTGGCAGGATTAATTTTCACCACCGATGCGTTTGACATTACAAACAGTGTCAATATAAGAAAGAGAGTAATTTAAAAGTGATTTTGTTGCACAGGTAACAGGCAACACAGTTTCTATTGTTTGACAGGGAAATCAAAGAAATTCATAAAATTTTTGCAAATTTCTTCTCTTCTTGATTTACACCTTAGGTATGACTACGGCGACCAATTTCAGCAAATGCTGAATATTGCTGATGCTGCTTAATTTAACGATTTCAAGCGATCTTGCTTATTTAAAAGGTTTGTGCTTTTTTATGCTGTTTTTGCCCTTATTTAAATTTTTGATACATTGTGATAAAATATGTTTCTATCAATTGAAAATTTTTACATATCACAAGCCCTTGCAGTTCATAAAATATGACAGGTAGTATTAAATGTGGAAACTATCATCTTATTTTACACACAGCCTGTGTTCAACATTTTGTAATAGCCCTGTTTTTATAGCATCACCCTTAGGGATGAGGGTATATATCATTTGTTACGACCCAAAAGTGTAACACTAGAAGGAGTGACTTTAGACCCTAGGTTTCTTTGAACCAAATTCGATTCATGACTTTTTAAGTCGTTTAAGCCATGTCCGTCTGTCTGTCTGGTGGCTGTCCGGCTGGTTCGCACGAAAACTTTCGAAAGACCCAACCAAATCTTTTAAAATTTGGCACGAGTTATTATTTTCTCAAAACTACTTACGGTATTGCAAACCCTACATGGCAACATGGCCCCGCCCCTTCTGGTACCTCCCATAAAAATACATCATTCCGCCCACTTTAGAAATCGAGTAATAATATCAATACACCCTACGGGCTCGTCCCCAAATTCTGCATTTAGTAAATCTATAACAGGATAAAGTTTTGGAAAAAATTTTGAAAGCCTAGCCACGCCCCTTCTGGCACCTCCCATACAAATCTACCTTTCCGCCCACTATAGAGATGGAGAAATAATATCAATAAATTAAACGTGATCGTAACCAAATTCTATTTTTAGTAAAGCTATAACAGAATAAAGTTTTGGAGAAAAAAATTGGAAGTCTATTCACGTCCCATCTGGTACCGCCCACTTTAGAAATCGATTAATATTATTAAAAGACCTAACGCGATCGTGCCCAAATTCTGTATTTGGTAAAGTTTAAGCAGGATAAAGTTTTGGAGAAAAAATCTGGAAGTCTAGACACGCACCGTCTGGTACCTCCCATACAAATGTACCACTCCGCCCACTTTAGAAATAGGGTAATAATATCAATACACTCTACACGATCGTGCCCAAATTCTGTATTTTGTTATGTTATAACAGGACAAAGTTTTGGAGAAAAAATTGGAAGTCTAGCGACGCCCCTTATGGTACCTCCCATACAAATGTACCTTTCCGCCCACTTTAGGGATGTACTAATACACCCAATGCAGTCGTGCCCAAGTTCTGTAATTAGTAAAGCTATAACAGGATAAAGTAATGGAGAATAAATCTGGAAGCCTAACTACACCCCTTCTCGTACCTCCCATACAAATGTACCACTCCGCCCACTTTAGAAATCGAGTAATAATATCAATATAATAGAAAATTATTTGTTTTACTGAGGGTAAGGGTAAATGTAAGTTGGGTTGCCCGACTGAAACTTTCTAACTGGTTTTAATTACAAATCGGTTAATTTCAATAACTCAAGACTTAAACAATCTATATATATAAAAGTGAACATTTGTTTCTACGTATGGTCGCTATAGACTTGAAAACCACCGAACCGATGTGCAACAAACCGGATTCATTAGAAAGGCAATCTTCCGAGGATGGTTATAGGCTACCTAAACATTGCATTTGACACTTTTGGTCCATTATTGAGTCGATTTTCGATTTTTCCCATACAAAAATTATCCAAAATTTGAAAATTGTGATAATTTATATACATACACTAGTGGGCCCGGCAATGCTTCGCTATTGCATATTAACTTGTAATATATTTCACATTTAGGTCTACAAAGTACTTTCAAAACGGTACTTAAGCTCGACAATACTATGTTGAGTTTATTTACTTATGTAACTTATTTAAAGTAACTCCTTAACATTAAAGTTAACCAATTAAGTTTTTATGTTGTAAATGCTAACAAAAAATTCATCAGCAAAGTCATATCTATAGTGCCGACATGTAGATTAAGTTTTTTCTGTATGTAGGGCGAAAAACCACTTCTTCCACAAGTCGAAAACATACATTCCTCTAAAGATCAAAATTATTTATATTGATCCGTTGTAGCGGGAACCATCTGTATACTAACTATATCTTTGGTCAAAAAAAAAACATTTTTGTTATGCCTTCTCCTATTGACCGAAAATGAAAATTTCGTTTGAAGCTTCATGCCTTTAGCCATAAAAACCTCTTTTGCCATGTCTTTTTCTCACACGGATCAAGAATAATCCGGAATACTATTTTTGTATTGAACTCGTATCACCATTTTTTGAGATAATTCGGTCACCAACGTTTGGCTTAACAAAGTGATGGTCTCACGCACTGTATGGCATGTTACACCGTCGTGTTGGAACCATTTCTCCTTCAAATAATGTGCAATGATATGATAAATAAAAAATATCAATTGATTGTCCACTGGCTCTAGTTCTTTTACCAGTTGGATTTTATATGAATGTAGGACAAGATCTTTCCACAACATTTGCAAGGACCGAGTTGCTGAGAAAGACTTCGGTTCGATAAATTCGAGTCCCCTGTCACACTAACGTCTACAGCGTCGATTGATTCTATTAGCTGCTCAGATGCACTCTCAACTTCACAAGGGGCTCCATAAGTTTGGCGAACAGAACGTGCATTTTGAAAATAAATTTGCAAGATTTGTAAACGTTGTTCTTGTTTAGTTTTTACATGGTGATTTTGCAAAGTATACTAAAAGAAAGTCTATCACACTTCATTAGTATGACAGCTAGATTTACACTTATACCTATCAGAAGTTCTATATGTCAAGATAAATACCCCTCTCCTTAACCCATCAGTGACGACTGTTACCATATGGTAACGTTGAAAGCGTTAGATATTGCACGCAATAAAATAAAATTAAGAATAAATGTCAAGAATTTTCTTTTTTAATTTCATCAAAGCATGTTTTGATCTTTGGGACCGGCCGTGGCATAGTGGTTAGAACACGCGACTACCATGCGGGAGATCGCAGGTTCAAACCTGGCTCCAGTCATCTTAAAAGAAAAAATAAATAAAATTTTCTTTCATTGTCGGCTCCCTTCGAATGTTTTTTGACAGCAACTTCGCAGTATTAAGCGTCGATTCAATCGTCGTGTCTAGTAAGAGCTTCTCAAAACAGTGACGTTCGCATTCGTCGATAAATAAGTAGGTGCCGTTAGTTGTGAATCTAAAAATAGAAAGCGTGTTAATTCACAACAACGCACAATGGTCTCTCTGAGCAAATACGTGGCCAAAATTATTTTTTTTTACTTTGTGTTTTATCATTTTTGTCGTTACACAAAAATTAAAAACACATCAAAGTAACCAGAAATTAATTATATTTTTGTAAACTGTTGTTTACCGTTAGTCATTGGAGCGACAAAGTTAGAAATTTTTAGTATAGTTGAGAAAACAATTGAGTGCAGTACAACATATGTATTTTGTCATACGGTGTTTTTATAAAAATATAACAAATTTAAAAAAAAAGTTGTAATGGATAATCTTACCCATAGTAAGTACTTAAATAATTCCCTATAACAAGTTTGAAAAAAGAAAGATAAAAGGAAAATAATTCACCTTGTTTACATGCATATTTAATTTTATAATTTTTCACTTTATTCAAATTGATTTAAAGTTTAAAAAAAAAGTTCAAGTTTGTCCAGCATAAAATTAACTTTAAAAAACAGCATGTGATCTGCTCAACTATATTTTTTAATAACATCTTGCGAATACTTGCGATTATTAATAGTATATAAATTTTTCTAAACAACCTTCGCTTCAAAAATATATTGACGAATATGACAAAATATGAAGAATATGAAGACGAATTCGAAGATGGCAATATAATCTAAGAGAGCAAGCTTGATATAACTGACACTTAATGTATAATTTTATTTTCACAGCATAAAAATAAGATTTTAATTAAATTAATATTTGTTTTTATTCGTTAATTACACAGTGCAACATTTCTAAGGTCATCGTCTGGTGCCGCCTTCGTACCCAGTTATTTTTGAAGTATATACCGAGACTAAAAAAATCCCCAAAGGATTTGGCCCCATTACATAAAAACATTTTTTTATGGATACTCCAATATTTTCACCCCAACACGATTTTTATATCATTTTTACGAAGTCCATATTTCATTAACCGTTCGAAAATTTTTCTTTTTGTCTTCGGCATAGTTGTAGATCTAAATCAGAGCAAAAAAAGTGTCAAATAGAGCGACACAAAAAAATTGCATCCAGTGCATGAAAATTTCAAAAATATGGGAAAAAATTATATTTTTTCATGATGTTTTCCACAAAAAATTTATTTCGTTGTACCCCGTGGCGTATGATTTATGTGGAATATTACTTATTATAATCATAATTTTATGGTGAAAATATCATGAGAAAATAGCCTTTTTTCCCATATTTTTACAATTTTCATGCACTAGATGCAATTTTTTTGGGTTGGCCTTCTTGAGACTTTTTTTGCTCTGGTTTAGATCTACAACTTTGCCGAAGACAAAGATATAAAATTCCGAACAGTTTATGAAATATGGACTCCCTAAAAATGGTAAAAAAATCGTACTGGGGTGAAAATATTGAAGTATCCATAAAAAAATGTTTCGATGTAATGGGGCCAAATCCTTTGGGGATTTTTTTAGTCTCGGTATATACTTCAAAAATAACTGGGTACGAAGGCGGCACCAATTTATGTGTTGCACTGTGTTATAAGCTAGCAACGCAGAAAGCAGATTTGAATCAATTAGGAAGATAAAGTTATACAATTGACAAAATATAACAATATTAATTTATTTCTGAACAAAAATGATAATTTTCTTAACTTAAATAATTTTGGCCAGAAAAAATTGATTTGAAACCATTGTGCAACGCGAGAAGCTATTCCATACCTCATTCATGGGGTGCAAATGGAAATTAAGTTTTTTTTTTTAAGTTATGTTTTGATCTTACATTCTTGATTTACCGTTATGCGATCAGACATCATCAGCGAGCGTGGGAGATCATTTAAAATAGGTATTTTTCACATGTGCGCAAAACAGCAATATACAGGGAAATAAAAAGTCACTCCATATTAAGAATATTTTTTGGTTGTTTAAAGACTGATATATTAAAGACTTTTAGTTTTTGTTATTTGAGAAGAACATCAAATATCATAAAAACGTATTGCATGAATTATTTTGTACTTGGTTCTTTCTATTCACCTGTTTTTAAGCTGTAACCATATGGTCACAGTCGTCATAACACCAGTAAAAATGGATATTTTTCTGAAATTTTTCGTCTTACTTTTTTTTATGTAAAATTCTGTTTTTAGCTAATTTATATATAGTACTGACCAAATCTTTAAAAAATTCCCATTATTTCGCTCTCGTCATTAAAGGGTTAAAAGTAATTGAAAAATACATACCTGTAAAGAAAATTTAAATAAAATCACTTTTTTAGACTGCGCATCCTCAACTGCCTGGTGTACGGATCATTATTTGATACAGTTAAAAAGTTAACTATTGAAGTGCGTGGGCAGGGCCTCGGCACTTTCGAAATAGCCTGATCATGAGGGCGAATCAATTAGTTCGCGTCAAAAAAAAACGTGTTAATCGTGTACCAGTATTGGAATGTACGAAGAAATCTTAGAAAATTTCACTAAGAAACTATATGTCTAAAATCAATTCCTAGTTCGCACTGAGAAGCATGAAGATTTCAGGTAGAGATATTTTTTTTTTGCAATGAGCAATTATTCAGTTACTTCTGACCATTCCCATGTTTGGAGACCAAGACTAAAAGAATAGTATATTTTTAATTTTTTTATTGGGATCCGCGCCCAATATTCTGAAAAATGATTTTTAAAAACTTTATTTCTGTATGCCAACTCTCAGAGGCCATAACTTTTTAAACAATACATAGATTTGCTTCTGTAATACCTCATTAAGTTTGTTGGGAAGTCAGTTTTACGTAGAAGGTCTCAAAAAATATATATCTGAAGTTTTCGGTTTATGCTCATTGAAAAACAAAAAAAAAATTTCTATCTGAAATCTGCATGCTTCCCAACGCGAGCTAGGAATTGATTTTAGACACAAAGTTTTTTGGTGAAATTTTCTTAAATTTCATTGTAGATTCCGATTTTGGTTACAATTTTTGCGAATAAAAAAATTGGCCCACCTTACTGTTCATATCTCTAGGCGAACAGCAACATACTGTGGAATTTTGACAGTTATAACTGTTTGTTTTAAAAAGTAATTTACTGTAATTCATACTGCAACAACAACATCTATATATATAAAATTGAATGTGTGTTTGTTTATTTATTTGTTTGTTTGTTTGTACCTTATAGAAGACCAAACCTCTGGACCGATCTTCCTGAAATTTTCACAGCATCTAACTGGGACTCTGGCACAACTTATAGGGTACTTTTTTTTCTACCACGCCCACTTTTACGCCCATTTTTTTTAATCTATATATATAAAAGGCTTGGGTGGCTGACTGATTACTCCCCAGCCCAAACGGCTAAAGCTAGAACCGTGAAATTTAGAATGTAGGTTCCTTTTATGACGTAGGCGCGTACTAAGACGGGATTTTTGGAAATTCGGACAGCAAAGGGGTTAAATGGGCGTGGCACCGCTCCATTCAACTCGAACTTTTTAATGAATGTATCTTTTAAGCCATAATAGGTTCGAAGTCAAGATTTGGTACATATATTGGACATATAAGAAAAAATATTTTGTTTAAGGAATGTGGGCGGTGCCACGCCCCTTTTTTAAAAAAATAGTTATATTGGCCAAATAAATGGTCCGATTGTAATTATATTTTCTTTGTGTGATATTGCCCATAGGACGTTCATCATAGGCTACATGGAAACATATTTAGACAAAGGGGCGTGGCACCGCCCACTTAAGCCTCAATTTCAATCGGTCATATCTCAAGAGCCATTAGGGGTATGTATATGAGATTTGCAACATATGTTACTGATACGAAGACGAACCCGTCTCGCTGAAAAATGGGCGGTGCCACGCCCTATTTTAAAAAATCGTTCATATTGGCGAAACAAATGGACCGATTGCAATGAAATTTGGACTGTGTAGTACTATCCGTAGGGTCTCTATCATAGGCTACATGAAAACAAACCTAGACAAAGGGGCGTGGCACCGCCCACACAAACCAAAATTTGAAGCGGTCATATATCGCGAGCCATTAAATGTATGAAGATGAGATTTGCTACATTAAGTAAATTGTACATGGGGGATTACGTCGCGCTGGAAAATGGGCAGTGCCACGCCCCTTTTGAAACCATTGTTATGTCGGTCATATAAGTAGAACTATTGTAATTACAATTTCGTATATTTCAAATTGGTTAACTAACTGATTGGGTGAAATGGCTGTAGATACGATGATGCAATTTGGGGTAGTTGTTCTCCTTTTCGAGTACACGTCAGCTAAGAATGGATTTTGGAAAATGCGCACTTTAGGGTGTAAACATTACCAATAAGGGATAAACTCAGACGAATCGGTTAAATCTTTAATCGCGAAAATTGATATGGACTCATCACTTTCAAATTGGATTGAAGATTTTTTCGAAATCCGTAATTTCTGGGTAAAAATATCGAAAAGGGATGTAATTATGATAATTTTATGGGCTTGCTCCCTATGGAATTAGAACGAAGCAAGGAGGGTTTTAGAAATTCTTACCTTTTAGGGGCAAAAAGGCCGAAAATTAATAAAACTGGTCTTAAACGGCTAAAGGATAAGTCTTAAAAATTGAAGTGAATGTTTTAGTTGTACAATGTTAATTAGTTTTCGAAAATTCGTTCTTAAGTTGTGAAAATGCTGAAAAGCAATTTAACTGGTACAATCGCCTAGACCATTGTATTGCTCCCTATAGAATTAGATACCCGCCAGATGGTGTATTCAGAAATTTTGAACATTGTAAAGGGGGACCACTCAATTATAGTTTTAGGGATAAAAAGAATTAAAGCGGTACAATCACTCAGACAAATGGGATAAAGCTACAATCACATAAATTTGTGTCCGTTAGTCTTATGAAACGTTTTGCATTTTATTGTATTGATTACATTCTTAAGAAGTTTCATTGTTGTACGGGTGAAGCAAAGCGAGTCTGGAAAGCTAGTATGTAACAAATCTCATCTTCATACCTCTGATAGTTCATGAGATAAAGCCCTTTTAATTTTCAAGTTGAATGGGCGGTGCCACGCCCCTTTATCTAATCACAACCAAATATAGCCACTGACTATCAACAGGTCAACAGTACCACTTTCCAAAATTTTCGTATCAATCCGCCTTTGGAAAAGACGTCAGAGCGATTTTTGAAAAGGGGGCGTGGCACTCCTACTTACTCCCTGGGTGTAATTAATACTGCTCCAACAACATATATACCAAATCTCATCTTCATACCTCTGATAGTTCATAAGATATAGCCCTATCGATTTTCAAGTTGTTTGGGCGGTGTCACGCCCCTTCATCCAATCACAACCAAATATAGCCTGGGACTGTCAACAGGTCAACAGTACCACTTAGTAACATTTTCGTATCAATCCATCTATTTGAAAGGCCGTTAGAGCGATTTTTGAAAAGAGGGCGTGGCACCGCCCACTTCCATCCCGGCTGTAATTAATACTGCTCCAACAACATACATATATACCAAATCTCATCTTCATACCTCTGATAGTTCATATGATATAACCCTATCGGTTTTCAGGTTGTATGGGCGGTGCCACGCCTCTTTATCCAATCACAACCAAATGTAGTCAGGAACTATCCTTTGATAGCTCAGTGGAAGCGACGTAGACTAGCAATCCGAAGGTGCCGGGTTCGATTCCCGGCCGGGGCACTGGCGAAAAAATTAATTACTTTTTCAAATACTTTCGAGTTCTCCAGCCAACAAAACTCCATCCTAGATGCTTCCACTACAAAAATCCAGATTGCGCAAGGACCAAGGAAAAAGGAAAATATTTATCAACATCTCATATAAATCAACAAGCCAGCTGGCGCCATCTCTGGTGGAATTTGGCGGTTACAACTCACAACAACAACATCTAACAATCCTTGGCACAAACCTTGTTATCTAAAAAGGAACGAAACAGAGTTGCCAACAATGATCGTATGAAAATTGGATTATATGCCCGATCGAGTGCCGATAAATTGAAAATCGGTATAAAGAATTATCACCCCAGCTATCCACCAGCTGTTACAACAACAACAACAGGAACTATTTACAGGTCAACAGTACCTCATGGTATAATAAATCGGACTATTGGAAAAGCCGTCAGAGCGATATTAGAAAAAAAGGAGCGCGGCGCCGTCCACTTTTTGAAAAAAAAACCTTTTAAACCATCCGGAAGCTATAGCGAACAAAACAAAAATTTTGAATATCGGTCCAGCCGTTTTTGAGTTTTAGCGAGACAACTGCACAGCAATTCATTTTTATATATAAGATAGGATAGGATAATAGGATTAATAAAATCCCATTTACAAACAAAACGTTCATTAATTTCTCAACTTATATGTAATTTGTCATTTCCAATCATTTTTAAATCCATATCGAACAAAACCATCAACCTAACAAAAGAATTTTCAAAAATAGTTCCAAGAAAATATTTCCAAAAATGTAACATTGTTGTTAAAGTTTCCAAATCCAAATTCAGTAAAATATAAGTAAATTAATCTAATAATTCCATTTAAAAATTAAGAGTCCATTAATCTCTTAACTTACATGTAATTGGTCATTCCCAATTATTTACGAACCCATATCGAACACAAACAACAAAATTACAAAAGAATTTTCAAAAATAATTCCAAAAATTTAGTATTGTTGTTACAATTTCTAAATCCAAATTGAGAGTATGTTAATTTTTATGGCTGCTTAATTTTTGTAATGCAGCGCCACAATACAAATTTCTATAGAAATCAAATTTGCTAAATACCATAACTAATGGTTGTAACAAATCAAATTTTATGGCTTCGATTTTATTATCTGCAAATACTGAACATTTAGTCATTTACTTGAACATTGTGTACGTTCGAACGAACGTCCATCAATCCATCCATCCATCCGGCTGGCTGGCTGGCATACCAATGGTTCATCAGTTTTATTAGTAATCAACCATGGAAACAATACAAATGACGAGATTTTGGCAAAATTAGCTGGTAATGTTGAGTAGTTTCGTTTTTGTGCTTTTCTATTTTAATGGTATTCGCATTAGTATAGAATAACAAAATAATTCAAAGGCGTATCTTGAGAGGAGTGATAGAAAGTGTACTGAAGACTTTTTTGGTATTTCAAAATATTGTTGAGCAGTTTTGTCATGTAAATTTTGTAGTTGCCTGCTAAATTTGATTTGTAGTTGTTGGTATTTACTGATTAGGAATTTGCATCAATAGTTGAATAGTTCTATATATAAAAATTGGCTGATATTAGTATTATAATTGGAAAAATGGTTATTTGAAGCAATGAATGCTAGAATTTATATTTCCACAAAAAAAAAAACTTAATTCCGTGTACGTTATATTGGCACGTGTGGTGACTGCACCACAATTGCTTATATATATTATTTCATTTCGCAGCCACTTAAAATCTGTAACATTCTTGCATGCCATTTTTATAGCCTCAGCTGTGTATAAATAATTAACTATTTTTTTTAAATTGCTGCAAGAAAAACAATAAAACAGTAACAACAAGTTGGCAGTACAAGACGTGAAAAACAAAAGAAAACTCAAACCATTAAAATGTTATTACATCAAGTGCTCGTAAGCTAAGAACAAACTGAACCCAACTGAACTGAACTATTCAAATGGAAAAGAAAGAAAAAAGGAAAGAAAACCAATTGAAATTTCAACAATACTACACACAAAGGGTGTTGAGAAATTCACCAAAGTGGTTTAATTAAAACAAGAGCAATGTGAATGGCAGAACTAAGCGAGAAAACTTTCTTGCAATAAGAACACACACACACACACACACACACACACACATTTATATCCTGAGGTTAAATGAGAACAGATGTAGCACTTTTTTAAACGAAAACAAAAAACTGCCAAAATATAAATTGCCTACAGAGAGATAGAGAGAGAGGATAGATAGTAAAGTGTTATACATAATTCATGCATCACTTTCAATGCAACCAATTTTTGTGAATGTAAACTTTTTGGGATGAAATGTATTAGGGAAATTTCTGGCACATTGAGAGTTTTATCGTAAGAACCTTATGATAATGTCATGCAAAATGATGTAAGAAAAACGTTTGACGTAAAAACTGCACATTGAAAGCTTTTCGCACAATATTGCAATGAGTTACACTGCACTAAGTCGTTTCCGTTTTTTGAGTTTTACATGTTCGGCACTAAAAGAGGATTTATATTCAAAAGTGTGTGTCATCTTGATGTGAACTTAAAGGTGCTAAAAGGCTTTGACGACGCGAATTATGTTATATTTGAGCACTATTATCTTTGGAACAGGGTCTGAAGTTTTCCGCACTAAACAGGAATAATTAGTCAAAAATCTGCAAAAATAGTATATGAGAGAAAGTAAATTTTTTAGAATGAAAATATGTATTAGAACATATAGATAAGGGCGCAAAATGTTGTCTCGTGCGATTGGAGAGTAGGGGAAGTATTTTCCACATTAAATGTAATATTGGAGATCTTGTGATGTCATGTTTCTATTGAATGACACAACATCGGGGAGTTGCTGATTAAAGAAATGTAGAAGGCTGCAACAAGACTTTTGGCACTTGCCACTGTTGGCCCTTAAATTGTAGACCTTAGCCATAGGTCTGTTGGGTAATTGAGTGAGGGGCAAATGCACTAAGCCATGAGGACTTTGGTGGCATATGGGACGTATATTACGAGTGCCGTAGATATATCATTCTCTGTATCAATTAAGAACAAATTACTTTGAACTAATTTTGTCGAATGAAATCTTAAACATAAAACATAAATCCCCAATAGTTGAAACGTGGTGCGTATGATTAATACATACATAACATTAATATTACTCATACCTTGTATGTACATAGATATGTATGTAGCCAGTACAGTATGCAAAATTGCTACATATGTACAATGCAATACTGTCCTCCTACGAGGTGAGAAGATTGCATGCCAAATTTTAGCCCAATATTTCTTAAACTACGGCAACAACAACAACAATCGCGGGGACAGACAAACAGAGACCACAAAAAAGGTGGAGTTGTCATGTGGGGTGGTAGTAGTTTTTGTCCGATCTTGCTCATTTTAGGACTCAACCTCCGCATAGTATTATAAAGCTTGCATACTAAATTTTAGCTCGATAACTGCTTAACTACTGCTGTTATCGCTGGGACAGTCCCTCTAAATATATGAGTATAAGAGTTGGGAGTAGTTTTGATCATCTTGTTAATTAGCTTCGTTTATAGCATAAAAGCTTGCATACTAAATTTCAGCTTGATAGCTCTACAACAACTGGTGAAATCGCGGGGTTAGATAGACGGACACCCAAAAAAAGGGGGTGTTTTTATGGGAGTTGGTAGTAGGTTTTGGGAAATCTTACTCATCTTAATTTTTACCTCCCCCCACATGGGAGTTTGTATAAGAGATGGGAGTAGTTTTGCTCCGATTTTGATCATCTTATAACATAACCTCCGCTTAGAGGCTAGAAGTGTCTATACTATATTTCTTTACCTCTTAAACTTCGACTATAATCGTAAGGGACAGATAAACGGACACCCCGAAAAGGAAATGTTTGTATAGGAGGTGAAAATAGTTTTTGTACGATCTTTGGTTACGTTAGGTTGTGTACACGTCTGGAATCTGGTAAAAATCAGACCACTGTACACACCGAGATCTGTTGATCCATTGTGATTGTCCGTTAGAAATGGAGGGGAGCAGAAAGAGGGGAAGGATACAAACCAATTTTTATATTGGCCCAGTTAGTCATAGAAGGCACCGCAAGAAACGTACTAAATCGCCTACTGGGACTGAGGAAAGAAACTCTAGGTCTTCTATGTAACCCTCGCTTAAGTGTCTTATCCTCCTAGGGGCTAGATCGGTGCTGCTACAAAGGTATAATATACCGGACTACTGCCATGTGTGCGAGGACAAGGAGGAGTGCTAGACGATGAAACATCTTCTTTGTAGCTGCACCGCTTTAGCCCGTAGGAGGATAAGTTGTTATAATTACGCAGGCCAGAGTCAGATCACTCCTGCAGAGGACAACCATGTACGCCGATCGGGATCTGATGTATTTGGGCCACAGCGATCTAGCAGTCGGTTTTGGAAATACAACGTCGGCTGAATGTTTTTCACATCCAATCCTTTATTAAGCCAAAAAGTTTACAAATGGGCGGCTGAACAGTTTCCAGAGAGTCATGATCGTTACCGGGAATCCCGCAATGTCCTGGAACCCAACAAAGGTTGACGTCCATAGGCTTTAGTCCACCCTGCTTTAATCCTCCGCAGCTATTTAAATGGCCAGTACCTCATCCTGCAAAACGCTGCATTCATTATGTAGCTTGAAAGACAAGCTTAGCTGCAGGTCTTCGCTCTAAACACCTGCTCCTATGCCCTGTTCCATTTTTTAAACGTCAGTAAAGACAGAAATGGGGTCACCATAATGGCTCAGTAAGGTCCTTGAGAAAATTCACTGAAGACATCGTGTTGTTTGTCTATTTAACAGATCTAAAGTCACACTGATAAAGTCCAATTAAATTGCATAACACTGGGTTTAGTCTTCCACATAACACACTCGACATGACCCTGCAGGTGATTGGTAAAAGTCTAACGGTAGTTGGTGCACATACTTAGATCGCCTTTTATTAGCAAAGGACAAACAGTACGTAGAATCTGTTGCATGCTCGTTATCAGTTCAGCGCCAACTTACTTAATAGACTCTTTCGGAAGTCCGTGACAAACGCGATATTCCTCTTCTAACCTCGGTTTGGCTTGGTGAAAGTGCTCTCTTTATATATATTCAACACACTGTGCGTCTGTGCGCAACTGTAACCATCTTTGTTCTTACAGGAGAAAATTCCAGGAGGGGAGTTCTTTCACTTTTACTTTTCGGACTTCTCCTGAATCCTGCACCTCACAATCGCCTGTTGCCTTAATCAATGTTTTTTTTTTTCGCTAAAATGGTTAGCATGTCAAACTTTCTCCTTGTATTCCATCGATTACCACGTCATCAATTTGGAGTTTGGTGTTTTGACAGTCATGTTGTCTTATCGGTAATCTAATAATGAAATCTGGTTTCTCTCACTACCATGTTCCCCTCTGTTACAAAGCTTATCAGTCTAACTTTCATTGTCGGTTGAGAATTTTTCCGATTGATGAACCTAGGACATTTTCCCTTCCTATTTTTGCATTTACATCTCGTTGGGAAATTTTAATGTCGCGGTTAGGGCAGCGGTCTTATGTTTCATATTCGCACTTGTAAAATTTGTATTCAATCTCATCGTCTTTATCTTTTATTGGCGATGTAGGAATATTGCCCCTTGTTGTGGGTTGTGGCTATTCCAGCACCCACATGGTAGAACCGCGAGACATTATAACTGAGTCTCTTGGTTATGACATATTCACATCCAAATTCGTGCATTTCCACATGACACCAGTTGTAGCTGTTGCCATTTTTATGTCGCGTCTATCTTATCATGGCAGTTATTTCAGCCTTGTATTTCTCGAGGGCATCCGTCAGTCGGATAGTGCCTTCTCTACAGAGAATCCGGATGATCCTGGTGAATCTCCTTAAATCATGGTCCATATTAAAATTGCGAGTGCTCAATATTTTTCCGTTGGTTACTTTTTATTCATATTTTCTAAGTTTGTTAAAGACTTGAAGAACAGTGAAAGACAAACGATCTGATGCTACCCACAAAACAAAATGTCACGAAACAAACTTGCCCAGTGTCGCCAGGTGGAGGTTGTGAGTAACTGTTTGTGCCTGGATTTTTATCAGTCCAGCGAGATGCTTTTTATGTTGGGTAATAGTAGAGATTTAAAAAATGTGACTACAGGTGGCAACAGGATGATTGGGCTGTAAGATCAACATATTACCGTTTCCAACAATATGACTTACCGCAAAGATCATGCAACTACATTACGAAATGTTCTTGTATTTGTCAATATGCCATCCGGGATTCCATTGGCATCCATCATATTTTTTGTAAATACAAATAGTTGACCATTTTTCCACATGGAATTTAGTTTGATTTCATCATCTTGTACAAGAAAATATGAAAATACCCAAAAACTGAGGCAAATGGCTGCAATAATTTCAAGTGTTGCATACAAAGCAATTTTATTTTAATTGTATTTTAAGAAAGCTTAAAATATTCGAGTCTATGCAGATGCCATTCAAATATCACACTGCTACATATTGTCTGATGTGTGCGAATATTCTCAACTTATGATGATTACCATATACAAACGAACAATCAATAAACAACTTAAACAATTATTCATACATCTATTAACATTTACTGACTTTCAATTTACATTTGAATGTATGTGAAAATGTTTAATTGTTTTGCTCTGTGTCTTACAATTAAAAAACTTTATTGAAATTCAACTTCAAGATAACTGTTTCGATTGTTCATTTGCAACGTAAACAAATATGAACAAATGTACATAGAGTTAACAGAAAAATCAATTAAGATCGAACAACTACTCATTGTACTTGTATGATTGTTGAAATAAAGTTTATTTTGTTAAAACTTACACAATGAATATAATACAAATAAAACTGGAAGACTTTATCGCTGCTAGAAGCATTTTATGGAACAGTTGGGATACAGAGCATGTATCTCACATATGTATCAACGATAAGAAGAGCAACTATGCTGTTTACAACTTGTAAGACATATGATACAATGAGAATCACTTATGTCAGTTGACAAACGTGGATGATTAAAAAATATACTAAGAACCGATATAAACGGATAGTACTTTAAATGTAATAGATAACAGACTGAAGCAGCGGTAGTTGGTGAATACATTTGAGTCGCCCTTCTTAAGCAGGGATAAAGTTTTTTAAGATTCCAATTAACGGGCATGCACTCCTTTAGCTAAATCCTGTTTATGGGCTGGTATATTGCCGTCGGCCTTCAAAACGGCTAGACCAGATGTCTAAGTCTCCTACCATCCGTGAGTGCACATCCAAATTCGTGTAGTTTTGAATGGCAGCTCTATAAAATGTCACAGTTTTTTGGTCGTATGCATCCCTATCCCGTCGATTACGTTTGAGGCATAGCGGTAGTCTCAACCCTAGGCTTGTCAAGGATATTCCCAAGTTTGGAAGATGCAGCATATCTGTGGAGTGTTTGAGTTTCATGCATGTGCAGATCCTAAAACCATCGACATTTTATAGTTGGCGGGGGTCGTCAACATATGGTTTGGGTTTTTTTCTATCTGTTGTTCGTGTACTGTCGAGCTCCTTCAATATCTGTTATTAAGTCCCTAAGCAGTAACTGGAATCCACGCTCGTAAGTCACCCTGTTACCCAAGGTACAAGAAATGGGCCTCTGCGGAGGCCTCTTAGTCGAAGTACTCTTGGCTTTTACCCATTATCCACAAGATGAGAACAACCTGAAAGTTTTACAGGCTCTTAGGTTATGTCTCTCTGAATTCTTATGAGATCTTCAAGATCTTCTGATGAACAAGACATGACCTGGAGACCATGCTCGTGACTAACACTGTCACCCACTGTACCAGAAATGGGCCTCTGGCTCTTAGTCAAACTACTCCCAGCTTTTACTCGACTCGTCTATTTGCCTTTCATTGTCTTCTTCTTAATTGGCAGCAGCATCAGAAATTCATCTGCTAGTTAGTTAGTCACATCAAGTGTAGATAACAGCTCCTTCACCTGGTCATCCAACAAAGTTTCGTACAACGTGTCCAAGCCAGCGCCAGTCGATATCGTTGTACAGCTCATATAGCTCGTGGTTATTCGACGACGATATTCGCCGTTAACGATGATGGGTCCAAACATTTTGCGAAGTATTTTTCTCTTTCCACTTTTGTCATTACCAAGGATTCTGCGCTGTAGATCAAGACAGGCAGGATCAGAGTCTGGTAGAGTTGAATCTTTGTTCTTCGAGAGAGCGCTTTGTCATTAAATCGCTTGCTTAGCGCATAGTAGCAGCGGTTTGCGATCAATACTCTTTTGATTATGATTTCCAGTCGGACGGTCTTATTTTTGTTTATGACGGAGCCAAGGTAGACAAAATCGTGTACCACTTCAAAGTTATAGTTTTCAACGTTCACGCAGCTCCCAGACGAGTGGACACTTTGTTCGTTGAATATCAAATAACTTTGGTTTGTCCTCATTTCCACCGACAGCTTTTTAATGTTCGAGAAAGTCGCAGTAACAACCCGCAATCCTCGGCCAATGATATACACATCATCGGCATATGCGAGCGGCATGTGACTTTTGTTGAATATGGTACTATTCATGTTTACTGTTTATTACGATGTTAAGACCTCTTAAAGCCTCGCTTGGTAAAAAATTTCTCCGTTAGATTTTTGTAAATTTTCACTGAAGACTTGGTGTCAGTCAGTGTCATCTTGCAAAGTCGCATTAGCTTCGAGGTTATATCAAACTCAGTCATAGTATCTAACAATTTCTTTCGTATCGTACTGTCCAATGCAGCTTTCAGGTCGGTAAAATAAAGCTGGTAGTTGTCGAGCTGCATTTCTTAGGTCTTCTCCAGGATTTGTCGTGGTGTGAATATCTATTCACCTTGAAACCCCAAAATCAAACGAAGAAATAGAAAATGCTTTCCGCAGCAGTTCAAAAATAAAGCGAACCCCAGTCAACTCTACTGCTATCACTGCAGACGCTAAGCAAAATATTCAGTTGAACCTCGAAGCAAGCAAGCAAATTGCTGAAAACGCAGGAGGAGATCTGCCGAGAAACTCAAACGATTCCAGCTTCTCACAACAAACGAAGCGCATCTAGCCCAGCGGAAACGAACCCTGGAAAGAAACATAATAGGAAAGCTAGCTGGAACCCTGCAGCCGCAATACGTGCGAAAACACAACCGGACGTCGCTTCAGAAAATGAAAATAGAGATGGCAAAAAAGGAAGAAGAAAACCACGCCCGAAGAGACCTAAGGAACGACCCGAAGCAGTTGTTAAAAAACCCCGAGAAGGTCATAGCTATGCGGATGTCTTAAAAAACCTTAGAACAAAGGTGAACCCGGAGGAAACAGAAGTGGCGATACGCACTGTCCGAAAGACGAAAACGGGAGCGATACTCATAGAGATGGGCAAAGACGGAAAAAAGACGAATTTCGCGACAAAATCAAATCAATCCTTAAGGACGACGCGGATGTGAAAGATCTTACACCAAAGGTAACGCTGGAGATCCGAGATCTTGATACCCTCGCCACAAGCGAGGAAGTATTATCCGCAGTGGAGAAGGAAAGCGAGGTAAAGACGTCAGACATCATAATTCGCGTAACAACCACGAATAGTCGGGAACAGCGCAGAGCCTTCGTTTCGCTACCAGCAGCCGGCGCGAATTTAATGCTTAAAAAGGAGGAAATTAAAATCGGATGGAGTCGATGCTGGATTAAGCTCAGAGAAGAACTGACACGTTGCTATCGATGCTTTGCAACCGGACACAAACAATGGGACAATAGATCATATGCCAGGATCAAGGACCTGCAAATCTAGAGGAGGACAGAATCAATGAGGATTCTTCAACTGAATATGCACAGAGGAAAGGTGGCAGATTCTCTCCTGTCACAGATCGTTCTCGAGCAATGAGCCGATATTGTGGTTGTAAGCGAGCAATACTCCCCAAAGAATAGTGGATGCTGGCTCGAAGATGACACCGCAACTGCAGCCTTGTGGATACCTGACACACGGCAACTTCGACCTAGGACAGTGAGCAAAGGAAATTGCTTCGTTTGGATGAAGAACTGCGGGATAACACTTATGAGCTGCTATTTGACACCTAGTGACAGTGTCGGTGAATTTGAACAAAAGTTGGAGGGTATTGAAGATACAATATTGGATATCAGAGGGAACTTTATTGTTGCTGGCGATTTTAACGTCAGCGGAAGCCGAACAGACGGCATACAAAGAAGCGAGAAAATCTCTACGAAAAGCCATAGTCTAAAGCAAGCGGAAAATTTTCGAGGAACTTCGCGAGGATATTAACAACGACCACTACGGCCTTGGCTATAAAATTGTCACAGAGAAGCTGAGTGCAAAGAAATCTGTGGGACTGATGGATGAGGTGACAATGGTGAGAATTGTAACATCCCTGTTTCCAACACATGAAATCAGGGAGGAAAATTTGGATACCGCAAACACTATTGAGTTCACCCCCTTCACGGTAAATGAACTCAGTGCAGCTGCATACGGCTTACGACCTAACAAGGCACCTGGCCCCGATGGTATACCCGCAGAGGTAATCAAGGAGATTGACAATAAAAAGCCTGACCTTTTGCTGGACATGTATAACGCCTGCCTGGATGAAGGTGTATTCCCAGAAGTTTGGAAAAGGCAACAGCTAGTGCTTATTAGCAAAGGAAAAGGAAGCCCCGTCATAATACAGGCCACTTTGTATGCTGGCTACTGCGGGGAAACTGTTTGAGAGGCTGATAAAGCCACGGCTTACAAATGCGATAGATGCTAGAGGTGGCTTATCCAGTAGACAATACGGCTTCATATCGGGTAGATCAACGATTGGGGCCCTAAGAAAAGTGACGGAGGTAGTAGATGCCGTACAACGAGTGAACCATTACAGTAGACCTGTTGTAAAAAAAACTTCTGTGTGCCACAGTACATTATGAGGATAATAGGAAGCTACCTAAAAGACAGGGAGCTTTTGTACAACACGAGCAGCGGTCCAAAATGGAAACAAGTCACTTCCGGAGCGGCTCAGGGATCCGCGGAATCCTGAAGATGGAAATGCCTGTGGGCACTTTTTTAGTAGGATATGTCGACGACATTGCAGCCGTCATCACGACTCGAAACACGGACGATGCACAACGTAAGCTGAGACAAGTTATGATGAGAGCAAAATCTTGGCTTGATACTCATGGTTTACAATTGGCAATGCCGAAAACTGAAATACTTCTACTTACGCGGCGTCACATCCCCGTAGAGTTTGATGTGAATATTGGAGATGTCATAATCATAATCAGTGAAATATCTGGGATTAAGACTGGATCCTAAACTCACATACGCAGTCCAGATACAGCATGCGGCTAACAGAGCCGGAAGAACAACTGCGCAGCTAAGCCGCCTAATGGCTAACATAGGAGGACCGCTGCAGCACAGGCGCAAAATACTGATGGAGACCGCAAACAGCATCATGCTCTATGGATGGGAAATATGGGCCGAAGGCGTTAAATAAAAAAGAGGGTACAGTCTATTTTAACTGTGCAGAGGACAGCTGCTTTACGAATCTGTTCGGCGTATCGCACAGTATCAGCAGCCGCTGTACTGGTAATTGCAGGGACGATTCCAATTGACCTGTTAGCAAGAGAACGACGCACATTGTACCTAATGAAGGTATCCGGCAACCCTGGGATGTCAATAAGAGACCAGACTATAACGTCGTGGCAAGAACGGTGGAATAACGAAAAACACGGAAGGTGGACAGCAAAGCTTATACCAAACATCAAAATTTGGCTGGATCGACAATGTGGAGAGGTAAACTACTACCTAACCCAGATGTTATCCGGACACGGATACTTTAGGAAGTACCTGAATAAAATCGGAAAATGTGACAATCCGTTCTGTCTGTACGAAACAGATGAGGTTGTAGATGACGCAGAACACACTTTTTTTTTGTATGCACACGCTGGCTGGCTCATCGTCAACAACTGACGGACGAGGTAGGAACAATAACAGCCGATAATATTGTTAATATTATGACAACCGGTGGAGGAAATTGGATCGCTGTAGCAAAATACACGGAGCAGATCCTTAGGTGCAATAAATTAGACCTGAACGCCGCAGTTTCCTGAGGTTCAGCGGAGACCAAACGGGGGCCTGGAAGCAGGTCAATCGAGTAGGTTGGCGTACATGGCCACATGTGAACCATCTTGAAGTAATGCGTAAGCGGTTCCGAGGTGGATGGAGGGGCTTTAGTCGGTATACCATATTGGAGAGTCCGACATAACGTGACTACTGTCACGAATGCGTAACGCATTCCCCTACCTTACCCGCAAAAAAAAAAAAATCTGCTCAGTCGTGGATTTACCAGTTCTAAAGCCACACTGTTAAGGTCGAATCAGGTTCGCCAGAATGGGCTTTAGTCTTTCACATAACACACTAGACAGGACCTTGTACCTTGCTTGCCTTTTAATCTATCTAAATACATAACCTATCTTCCGTGATACATTTATGTACAGATAACAGTCTTACTATCAAATTCTCCAAATAATACCCAACACCACCCTAATACAACAATATTATGCTGGCCACATAATCCAGCTTATATATATGTGGTGGTCATTCCTTTCAAACCAAATACATTGCAATTTATTAAGTCCACTACACGTGTGTGCGTGTGTGAGCGAATGTGTTTGCACACATGTTCCAATATTGAATCAATCTAAATGCAAATTTTGACATTGATTGCACACTGGCACAACATACTTAGTACTAAAGAGGAAAAATCTAAAATATGCAAAAAAAAAATATCATGTGCTTAGTTAAATGCAATCAGTACTGTTACATACTGAAAAATGCATAAATATGAACTAGTATTAGAGAAATTATATTGCATCCATATACAATGTAGAAAAACCTACATAGGGCTTAGTCGTGAGGATGCACGTATACTTGCCCCTTATGGTAATCAACCAATATATGGCATAATAGATTTTCTATTTGTTTGCACAACTCATCACCTGACATTTGGGGTAGCTAAATCGTTGTAAGCTCTAGTATTTTAGAGTATTATGACACTGATTATTTTGCTGTATTCGTAATTTTTCTCATGTAGTGAGATTTCCATTGCTGAAAATATTAAACAGTTTTTTTCTCAGAAAAATATCTTAGCCGAAAAAAAAACAAAAATTCAAATTGAAATCCGATTAAGGACAACGACATAACATGCATGTCCTGCACAAGTTTATGCATATTAAATGGTTTACAAGTGACGTGACCAATTGAAAAATTCTTCGTATGTGTTGATGGTGAGACGGACCGAAGCAAGTGGCCACTGCTTGTTGTCCTCATGTCATCAACATGTCATTGGTAATCAGTGTGCGAATGTGTTGGTGTTGTTCCTGGTAATTACAATGTGGCGGCAATGGGAATGAAAAAGACACACCAGTGTGACCGTGACCATATGTCAGAATCACTCAGCAGCGTTGGAATGCATAGCAAGGACACGCACATAATCCTAGTAATACTGCTGATTGGTGTGATAAGATAACACAATTATTGGAAAATTGATTCGTTAAAATGGTAATTTGTGTTGTGAAATGAGGAAAAAAAAGTGATTTACAACAGAAATTTAAACGTAACTATGCAATATAAAGTTTCATATACAAAAAGTATTGTGCTCCATAAACATTCGTATACTGAACTGAAATGTTGTAATTTTTTCAAATGAATTCAAATAATTTCCGCGAAACCATTCATTTCATCTGTAACTACAGGTTTCAAGCAAAAACCTCTTATTTTTTATCATTTACGACTGCTGCCGTCGGCCAACTGTAAAGGTAAAGCATTGTAAATTGGCATTAATCCTCTTACAATACTTGACATTTAATTTACAATGGTTGAGTTTTCGAAAACCTCTCCAGCGGCAACAACAGTAACTACAACAACAGCAATGACATAAATCCCTTTGAACAAATATTTTGTGTAACAAAACTCATACACATATGTGAGTTTTCGAGTGCATTGTGGACACAATGTAGCAGTTGGTGATAATCCTTCTTGAACATTGTTTGTAAAGTTTGTGTAAAAACAAAAAACAACAAAAAACAAATATCATACAGAATGCATGCATATCAGTCAATTGATTATGTTACTGAATGCAAACAAACTCAATTGAATAGTAAAAAAAACATAGTTACAAATTGGTTTTTTATTTTGTTTGTGATACACTTTTAAATGTAAAATACTCAAAAAGTTAAACATATGTGAAAATGTGAAACAAATTGTATGACATAAGTTGCAACATATACATTAACACAATATGTAGTTTCAATATGAATGATAACGAAATATTCATCGCATCGCTGGCGAACATATATATTTAATTAGAAACTTTTAAAACTATTATATACTAATTACAATATTATTTTACTAATTAATACAGTTAATTAATTTTTCTCTCTTATGGTTTGTTTCGTTTCAGATATTTTTCTACGCTTCTGAGAAATATGTAAGTAAACATAGAGTTTTTGTCCTTTGAAATTTATTTTTATAAATATCACATAAAGCATTTCATGTTTCAGGAATACATAATTAATTCCTCGAAATTTTTATAAATTTCATATTCACATATTTTTCTCGAGATAGAATATCTTGCTAATTAAACGAAGCATTCACAATGACCACCGTTTGGGGTTACAGATCCGTTATTTCTTTTAACATTTTGAAAGAAAATGGCACAAACATTTTTGTTTTGTTTTTGGGTTTGCTTGGTAAAATAGTAAAGTTGACAAAAGGAAATAGGAGGACTGTTGTCAATGATTAATGTATGACAACACTTCTACCATTAATGTTCAGCAAGCTGTTCATAAAAAGTACAGGGAGATAAGGCGGGAGGCGACTCGACTCGAAGAATACAGAAACAGAGGTGAAACGCGAAAATTCCACAAGAAGATAAATGGTAGGGTACATGGAATAGGTCTTCCCTTCTGTAAAGACAAGGTCATCTCGTTACTGACTACTAGAGCATACTGAGAATATGGAATGCTCACTTCTGCCACTATTGATGTCTAAAAAATCGGTTGCTGAAGACTCTGTGTCAATCCAAGACGATAACATCGAGTTTCCCCTCCGTACCCAGCAGATGTAAAAATATTCGGCTTCACGAGGATTGGAATCTCAGATGACTGTAGTGAGTGTAAAACTACAGTCGAATTAGCCTCGTACCTACCGATTACGTCTAAAGCCAATTGTGGAAAATCTGATTGAACCTTATCAGTTTGGCTTTAGACCAGGCAAGCTGGTCACGACGGATCTGATATTTACACTACGACAGATACTAGCGATACCACGATATTGCGTGCTCGAATTTGATTATTTTATGGTTGTTATAATATGAGTAGCCTGCCTTTAAGGCCCGTTCGTGTTCATTAAATTCAATAGCGCAATAATACCTTGCTGTAGCTTGAACTCACTACCTAGCGATTGTTTAACAGCCGTGCTACCATCTAGTCTATGAAAATACATTCGAATTGTGTAAATGAAACTATTCATAAACTGTATTAAGAAAAGCACACGAACACCTTTCCCTTTGCCTTTTTCTTGTCATGTTTTATAAGAGAAGGTAAACGGAATGTGTGTACACACGGAATGGTGGAATCACAAATCGTCAAAAAACCTTGATTCTCCCTTTTCAAAGAAAGCCGTGTGTATGGGACATGGGTGTAGTTTTTGACCGATCTTGCACTTCTAAAAACTAGACCTCCATTTAGAGGATGGAAGCTTGCGTACCAAATTTCAGCTAGGTAGCTCTTAAACTGTTGCTATAATCGCAGGGAAAAACCCCAAATAGGAACAATTTACATGGGCTGTGGGATTAGTTTTTGACTGATTTTGCTCATTTTATAACTCAACCTCCACTTAGAGAACAGAAGCTGTCACACAAAGTTTCAGCTCTTTTAGGGACAGACCCCCCGATTAAATCAACTAAGCATCAACTAAACCTTGTATATCTGCCACGCCTCCTTGTGGGCGTTACAGCTCGTGCGCGTGCTAAAGGGTATAAAAATACTCCTCAAATTTGTCGTTTTTTTTGCGACATAAATTTTGTCTAAAGAAGTTTTCTAAGGTTTTTAATATTACAAGATAACCAAATTCAAATATTCTGTTGTTTTTTTTTTTTTGTTCGGAAGTTATGGGAGAATTCGTAGTTTTACAAAAATGTGTCGTTTTAAATGGGAGGTACCAGAAGAAGGTTGACCGATATAAACATTCATTTGTATACTCTCTCCCTAAGGTCAAGATTGTCTGTACCATTTGATAGGACCCAAAAGTGTAACACATTGTAGGAGTCACTGTTGATCCTGGGTTTATATAAATGAACTTTTAAAGACTTTTAAAGTTGTTTAATTCATGTTCGTTTGTATGCCTGGGTGGTAAGCATGATAGCTGTGGAAAGACGTAACTAATTGTTTTAAAATATTGCATGTAATACTTATATATGGGCTGCATGACCATTCCCCTTCGGGTACCTACCATACAAAGAAACCATTCCGCCTACGTTAGAAATCGAATAATGATATCAATATACAAACGTGATCGTGCCTAAATTTGTTTTTAATAAAGCTATAATAGGATAAAGCTCTGGACGAAAAACAGGAAGTCCAGCCACGCCCCTTTTGGTATCTCCACTAAAATAGTACCATTCCGCCCACTTTAGAAATCGAGTAATGGTATTACTACACACAACGCAGTCGTGCCAAAATTCTGTCTTCTGTATAGCTGTATATAGTATAAAATGAAGTTTTGGAGACCGTAAGTCTTAGGAACAAAAATCAGAGTCTTATCACACCCGTGGCATAATGGTTAGAACACGCGACTACCATGCGGGAGATCACAGGTTCAACTACCGGCTCCAGTCATCATAAAGAAAAAAATTCTTTTACTGTCGGCTCTTCTCGAATGTTTTAGACAGCAACTTCGCAGTATTATTGTCGAGTCAATCGGCATGTCTAGTAAGAGCTTCTCAAACAGTGACGTTTGCATTCGTCGATAAACAAGTAGGTGCGGTTAGTTGTGAATCTAAAAATGGAAAGCGTGTTAATTCACAACAACGCGAGAAGCTATTCCCTCATTCATGGGGTGTAAAGGGAAATTAAGTTATGTTTAAGTCACACCCTTTCTGGTACACCCATACAAATGTACCATTCCGCCCACTCTAGAAATCACGTTATAATATCAATACACCCAACGCGATCTTTCCCAAATTCTTTATTTGGTAAACCTATAACCGGATAAAGTTTTTACAGGAAGGGAGCCCATTACCGTAGCCTTTTGTTTTTACTTTCTGGTTACATTTTTGGGCTTCACCTCTATCTCTGTATCACTTTATATCCTCATTCTTCGCCTTGTCCCTAGCGGCCCGGCTAACAATTGACTGTAGCGTTGCTCTATAAGCAGCATCCTGTTTCTCAAATGCTATGCGACATTCTTCATCATACCATGAATCGTATGAGCGCCGTTTTTCATATACAATCACGGTTTTTGCGACGGTTGACCTACATACAGCCACAGTGTATAGGGAACGTCAAAAGTAGAAAAGTTGTGTCGTAGTAATTGAGAGAGCTTTCTTTGTCTTTTATTACGTGCCTTTTTCGCTCTGTTCAATCTTGTGCGCACCTTAGCAGCAACCAGGTAATGCTCCTAACCAATATTATCACCACGGATCACGCACACGTTCATGACACTAGATGCATGCCTTCCATCCAGTACCACATGATCAATTTGACTTTTGGTGTTTTGATCGAGGGATAGCCAAGTTGCTTTGTTAATATCTTTATGCTAAAATCCTATTGCACAGAATACCATGTCCCTTCCCGATGCGAAGCTAACCATCCTAAACCCATCCTAAAGCCTTCCATTTTTGAGGACATCCGCCAGTCGGATAGTGGCAGCTTCTCTATAGAGAGTCAGGACATTCCAGGTACATATTCCTTAATTATGGTCTTTGTTACGTTTGCGGCGGTTGTCAACATTTGTGGGGTTCCGTTTGTTACGTACCCTTTTCGTGTTTACATAGTCAGTAAAGAACTTGAAGGCGGGTGGCAAGCCTAACCATCCAGATTCGTCGCTTACTATCTCAATATGATACAAAATATCACAAGCAATGTTGCCCAGGTGCCACCTCTTAAAAGGTTGTAAATCGGCTTAAACTGCAAGATTCACTTAACATCCCCAACGACAACCCCAACAATTCTGCACAACTTCTTATTTTTGGGGCTACTTTCACGTGCAGTTCTCAGAATTGAGTCCCAAATCAATGAGCCAAAAAATATTGTACTGTGTTATAGAAATATCAAAATTCTTCCATTCTACACCGATCTTAGTGATCTTCAGTGCTGTCTTAGTTGAGGTATCACAATGTTTGACTATAGAATTAGTGCAGTCAGCAAAGTAATACCAACGCGTAATACGTTTCCATAATATTGTCAGATAAATGCTGTTGTTACTTAGATCACTGTGGTTTTGGAGTCGCCATATATAATATACTAGCTGGCCCGGCAGACTTCGTCCTGCCTCCAAATTTTTGTAAAATATGGTGAGTGTAGTTGAAATCTAATAACGATTGGTTTATTTCTTTGACCTCTAAAATATTTCAATTTAAAGTGCGAGGTTTCCCGGACAAATTCTGTTCTTTATATATCTTAAAGATTATTATATATTATTATAAGAATTGGTAAAACGGATCAGCAGTGTCGTCCATGATGTGATGAAAACTTACTTATCGATGAGCATATATTCTAAAAACACATTTTTAACCCGATTGACTGACATATAACTTTCTGCGTTGGTGTACTGTGTGATTGTACCTTTTTATCCTAAGGAGTACGAATTTCCAAAAATGCCTTCATTAAGTTTAAGTAAAATCGGACAATCGATATAAATTTTCGAAATAATTCAACCCCAGCCAAATCAACTGTAGGTCCATATATACAAAAAAAATTCTCATAATAAAACAAATATACATTCTGAATTTCAGTCAAATTGTTTAATTCGTTAAAATTTTCATTATAATTCCACCCTAGCGACACCTACTGGGTCAATTTATACAAACAATTTTTTCTCAAGGTTACACAAACATAAATACTAAATTTCAGTTAAATTGGTACATGCATTCATATCCACCCTAGCGCCATCTACCGGGTCCATTTGTACATACAATTTTTTCTGATGATCAAGCAAACATAGATTCTGAATTTCAGTTAAATTGGTCCATTCGTTAAAATTTTGATTGTAAACCGACCCGAGCGCCACCTACCGGGTCCATTTGTACATTAAATGTTTTCTCATGATACAACGAATATCCATTCTAAATTTCAGTTGAGTAGGTACATGCATTCAAATTTTCGATATTAATCCACCCTAGCGCCACCTGGATTTGATTTTTTTCAACACAAACAATCTACGGAAAATTTCGAATCGAATAAAAAAAAGATCAGCCAAATCGCTCCAGCCGTTCTCAAGTGATGGTATGACATACGTGGACCATTTCATTTTTATATATATAGATATATTTCTTTATTTTCAACTTTATTAATTTCATTTATTAGATTTTATGTGGCTTTCTTTCCGATGTAATATTTCTGTGTGATATCATCTTAAGCTTTAATGCTCATACATTATTTGGCGAAACTAATTGTTCAATTTGTTCTACTAATTCACTAAATTACCACACAAAAGCGAAGATACATTGTGCCCCCTCCCCTATCCAAAAACCATAGCCATTACGCCACACAACCACACAATGTAATAGGATTACTAATTTGTTGTACTTTGAATGAATCAATAGCTGTAACACAAAGTACATTATAAGGCATAAGAATCCTATAAAGTAACTAGTACAACCCACATGCCTCAGTTTACTTTACATCATGCGCTTACTTTGCGACCTTATGAATTTGTATGTAACAATAGTCGGACATCATGTCACGTTTTCACTTTTAACTTTAAGTGCATTAAGCAGCGAAATATGGGGTTTGACCTTCGTTCAGAGACCTTCGTTTGAGGGGACGTATGATTATTGTGAATTTTAATTTTGATCCAATGCGTTGCGTCCATCATACGCTACGTGGTCGCAATATTTTATAATGGTAACTGAAATAACAATTCACTTTATATTGTTATGTATTTCGTTTTTTTTTATTGACGTTGAGATTTTTTCTTCTCTCTACTTTAGTGATGTTCACTTGGCTTTTAATATCATTTATTTATTATTAAGTACTTATTGGATGCTGGTCATAACTTTTGCCCTTCCGATTTGAGAATATTTTATTTAATTTCCTTGCTTGAGGGTCACGAAAAAGCAAAGCACGAAGAAAAAAAGTTGTAAATGGCAACAAACGGCAGAGAGCAGTTGGTAACATGTAGACATTAACTTCTTGGCTTTTTTAAATCAATTAAGTTTTCTTAATGACTGCTCGTCAGCTTAAATTCGCAGAATACTTTGAAGGCATTGTTGGACAATCACTTGTATCTTTTGCATTTCTTAGGGGACCTGGACAACAGCAATGGAGCAATGTTAACTTTACATTTTTGTTAAAGATGTTAAGTTTAGTGATGATGTCTTCTATACAGGTTTTAGTCAGCCGAATGTTTGACGTGCTTTTCGATCCGAAAACATAAAACAGTACAAAACATGATTTTGGGACTCAATTGTGAGAACTGCATGTGAAAGTATCCCCGAAAAGAAGAAGTTCTGCATTATTCGTTTTGTTAAGTTACATGCCATAATAATTTAATATCTATTTGAAGTTAGAAAGTGTCGTCTAGGGGAATTTGTCACATGTTAGGCTCTTTTGGTTGACATAACATAAATACTATATGGTGGCGTATGATTATCATAAGTAATATTCGACATAAATCATAAGCCACGGAGTAACTGCTACAAAATAAAGCCAGTTCAAAAGCCAAATCAAATAAGTGACCCATTACAACTTACGAACGTGGTTCATAAGTTTGAGGCCCGAAGTACTAAAAAATTCCACACGCTTCGGTCTTGGGCGTGTTTTCTCCAGTTAGTCCTTCCAGATGGTGGCACATCGCCTACCACTTGGTCTTTCCAACGGAGTTTGGGTCTCCCTGCTCTGCGCCATCCTAAAGGTTCGCCTTCAAACACCTTTCTCGCTGGAGCATTTACATCTATCCTGGCAACATGACCCAGCCATCGTAGTCGTTGCATCCTGACTCTTTTAGCTACGTCGATGTCGTGGTAATGGTTATACAGTTCATGGTTAATCCGATGGCGAAACTCGCCGTCGACACAGATAGGTCCATAAATTTTTCGGAGTACTTTTCTCTCGAATACTCTCAGGTTTTGTATGTCCGTTGTCGTAAGCACCATGATTCGGCAGCATACAAAAGTACGGGTAAGAGTAGCACCTGGTAAACTGTTTCTTAGTATCCCGAGATAAGGTGGTATTACTAAAGTGCTGCCGAAGTCCGTAAAAACATCTATTGGCTAGCACTATTCTCCGCTTAATTTCTTGGCAGACATTATTTTTCTTATTGACGGAAGTTCCGAGATAGGTAAACTCATCTCATACCTCAAAACAATAATTTCCAACGTTGGCGCTGCGTCCCCATCGAGAGGACTCTTTGTTCGTCGAATTCATTATTTTTGTTTTGTCCTCGTTAACCGCAAAACCCATTTTTGCTGACTCCTTTTCTAGTGATGAGAAGACTGCAGTAACGTCCCGCAGATTTCGGCCAATGATATCTATATCATCGGCGTAGGCTAGTGACATGTGGCTTTTGTGGAATATGGTGCCAGACATGTTGATACCAGCCTTTCTCATCACCTTCTCCATAACTATATTAAATAGTGTACAGGACAGGCTATCGCCCTGCCTGAGACCTCTTTCCGTGTTGAATGGTTCAGACTGATCTTTGCCAATCTTTATTGAGGATTTGGTGTTTTCTAAGGTACGTCTGCAAAGTCGAATTAGCTTTGCAGTAATACCAAACTCAGATATGGCCTCATAAAGCCTATTTCTTATCGGAGAGTCGAAGGCAGCTTTGTAGTCGACAAAGAGGTGGTAGGTGTCGATCTGCTTTTCATGGGTTTTTTTTCCAGGATTTGTCGTAAGGTGAATATTTGATTCGTCGTAGATTTACCAGATCTAAAGCCGCACTAATAGGGTCCAATTAGTTTTTCTACAATTGGCTTAAGACGTTCACACAATATGCTTGAAAGGACCTTGTTCGCAATTGGTAATAGGTTTATTCTACGGTAGTTCTTACATTCACTACGATCTCCTTTCTTGTATATGGGACATAACAGACTGAGACTCCAATCCCCGGGCATGCTCTCCTCTTGCCAGATGTTCTCCATGAGCTGGTGCATGCTCCTAATCAGCTCCTCCCCGCCAGCCTTAAACAATTCAGCAGGGAGACCATCGGCTCCAGCAGCTTTGATGTTTTTAAGGCGGGATATGGCCATACGTATCTCGCTCTGGCTCGGAGGTGGACAGTTAATACCATCGCCATGGATTGGAGCGGGGTCTTCTGGAGTGGTGTCCAATAAATTTCTAAAGTGATCTCTCCATATCTTCAGAACGTTATCCGGGTCCGTCACTAGCTGACCATCGCTGTCCTTGCAGGAGGGCAACCCTGTTCCACGCATTCTCGCTTTCACTCTCTTGTAGAATTTTCGGGCTTCCCCTCTACTTCGAAGCAACTCAGTGCACTCATCCTGCCTCTTCTTCAGCTCCTTCTTTTTTCTTCTAAAAAGACGAGTTGCCTGTCGTCTCTTCTCCCTGTGCCGTTCACGAACAGCTCGCATTGCCATTGGCTGCAGTTTTGCCCTGTATGCAGCATTCGTCTCTATCGTGGCATTGCGACATTCATCATCGTACCAGGCATCTTCTGGAGACGGCTTTGAGTACCCCAGTACGCTTCTCGCAGTCCGTTCTATGGAGTCGGCTATATATTGCCACTGCGAGGTTATATTATCAGGGGTCGGAGCATTCCGCAGCAGTTGAGTTAGGTGGTTGGAGTAGGTGTCCGCTACCTCTGTGGTCCGCAGTTTACCGATGTCCACCTTTCGTTGTGCCTGGTTAGGTACGTTTTTCGCCATGCTTAGCCTAGTGCGTACCTTAACTGCGGTAAGGAAGTGATCAGAGACAATGTTCGCACCCCTGATCACTCGTACGTCCAAAACACTCGATGCGTGCCTTCCATCGACAACCACGTAATCTATCTGATTCCTCGTCAATGGAGATAACCATGTTGCCTTATGATTATTTTTATAGTCGAATCTAGTGCTGCTAACTACCATATTTCTTGCCGCAGAGAAATCAATCAGTCTGATGCCATTGTTTGACGTTTCGGTGTGCAGATTTTCCGATTGTAGGATCAAATGCAGCCTATTTTAGCATTAAAATCTCCTAGTACTATTTTGATGTCATGGCTGGGGCTACGGTCATATACATTGTTTAGGCTCTCGTAGAACTCGTCTTTGTCCTCATCGCTTTTCTCTTCTGTCGGAGCATGGGCACATATAAGTGTTATGTGGAAAAACTTTTTTTTGACTCTTATTGTGGCTATACGTTCACACACCGGGTTGAACCTTGAGACTAGGTGTCGCAGTCTCTTGCCAACCACAAATCCACAACCACACTCGTGCTTGTCCGCATGGCCACTATAGTAGATGACGCACGTCTTCATGCGCGAGCACCCGTGTCCCGTCCACCGGATTTCGTGTAAAGCGGTTATGTCAGCCTTGTATTCTTCGAGGACTTCCGCCAGTTGGATAGAGGCACCTGGTCTATACAGTGTTCTAACATTCCAGGTGCATATCCTTAAATCATGGTCCTTAATTCGTTTGCGGTGGTCGTCAACATTTTGGGGGGTCCGTTTTGTTCTTATCTTACTTCTTTTCATTGCAATAGTTTAAACGTCAATGGCGGGTTGCAAGCCCAGCGCACCAATATAAGATACTTACTAACTTCAAATCGATATTAAATATGTATGGCATGTAACTTGGCGAAACGAATGATGCAGAACTTCTTCTTTTTGGGGATACTTTCACTTGCAGTTCTCAGAATTGAGTCCCAATTCAATGAGCTGAAAAATGTTGTACTGTGTAATGATAAGTTCCCAATTGTCACACAATCGCCATCTTATGTCTAACAGGTAAAACAGTTCAACATATTTGAATAAATTTTCATTAAAATTTTTTCAACACACACCAATGTTTCACCATTTCCCAAAGAGCTTTCGCCTGTAATCACTGTGTTGCAAGAAATCCCATTCTCTTTCATTACCGCTACCGTTCGTCGATGAAAACCGCAATGACGCTCTTGGGAATATTCTAAGTGTATTCTCAGTACTAAATCTATACGAAAAGCTGATGAAATGGACTAGTAAAAGTTGGTAAAAGCAAAAAAACAACATAAATTTCTACTTGAACAACAAAGTGTATTGACTATGATTGGTAAATTAAGTGATTGATGGCAAAACTTCAAATTCCAAAAAAACACCAGAGAATTGGTTTATTTATAAAGACCCTCGAATGATAAATTGGAACTTGAGCAACAAGAGCAGGTACAAGGAGGAGAAAGTCAAGGACAAGTAACAAATAGCTTAAGCAGCAGTGGAACGAAGGCAATCAGTAGTGAATGTAAGAAATTACAGTTGCAACTGATATTAGCCAAAAGCAAAAGTTCATATACAGCAAAGCACATAAGCAACGGAAAGAGATATATTGTAAGAAAAAAATACAAGATTAATGTCAGGTAATTTTAAAATCTGTGACCTTTTCAACTATTTAACATTGACATCGGTCATTGTTACTTGTCCCGCCCTAATTGTAACTCCAGGTCATGTACTCTTTTAACAAATAGCCTTACAATTTATATCACCTGTACTTGACTATTCAATGACGTCGTCCACGTTTATCGTTTACTTTTGAACTTTTAATTTTACTTTTATTTTCTTGCCTCGTTTTCTTGACACCTGCGCCATAAGGTATGAAATACCATGAGGCGACGACTAGCATTTCAAATTTATGAATTGTTAAAACAAGTTGTTAAAACGTCATTAAGACAATGTTTTGCCTCAGTTGCAGCAGGACATTTGAAATTTTAATTATTTCAATAAAAGTTGTTGGTTGTTCGTTTCCCATTTCTTGTTATTTTCGTTACTTAATTTACTAAATGGAATATCCATTAGAATTATTATGGCGGCTGGCCGATTCCCCGGGAGGCGACAGCAACAGACGTATATTCTCTTACATAAAATCATTAAATTTATTGGTAAAAGAAAATGTTTGAAAAATTTCTCATCAACATCAAATGAAATGAAATGAAATGTTTCACAAGTATTACATATTGACCGTAAATTTCGGGGAAGAAGTTCTTATTTTTTCCAACTAAAAGCATTAGGTAAAATAGCTATGGAAGGGTCATTCTCGAAATTCTCTGAAAAAATTTTCATCATAAGAGACACTTGAATAAATACTATCTGCGATTGCAAGGAAACGGCGCTTGTGTGGAAATTCGTTGTATCAAGATAATAATATTTTTGTATGAAAATTTTTGCAAAAATAAAAATAAATATTATTATTAGAGACAACAATGAACAAAGAACACAGCAATTCCTTTATATTAATATTTTGAAGGTTTTTGTTTTGTTTTTGTTGATAAGGCGCGTAGCTGGAAAGTTTGAATTTTACGGAATAACATAAGGAATCTACGAAATCTACAACAAGTAAACAAAATATATATATTGGACAACAAAAAGCTAATTTCTCAGCAAATTACCAAAATTTCAAGAATTTCACATTTGTGTGACTTGTATTGAGACCGGCCGTGGCATAGTGGGAGATCGCAGGTTCAAACCTGGCTCCAGTCAACTTAACAAAAAAATGTTACTTTCGTTGTCGGTTCCCCTCGAATGTTGTTGACAGCAACTTCGAAGTCAAGTCAATCCGCTTGTCTAGTAAGAGCTTCTCAAAACAGTGACGTTCGCATTCGTCTATAAACAAGTAGATGCCGTTAGTTGTGAATCTAAAAATAGAAAGCGTGTTAATTTACAACAACGCGAGAAGCTATCCCATACCTCATTCATGGGGTGCAAAGGGAAATTAAGTTTTAAGTGACTTGTATATTTACGACGATTCCGAACATTAGATTTTTTGGAAAATCTGTTAATAGGCATGCCTCGACTATTACGACGTTGCTGTTGATAGCAAAAAGGGGCAGGTGAACAAAAAAATGTAGACAGATGTGACAGAGTTCGAACTGTATGTCAACCACATGATAGTCGCGAGTTCAACTATACTCCGGTATCAACAACTCTGATTTTTGTTTTATATCGTCTATTATCTCTTTATATTTTTAAAATTGGTTATATGAAAATGTTTGTAACGGATAAACTTAGTAAATAGTAAACCGAATTTGATGGTTCTCTTTCTTTAATCTCACATTTAGCCAACGAAATGAGTGGGGTACTTTATCTTTTTATTTTCAATTAACTAATAGCTTAAGTTTCGGGCTAAAGTGCAGAATATGGGGCGGGAGCCCGATTAAAAAAAAATATGCCATTGTCTTCGTCTTGGTCCCCAAATATCGGAATGGTAGGTCAAAGTTGGCGTTTAGCGCCATGAGGCCCGGGGGGTCAAAAAAAGGGTCCCTTTCGGTTCTATGATGACCACCCAAGTTAGAGCCAATTTCCGGGATATACCAAAAAAAAAAAATTTTAAAAAATCGCGTAATCAATTAATGGTAAAGCATGATGCAGTTGTTGAAAAAGAGAGGGGGGCGGGCGCCCACCGCATTCGTCTTGGACCATAATGTGTTAAAGACAACGAAACCAATTACGGCGTATGCAGCGGGGGGCGTGCCCCCAAGACGTCCTTGATTTTCGTGTTTTAGGGCGTATTTGGGGGGGAGTGGCATATTTTTTTTTTTGGGCTCTCGCCCCATATTCTGCACTTTTGCCTAAGTTTCGTCGTTAGTAAAAAAAAACTTAATTTTCCTTTACACCCCATGAATGAAGTATGAGATAACTTCCCGCGTTGTTGTGAATTAACACGCATTCTATTTTTAGATTCACAAATAACGGCAACTACTTGTTTATCGACGAATGCGAACGTCGCTGTTTGTACCCTCAGTAAAACATAAAATTTTCTATTATATTAAATCGTATTGAGTATATTGATAGTATTACTCTTTCTGTAAAGAGGGCGGAGTTTGTATGGCAGGTACCAGAAGGGGCGTGGCTGGACTTCCAAATTTTTTCTCAAAAACTTTATCCTGCTTGAGATGTACTAAATACAGAATTTGGGCACGATCGGCTTAGTTCTATTAATAATATTAATCGATTTCTAAAGTGGGCGGTACCAGATGGATATGGGAGGTATCAGATGGGGCGTGGCTAGACTTCCAGTTTTTTTTTCTCCTTCTTACTAAATACTGAATTTGGGTACGATCGCGTTGGATGTATTGATATTATTACTCCATCTCTAAAGTGGGCGGAGTGGTACATTTGTATGGGAGATACCAGAAGATACTTCCAGAATTTTACAATAAAACTTCATCCTATTATAGCTTTACTAAATTCAGAATTTGGGCACGATCGTGTCGATTGTATTAATATTATTACTCCATCTCTTAAGTGGGCGGGTACAAGGGGCCATGTAGTAGTTTTGTAAGTAGTTTTGGGGAAATATTAACTCATGCAAAATTTCAAAACATTTGGTTGCGTCTTTCGAAATTATCGTGCGTACCAGCCGGACAGCCGGAAAAACGACTTTAAGAGTCATAAATCGAATTTAGTCCAAATAAACTAAGGGTCTAAAGTGACTCTTTCTATGTGTTACACTTTTGGGTCGTATCAAATAATATATACCGTCCTACCCGTAGGGTGATGGTATAAAAAAAGGCCCATATTGGAATTCGTATGAAAAGTTCCCCATAAATTTTTGGGGATTTTTCGTTTATTACAGGTAAAATTTCGTTCTTCGAGTTTGGCATATTTTTCATATGCAAACTTACACAAATGTTAAGGAATAAAAAACAGTCAAATCCTGATGCCACGCTCCCCCAAATACCTCAAAAAATTTGTTTTTACACTTTTGTAATTTTTTTGTCATTTTGCATTTTGGGCATTTTTCAAAGAGCCTACATTTAGGTTTTCGACACTTGTACCTGTTAAAAACCAGATCACGCTACACACCGAGATCTGCTGATCCATTGTGATTGTCAGTTAGAAAAAGGAGAAAGGAAAGGGAATGGAAGGAGAAAGTAGCGTAGAGGTGAGAGATAGAAAAATAACAGAATATCGTGAGAACCTCCAATCGTCACTGTTTCTCAGATAACCATGGAAAGCACCGCTTGAAGCATATTAGTCTTGCGTACTCCGACTGAGGAGATAGATTCTAGGCCATATACACATATTAGACCGGGTCACGAAAAAAAATTTTTTTTTTTAAGTTTTCTCGAGGTTATCTTTGACATTTGCCCACGACTTTGGAAATTATTTTTTTTATATGGGAATCCAGTCATCCACTAAGCCAAATATATAGCAAATGGGCAGGTGAATATCTTCGTGAGTTATGATCGGCCATAATACAGCCTTCTCTGACCAATATGTCTGCTGAATCATTTCCCAGGATATCTCAATGTCCTGAGACCCAATAGAGTCTGACAATCAGAGACTTTAGTCCATCTATATTCCCTCACAGTCCTTACCAACTTTAATTTACCCAATGCAGAATTGATCACTATTATTGCAGCCCGGCTATCCACACAGATAGTTACCCGTCGGCTAGTACCGATTTCACATCGCATAACGGCCTTAGCGGCTTACTGAATAGCCAATACATCAGCCTGGAAACACTGGATTCATCATGTTACCTGTAAAAGTGGCTAATCAGCAAGTCTTCGCTGTAAACATCAGCTCCTATGCCCTGTTCCATCTTCGAACAGTAAGTAAAGACAAAAATGCAGTCACCGCAAGGAGTCCCGCCATCATTCCCTTTCGATCATTTCAGAATTTCATTGCCTTATTTACGGAAATATACAGATTTTTTTAAAAAAAAATCAGTAAAAGCTGGCAGATGAAATGAAACGCTATGAAAGGCGAAAAACATGCACACGACCACATCAGGATTAATGCCAATCGCCAGTTTCAGAAATACATCCAAAGTCGCTTGCCGTGGGCTCCTTCTAGTCCTAGTAATCCTCTTTGCAAACATCCGTTGGACCTTAGTGAGCAATTTTTAAAAATTACTCTTATCTAGGCCCTTCCTCAAAGTCAGACTTCTCTATGTAATATTTTGCCGAACTACCATAGCCACATTGTGACCATTGGACTGAGTCTCCAAATTTTACCTATAGAGTTCCGGCAAGTATAAAAACATTGACACCCCTCTTTAATCTTTTTCTACAGTTCAGCTTGCGATCAAAAACAACATCTATTCAGTTTCGGTGACCTGAAGTCCTTTAGCTTATATCTACGTGTAAAGAGAACCAGTTCCGGCTTTTAAAGTTTCCCCCCCCAGACCACAGGTCATGGCCCATTGTAGCAGCTTACCAAAGGCAGTATGGATAGGGTTTTACTTGGTTGTTCGTCCGCATATGTCACAATTTGCATACCATCTGATTAATGTATTATGTTTATCACAAGGACCCAAGCTATATTTATCTCGCAAGACCTTTTTTGTTGTTCTTGTAACTTCTTTGTGTCGATAAACATTCGCTTGGTGTCGAAACTCATTTTAATGGCGCTCTGCTTTCTGAGTGAACCCGAATTGATTGAAACTTAAAAAACTCTCTCTAACTTTAATCGAAATATTTTCAAGGAGAGAAATTCGTAACTACGGTTCTGAGAACAGCACTTATCTTTTTTAAATTTGTTTCAGCTAAATCGGACTAGTGGTTCTCGAGTTATGTCAAACAAAAGAGCCTAAAACGTGACAAATTCCCCTATACGATACTTACTAACTTCAAGTCGATATTAAATTATTATGGCATGTAACTTGACAAAACGTATGATGCAGAACTTCTTCTTTTTTGGGCTACTTTCACGTGCAGTTCTCAGAATTGAGTCCCAAAATCAATGAGCTGTAAAATGTTGTACTGTGTAATTCAAAGAAATATGCGACACTTTAAAATGAATGGTGTTACAAAAGTTTTGTTTCATTTGAGTGGTCAGCAGCAGCTTATACAATAAAAATTGAGGTTGATATTTTGTTACAAGTCAATGGAAAATCTATAATGATTGTATCTAATGCCGAGAACAGCATACAAACCATTATCCTCCATCGATTGAAATGTTTTAATTTGTTCTACATAATATTTTGTTAGAGAAACCATGAGAAAAAAATTACACATAAATACGAATTTCCGGTTTCGCTGAGCTTCCTTTAAACTAACAGGAAATGGGGTTTCCTTCAACACACCGCCCCCTCCCCGCTGTAACCACGTTGCTCACATACAATGTAATGCATAATGTAATGCAGACGAATACTAAGTCTTGCAATGCAATCAATTTATTTTCTTCATTTGTTCATTTCCAATAAGACTTAAGAAGTTCCAGAGGAGGGAAATATATATAGAATCTTTCAATTTCCGTAATCGATTTATAACTTGCACGTACCAACAACCACCACCACCAACCCCACCATCACCACCATCACCACAAACCAATCATGCCCAGATACTTTGAGGGCGAACATTGAAACTAATAGCATATAATGGGGCTGGCGACCGACATTCGTATAAACCAATAAATGCAGCTTGGTAAATGCATCAACCAACAGTAGCAGCAAACATTTGTTGCAGTAGCACATAAAGAAAACTTTCAATTTACGTTATGAAGCACAGGAAGGCATAAATGTTATTTGTTACAATGATATGACATTTTTTGTCGCATTGTTTGATTTTGAGCATTTGGCAAGGGAAAGGGAACGCACAATCAAAAATATCAAAATACAAAGTTTGTTTAGTCACACAGCTTGCAGTGTTTGCTGTGTGCAAATATCCGTCGTCATATTTTCCTCATACAAACAAAAATGTAAAACTTAGCAAGACGTTTTGTGGTAAAGTTGGAAAAGTTTTTTTTTAGTTTTTTTTTTTTTTGAACACCCATCACAATGAAACTCAATCTTATATACAATTTAAATAAACTTGACATTTGTTGTAGTAGTAGCAGGGCTAAATCTGATACACTGCGAGTTGATCTTATTGGTGCCACTGGAGATGAGAAGAATAACTTTTATTGTATTAGTTGAAAACCAAAAAGAGAAAGAAGTTGGTTATTCTTCTTAAGTAAAAGTTAAGTTAAATTTGTTCATTGGATTATATAGTGAATGTGGGATTAATAATCTGTTATTGTGTATGAAAGTTTATAATAACATATTCATTAAACATTAAGCACAGTCAGTTTTTCCTGTATATAAAAGGCTTGGGTGACTGACTGATTACTCCCTAGCCCAAACGGCTAAAGCTAAAATCTTGAAATTTTTAATGTAAGTTCCATTTATGATGTGGGCTCGTGCCAACAAGGTATTTTTACATATTCGGACTGAGTGGAATGTGAGTGAGATGCTCTCTGAGCTATTTCAAGATAATTGTTGAAGCGGGTCTGCTGACCTTGATTAGGCAGATCTTTTCGGGGTTTGTCGCAAGGCTGTTGAAACGAGCCGATCCCACAATGACGGCTGCAACAGTCGGTGAACTGCACGGAGTTAAAACTGGTAGTAGTTTCTACGAGTTCCCACCAGAGGCCTTTTTCTGGTACCGTGGGTGACATGAGATTCACCCGTGCAAGGTCTCCAGTGAGTGCCCTTGTTCATATGTGCCCTAAGGATCTCACCAGGGTTCAGACGGGCCTAACCTCATAAATACATATTTTCCGTTCACCGTCGTTGAGCGCTATGGGTTTGGAACTTCCCCCGCCTCCCCACGGCGTTGAGGGTACTGCATCCTTGCAATGGTAGTATCGACTGTTTCATCTGCTTGGGTGGTAATGTGTAAGCTTTGGCATTCGGGAATATGTTAAAGTTTCAGTGTGAATTATATTCTGCTAAGGATGACTATTTCTGTGAAGTATGGTCCTTAAAACACTAATTGGTAGCATCTTCTCTGCGAAACCCCTACTGACAAGTAAAACCGGTAGCGTGGGCATCCGGAGCCCCGGGACTTGTTCCTACCTACATGATCGGTTGGATGTTGGCCCCCTTGTGGGAGCATCACATGGGCTGTGGTTTAAACCGATATCGGGCTCGATGTGGAGTTGCATTGCAACCGGGTGCGACAGACTCATAGAGTAGCGGAGGTTATAAGAGAGGCCTTACATTGACCAGAAGGGGGTATGGCCCATACTGTCATACATAATTTTGGAAGAAAGAGTCCACAATTGCAGTAGCATGCTCCCAAACTTGTCGACTTATATCCCAGGGGGCGCTGGCAATCGCCTTGTAATAATATGCCCAATGTGATCAGCACACCATGGGTAAGGACTTCACTGTGAAACTCATGTAAGACTCTCATGGAATCTGCAAGGGGATAAAATAAGGAGTGGCACCGCCTCATACAGTCCGAATTTTGCTTTGGCTGTATCTCATTAACTATTACAGATACGAATTCGAGATTTGATACATAGTTATGTTACATTGGTCATACAAGAAAAATTAATTTCTTTGCGGAAAGGGAGCGATATCACGTCCCTTTAAAAAAAAAAGTGCAAATGTATCTGCGCGGTACAGTCCGTGAGCCTCTTTCATAGGCTACATGAAAACATAGTTAGGCAATGGGGCGTGGCACCGCCCACACAAAAATATGTTTCAATCGGTCATACCTCACTTGTCATTAAAGGTATAAAGATGAGATTTGCTACATATATTACTGGTACAAGGAGGATGGGAAATGGGGGTGCCATGCCCCTTTTTTAGGACTTTTTTAGTCAACGGAGCGACGATATGTCAAATAATGAAGTGTGTAGACGGCGCCTTGACACTTTTTACCAACAAAGTTCCAAGTTCATATCTCCAGGACAACTATAACATTCGGTTAAATTTTAAGATCGATTAAACTATTGCTATGGCGTCTATAATGATTTCTTTTAAAAGGGGCGTGGCAACGTCCACTTCAGTGATAGCCACGTTCAACACAGCTCACATTTCCAAATATTCGCACTAAATATTCCTATTCCGTTCGGTTAACGTCGCTATCAAGCCATTTATTTGCTCTGATGAAGGATGGATGGATGTTCCGCAAATCGTCTTCTGACAGAAAGATATTTTGCAGAAGTGTCCGATGACCAAGCTTTTTATATCTCAGGACATCAAAAGCAAGGCAGTGACATAGAAGATGCTTCGTGATCTCCTCTTCTTCCTAATCATTGCAACTTCTACAACAATAGTTGTAGGGTACTTTCAACCTCTTAGCGTTATAACCAACTGGCCAGTGACCGGTTATTACAGCTAATGGATTCAAGATAGGTTCAGCACTAATCGTGTCCTCTGTATAACCATTGTAGGGCAAATTTATTTGGTCGTTGTGCAAGTGGGTTCTGTCACCCATCTCTCCTTGGCAAAGATGTTCAGTTTCCCTGCAATTGGCTGTTTCCCCTTTGTGAGAGGGACACCAATGAAACCGTAAACTTTGCCCAAATTCACGATGGTGGCACGACCTTGCCAATGTATCGGCTCTTTCGTTACCATATAAATGTCCATGTCATGGAACCCATGTGAGTGTAAACGTCAAATGTTACGCTATCTTCTTCAGAAACGACCGGCATTCTAGACCATTTCTTGAAGTTGTGTACAGGTCGTCCAAGTATGTGATAGCTGCTTTGCTATCGGTTAGAAAATGGATATTGCCGATCAATATCCCACCATATTAAATTTTCAATACGGTTATTTTAATGGTCGCAATTTCGGCCTGAACTATTCTACAGTGATCCGGTAGTCTGATGGATAGTTGCAAATTCAACCCCTCCGAAAAGATTCCACAGCCTGCTCTTTCATTTAATTTCGAACCGTCCTTGAAAATTAGGATGACATAATCCACAAACTTAAGGGCATTATCATTATTATCATAGTACGACCTATCCGGGATTTTCCTTATAAAACCCGGATCGAAAGTTCTTTGTATGGTGTAATCCGTGTGGCAGCTCACATTGATTAGGTTCAGAATTTTGGCATGGCCATAGTTCCTGTGCATCCATTCTTTTGTGCCCCTAAACGCATTGCGGTGTTTGCTGCTATGGTCAGGGGTATTCAGTTAAGGATCGTAACCTGTACTTTAGTAGAAGTAGTTCTAAGTGCCCCTGTTATCATGACTTTCACCAGTCGTACCAACAACTTACAAAAATCTTCATACCTCTGGTAGTTCATGAAATATAGCCATTTTAAATTTTAATTTGAATGGGCAATGCCACGCCCCTTTATCCAATCACAACCATATATCCATATATATCATATATATGCATATATCCAAGGACTATCAGCAGATCATAAGTACCATCTTACCAATCGGTGTATGTATTATAAAAGCAATCACAGCAATTTTTGAAAAGGGGGCGTGGCATCACTCGCTAGTACCCTGGCTGTAATTTGAACTGCACCCTCAACATATATACGAAATATCATCTTCATACCTCTGATAGTTAATGAGATACTTACATAAATTTAATTTCCCTTTACACCCCATGAATGAGGTTGTTGTGTATTAACACGCTTTCTTTAGATTCACAACTACCGGCACCTACTTGTTAATCGACGAATGCGAACGTCACTGTTTGATAAGCTTTTACTAGACATGCCGATTGACTCGACACTTATACTGCGAAGTTGCTGTCGACACAACATCGAGGGGGCCGGCAATAAAAGAAAAATGTATTTTCATTTTTTTAGATGACTGGAGCCAGGGGTTGAACCTGCGATCTCCCGCATGGTAGTTGCGTGTTCTAACCATCATGATATATCGAAAATTTAAGTACACTATATTCACCACCGATCACACAACTACATTATGTGAAAATTTCAAGCCGTCAAGCCGTTTTCGAGTCTATATGGTACTAAAAAATTAAAACAAACCTTTAACCCCTTTGTGGCAAGGCTTAAAGTTGTCCAATTTTGCTCATATTTAACATATATCAACCTTGTCATCTAATCAAGAAACTATAATAAAGCTCTTTTTTCATTCTACATTTCTTTATCACCGTACTCAACATTTCCGCACAAACACACACAACTTTTAAAGCTCACACATTTCCACAATATTCTTGATTACAAAATGCTGTCTTTTGTTAGCCCTCTATGTTCTTCGCAAAAATTGTGATGCTGTCACAAGTCAAATGAAAATTTGCCATATTGTCAACAAATGTATTCGTCGTATTTCCAATTTTCTCTGAGCTATCAACTGTCACTCCAGTGCCACTAAGGAAGATATCCTACACATCACAACAACAACAACCTCAGCTGATGCTTCGCACGAAAAATGGTCGGTGGCGGCTGTGTGGCAGGTTCATATTACATTACAGATTAAAAATACTCAATTAACCTCTTCGAGTTTTATTTCAGTCTATTATTCGAACATTTGCTGGCACACACACACGCGTACACACATTTACAAAAACGTGACAAGTCTGTTTGTAGATTGATATCGATTATCCCTGATGACTCCTGACAGGACCATACAATGAAAATTTAAATAGGCATAACGAGTGTTACACACATGTGTGTACACCTGCACCTCTGCTAGGTTGAACAAACCAATTGCTACGAATAACAATTGTACGTTAGTGTGAGTGTGTGAAGCACATACATAAGGTTGCCATTTGATATGTGCTTTGAAATCACTGAATACCTGAGTAATTCTCCAGGCTCATATATGTATCATGATACACATAGCACAAATAACAATACAAATGTTACGTGGATAAATATAAAACAATAAATATATATAAGTTTACGTAGGGCTGGGTATACTCTAAGAGTGGGAGGGATTCAGTAACTTAAAAAAATTGCTAAGAAACAAATCAAATACGTTTAAAGACATGCCAATAAGTTACCATCTGTTAGTATATTGGCGTAAAATTGTTTGTTTTTGATTGATTTCATATCTTCTTCTTATTTGACAGTCACAACTAAGTCATTCATTGGTTGCTGCATGAAGAAAAGAATTCCAATTGATTTGGTCTTTTGTGCTGCATAGATATGTGCCAGCCAGCGCATTGGGTCTCTTAGAATTCACTTGACTATGTCGATGTCATTATACAGCTCATGGTTCAAACGACGAAGGGTCCAAATAATTCTCTTATGAAGACTCCCTAAATAGATTGATCCGCTTGTCACATTACTTAAAATGTTGCGCTGTACAGCAAGAAGAATAGGATCAGTGTCTGGTAGAGTTGAATCTTTATTCGTTGATAAAGGGCTTTGTCATTAAATCGCTTACTTAGCGGTTTGTGATTAACAGTCAACTCTTGATTACCAGGCTGACATTATTATTTTACTTTACGGCGGAGCCAAGGTAGACAAAATCATCTACCATTTCAAAGTTACAGTTCTTAACGTCTACGCAACGTTGAAACAAATAACTTGGTTTTGTCCTCATTTATCTGCCGACTGCTTCTCAATACTCGAAAAGGCCGCAGTAACATCACGCAGTTCTGGGCTAATGATATCTATGTTATCGGCGTACGCAAAAAGCATGTGACTTTTGTTAGAAATGGTAGCAGTCGCGTTTTCTGCCGCCTTCCGCATGATCATCTCCATTATGAGTCCAAAGTCTCGCTTGGGAGAAAATTTCTCTGCCAAATTTTTGTCTGTTTTCACTAAAGTGTTCGTGTCGGACAGTGTCATTCCGCAAAGTCGTATCAGCTTCGTATCAAAGTCTCGCTTGGTAGAAAAATTATCTGCCAAATTTTTGTCTGTTTTCACTAAAGTGTTCGTGTTGGACAGTGTCATTCCGCAAAGTCGTATCAGATTCGCGTGGATACCAAACTCAGCCATAGCATCTAATAGTTTCGGTCGTATTGCAAATTCGAATGCAGCTGGGTAATCGATAAACAGATGGTAAGTTTCGATCTTCATGTCTTGGGTCTTCTCCAGGATTTATCATAGTGTAAATATCGGCTCTATGAAATAACTCCCAATGAAATAAGTCCCAGAAAAAAAATGAAATAAGTCCCAAAAAATTCCCATATATTTTGGGATTTATTTCATGTGAAATAACTTCCAAATTTTTGGGGTTTATTTCATATTTTTTGGAATTTATTTCATTTATTGTTTGGGATTTATTTCGTCAAATTTTAAGGCTCCACGAAAAGCCCCCCAATGAAATAACGCCCAAACGAGAAATGAAATATTCCCCAAATTTTTTTCATACATTTTTGGGTGTTATTTCATATGAAATAACTCCCAAATTTTTTGGGGTGTTTTTCATTTATTTTTGGGAATTATTTCATTCCTTATTTGGGATTTTCAAATTATGAAATAATCTCCAATGAAATAACACCCAACAAATTTTTTAAATTCGGGGCTTGTTTCATATCGTGTATAATTTGGATGTTATTTCATTTTTTATTCGGGGGTTATTTCATTTTTAAAGCGGTTGGTTTTTAGGGGTTATAATTACATAATTATATAAAATAGGCCTTTTACAAGAAAACTTTTAGCCTGTGAATATATAACAATACAGATATTTCCATTTTTCATATTGACGTATAGAAAATCAGCAATATGCTACGAGCATTTTTTCATTTTGAGAATGATATCTAAGAATGGAAATTTTTTCAAATTTGTAAGAGTTCTTCGGAAGGAGGAATTCAATAAAACAGAGAGTTTGATTTGCTTGTGAACAGTGGAGGTGGTTGTGTAAAGGCCAAACGTAAAAGGCAAATTGTTTTCCGAACTGCAAAAGTAGAGCAGGGCTACAACGATCTACGATTCATGTCAATAATTTTGCGACTTTGCTGTTGGTCCATATTGACTTCTTGAAATCCTTAGTAAACAGACTCTTTTATGAATTTTGGGCATAATTTCATTTTTGTTGCTGATGGGGTTAATTTCATTGGGGGTTATTTCATTTTCATCATTGGGTGTTATTTCATATGAAATAACTCCCAAATATTGGGGGTTGATTCGTTTTCGCTTTGGGGTTTATTTCATTTATTTTTGGATGTTATTTCATTCACTGTTTTTGGGTGTTATTTCCTATTTTTTGGGGTTTATTTCATTGGGGGTTATTTCCTGGGCGTTATTTCATTGGGGGGCTTTTCGTGGAGCCAATTTTAATTCCCAAAAAAATTGAAATGAAATAAGTCCCAAACTATTTTTTTGGGGTTTTATTTCATTCTATATTGGTAATTTTTGGGATTTACTTTATTAGCGAAAAATATATAACACTGAGTGTAATTTGAGTTTTACGGAAAAAAATTACAATATAGTTAACCTAGAATGAGCACGTATTGATTTATTTTTATATATGTATATTATTATAAAAGTGACCAATGTATTTTTTAATTCGTCAACTTTTCTGTATTTAAAAATCTGTATTGGTATTTGAATTAGTAATTATAGTAATTATAATAATAAATAATGAATTTAGGGAAAATCTTATGATTTTTATGTAAAATTTTCATATTATTTATTGTATAAAAATTGTATAAGGGAGCAAAAAACATGTATGTATATGATATCTTATAAGAAAGCCGTGGGCGCGCGATTTTTTATTAAAAATTTTCATACTTTGTTGTATGTAAAAAATTTATTTAATTATTCGGTTTTGTATATACATATAATATCAATAATCCGGCGCAGAAGAAATTGGTAATTATTGTGTAAACATCATCCTATTATAATTGGATCCTCACGAAGAACATCGCAGCAGAGGCGCCGCAGGCGAAAATTTTTAACAAAAAATCGCGCGATTTTTTCTTAAAAATTTTCATACTTTGTTGTGTGTAAAAACGTTAATTAAAAATTATTTTTTGTACATACGTATAATAAAAATATACCGGAGCAGGAAAAATTTTAAAAAATTGTGAATAATTGTTAAAACCTGAGCAAATCAAAGTTCAAAAATAAAAAAATCTGAAGAACGTTTGTTATAATTGCAATAAGATATTATTGCAGATTAGGCCGAAAATGGTATTAATGACTACATATGACACGAAGATATCAATGACTACACTCAGTTATATATGCAATATATTTTACTGAGTAATATGTATTTATAAATTTGGGATTTATTTCATATTTTTGGTGTTTAATTTATTTCAATTTAAAACAAATCCCAAATTTGGGACTTATTTCATTTTCTGTTTGGAAATTATTTCATTTTCTTTGGGATTTATTTCATAATTTTTTTTGGAACTTATTTCATTTTCTTTGGGACTTATTTCATTGGGATTTATTTCATTGGGACTTATTTCATTGGGAGTTATTTCATATCGCCTAAATATCTGGTCGGTCAAGGATTTACCAGGTCTAAAGCCATACTCATAAGGACCGATCAGGTTCGCTAATATGGGTTTTAGCCATTCGTATAACACACTCGACAGAACCTTGTATGCGATGGGTAAAAGTACCGTATAGAATCGAAAACGGCTTGACCGATCTTATTGAAATTTTCACAGAATGTAGCTAAGATGTCGGTGGTGAAAATAGGATATTTTAATATATGATATAGCAAAAGAGCGTAGCCCCACCCAATGGACCCTATTTTTAAAACCGCAATATTTGGAGGACTGTTTCTCTAATCGCATTGACAATTTGTGTGGGTGCATACGGTAGAAAAGTTCGTGCTCCAACAAAAAATGGGATCAGTGAGAGTGGTATGTTTTGTTGGTACAACATTAATTACTGCCAGGATTGAAATGGGCTGTGCCACGCCCCATTTAAATGATACTGAAAATGTTATTGTATATAAAAGATATAACCAGGCTCTTTGAAACCAAGTTGGAAAAAAGGCCGAGGCGCCGCCCACACACGTCAATGTTGGACTATTACATATTTACATAGGACATACTAAGGTCTTACAAAGAATCTTACCATGACCTCTTTGGAGCACGGCAAATACATAGTTGTCCGATCTTACCCAATTTTCCGTTATGTATTTTTACCTCAAGTAGCACAATCTTTTGGTCGGGAATTATTAAATTTCCGCCAAAAAAAATCGTCCATACATTTGGGTGCCGCCCTAGTGCACACACTTGAATTATCTTTCTAATCATCGGACTCATCATCTACCTACCTACATTTTCCCTTTACACCCCATGATTGAGGTATGGGATAGCTACTCGCGTTGTTGTGAATAAATACGCTTTCTATTTTGAGATTCACAACAAATGCTATGAATGATTCACAACAAATTTATCGACGAATGCGAATGTCACAATTGACTCGACACTTATACTGCGAAGTTGCTGTCGATTTTGTTTAAAGTAGTTGAGAGAGTTGGTTGAAATGGGCATGGGCTACATTAGTGGTCTGCAGTTTTGTGATGCCTAGTTTTCTTTGCGTTTTTTACAAGCGTTTTTAGCACTACTTAATGACACGACTTTCTTCATCGTACTAGGGTTTGTCTTAGCGTGTTTTTTCATTTCTCATTGTGTGTCGAAAACATCAAAATTGGAGACGTATGTTGGCAGTAAATGTGAAAGTTGGTTGAAATGGGCATAAGCCACCTCTGTGGTAAGCAGCTTTGATATGTCTAGCTACCTTTTCGTTTGGTTACGAGCGTTTTTACCACTACCTAATGGTGTGGGTACCTTAGCTGCAAACATATTGTGAGCCAAGTCAATATTTGCAACGCACATGACACGAAGGCCCGTTACGTTAGAGATATGCCTTCCACCGATTGCCACGTGATCAATTTGGTTTCTTATTGGCTTACCAGTCTGAATCATGTTTCTAAGGTTGTTGTATACAGCATTCATTATCTTTGGCTGCAGTTTTGCCTTATATGCAGCATGCTTCTCCTCATACAATACTCGGCATTCTTCAGGGCTTGTCTTAGTGTTGTTATTCATACCCCAGTATGGTCGTTGCAGCAGTGCTTATAGAGTGCGAAATATGCTGCAACCGTATATCAGAAATATCAAAATAAGGTTGGTTGAAATGGGCATTGGCTACCTCGGTGGTATGTAGTTTTGGAATGTCTACCTTTATTTACGTTTAGTAACGAGCGTTTATAGCACTACTTAACCTTGGCTGCAGCTATATTGTGATCCAAGTCAATATTTGCACCGAACCGTAACGCTAGAGATATGCCTTCCTCGATTTAGTTTGTCTTTTGATTGAGGAATATTCATGTTGCCTTGTGGATATCCAGATTGTGATCCAAGTTAATATCACATGTACCCCGCACACCACAAGCAGGTCCTTAACGCTTGACACATGCCTTCCACCGACTGCCACGTGATCAATCTGGTTACCTGTATTTTGAAAATTCAGGTTGACTTGTGGATATCCAGATCGTGATCCAAGTCAATATTTCTACCGCGCGCCACACTCAGTTTTATAACGCATGAGATATGCCTTCCATCAATTGCCACGTGATCAATTTGGTTTCCTGTCGGTTGGTTAGAGGATATTTATGTAAAAGTAGTTCGCCTTGATGCGAATAGTGGATAGTCGTTCACTTATAGGGTTAAACCGCGCGACTAGTTGTTGAAGCGGGGCTCAGAGAATTCAAGTTCAATATTTTCGTGTTTGTCTTCCGTAGGGCCGTGTACACAAATCAGCGTGCTGTCCTTGTCTTTGTCTTCTGTAAGATCAGGTGCATAATTCTGCGTGATGTAAAAATTATATTGCGGATAAAGCCTATTCGGTCACTTACAGGCTTAGACCGTGAGACCAGATCTTGAAGTCGCTTGCCAACAATGAATTCACATCCACATTTGTTTCTTTCTGCATGGCAGCTGTAAATTATATCACTGTTCTTTCGTTGTGTGCACCCCTGACCCGTGTATCGCTTTTTCTGTATGGCGGTGATGTCAGCCTTGCATTTATTGAGGACATCACCCTATTGGATCATCAAGATTTGGACCGGTTCTTGTTATTTCTTTTTTTCGTGTTTCATAACACAGTACAAATTTTTCAGATCATTGATTTGGGTCTCAATTTTGATAACTGCACGTGCAAGTAGGCCCAAAAAGAAGAAGTTCTGCATCATTCGTTTTGTCAAGTTACATGCCATAATAATTTAATATCGATTTGAAGTTAGTAAGTATCGTATAGGGGAATTTGTCACGTTTTAGGCTCTTCGGTTTGACATAACTCGATAACCACTAGTCCGATTTAGCTGAAGCAAATTGACAAAAAAAATTAACAACTTCAATTCCTTTAATCTGTTCATATAACGTTTTCCTATATAAGCAACTGTTTCACTTATCCATTCATCAAATGATTTTGAACTGGGTTTAATTTGTAGCAGTCACAATAAAACTGTTGTACTCCGTGGCGTATGATTTACGTAAAATATTACTTATGATATTACCACCATATAGTATTTATATTATGTCAAACAAATGAGCCTAAAACTTGACAAATTCCCCCATACGATACTAACTAACTTCAAATCGATATTAAATTATTATGACATGCAACTTGACAAAACGAATGATGCAGATCTTCTTCTTTTTGGGCTACTTTCACGTGCAGTTCTCAGAAATGAGTCCGAAAATCATGTGTTGTATTGTGTAATAATATTTTGTTTAAGGAGAGTGGCTTATTAGACCACCGCGCCCGTTCCTAGTTTCTTAGGGCTACCATACCACTAAGAGATCTAATTCCTAAGACGCATCGAAGGTAGCATGCCACTTAGGTATCTCAACATTGCGCCTTCTTACCTTTGCTACCACTAAATGGATGTTCAATAGTATTACTAGGGGAATACGAATGTTCAATAACATTGCCCGGGGAATACGTGATCTGTTGGATGCTGTGAGCTGCTTGGCTAAGAGAATAAATATCAGAAATACACAAATTAGACAATCCACCATTCAACCAACAACGGCGGTGATATCAGCCTTGTATTTTTGAGGACATCCCCCTATTTAATAGAGGCACCATCTCTAAAGACAATTCCGACATTCTAGGTACATCATATCCTTAAAACATGATCATTGCAACGGTTGCGGCGGTCGTTGACATTTGGGGGGTTCTTGTTTTATCTTTGCTTCGTGTTTTCATTATAGTATTTTATTAAAGAAAAGTTATGTTAAACTTAAAATGGGACCGGCCGTGGCATAGTGGTTAGAACACGCGACTACCATGCGGGAGATCCCGTGTTCCGTTTGTTGTGAATCTAAAATAGAAAGCGTGTTAATTCACAATAACGCGAGAAGCCATCCTATACCTCATTCATGGAGTTTTAAGTTTTTTTATGTTAAACTTCACTTACTTTTGATTAAGTTTCTTAAAACTCGTTCTTGATTTTATTTATTGTTGATCTGTAAATAATTATGATATTGTCATAGTTCGGTTTGAGATCAGTTCTATTGGCAATTATTTATTATTGCCAATAGGTTTTTAAGCACGAGTTTGTAAAATGTATTATGTTGACAGCAGGTTAGGCGTATGACGTTATTTCGACATTAACCACAATGTCTCGTCAGCGCCCTTTGCAGTGCCTTCTCCTCTATCATCACAAACCTTAAGGGAAGAAAGCATCTCAAAGTTAATGAGAACTTTTCCATCCGGTGCGAAGAAAGCATCCTCGAAGCGCACAACATGCCAACATAATACACACACAAGCACTTGCCTATGCATGTGTCCATCGGACACAATTGCACAGGAGTTTTGTTGTTGACAAAGTGCCAACCACGTTCTGTATACCTTCAGTGTATTCATCGTTCTTGATTTTATTTATTGTTGATCTGTAAAGAATTATGATATTGTCATAGTTCGGTTAAGATCAGTTCTATTATTTATTATTGCCAATAGAACTGATCTTAAAATTATCTTTATATACAATTTATAGAGAGCATCCTAAGATTCTGTCTCAAAGAAGTCCTTAAAGATTTTGTGTCACAACTAAACTTTAATATTTTAATTGTTCAAATCCGTTCCATTTAAATTATACGATATAATTTGTCAACTTATAGCAAATACCAAAAAATCGTATTCTTATCTTATTTCTAGTTAAAACCAATGACAAGTTTAATACGCAATTTAATACCTTTATTGCTAAACCTCCAAATACAATTCACTTATTCAATATTCATAGAGGCCATAGAGGTAAAATCCTCATATATACAATGACCATTAGCTAGAATATGAAATTACAGCATATTGAAATATTCTCATAATCGTACAATGGATGGACTTCAATTGTATTTTTGACCCCAATGATTCCATATTTATTCACAATGGTTCGTACATACATTTGTACAACGTAACCCAGTTACTCACATACTCACGCCCATGTGTGTGTGTGCAATCATTTGATGACTAGCCAGCCATTGACTGTCATTTTGTGCTATACAATTCCAATGCGAGTCATCATAATCATAACAAATGATATTATTGTAGGTAATGATGATGATTACCTACCTATGTATTATAATGGCCATGATTTTTCCGATGATTAAAGGATTGCAGCTAAATATACCGACGATAACATCAATTACGTTCTATGTGACCTTAGTTGTTACTGCGTGTGTGTGTTTGTGGTAGTAATCGTTGCGGCTAGTAAGAGTAGTGATTTGTTTATCAATCACAAATAATAATGGGTTTTATTTAATATGCTAAATTTATTATTTACTTTACTAAGTTAACTTTCTGTTTACACAAAATTTGTGCTTAGTTCTTGCAAGTTAATACTAATTAATAGAAGGGATTAAATAAATAATTCTTTGATATATTTTAGACAAAGTTAAGCCGCAGGCAAATTACATGTAAATTAAACATATTTAATTATTTTGTCGGTATCCTGTAATAAGGACTCAAATCCACTTTATGCGTTTCTGAGTTATTGATGATTTAAAGTTTATGGATGGCTAAGTTTTGATACAATTACAACAAAACTAGTTTACAGGACATAGACTATGACTTTTAGAACACTTTTACATCATTGAGCTAATTTCACATAAAAGTAGACTTTGCAGGATACCGATGAATTAATGGATAAGGAAAGGGCGAAAGTCTATTACGTGATCTCCTTAATATCCTTATGGGGATAATAATGCAGAAACATGCAGCAAACACGACTAGAATCATATTACATAAAAGTCATATGCGATGATTTAGATATCATTGGCCGAGGAGTGTGGGATGTTACTACGACCTTTTCAAACATTGAACAGTAGTCGGCAAGAGTGGGCCGAGTGACAATTGAAAACGAATCCAAGCTTCTTGCTTCAAGCTATTGGTAATTCAAAAGCTATTTAATCAATTTCAATTATTGACAAACCCCAGATTATCGAAGTAATCGCAAGTTTCAACCAACTCTAATCTAGGCACCACATACAAACCGCATTTAGACGATAACAACAACAAATGCAATTCAGGACTCTCGATTTATGTCGCTGTTTTTGTTTTGTTTTGTGTTTTACAATTTATAGGGCTATCAACCAAATGGTTGACATAAATAAATCAATAAAATTCAATTTGCCAACCACTGGGGAGCAATAAATCCAAACGAACATAGAACAGAGAATGTTTACTCTGCAAAGCGAGCAGCAACGATAACAGGAAGGTATTCCATACAGGAAGCTTACACACAAATACATTAAAAATGCATTAAGGATACAAAGGTAAACATGGCATGGCTCGATCCGGAAATGCTCGACAACATTCGCATATGCTGCTCATCCATATTTTCATGATATACATGTGGTTGGTGGTGCTGGCGGTGGTGATGCTGTGGCGTTATATCTATGTATTACCCATCATTCGCCATTCATTCAGATGAGCGCGATGAATACGAATTTTTCGTTTTTCATTTTATCATTTTTAAATAAAAATTTATGTGTACATATTAAAATTTATTATGCACATAAAAATATTTGTTAAAATTTTATATTGACAATATGCAAAATTCATATGTTAGGCAGGGGGTGTGGGGGGAGTGAGGGCTGGAAGGATTCTTTAATCTCGATTGATATAAAACTAAATTAAGTGAGCAACGAAAAGCTTTACGGCAGCGAAATATATAGCTGTTCATATTTGTATATAGTATTTTAATAAAATAGTCACATATTTAAGTGTATGATATCGTGTTTATCATTTTATATTTATAGGTCACGGGTTAATGTTTATTCATAGTTGATATGCATGTGGTATTATCCGAATATAGACAGGTATGTGGGATCGAAGTCGTTTGATTGTTATACACTTTGGAATAAGCATAAGCTCTCTTTGGAGGTCCCCAAGCAGCTCACAATGTCCGCGATATCACTTATTCCCCGGGAAATGCCATTAAACATGAGTTCAGTGATAGTAAATGTGAGAAGGCGCAATGTTGAGTAGCCTACATGGCATGTTACCACCGATGGAAGTATGTAACAGAAGTTACAGTGAAGCTCAACACAACAGCTTTCTTAGTGGCTTTGGCAGCCCCAATAAACTAGTATCGGGCGCGGTGGCATAATAAGCCACTCTCCTTAAATAATATATTATTATGAAAACACTAAGCTAAGAAAATACGAGATCGGAAGACAGAGCCAAGGACATTAAAGACGCATAATATGCCTATATGATCGGTACCCTAGACATGACCGATGCCATGATTGCTAAAATAAGAAGGGAAGATGCTCTTGGTTCAGCAGTCGGAAAATTCAGTCTACACAACAGCACTTTCGATAACGGATTCAGACTGGGTCGCTACGCGTTGGCAAGAAACATGGTTGTGAGTGAAACCAGATTCCCGCATAAAGATAACCACAAGGCGAAATCGATATCCGTTGATCAAAAGACAAGAAACCATATTGATCATGTGGTAATCAATAGAAGGCATGTCTCCACCGTTATGAATGTGCTTGTGATGCGCGGTGCAAATATTGACTCAGAACACACCCTAGTTGCAGCCAAGTTATGCACGCCATTAGTAAATGATAAAAATGCTCGTAACCAAATGCGAAGGAAGCTAGACAACATATATCTACATACCACCGAGATAGCCAGTGCCTATTCCAACAACTCTCTCAATTACTTAAAAACAAACTCTGATATTCCCGAAACACTTAAACTTAACTTAATTTCCCTTTACACCCCATGAATGAGGTATAGGATAGCTTCTCGCGTTGTTGTGAATTAACACGGTTTCTATTTTTAGATTCACAACTAACGGCTTCTATTTGTTTATCGACGAATGCAAACGTCACTGTTTGAGAAGCTCTTACTAGACACGCCGATTGACTCGATACTAATACTGCGAAGTTGCTGTGGACAACATTCGAGGGGAGCCGACAATGAAAGAAAAAATGTATTTTTTTCCTTTTTAAGATGGCTGGAGCCAGGAGTTGAACCTGTGATGGTTCAATCCCGCATGGTAGTCGCGTGTTCTAAACACTATGCCACGGCCGGTCCCAAAATACATTGGCAGCATATTGCGAATTCGATGACCACTGCCACAACAATCGCAATGGGTTATGAAAAAACTCGCCGAGACAAGTCCTTGTACGATAAGGAGTGTCGCGCATTATCTAATGAAAGGACCTTGCACACAGAGCTAATGCAGCTAATGGTAAAGCGTGCGGTGACGAAACGTTATAAAGAGAAAAGGAGGGAGATAAAACGCCTGTTCAGGTGGAAAAAGCTTCAATGTAGAAATAAAGAGATTCGGAATGATGAAAATTACAGGGATAGAGGTGCAGCCTGCAAGTTCTACCAAAAGATAGAAAGCAAAGGTTTTGGAACAGGGATCCCCATGTGTAAGGACAGAGATGGAATTCTGTCACGGACACTCAGAGTGTGCTGCAAATATGGAGAGAATACTTTTGTACTCTGCTCTTTCCCGAAGGCAGCATAAGTAACGAAATCACACCAATCATCGACGAGGGAGGAGGAAGTCCACCACCGAGCCAAAACGAGATCAGCACGGCAATTGCACGGCTTAAAAATAGTAAAGCTGCGGGAGCCGACGGACTTCCAGCAGAGCTTTTTAAGGCCGACGGCGATGAGTTGGCAATGTGTACGATTTAACTCAGAGAATGAGTTTTTTGAGTTTTCTATTTTCCTGTGTGTACCAACTACCGCGGGATGTCAATTAATGCCCACCCAAGAGAACCTGATTGTACATTATCGGCCGACCGACCACACTACGACAAATCCTGGAAAAGACCCAAAGAATTGCAGTTCCTCACCTACCATCTGGTCATTTATTACAAAGCTGCATTCGATAGTCCAATACGACAGGAATTATTAGATGCTATCGCTGATTTGGGGCCTATCATACGAGAGATCCATAGTTCGATTCCCGTCTCAAGTCATCCACATTTTCTATAATCAGCGCCCCCATCGATATTATCGGCAGCAACTTCGCATCACACTGTCGAGTCATGTCGGCAGCTGACGTTCGCATTCGTCTAAAAACAAGTAGGTGTCGTTTGTTGTGAGTCTAGAAATAGAAAGCGTATAATCATGTGATGTAAAGGTAAATTAAGTTTAAAGTTTTTATGGCTGAGTTTGGTATCCCCTCGAAGTTTTTGACAGCAGTTTCGCAGTATCTTGTTGAATCAATCGGTATGTCTAGTAAAAGGTTGTTGTGAATCTAAAAAAAGAAAGCGTGTTAATTCACAACAAATGACAACAACAAGAACCTATCCATAGGTTGTACTGGGAAAGTATTTTTTTTGTATCTCCTCGTATCTTATATGACTTTGCGACATGACATTGACTGACACGAAGTCTTTAATGGAAATAGACAATAATCTGACTCAGGCATTATCTACCAAGCGAGGCTTTGGACAAGTCGATAGTCTGTCATGCTATTTTTTAACATCATAATGGAGATGATCAATGAGAAGGCTGCAATATGCACGACTGGTACCATCTTTAACAAAAGTCACATGCCGCTCGCGTCGATGCTCATGACATAGATATCATTGGCTGTGGACTGGGGATGTTACTGTTTGAGTATTTGTTTGAACGAACAAAAAGTCTACTTGTTTGAACGCAGCGTAAATGTTGGCAACTATAACTATAAAGTGGTGAAAAATTTTGTCTACATTGACTTTGCCGTAAACAAAATTAATAGTGACAGCCTAGAATATCAAGAGCGATTTAATGATAAAGCCCTCTCTTGACAAACAAAGATCTAACTCTACCAGACTCTGTACCTATCTGACTTGCTCGACTGCGCAGAAACCTGGGCAATGAGAATATTCCAGAGCAAAATACTTCGCCAAATATTTAGAATCATCATCGTTAATGGCGGGTACCATCGTCGAATGAACCAAGAGCTGTATGAACTGTATAACGACATCGACGTTGTCAAGCGCGTTTAAAAATATCGAATGCACTGGCTGGGATACGTTGTACAAATGGATAAAAATGCTCGGGCTCGAAAAGTTTTCGGCAATAAACTTGATGGGCTGCACACGAGGAGGACATACAAAACTGTATTGCATGGACCAGATGAAAGAGGTGTTATCTAAGCCTAATATGAGGAACATCCCGGACAGGTCCTAATATAATGATAATGATAATGCCCTACACTTTGGGGAGGATGTAATTTTCATGGAAAGTTTGAAATTTAGAAAGAGAGTCAACTGTGGAATCTTTTCAAAGGAGTTAAATCTGTTACAATCGCTCAGACTACCGGAACACCGTAGCGTAGTTCAGGCCAAAATAGCGGCCATTAGAATTTTTATAAAGAAAATTAAGAATTGGGCTGCAATATTCATATTCTTACTACTAGTAAAACAGCTATCAGATCCCTGGAGAATGTGTACACCACTTCGAGATATGTTCGAGAATGTCGGTCATCTCTGGAGGAGACACTGAGACATTCGAGATTTTCCCTCACATGGGGACATTTATGGTAACCAAAAGGGCTGATACATAGGCTTGGTCGTGCCACCACTGTGAACTCGGACGAAGTTTACGGTCTGCACCACTTCGAGAATGCAGGTCAACTCTGCAGGAGATAGCAAAACATTCAACGGTTACCCTCACATGAGTTCCATGACATATGATACATTGGCAAGGTCTTGCCACCACCGTGAACTGATGCGATCGCTGTTTCTCTCATAAGGGGGAAACAGCTAATTGCGGGGAAACTGAACCTCATTGCTAAGGTAAGATCGCTAAGAGAACCCCACCAAACAAATTTGGCCTTCAATGGATATTCAGAGGACACAATTTGTGCTGAATCTGTCTAAAGTCCCTCTGAGTAATATCATAGCTGTTATAATAGATCACTGGCCAGTTGGTAAACACGCTAAGAGTTTGAAACTTCCCTACAAAGATTTTTGTTGCAACGGCAATGCTGAGAAAGAAGAGAAGACCTCGCAGCATCTTCTATGTTATAGCCCTGCTTTTGGTGACCTGAGATATGAATATCTTTGCGGAACAACCATGCCTTCATCAGAGCAACGAAATGACTTAAGAGCGACATTGACCGAGTAGAGTAGGTTTAATTGGTGCGCAATATTTGGAATATGTATCACAATGGTATCTAGTAATAGGACCCACGTGAGCTGTGCTTATTGCGGGTTCCTAAACCTAATCTGACCTAACATAACCATGAGCTAAACAAGCGATGTAATGACAAAGCCCTTTTTCGATCAACAAAGATCCAACTTTACCACACACTGATCCTACCTGCCTTGCCATTAGACCCATCATCGTTAACGGTAGGTACCGTCGCCGAATAAACTATGAGCTGTATAACTCGATTGAAGTAGTCAAGCGCGTTCAAATAGACAAAATGTCATAGGCAATAAAATCGATGGGCGCAGAAGCGGGCGACCAATACTTCATTGGATGGACCGTGGAAAACGCTGTTATCTAAGATTGGTTGTTGTTGTTGCAATATATGTGCCTGTTTGTTTATCAGGTGTTATTAGTTACGCCTTGTGTGTGGTTTTCTGCTGCACTTGTCTCCAGGCCAAGGAAGGTAGCTACTTCCACTGGGTGTGTTCAAAGAGACCTGGAAACAAGTAGAGTTGGATTGGCAAGGGCAGTTGAAAAGGTGTAGCATATCGTGTGGTCCCTGGTTGCAGGCTGGACAGACGTTCGACGTACTGCCATCAATTTTTGCCCAATATGAATTGAGGCGGCTACACCATCCAGGCCAAAACAACTCTCGTCTGCCGCAGTAAAACCTCTTCCTCCGAAGCTACTGATGGAGGGTGATCTCCGAGCACGACATTCACTCTGTAGTTGTTCACTGCTTCCAAGACTGCGTCTGAGTGAATGTCTGCTAATCCTGCCTCCTATGCGCTTTGATCTAGAGGCTCTCTCTTGTAGTGCTGAATCTCACGCTCTAGATCGTGAAGGTCTTTCCTGACCTGCCTAGGGGGAGGGAGCCTATCCATAAGGTGGTGGTTGGGATGGCTGGTCCTGTAACATCCAAGCAGGTACTGCTTCGACAGAAGGAAATTATGTCGTCGCACGGGTATGACCTTCGTCTCCTCATGTAAGTGATCCACAGATGACATGAGGAGGCACCCTGTCGCAGTTCTCAGGGCGGCATTTTGGCATGTATTCAGGTTCTTCCACTGCGTCTCGCACACGTTCGGTGACCACACTGAAACTGCGTAGTTCACCACAGACCGACCCAATGCTTTGTAAGAGGTCAACAAGGTTTCTTTGTCGGTTCCCCAAGAGCTGCCGGCAAACGACTTGAGGACCTTATTCCTACTTCTCATAATGTTGCAGATAGCTGTGGCGTGCGCATTGAATCTGAGCAAATGTGCACCAAGGACCTTGGGGTGGTTGGTGGTCGGAATTGTTGTGCCATCGACTATGACATTGAGCTGCTCCTTCACTTGAGCTGTCCATGCGTTGAACAGTGTGGCCGATGATTTTGTGGCGGAAATTTTGATCCTTCTCGCAGCGAAGAAATTGGCAATATCAGCGAGGTAGACCTTCAACTTTGCACATATGTCATCAGTAGAGGTGCCCGATGCCAAAATCGTACAGTCATCGGCATACGATACGATATTTACGCCGTCAGGTGGTGGTGGAATTGCAGAAAGGTAGAGGTTAAACAGTGCCGGAGATATCACCCCACCTTGGGGAACTCCCTGTTTCACTCTACGGGGCTTGGACTTCCTATTTCTGAATTCCACGTACGACTGGCGTCCACACATGTAATTTACGATCCAACAATTCAAATAGTTCGGGAGGGACGTGTTGGCGATATCCTCAAAGAGCGTGGCGTGATTTATGGTATCGAAAGCCTTCGATAAATCGAGCGCCACGAGGACCGTCCTGTCACTGGGCTTATTCTGGTTGAGACCGAGACTTATTTGTGTGGTGATGGCGTGTAAAGCAGTAGTAGTGCTATGCTGCTTATGGAATCCATGCTGATGATCCGCAATTGTGAAATGTCCTGTCAGGCTCGGGAGGCTTAGCGCCTCAAGTGTCTTAGCTACTGGCAAGAGCAGAGAGATGGGCCTGTATGATTCTCCTTTGCTCGCATCTTTGCCAGGTTTCAGTAGCGGGACCATTCTACCCATTTTCCAGGCCTCGGGTACTACTAGAGTGGTCAGTGACAGATTGAGGACATAAGACATATATTCGACTCCCGGTATGTCCAATTGTTTCAACATCAATATGGATATTCCGTCGAGGCCTAGCGCTTTTGATGCCTTTGCGCTGCGGATGACATCTGCAACTTCTGCAACTGTAAATTGTGGTGGTGCTTCTTCGACTCGGAGAGCATGAATGCGACGCATTACTCTCCTTTTCGCCCTGTCACTCTCGGGGTGCCCAACAAATGGACAGTTTAAAGAACACGCCCACCTCATTGGGTCCATCACAGTGGTGGCACCAAATGTGATAGCCGTCCGGTATTCTCTCCTTCTAGGATTCGAGAGTGACTTAACCGTTACCCACAATTTACTGATACCGGAACTAAAGTTGCAGTTCTTAAAGTGCTCTAGGCAAAAGTTCCGCTTATATTCGTCGACCATCTTAACATTTTCTAGGTTCAGTTCACTAAGTCTAGGATCAGCAGGGTTGGCAGTGCGAATTCCATCACGCTCATCTGCGAGTCCCGCTGCCTCTGCTGGGAAGTTAGGTCGTATTTCGGGTATTCGACCAGCAGGGATAAAGTCAGCGGCCGCTGCGCGTATGATGTTTCGAAAAATTTTCTCAACAACCCGAACATCTGAGGGTATGGGTAGAGCATTGAAGCTGTGGTTGGTGAATTCTCTAAACCCGTTCCAGTTCGCTTTATTATAGTTCATGAAAGTATGGCGTTCAGAGATGATATAATCGGCTGGTCTATCAATGGAGAGGATTATGGGGAGATGGTCCGCTCCAAGTGCAATGACGGGCTGATCTAAGATTGGTGCTAAAGTGTTAAGTAGTAAGACCGAAAAGACCAAAGTGCTTAAAATTTTTTCTTAGAGCGACTACTGGGATGAATTTCTGTTGCTGCTGCTAAATTAAAAGTAGAACAATATTAAAGATTCATTCTATCTAGTTTCTTACCTGTTCAATTTTGTTCCATTTTGCATTTGCATAAAAAACGCCCCAGTTATGAAGTATGCAGAAATGTATTTATAGCTATAAATATACGTCGGGCAAAAAAACTTGAATAGATCGATAACCATTCATTGTTATTATTAGTTTCGTGTGTATGGTTTTCAATAAAGTCGTAAATGCTACGCAAAGAAGCATCTGCAAAAACTTTATTAATTTGTGGCCTGTATAGATAAGATATAAATGTATCGCAGCACTACCCCATAGTGAGTGAAGCTCATAAAGTTATTAGTTGTTCGATGTGTAATCATATTTTTATGCGAGATTTTTATGACTTTTTACGCGAACACATGTTTTTCCACAGCAATTTGAAGTTATGAGTGTGACACGGCGTAAAGTCACTTTTATAGCTAACTAATGAGTAAAATAAAATATTACTTAACACGATATTTCTGCCTTATTGTCTTGATGTGCATTATTTTATAGCATAGTCAAGATGTGAGAAAAAAATATAAAATGCCTAGTGATAGAAAATTATTTTGTATTAAAATTTATATGAAAACAATAAAATTATAGTGAATCACCTTTGAATTGTTTAACTACAATCAGTTACATGAGACACATATAAGAATAACACAGAACAACACATTTTGGGACTCAATTATGAGAACTGCACGTGAAAGTAGCCCCAATAAGAAGAAGTTGTGCATCATTCGTTTTGTCAAGTTACATGCCACAATAATTTAATATCGTTTTGAAGTTAGTAAGTTTCATATAGGGGAATTAGTTAGGTTTTATGCTACTTTGTTCGACATAACATAAATACTACAAGGAGGCGTATGAATATCATAAGTAATATTCCACGTAAATCATACGCCACGGAGTACAACAGTTTTATTATAACTGCTACAAAATAAACCCAGTTCAAAATCATTTGATGAATGAAAAAGTAAAACTGTTGCTTATGTAGGGAAACATTATATGAACAGATTTAAGAAATTGTAATTCTTATTTTTTTTTAATTTGTTTCAGCTAAATTGGACTAGTGGTTCTCGAGTTATGTCAAGCAATAGAGCCTTAAACGTAACAAATTTCCCTATACGGTACTTACTAACTTAAAATCGATATTAAATTATTGTGGCCTGTAACTTGACAAAACGAATGATGCAGAACTTCTTCTTTCTGGGGCTACTTTCACGTAGAGTTCTCAGAATTGAGTCCCAAATCAATGAGCTGAAAAATGTTGTACCGTATAATATACAACTTAAAAATGGGTTACGAAATTTTTTACTAACCAAAGAGTTGGTGCTCAATTTTATAACTACTGGTGCTACAAACCCTTTGATCGATCGATTTCATTATGTCCTTCTTGGAAACATTTCTTCGTTGGTTTACACGTTGAAACACGTGTCAATAGAATTAACTATTGCACAATACTTTTTACCTTTTCACCAGCCTCTACTGCCCCCCCCATTTTACTCAAAAAATAAATGTTACCTGAAATGAGCAAAAGGAAATGACAACAAAAAAAAACTAAAAGGAACTTTTACACAAGAACAAAATTAACATTTTATTACCTTTTTCGTTTCATTTGCAGCATTAACACCACACTTCTTTCCTGCCAACTGTGTGCTGGATCACAATGGACCGAGCATAAACTACTACAGCGACGCCTTTCATACAGGCTCAATACCAGGAATATTGGGAAGTGAGGCTATAGGGGAAACACGAAAAATGAACAATATACTAAATGAAAACTGGCCATATTGACAACGCCAAACAACAATAATAAAACGTAACGAAATAAAAAGAACAGGACATAAACGAAATTTTATAGGCCACCATGAGCAGCCTACTACATAATGAAATAAACACTTTATCGCATAGGTTGACATAAGAGGGTCGGTCGGTCACCCTTTTGTAGTAGCAGCCGCCCGAAAGTGCCCCTAATGCGGAGCAGGCTCTTTGTCATCATCACACGGCTGGCAGCTAGATTGGAATTGGAACAAAAGGAAATTGTTGTCATATAAAAATCAATTTCAAATAAAACCGAAGCAGGAACTTGGCATAGAGAAACAACAAAAAAAAAACTACACACAATTTTCTAGAAGGACCCCAGGCAAAACGCTTAACGGACACAAAATTTAAGCCCAATACATAAACCCCCTTTGCAGCAACACAAGGTTATATTAAGGCATCCTCCGGGGCCAGCAAAAAGAACCAACAATACGGTCGCCATAAACCACCCACTAACAACACCGCCGCCGCCGTCACCACCACCCGCATCGTCATTATGGCAGTGCCTATAGATGAGGGTGTCCTAAGTGCCCTCAGGGGTGTCACCAGCCGCAATACTCGCCTCCCCAAACCTCTGCTGATTAAAGTCTATGTCTCCAGCTTGAAACAAGGTAAGCGATTGAATGTTGTAAGCACACCTATACATATTTGCTTCTCTCTGCCATGGCGATAACTTTATCTACTTTTTCTTACAGAATTTTGCCAGGAGAGACGCATGCTGTTGGAATTGGTGGGTCCAGAACTACAGTCTCTGTACGATGACAGACAAATCGAAATTGAAATTGTGGATATGCATTTTGGCACAGGTTCGCTAGATGTAACACAGGTGGAAAAGGATCCCTATATAATGCAGGATTATCTGCATGAAATCGAAGTATGCCAGCAAAATTCAAAAAGTGTTTTCTTTTTGGTAAGTGTACTTAGTATGGTATATAGGAAAACACAAAGCAGTATAAGTAATTTTGCGTATCTACCTCAGTAGGGCAGAGAATGACACAAACAACGCGGAATAAGATTTTATTTTTGAAAGTGGTTGTTCCAGAATTACCTCCAATTGGCTTTCGGCTTTGAACACCCGCTTACCGTAGTAAATATATTGAATCCTTTGATTTCAGGCTGGAACAAAGGACTATCGCTTTCTTATAGCATTGCATTTTCTTGTGTTTGAGTTTTGTTTACAAGTGACTCAGTGGAATTCACAGTATCTTCATAATAATAGTGTAGGTTTCACTGATGTTAACGAGCGATACACACACGAATAAGGCGATGTCTTCAGAAGTTACAGTTTGATTAGGGAGAAGTTTCAAGACACTTACATGACTTAATAATATCGACAGAAATCACACCATGACCATATACGAAATGTCTTGAAATGCGAGAGACAGCAATCGAATCAGTTCCGCTAGATCACAAAATACTCTGTAATGAAAACATGTACATGAGAGGGCGAGATAGAGACAACGCGAAAGCTATTAATGTAAGACGGAAATTTCTAGATGTAGTGTGGTTTTTAGTGGACCTGCGGTCAGAACGTTGATAAGTACATGAAAAGGTTTTACTTGTATGGTCTTCAGCGTGCTTTCTCCAGTTAGTCCTGGCAGATGTTGCTTCTGCGTGCTTTCTCCAGTTAGTCCTGGCAGATGGTGGCACGTCACCAACCACTTGGTCCTTCCAACGAAGTTTGGGTCTCTCTGCTCTGCGCCGACCTCAGGTTCGCCTCCAAGCACGTTTCTCGCTGGAGCATTCACATCCATCCTGGCAACTTGTCCCAGGCATTGTAGTCGTTGGATTCTAACTCTTTTAGCTACGTCGATGTCGTGGTAAAGCTCATACAGCTCATGGTTCATCCGATGGCGAAACTCGCCGTCGACACAGATAGGTCCATATATTTTTCGGAGTAGCTTTCTCACGAATACTCACAGGTTTTGTATGTCCGTTGTCGAGGACTCTTTGTTCGTCGAAATCATTATTTTTGTTTTGTCCTTGTTGAACGCTAAACCTATTTTTGCGAATCCTTTTCTAGCGAGGAGAAAACTGCAGTAACATCCCGCAGAATTCGCTCAATGATGTTGATATCATCGGCATAGGCTATTGGCATGTGGCTCTTGTGAAATATGGTGCCAGACATGTTGACACCAGCTTTCCTCATCACCTTCTCCATAACTATATGACAAGTCATCACCCTGCCTGCGACCTCTTTCCATGTTAAATGGTTCAGAGTGATCCTTTCCAATCTTAACCGAGGATTTGGTGTTTTCCAAGGTACATCTGCAAAGTCGAATTAGCTTTGCAGGAATACCAAACACAGAGGCAAAGAGGTGGTGGCTGTCGATCTGCTTTTCATGAATTTTTTCCAAGATTTGTCGTAAAGTAAATATTTGATTCGTCGTAGAGTGGCTTTAAACGTTCACACAATATGCTCGAAAGGACCTTGTACGCAATTGGTAATAGGCTTATTCCACGGTAGTTCTTACATTCACTACGATCTCCTTTCCTGTAAATGGGACATAACAGACTGAGACTCCAATCCCCGGGCATGCTCTCCTCTAGCCAGATGTTCTCCATGAACTGATGCATGCTCCTAATCAGCTCCTCTCCGCCTGCCTTAAACAATTCAGCAGGGAGACCATCGGCTCCAGCCGCTTTGTTGTTTTTAAGGCGGGATATTGCGAAAAATTTCTCGCTCTGGCTCGGAGGTGGACAGTTAATACCATCGTCATGGATTGGAGCGGGATCTTCTGGAGTGATGTCCGTATCCAGTAAATTTCTGAAATGATCTCTCCATATCTTCTGAACATTATCCGGGTCCGCCACTAGCTGGCCACCGATGTCCTTGCAGGAGGGCAACCGTGTTCCACGTATTCTCGCCTTAACTATCTATTAGAATTTTCGAGCTTCTCTCTACTTCGGAGCAGTTCTGTGCACTCATCCTGCCGGTTCTTAAGCTCATTCTTTTTCCGTCTAAAAAGACGAGTTGCCGTTCGTCTCTTCTGCCTGTGCCGTTCACGAACGGCTCGCGATTCCACTGGCTGCAATGCGGACTCTCTGCCTATCTTAGCATTAAATTCGCCTATTTCAAATTTGATGTCATGGCTGGGGCTACAGTCATTTACATTTTCTAGGCTCTCGTAGAACTCGTCTTTGTCTTCATCGCTTTTATGTCCTGTCGGAGCATGGGCACATATGAGTGTTATGTGGAAAAATTTGGTCTTGACTCTTATGGTGGGTATACGTTCACACACCAGGTTGAAGCTTCAGACTAGGTGTCACAGTCTCTCGCCAACAACAAATCCACATCTATAGTCGTGCTTGTCCGCATGGCCACTATTATGCTACTACATTGGCAAAACGTAATTTCTGTATGTTGATTTTAAAGTATATCTACATCCGGGAGTCCACGAATTTTACCCAAAGTTTGTGCTTTGTGACAGCTTTGAATTTTTCTGGATGAATTATCTCTCGTACACCAGGGCTGATGATATTCCCAATAAAGATGAAATAATAGCTCCCGAATATCTTAAAGTGAGTTAAATTCTTAGCACTGTCTTTATCCTAACTTAGTGACAACTTAATTATTCCAATTAACTAATACAGATATGTTTTCCCCAGTTAAGTAATGGCTAAACTTCATACACTCACACGCAAACACACGCTCAGATATATAACATAACCACCAGTATTTATAGATTAATTGAAAAGCAAAAATAATGACAGAACCCTCTCAATCGGTATCATCATCTTACTGACATAATCGTCACACACAGAAATTGGCAAAATTGCTTATAGTGTCACAAGCAAACAATTTTTTTTTCGCCCCAGAGACAACTCTTAATACGCAACATTACATCACATTTTGCTATTGTGTTTCCACGAATTCTCATGTACTCTGTTCGTGTACTTTATTCTCCTTGTTTCTTGTTTCTTTCCCATGAAATTATCATTAATTAGGCTTTAATAGGCGACAGCATTGGTCGTATGCCATTACCCACCCTGTTGGATAAGGAGATCTACGATATCATTACAACAGATTCCACTTTAACACATCCAGAACGTCAATTGTTTATCAAGTGGTATCCACAGACAACCGACCAAGAGCAGGAGGAGCAGCAGCAGCAGGCGGCCAACAGACGCAGAGGCAATGGCAATGTACAAAGTGATGGCAGCAATACCACACTTAAAAGGGTTCAGTACAGACTCAAAGAGGACTATCGGTAAGTATCGTATGTAAGGATAAGAAGTACACATGCACACACACTCACACACATTCACTACAAAAGCAGCCAACAATTATGTTAAAAGCACGTTGCACAGTGATAAGTAAGTTAGTTGTTAGGGGTTAAGTGAAACTTGTTTTGAAAAACAAACATGGAGTTACTCAAACACTTTACAACGCACAGTACAACACAAGATTTTGGGACTCAATTCTGAGAATTTCACGTACAAGTATTCCCATAAATAAGCACTTCTGCATCATTCGTTTTGTCAAGTTGGCTGCAATAATAACACGGTACAACATTATTGTGTGCTGCACATATGGAGAGAACACTTCCAGCAACTGCTGTTTTACGAAGGCAGCGCATGTGAAGTTGTCGCGCCAATTGTCGACGACGGCTTAGATTGCACACCATCAAGTCAAGCCGAGGTATGACGAGCAATATCGCGGCCGAAAAACAACAAAGCAGCCGGTGCCGACGGTCTGCCCGCAGAGCTCTTCAAGTCCGGTGGCGAGGAGCTGATAACGAACATGGCCGAGCTTCTACGCACGGTTTGGCTTAAAGAGTGCATGCCCGACGATTGGAATGTAAGCCCTGTGCTGAATAAAGGTGATCCAAGTGTGTGCTCCAACTAACGCGGGATCAGCCTTTTACCCATCGCATATAAGGTCCTGTCGAGTGTGCTGTGTGAAAGACTAAAGCCAGTGTTATCCAACCTGATCGGGCCTTATCAGTGTGGCTGTAGACCTGGAAAATCAACAACTGACCAGATTCTCACACTTCGGCAAATCCTGGAAAAGACCCAAGAGAAACAGTTCGACACGTACCATCTTTTTGTCGACTATAAAGCTGCCTTCGACAGCCCGATACGGCAGAAATTACTCGAAGCCATGGCTGAGTTTGGTATTCCAGCGAAGCTGATACGTCTTTGCAGAATGACGCTGACCGACACAAAGCCTTCAGTGCAGATTGGCAAGGACCTTACGGAGCTATTCTGTACCAGACGAGGCCTCAAACAAGGCGGCGGCCAATAGTGTGATCTCTTCAACATAGTGATGGAGATGATAATGATAAAAGCTGCAGTAAACACGAGTGACACTATATTCAACAAAAGCCACATGCTACTCGCGTACGCTGATGATGTCGACATCATTGGTCGAAAACTGCGGGATGTGACTGCAGCCTTCTCAGGTATACAGAAGGAATCAGCGAAAATGGGCCTAACGGTGAACGAGGACAAAACGAAGTTATTAGTTTCAACGAACAAACAATCTACTCGTTTGGGAAACTGCGTGAACGTTGAAAACTATTATTTCGAGGTGGTAGATAATTTTATCTACCTAGGCTCCGCCATCAACAAAGGAAATAATATCAGCCTCGAAATCCGGAGAAGAATCCTGCTTGCAAATAAATGCTACTACGGACTAAGCAAGCGATTCAATGACAGAGCCCTCTCTCGACGAACAAAACTCCAGCTATACCAGATACCGGTTCTACCTGTCTTAATTTATGGCTCTGAATCCTGGGTTATTACACAAGCGGATGAATCGGTTCTGGCGGTATTCGAGAGAAAAATGCTCCGTAAAATATATGGGCCCCTCATCGTTAACGGAGAGTATCGGCGTCGTATGAATCATGAGCTGTATGACCTGTACACTGGCATTGACCTGGTCAGACGCATTAAAGTGCAACGGTTGCGTTGGCTAGGTCATGTTGTACGCATGGACGAAAATGCTCCAGCTTGAAAAGTCTTCAACAATGAACTTGATGGACGGCGTAGGAGAAGGCGACCAAAACTCCGTTGGAAAGACCAGGTTACTGAGAACCTTACAGAACTCGGTGTGACTAACTGGAGAAGAAGCGCAGAAGATCGAGGAGCTTATAATATTTTTCTACATGCCGTATATAATCCACTGGGATTGCATAGAAGTACCAGCTAAGTAAGTAAGTAAGTAAGTAACAACATTATTCAGCTCATTGATTTGGGACTTAATTCTGAGAACTGCACGTGGAAGTAGCCCCAAAAAGAAGAAGTTCTGCATCATTCGTTTTGTCAAGTTACATGCCATAATAATTTTATATCGATTTAAAGTTAGTTATTATCGTATAGGGAAATTTGTCACGTTTTATGGCCTTTTGTTTGACATAACTCGAGAATCACTAGACCAATTTAGCTGAAACAAATTAAAAAAAATTAAGAATTACAATTTCTTTAATCTGTTCATATAACGTTTTCCTACATAAGCAACAGTTTCACTGTTCCATTCATCAATTGATTTTGAACTGGGTTTATTTTGTAGCAGGTACAATAAAACTGTTGTACTCCATGGCGTATGATTTACGTGTAAATTTACCTATGATAATCATACGCCATATAACAATATAACAAAAGAGCCTAAAGCGTGACAAATTCCCCTATACGTTATTTACTAATTTCAAATCGATATTATATTGTTATGCCATGTAACTTGACAAAACGAATGATGCAAAACTTCTTATTTTTGAGGCTACTTTCACGAGCAATTCTTAACATAGAGTCCTAAATCAATGTGCAGAAAAATGTTGCACTGTATTATGTAGTACTTTGTAAATGATTTTGAATTAGTCCTAGTATTACTTCATTTTGAATATTGTTGCCCAACACTAGTTGTTTAACCCACGGTGCCTTGGCTTTTAGTATACCAGAGAGTAATTTATGTCAACAGCTCTCCTATGGTGACTGCCTTTCAGTCTTGTGTCTTGTGTCATGTGGATGCGTCTCCATGTCTATCGTGAAACATTTGTGGCAAAGACCAAATCGTATGCGAGTACTAGAGCCAAATAAGTAGTCGGTGTGTGGGTGTGTGTATATCGCCTCATTCAAGTAACCCAGTTTGATAGTGTTTTAAGCAAATTACACACCCACCAGATATTCGTACTCAGTTCGCTCTGCTTAAATAATCGGTAATCGTTGCCTTCGAAGTCTTAACTATTATCATTGTTTGTGTTTATGGATCTATTTTAATCCAGTTTTACTTCTTAATAATGCGCATAATTTGCTGAATATCTTCATTGCTGCTTAAACTTAAGCAGTTCAACCAACGTCCGGGTTAGACAATTGCTGTATGTTTTTGGCCAAATGTCGAACAGGCAGGCAGTCAGGCAGACAGGCATCAACGATGTTCATATCAATGTTTTGACACTTTTGCTGGCTGTGTGTAGACGAAGCGGAGGTATGCACAGGGTGTAATGGGACATTACTGTGTCATAGCTGGCTGAGGCTTTAATACCAATTGCTGTTGTCAATGTGTCAATTTAAATTTACTGTCGGTGTCGTTGACGGCAGTGCTAGTTGTGTCAGCGCCACTGCTTTCGGGCATAATTGTGCTGATGCTGTAGTATTTCCGTTTACATGCCAACGAAGGATATTTCATAAATATGTGTTCATGACGTAAAAGTACTCAATATGTATATATATTAATGTATAACACTTAATATACCCCCTCCCCGCAATTTCTATGTTTCAGTCGGGCCATCATCAGTAATAATTTTGTTATAAACTAGAAATGGTTATTTAATGGGATATTTCATGGTGCAAAAGGCTTTAATTAAGCTTAAGTAATCAATTTAATGATAAACAAATTTGTACTCTTCTCCGATGGCCAAATTGACACCAATCACAGGATATAAAACTAAACAAACTCTTACTAACACTGAAATGAAGAAAGGACAAGGCATGGTGTGGCGTAATTGATTAAGTGAATTAGTTGAAAACAAATAATTTAAGGAGGAAGTAGGACGCCTTGTCTGAATTAGTAGACAACAGGAGGGGTAAGAACTATAAGACTATAACGATGTTTTTAGGATACCAAAGCAAGGATTGTCATTTGTCATAAAAAATATTTGTTAAATTGAGATCAATCGTAGTATGATAGTAAGAACATGCGACCTTCATGAGGATGATTGCGGTTCGGTCTCCAACACAAACATTTACATATATAGTTGAACGGCGGCCACATCGATGTATGGAGAACACTGCGAGTAGTCGAGCGAGCAAGTTGTCATTCGGAATCGTCGGTTAGGTGTAGCATATTACGGCTAAGAAGGGGGCTGGTGTAGTTTGGAAATCTAAATGCGTTTGCACGTACTAATATCGGCCTTATTGCTCGTCGGAGGCGGGGTTCGATGCCTTTAGATTGCCTTTGCCACCGAACTATCTTATAAATATAAAAATTACGTGCTGTGGTTTGGAAGTGGAAAATAGTGATAGTTTTACAGATTAAAAGCGTAACTATAGAAACGATAGGAGTAAGAACAAAGAGAAGCTACTCTGAAACATGAAAATATTTGATGTTGTAAGAATATTTAGAAAGACAAAAGAAGTTCCTAAAGGAGAAGAATAAATAATAGATGAGGTACATAGATAGTCTATATCAGAGTGCTGAGCTATGAGGTGTAATTTTGCTCAAAAAGCCCACCCAACCGTGATCACAAGAATAACGAAAACCCATTAGAAAATATTTGACTGTGATACCCATATAGTTTGTCAAGCTAGTGTGACCAAAAGCTCACGAAATCAAACAGAATATTTACTATTCTAAACACAAATCATTTTTGATTTATTAAAAATAAATTCATATTTCATTTCAGTATTATTATTGTTATTAAACCTAATCTATAACTACATAGCTTAATTTTCACATTGTATTCATTAAACGCAGAAGTTAATTTAAAGAAATTTAAGATCAAAAACTTACATTACTAACTTTAACAAAAAATATATAATAAAAAGAAAATGGTAAATATGTATAATTAAAATTTCTTAAGAATTAATTTAGAAGTAATAAGATCTTTTTAAACAATGCGACACTTTGATGTTAATAAGGCCAAAATAATAATTTGTTTCGTATGGGTTTATTACTTTATTAATTGCATATGGCCACCTTGAATCGATGATTCTTTTTATAATCCTCATCAAATATGAGAAAATAGAACGACTTTTATAACTAGAAGCACTCAACTTAATAAAACAAAATAATATCACTCACTTACTTTGATAATGCAGTTGGTCCCCCGACGAAAGTACTTTCGAAGAGATGTTCCACTAAAGAGAGGAGAATTATATATTCAAGGTTGATATTAACGCCTCTCTTAGAAATAGTACGCTGTTAAGCCGCCTCTGTTATAATAAAAACACAATGTTAATTAGATCTTATCACTGTTAATTTGAGAGAGACCTAAACAAACAGCAAAAACTATAAACCTTTTGCTTACACAAATTAACATACAGATTTGCAATAACAGTATTGCACTGTTCGTATGTATGAATTTTTGATATTTTAATATGTTAAGTTGTGCGTAATATGGGTTATAGCTTTTGCAAAAACGGGTTTAAAATATAAGAATTAAGATTTTGATGGAATACAAAGTATAGAGATTTTAAATATTAGGTTATGAGAAATGATAAAAAAAATTGATAAAGAAGAAATGATCGTGACACAAACAAATTATCGCTAGTATTATCAATATTGTAATAGTTATTTCTTTCACAAATATCTCAAAAAAAAATATGCATTGACTTTACCGAACTGGTCACTTACATCGATGTCCTCGCTAAGCAAATCATTTTTTTTTTCTTTTTTCTTAGAATTATCACAAACTTAAAAATTATTTTTTTCTTTACTTCTTGGACCGGCTTAGTGTTATGCTGTGGAACACCTATGTAGTCCCGTTCTGGTTCTTCCGGAGCGGAGCTGTGCCTTACTAAATATTCCTTTTTGTCGATGAAGCACAATATGGGCTATATGGGCTATTATTTCGATATAAAATATCAAATATATATATGTGGGATATATTTGTATGGCAATTTTCCCTGCTTCCGCCAGGTGTTATGTCCAACGGCTAGACGCAGTAATTAATGAAGGTTACTTCAATACCATATATCTATAATATGTGAAAGGCTAATAATTCCGATAGTATACAGAATACTCTATTGGTATATCATTAACTCACTTACTGTACGTGCTGTGAAATTCACACTTTGGGGCAATGGAAGAACAAGTTGTTTAATATTCACTTCACTTTTTCTAAGAAAACTTTATTAAAACTGTACCAGGTTTATAAAGATTAACTGGTTGCTAGGTCGCCAAGACTTAAAAATGGCCGATATAGTCGAAATTACAAAGCATGAAGCCTCGTAGACGCTTTCATATAACGCTTCTTTTCCAGGTTGTAACTAATCATTGAACAAACAAATAAGATAAAACGTCAAAGCCTTAATAAATAAGCGAGTGCAAAGGGAAACCAGTCACGTACAGAGGGCGCAAATGCTGCAAAGAACAAATATCCATCAGTTATTTTTGATTTAATAATCTTACTAAATCTTGGCTTTCCCTTCAATGCAAGTGCTGTTACATAGGCTAGTATTTCATAACAATAGATAGAGATTAAAGACAGTACTTACTTACCTACTTAGCTGGCACTTCTTTGCAATCCCAGTGGATTATATACCGCACGTAGAAAAATATTATAAGCGCCTCGATCTTCTGCGCTTCTTCTCCAGTAAGTCACACCAAGTTCTGTAAGGTTCTCAATAACCTTGTCTTTCCAACGGAGTTTTGCTCGCCCTCATCTGCGTCTTCTAACGAGTTAATTGTCGAAGACTTTTCGATCTGAATCATTTTCTTTCATGCGTACAACATGACCTAGCCAACGCAACCGTTGCACCTTAATACGTCTGACCACGTCAATGTCGGTGCTCTCCGTTAACAATGATAGGCCCATCTATTTTACGGAGTATTTTTCTCTCAAATACTGTCAGCACAGATGCATCCGCTTGTGTCATAACCCAGGATTCTTAACCGTACATCAAGACAGGTGGAACCAGTAACTGGTATAGCTAGATTTCTGTTCGTTGAGAGGGACCTCTGTCATTGAATCGCTTGTTGAGTTCGTAATAGCATTTATTAGCAAGCAAAATTCTTCTTCGGATTTCGAGGCTGACATTATATCTTTTGTTGATGGCGGAGCCTAGGTAGACAAAATTATTTACCACCTCGAAATTATAGTTGTCAACGTTCACGCAGTTTCCCAAACGAGTAGATTGTTTGTTCGTTCAAACTAATAACTTCGTTTTGTCCTCGTTCACCGTTAGGCCCATTTTCGCTGATTCCTTCTGAATACCTGAGAAGGCTGCAGTCACATCCCGCAGTTTTCGACCGATAATATCTACGTCATCAGCGTATGCGAGTAGCATTAGGCTTTTGTTGAATATCCTGCTACTCGTGTTTACTGCAGCTTTCCTCATGATCATCTCCATCACTATGTTGAAGAGGTCACACGATAGGCCGTCGCCTTGTTTTAGGCTTCGTGGCTCCGTAAGGTCCTTGCCAATCTTCACTGAAGACTTCGTATCGGTCAGCGTCATTCCGCAAAGGCGTATCAGCTTCGCTGGTATACCAAACTCAGCCATGGCTTCGATAGTTTCTGCCGTATCGGGCTGTCGAAGGCAGCTTCAAAAGATGTTACGTGTCGATCTGTTTCTCTTGGGTCTTTTTCAGGATTTGCCGAAGTGTGAATATCTGGTTTGTTGTTGCCTTACCAAGTCAAAGCCACACTGATAAGGCCTGATCAGGTTGGATAACACTCTCTTAAGTCTTTCACATATCAAACTCGACAGGACCTTATATGCGATGGGTAAAAGGCTGATCTTGCGGTAGTTGGAGCACACACTTGGAACACTTTTTTTAGAACTGGACATAATACGCTTAGGTTCCAATCGTCAGGCATGCACTCTTTAAGCCAAACCATGCGTAGGAGCTGGTGCATGCTCATTATCAGCTCCTCACCACCAGACTTGAAGAGCTCTGACGGAAGTCCGTCGGCACCGGCTGCTTTATTGTTCTTCAGCCGCGATATTGCTCTTCTTTTTGGTGGTGGGCAATCTTAGCCGTCGTCGACAATTAGCGTGATACCTTCACATGCGCTGTCTTCTGAAACCAGCAGTTGCTGGAAGTGTTCTCTCCATATATGCAGCACACTCTGCGTATCTGTAACCAAAGTTTCATCCTCGTCCTTACAGGAGGGGAGCGCGTTCGAAGCCTTTTGCTCTTACTTTCTGGTAAAATTTTCGAGCCTTACCTATATCCCTGTATCGTTGTATATCCTTGTTCTCCCGTTCCTTCATCTGATATCTTCATTTTCGCTTAAATAGCTGTCTCGCCTGTTTTACTGTCCTAAAGCTGCATCCTGTTCCTCAGATGCTATGCGACTTTCTTGTCGTACCAGGATTCCTCTGAGCGCCAATTTTTCATATCCTAGCACGGTTGTTGCGGCGATTGCCATGGAATGCGCAATATGCTGTCACTGTGCATCGGGAACGTCAGAAGTAGAGACGCTGTGTCGTAGTAATTGGGATTTATAATGCTAAAGTGAAGCCAATACTACAATATGGCTTTATAGTTTGGTGGTATGCGCTCGAAAAGAAAAGAAATTTCGACACAAGGATCTTGTTCGACATTCTTTTTGTCACAAAATAAAAGGGTGCATGAGATCAACCCCCTCTAAGGCAGTCTACACGAAACTTAATCTACTACCACCTAATCTGAGTTGCAAATTCCGTACTCCAATCAGTAATTCAACTAAACGATATAGAAAATTGGGATCCCTCCATCAGCCACTGAAGAATCCTGAACGAGATCAATATCTCTCATGAAACTGACTTCTTGCTAAGTACACGGTAATCGAACATTTTCTATGAAACTAGAACGCCCTCCATATAGGAGTGGACATATAACGATAACGTTTTGTATGGACCAATCAACATCTTTACTGATGGGTGCAAACCGCATGACAAGGTCGGCTAAGGGATCTACTCCGCGTTTTTAGACCTGGGTATAAGATAAAAAATTCCAGACTTCTGCAGCGTTTTCCAAGCAGAAATACTTTCTATTTACCGAGCCGTTGTCGTGCTCACTGTGAAGAAGGTGTCACATGATGATATTTTCCTGTTGACGGACAGTTTAGCAGCGATAACCTCACTGAAGTCCTGCAACTCCAAACTAAAAGTGATCAGTGTCTGCCGGAAATCTCTTAACGAGATATCCAGGGATAAAAGAATTCTGGTTACGTGGATACCTGGACACAACGAATTTAACGGCAATTGTAGCTCGGATGAAGAGAGCCGACAGGGCTCAGCCCTGCAGGCAAGCGAGGTTGAACACTTACCACTTCGCCATATAACCACCTGTAAGAATATTATCGGAAATCTAAACGACAGATGGAAGAATGAAGTAACCTGTAGGAAAGCCACAAAGACTTGGCCTGAATACAACCCGAAGCGTACTACGTAGTATCTGGTAAATCTGGAAAGGGAACAGATAATATAAAGTATTACCTTTTTAACGGGACATGGGCCCATAGGTAGACATGCGAACAGCCCGGTATATTATATGCGACTATCCTGCCCAATACAGAAAGATACCGGAAACACTGGGAAATGTATAACTTATATTAAAGTCCTTTAACTCCGGGTGAAGCGTAGAGCTAAAGCAAACGACTTATTATTGGTGCGATCTCTGGCCAGGATTCTCAGGTTGTTCCACGTTACATTGACAGAGGCTAGGTTGGCTTCTGTTGTGCGACGCCATGATGTTCTTGGTCTACCTCGACATCATGTACCATATGTGTTCCACCACAGTACACGGCGGCAGATTTCTTCGTCGTCTTTGCGAAGTGTATGTCCCAACCATTTGAAGTGTAATGTTCAGAGGCAAATCGTTTGTAGAGTGCATAAAGTCCTGGTAAGATATGGTGTTGGGCCACCAAATTTTCAAAATGTTCTGCAGACAGCTTACGTGACATCGCAGCCGTGAGCGCCCACGACTCGCATCCGCAGAGCAGAATGGTTTTAACATAAAACTTCATTTAAGGACCATACTTTGTTCAGCATGGCGAATGCTTGTCTTCCTTTGCTGATGCGGGAAGTGACATCGAGTGTGGTATCGATACCTTCAGGGCTAATTACACTGCCCAGATAGCAGAAGTGGGAATCGCGTTTGATTTGTTTACCGTAAACATTTTGGTTTATTTCGGAATCGCTGGTAGAGACATATTGCGTTTTGTTGGTGTCAATATGTAGGCCGAGAGCTTGAGAGTTTTAGCTAAGAGAGCTAGCTAATATGGTCTGTAGGTCAGACTACTTGATGGCGAGAAAAGCGATGTCATCAGCGTAGGCAAGTTCTTCTAGGTGGGTGGGTCCCATGGCAAACCACTTTATCCGCTGGTGTTGCCTTTAGCACATGGTCAAGAACAATTAAGCAGAGTAGAGGTGTCATAAGCAACCCTATTTAACGCCAAAGTTGGTTGAAATTGGTGGGGACAGCTGGCTGTTGTGTAAAACCCTGATTTAGAATCCGTCTTAATGTGCTTTGATTATACAAGGTGGCGCAAAAGTAATCCTCCTATCAGAAAATGCTATAAATTTTGCGATTGGCCCCTAATGTCAGTTCTGTTTTGACATTTGTGTAGTAAACACATGCAAAATACACGTTAATAAACAATGTTACGCTACACTGCTCCAGAACGCGGAATATTGCTGTGACGGAGTATCGGTGACTTTGGCACAACGTGAATTTCGTCGCAGATTTCCTGGCCGTCCAACGCCTACTGGTGAAACACTGCGACGTTTAGCCGCTCGCCTCGAAGAGACTGGCACAACACGAGATGCTGCCAGCCATGGCAGACCCCGGAGTAGCCGTTCTGCAGAGAATATTGCTGCTGTAGCCGAGGATGTCATGGAAGCGCCGTCGACATCGACCAGACGACGTGCCACGCAAATGGGTATCAGTCGACGGTCTTTACAGCGAATTTTGGTACAAGATTTGAAGATGTTTCCGTACAAAGTCCAGACGGTGCATCAGCTGCTAGCTGCTGACCGTCAATCGCGTCTAACATACGCTCAAGCCATCCTTAATCATCACATGAGGAAGATGATTATTCATCAAAAATAATCATGAGTGGTGAGGCCCATTTCCGTCTTAGCGGGTACGTAAATAAGCAAAATTTACGCTTCTGGGGCACTGAATATCCGCGTGTAACCCACGAAGAGCCATTACACCCGCTCAAAGTCACTGTATGGTGTGCTGTTTTCGCTGGAGGAGTCATCGGACCTTTTTCGCAGGCCAAACGGTTACTGTGAATGGTGAGCGCTACAGAGCAATGATCAACGAGTTCTTTTTGCCGCAACTTGATGAATTGGGATTAGAAAACATGTGGTTCCAACAGGACGGTGCAACGGCACACACTGCACGTGCCACAACCGATATGCTGAAGGATGCATTTCCCGGGCGCCTAATCTCCCGTTTTGGCGATTTGCACTGGCCAGCAGGATCGCCTGATTTGACCGCTCCAGACTTCTTTTTGTGGGGCTTTTTGAAGTCGCGGGCTTATGTCAACAAGCCTCAGACTCCTGCAGCTCTTAAAGACAATATCCGTCAAGAATGTGAGGACCTATCGCCGGAAGTTTTGGCCAAAGTGATGGAAAATGCCATAAAAAGGGCTCAAATGACAATCAACTGTGGCGGCGGCCATTTACATGACAACATATTCTCGACTTGATGTAAAAAAAATTAAAAGACCAAATAAAAATAATCCACAAGAAAAATCAAAGTTTTTAATTTTTTTTTAAATTACAGCCAAAAGACATCGGAAGTTAACTTTTGCGCCACTTTGTATTTATCAATTTTGCTGGTACGTTTTTAGCTTGTAGGGAACTTCATAAAGATTCTCCACATATACTGTCGAAAGCTGTGCCGAAGTCTACGAAACAGACATGAAGATTGAACTGCCATTCTTGACTTGGTTGAGTATTACACGGAACGAGACGATGTGATCCGTCCAAGAGCGATGGGTGCGAAAACCAGCTTGTTGTCTGTGGGGAGTTAATTCCAGCTTGTCTTGAATTCTGTTGAGCAACAGTTTAGTTAACATTTTGAAAGGAGAGCTTAGTTGCGTAATGCCACTGTTATTCTTGCATTGGAAAAGATCGGCCTTTTTTTGGTACCTTGATCAGGGTTCAAACCAGCCAGTCCTTTGGGATTTTTTCTTCCTACCAGATAGTTTCAAAGAGTGGGTGATGGTATAGGTTCTTAAATGGTATAGAGGAATTGGCACACTTGAATATCGGAGAAATCAACAACTTTTGCAAAACCATCAACTGGACGTATTGGATCGATTCTGCAGATTCCCAATCAACTATGGACACAGGCCATCACATTCCGGAAAGGAACTAGTCACGTAATTAGGCAACATATACGCTGAGCACAAATGCCTAAAGAGTGACAATTTCGGGCGGACTCGTATATTTGTATGGAAGGTACCAGAAGAGGCGTGGTTAGACTTACATTTTTTTCTCTGAAACTCTATTCTGTTATACATTAACAAAATACAGAATTTGGGCGAGATCGCATTGGGTATATTGATATTATTACTCGATTTTTAGAGTGGGCGGAATAATACATTTGTATTGGAGGTACCGAAAGGGGCTTGGTGGTGTAGCCCATATGCAATCCCGTAAGTACTTAATATTAACCCGTGCTAAGTTTCAAAACAACAGGTTACGTCATTCAAAAGTTATCGTACGCCTCAGGCTGACAGATAGCCATTGATTAAACTTCTTAAAAATTTATAAATTGAATTTGTTTCAAGAAACCTAGGATCTTAAGTGACTCCTTCTATGTTTTACACTTTTGAATCGTATTAAATGATATATACCCTGAGGGTAAGGGTACAAAATCGTTCCAATTCACCAAACCGATTGCATGTCTTTGCTACAAATATCCACTGTTAACTTTTTAAACACAAAAAAACATTTAAATATCGTTTAACCTTAAATTACAACATTTCACTCTTGCATTCACACACTTTTCAAGGTCACAGGAAATAAGAAAAAACAAAACAAGCGCAAATTGGTTCTTGTTGAACAGCTTCTTAAATGTACATTTCACATTGTTTTACTCCCAGCTAGTGTAAAAAAAACCCATTTTACGCTACCCTCAATTGCTATTTTCACGAACATTGCACAAAATGCTACAGGTAAGCAGGCGTTAAAACGAAAAGAACGCCAACACAGCACTAACACTACCAGGGCATCCATTATGCCTCAGCAGCACCGTGTGATGCATATATAAAAGCTCCGCTGAAATAACCCATTTGCTTGCAGTTGTAAGGAGAAGTCTTAGAGTTATATCAACGACGACGTCACTTTACATATAAATACATATATAAATATATGTAGCGAAGGCAAACAACGCAGCATATGGATAGCCGACATGGATGACATTCCGAAACCACAGCTATTGCCGCAACGTTGAAGTAGTGGAGATTGGAGATGTAGTCGAATTATGATGGCCACAAAAGAAATTAATTGTTTAACGGCCAGATTGGCGATATAAATATGATATAAGCAAATTTTCTTAAAGAGTGAAATTAAATAAACTATAAAGTTTGCTAAAGAGTTTCATCAAAAAAACTAACAGTTGTGTTTCTCTAACGTTGATGCTTTACTCTACTTAATATTGGATGGAGAAAAGTTTGTCACATTTTGCAAAATACTTCTCCTAATACCCTACGGTATATTTTATTTTAAAGTCAAAGTCCCTCCTTTAAAACTTTTAACTATAACAAGATCTTTTTCAACTGTAAATCAGAATATATTAATTGAACATTAATTATATTTTCAGAAAACCAGAAAAAGTTGTTAATACTTGTTGTATGTACAAGATATTTTTCCTGGTTTTGAACACCGCCATTACTCTTATAAATAAATATTTCATCAGCGATCGCCTTATTTTTAAAATGCATGACAAATCGTAGTTAAACTGTAGGTCACATTAAATGAGTCAGAGTGTGAACTCACGTCGGACCACTGTACGCCATTTATTATCCCATTCTTAACATATATTCATTAACAGAACATTAGGACAGAACATCAGATCAAAGCTGCACTGGTCTTCCAGATGTTCAGGCACCAGGAACCAAATCATATAGACCTAACAGTTTATAAACACAAAACGCTATGTTTTTTTTGGAAAGGTAACCCTACTTGGTGTAGGATTTCAAAAGATTCTGCTCGTAAAATGTCATATTGGCGACACTATGGAGTCCCCCAGATTCTTCTGTTCATTGATGTGTACAAGAACTTTTTTGGCCGCTGATACTGCAATGCGTTAAAAAAAATTTCATATTACTCGAAAACTGCGTCGAAATTTTGAGACCGGAAAAAATACCAAAAAGTAGACCTATTTAAAATCTAGTAAATTAAAAATTTTCATGAGGGAGATCGAACCAATATACCGGGCCACATCTTATTTCTGAGTACAAAGATGCATATGCAGCACTGATTCATTGAAATAGAATTCCAACAAGAAATTAACTGCAGGCAGAAGTAGGGTGCAAATGATCACAGAGCCGAAAAAAGTAGCCGCTCAAGATTGAGCCAAATAGATGTCAGGTGGGACACAAAGGAAACCATCACCATTACTTTTGTAATTTTATGAAAGTACTAGTGGGCCCGGCAATGCTTCGCTATTGCATTTTAACTTGTATTATATTTCATATTTAGGTCTACAAAGTACTTTGAAAACGGTACTTAAGCTCGATAATGATATGTTGAGTTAACTTATGTTACTAATTTCAAGCAACTCCTTAACATTAAAGTTAACAAATTAAGTGTTGTTGTTTTAAATTCTAAATATCATAGGCTCTATGACGATAGTAAAAAGTTCATCAGCAAAGTCATATCTTTTACAAATCGGAAACAGACATTCCGTTAAAGATCAAAATTCAATGTAGTAGCGGTAACCGTCTGTATACTAACTATCTCTTTGGGCGTAAAAAACACTTTTGACATGCCTTCTCCGCCTATTGACTGAAAATGGAAATATCGTTTGAAGCTTTAGCCATAAAAACCTCTTTTGCCATGTCTTCTTCTCACATGGATCAAGAATATTTCTGAATGCTATCTTTGTATTGAACTCATATTACCATTCTATGAGATAATTCGGTCACCAACGTTTGGCTTTACAAAGTGATGATCTAACGCGCTGTATGGCATTTTACACCGTCGTGTTGGAACCATTTCTCCTTCAAATAATGTGCAATGACATGATGAATAAAAAAAATCAATTGATCGTCCACTGGTTTTAGTTTTTCTACCAGTTGGACATATGAATATAGGCCAAGATCTTTCCTCAGCATTTGCAGGGACTGAGTTGCTGAGAACAGCGTCGGTTCGATAAATTCGAGTCCCCTGTCACACTTACGTTTACAGCGTCGATGGCTTATATTAGCTGCTCAGATGGATGAGTATATGCACCATAAACTTCACAAAGCGCAAACAGAACGCGCATTTTGAAAATAAATTTGCAAGATTTGTGAACGTTGTTCTTGTGTAGTCTTTACATGGTGATTTTTTAAAGAAAGTCTATCACACTTCACACACCTCGCCTGAATGACGAATTGGTTGACCTAAAATTGCAACAAAAACGGTAAATGAGTTGGGGGTCAATTGTACATTAAAAATCCACATGAATCAAAATCCTAGGTAATACTTTTTTTAAGATAAAAGGATTTTTCGTTTATTTACTCCGTTTTGCGCTTCTTTTAGAAGTGACGTTCGTTGCCCCATGATTATTGAAAGCGTACAGACTTCAGCTTTAAAACACCTATCAAAATTTAAGTTTTCTGCACTAAATGAAGCTTTCCGAGCGAGAGCTAGAAATTGATATTACACACAAAGTTTATTGGTGACATTTTCTAACAATTCATCGTAGATTTGGTTAAAATTTTTGCGAATAAAAAAACTGGCCCACCTTACTGTTCATATCTCTAGGCGAACTGCAATATACTGTGAAATTTTGACAGTTATAACGATTTTTTTTTAAAAGGGTGTAGAACAGCCCATTTCCACCCTTACTGTAATTCATACTGCAACAACAACATATGTAACAAATCTCATCTTCATAACTCTGATAGTTCATGAGGTATAGCCCTTTTAATTTTTATGTTGTATGGGCGGTGCCACGCCCCTTCATCCAATCACAACCAAATATAGCCAGGGACTATCTACAGGTCATCAGTACCACTTGGTAAACTTTTCGTATCAATCTGTCTATTGGGAATGACTGCAGAGCGGTTTTGAAAAGGGGGCGTGGCACCCACCACTTCCACGCTGGCTGTAATTAATACTGCTCCAACAACATATATACCAAATCTCATCTTCATACCTCTGATAGTTCATGAGATATAGCCCTTTTGATTTTCAAGTTGTATCAGCGGTGCCACGCCCCTTTATCCAATCACAATATATTATAGCCAGGGACTATCAACAGGTCAACTGTACCATTTTGAAACCATTTGGTATCAATCGGTCTATTAGAAAAGCCGTTAGAGCGATTTTTGAAAAGGGGGCGTGGCACCGCCCACTTCCACCTTGGCTGTAGTTAATACTGCTTCAACAACATATATACCAAATCTCATCTTCATACCTCTGATAGTTCATGAGATACAGCCCTTTTGATTTTCAAGTTGTATCGGCGGTGCCGCCCCTTTGTCCAATTGGACCGAATTGTAAATATAAACCACCCGGGGCGCCACCCAAACGCATACAAAAAAAGTTATGCAAATCGGTCCAGCCGTTCGTGAGTTACATTGCAGCGTTGGCCTCAACGCCCTCACAAGCGCTGCATAGTGTCAACGCTATCGTTGGCTGTCATTGTCGTTGTTTTACCACTTAACATTATTAATGAAATAATCTTTGTCAGTTTGCAGCCGATTTAAAAGAGTTGCCATGGTTATGTTAGAATAACAATATAACACTTCGTTCAATAATGTGTGTGACTAATTAATTAAAACAATTTTTTTTGCCTAAATTCGTTTTTATTCATTAACATAGTCCCCTTTTAGGGAGATACAATCATTCCAATGCTTTTCCAATCTTTCGATACCGCCTTTGTAAAACGATTTTTCTTTGCCTTCAAAATAGGCGTTAGTTTCGGCGATTACTTCATCATTTGAGCGAAATCTCTTACCACGGAGCATCTTTTTGAGGTCTGCGAAGAGCCAGTAGTCGCTGGGGGCCAAATCTGGAGAATACGGTGGATGGGGAAGCAATTCGAAGCCCAATTTGTTCAATTTTGCCATCGTTTTCATTGATTTGTGACACGGTGCATTGTCTTGGTGGAACAACACTTTTTTCTTCGCCATATGAGGCCGTTTCTGTGCGATTTCGTCTTTGAAACGCTCCAATAACGCTATATAATAGTCGCTGTTGATGGTCTGCCCCTTCCGGAGATAGTCGATGAATATTATTCCATGCGCATCCCAAAATACAGACGCCTCAACCTTGCCAGCCAACTGCTGCGTCTTTGGTCGCTGCGTCTTTGGGCGGCTTTCACCAGCTGCATGCCACTCAGCAGACTGCCGATTTGACTCTGGAGTGAAATGGTGAAACGTTTTCCGGAATAACATCGTCATTTGGCCTTCCAGTTGATGGAATGTCATCGGTGTCTGTACGACCACGTTTGAATTCGGCATACCAATAACAAATGCTTTTTTGATGGAGCAGGGTCCGAATAATGTTTTTCAAGCCATTCCTGGCATTGAACAGTATTTTTTTTTTTTTCATTAAACCGTTGAGTAAATTAAAAATTAATGGAATTGCAAATACACATCAAATAAAGTTTGTAATTCCTCTTTTAGTCATACAGTGTATACTGTATTTTTCGCACTAATTTCATATCGTTATACATCCCAAAATACGTTGTACAGCCAACGTTATAACCGAATTTCGCAATATTAGCTTCGAACGTCCAGCCGAAGTGATAATTAATAAGTTAGACTGTCGTTTAAACTAAAATTTTATATAGTGTATTATAAATATTAAGCCATCGAGAAATTTAATAATCTGACCGCGTAATAAGTATCCTTTATTCATAACGCAACTCTGCTTAACACAACAAAAGCTGTTTTCATTATATTTATCTCGCATTCATTCTTGTATATTCTTCTGTTCACTCTCATTGCACTTTTTTCTCTTTAATATCTTCTCTTTATTTTATTTGCAGCAATATGGTGCTTGAAAAATGGTTGCAGGAATATGGGCAACTGCGTGACATTATTGATAAATGCCTGCAACATGCACTGCGGGGCGAAGCGGCAACAGGGAGTCCAACAACGGACATGCAACAACGCTTGCAAAAGTTACGCCTGACGCAAATGGAACAGGAAGTGTTGAAAGCTCTGGGTAAGTAAGGAAAATCCTTAGTGTGGACATGCACATAGTTTATATACGTTATATAAATGTAAATGTTGGATTATTATTTATATACGAGATCTACATATGAGTATATCTGGCCTCACATACACATGTATAGCATGTGAGATGTTATGCCCCGTACTTCTTTCCCGCCAACTATAATGGATAGTATAATATTACTCATGGCTTAAATATTTGCATGGATTAATCATATTTTATATACTATACTGTATAAACCACTGAAGTTTTACTGCTCTGCTCAGGAGAATTAATTTAATAAATTATTTACAGAATTATCAAATGAGAAAATACTGGCTGTGTATCGGGAATGGTCATCGACACAATTAAATTCGCTAGATGCGGAGAGCGCAGAACGTTTACGTAGGCTTAAGGATCAATTAACAATGAATCTATCAACGGATAACTATACAACATTGGTGTAAGTATATGTATATGCATCGACTGATTGATATAAATAATTGCACGGATTTATCTTTAAATACAACTTAAGCCTATAGATGAATGGAGTACATGAAAAGCATGTTTGTGTATTAGTGTATTGTAACAAATGGAATTGTTTCGAACCGTATTTGAGCATAGTACCAAATTATAGCAACTCCTTTATGAAGATAAGCAAGTTTGGTAAGTTAAGGTTAGTTAAACAAATTGGAACACCGCACAGTGGCTAGCTCACCTAGGTTAGTTAGGTCATTTGGCTGATATTTTGTTCCGTACATAAGTGGACCATACTAATAGTATCATAATAAAAAGAAATGTCAGAAATTTCCTAAATAATTTGGATTTTATTCGAAATCAACATCGTCTCTTTAAATTTAACCAACCTAAATAAATTAAGGTTTCCACCCATACAGATGTTGGCAAGGCCGTCGGCGCAGACAAATACCTGGCTTTCGGTCATCTCTAGTTCAAGAAGCAGTTCATTGGCTGAAGTTAAAGAGAGAAGTAGAAACAGAACCTGAGGTGACTCTCTGTTAACGTTCTTTGCAAGGACAAAAGATGAGACACTTTTTGGACAAAGCTCTTTTGGTTTGACATGAGACCATTTGTAAACCATTTGCTAGGGATAAAAACAACTTTAGTTTGCTTACTAACTTAACATATTCCTCTTCTTAATTGGCAGCAGCAACAGAAATGCATGTATCAGTAGCTGCAGGTTGAAAAGAATTCAAAGCGCTTCGGTCTTTTGCGCTCCGTAGATAGTTAGTAACACCAAGTGTAGATAACAGCTCTTTCACCCGGTCCATCCAACGAAGTTTTGGTTGCTCCATCCTGCGCCTCCTATCGAGTTTATTGACGAAAACCTTTCGAGCTGGAAAATTTTCATCCATATGTACAACGTGTCCAAGCCAGCACATTCGGTCCATTTTAACTCGCTTGACTACGTCGATATCGTTGTACAGCTCATACAGCTCGTGATTCAATCGACGACTGTACTCGCCGCTCTCGAAGACTCCGAAAATAGATTGATTCGCTTGTGTCATTACCCAGGATTTTGCGCTGTAGAGCAAGACAGGTAGGATCTGGTAGGGCTGGATCTAGGGCTTTGCGGGGATACCAAACTCTGACATATCTTCCAACAATTTCTGTCGTATCGGACTGTCAAATGCAGCTTTGTAATCGATGAACAGATGGTAGGTATCGATCTGCATTTCTGGGGTCTTCTTCAGGATTTGTCGTAGCGTGAATATCTGGTCTGTGGTGGATTAACCAGTGCTAAGGCCCCTCTCATAAGGTCCAATCAGGTTCGCCAGAAAGGGCTTTAGTCTTTTACATAACACACTAGACAGGACCTTGAATGCGATTGGTAAAAGGCTAAACCCGCGATAGTTGGTACATACACTTGGATGGCCTTTCTTAAGCACGGAACATAGAATACTCAGATTCCAACAATCCAGCCATAATCCTTGAGCCAAATCGTGTTTATGAGCTGGTGCATGCATGTTACCTAATCGATGACGGCTTTAAAAAGCTCTGCCGGCAGTGAATCGGCTCCCGCAGCTGTATTATTTTTAAGCCTTGCGATCGTCGTGCTGATTTCGTTTTGGCTCGGTGGTGGACAATCTACTACGTCGTCTATGATTGGTGTGATTTCTTCACTTATGCTGCCTTCGGGAACGAGTAGAGATTGAAAGTGTTCCCTCCATATTTGCAGCACACTCTGGGCGTCCGTGACCAGATTTCCCTCTCTGTCATTACAGGTGGATATCCCTGTTTCAAAACCTTTGCCTTTAACCCTTTGGCAGAACTTTCGGGCCTCACCTCTATCCCTGACGGTTCTTCCACAGTCGCTTTTTCCTCCTCCATTTCCTTAAGGCATTTCGCGACATTCATCATCATCGCAGGGCTTTTCTGAGCGTGGTTTTTCATAACCCAGTACAGTCGTTGCGGCAGTGGTCATATAGTTCACCATATGCTGCCACTGTGTGTCGGGAACATCAGAACTAAGGGGATTTATTTGGAGTAATTGAGATAGTTGGTTGGAGTAGGTATTGGCTATCTCGTATGCAGCTTTGTGATGTCTAGCTTCCTTTGCGTTTGATTACGAGTGTTTACAGCACTACTTAATCGTGTGCGGACCTTGGCTGCAACTAGGTGGTGATACGAGTCGATATTTGCACATGAAAATACTTATTAGTATTCTGTTTCGAAGGGAACAACAGATAAATTACACTATGTCACAAAATTTCAAAAGTTTCTGTATCCGTGATATTTAATAATACATTTTAATGTAAAATTTCTCGCTGAATTCAAATCTGCTCTCAGATATGTGGAAAGTAGAACAGATTTTGAGATATGGTCAAATTTCCATTTTTAGTGTTTTGAAAAAAAGTAGGTCTACTAAAATGCCAGTTTCTCTGGCTTTAATTCACCGATTTTACTGAACTGCGACAAAAATAAAAGATAATAAAATTATTTCTTAAAAAACCGATAGTTGATAAAAATCCAATCATTAATGACGAAGTTATGGCACTTCAAAGTTGGGTTTTTGACAAAATTTTAATGATTTTTCAAGTTTTCGCTGCCTTTAATTAAGTTTTTTTCCGTGTTTCCGTAAAAATTGCTCCGGTTTCAGATTATTGCATGATAGAATAATATGATTCAAAAATTTTTTGCCATTGGTCATCAAAATCGGATAAAAAATACTTCCGCATTTGCAGCATTTGGCGAAAAAAACCCAATTTTTTTTTAAATATTCCTATGTAATTTGTATAACAAAAAACTTGAGTTATATTTCGGAGGGCAAGCAAAACAACAATTACTACTACTCTCAAGAAGAGGTATCTGTACTTTATTGTGAATGTAGCGTTTATTTTTCAACCAATTTTGATGATCAAGGGCAAACAATTTTTGAATCATATTATTCTATCATGCAATAATCTGAAACCGGAGCAATTTTTACGGAAACACGGAAAAAAACTTAATTAAAGGCAGCGAAAACTTGAAAAATCATTAAAATTTTTTCAAAAATCCAACTTTGAAGTGCCATAACTTCGTCATTAATGATTGGATTTTAATCAACTATCGGTTTTTTAAGAAATAATATTATTACCTTTTATTTTTGTCGCAGTTCAGTAAAATCGGTGAATTAAAGCCAAAGAAAATTGCATTTTAGTAGACCTACCTTTTTTCAAAACACTAAAAATGGAAATTTGACCATATCTCAAAATCTGTTCTACTTTCCACATATCTGAGAGCAGATTTGAATTCAGCGTGAAATTTTACATAAGGATCAACTATTTAGAAGCCGGGATCAAAAATTTGTTGCATTGTGTTATCAGTCAATCTTCTGACTGGAAGTGTTCACAATGAAAATTTAATGAATATACGGTTGTAAACTAGTTTCACGTTTTATCAATGAGCAAACAAAAAGGCAACGAGATACAGAAAAATACCTTCGAGCTATAGTTCAGAATTTTTAATGATATCTTGCGAATATATCTGCACTAGCAAAATGTAAAGTCTGAGGAACTTTTTTAGAGAATTTGAATCGAAGTACTTTTGATGTGTCGCAAGACTTCCAGCTATTTACATAATTGTCTTATATCAGATGAAGCCTAAACATTTGGGTTGGTGGGAACATATCGCAATACTCAGTTAATGATCGGCGAATGCAAGCAGAATTGAAGATGGTCTCAGTGGCGAAAACTGCAATTTTCAGAATGATAATCACCATTAGAACGTTAAAGAGATCACATGCCCTCTCGGAAGGCTAGCATGGCATACAGTTGCTCTATCAATTTTTTTCGTATATCTTCTGAAGACCTATAAGACTGTCGATTGCAGCTGTAGCAGCTTGGGGACCTCCGGAGAGAGTGTTTGGTTATTCCTAAGTGAGCAAAGATAAAAAAACTCAAAATAGGAAATGCAAGACAATTGCTCAACAATTGGTTAAATGGGTACAGTAAAATCTTATTAAATTGAATGCCGCCTATTTTAATTATAAGTGCGACGTTAGTTTTAAGGTTTAATATAATACCAACTCACTGAAAATCAAGATAAGCATTCTGATATTCTATAAATGCAATGGATTTAATGTAAATTTATTGTCTTATCATTTGTAACCAAAAATATTTTGCAGTCATGACAAAAGGTAATTTTTTAATCTTTTTTCCCTTTTCTCATTAATTTTCAGAGTTCCTGGTAATTGTTGTGATACCGGCATCGATCCTGATATTGAAGAGCATGAGACCTATTTAAGTAAATTCAAAAATAAAGTTTTCGACAAACTACGAAATCTGATTGAGGAACATATCGCCAATGATCCTGATGTCATTAAGGGCAGAAAAAAGACTGTACAGGTAAGTTAAATTACAAAGCCCAACAACAACAAAAAATAAAAATAACCGCATTTTCTGTGAAACATGTAACTAAGCGATAACCATCAATCATAATATTTGTGAGCAAAGAGCAACTTTTTCAACAATCACTCTTACTTATACACATACACCACTGAGTGCATACCTGGTTTTGTTACAATTCAGTGGATCAACTCTTTTTTTTGGGGGGTTTTCCTTGCTACCCAATTTATAAAATCCTATCGTGTTATCAACATCGCGTGCATTTTCCCATTTCGTTTTTTTTGCTCTTCTCAAAATATTTTACCTCCCTACCAACACACACACACACACACACAAAACAAAAACTGTGGATAACTGTGGCAATAGCGATGAAGTTTGATTTTTTGTTTGCTCGCATTCGTGTGGTTCAATGGTTGCTTAGGCCCCCCAGTTCATGTTTATTTGCATGCAACATTTGCCACAACTTTCCAGCCAACCTTGCGGCTACAACTAATTTCAATATTTCGCTCGTTACGTTTCATGCTGCCAACATCTATGTTCAACTTGCTATCGTTGTTCTTGTTGTTCCACGAATAACACTGCAAATATTTGCAAAAAAAGGGGTTTACGTTTTTGTGTCCGGCATGGTTTTCTCCATTTAACTTTGAATGCGTAATGAAAAATCGGATTGTAATTAAAAAAAAAAAATTCACCAAAAGTTGAAAATTTTTTTTTAGTAAGCCAACGGTGATTTTTATGTTAGCACAGAAAATTGTGAGGTATGGCAGTGTGTAAGTGGAATAAAAAAAAATCGAATAACTCAAAGGAGGTTACATGGAAATGTTGGTGAGAGCTGCGCTATGAGGAAAATTTAAAGCAAATTATACTAGTAATACAAAGTTTTGCGTTGAAGTGTAATTCACGCCATATTAAAAATGAGGTTATACCTAGTGGTCGGTATTAAACGTGGGACAGCCAATATAATTTCCGTTTTTATATAGCTGTTATCGTCAACTATATGATCATTACCTGGGAGGTCAGGGTGAAGGTAATAAACCAGTATAGTAAAACTACTAAATGGATTGGCGTTCTTGGACCAATTTTTGTTTTCAGTCCCTTTATATTTTACGGTTGACGATTTCTCCTTTCATACCTCAGCAGAATTGTAAAGAGTTGCAAAACGCTTTGAGGGTATACTGACCTAGTACATTGCAGCTGACATGGATGTTCTCACCTTTCAGAATGGCTGTTGCACTGTGTTATTAAACCATAAATCCACAATATTGGAACGATGTGCGTATGATTAATATAAAATCCACATGAAATTAATATTACTCATACGTTGTACATACATATGTAGCAAGTACCAAATTCAAACTCGCTACAATTGTACAGTACAGTATTTGGGTCAAGGTCGTCATTTAATATCATCAGCAATGACGTATTTTCTGGGCCAGTAAAGTAAAAATTTCAAAGGGTAACGCCAAACCCAAACCAGCCATTCCATGAGACGCTTCTTTGGATGTTGAATTTGTATCATATCTAATTTTAAGTTATGATAAGATTTAAAATATCAGTTTAAACAGCTTGCGTGCATATCAGTCTTGTCTAGTAATAAAGCCGGAAAAAAGTGTAAATGTAAAACAATATATTATAACCCCTTTGAAATATAAACCCCACATTGTGACTAGTATTCATCGTATTGCATAAAGTAATACTAGCGTAATACCCCACAATTTGCATACCAACCTCTAAAGACCTCAACTCACAAAGAGAGAAAACTAAACCAGCCTTTGGTAGCAACCGATGCGATTTCGCCAATTTTAATTAATGAAATTTTATTAGTACATTGCAAAAAAATCACTCTACAAAGGTGAATGTGAATAACATAGATATTCTTTGACAAGAGAAGAACTTGGATATGACAACATTTACGCTCAGGGAACATACGAAATTTTTACACAAAAAAAGTAAAATCAGCAGGGCTGAAGGCTGTTAAATTTGGCTACAAATTTTTTTTCTAAGTCAGGATGAAGGTACCCGGTCAGTATTCTAGGACTCCCAAAAATTTTAGTATTCTCTGCAATTCTGCTGAAGAATGGAATAAGAAATCAATAATGATTTTTTAGTTCTAGCTGAAAAACTAAGCAAACATACATTAAGATAAGGAGAAAATATAAAATGTCAAAGAACACAATTTGGTCTGACCCTTTAAGGATTTAACCTACCTTTAAGGAATTAACTTACTGATCTAGTATCTTTACAATGACTTGGAATTTCTTGCCCCCCGGACGAACTTTTGCAAACTATTGTCAAAGAATATAATAATCTGTCCTCTATAGTGCAACTAAATTTTTAAAGAAACATAAAGACATATGCGTTCTTTGTAGATTTCAAGGCAGCTTTTAACAAAATATCTCGTTGTGCACTTATATATAAACTACACAAAATGGGCATGTCAACTTGTAAAATTTGTAAAATTTGTTGCGAAAATATATGAAAAAACTACTTTTGCGGTGTGGAGTGGAAATTAAGTTTCGGAATAATTCGAGACAAAGTCAGGTGTTAAACATGGCTTTTTGCTATCACCACCGTTTTTTGGCTTGTTCCTAAACGACCTGCATGAATACCTTGGAGGTGGCACGAGTTTTGATGGTCTAAATGTAAGACTTCTATTGTATGCGGACGACATTGTATTTCTAGCAGACGCAGTAGATTAGCTGCAACAAATGATAGATTATCTGAAAAAATATGGAAAATTGGACCTTCAATGGACAAAATATATTAAAAGCCACTGAATATTGTTACCTTGGCGTGACTTTTACTCCTAAACTAAGTTTCAAAAAACACGTGCAAACAAGAAACTTAGCCGCAAAGAACAGCATAAATTAAACTTGGAAAAACTTCTTTAAAAAAACATCAATCTCTATTAACTGAAAATGGAAACTATTCTTGGCGGTATGCAGAGCTGTTCAAACGTATGAAGCTGAAGTATGGGGTTTCACATGCTTTGAAGAAACTGACAAGTTGTCAGTATATTTCTTAAAAAAGATTTTAAGTTTACCAAATTTTACACCGACGTGCATATAAAAGCTAGAAGCAAGTATAAAAAGTGGTCTCTTGTACACATTAGACCTGCACTTGCGGTATCTTGCCCGCACAATGTGTGACTACAATGATAAAAGACTGCCAAACAAATTATCTAAACTGATTATACAATCAGATATATTCTGGGCTAAGGAGTTGAGTAATTTGGCATTACGTTGTCAAGCCATATTGAACTCAAGCACCAGTGAATGCAACAACTGAACGCATTAATAGAATCACTAAGAGGACATTCCAGATCGCGCTGCAAAAGGTTGCAAGCAGAATATACACGAATTAAGACACCTATATATTGGGAAATATAAGCTTGGAGGACAAAATGTGGATTTTTAAAGCAAGATGTGACCTTGTCGAGCTTAATGGAAACAGGTTTCAACCCAATAGACAAAGAATATGTTTAATGTGTAATATGGCCGAAGATGTGAACTTGCGTCACTTCTTAGGACGATGTACGGCATTAAGAGAGTTTCGGAAAATGTTTTTTAAAAAGAAAATAATAGATATTTTAAATGGTTGTACTATTAATTGGAAAAGGCTAGCAAGTTTTATAAAAATTTGTAAACAATACAGAAAACAATTAATAATCGAGTTCAACTTTTGATCGGACTGACGACCTTCGGTCACGTCAGCAACAAAATTTCTTATTTATCATATATGGCATAAATCAATGAAATTTTAATGTAATCACAGAATGGAATATGAAAATAAAGCAAATACTACTACTACTACTACTATATGAACATTAAGGTGGGTCAACTTTGAATTTTAAGTAATACACGAGCGGAATATTGAATTAGTTTTTCTTTTAATAAGCTATGGTCAAAATTTTACCGAAATCATACAACTGTAAGACGTGCCCCAAATGGGTCAAAGTTCAAATCTGTATATATATATATGAAAATTACTCGAAAACAAGTTAACACATCTCTATGAAATTTTCTCAAAATACAATTTAGATGTCGTTGGTGAAAATAGGGTATTTTAAATTTTCATATATCGAGTGGGAGTGGCCCAGCCCATTGGACTTTATTATTTAAACTGCAATATATGGAGAACTGTTTCTCCAATCGCCTTGAAAGTGTGTGGGTGTGTGTGTGCATTTGGCAGCAAAGTTCGTGATCCAACAAAATGTGGGTGGCATTGGATCGGATTTACTATTAACCTGATTTACTAAGAACCAGATTTTTGACCTCTTTGGGACACGAGAAATAGCTGACCGATCTTACTCAAATTTCTCTCATGTATTTTTTACATCAAGTTACATAATATTCCGGTCGGGAATTTTTAAATTTCGCTGCCGCCCTTACGGACATGCTCCCGTTAATTAGATAGCTGTAGGAAGTGGTTTTTCCAAATAAATTTTACTTTTGGTACAATAAATTTACTTTTAAGTACAATAAATGTACTTTTTTGTACAATAAATTAGATTTTTGATACAATAAATTTTCTTTTATATTCAATAAAATTTTTTGGTACAATAAATGTACCTTTTGGAACAATAAATGTACTTTTCGGTGCAATAAACTGTACATTTTAGAACAATCATTTGTACTTTTTAGCACAATAAATGTACTTTTTGGTACAATAAATTTTACTTTTTGGTAAAATAAAGCGTACTTTTTGGATTACTAATTTATATACTTTTTGGTACAATAAATTGTACTTTTTGGTTTAATAAACTGTACTTTTTAGAATACTAATTTACACTTTTTGGTACAATAAAGTGTATTTTTAGCACAATAAATTTCACTTTTTGGTACAAAAAATTTTTGTTAAATGTACTTTTTAGTACAATAGATGTACTTTTTTACAACAAATGTATTCATATCTGTTGCGGTGAGTATTTTCTGTGTATCAAATTTCATCTCTCTGGTGATAAAGAATATGTTCGTCAAACTCCATTTTCCAACTGATCGAATAAAAAAATTATGCTGACAATTTCAACCTGTTGTTAAAAGTATTATATGTGTACCAAATTGTATCTCTTTAGGGCTAAAATAGAGTTTATCCACGTCCACTGATCGACGATTTGTAATTGTAGTGCCGAGTACTATCTCTCTAGGGCTAAAATACAGTTTTGACTCACCCCCTCCGCCCACTTATTAAAAGTAGTGAATCTGCAAATTTGAGTGCAAAGTACCGAGTACTATTTGTGTACTAAATATTATTACACTAGGGCTGGAATGTAGTTTTGTGTGTCCATTGATTAAAAGTGAAAACTTCGTCTTCAAATTTAAACTTAACGTGTCGAGTACTATTTGTGTGCCATTTCATTTCTCGAGGGCTAAAATACTGTATTGACACGCCCACTATGTCCGCTAATAGAACATTAGCATTAAAGCTACATATTCATATTTGTGTTGCCGAGAGCAATTTGGGTATCAAATTTTATTTTTTAAACTCTAAAAATAGTTTTGCCACGCCCACTCCGCCCACTGATCAACAATTAAAAATTCGTCTGTACAATAATATTTGCTATCTGAGTATCAAATTTTATCTCTCTAAGGTAAAAAATGTGACAAATATATAGCCTACGGTAATTTGCATACTGTATACTAACTGCTTATCAAATTGTTTTAAAATCGATTTAGTCGTTTATTAATGATTGAGTCACAAACATACAAACATTGACATTGATAATATTAATAGGGATAGAGGTTATATATCATGTACGTTATAAATCCAGTATGATATTGTTAAAAACACATAAATGTAAAAATAAGTTCAGTGAAGCTATTCACAGTTTTTTAGATGAAGTCTCGCTATGTGATAATAATGCATAAACCAATATAACATATTTATTTAGTATTTTGGTAAGTGTATGTAACTATTTTAAATGTAAATCTTGCTTATTTTGTCGCGTTGGTTCTATGGACCTTATAACACGCCAACTATTACACAGTAGAACAGCCAATCTATGGGGTAGAAAATCCCGAGTCGGAGTAAAGATACTAGTTCAGTTTGGTAAAACCTCCAAAGGGTTTGGCGTTCTCAACAATTCTGCTGAAGAATGAAATGAGAAATCATCAATAGCTCTTGAGTTATACATATAATTAAGCGAACTAACATCAAGATAAGTAAAAAATATAAAAAATATAAAAGTTTATATAAAAAACTTTGGCCTAAGAATAACAAACTCTTTGGGAATTTTACTATACCTGACTTGGAATATGACACCACCCACTTTTCCATATGGTTATTTTGGGTACCTTATATGTAACAGGACAGATGTAAAAAATTCCATAAATATTCGACGCAGTGATTCAAATTTTTGCAAGGTTACATAAATCATCAGAGGGAAATATTACTACCCTCACCCTACGTAAAGGAAGGAGTCACTTCAGACGCCAGGCTTCTTCGAACCAAATTCGATTCATTACTTTTTAAGTCGTTTGAGCCATGTCAGTCCGTCTGTCTGTCCCTATGGCCGGCTAGTACGCACGATTACTTTCGAAAGACGCAACCAATTGTTTTGTAACAATGAATGGGTTAATACTTATATTTCTCAAAACTACTTAATGTATAATATTGCAAATTGGCTACATGACCACGCCTCTTCTGGTACCTCCCATAAAGATGTACCATAACGCCCGCTTTAGAAATCGAGTTAAAATATAACGTTATCCAACTCGATTGTACCCTAATTCTCTATTTAGTAAATGTTTTTCCGTAATAGTTTTTACGGCTGTCTCAAACTTTTTAATTAAAGTTGAAACCAACAAAATGGGGCTGTTTTTAAATATAAAAATCGCACGAAAAAAGTATAAGACCGGTAGTTTCGGGTATAAATTCAAGAGTGTTTTTTTTATTATAAAGTATAGCTTAAAATTACAACAATAAAATTTCCCAAGCTAGACGAATGAATACAAAGCAAAAGTAGAAGAACAATTGACAGGACTTTAAGGAAATATTTGACATTAAATTAAATAATTCATTCAAAAGGAGGGTGGATAGTTAATTATGGCGAAAAGTAAAATTTAAATAAAATTGCAAATTAAATAACAAAAGCCATGTCAAATGGCTGAACAGTAAAGCTAAAGCCGGGTATAGTTTTGGAGAAAAAAACTGGAAGTCTAGCTATGCCCCTTCTAGTACCTCCTATTCAAATCTAACGTTCCGCCCACTTTAAAAATCGAGTACTAATATCAATTCACTCAACGCGAAGGTGCCCAAATTCTGATTTTCGTTAAGCTATTGTCTGTTTTTACTGATTGTGAGGGTATATGCAAGTCGGTTTACCTGACTGAAACTTTCTTACTTCACTTGATACGTATATCAATATTTGTTTCTCCCAGTTGTTCGCAAACAATACATTGTTAACCTCGTTTACAACGATGGGTCGTCTCACTTACTAAATCTTTAGATGTACTAAAATCTATACCTGTTATTTAATCAATTAAATTTGTATTTAATTAAAACAATTTCCAAAAACCTCTCTCCTGACAATTGAAACAAACACAACGGGATCAATTTAAAAACATTTTGGATAACAACCAGTGATTTTCCCCCTGAGTATAAGGAAAAAATCAACTAATTGATTTGCTTTTAACCCTTGAGATTTTATTAAAACTTCTATCCTTTTTCTTAGCTGCCAGTAGCGTAAATATGCAAATGGAAGCGTAATACCGGATACCCTTAGATACAAGACAATGGGCAGAGATTTTTCACAAGAATCTAAGTGTCGCTTCAATAAATTTGTATAACCTTCGAATGGTATTGTAAAAGGTGAATACGAAAGTGATTACGATTCAATTCACATCTCCTGGAATTTTGATGAGAACATAAAACATTTTAGCAGCTAATAGGAGCATATACTTAAGTAATTGATTAGTGAATATGCTAGATCAAATATGGATATGGAAAGACTTTTATGTAACATATTGACTTTAAGGTTTTTTTAGTATTCGGTTTATAGGTGGTAGTCATATTCCCCCTTATGGCGTATGTCGTAGTCGACTTTCGACAACATACGATTGTTTTTTTTTATTTGAATAAAATAAGTAAACATTTTTCATTATGTAATGAAAAAGAACATAATAGGAGCACGAACAGTCGTGTTTCTCACAACCGACATCAGCAAAGTCAAATTTCAAAAACGACAAAGATTCGACGTGGCTGCGACACACATAATAAGGGGCATTATTTTAAAAAATGTTGGATCAGCGATAGAACAGTTTGGGCACTATATTAAGTTCTAAGCTTTCTCATGCGATGATGCTTTGCTACCGATACACTGTAGTATATGCTTCATGGCACTTCGCTACAGTTGATGGTTTGAAAAAAATTAACATCATGAAATTTCTTTCAAATGTAGTTGTGCAGTCCACGAGTGTCGATAAACTCCACAGACCCCTTCATTTAAAATATAATCACTTACTTACTTACTTACTTAGCTGGTACTTCTATGCAATCCCAGTGGCTTATATACCGCACGTAGAAAAATATTATAAGCGCATCGATCTTCTGCGCTTCTTCTCCAGTTAGTCACACCGAGTTCTGTAAGGTTCTCAGTAACCTGGTCTTTCCAACGGAGTTTTGGTCGCCCTCTTCTGCGCCGTCCATCGAGTTCATTGTCGAAGACTTTTCGAGCTGGAGCATTTTCGTCCATGCGTACAACATGACCTAGCCAACGCAACCGTTGCACCTTAATGCGTTTGACCACGTCAATGTCAGTGTACAGCTCGTACAGCTCATGATTCATACGACGACGATACTCTCCGTTAACGATGATGGCCCCATATATTTTACGGAGTATTTTCTCTCGAATACCGCCAGAACCGATTCAGCCGCTTGTGTCATAACCCAGGATTCTGAGCCATACATTAGGACAGGTAGAACCAGTATCTGGTATAGCTGGAGTTTTGTTCGTCGAGAGAGGGCTCTGTCATTGAATCGCTTGCTTAGTCCGTAGTAGCATTTATTTGCAAGCAGGATTCTTCTCCGGATTTCTAGGCTGACATTATTTTCTTTGTTGATGGCGGAGCCTAGGTAGACAAAATTATCTACCACCTCGAAATTATAGTTGTCAACGTTCACGCAGTTTCCCAAACGAGTAGATTCTTTGTTCGTTGAAACTAATAACGTTAGGCCCATTTTCGCTGATTCCTTCTGTATACCTGAGAATGCTGCAGTCACATCCCGCAGTTTTCGACCGATGATGTCTACGTCATCAGCGTACGCGAGTAGCATGTGGCTTTTGTTGAATATAGTGCCACTCGTGTTTACTGCAGCTTTTCTCATTATCATCTCCATCACAATGTTGAAGAGATCGCACGATAGGCCGTCGCCTTGTTTTAGGCCTCGTCTGGTATAGAATGGCTCCGTAAGGTCCTTGCCAATCTTCACTGAAAACTTCGTGTCAGTCAGCGTCATTCCGCAAAGACGTATTAGCTTCGCTGGAATACCAAACTCAGCCATGGCTTCAAGTAATTTCTGCCGTATCGGGCTGTCGAAGGCAGCTTTATAGTCGACAAAAAGATGGTACGTGTCGATCTCTTTCTCTTGGGTCTTTTCCAGGATTTGCCGAAGTGTGAAAATCTGGTCAGTTGTTGATTTTCCAGGTCTAAAGCCACACTGATAAGGCCCGATCAGTTTGGATAACACTGGCTTTAGTCTTTCACATAGCACACTCGACAGGAGCTTATATGCGATGGGTAAAAGGCTGATCCCGCGGTAGTTGGAGCACACACTTGGATCACCTTTTTTCAGCACAGGACATAATACGCTTACATTCCAATCGTCGGGCATGCACTCTTTAAGCCAAACCATGCGCAGGAGCTGGTGCATGCTCGTTATCAACTCCTCGCCACCGGACTTGAAGAGCTCTGCGGCAGACCGTCGGCAACGGCTGATTTGTTGTTTTTCAGTCGCGATATTGCTCTTCTTGCCTCGGCTTGACTTGGTGGTGGGCAATCTATGCCGTCGTCGACAATTGGCGTGATAACTTCACGTGTGCTGCTTTCTGGAACCAGCAGTTGCTGGAAGTGTTCTCTCCATATGTGCAGCACACTCTGCGTATCCGTGACCAGATTTCCATCACTGTCCTTACAGGTGGGGAGGCCATTACCGTATCCATTTACTTTCTGGTAAAATTTTCGGGCCTCACCTGTATCCCTGTATCGCTCAATATCCTCGTTCTCCCGTCCCTTCATCTGACGTTTTTTTTTGCCTAAATAGCTGTCTCGCCCGTTTTGCTTTCTCCTTATGCCGTTTCCTAACAGCACGGGTTGCAATTGGCTGTAGCGTTGCCCTATAAGCAGCATCCTGTTCCTCAGACGCTATGCGACATACTTCATCGTACCAGGATTCGTCTGAGCGCCGCTTTTCATATCCTAGCACGGTTGTTGTTTTTCGCTCTGCTCAATCTTTTGCGCACCTTGGCTGCAACCAGGTAATGATCCGAGCCAATATTAGCACCACGGATCACACGCACGTCCATGACACTAGATGCATGTCTGCCATCAATTACCACATGATCAATGTGATTTTTGGTGTTTTGATCGGGGGATAGCCAAGTTGCCTTGTGGATATCTTTGTGCTGGAATCTGGTTCCACTCACTACCATGTTCCTTCCCGCTGCGAAGCTAACCAGCCTAAACCCGTTGTCTGACGTGTCGGTATGCAGGCTGAATTTACCGATCGATGGACCAAGAACATCTTCCCTTCCTATTTTTGCATTAAAGTCTCCCAGAACAATTTTAATGTCGTGGCCAGGGCAGCGGTCGTATGTTTCCTCTAGGCGCTCGTAAAATGCATCTTTAATCTCGTCGTCTTTATCTTCCGTCGGGGCGTGTACACAAATCAGTGTGATGTAAAAATATTTCGCCCGGATGCGAATGGTGGCTATACGGTCACTTACAAGGTTAAACCGCGAGACCAGGTGTCGAAGTCTCTTGCCGACTATGAAACCACATCCAAATTCGTGTCTTTCTGCATGGCAGCTGTAAAAGATGTAACAGTTCTTTCGTCGTGTGCATCCCTGTCCCGTCCATCTCATTTCCTGTATGGCGGTGATGTCAGCCTTGTATTTGTCGAGGACATCCGCCAGTTGAATAGAGGCACCATCTCTGTAAAGAGTTCGGACATTCCAGGTGCATATCCTTAAATCATGGTCCTTATATCGTTTGCGGGGGTCGTCAACATTTGGGGGGGTTCTTGTTTTATTTATTCTCCGTGTTTTCATAATAAATTTTGTTTAAGGAGAGTGGCTTATTAGGCCACCGCTCCCGATCCGAGTTTCTTGGGGCTGCCAAAGCCACTAGGAGAGCCTGTGTTGAGCTTCAGTAACTTCTGTTACCTACTTCCTAAGACGCATCGGTGGTAGCATGCCGATTAGGTTACTCAACGTTTCGCCTTCTAACTCTAGCTAACTTCTAAGCGGTTGCTTTAAAGTCATTGCCCAGGGAATACTTGGTCTAAGACCGGAAGTAGTTAGCTGCTTGGACAGTGCCGCAAAGGAATCGATTCTGGTCACTCCCAAGTGAGTGACAATCAGTAACTTTCAGCCTCTGGGCAAAGTCCCATTCCCAAATATAATCACTTACCTTAGAATTATATCAGTTTAAATAAAACTACGTTTAGTGCTTCGAATTCGCATTGATTTAAAAATTGAACTGAGACCAAAATTTCTACACCTCTATAAAGATGTATGTGAGTATTAAAAACACAGATTTAGCTAAATTTTTCACTAAACCCTATACAACGTTCAAACCATTTGCTCTTTACTATTTACAACTTAAATGCGCTAAGTAGAAATTTCCAACAATTTTGAGCTGAAAATCGGCAAACATTTGACGAACTAAAAAAACAAATCCAATTTGTTGAGTGCTCGTTTATTTTGGGGGGCGCTGACAAAACGACCTACTCAAACAAAACTGAACCAAATGTGATGATTCCTTGACGCCGAGCATTCATAACAAATGCAAATGCAAATGTACATCTACACGCCCCCCCCCCCCCCTCCCCCACATTCAACCATTCGCCATGCCTAACAAGACATTCACACGAAACCTTAGTTGACCGTGACAAAAGCGGATTACAACCTACAAAGGCAGCAAGAGGCAGCAAAAAGATACAATCGAAAAATTTTTTTTTTCTTTTTACTTTTATTGTCGGAGAAAATTCAAGCAACTGCCATCTCTGAATGCTGGTGCCATTATAATACAAAATGTATGAGAACATTTGTCCATGAAATTCAGTTATAAATATTAAATAAAATTTTACCAAATTGAAAACGAAAGAGGATATGATTTTCAGCCGCATACTTAAAGGCCAGAAGGGACTATAGACTGAGTGGAGGCTGAGTGTGTGCTGAATGCCATCCAGCCAGCCCGTAAGAGGTGAATGATAATAAAATGTAAATACACAGGAAGTGGATATAATTTCCTTTTATGTTCAGTCATAATGAAATAAAGTGGAATATAATTTGTTGCGCTGTAACGGAGCTGATTCAATTTATTTTTATAGGATTAATGTAAGCATCCAGCATCCAGTGCTTAAAATAATATTATATTCAAAGATTTGAGGAGAACGTAAGCTACGATGTTGTTACATTTGTACATTATACATGTAGTACTTGCAAGTTATCAAATGTATTATAAATGTGCATTTATTTACATTTGAAAAAATGTGTTATTGCATTAACAAATATTGGGAATTTTTATATTGGTACAAGAGTCAATTAAAAATAAGAAACACTATTGAAAATTCGGAATTCCCAAAGTCAGAGTTTTGTTAAGTTTTTTAAGTTGTCTGTCTGTCCGTCTGTCGGGCTGGTTCGCACGATAACTTTCGAAAGCTGTAATCAAATGTTTTGAAATTTTGCACGAATTATTATTTCCTCAAAACTACTTACGGCTACATGGCTCCGCCCCTTCTGGTACCTCTGTTACCGCCCACTTCAGAATTCGAGTAATAATATCAATACACCCAACGGAATCGTACCCACATTCGGTATTTGGTAAAGCTATAACAGTATAAAGTCTTGGAAAAAATTTTGAAAACCTAGTCATGCCCCTTCTGGTACCTCCCATACAAATCTACCATTCCGCCCACTATAGAGATGGAGGAATAATATCAATAAATCAAACGTGATCGTACCCAAATTCTATTTTTAGTAAAGCTATAACAGGATAAAGTTTTCAAGAAAAAAATTGTAAATCTATCCACGCCCCATCTGGTACCTCCCATACACATCTAGTACCGCCCACTTTAGAAATAGATTAATATTATTAAAAGACCTAACACGATCGTGCCCAAATTCTGTATTTGATAAAGTCTAAGCAGAATAAAGTTTTGGAGAAAAAATGTTGAAGTCTACACACGCCTCTTCTGGTGCCTCCCATACAAATGTACCACTGCGCCCACTTTAGAAATAGGGTAATAATATCGATACACTCGACACGATCGTGCCCAAATTCTGAACTTTGTTATGTTATAATAGGACAAAGTTTTGGAGAAAAATTTGGAAGCCTAGACACGCCCCTTATGATACCTCCCATACAAATGTAACTTTCCGCTTACTTCAGGGATGTAGTAATAATATCAATTTACCCAACGCAATCGTGCCCAAATTCTGTATTTAGTAAAGCTATAACAGGATAAAGTTAACGAAAATAAATCTCGAATCCTAGACACACCTCTTCTCGTACCTCCCATACAAATGTACCACTCCGCCCACTTTAGAAATCGAGTAATAATATCAATATAATAGAAAATTATTTGTTTTACTGAGGGTAAGGGTATATGTAAGTCGGGTTGCCCAACTGAAACTTTCTAACTGGTTTTAATTACAAATCGGTTAATTTCAATAACTCAAGACTTAAACAATATCTTATAATGGGTGATGGTATTTATCAGTCAGTTTATCTGACTGAAATTTCTGTACTGGTTTTACAGTGCTTGGAGTTTGATTTTTTCTTGGTAAAAAGTCGATTCAAATAATATGAATAATAATGTGTAAAAATAAATTTGGAATAGTTCCAGTCTTCGGAGACATACATATTTCATCAGAACATTTGAACCGCCTAGCTCCCAACCGTATGGGACATCTTAGGATGAATTTTAAAAAACAGCCTAAAAGTAAAATTTCAAAATTTTTAATATGGGACGGAGTCAGCGAATATCGAAATGCAGACGACATTTTAATTTTGGATCAGTGGGCGAAAGCAGCGTGGCTAAAAATTTATTTAAAACCTAGAGAGATACAATTTGGTGCACAGCTAGTAATTGATAACACGTATATTAATGTACAGACAAAATTTAAATTTAGATTCAAGGGGCGGAATGTGCATGCCAAAACTGTATTGTTCCGCTAGAGAGATCACATATGTTATCCCGAAAGTACTCGGCACTTCAGATTAAAATTTGCAGGCGAAATTTTTATTTTCCATCAGTGCGCGATGTATTTTAGCCCTAGAACGATAATATTTGAAACACAGATAATACTCGATACCAAAAAGTGCACCTTAATATATGAAAAAGTACATTTATTGCACAAAAAAGTACAATTATTGTACAAAAAGTACTTTTATTGTACTAAAAAGTACATTTACTGTACCAAAAAGTACAATTTATTGAACAAAAAGTACATTTATTGAAGTAAAGGTACTTTTACTGTACCAATAAGTACAATTTATTATTTATTGTATCAAAAAGTACTATTATTGTACAAAAAGGACATTTATTTTACCAAGTAGTGTATTTATGGTGGCAAAAAAAGTACTTCATTGGTACCCAATCAATCAACAATCGTAATATGTGCCTAACAAATGAACCCTAGAGTGATAATATTTGGTACAGAGATAATACTCGCCACCAAAAAGTACAATTTAAATTATGAAAAAGTACGATTCTTTTTCTTCTTCTTTACTGGCAGCAACAAAAGAAATTCATCTATCAGTAGCCGCACGTAGAAAGGCTTTCCAATCGCTTCGGTCTTTTGCGCTCCGTAGATAGTTCGTCATACCAAGCTTACTTAACAGTTCCGTCACCTGGTCCATCCATCGGAGTTTTAGTCGCCCCCTCCTGCGCCGCCCATCGAGTTTATCGAGCCAGAGCATTTTCGTCCATTCGTACAACGTGTCCAAGCTAGCGCATTCGGTCCATTTGAACGCGCTTGACCACGTCGATGTCGTTGTACAGCTCATACAGCTCATGATTTTTTCGACGACGGTACTCGCCGTTCAAAAATACTTTTGAGGAGTATTTTTCTCTCAGGACCGGCCGTGGCAAAGTGGTTAGAACACGCGACTACCATGCGGGAGATCGCAGGTTCAAAGCTGGCTCCAGTCATCTTAAAAAAATTGTTTCATTCATTGTCGGCTCCCCTCGAATGTTGTTGACAGCAACTTCGCAGTATTAAGTGTCGAGTCAATCGGCGTGTCTAGTAAGAGCTTCTCAAACAGTGACGTTCGCATTCGCCGATAAACAAGTAGGTGCCGTTAGTTGTGAATCCAAAAATAGAAAGCGTGTTAACTCACAACAACGCGAGAAGCTATCCCATATCTCATTCATGGGGTGCAAAGGGAAATTAAGTTTTTTTAAGTATTTTTCTCTCGAAGACTCCCAGAATAGATTGATCCGCTTGAGTCATTACCCAGAATTCTGTGCTGTAGAGCAAGACAGGTAGGATCAGAGTCTGGTAGAGCCGGATCTTTGTTCTTCGAGAGAGCGCTTTGTCGTTAAATCGCTTGCTTAGCGCATAGTAGCAGCGGTTTGCGATCAATACTCGTCTTTTGATTTCGAGGCTGACAATATTATTTTTGTTTATGGCGGAGCCAAGGTAGACAAAATCATCTACCACTTCAAAGTTATAGTTGTCAACGTTCACGCAGCGTCTCAGACGAGTGGACTCTTTGTTCGTTGAAACAAATAACTTGGTTTTGTCCTCGTTTATCACCAGACCTACTTCAGCCGACTGCTTTTCAATGCTCGAAAAGGCCGCAGTAACATCTCGCAATCCACGGCCAATGATATCTATATCATCGGCATAAGCGAGCATCATGTGACTTTTGTTGAAGATGGTAACATTCCTGTTTACTGAAGCCTGACCTTGAATTCGGTTCTTTGCATATATGTATGGGAGTGTGGCAAAGATTTGCCAATTTGCTAACCCGTAACTTAATTTTGTTAAATATTATTACTGGTTAATTAACAAAAGGATCAATGAAGGTTTGCCAGCCAGCCAGATAGACGGACACGGTTCACTCGTCTTAAAATGTCCTGAAACGAATTTGGTCTCTTAATTCGTTACTCTTTTTCTCATATCAAATTGAAGATTATCCCTTTTTGTGTATCTCTTAATTATCAATGTTACCTTTCCAATTTTCGGAAATAAATTGGTTTTATTGTCAACAAAAAGCTCAATGTCAATATCGACATCTCAGTACGAAACTTTACTTCAATTTTGATGAAAACTGGAAACAAATATTTATATAGTCCGCATTTAAATGCTGATGATTCGGAATGACGACCCTGACCCAAGTACTTTACTGTACACATGTAGCGAGTTTGCACATGTTCCTCGCTTCTACAACGTATGAGTTATATTATTTTTTTACTGATTTTATATTCATCATACGCACATCGTTCCATTATTGTGGGTTCAGATTTAATAACACAATGCAACAGCAAATCTGGTGGGGGGATGTAATTTCTAGTCATGAATAAGAATACTATAGGTCAGTATAGTAAAACCCACAAAGGGTTTGGCGTTCTCTGCAATTCTGCTGAATAATGAAATCACAAAACAATCCTCATGGGGTTTTACTATACTGGAGTAGTAACTTCACCCTGACTTGGAATTTCATAGAGTAGGAAAATTGCGTTCGTCGGAAAATATGAATAACTTATCACACAGTGTAATCATTTGAAGATTTCATTGCATTTGTATGACATCTACGCGCGACCGATGGTTCCGATGATGTATGAAACAAATATCTTGCTTAACATTTCATGAATAAGATATGAGGAAGCTTCTCACATTTCGAAGCCAGCGATGTAACCACTGCTCAAATAAAGCTAGAAAGAACGTCACCTTGTGATCTAAGCATCATACAACTCTCGGTGAAAGACACATCGGAGTAATTGCTATAAACTTGTATTTTGTTTGTAATGTCGAATGTATTTCTGACACAAGTAAGAAAAACGTATCCGTTTCTCATCAACAAAAACTTTTATAAATATGATAATTGTAAACAACATAATATTAAAGTGTGAACTTGTCTTTAGTGGTCTTTGGAAAGTGGTTCACATTTTTCTATAAGTTATTTTTAGTAAACAACATACGATTTATATATTTTTTTTACAATCCTGCCAATGTCTTCATGCACCGAACAAAAAGACTTCATAACAATGTTAGCCATAAATCTTTTGAACTTTACAATCACGAATCTTTGATTATGTGTGTGTGTTTGTTATGTTTTTTCTTAAATTTTTACAATGTTTCTCTTATACTGCAAAACAATGCCGTTCTACTGTTGTACTCGTATGTGTTTAACTTTATATTCTTCTTTCTGATGTCTATATGAACTTTGTACACCGACATAAAGAGTAACTCTTAGTCCTAGGAGAATGATGAATCCTTAAGTAGCAGTAAACTTTATGACACAACAATAACAACATTTTTATATGGATACATTGTATGCCACAAATGGAAGTGTTCGGAGTGAGAGTACTCTGCGAAAAGACTACTGGCGACCAGCCAATCGTACAAATACTATAATACATACTATACCTGTATGTATATGCAGGGATATCACTTAGTTAACGAAATGTGTCGATGTTACCTGATTGTACAGAGTATTCAGGTCATAAGGAGTATCTCTCTATCTCTCTGTGTGCTGTGGCGAGAAAAATTCAGGAAAACGTTGAAGGAAGGAAACTACTCGTCGCCAAACTGCTGTGCATTCCACACACAGACACATACAGGAAACCATAAAATGTACACGCAAAAACTTGGCTACATACATACAGGGAAAACGTTCGTATAAGCTTAGTACAAGTGTCTGGGATTGATGAACGGAAGAAGGGTATTACAGAAATAATATTATGATAGACATTGTCAGCATCACGCTAACCTTGTTAAAGTAAATTCTATAAAGTTTGCTGTGTATGTACATTGTGGGGGGCAGTGGAAATTTGTTGAAAGTAGAGGTAAATTTAAGTGAAACAGTACAACTGTAAGATGTCGCTTTTATTATTATATGCGGTAAAATCTAACAAAAACACTTTGGCATGTTAAATATATATTTGAATTGGGAAAAAGTAAAAACAGTCAGTGTACACAAGTTTCAAGAAAATACTTAAGTTCTAGGCACAAAACCGAAAAAATAGTCTACAAAAAAAATTCTTAAATCTTTTGTGCCTATAATAATACCCATCACCTAGTGCACGAATGGAGTGAACGGGTATATTCATTTCGTTCTACCATTTGTAACGCCCATAAGGGGGCCTGGTAGGTATGACAATATATAAATGATCGGCGACGAATTCTGAGTTGATTTAAAGTTGTCCGTCTGTCTGTCCCCGCGATTACAGCCGTAGTTAAAGAGATATCGAGCTTAAATTAAAAATGCAAGCTGTTATGCTCAAAGCGAAGGTTGAATTCTGAGGCGAATAAGATCTGTTAAAAGCAGTGGCAGTAGTAATAAAAATTTCCTCTATTTTGGAGTCTGCCTCCTGCGATTATACACGTAGTTCAAGAGCTATCGCGCTGAAAATTGGTATGTAAGCTTCTATCCTCTAAGCGGAGGTTATAGTTCTAAGATAATGAAGATGGGACCAAAACATCTCCCACCTTCCATACAAACTTCCCCTTTTTGGAGGTATCCGTCTGCCTTTCCCTGCGAAGTATAAGAAATATAGTGCTGAAATTTGATATGCGAGCTTTCAACCCCTATGGGGAGCATACGTTTTAAGATGAACAAGATCGTGCGCAAAGTACTTCTACCTCCCACACAATCTCCACATTTGTGGAGGTATACGTCTGTCCCCCCGATTAAAGTCATAGCTTCTATTATCTAAGCTAAGGTTAAGTTCAAAATATGACCAACAACCCACCTCACGCCACCTCAAACAAACCCTCTTTGGGGGTGTCCGTCTGTCTGTACCCCCGATTACAGTCGTAGTTTAAAAGGTATGGTATGTGATCTTCTATTCTCTTAGCGGAGATTTTGATCTGAATTGAGCAATATCGGAGGAAAACTAGTCCCACCTCCAATACAAACACCCCCTTTTTAGGGGTGTCCGTCTGTCTATGCTTATGATTACAATCTTAATTTAAGAGCTAGTAATTTGGTATACATGCTTCTATTCTATACATGATGGTTTTGAACTTTTTGCCACACAAAGTAATTTTTCGTACAAAAAAATTTACTTTTTGGTACCATAAATTTTACTTTTTCGTACAATAAATTGTACCTTATGGTACAATAAATGGTACTTATTGGTATAAGAAATTGTACTAATTGGTACCATAAATTTTACTTTTTGGTACTATAAATTGTACTATTGGTACAATAAATTTAAGTATTTGGTAACATAAATTGTACTTTTTCGTACTATAAAGTTTACTTTTTAGTGCTAAAAATTTTACTTTTTGGTACAATAAATTGTAGTTTTTGGTAAAATATAATGTACTTTTTGGTACATTTAATTATATAATTTGGTGCAATATAAGTATTCTTTACTAAAAAAAATTTAACTATATGGTACAATAAATTTTACTTTTTTTGGTAACATAAATTATACTTTTTTGTACAATAAATTGTACTATTTGGTAAAAGAAATTGTACTATTTGGTACAATAAATTGTAGCGTTTGGTACAACAAATTGTACTTTTTGGTACCTTAAATTTTACTTTTTCGTACAACAAATTGTACCTCATAGTACAGTAAATGGTACTTTTTGGTACAAGAAATTGTTCTAATTGGTACCATAAATTTAGCTTTTTAGTATTATAAATTGTACTATTGGTACAATAAATTGTAGTATTTGGTACCATTGTACTTTTTGGTACTATAAAGTTTACTGTTTGGTGCTATAAATTGTACTCTTTGGTACTATAAATTATACTTTTTGGTACAATAAATTGTAGTTTTTGGTAAAATTAATTGTACTTTTTGGTACATTAAATTATATAATTTGGTACAATATAAGTACTCTTTGCTACAAAAAAATGTAACTATATGGTACAATAAATTGTACTTTTTGGTAACATAAATTTTACTATTTAGTACCACATATTGTATTTTTGATACCATAAACTGTACTTTTTTGGTAATATAAATTATACTTTTTTGTACAATAAATTGTACTATTTGGTACAATAAATTGTAGCGTTTGGTACAACAAATTGTACTTTTTGGTCCCATAAATTTTACTTTTTCGTACATCAAATTGTAACTTATGATACAACAAATGGTACTTTTTGGTACAATGAATTGTACTAATTGGTACCATAAATTTTACTTTTTGGTATTATAAATTGTACTATTGGTACAATAAATTGCAGTATTTGTTACCATACATTGTACATTTTGGTACTATAAAGTTTATTGTTTGGTGCTATAAATTGTACTATTTGGTGCAACAAATTTTACTATTTTGTACAATAAATTGTTGTGTTTGGTACAATAAACTGTACTTTTTGTATACTAAAAGTAGTTTTTAGTCCAATAAAAGTACTCTTTGGTACTTTAAATCATGGTGCAATATAAATACTTTTGTTGTTGTAACAATAAATTGTATTTTTTAGCACAACAAATTTTATTTTTTAGTACAACAAATTTTACTTTTTAGAACTACAAATTTTAATTTTGGTACAATATACTGTACTTTTTAGTACTATAAATTCTACTATTTGGTACAATTAATTGTATTGCTAGGGACAACAAATTGTACTTTTTGGTATAATAAAATGTACACTAAATTTACTTTTTTGTACATTAAATCACACAATTTGGTACAGAAGAAGTACTTCTTGTTGTTGTTACAATAAATTGTACTTTTCAGTACAAAACATTTTACTTTTTAGTACTACAAATTTTACTTTTGGTACAGTAAACTGTACTTTTTGGTACTTTAAATTTTACTTAGTAGAAATAAATTGCTCTTTCTAGTACAACAAATTGTTCTATTTGGTACAATAAATTGTACTTTTGTGGCATAAAAAAGGTAGTTTCTGGTACAATAGAAATACTTTTTGGTACATGCAATCACACAATTTGGTAAAATATAAGTAGTTTTTGTTATTGTTACAGTAAATTGTATTTTTAGTACAACGAATTTTACTTTTTGGTACAATAAATTGTACTGGTTGGTAATAAATTGCACTTTCTGGTTGTAAATTGTACTATTTGGTACAATAAATTGTACTTTTTCGTATAATAAACGTAGTTTTTGGTACAATAAAAGTAATTTTTATTACAATAAATTCTAAAATTTGGTACAATATAAGTACTTTTTGTTGTTGTTACAATAAATTGTACTTTTTAGTACACAAAATTGACATTTTGGGTATCATAAATTTTACTTTTTGGTAAAATAAATTGTACTTTTTGGTACAATATATTATATATTTAGTACTATAAATTGTAATTTATGGCACAATACATTTTTATTTTTGGTACCATAAATTGTACATTTTGGTACAAAAATGTTTACTATTTTGTACAGTAAATTGTAGTGTTTGGTACTTTTTCGTATAATAAAAGTACCTTTTGGTACAACAAAAGTACTTCTTTGTACAACAAAAGTACTTCTTAGTACAACAAATATACTTTTTGGTACTTTAAATTATACAATTTGGTGCAGTATAAGTACTTTTTGTTGTTGTTATAATTACACCATCTGCACCATTTTTATACACTCACCCTATGTGGAAGAGGGTAAACCTCACTTGATCTGACCCAAAGATATAACACATAGACAGAGTTAATTATGACTTTAGGTTTCTTTGAACCAAATTCGATTTATGATTTTCTAAGTCGTTTAAGCAACGTCTGTCTGTCTGTCCGTCTGGTACGCGCAATAACTTTCGAAAGACGTAACCAATTGTTTTTCAACTTAGCATGGATTAATGTTTACCTAAAACTTCTTACGGGATTGCATATGAGCTACATGGCCACGGCTCTTTTGGTACCTTCTATACAAATGTACACCAACGCGATCGTGGCAAACATTAGTATTAAATAAAGCTATGACAGGATAAAGTTTTAGAGAAAAAATTTCTAGTGCAACCATGCCTCTTCTGGTACCTCCCATTCAACTGTACCATTCCGCCCAATTTAGAAATCAAGTTATTATATCAATATACCCAACACTATCGCGCACAAATTCTGTATTTAGTATAGCTATAAGAGGATAAGGATTCCAATATTACACTTATACTCACCATGCCAACACTCTTCGACTCCATTCAGATTCAAGATCTGCTCAATTTACTACCACTTTAACACCATCTATCCATCTTTGCGTCTACTTCCAGGAAATCTTTCATGAGCACTCAACACACTTGCGTATTTTGAAAGAACATCAAGATGCTGAGGCCTTAGTGAAATCAACGGTGCCGGAACGTTTGAAGAACAATTTGATGGCAAATTTCCGCAATGGCAGTCGCCATGCACCCTATTTTATCTGTGGCACACATGGCAGTGGCAAAAGTACCTTGATGACCGCACTGTATTTAGATGTGAAAAATTGGTTCCAACCCAATTGTCGAGTACATCGGGTAATACGCTTCGCCACAGCCACTCCGCGTTCAGCCTACAATTTAGAACTGTTGCGCGTCATATGTCAACAGCTATCAATCATTTACAATATACCAGAGGGTTATTTACCCAAGGATGCCTCCTTCGATCCGTTGTACATAAATAATTGGTTCCAGAATCTGCTGAGACGCATCGAAGATATGAATAATGATGTATTGTTTCTATTCATCGACGATTTGCATTTATTGAATCCTTTGGATTGTGATATTGTAGCGGCTTTATCTTGGCTACCCACCTCGTTGCCCTGGAACGTTCAGTTGATATGTTCGACCACAACGCCCGTGGAACAATTGAAATTTTCACCCATGCAAAGAGATCGCTTTAAGTCCACCGAATATCTGTTCGATTTAGGGGCAGAGGAAAATCGAACAGTGTTGCGTAACCAGTTGTCAGCAGACAATAAACAGAATTTTGTCGAATTTATAGAAAAGCAATTTGATCAATTAGAAGCTAAGTATGGACGCAAGGGTTTTGCTCGCCTAGCCTCTTATTTAACACTCTCAGAGTTTGGTCTCTCGGAAACGGAGCTGTTGGAGTTACTTATGCCAATCGATGATCCAGAGGCCCAAATTGAAACGGAACGAGGAAACTTTTGTTTTTCGTCCTTTAAGAAAATACACAAAGAGATGAGTAAGCATTGGCAGCAAGAAGAATAGCAAATAGCTATTATATAATATATTATTTTGTATTTAACTCTTAGGCCTCCTCCTACGCGACAAAATCATGTCCGCCAAAGTCCTTATCCAATGGCGTTATCCCTACTGCAAGCAGCTGGCCCGTCAACGTTATTTAGACTCGGATAGCATACGTTCAATGCACATTGCCATTGCCAATATATTCTTTCCCGCCGACAACGATGACCAAGACGATGAAAATGACGACGATGACAGCACCGACCGGGAGGACAGCGATGGCAAACAGTCCATAGTTAGTCAGACAACTATTAAAGATAAGGATACCTCATCGGCTGGCCGCAAATCGTCGGCTCATCCCAACGATGACACCTCCACATTCTACAATCCCATGGCTGCAGATGTATCCTATAGTATGCGTCACGTTGAGGAGAGTTGGCATCACTTAATGCGTTCCGATGACATGGACAAATTCAAACAGATTGCAGTGTGCAATTTTGATTTTCTATTGGCAGCGGTAAGTCGAAAGAAACATTTAAGATATTTTGAATTATGTCAAACAATGTAGCAGTGTAGCAATAAAAACTAGTGGTCATATTAAGAAACAACTAAACTTTGTACATACATTTTTATGACTAAATTATAATTCCCCCAAAAATTTCCATAAACTTTTCTACATCGGCAACATTAAATTGTTAAATTTATAGCTGAGCAATGAAAAGTGACCATAAAACGAGAGAAAAGTTTACACAAAAACCAACCAAAACATTAACTGCAACCACTGATGGTATGAACAGGGACAACAACAAAAAAAAACAACAACTTTGTAACTCAGTGTGAAACATTTTCCCATAGCGGCCATCATTCGTAGAGATACACAAATAGACTGCGAGTAATATAACTGATGAAGGACTGCAAAATTTATTTTGTATTTCATTTCATTTACTATTTTTTGAGAAGTGTACAAACATTTGTATAATTCATATATATGTGTGTGTGTGCATTGATGCTGGTGCCACTGAACTCTAGAATTCCAGTGTTTTTAATGGCACCTACAGTAGCTCCTTTGTACTTCTTAATTGGCAGCAGCAACAGAGATTCATCTGTCAGAAGCGCTTCGGTCGTAGATAGGTAGTCACACATAGTTAGTCGCGCCGTAGATAGTTAGCCATAACAAGCTTAGATAACAGCTCTTTCACCTGGTCCATCCAACGAAGTTTTGGTGGCCCCCTCCTGCGCCTCCCATTGACGAAGACCTTTCGAGCTGGAACATTTTCATCCATTCGTACAGCGTGTACAAGCCTGCGCATGAGTAAATTTCAACACGCTTGACTACATCGATGTCGTTGTACAGCTCATACAGCTCTTGATTCATTCGACGACGGTACTCGCCGTTATCGATGATGAGTCCAAATATTTTGCGTAGTATTTTTCTCTCGAAGACTACTAGAATAGATTGATCCGCTTGTGTCATTACACAGGATCTTGGATCAGAGTCTGGTTGAGTTGGATCTTTATTCTTCAAGAGAGGGCTTTGTCTTTAAAACGCTTGCTTAGCGCCTATTAGCGGCCGTGTGCGGTCAATAATTATCTCTTGACTTCCAGGCTGACACTATGATTATTTTACGGCAGAGCCAAGGTAGACAATATCATAGTTTTTGTTGTCAACGTTCACGCAGCGTTCCAGACGAGTAGACTAAGGTAACATCCCGCAATCCACGACCAATGATATATATATCATCGACATCGAAGAATCGATCTGCATTTTTTGCGTCTTCTCCAGAATTTGTCGTAGTGTGAATATCTGGTCGATTGTGGATTAACGGTCTAAAGCCACACTGATAAGGTCTTATCAGGCTCGCTAAAATGGGCTTTAGTCTTTTATATAACACACTAGACAGGACCTTGTATGCGATGGGTAAAAGGCTGATTCCGCGATAATTAGGACACACACATGGATTGCCTTTCTCAAGCATAGGACATAGAATACTCAGATTCCAATCATCGTGCATGCATTCCTTCAAAGAAATAGCGTTTATGAGCTAGAGCATGCACGTTGCTAGCTCATCGCCGCCATCTTTAAAAAGCTCTGCCGGTAGTCCATCGGCTCCCGCAGCTTTATTATTTTCAAGTCGTGCCATTGCCGTGCTGATCTCGTTTTGGATCGGTAGTGGACAATCTAGTGAGTGTCCGTGACCAGATTTTCGTCTATGTCCTTGGGGATCCCTGTTCCAAACCCTTTGCTTCATACCTTCGGTCTTCACCTCTATCCCTATAATTTTTGATATCCTGGCTCTCTCTATCCTTCCATAGACGCTTTTTGCTATTCTCATCATAACGATCCGTCACCGCATGAATAGCAATTGGCTGCTCTTTTGCCTTCTCGACAGACACTTCTCGACATTCATCATCGTACCAGGTCGATTTTTTGGGGTTTGTCTACAGTTATAACTGAATTAAACTGACCAAATTCAAATATCCTCCAATACCTGGTTATAAAAGAAATATTAATTTTCCAAAAAAAGGTAATTTTGTATAGGAGATACCAGAAAGGGTGGATCCATTCAGTCCATTTACAATCCCATTACTTCGTTTTGGAAAATAGTAATACTGGTAAATTTTCGTACCGATCAGTAAATGTTTACTTGAGTTATCGTGACCAGCAGTCAGTCAACCAGACAGACGGACAAACGAATTTGGTCTTAAGATACTTGGGGTCTAACTCGTCTCCTTTAATGCGTTACAATTTTTCTCGTATGAAATGATATAAACCATCATCAATAAGGGTGATGGTATAAATATAAAACGTGTTAATTCCCAACGCAACAAGCTACCCCATACTTCTTTCAAGACGTGTAAAGGGAAATTTAGTTTTTTTAAGTAAGTTGTATTTTAAGTAATGTGAAATGTATTAATATTCACCTTATGAGACCACCGAGTCTCATATACATTTCGGGATGTTACAAGACATGATAAAAGACCTCATCTAACCGGTAGTGAGGAAAATTTTGCGGCCGTAGCGAAAAGTGTGGCTATCAACGACGACCTATTGATTCAATGCCGTGCACAGCATCAGGTTCTCTTGTTTTACAACAACTTGTCAAATTTTACGCTAGGGTTTTGGTTAAATAGCTTACAAGAAGCCACTTCTTTTAAAATTTAAACCACTAGTTTATCGTCCTAATGAAATTTCGATTATTTGCAATGCGTTCGCCAAGAAACAAAATTACCGCGTTTGGGCCGGTGAGGAACCTGAAGATGTTCTAGAAATACTGCTATGTCCACAAAAAAATCAATTCAGTTCAATTCCCGGCCGGGGCACTGGCAAATCAACATCGATAAAAAAAAAAATACTTTACAAATACTTTCGAGTTCCCCAGCCAACAAAACTCATCCTAGATTCTCCCACTACAAAAATCAAGATTGCGCAAGGATCAAGGAAATTATTTATCAACATCGTATATTAATTAACAAGCCAGCTGGCGCCATTTTTGGTGGAATTTGGCGGTTAAAACTCAACAACAACACCTAACAATCCTTGACACAAACCTTGTTATCTAACAAGGAACGAAACAGAGTTCCCAACAATGATCGTATTATAATGGGATTATATGCCCGATCGAGTGCGGATAAATTGAAAATCGATATAAAGAATTATCACCCCAGCTACTTCCACCAGCTGTTACAACAACAACAACAGCAACCATTACGTAGTCGCCGATGTCAGCTATATTTAGTAGCAATCAGTGATGATTCTCTCGCTTTTATTTACAAAGTAAGGGAAGATGTCAGTAAGTTCAATTTCGGTTAAAATAACATTGTAAACGTAGTTTTATACTAGCTTGATAACACGCTTGATTACGAAGTAAGTGACGATGTCAGTAGGTGTCATTACAATAGCATTGTAATCGGAGTTATAATGAGTGGACGATGTTTTTTACATTGCACACGCATTACATTCTAAGTACTTAGATCCTCGCTAACAATGTCATACTGATGTCATGGATTTCATTTACCGCTGGATACCTCTCTCTACCCACTCTTAGTATTTTTTCGCTCACACAAGTATACACAAAATAAACTCGACGCACAAGAAGTTAAAAGCCAGCCAGACTCAACTTAATGACGATGTTTTTTTTGGCTAAGATAATCACCATTAAGATCATCGTTTTTGATCGTTCTTACATGTATATTCCCATACTTTACGGAATAGCAATATAAATTTGACAAATACAACAAACACCCAACATTACCAACACTTGTAGCTACATGTGCTGGGTTCACCTATACTTGGGTATACACATACACGAGTGAGTGCGGTTGTGGGTATGGTTTGATCGTTTACTCTTCACATATTTACATGTTTTTACACTTATAAATCAACAGTACTCTTAGTACTGTTGAAATCGCATTTATATTATAATCATAATCCTATTCCCCGTAGGTGCCTAAAACTGTCTTTCATTAGCATTTTTTTTTTGTAATTGCAAACGTAGATGGATGTTACACCACTACCACAAAAGTTTCTAATTAAATTTAGACAACCTACTCATGATAAATATTTTGCACAAGATGTTGTGCTCTCCGTTGCCTGAGCGTTTGATGTTCAGTGGGGCTAAGAGGAAAGAAGATTTAAGTGCGTGATTAATATTCCAAATTTGAAATGTTTCTGTAATTATTATTAATAACGTGAAAAATGCCGCACTTGTCTACAATTCCATATAATTCATTTTAACGTCAAAAATATATCTCATTCATATTCATTTGTTATGACAACGTGAAATACACATTTTGCAGCGGGGGATGATACACACAGACAGCAATGAAGTATTTGAAAAAAAAAAACAAATAAATAAAAGCAAAAATGCAAAATAATATTACAGTTGTGCAAGTATTTGTATAACAGTGCGTTAAAAAAGAAACTTGGATCCAGATTTAATACTTACTTACTTACTTACTTAGCTGGTACTTCTAGGCAATCCCAGTGGATTATATACCGCACGTAGAAAAATATTATAGGCGCCTCGATCTTCTGCGCTTCTTCTCCAGTTAGTCACACCGAGTTCTGTAAGGTTCTCAGTAACCTGGTCTTTCCAACGGAGTTTAGGTCGCCCTCTTCTGCGCCATCCATCGAGTTCATTGTCGAAGACTTTTCGAGCTGGAGCATTTTCGTCCATGCGTACAACATGACCTAGCCAACGCAACCGTTGCACCTTAATGCGTTTGACCACGTCAATGTCAGTGTACAGCTCGTACAGCTCATGATTCATACGTCGTCGATACTCTCCGTTAACGATGATGGGCCCAAATATTTTACGGAGAATTTTTCTCTCGAATACCGCCAGAACCGATTCACCCGCTTGTGTCATAACCCAAGATTCTTGAGTTTTGTTCGTCGAGAGAGGGATCTGTCATTGAATTGCTTGCTTAGTCCGTAGTAGCATTTATTTGCAAGCAGGATTCTTCTCCGGATTTCTAGGCTGACATTATTTGCTTTATTGATGGCGGATCCTAGGTAGACAAAGTTATCTACCACCTCGAAATTATAGTTGTCAACGTTCACGCAGTTTCCCAAACGAGTAGATTCTTTGTTCGTTGAAACTAATAACTTCGTTTTGTCCTCGTTCACCGTTAGGCCCATTTTCGCTGATTCCTTCTGTATACCTGAGAAGGCTGCAGTCACATCCCGCAGTTTTCGACCGATGATGTCTACGTCATCAGCGTACGCGAGTAGCATGTGGCTTTTGTTGAATATAGTGCCACTCGTGTTTACTGCAGCTTTTCTCATTATCATCTCCATCACAATGTTGAAGAGATCGCACGATAGGCCGTCGCCTTGTTTTAGGCCTCGTCTGGTATAGAATGGCTCCGTAAGGTCCTTGCCAATCTTCACTGAAGACTTCGTGTCAGTCAGCGTCATTCCGCAAAGACGTATCAGCTTCGCTGGAATACCAAACTCAGCCATGGCTTCAAGTAATTTCTGCCGTATCGGGCTGTCGAAGGCAGCTTTATATAGACAAAAAGATCTGTTTCTCTTGGGTCTTTTCCAGGATTTGCCGAAGTGTGAAAATCTGGTCAGTTGTTGATTTTCCAGGTCTAAAGCCACACTGATAAGGCCCGATCAGGTTGGATAACACTGGCTTTAGTCTTTCACATAGCACACTCGACAGGACCTTATATGCGATGGGTAAAAGGCTGATCCCGCGGTAGTTGGAGCACACATTTGGATGACCTTTTTTCAGCACAGGACATAATACGCTTACATTCCAATCGTCGGGCATGCACTCTATAAGCCAAACCGTGCGCAGGAGCAGGTGCATGCTCGTTATCAGCTCCTCGCCACCGGACTTGAAGAGCTCTGCGGGAAGACCGTCGGCACCGGCTGCTTTGTTGTTTTTCAGCCGCGATATTGCTCTTCTTACCTCGGCTTGACTTGGTGGTAGGCAATCTAAGCCGTCGTCGACAATTGGCGTGATAACTTCACGTCCGCTGCCTTCTGGAACCAGCAGTTGCTGGAAGTGTTCTCTCCAAATGTGCAGCACACTTTGCGTATCCGTGACCAGATTTCCATCACTGTCCTTACAGGTGGGGAGACCATTACCGTATCCATTTACTCTTACTTTCTGGTAAAATTTTCGGGCCTCACCTCTATCCCTGTATCGCTCTATATCCTCGTTTTCCCGTTCCTTCATCTGACGTTTTTTTCGCCTAAATGGCTGTCTCACCCGTTTTACTTTCTCCTTATGCCGTTCCCTAACAGCACGGGTTACAATTGGCTGTAGCGTTGCCCTATAAGCAGCATCCTGTTCCTCAGACGCTATGCGACATTCTTCATCGTACAAGGATTCGTCTGAGCGCCGCTTTTCATATCCTAGCACGGTTGTTGCGGCGGTTGCCATGGAATGCGCAATATGCTGCCACTGTGTATCGGGAACGTCAGAAGTAGAGGCGTTGTGTCGTAAAAAGTTGGGAGAGCTGGTTGGAGTAGGCAGTAGCTATCTCTGGGGTTTGCAGCTTCGCGATGTCAAGCTTTCTTTGTGTTTGGTTACGTGCGTTTTTCGCTCTGCCCAATCTTGTGCGCACCTTGGCTGCAACCAGGTAATGATCCGAGCCAATATTAGCACCACGGATCACACGCACGTCCATGACACTAGATGCGTGCCTGCAATCAATTACCACATGATCAATTTGATTTTTGGTGTTTTGATCGGGGGATAGCCAAGTTGCCCTGTGGGTATCTTTGTGCTGGAATCTGGTTTCACTCACTACCATGTTCCTTCCCGCTGCGAAGCTTACCAGCCTAAACCCGTTGTCTGACGTGTCGGTATGCAGGCTGAATTTACAGATCGATGGACCAGGAACATCTTCCCTTCCTATGTTTGCATTAAAATCTCCCAGAACAATTTTAATGTCGTGGCCAGGGCAGCGGTCGTATGTTTCCTCTAGGCGCTCGTAAAATGCATCTTTGATCTCATCGTCTTTATCTTCCGTCGGGGCGTGTACACGAATCAGCGTAATGTAAAAATATTTCGCCCGTATGCGAATGGTGGCTATTCGGTCACTTACAGGATTAAACCGCGAGAAACCAGGTGTCGAAGTCTCTTGCCGACTATGAAACCACATCCAAATTCGTGTCTTTCTGCATGGCAGCTGTGAAAGATCTCACAGTTCTTTCGTCGTGTGCATCCCTGTCCCGTCCATCTCATTTCCTGTATGGCGGTGATGTCAGCCTTGTATTTGTCGAGGACATCCGCCAGTTGGATAGAGGCACCATCTCTGTAAAGTGTTCGGACATTCCAGGTGCATATCCTCAAATCATGGTCCTTATATCGTTTGCGGGGGTCGTTAACATTTGGGGGTGTTCTTGTTTTATTTATTCTCCGTGTTTTCATAATAAATTTTGTTTAAGGAGAGTGGCTTATTAGGCCACCGCTCCCGATCCTAGTTTTTTGGGGCTGCCAAAGCTACTAGAAGAGCCTGTGTTGAGCTTCAGTAAATTCTGTTACCTACTTCCTAAGACGCATCGGTGGTAGCATGCCGATTAGATTACTCAACGTTTCGCCTTCTAACTTTAGCTAACTTTTAAGCGGTTGCTTTAAAGTCATTGCCCAGGGAATACTTGGTCTAAGACCGGAAGTAGTAAGCTGCTTGGACAGTGCCGCAAAGGAATCGATTCTGGTCACTCCCAAGTGAGTGACAATCAGTAACTTTCAGCCTCTGGGCAAAGTCCCATTTTATAGTTTACTCTGAAATAAATTTGTACAACTCACCAGTGGTAATGAATGTTCTTTCTCATCCAACCGAGTGTTGTGTTGCCTAGAATACATCTGCAATATTCTAGCAGAAGGGCATATTTACGAGTATTTTGCTGTAACAACCCCAACTGAAATGTGAATTATTTCAGTGGGTATCATTAAAACTATGATGCGATATTAAAATCGTATATTTCTTTACGTAATTTTTTTATATAATTCTTTTATTTTATTTAGTTGTTTTTATTTGATACAAAATAATCATAATAAAAAAAACGAATTCAACTATAGTAGTGAATTTCACCAACATATGTAATAAATCTGTAACGATTTCTTGCACATTTACATATAAATGCTTGTCAGTCTGTCTGCACTGTATGTGTGTGTGTATGTAGCTGCGCTTATACATGAATGCATTTACGAGTTGCCATATAGATATCCTCTTAGGTATTTATGTTTCGTAAGGATCCTGGTACTTCTTGCATGTTTGGCACAATTTTAAATTACTTTTAACCACAGAGGCAAATGAAAATGTGGAATGACTTCATGCCATCACGTTGCCATGTATTGCATGTGATATGTATGTGAGAGCAGTGCATACACGTGTGCGTGTGTACAAGTCGTGCATTTCATATTTTCAAAGGATAATATATAGTACGTATGTATGTGTGGCATCTGCCAACACACATGTACATAAATGCATTTGCTGTTGCTGTTGCTGTTGTTGTAGTCGTAAAAAGTTTAAGTGTTTTGTGGATTTCTTCATTTTGCCATTTTTTTCATTGCTCTTGCCAATGGCAAGCTAGTGGGTGGGGGTGGGGCGGGAGGGTTGAAATGGAAGGGATAGCGTTATAGAAATTGCTTTTGGCCCTGACAAACGCGATGAGTAGAAACATTGAGAAGAAAATAAGATTTGGTTATTACTTTACCTTATGTAATGGTATTGCGGTTGAATGCAGGTTACATATACATGCTGACAGTTAAACCTTGAAAATCTGTTTTAGTTGCACACTTAAATATTCCAAAAAAAACTGGTTAGAACTAGTTGACCAGAGTATGAGCATTCTATATACTAAACAGTATAGAATTTGAAGTCACGTGAACTGACTGATTAATACCCACACGATATGCATGACATTGTTTAACTCTAGAGTAATGAAATTAAGCGATGTTTAAATTATTTTAATGATATAATACCAATTCCTGCTTGTGCAACTTATACGATGGGAAATAGAATTTTCAGTCTAACTATACCTTGTGCAATATTTCAAGAATATGCAATATTCATTGTAATTACAAAGAAAGATTTAACTGTAAAACTTTGAGAGTAATTTTGGTCATTTGTATGGAAGGTACTGCACTGTGCAACGGTGAGAAATTCCAAGTCAGGCTCAAGGTACTAGGTCAGTATAGTAAAATTAGCTTATCTTGATGTTGGTTCGCTTAGTGTTTTTTTTTTTTGCTAAAGCTCTAGAACCAATGTTGATGTCTCATTACAATTTTCAGCAGGTTTGTAGAGAACGCCAAACCCTTTGAGTGTTTTACCTTCATACTGACATGGTAATTTGTGTAATTTCTTAAACTCCAGATTGGCTCTTGCGCTGTGTTATTAATTCCAATAAACCCAATATTGGAATTATGTGCGTACGATTAATATAAAATTCGCGTAAAATTTATATTACTCATATGTAGTATCGGGTAATTGGAAAATTTGTATTCGTAAGTCAACGTTGAATCTAGGTTTGCATTGTGCAAAATTTGACTAAATTCATTGTGCTAACAAAGATTTGCCTGTAAAACTATGCGGGTGATTTTAGTCATTACTATGGTAGGTACCCAAGGAGGAGTAGCAAATAATTCGGTTTTCTGCGATTATGCCTTATATTACAAGATAATCAAACTGACCAACTGCAAATATCCTGCAGTTTTCTTGTTCGAATGTTACAATGTCCAACATTTTCGGGGTCATTGTCTGGGATGGTAGAAATTCCAAGTCGGGGTCAAGGTAAGAGGCCAGTACAGTAAAAATCCCATGACCTTTAATATATTTTTTTTTCATGATGATTTTGATTTTGATCATGATGACTTTACTATCAGTCACAGAAGACACAAGAGATCCTAGCTATGGCATAATGTGTAAATTCATACCTCCAAAGTCATATTAAAGTGACGTGTCCCCTTTATATATATGAGTTAGAACTAGGACCGGTCCATACCCACCAGGGACCAGTCACGGAACCAGTTCTGTGTTAGTTTGTTTTACCGTAGGGAGATTTCTAAAATAATTTACATCGATTTCAATAATATAAAACAGAAAATAGGTTATAACCGTTTCAATGAACTTAAACACGCGTTCGACATTGAACAGATGAGACAGCCTACATATAGACAGAAATTTGGAGTTATGGCGGAATATTTTACAAAAAAAGGCTGTGAGTGACAATATTTTTTTAAAGACTGTTCAAAAAAATTCGTCCAACTTAGTTTTTTTTTTCACTACATAAGGAAAAAATTTTAAATATCAAATAAAAATTCCTTTGGGCGTTATACTGTACTGACCTTGTACCTTTATCCTGACTTGGAATTTCTCAACCCCCAGATTGGCTGTTGCACGATGAGGGTGTGATAACATCCGCATCAAATTAAAAATACTCATACGTTGCACATACACATGAAACGAGTACCATATGCAAACTCGCTACATATATACAGCACAGCTCTATGGTCAGGTTCGCCATTCAATATCATTAGCAGAGACTTATCACAGATAAGACAACCATATTGGAATGATGTGTGTATGACTAATATGTATTCCGCTTAAAATTAATATTACTTATACATTGTTCATGCATATGCATGTAGCGAGTACCACATGCAAACTCGCTACATGTGTAAGTACAGTTTTAGGACATTAAGCAGTTTTTTACTTATCACAGATAAGACAACCTTGTTGGTATGACGTGCGTATGATTAATATAAAATCTGCATAAAATTAATATTACTCATACGTTGTACATGCATATGTATGTAGCGAGTACCATATGTAAACATGTAACATATGTAAACTCGCTACATATGTACAGTACGTTTAATTTAGTTGGCTCCTCATTCAATTTCATCAGCAAAGCCTAGTGTTCTACTTATCAGAGATAAGACAGCCTATGTGTGGCCAGAAATTTGAAGTTGTTGGGGATATTTTAAAAAAAAAAAGAGATAAATGACAATTCATTGAATATTTCTTTCGATTCTTCCAGCTTAATTTTTTACACCGATATGTATATTAATAAATATTATTTACAATTATGCTAAATAATGAAATCAGAAATCATCAGTGGTTCTTGAGTAATAGCTAAAAAACTAAACGAACATACAGCGAGATAAGGAAAAAATTAAAAATAAATAATATCATGCAACAAAAGTTTCTGCTGGGAACGCCAAACCCTTTGGGGTCTTTTCTATACTAACCTTGTACCTTCACATTGACTTGAAATTTCTCACTCCCCAGACTAGTTGTGGCGCTGTGATATTAAACCATGAATCCACAATATTGGAACGATGTGGATATGAATTATAAAAAGTCTGCATAAAATTAATATTACTCATACGTTGCACTTACATATGAAGCGAGTACCATATGCAGCGTCGCTACATTTATACAGTACAGCTCTAACGTCAGGATCGCGTTTCAATATCATCACCAAAGACCAGTTTTCTGGTTATTACAGATAAAACACCTATACTGAAACGGTGTGCGTATGATTAATATTAAATCCACCAAAAATTAATATTACTTATACGTTTAACATATATATGTAGCGAGTACCATATGTAATCTCGCTACACATGTACAGTAGGGCGTTTCACCGAATGGGTTTTTTGCGATTTTTGCAACTCTTGAAGCGGAATATTAAGGCTTGTGATCTAAATGAATTTCGAAAAATTTTTTGGATTTTTTGAAGATGGGTATGGGGTCGCTGAAATCGATTTTATCAAAAAAATTAGGTTATGGAGAAAAAATTTGTATATTATTTTTTTCTGGTGCTTTTTGTTCACACAACTAAACGATTCTCTTAGTAAGCATCCGATCCCACGACAAAAAAATTATTAGTGTGAAAAATTATTATATTATGGACCACTTTGATAGTCTTAAAAGTGAAAAATTATTTTTCCTAGATTTCAAACCTCGATAACTTGAAAAGTTTTCAACATTTTTTCAAGATGTAAAATGCGTTGGAAAGGTCTTTAAATTACCTTTCATTCGGTACATTGATTTATTTTTACTTGTAGGAAAAATATAAGAAAAAAAATTAAAATTTGAGAAATTTTTTTTTTTATTAATCAAATTTTATGAAAGTTAAAAGAATTTCATTATGTTTCGTTCTTGGTTAAGTAAAAAAAACCTCTAAAATACATTGCTTTAATAAAAATATCAAAAACTTAATTCATCAATATATTTGTATTCCCATCCAAAATCAAAAGATATTAAATAAACAAAATCAACATATTTAATGAACAAATTAAAATTAAAAAGTAAATTTGTATCTAAAATTACAATACATTAACCATTAAATGTGGAACAACTGTGGAAGTATTTTCAAATTGGTTTCTTAAGAGCTTTTTCAATGACATTTTTGTTAACATTAGATATAATTTTTTGATTGTTATCAACTCTAATCAATAAGTTTTGAAAATCATCCTCATTCTTTGTAATTTTTTTGTTATATATTGTAGCCGACGCCACGCCTCTTTCTGATAAATCATTCACAACACATAGTTTTTCTAGCTTTTTCTTTGAAGAAACAAAATCATCATCATTTTCCCATAAAAGTGTATCTTTCGAATAAAAGGAAGTGGGCGACTTTAATTCATCAAAAACCCTTTTACTGTTTGAGGTTACAAAATTATGCATTATGAATTTTGTTACATTTTAAAAAGGGTCTATTTCAAATATTTTAAAATTCAAATAGTGTGAATTTAAAAATAAAAAAGAATTTTTTTTGTCTATTTTTTATTTTTTGCAACATTTTTCTCAAGTAAGATATAAACTTGTATATACCAAAATAAAGGTATCTAAATTATCTTTCTAACGCATTTTACATCTTGAAAAAATTTTGAAAACTTTTCAAGTTATCGAGGTTTGAAATCTAGGAAAAATAATTTTTCACTTTTAAGACTATCAAAGTGGTCCATAATATAATAATTTTTCACACTAATAATTTTTTTGTCGTGGGATCGGATGCTTACTAAGAGAATCGTTTAGTTGTGTGAACAAAAAGCACCAGAAAAAAATAATATACAAATTTTTTCTCCATAACCTCATTTTTTTGATAAAATCGATTTCAGCGACCCCATACCCATCTTCAAAAAATCCCAAAAAATTTTCGAAATTCTTTTAGATCACAAGCTTTAATATTCCGCTTCAAGAGTTGCATAATTTTTTTAGTGAAACGCCCTAATGTACAGTACAGTGCTTGAGTCAGAGTCGTCATTTAATATCATCAGCAATGACCAGTGTTTTACTTATCACAGCTGAGACAGCCTATATATGGCCAGAAATTTGGAGATATTGAAAAAAAACTTATAAAAAAATGGCGAAAAATAAAATTTTTTGAAGAATTAATTTGACAAAATTATTTATTTAAGACTTAGCTACAATAAATGCTGAAGAAAGAAATGACAATTTTACTATCCTGCGTTAGTACATCTGACTTGACTCGAGCTCTTCACCCCCCAGATTGGCTGTGTTATATCATATCTACTGACCTAGCACCTTCACGGAACTGACTTGGAAATTGTACTGTGTTATTAAACTACCCAGACGTTGCACATATATATATATATATAGCGAGTACCATATGCAAACTCGCTACAAATGTACAGTACAGTATATAGGTTAGGGTCTTCATTCAATAGATGTATGTAGCGAGGACCATATGCAAACTCGATACATATGTTTAGTACGGTTATTGGGTCAGGCTCCTCAATTAATACCATCATCAATGACCAGTTTTCTACTTATCTCAGAAAAGACAGTCATATTGGAATGATGCGGATATGATTTACATAAAATTCGCATACAATTAATATTACTCATACGTTGTGCATATATATACAAACTCGCTACATATGTTCCGTACAGTTTTGGGTCAGAGTCGTCATTCCATATCAAAAGTAGCATTGGGTTTTCTACTTATCACAGATACGAAAACCTATATATGGCAAGAAATTTAGTCTAAGTGAAAAATTAAACGAACAAACATCAGGATAAGGCAAGATCCTGAAAACGCCAAACACTTTGGAAGTTTTACTATACTAACCTAGTACCTTGACCCTGACTTGGAAGTTGAATCCCGAAATACTATGAGATGATCTTTTATAAGATTAAACTCCAGCAGTTGTCTGCCATCCTATGTGAGTCCCATCATTTGTAAGTCCCACCTTGCCTGATAACGGCCTTTCATTGTCCGAAAATCCTTATGAAGTCTTTCACCCTGCTTCTCACTAAAATCACTTAGAATTCTTGGGAATCAGTCTACATTCGATGCAAGAAGTGGATTTTGCGTTGTACTCTACTTCTTGCAAGTTCTAAAGATTGTACTTAATAGGCTCTACAAGATCAGATTTATGTTTGCATAAAAAAAATAATTCCAAGTTTTAGATTCGACAAAAATAAAGGATCTTTCACGAGTTGCCTAATCTGAGGCCCATCAATAATACCAGCTTTTAATTTGTCTGTACTTAATCCTGGAAACTTATGTGACAAAAAAATGGTTGAAATTAGTTACCTAAAACTCAAATACAAAAACTGTTGCCGTATTTAAAAAATGTGCGTCAGTTAAAAAAAAATCTCAGGAAACATTAAATTTTTTCCATTTTGTTGCCCTGTGGTGTATACTGTGACGCCCGTTACTCATTTTTACAAGTCCAAATTAATTTTTCACAGTTTCATCTCTCAATATAAAATTCAAAATGTTCCTCTTCCGAACTTTAATTTAAGTCCCATTCAATATTTTAAATCCCTAGCGATCTGAGAACAAACGCATTGTTATCGTCATTTACCCCCTTTTCGCAACTTTAGTTAAAATGCGGCAAAAACCAAATCTCTTCACTTAAATTGCATTCAACATCCCGCCATAAGAGCAGCACCCAGTGAATTTCCTGAATTGCATTTAAATGCTGCTGCAACTGGAACAATCAAATAGTCAGCCAGTCCCATAGTGATAAATGATGCAGCAAAAGTTGAACATAATTACGCTGACAACAATAGCTGCAATGAGCTTAAAGACAACAACAGCAGCAGGCCACGATGTTTCGTCAACAAATGTCTATCTACTGTTGCTGTGCTATGAGCAAGGCAGGCAGGCAGTCAGGCAGGAAAACAATATCACTCTGTTGCACACAAAATGTCCAAGTGTTGACAAAACAATAAACTGCATTAAATGACTTAACGAACTGTATGTTTGCATTAAAAGGCAATAGCAACAGCAACAGTATAAACTTGGCATTTTGTTTGCAAAATCCTCAGTGGATAGATGGGCAAGACTCCAACCAACCGTTGCATTGTGGCTGTGCATGATAAGTGCAGCAACGAATTCTCACCGCCCGCTGTCATTCATCACTTCATAAACAGTAACTCAATGATTATACGAATAACACAGGATATCAGTGAAAACGATGAGTGGGCGTATACTTGTAATAAACTGCGCGCAAAATGTCAGCGAAAGATAATAAATTTTCCAAGCTGCAACTTACCCTCCTCGACAGAACGATTACTCAGTGTCATTTGCAAAATTGTACTGCGTATCATAAGAGTCATTTTCAATATAATCGACCATCTAAAAATGATGAAGTTTCAAATGTGTAAGAAAACGATTGTAGGCGGTGCTAAGTTGGCACATAGCGAATATTGATGTTATCGCTTAGTTTTTCAGCTAACACTTAAGATGATGATTTCTCATATCATTCTTCAGCAGAATTGTACTGAAAAAAATCAATTTGGAATAAATTTATCGAACAAAATCTTTTATAAAATTTCCCCCATAACACCAAATTTCTGGCCATATATAGGCTGTCTTATCTGTGAAAAGTAGAAAACTGGTCAATATCGTAGAACTGTACATATGTGGCGAGTTTACATATGGTAATCGCAATATATGTATGTCCAACGTAAGAGTAATATTTATTTTCTAATATATATACATCATACGTATATCATTTCTATATGGCTATCTTTTCTGGGATATGTAGAAAACGGTTCAATGCTGATGATCCCTGACCTGACCCTAGAACTATACTGTAGAATTATACTGTAGTTCTACTGCAGTTTGCATATGATACTCGATACATATGTGTGTGTGTGTCTGTGCGTGTGTGTGTGTGTGTGATCAACGTATGAGTAATATTAATTTTATGCGGATTTCTTATTACTCATATGCACATTCAATAATGTTGTTTACAGTTCAATAACACAACGTTTGTTGATTTGGTACTTCTAGTAAACCCCCCAAAGATTTGGTGTTCCCTACAATTCTGCTGAAGAATGAAATGAAAAATCAATATATTAATATATCCATGTAAAATATCAAGTGGACTAATTTTATTGAATGAAGTTTTCAAAAACTTGTCATGTCTATAAAATTTCCTCCATAACTCCCAGTTTTTGGATGTCATCTGTGATAAGTTGACAATTGGTCATTGCTGATGATATTGAATGGCAACCCTGACCGTAGTACTGTATTGGACATATATAGCGAGTTTACATTTTGTACAACGTATGAGTAATATTAATGTTGTGCGGATTTTATATTAATCATACGCACCAATATTATGGATTTTTGGTATAATAATAATAAAAATTATTAGAAGATTTCATTCGATAAATTTTGTCCAATTTGATATTTTACATGTATAAATTAATATATTCAAATTATTTATTGAAGCCTTAGCTACAGTTTGCTGAAGGTTGCTATGAGAAATTAGCAATGTTTCTGTAGAAACAGAGTCTTTTAACAGAACAACTATATGAAAAATATCATCCGAAAAACATTTGCCATATAATAATTGTTACCCTTCAGACACTTTCCTTTGTGTAATTTTATTCATTGCATTATTTCAATTTGATAAATATTTCTTTCATTTTCTTGTGGTAAATTCTTTACGACATGACTCATACATACAATTCACTGTCACAATGCACAAATGCACAGTAAAGATGGGACACGGTCCCATACACTTTTCTTGAACATTCTGCTCTGATAATATTTGTAGTGAAACGAAGACAATTTGTCTTAACAATTAGGAAACTATGCGTTGTTGAATAATGACAGACAACGATAAGAGATGCATATTAAGTGCAACTTGAGACAGAGCTCGGAAAGAGGTCCTTCTATTCAATGACAACATGGTCATGGATAGCATCGGGTGGGTTCATTCATCATTTGTGTGACACTTGACGAAGGAGGAGCAGCAGCGTTCTTTGTTTGTTTGAGTGAATACTCAAGTCGTTTTAGCTGGCTATTGTAATTGCATTGGCAAATGTGAAAATTAAATGAGCTTCTCTTGAATTTCAAGTCATTTCATTTAAGTTATTAATAATAGATAACATTTTGCATAAATTTAATAGGGTATTTGAATTTAAGAACTATATTGTAGAATTTCAATTGGTTAACATTGGTATGTTAAAGTACATTTATCGGATATATAGATATTGTGTGGTTGGATGGAAGCATTTGAGTCCAATTTAACTATGTTGCTTAAATAGTAATATGTAAGTTAAATACACAATGCAACAGTCAATATTAGGGGGGGGGGTGAGCAATTCCAAGTCAGGCTGAAGGTACTAGGTCAGTATATGAAACCCCCAAAGGGTTTGGCGTTCTTAGGCCAAACTTTTTGTTTAATTTTGTATTTTTCCTTATCTTTGTGTTTGTTCGCTTAGTTGTTCAACTATTACTTAAGAACCATTGATGAATTGCCAATTCATTCTCTAGTAGAAATGTATCAAAGGCTTAAATAAATAATTTCTTCTAATATTCTAATACATCCATGTAAAAAAATCAAGTTGAACTAAATATATCGACTGAAATCTTCAAAAAATAAAAATTTCATGTATCACCTCTTTCAAAAATTATTCCCAAATACTCAAAATTTCTGGCCATATATAGGCTGTCTCATTTGTGATAAGCAACACACTTTATATTAATGATGATATTATTATTGACCACCCTGACCCAAGTGCTGTACTGTAAATATGTAACGAGTTTGCATATGGTACTCGATACATATGAATGCACAACGTATGGGTAATATTATTTTGTGCGAATTTTATATTAATCATACGCAAATTGTTGCAATATTGTGGATCTATGGTATAATAACACAGTGCAACATCCATTCAGAAAAAATTCAGAGAAATTCCAAGTCAGGGTGAAGGATCTATGTCAATACAGTATAATCCCCAAAGTGATTTTTATTTGACAGTTTACATATTTTCCTTATCTTGATGGTTGTTCTTTTAGATTTTCGGGTACAACTCAAGAACCATTGATGATCTCTCATATTATTCTTCAGCAGAATTGTACAGAAAAAAAATTAATTTGGACTAAATTTATCGGAAAAAATCTTTAAAAATTTTCATTTATCGCCTTTTTTATAAAATTTCTCCCATAACTCCAAATTTCTGGCCATATATAGGTTGTCTTATCTGTGATAAGAAGAAAACTGGTCAATACCCTAGAACTGTACATATGTGACGGTCCGGAAGGCCTGTCGTCGGAAATTGCGATAAAATCGCTGAATTGATCGAAAGAGACCGGCATAGTAGCAGCCGTAGCATCGGCCAAGAGCTGGGCATGAGTCATCAAACCGTTATAAACCATTTGAAGAAGCTTGGATTCAAAAAGAAGCTAGATGTATGGGTGCCATACGACTTGACGCAAAAAAGCATTTTTGCCCGTATGGATGCATGCGAATCGCTTCTGAATCGCAACAAAATCGACCCGTTTTTGAAGCGGATGGTGACTGGCGATGAAAAGTGGGTCACTTACGACAACGTGAAGCGCAAACGGTTGTGGTCGAAAAGCGGTGAAGCTGCCCAGACGGTGGCCAAGCCTGGATTGACGGCCAGGAAGGTACTTCTGTGTGTTTGGTGGGATTGGCAGGGAATCATCCACTATGAGCTGCTCCCCTATGGCCAAACGCTCAATTCGGACCTGTACTGCCAACAACTGGACCGCTTGAATGCAGCACTCATGCAGAAGAGGCCATCTTTGATCAACAGAGGCCGAATTGTCTTCCATCAGGACAACGCCAGGCCAAACACATCTTTGGTGACGCGCCAGAAGCTCCGGGAGCTCGGATGGGAGATTCTTTTGCATTAACCGTAGCCATGTACATCATACGTACATCATTTCTATATGGCTATCTTTTCTGGGATATGTAGAAAACGGTGCAATGCTGATGATTTTGAATGACGACCCTGACCCTAGAACTATACTGTAGTTCTACTGCAGTTTGCATATGGTACTCGATACATATGTGTGTGTGTGCTCAACATATGAGTAGTATTAATTTTATGCGGATTTCATATTACTCATACGCACATCGATCCAATAATGGTGTTTACAGTTCAATAACACAGCGTTTGTTGTTTTGGTACTTACAGCAATACCACCAAAAGTTTAGTCGTTCTCTACAATTCTACTGAAGAATGAAATGAAATATCATTAATGGTTCTTGCGTTATAGCTAAAAAACTAAGTGAACAAAAATCATAATAAGCAAAAATATAAAAGATAATAAAAAGTTTGCCATGGGAATGCCAAACCCTCTGGGGGTTTTACTATACCGGCCCAAAACCTTCACACTGACTTGGAATTTCTTACCCCACAGAGAATCATCCAGAAAATGTTTCACAGTGTAGTTTGCAAGAATTACTGTATTTAATCTATTGATGAGTTGAGACCCGCCGAGCCCTGGGATAGTACTGAAATGTAAAGGTCGAAAATAAAAGTTGACGTGGACACCCCGTACGATGGAAGATCATCTAAAACCAATTTCAGAATACTGCATTTTTTTGGATCTTTGCACCATACGTATGGCCCAAATATGTTTTATTGCGCCGCCTTGTTAATTACTGCTATCGAAACAAAACTCATGCCTTTGTTCCCGTTTTGTCAAAGTTTCGTTTTTGTCTCTGGTCATGTTGGTTTAAACATATTTAAGTTTGCATAGAAAGAAAGAGCTGTGACGTTTTAACTAAGGCTGGAATGAATAACACAGCGCAACACACATTTTCGGGAGTGAACCAAACCAATATCAAACAATAGCATTTAGCCTCAGTAACAAAACCCTAAACATCATTTTGCTCCACTACGTCACAAATTTAAATTACAGTGGTTTAAAATTTGATTTTTTTAGTCAAAAGTTAAATAAAAGAAAATAAAAAAACAAGTGAACAAAATAGATTTGGGTTAGTTCAAGTCTTCAGAGACCTACATTAAAACTTTCCGGGGAATATTTCCTCGAAACATTTTAACCCTCTATCTGCCACCCATGCTGAACATTTTAAAAAAAATTGACTTTTAAGCTGTTTTTTAAATTAATCCTAGGATGTCCCAAACGGGTGGGAGCTAGAGGGTTCAAATGTTCTGATGAAATATTCCCCAGAAAATTGTAATGTATGTCTCCGAAGACATGAACTATTCCAAATGTATATTTACACATGATTATTCAAATTCGTTGATTCGACTTTTTACCAAGAAAATCAAACTTCAAACCACTGTAAAAAAAATTTGTGATGTAGTGGAGCAAAATCATGTTTAGGGTTTTGTTACTTAGGTCAAATGCTACCGTTTGATATTAGTTTGGTTCACTCCCGAAAAAGCTTGTTTCACTCTTTGCTCAAAAGTAGTCTTCTTAACATTTTATTTTGATTTTTTTTATAACCTTTGACTCGTAGAGACTATTTGTCTTTGGTGAAATTTTAGTGAAATTTTCCGGAAAATATTTTTATCGAAGATTCTAAGCCTTGACCTCTCTCCAAAGTCGACATATTAACAGTTTTGCAAAATTCCCCTGAATGTTTTAGTATAGGTCTCCGAAGACATGAAATACCATAAATGTATTTTTACAGATGATTTTACATATTCTTAGAATCGACTTTTGACCAAAAAATTTAAACTTCAAACCACTGTAAAAAAAAATTTGTGACGTAGTGGAGTAAAATGGAGTTTAGGGTTTTGTTACTGAGGTCAAATGCTATCGTTTGAAATTGGTTTGGTCCACCCCCGAGATAATGATCCTCAAATTGTGTCATAGTGTAATTAATACTAATATACCATTGTAAAAATGTAAGTTGGACTCATTTTATAACACTGTGGGACAAATGGTAGGGGTCAGTGATGGGAAAGGTTTCAAACTACCGGGAAAAGTTATATCGGCAAAAAAGAAGTTATGCGTGTCCCCGCGTTTCGCTGGATCACGTCTAGGAATCGAGATATATCGATTTGAAGTTAGTAACTATCCTAAAAGGGAAATTGTCGCCTTTGGTAGTCTTTTTTTGACATAACTCGAGAACCACTAGTCCGATTTTGCTCAAACAAATTTAAAAAATTCCATTAATCTGTTCATACAACGTTTTTCTATATAAGCAACAGTTTCTTTTTCAATTCATGACCTGGGTTTATTTTGTAACAGTTACAATTAAACTGTTGTACTCCGTGGCGTATGATTTAAGTGGAATATTACTTATGATATTCATACGCCACCATATAACAAATGAGTTACTAACTTCAAATCGATATATCTCGATTCCTAGACGTGACCCAGCGAAACGCCGGGCCACGTATAACTTGTTTTTGACCGATATATCAAATCCGCATAGCATTAATAATACGCATACGTTGTAAATGCGTACATTTTAAAATTTTTTTTTACGATATTTTTTTGGAGAAAATTTAAAAATGCTCGACTGAAATATTCTGCTTCGTGATGTAAAGAATACATTCCGGAAATTCGAGTAAGATAGGACAACTGTTTCCCATGCCCTAAAAAGGTCACATATTTTTTATGTTTAGTTTTTTACGAATGTTTGATTAAGGAATTGTATATTTTTTTCTCGCAAATATGTAGTAATCAAATATTGAGGTGAGGCCTCGGCCCTTTATATCACCTTGGGCCCAAATAGCCTGGTTTTATTATTATGGCTGTATAACTGTTTAAATCCTTGCTATAATTTATGATGTACCAACAACACATACCAAAAATCATCTTTACGACTCGTATAGTTTTTGAGACACCGCTTCATAAAGCTTCTAGTTTTTTGTACCACGCCTACCGATCCAATCCCGCCCATTTTTTTGTTGGATCTCGAACTTTGCTGCCAAACTGTATCCAAACAAAATTTCAAGATGATTGAAAACACAGTCCAGCAGATATATTGCAGTTTCAAAAATAGGGTCCAATGCTTAATATATCAAAAATGAAATTATCCTATTTCAGCACCGATCACACAGCTACATTCTGTGAAAATTTCGTTTTCGAGTCTATACGGTACTAAAAATGCAAACAAATCAAACGGACTCAATTCCATATACGTTAATTTGACCTTTGACCTTTTTTGGACATGGCTTAAAGTTGTCCGATTGTGTTCAAATGTTGACCATAGCTATTTACTTATTATTCGAAGTTGAATTTTCGCTGCCACTATAATGTACATAATATATGTATGTAGCGTGCAAACATATGCAAACTCGCTACATCTGTATAATAAGGGGAGGGTCGTGCTTAAATATTATCAGCAATGACATCCTTTCTACTAATCACAGAAAAGGCAGCCCATATATGTCAAAACTTGGAATTATGGTGGAATTTTTTATAGCATAAGACAGTAAATTAAAATTTTATGAAAACTAAGAGAAAGCATCAATAAAACAAAAAAATATAAAAGGTCATAAAAAGTTTGGCCTGATAGAGCCAATTCCTTTGGGGGTTACATATTGACCTATATACCTTCACACAGACTTGATATTCTCACCCCCCTCCCAGATTAGCCATTGCACTGTATTATGAATCCATATCGAAATTATATTTGCCATCTCAGTAGAGAGTTCCAACATTCCTTGTTGTTAGATTGGGTCATCAAAATTTGCAGGTTCTTGTCTTTCCTTTCTTTCCTTTGTGTCTATATAATAATTTCTTTGATGAACAAGAGTACGTTGTTAGCGCACCACGTCCGATCATAAATTCTTGGGGCTACCAACCCCAATAAAAGAGTCGTTGTGTTTAGCCCCATAAGATGCAGGATACTTCTGCCAATGAAAGGATGTTCATTAACATTGCCCGGAGAACATGTTATATATCGTATGTAGTGGGCTGTTTGGGAATCTCTGCAGAGAGTTCAAAATAGGGACCCCTCCTGCTTAGATTGGAGATATTAATTTCCTGACCCGATTTCAAATAATAGCTTTGTAAGGTGTCATGATCATATGTTCCACATTGGAACGACGGCAATAACTACTGTCAGGGAAGTAACATGTCCCCAATCTAGCTACGCATGATTCAACTCCTGGCTCCAGTCATCAAAAAAAAAAATAAAAAGTAAATTTTTCTTTCATTGCCGGCCCCCTTGATGTTGTCGACAGCAACTTTGCAGTATAAGTATGGAGTCGATAAGTGCCGTTAGTTGTAAATCTAAAAATAGAAAGCGTGTTAATTTGCAACAACGCGAGAAGGTATCCCATACCTCGTTTTTGGGGTGTAAAGAGAAATTACACATTATGGAACATTATGTGGCCATAAGAAGTTTACCCATGACAGAGCGTATGAGTTATGTAGAATTTTATTTATTACTCATACGCAAGTCAGTATATACAAAAGTAAGTGTAAAGTAATCTGTCAGACAACAGAAATATGTCGAAAAATTTGTTCTCTTAGGAGTGTTATTGATAACAAATTTCTATGACATTCTTGTAGTCGACAACTGTTCACACACAAAATTTTCTCGCACCGCTTAAGACATAATCATCTACGATTCATATGTATGAAGGCAAGTATATTTTAGTTTTTTTTCTACGAAAGAAACAAAATCACGTTCTCGTTCTTATAAAAGCAAAACTAACAGTTTTTTTTTCTCCTATTCTATATCTACAACTTTACTTCAGACACAGAAAATATATGCCATACGGTATACCGAGATATAACCGTGTTAAAATATAGAAAAAGTGCTACAAATCCACTTTAAAGAAAAAACTTGGTATGGTCATTAAATTGTTAATGCAGCCAACTTGACAAAACGAATGTTGCAGAAGTTCTTATTTTTGGGACTACTTTCATGTGCATTTCTCAGAACTGAGTTCCAAATCCTAATAATATTAATATTGCTCATACGTTTTACATACATTCATACATATGTATGTATGTTGTGAGTACAATATGCAAACTCGCTACTAGTGTTTTTGTCCCGAGAATTCCCGGGAAAAAAATTCCGGGATTCCCGGCCAATTTTTTGTCCCGGAATCCCGGGAATGCGACCGGGATTTCCCGGGATTTCATTATGCTTATTTAATCTGTTAAACTACTAAAACTAAAACCATAAATAATTAAGTGTTCCAAATTTTTACCATAAAATTACCAATTGGTGACTATTTTCTTGACCATCACTATCGTCTTCCGCCCCTCGATGTGTTATTTATCTTTCAAATGTGCTTTAATGTATAGCGAAAAATTCGAACGTATTGAATTGCTAAAATGGATTAGCAATACCATGTCCATGAGTTGATGGATACTTACTTATTGATATATTCTAAAAGAATATTTTTAAGCCAATTGACTGACATAAAACTTTCCCTGTTGATGTTCTGGGTGATTGTACCTGTAGGTGTTTGGTCTGAGCGATGATAATTCTTATCCCTTCATAATCCCTTCATAGTGCACAATTACCATATAAAACAAGTTTTACATCGAATTTTCGCGATTCCACCTTTAGCTTTTTGGTCTGGGTGATGGTAACAGTTTTATCCCATTTTCGGGTTTGTTCTTCTAAAGTTTCGAAATTCTTTCATATCGTGGAATTGCTTCATTAAATAAATATTCGCCCCAATACCCGCATTTATAACTTTAGGGTGATGGTACCAATTTGATATGAATTTACAGCGCATAACTACTCACTAAAATTAATACTCCGCCCCTTATTTACTGTTCTACCTTAAACCGTTTGGTCTTGGTTTAGTTAGGTTTTTTTAAGGGGCAATAACTTTGAAAAATCTCCTCATGCAGATCTCTAATTCTATAGGAAGCATTCCATATAGATTTTTGCGATGCTATCTTTAGCCATTGGTCTGGGTGATTGTATAAATTTTACCCCTTTTGGGTCTTTTTTAGCACCTAAGAACCAATTTTGAAAAAAAAAGCCATCGGATTATAGCTTTAATCGTTTGGATTGGGTCCTTTTTTACCCCAAAAAGTACGAATTTCGAAAAATTCCTCCTAGCGGCCTTCTTATTCTTTAAGAAGCTTGCTCATATACATTGCCACGATGATAGCTTTTGCCATTTGGCGTGTATATTGTTACCAGTTTTCTCGTTTGTTAGAATTTTTTTCCACCTAAAAGTACGAATTTCGAAAAATCCCTTCGTACACCACTCTAAGTTTATAAGGAGATTGCTCATATACAGGTTTCACGAAAATAGCTTGTCTAAGCATTAACAACTTTTCAAATAAATCATAACACGAGATTTTTGGAATGATTTATATGTTTCATTTCATATTTCTTAGTTTGCATTTAAATTTAAACAATTTTTTTTATAGTTAAAGGTATTTTTTACATATTTTTTGTTCTGGACCGGGATTTTCCGGGATCCAGTGAAAATGAAATAAAAATCCCGAGATCCCAGGAAATGAAAAATGCCGGGAAATCAAAAATACTACTCGCTACATATGTATAATATAGTATTTCGTAATATAATATCATCAGCAATGTAAAATATAATCATCATAGATGAGACATCCTATATACGGTCAGAAGCTTTGTCCTGCTTTAGTTTTTCAAAATGCAGTATTAAGGCACGAACGCGTGGTTGTATTGATATTATTAACCCGATTTCTAAAGTGCGCTGAATGGTAGATACCAGAAGGGGCGTGGTTGGACTTCTATTTTTCTTCCAAAACTTTATTCTGTTTTAGCTTAACAAAAAATGGATTTCGGGCACAATCGTGTTGGGTATATTGATATTATTACGCGATTTCTAAGTGGGCGGAATGAGACATTTGTAGGGGTGGTACTAGAAGGGGCGTGGCTAGACTTTCAAATTGTTCACTAAAACATTATCTAGTTATAGCTTTACAAAGTATAGAATTTCGGCACGATCGCGTTGGATGTACTGATATTATTACGCGATTTCTAAAGTGGGTGGAATTATATATTTGTGTGGGAGGTACCAGAAGTGGCATGGCCATGCAGCCCATTTGCAATACCGTAAGTAGTTCCAGAGAAATTTTAACCTATGCAAAGTTTAAAAACAGTTGATTGCGTCTTTCGAAAGTTATCGTGCGTACCAGCCGGACACACAGACAGATGGACATGGCTCAAAAGACTTAAAAAGTCTTGAATCTAATTTGGTTCAAACCTAGAGTCTACAGTGACTCCTTTTATGAGTTTTACTCCTACCCATTGTAAAGTCAGATGAAAAGTGACTGTTTACTGTTGGCTGAATGAATTTAAACAGAATCGTACGAGGGCAATCGAAGATTATTTGTTTCAGCCCATTGAACCATCAATATCGGCCAGACCTCCTACGTCCCTCAAGAAATAAGAGATCAGGCCTGCTTGTATGCCTGGGCACGACAAGTGTGGATAATGTGATCTCCCTCTGCTTCTGCAGAAATCAGTAGTCGCAACTTTGAGTTGTTGTTGTTGTAACAGCTGGGCTTTGTCCCGGATTCCAACCCTACTTGATAACTACAGCTGATTTGAGTCTTTGGCTGAATGTTCGGGTAGTTCCGAATCATATATCCAATTGCTGTGGGAACGGCAAATTTTCATTCAGACAAGTCCCGTCATGAGGGACACGTGTAGTAAAAGGTCGGCTTTTGATAAGATAACGCTTCAAATGTAATAGAGGCCAAATCTGTCTGGTTTACAAACAACGTCGGTCATATGCCCATCTACTATTTGCTGCTTAATATGCTCTTTCGCTCAGGATAAGTTTCAAAACAATTGGTCGCGTCTTTCGAAAGTTATCGTGCCTAATAGCCGGACAGACAGACAGATGGACATGGTTCAAACGACCCGCATTTGAATCGAATATAGTTAAACGAAACATAGTGCCTAAAGTTATTCCTTCTTTGTGTTACACTTTTGAGTCGTATCGAATAATATATACGCCCCTTTCTTAAAACGCATTCAATTTTCATAAAAAACGGATTTTAGATCCACATTTATCGTTTAAATAACACAGTGCAACAGTGAAAAAAACACCCGAACGTGACTATTGTGCATTAATTAAATACTGTCAAAAACTGATGTCATCTTTTTTCAAAGGACCCAAGGATTTCAAAAAGTTTAGAGGGCCAAAAAAATATTGGTAGCCAATCTAGCCAAATTGAGCTAGGGTTTTACTCAGCTCCTGTTGTACTATCGAAGCTATATAGTCACGTTCAGGTGTTTTTTAAAAAGTTTGATTTTGTGTCATAGTGTAATCATTACCAAACTTACATACCAAAGTCGGCGCCAAAAAAGTAGTGTTGAATTGTGCTTCAAATATTAAGAGAATATACAAAAATATTCTGTATTTTTGTTAGTTAATTTAAATTTTAAACAATTTGAAATTTACACAGAAATTTTCAAATTATGGTCATACCAAAACTTTCCATTTACCTCTCTTTTTAACGCTGTACCTAAATGTAAGTTTAGTTGTATTAAGTTTTCTGCCAAATTGTAATATGGACATGAATGTTTCCCATAAGCTACCATTTACTTCTTAATAGTTTACCAACTCATATCATGAACAAAACTTTAAACTTTTAATGTACAAAACTGCTTTCAAACTTATGCCACATTATCTTTCTTCGTTCTTTCGTTCGTTCGTGACAGGTGCAAACTGTATCCATTAGCTACTTACGGTGTCTAATAGAACATGTGCGCTGCTATTTGCTGGATCGTGATATCGAACTTATTTACTATACCATACGAAAGTCAAGCGATGTCTTGACACGTGACCCAATGCAACTGGGAGCCCAGGTAAGTGAGCGTCATTTCAATGCCTCCCGCCACTACGAGTGTGCTCATTTTTAACAATTTCTTACGTTTGACCGCAGCTCATTGCCTGGTTAAGACCGATTAGTGAACATGATGAAAATGACACGTCGCTGCTTAGTATGACGGTACGTTCGGCCACAGCGTGGTGTGATGGCTATACGGTACCATTGCTCGTGCCGCTTACTGGTTGGTTGCCTGCACCACTGCCCTCGCAGATACGCACAATGACGGTGTCGGGTACGGGGCCGATACGTGACATATGTGTGGCACCCAGTAAGCAACATTTGATTTTGGCAACGAAATCCGGTGACGTGCAACTGTGGCACATAATGAGTAATTCATTGGAACATATATTCAAAGGTAGGTGAAGTAATCACACTAATGACGAACATGAGGATGGAGCGAAACATGTGTGTGTCACTGTTGTGAAAGATATTGTTACAAAAGTCACGCACGTCTCGTGCAATTACCATCATTATCTACGCACATAGACATACATACATATCACACATCTTCATATTGAGCACAAAGAACACAACTAATTTGGCTCATTAGTGTTGCAACTGTATTGTAAGGGACACGGCTGAAACAAACATCTCAAAAATCACATTGTTGTTTTTGTTATTCCCATTATTAAGTTACAAACACATGTTACACATTTCGCCAGTGACTTCCGTTTCCGTTTCATTGTCTTAAATACGTTTATTCTTTTCTTTGACTGTTTGTCACACAGGTCACACTGCCGCAGTCACGTGCTTATTAGTGGCACAACAATCAGATCTTTTGTTGACCGGCTCCGAAGATGGCACCGTGATTGTATGGAACGTGACAACACGTGAATTAAAAACTCATATAAAGTAAGTTTTCATATCCGCTGCTGGTTGCTGTGTATGTATTTTCTTTTATACTTTATGCTGAAAATGAATTTATCTTCTGTCGATTGCCTTAAAGACCTTATCTAGTGTATTAATGATTTTCTTTTATCTCGTTTTTTTTTTCTTTCGTCATACAGATCAAATACTTCAATTGTTACCAGTGTAGCTGCCGGCATCAGCAATTCTGTGGTCGTCAATGGCAGTGAAGACTCCACAATTGTTATTTCAGACATCAATAGCGGAAAACTGGTAAGTTTACTTAAGATGTTCTTGCGAAGAGGGGAGAGCAGAGAAGAGGAGAGCAAAGGTTGCATCCTTAAAGATAATTGTTATGTTGGAAAAAGCAAACGAGAAATTCTTTGGGAAGGGACTATAAGATTTAGCAGCAGGGCATTAGTGTCATGGCTTTTAAGGTACCTCGTTGAAATTTGAAATATTTGTGATTAAACCAAATCATATTTGGTATGCAATGAATATATCAAACTTATACCTTTTTCACTTCCTTTTTTACCCAATTTGTATGTATATCTTATCACATTGTCATTTTAAGCACTTGTTTAGTTCTCATAATTTAACGATATTACCCCAAAACTAAATCCATAAATAAATTGTCTCCAAAATTATAACCACTTAAAATTGCATTAGCCTAACAATATTTTGTGATAAGGCAAAGAAACATTTAGTAGCTTAGGTTGACCTATGTACATCATAAAGGATAATAAACTTCTTTAGTCTTTTGGAAACCCAACACATGCCAAAGGGCTAACCAAACATTTTTGTGCAGGATTAAATTGAAAACTTGATAAACTCAATTTCACACACACTCTAATGGCCTACCCTACATACATATCGAGTAAATTGTGTCCTCTAACTAAATTATTTTACTCATCTTTTGATTTTGTTGTTATAAAGATGTGTGTCTTTAGGTTTTCTGCGCCTCAACAGTAGAAACTCTTAAAAAGTCATTGTAGACTTTTTTGTATTTAAGATGCTAAAGTGCAGAGAATTGTCGAACGATGGATAATAACTGCCACCCTCTACCGTTGTTTTCGCTTAAGGACTTTCCACAGGAGGTATGAAACTGTCAAATGGTGAACAGATTATAATTGAAGTGAAAGTGAAATCTTTATTCGTTTCAAATTGAAAATATGTTGACATTTTCGGTCCATTAGTAAATATCAAACGTTTTTTGATCCTTAGTGCGTGAGAAAATCATCATAGATTTTATGTCAATGTCAGTGTATGAAATAAACATTAACGAAGGAAATCCGTTCTCAGAAAGACAAATGGAACATGGAAATGGAAGCTTAGCATACTTTGCAAGAGTTTTTAAACACTTAATGAAGTTTATGGGGTAGCACAGTAAGTAAATGCAGGGAAAAATCCTGCAACAATATAATAACATATAGCAAAGAACACACTACATATACAGCTTGGGTAATTTTTGTTTAGTACTTATATTAACGTATTCAAACGAAATTAAATTAAAATGTTAAGAAGGCACTAGAAGGGTGGTGGGTAGACTTTCAGTCAGTTTTATTTCCAAAACGTCACTTTCCCCGAAGTTCTGGAGGTGTCGATTGGACATGCTTGAACTACCTACCCCACTACTACCCATATGGGTACTTACATGAATGACCCTATGGTAAACGAACGCCGAGCCACCGAGTAAAAAAATGTATGCGCACGAAAGAGGCAGATAACGTAAACGAAACATTTTAAGCTATTTTACTTCTGGGTACGGCCGACCGTTTTATGATGATAAGAACACGCGACTGTCATAAGTGAGATCCATGGTTCGATTCCCCATTGCCCCCTCGATGTTGTCAAAAGCAATTTTACAGTATAGTGTCGAGTCAATTGGCATGTCTAGTAAAAGTTAATCTAAATACACCTCATTCATGAGGTTAAAAAGGAAATTAAGTACTCATATCACCATCCCTAGCATGGGCACCTATAAACGATTTGGTGGCGATTGACCCTATTTTCGGACATTTAATACAAAAACGAAATGATAAAATGCATTGATATGGGTTTTGCAAAGTAAGTACAGGTGCTTCATTAGTAGGTAGTGATTTCACCACCTACGAACCAGTGGCCGGTTTAAGAGGGTTGTTATAGCTTTACTAAATAAATAAGTTGGACACAATCGCGGTGGGTGTTGATATTATTACTCATTATCTATAGATAGCGGAATGGTACATTTGTATGGGAGGTACCAAAAGAGGCGAAAAAGTCTAGCCATGCCCCTTTTCTCTCCAAAACTTTATCCTGTTATAGCTTAACTAAATACAGAATTTGGACACCATCGCGTTGGGTGTATTTATAATATTACCCGATTTATATAGTGGGCGGAATGGTACATTTGTATGGGAGGTTCCAAAAGGAGCATGACTAGAATTCCAATTTTTTTTTCAAAACGTTACACTATTATAGCTTTACTAAATACAGAATTTGGAAACCATCGCGTTGGGTGGATTAATATTATTACTCGTTTTCGAATTATACATTTGTATAGGAGGTACCAGTAGGGGTGTGGTCATGCAGCAAAGGGCTGCAGAAGAGGCGTGGCTAGACTTACAATTTTGTCTCCAATACTTTATCCTATTATAGTTTTACAAAATACAGAATTTGGGCATGATCGCGTTAGGTGTATTGATATTACTACTCGATTTCTATAGTGGGCGGAATGGAACATTTGTATGGAAGGTACAGAAAGGGGCATGGAATTCTACCCATGCCCCTTTTGTTACCTTTTTTCTTCAAATCTTTATCCTAGTATAGCTGTACTAAATACAGAATTTGTTGGACATGAACGCTTTGGGTGTATTGATATCATTACTAAATAGATTTCTCAAGTGAGCGAAATGGCTCATTTTTAAAGGAGGTACCACAAGGGGCGTGGCTGGACTTTCAATTTTTCTCCAATGCTTTATCCTTTATAGCTTTACTAAATACAGAATTTGGGCACTATCGCGTAAGGTGTATTGATATTATTTCTCGATTTCAAAAGTCAACTATTGACGTGTGTGTGCGGCTACTCGGCCCTTTGTGCCAATTTGGTTTGAAATATCCTTGTTATATCTCTACTATACTGAGAAATTTCTAGGCCAACTAAACTATTAAAATGGCTATTATAACAGCTATTTTTAAATGGGGCGTGGCACAGCCCACTTCCACCATCTCTGTACTTCGTACTGTACCAAAAACACATACCAAATATCAGCTTTATACTTCAAATAGTTCACGAGATACAGTCTTTTCAAGTTTTATGCCACGCCCACTAATCCGATCCGTCCCATTTTGGATAACGAACTTTGCTGCCAAATACATCCCCACAAACGCTTAAAGCGGTTGGAGAAACGGTTCTCCAGATATTGCGGTTTTAAAAATAAAGTCCAATATTCAAGGCCACGCCCACCTTATATATCAAAAATTAAAGTAGCCTATTTTTACCACCGACAATTCAGCTACATTCTGCGAAAATCTCATAAAGTTCCGTCGAGGAATTTTTGAGTCTATACGGTACTAATAATGCAAACCAACAAAGACAAACTTATTTTCATAAATATAGATTTGATGTTTGACCTCTTTGGTGTACGGCTTCCAGTTGTACGATTTTGCTACAGATTTGACCATAGCTGTTTTATAAACACTGGCGCAATATTCCGCTCGGACATTATCGAAAATCCAAAATTGAATTTCCGCCGCCACCCTAATGTAGGGAAAATGCAAACCCACTGAAAGTTTCAAAACAATCAGTTACGTATTTCGAAAGTTATCGAGCGAACCAGCCGGACAGACTGAATTGCCGAATTTGGTTTAAAGAAACCTAGGGTCTAAAGTGACTCCTTCTATAAGTTACACTTTTGGGTCACACCATATGATATATTCCCTCCTACCCGTAAGATGAGGATATAAAAAAATTTGTAATGCTACTAATGTTTTTGGTTAATTCAGCCTACATACATCCGATTAAGTGTTTAGAATGGATGGCTTCGCGGCAGCAATGACCATGGTGCGTGAATGGAACCAAGTTCCACATACAGATATCCACAAGGCAACTTGACTATTCACCGATCAAAACACCTAAAATCAAATTGATCATGTGATAATCGATGGATAGAAGTACCATTAAAGTACTCTGGAACAGAAAAGTACTTTTGGAGAATTATAGTACTTTTTGTACAAAAATTTACTTTGTGGAATAGAAAATGACTTTTGTCTATTATAAAAGCATTCGTGCAAAAAGTACTTTTCGTAATAACGGTAATTTCATTGTACCAAAAAAAATACTTATTGTAATAAAAGTTATTTCATTGTACCAAAAAAGTACTTTTATTGTTGTACAAAAAGAGCTTTTGTTATAACAAAAAAGTACTTTTAAACCAGAAAAAACACGTTTACTATGTCAAAAGTAATTTGTACTAACGTACTTTAGTTGCTGGCAATGTACCTACTGGCTCGCTCTTTTCGGTTCTCGGTCGCGAGCCAAGAGCTCCTCATTTGGATATTTATGCGTGGTTTCACTGAGCTTAATACCCACTAGAGAATCTGATTGGAGAAGCTCCTTAACGGACTCTTTGTATTTCTCAATTAGGTCCTTCTCCTTTTCAGAGAGCAGTATGACATTGCGGCCATGTAACCTCACAAGGATGTTTCGGAACCTCCGAAAGGCGTTGCAGTCCTTCTGCTCCTTAACCCACTTCCTTTTCTGTGAGTTATTTCGCCACCTTTTCCATACCGATTTGAAACCTTACCTCTCAGGTTTCTGTGATTAGGTGTGCCAGACCGATCCAAGTTGACGGGGAGAAAGAGATATTTTGGCGTGTTAACGAAATTTTTTCCGCCGTATAAGAATCAGTTTTCCTGCTAGTTTAGACTCCTTTGTAACTCGGGTTGTGTATATTGAAGAACACTCTATGATCATTACCTCCATGTCCTCTTTCGACAGGAGATAAGCTGGGATGTTTTCACCCATCCAAATCATCCTTCGAGGACAGGACACTCTCACTTTGTGCCTCATTATATAAAACTCCTCCCGAGTTATTTAGGGCAAGATGCACCATGAGTTACTTATGCTGTTCCTGAATGTTCCAATTCCTGCACCTCAACCAGATTGCTCAATTTGGTCGTTAATAAGGGAGGTACCAGAAGGCGTGTGGCAAAGGTTTTGACCAAATTTGAATGTCCTTCCGTCGTCCGTTTGAAAGTTATGGAAGAAATATCAATTATTCAAAAATGAGTAATTTTGTATGGGAGATATACGAATACATATTATGCAACATACTCATCAACTCAGTGTCATTACAAAAAAGATATGTATGTAAAACTATGTGAGTCAAATCGGTCATTTTTATAAAGGGTACCATAAGGGGTGTATCAAAGGATTTGGTTTTCTAAGAGTTGGTCTAATACTGCAAAATTATATCCTCCAGTTGTCGGTTTGGATGTTATGGAAAAATATTAATCATCCAAAAATAGGTAATTTTGTCTGAGAGGTACCGGAAGGAATGGGGCTATTCTAGCCATTTACAATCCCATTTTCATATCAGATCAGTTAATGTGTTATCCTGCCCACAAGACAGACAGACGAATATGGCTCCATCGTCTTAAAGGTCTTGAAACGAATTTGGTCTTAAGAAACTTGGGGTCTCACACGTCTTCTTTAAAGCGTTACCTTTTTCTCGTATTAAACGATATATGGGTGTTTCCAGCGGAAGGACGGACGATTTCCTAGTATAAAATTGCTATATTTTTAACTTTTTGTTTTTGTAATCATATAATAAATTTACTGAACATTAACAACACAAACGTTGGAAGTCTCTTCTCTCAAAATCCGCTGAGAAACTTCATATTTAATAGCGATACTGGCTTATAAGTGCGTAAAAGTACGAAAGATTTTGAGGGTTTCGGGAAACTTGAAAATCTGATTCTTGTTGTGCTCAGCAGGTATTATTTTTTTTGGCGCTCTATGTTATTCATAGATCCATGCGTGTGTCCGTAACGCATATTTAGCTTAAAGTAGCATAAAAGGTAAAAGTTTTTTTAAATGTAAAGTAAGTTGTATATAAGACCCCAACATATCTTCTTTACAAAAAAAAGCATATACTGATCCCATGCCAACAAATTTCGCACAATTTTTCAAATCTTCATAGACACTTCAAATATCTATGGAAAATTGAGTGTCCGTAACGCACTTTGCGTTAGTCATAGTTTTGAATACAACACTTTATGTCAAGTTTCGTTGAAAAAACATTATAGTACTGTCCAAAATCTACATTTTTTAATATAAACCTAATCTTAAAATATTTCAACTTTTCGAGAAAACTACACTACGAACACAGTAAAACATTTAATGGGGAATGGGGAATCAAACCGCAACTAACCAAGTTGAAAATTTCAATGACATATATGTCCCATATATCTACATTAAAGTAAAACCTTAATGCTAAAGAGTGTTGGATATAGGTTTAACTACGATTTTCCTATTTCTATTTACTTGAAAAATTACAAAAATGCAAATGCATTGTTCATTCAGCCAGTTGGTGCAACTTATTCCTGGCCCATTGAATATACGATTTCAATACAATGAACCAAATGTAGTGAAAATGGTTGCGCGCCTCGATGCGAACCCAATCCCACAAAATTGAAAATAAACAGTCCACACTTTTCTCTCCTAGCGCCTGAAGATTTCGATATCTTTAATCACAGGGAAATCACAGTGTACCGGTTAACTTCTTGTGTTCCCCATCCTGCTGCATAGAAGCCAGTGTGTTAGTAATTGCTGAGATTTATGCTTTGCTTAAATAAACTTACACACAATTGAATATATTTGCATACTTATATGACACATGTAAATAAATATAGTAGGCACGGTGTGCACGACATGCATACAGGCGCCATGCTCAAACGCACACTGCGAACATGTGTGTGTACATATCGCATAAGATTTCAAACATCCACATATCCTTATGAATGCGTATACCTATGTCCTCGGTTGAAATGGCGCGTAAATCATGAAACATTTACATTTTTGACAAAGTTTTTTTAACCCACCCACTCAGTAACGCAACACAAGCGGCAGACAAACTGAAGTCGTATGACAACATCTGATTGGTGGCACACAAACAAAGATGAGCAAATGTTTTCTTATAACGTGCACACACACATTCACTAACACATGTGACTGTGTCGCTCTCTGTTAAAAGCATTTCCGTATGCTCGCGCCGGAAAAGCCATACAGCAGCACGAATGCTTTGCAAATTTGTCTTAAGGCTAACGGCTGTGTCACCTGTTTCCTTAACAATCATATACGATGTGAATTAAGTTACGAGGCAGCTCCTTGCACTGTTTGCTTACTTTTTTGCTCTGTCTTGTGACAGTGGAAATGTCTCATAAAGAAGGAATTGAGAAAGGGAGGGAAGTTTTAAAGGTTTTGCACATTGCACAGAAAGTTCCAAATGAAACACCAACTGAGGGGCACAAATACGACATCATATTCCCTGGTTGCTCAGTTTAAAACCCCACAAACGCTGAACAATCGTCAAATTTACAACACCTCACCAAACTTTGTTAACTCAGTGTGGGAAAGTTAAGTAGAGGGGTACGCACATATAAGTTAGTGTCTCGTTAACCGAAAATGTATAAACAATTCCAGGAATTGCGTGCGCCGACAAAGTGTTACTTGTATTAGCTAGGAAGCTGTTAGAAGCAAACAAGTCACATTTGAATAATAACAGAATTTCTTAGAAATCAGACAAAAGCAGTTATAATACATTAATAACTTAACTGAGTTGACGTATTAATAGACCGTATTCATCAGTTAATTTCAAATGTTTGTTTTGTTTTTGAAATTAGAAATTCTTCGAATTGCAGGTGAAATATTCAAGTCAATCTTTTAATAAACCAAAATGTACTCATCTTCGGTTGTACGGTGTGTTAATTATTGAAAGCATTTAATGAGTTTAGCTATTTATGGCGGCTAATGGGGTCCATAGCAATCTAGGTAGATTAACGTATAGACATTTAAGAGAATGAAATTATTAACCCAAAAAGTTACAATACATTTACTTTCAGCTACGAGGGTGTATCTTTCTTCTCCTTCTTCTTATTTCGCCGCAGCAACAGAAATTCATCCATCAGTAGCAACATGTTGAGAAGTATTGCGCTCCATAGATAACAACGCATGATTTTGGGACTCAATTCTAAGAATTTTAAGTAAAAGTAGCCCCAAAAATAAGAACTTCTGCATCATTCGTGTTGCATTATTAACACACTACAAAATTATTCAGGTCATTGATTTGGGACTCAATTCTGAAAACTGCGCGCGAAAGTAGCCCCAATAAGAAGAAGTTCTGCATCATTCGTTTTGTCAAGTTATATGCCATTATAGTTTAATATCGATTTGAAGTTAGTAACTATCGAATATGGGAATTTGTCACGTTTTAGGCTCTTTTGTTTGAAATAACTCGGAAACCACTAGTCCGATTTAGATGAAACAAATTTAAAAAATTTAAGAATTGCAATTCCTTTCAGCTGTTCATATAACGTTTCTCTACATTAGCAACAGTTTTCCATTCATCAAATAATTTTGAACTTGGCTGTCTTTTATAGCAGTTACAATAAAACTGTTGTACTTCGTGGCGTATGGTTAACGTGAAATATTACTTATGATAATCATACGACACCATAAAGTATTTATGTTATGTCCAACAAAAGAGCCTAACACGTGACAGATTCCCCTATACGATACTTCAAATCGATATTAAATTATTATGGCATGTAACTTGACAAAACGAATGATGCAGAACTTCTTCTAATTAGGGCTACTTTCACGTGCAGTTCTCAGAATAGAGTCCCAAAATCATGTGTTGTGCTGTGTAATTTAATGGTCATACGACTTTTTTTTTTTTTTTTGATCATGGGTTTTTGACACTTTTTGTATATTTTAACACGGTTATATCTCATCATCTCATCGGGACCGGCCGTGGCATAGTGGTTAGAACACGCGACTACCATGCGGGAGATCGCAGGTTCAAACCTGGCTCCAGTCATCTTAAAAGAAAAAAAATAAATAAATTTTTCTTTCATTGTCGGCTCCCCTCGAATGTTGTTGACAGCAACTTCGCAGTATAATTGTCGAGTAGTAAGAACTTCTCAAACAGTGACGTTCGCATTCGTCGATAAACAAGTAGGTGCCGTTAGTTGTGAATCTAAAAATAGAAAGAGTGTTAATTCACAACAACGCGAGAAGCTGTCCCATACCTCATTCATGGGGTGCAAAGGGAAATTAAGTTTTTTTTTATATCTCATCATTGGGGTTTGACTTTTGCAAATAAGTTTATATTTTAGTTGTTTTTTCTACGGACGAAATGTAGAAAACAAGAATATAGAAAATTAAATTACTAATGCAGCCAACTTGACAAAACTAATGATGCAGAAGTTCTTATTTTCGGGGCTACTTTCACGTGCAATTCTCAGAATTGAGTCCCAAATCAATATGCTGAAGAATTTTGTACTGCTACGACTACGGGTCCAGATATTTGCGAATTATTTTTCTTTGGAAGTCTCCCACAATAAATTGATTCGCTTGTGTTATTATCAAAAATTCTGAGCTGTTGAGCAAGACGGTGTCTGGTACAGTTGGATCTTTGTTTTTTCGAGAAAGGGCTTTGTCATTAAATTGCTTGCTTGGCGCATAGTAGCAGCGGTTTGCGATCAATAGTCATCTCTTGATTTGCAAGCTGCCATTATTATATTTATTTACGGCGGAGCCAAGGTAAATAAAATCATCTACCACTACAAATTTATAGTTGTCAATGTTCACCCAACGTCCCAAACGAGTAGACTCTTTGTTCGTTGAAACAAAAAACTTGGTTTCGTCCTTATTGATCACCAGACTCACTTCCGCCGACTGCTTCTTAATGTCCGAAAAGGCTGCAGTAACATCCCGCAGTCCGTGGCTAATGATGGTGTTGTCTTCATTTATCACCACATCTACTTCTGCCGACTATTTATAAATGCTCGAAAAGGCTGCAGTAACATCCCGCAGTCCAATATCTTCTACATCATCACCAGACTATCGCCTTGTATAAAATGGCTGAGTCAGATTTTTGCCTATTTTCACTAAAGCCCTCGTATCAGTCAGTGTCCTCCCGCAAAGTTGTATAAGTTTCGCGGGGATACCAAACTCATCCATAGCATCTAATTATTTCTGTCGTATCGGACTGTCGAATACATCTGTGTAATCTATAAAAAAAAATGGCAGGTGTCGATTTGAATTTCTTGGATTGGTTTTAGTGTGAATATCTGAATATCTTTGGTATTTCGCATAATACCTAGTATGCGATAGTTGGCATAGACCTTGTATCGCCATTCTTAAGCATAGGACATAGAACACTCAGAATTCAATCATCGGGCAAGCATTCCCTTTGACAAGTTGTGTTTAAAAGCAGGTGCATGTTGCCAGTTGCCAGTTTAACTACAGCATGTTTATTATTTGTAAGCCATGCAATTGCCGGCTGATCTTGTTTTGGCTCTGTGATGGACAATCTACACCGTCGTCGATGATTGGCGTAAATTCGTCACTTATGCAGCCTTCGGGAACGAGCAGAAAACGAAAGTGTTCCGAGGTTTGAACCTGCGGTCTCCCGCATGGTAGTCGCGTGTTCTAACCATTATGCCAAGGCCGGTCCTAAATCTAAGTTGTGAATCTTAAAATAGAAAGCGTGTTAATTCACAACAACGCGAGAAGCTATCCAATACCTCATTCATGGGGTGCAAAGGGAAATTAAGTTTTTTTTGCTCTGAGTGTCCGTAACCATCTCTCTCCTTATAGGTGGGTATCCCTGTTCTAAAACATGTGCTTTTTACCTTTTGGTATAACTTTCGGGCTTCACCTCTATCCGTGTAATTTTCGATATCCTGGCTCTCTCTTTTCTTCCACAGACGGCTTTCCGTCTAAAAAGGTGTTTGAAGTGCCTGAGAGAGTTGGTTGGCGTAGGCATTGGCTATCTCGGTGGTGTGCAGTTTTGTGATGTCTAGCTTTCTTAGCATTTGGTTACGAGCGTTTTAAGCTCTATCTTGACTGCATGACTCTTGACTACGTGGTGATCTAAGTCAATATTTGCACCGCGCATCGCAGGCACTTCTATAACAAAGAACAACACATGATTTTGTGACTCTATTCTTAGAATAGCACGTGAAAGTTGCCCGAAACATAAAAACGTCTCGTAGTCAATATCTACAATTTTGCTTCAGACACAAATGAGATAATCCCTACGATATACTAAGACATAAAGACATTTAAATATAGAAAAGTACTAAAAATCCACCTTGAGCAAAAAAAATGCGTATGGCCATTATTTTATTAATGCAGCCAACTTGACAAAACGAATGATGCAGAAGTTTTTTTGTTTGGTGCTACTTTCAGGTGCAATTCTAAGAATTGTGCCCCAAATCAATGACCAAAAAATTGTGTACTGTGTAATGCATGAGACATGCCTTCCAACGATTAACACGTGATCAATGTGGTGTCTTGTCTTTTGATCAGGGGATATCTACATTGCCTTGTGTATATCTTTATGCGGGAATCTGGTTCCATTTACAATCATGTTACTTCCAACGCCAAGCTAACCAGTCAGAATCCCTTAAAGGAGGTGTTGCTGTGTAGACTGATAGAGGCACCATCTCTATAAAGAGTTCGGACCGCGCCCGATCCTAGTTTGTTGGGGCCACCAAAGTCAATAAGAGAGCTCTGTGTTGAGCTTCAATAACTTTTGTTACCTACCTTGTAAGACGCATCGGTGGTAGCATGCCATTTACGTTACTCAACATTTGCTACCACTGAACGTAAGTTCAATAACATTGCCCGGGGAATACGTGATCTCTCGGACATTGTGAGCTGCTTGGGGACCTCCAAACAGAGATTCTGATTAATCGCAAGCGGATAACGATCAGAAGGGCTCAAATTAGAAAATCTCACATTCCCCACCAAAAATACTTAATTGAAATAAGATTTTTCTGTTTACAAATTTATTATTTTAAATTTTTGACCACGTTTTTTATACTCTCACCCTACGGGTAGGAGGGAATATATCATTTGTTATTCCCTCGGCCTACCGGTAGGAGGGTATATATCAAGTGTAACACATAGAAGAAGACACTTTAGACCCTATGTTTCTTTGAACCAAATTCGATTCATGACTTTTTAAGTCGTTTGTGCCATGCCCGTCCGTCTGTCTTTCGAAAGACGCAACCAAATGCTTTGAAACATAGCATAGGTTAATATTTCCCCAAACTACTTAGGGTATTGGAAATGGGCTACATGGCACGCCCTTTCTGGTACCTCCTATAAAAATTTACTATGCCGCCCATATCAAAAATCAATACACCTAACGGGATCGTTCCCAAATTCCGTATTTAGTAAAACTGTAGCTGACTAAAGTCTTGGAGAAAAAAACTGGAAGTCTAGCCACGCCCTTTCTGGTACCTCCAATACAAATATACCACTCCGCCCACTTTAGAAATCGAGTAATCATATCAACAGACCCAACGCGATCGTGCCTAAATTCCCTATTTTGTTATGCTATAACAGGATACAGTTTTGGAGAAAAAATTTCAAGTCTAGGTACGCCCCTTCTGCTACCTGGCATACAAATGTAACATACCGCCTAATTTCAAACATTGAAAAGCAGTCGGAAGAAGTGGATGGATGAATGAGGTCAAAGAGTCTACTTTGAATTGGTAAATGGATGAATTTATGTTTAATATTTAATTTAATTGCATTTTAAAGAATGTCTCGTCTATAGTATAAAATTTTTCTCTACCATACATATTAAAGCTATACCAATGTTAAATACACATACAATTATGACCGCCTTGCTTGACTATAGTATGCAATGTTCCTATGATATCGATTTCGTAATTAAAACTAAAACAATATTACGTTTATGTTATGCATTTTTCTGGATATTGCTAAACTTTATACATAAACTTCAGATCCTATGACAGGAGATATAAATTAATATTACATATTGCAGGACTTTCATTTATGTCAAACAAAAACAAAAACCTGACAAACATGAAATTTCTTAAAAAAACCAGAATAAAAGTCATCACCAACATTTTCCCAAAAGTATTTTATACAACAACAAACATTAAACCCATCACATGTATGTACGACACACAAGACTAAACAATGCCAGAAATTAAATATTACCAGACGAAATACATAAATGTCAGTTTGGCATTAGTTCATCAGAAAGTTATGAATATTAATCTTTTCACTTCTTCCTTTGTCAGTTAGAACATTTACACACATACCAGACTAACATGTCCACATATGTTGGCATCACCAAGTACTCTCATTTATATTAAATATATCGTACAAGTCGTACAATATTATTTTCATATTCATGAAACCCATCTATGCCATCTAACCATCAGGTTTTAATTACGTTGACATATACTTAGGGAGCAGTTGCCCAAATTAGACATTTATTAGAAATTATCCATATGATGTTCTCTACTGGCTGTATTGTATCATGAATCCTTTTAAGGTAAAGGATATGCAGCCTGGTAGCTTCATGATACACATATGTGTAATACTAATTAATAACAACAAAGACTAATATAATACTTATGAGATATGTAACATACTAAAACAAGGAGACTCGTAAATACTGCAGGACCGGAAAGAAGAGGAAGGAAGGCTTACTAGAGGGCCTTTTTAGGGAGCCGAATACAACAATCCATTTTTTTGTATTAAAACTTGTATTATGGGGCGATTGGAGATTAAAACCCTAGTAAAAACTACAAATGACCCGACTTAGGGTAATTTTTAATATCAAGAGGACCCAAATTTGCTGGAATGAAAAATGCCCACAGGAAACCTAAAGAAGACCAAACAGAAAATTTTCTATGCTAACATATTTTCTAGACTAACATATAGTCCGTATATAGGACTAACAGACCAAGTCGTCTTTTTGTGTTTCTGAGTTATTGCAGATTTAAATTGTATGGCCACTTGTGTTTTTATACAATAACTACAAAACTACTTTAAATTTTTTTTACAGAGCACAGAATATGACTTCTGGGACACTTTTGCAAAAAAGTTCTCAAGTATTTTTTATTTTCAGTTTTTGTGTTATCGATGTTGATATTTAAAGTTTATAGCCGCCTATGTTTTGGTATAATAACTAAAGTGTGATTTTTTAGCTATTATCTTTTTGACAACACTGGTTTAAACAGCTGACGCACGTTTCGTGATTTGTTTCACTGTCAAATATTTTCAGTTTCGTCTATAATTTAATCATGAATCGTCTTAACAACGAACAACGTTTGCAAATTATTGAATTTTATTATCAAAATGCGTGCTCTGTTAAGAAAGTTCATCGTGCGCTTCTTCCATTTTATGGTCAGTTTAATCGACCCACTGAAGCGGCTATTCGGGCTTCTTCTTTCTTCTTTACTGGCAGCAACAACATAAATTCATCTATCAGTAGCCACACGTAGAAAACCAATCCAAGCGCTTAGGTCTTTTGCGATCCGTAGATAGTTCGTCATACTAAGCTTACTTAACATTTCCGTCACCTGGTCCATCCATCGGAGTTTTGGTCGCCCCCTCCTGCGCCGCCCATCGAGTTTATTGCCGTAGACTTTTCGAGCCGGAGCGTTTTCGTCCATTCGTACAACGTGTCCAAGCCAGCGCATTCGGTCTATTTGAACGCGCTTAACCACGTCGATGTCGTTGTCCGGTCATACAGCTCATGATTCATTCGACAACGGTACTCGCCATTCACGATGATGGGTCCAAATATTTTGCGGAGTATTTTTCTCTCGAAGACTCCCAGAATAGATTGATCCGCTTGTGTCATTACCCACGACTCTGCGCTGGAGAGCAAGACAGGTAAGATCAGAGTCTGGAAAAGCTGGATCTTTGTTTTTCGAGAGAGCGCTTTGTCGTTAAATCGCTTGCTTAGCGCATAGTAGCAGCGGTTTGCGATTTCGCTTCTTTATGCGGGAATCTGGTTCCACTCACAACCATGTTTCTTGCCGACGCGAAACTTACCAGTCTGAATCCGTTATCGGAGGTGTTGTTGTGTAGACTGAATTTTCCGACTGCTGAACCAAGAGCATCTTCCCTTCCTATTTAAGCATTAAAATCTCCCAGAACAATTTTAATGTCATGTGCAGGGCAGCGGTCATATATATCCTCCAGGCGCTCATAGAATGCATCTTTGATGTCATCGTCTTTGTCTTCCGTCGGGGCGTGTACACAAATCAGCGTAATGTTAAAATATTTCGCCCGGATGCGAATGGTGGCTATACGGTCATTTACAGGGTTAAACCGCGAGACCAGGTGTCGAAGTCTCTTGCCGACTATGAAACCACATCCAAATTCGTGTCTTTCTGCATGGCAGCTGTAAAAGATGTCACAGTTCTTCCGTCGTGTGCATCCCTGTCCCGTCCATCTCATTTCCTGTATGGCGGTAATCTCAGCCTTGTATTTGTCGAGGACATCCGCCAGTGGGATAGAGGCACTATCTCTGTATAGAGTTCGGACATTCCAGGTGAATATCCTTAAATCATGGTCCTTATATCGTTTGCGAGGGTCGTTAACATTTGGGGTGGTTCTTGTTTTTCCTTTTTTTGGTGTTTTCATAATAAATTGGTGGTTAAAGGGAGCGGCTTATTAGGCCACCGCTCCCGATCCTAGTTTCTTGGGGCTGCCAAAGCCACAAAGAGAGCCTGTGTTGAGCCTCAGTAACTTCTGTTACCTAGTTCCTAAGACGCATCGGTGGTAGCATGCCGATTAGGTTACTCAACGGCTATTCGGGCTATTGTGACTAAATTTCGCACCAAATTTACATTGTTGGACATTAAACCACCAACATGCTCACGTAGAGTGCGAAGTGAAGAAAATATCGCAGCTGTATCAGCCAGTGTTAATGATGACCATCAATAATCGATTCGTCGCCGTTCACAGCAATTGGCCTCTGTTACTCAAAAAATTTTGCGGAAGGATTTAGGTGTAAAGCCTTTCAAAATGGAGCGGGTGCAAGAATAGAAGCCGAACGACCTACCGCAACGTAGAATTTTTTGTGAACGGGCTCATTTTTGGCACAATGGGTACATTAATAAGCAGAATTGTCGATTTTGGAGTGAAGATCAGCCAGAAGCATTGCAAGAGCTACCAATGCATCCAAAAAAAGTCACAGTTTGTTGCGGTTTATGGGCTGGTGGCATCATTGGACCGTACTTCTTCAAAGATTATGCGAATCGCAACGTAACTGTGAATGGTGAGCGCTACCGTGAGATGATATCAAATTTTTTTTTTTGCCCAAAATGCAAGAGCTTGACTTATCTGGTTTCAACAAGACGGTGCCACATGCCACACAGCACGCTTAACAATGGACTTATTGAGAGGCGAGTTCGGTGAACATTTTATTTCACGTTCCGGACCGGTCAATTGGCCGCCTAGATTGTACGATTTAACGCCATTAGACTATTTTTTGTGGGGCTATGTTAAAGCTCATATCTATACACACATGCCCACTTCAATTGACGCATTGGAAGACAACATTGAAGCATTTATTCATGAGATACCGGCCGAAATGTTGGAAAGAGTATGCCAAAATTAGACTAAGCTTATGGACCATTTGAGGCGCAGTCACGGTCAACATTTGCATGAAATAATGTTCAAACATTAAATTGTTTGTACCGTACTATCGATTCAAATAAAGACTTAATGCATTTTTCTGAATTTAATGTGTTTTTTTTAACTTTCCATAGCTTTTAAAAAATCACCCTTTACAAAACTATTTTAAATAGACATAGGATTTGTTTAGAGGGACTACAACTTTTGAAAAAATTTTGCATCATTAAGTTCATTTCACAAAAAAGTGGACTTGGTCAGTTTTTCCTATATAGCCACGATATCTTTACGAATTTGCTAAAGGCCACATACAGGGCTTGATTTGGTCGCTGCTACACGATACGCATAGGTACTTTAACACATACATGCACACATTTACTTACGCCGGAATTAAAACCACAAACACAACATCAGCAAGAAAGGAGTCAAAGACAATATTTGCAATTGACGCCACATATTCCCACACACACACTCACATATACGGAAGTCAGCAATAAGAAAATGAGAAGGGTGAAAGCGAGAGTAATAGGTTAGAGGACTTATATCATTGCCTAGTAAGGCGTATTTTTGTAATTGTTTTCATTATACTTAATAACATAATTAGATTAATTATTTAGCCAATCATAAACGGATCACAGCGATAGGTTTAAGTTAATTACAACTAAACTACTACAGAAATTGCAGTCAAGTAAACAAACCGATAAATACCTTTACCCTATGTAATATATTGTTTAAGTTTAGAATTATTGCAATTAACAGATTTTTAATTGAAATTGTCTATGTATTATAACACAGTACAAAATTTTTCAGCTTATTGATTTGGGACTCAATTCTGTGAATTGCACGTAAAAGTAGCACCAAAATTAAGACCTTCTGCATTATTAGTTTTGACAAGTTGGCTGCATTAATAACACAATATAAAAATTTTTAGCTCATTCATTTGGGACTAAATTTTGAGAATTAAATGTGAATGTAGCACCAAAAATAACAACTTCTGCTTCATTCGTTTTACCAAATTGGTTGCAGTAATAATTTAATGGTCATACGAATGTATTTGCTCAAGGTGGATTTGTGTAAAAATTTTTAATAAGTTCGTCAAAAATAGTAAAATATTTATTCACTATCTTTGGTTATTTTGTGAGGGGTTACCGAAAGTGTCTTATACTGTACATCATAAGAACTAACGAAAAAGTATTTATTAAATCGCAAAAAATTCTTAATTTTAAATGGGCGGAGTACACTTCTCGGTTTCTTAAGTTTTACTAATGCATACAAAATATTAAAAGTAAATAATTTTCAACGTTTTGAGGGGTTTCTTTTAAGAAATTAGTGGAAAAATCTAAATTTTTTGTGTAGAAGGTACTAGTAGGGCAGCGCAACGCCCAGTGGAACCGCTTCATACACTTTTGTGCAAAAACTATTAGGAGTGATCATTACTCTGAAATCATTAAAAGTTCCTTAAAAATCGGCCTTGCCCATCGCTCATACAATTCAAATCGATTTTTTCGCATTAAATTTTTCCTAACCGGACAAAATTCTATAAATTTAGAACATACAACTTTTAGAATCAAAAAAGATGCATGCCAAGTTTTATCAAAATCTGAGTTTTTCTGTCCAATCAATAGCAAGTACACAAGCAATAGTATGTACACTAGAGTGGGTCACTTTTTTTTCTCGACCAATACGATACGATAAATTCTAAGAAAATTTGTCCAAGAAACCATGTGTCCAAAATCAAAATCGAGCCCCCGGTTTTTAACGAGAAACTTTTCGTATTGAGGAAAAAATCCACAGCAAGCCCCGCAACTACCCCGTAATCGCCTCTAGAGGGTTCGAATGTGAGACCTACCCCCAGTCAATTATCCCTCCTAACATTTTGCCTAACATACCTAACCCCCATCTTAACCCTCTAAGGGGGCTACCATACAAAAATAAAATTTTTGTAAAATATACTCCCAACGCTCTAACTGTCCAAAGAGGAGACACATGTATGGACATCTCCCAACAGTTTCTCAAAACCCTTTAGGGTCCTGCTGCTTCCACGATGCGTCCTAGAGGGGGACGGTCATACATTATACCCCTCTATGGGCGACCTCAAGGCAGATAGAGCGGTGGAAGCTAATTTTATAAAAAAAAATTATGCATGGGTGTCTCCTTAGGGGGTGATGGTGGGGGTTAGGTATGTTTTGGAAAAATGTTAGGAGGGAAAAATAAGGTTCAAATACATTTGAACTCTCTAGGGCTATTCCAAAGCACTTGTGAGGCTTGTTGTGGATGTTTTCTCCAATACAAAAAGTTACTCGTTAATAACCGGGGGCTTGATTTGATTTTAAACCCATGGCTTCATGGGCAAATTTTCTTAGAACTCATCGTAGATTACGATTTTGATAACCGCTTGGTGCATTTTTTTACTCCAAACAAATTAACCAACTCTAATATACATGTAGAAATAAGGGGGTGATTTCGGTCATTTGTGTGGATGGGGTTGTCAGATGGGGTGTGTGAAATGTTTCGGTTATTTGAGGTTTTGATATTGAATTACATGAAAATTAAATTTAATAAATGTAATTATCCATCAGTTGTCCGTCGGAATATTATGGGGAAAAATTAATTTGCCAAAAATAGGTAATTTTTTATGAGAGATACCTAAAGTCGTCGGCCGATATAGTTGATGTCCATTCTTGACTCAAATTTTAGTAAGCGTGCATCTTACGCAAAATATGACTGAATTCGTTGTACTTACAAAAAATAAGCGAATATAAAGGAGTGAAGTCGGACATTTGTAGTGGAAGGGCATGGCAAACGTTTCGGTGCTCTAAGGATTTGTCTTTTATAACAAGATAATTAAAATATTCTAGAGATATTCTGCCCATTTCCAATCCCATTACTTTAGTTTGAAAATTATTAATATCACTTCAGGTTTATCCAGCTGGACAGACGGACAAAGCTCAGTCGTCTTTAAATGTCCTGAAGCAAAATTGGTCTTAAGATTCTCGGGATATAAGAAGTCTCCTTTAATAAGTAACACTTTTTCTTGTATCAATTGAAATACATATACTCTCAACCCTAAGGATTAGGGTGTAAATATTCCAACACTCCTACTGGGAATATAAGAATTTGATTGAGATTATAAATCGATTAATGCGTTTTTTACTGATGCTTTGCTTGGAATTTATATTACTGTCCAGAGATCTACAGCGGTATATACACAGTTCGTATGCAACTGTTTCTCTGACAAATCAACGAAGACTGTGCTGTATCTGATTGACTCAATGTTCACATTTTGTGATACATTTGGTATATCGTATTAAACTGTCTCTCTAACACATCAACGAAACCCATGCTGTATTCTTCGGACAGTATGTGAACATCAATAGCAAACATGTGGGAGCAAACACATCACATAAAGTATATTAATACTCTCAGTGTTTTTAGTTTCGATATAAACTCTCTTCCTTACATTATTGTATTTTGTTGTTGTGTTTCAACAAAAACAATATTCATATCAGTGAAATTCAAAATCTAGTCATTTCACACTTTGCTGTACAAATGTTACACATACTGTGCCGGAGCCACCGCAACTGCAACGTATAATGAATAGTTAAGAATGGTGATCAAAAATTGATGCACACACGAGACAGTGAGAGGCAGACAACACTATGCGCTCTTAAAAATGCTTAATTTCCTCCTCGCGTTCTTGTGAATTAGCACGCTTTCTACCTTTAGATTCGTAACAAACGAATCTAAATGTTTACATGTTTATCGACGATTGCTAACGTCACTATTTGAGAAGCTTTTACTAGACATGCCGATTGACTCGACACTATACTGCGAAGTTGAAGTCGACAACATTAAGGGGGCCGGCAATGAATGAACAATTTCGATGACTGGAGGCGGGAATCGAATCCGAGTCCTCCCGTATGGTAGCCGCGTGTTCTAACCATCATGCCACGGCCGGTCCTGTGCGCTCTTGATTGATTACAAAAAAATACTTTGTGTCAATGATCGTACAGTAAAGGGAAAAATCTATATGATCTACAGTGGGATTTCGATATTTGTACAGAAGTGGCAAAAATGACTGAGTTTGCAAAACACTAGTAGTGGTATCTCTGGTATGTCATTGCACAAAACATACAACGCAGTACTCTTAAAATCGCCCAATATTCCAAAAAAAATGGTCCCATCATCATCGTTAGGACCTACAAAATTAAAGTTTTATGTAAAAAACTGTCAATTGTAGATGTTTGTATGTCCGGCTCCAAGTTGTAGCCAAAAATTTAGCGCTGTTTAGTGATGTTATATATTCACAAGTATTTGTATAATATTCTTTATGGTTTTGTAATTTTAATCGGACACGGCAGGTTTACTGATATCGTGACTCGCCAATATATATATTTTTCTTTAGCTTATCACATTTACCACGTAGTAGCAAAAACTTAATTTCCTGTTTGCTACCCATGTTCAATTATACAATTACTGATTTCCAGATTTCAAATGTTTCACCTTAAATATAGTATTTAAGCTTTACAGGTTTTTGTTTTGGTACATTGAAACTCCTGTTTTTTTTTCAAGAACAATGAAAATATATCAACTAATGAACATTACCAGGAAAATACCCCAAAATCGTGGTTATTTGTTTGACAGTGCCTTCGTTAAGGTATTTCAAGTACATGTTACTCCTGCTGTTACAGCTACAAAACATCAAATGTCAAAGTTGACATGGTGCCGCCCCAGGTGTTGCTGCGAATAGGGAATGAAATATTTTCATTTCGACAGTGATGGTGCATACACTAGGGTGATCACTTCTATGTAGTTGTGAATAATTTAACTGAATTCGTGCCTTAAAATCATATGTAAGTTCATTTACCGGCGGTGGCATGATGGTGAGCACACGCGACTAGCATGCGGGGAATCCATGATCCATTTCTTTCATTGCGGCCCACTCAATGGTGTCCACAGCAACTTCGCAGTATAGTGTTGAGTCAGTCGCCATGTCTAGAAAAAGCCTCTCAAACATTGTTCTATCCCATATCACATTCATGGGGTTTAAAGGGAAATTAAATTAAGTTTTTATGGGAGGTACCACAAGGGGTGTGTCAAATGGTTCGGTTATCTTAGGTTTTGTCTACTATTACAAGAAAATTTAATTGACCATATATAAATATCCTTTAGTTGTCCGTTTGGAAGTTTGGAAAAAATATTAAATTTCCACAATTATGTAATTTTGTATGTTAGGTACTAGAAGGGGTCAGTCGATATAGTCCATATTCGTTCTTGAGTTAAATTTTCATAAGAGTACATCTTGCACAAAATATGACTGAATTCTGTGCACTTACAACAAATATATGTGTGTTGAAATATGAGCGTGAATTCGGTAATTTGTATGGAAGGTACCAGAAGGGGTGTATATAAAATAATTAAACTGACCATACTTAAATATACTTCAGTTGCCCGTTTGGAAGTTATGAAATAAATATTATTATTCAAATAGTAGGTAATTTTGTATGGGAGGTACTAGGGTTCAGTCGATATAGACCGATATATAGTACATTTCTGAGTTTAAATTTCATAAAAGTACATCGGGCACAAAATTACTGAATTGAGTGTACTTACAAAAAGGTATGTACGTATGTAGCTACGAGTTTTAATTCGGTCCTTTAAATAGGAGGTACCAGAAGGGGTGTGGCAAAGAATTTGATTTTCTAAGGGTTTGCCTGCTATTACAAGATTATAAAACTGACAATATTAAAATGTCCTGCAGTTATCCGTTTAGAAGTTATAGAAGAAATATTACTGTTCCAAATGTATGTAATTCTGTATGGGAGGTATTAGTCCATATTCATTCCTGAATCAAATTTTCATAAGCGTTCATCTAACTCAAAATATGACTGAATTCTTTGTACTCACAAAAATGATATACATAAAAAACTATGGGTGCAATTTCGGTCACTTGTATGGAAGTATAACGGGGGTTTTATCTTAGGCTGAGGTAGCTCAGCCGCCTCCAGGGTCTTCGCAAGGACCCTCAAAACCTTACGAAATAAAAGAGTTGATTTTCCCTGACTAGGGCAGGATATTATATATTTTATTTACTTGTTTTATAATCCACAAAATTTAAATAGAACAAAAACACTCCAAATCCTAAAGCTAAGTGCAGTCACTGGTCTGATATCCTTAAGATGTTTGATGGCGGGTAATGATGGCTGGGGATTATGCTTTGTCGGTGGCCTCGTATGGTTGATGGTGTCTGGTGTAAGGTGCTGCGGTGCCTGGGGTTGTTATCCTTTGTATAGAGAAACGGTCCTTAGACGAACGGCGGTAATTCGGTGACGGGGAGCAGGACGGGTTTGACGCGACGGTAATTCGGTGATGGGACACGGGACGGGTTGCGGTAATTCGTCGAGGACTCACTGGTAAACCAGGCAGGGCCTCCTAGTGAGATTTGCTTAGGTCCTGTAACGAATGGATAAGAACAAAATGGCCCTGTCCTTACAACTACACATTTTTTACAGACTCAAGGTCCGATTGTACAGACTCGTAGGTCCGATTGTACAGACTCAAGGTCCGATTGTTCAGACCTATTGCCCGATTGTACAGGCCTATAGCCCGGTTGTACAGACTTATTGTCCGTTTAACAGAGATGCTTGTCTTCGTACAATCCCAAAGGATCAAGGAGATCCGTTAACGTTCCTTGACTTGGCAATAAACATCGTCTTGGAGGAGTCACCAGACCATCGTTGTGAAAAAACGTCATCTCCTTATATTATAGGTGACATAAACTAAATGAGGATTATGTCCCATGTTATGTTACGTTGATTGCCTGAACGCCACAATTTCAAAGAACGTATGTGCTGCTGACCGATGGTGCTGTTGTGTGTATCGCGACAGCCTTTGCGTTGCTGACCAATGATGCTGCGTGTGTTGTGTGGTGGTACGCTATGTCGTGTCTTAGCGCTAGCGTCGCAACCGTCTACAATGGTGTAGTGGCAGAGCGTCTGGCTGCCGATCGTAGGGAAGCTGGTTCAAACCCCACTGGAGTCGGTTGAAAAATATTTTTTTTTTTTAAATTGTTCTATTTAAATATATTATTTTTATTTTAAGTTATTATATTGAATTATATTTTATGTTTATTATGTGTATATTTTATTATATTTATTATATTATGATGTACGGACGAAATATTGATTTCGTCACGTTACAGAAGGTACCAGAAGGTCAAACATTTACATTTTCTGAGGGGTTGTCTGTTATAACAAAGTTATTAAATTGACCAAATTCATATATGCTCCAGTTGGCCGATTGAAAGTTATGGTAAAAATTTTATTTATTCAATAGGGTATTTTGTATGGTATTTTACAATCCAAATACTTCGTTTATGAAAAATATAAATATTGGTAAATAACACTTCGTTCAATAATGTGTGTGACTAATTAATTAAAACACATTTTTTTGCCAAAATTCATTTTTATTCATCAACATAGTCCCCTTTTAGGGAGATACAATCATTCCAACGCTTTTCCAATCTTTCGATACCGCCTTTGTAAAACGAATTTTCTTTGCCTTCAAAATAGGCGTTAGTTTCGGCGATTTCTTCATCATTTGAGCGAAATCTCTTACCACGGAGCATCTTTTTGAGGTCTGCGAAGAGCCAGTAGTCGCTGGGGGCCAAATCTGGAGAATACGATGGATGGGGAAGCAATTCGAAGCCCAATTCGTCCAATTTTTCCATCGTTTTCATTGATTTGTGACACGGTGCATTGTATTGGTGGAATAACACTTTTTTCTTCGTTTCGTCTTTCAAACGCTCCAATAACGCTATATAATAGTCGCTGTTGATGGTCCGCCCCTTCTGGAGATAGTCGATGAATATTATTCCATGTGCATTGCAAAATACAGACGCCATAACCTTGCCAGCCAACTGCTGCTTCTTTGGTCGCTTTGGGCGGCTTTTACCGGCTGCATGCCACTCAGCAGACTGCCGATTTGACTCTGGAGTGAAATGGTGGATCCATGTTTCATCCATTGTGATGTACCGACGCAAAAACTCCGACATATTGCGCGTAAACATGTCCAAACAGCTCTTTGATTTATCGATTCGTTGTTGTTTTTGCTCCGGTGTGAGCAAACGCGGCACCCATTTGGAAAACACCTTTTTCATACTCAAATGTTCGTATATTATGGTGTGTACACTAACTGCTGATATCTTTAGAGAGTCAGCAATCTCCCTCACTTTCACTTTACGGTCGGACATAATGATTTTCAGTGTTTTTTCAACGTTTTCCGGAATAATAGCGTCATTTGGCCTTCCAGTAGATGGAATGTCATCGATGTCTGTACGACCACGTTTGAATTCGGCATACCAATAACAAATGCTTCTTTTTGATGGAGCAGAGTCCGAATAATGTTTTTCAAGCCATTCCTGGCATTGAACAGTATTTTTTTCATTAAAAAACAATGATAAATCAGCACACGGAATTGCTTTGAAAAGTAGCGTCACTTAAAGCACTGTAACTTGTAAACAAATGGTCGGATTAACATATGATTTTGACAGTAAGCCTAAAAAGGTTGCCACTTTCGAAAAAAAAATATTGATTTAGTATTAGTGCCGCCATCTATGTGTCAGTCACACACATTATTGAACGAAGTGTTATTCATAAGAAGTCGTTCCTTGAGGAGTTAATTGTATCAGCAGCCCCCAATTATTTGTTCAACCCCAACAGTTTCTTAGATCATATCTACCCTATATCTTCAACCCTTAAGGTCCCCATATAAATTTTTTTAATTTTTATGATTTTTTTATGAAATCAGCTCCTGCTACTACCATGGTGCCGACAGAGGGGTATACTAGTATTTCCAGAACATACCTACCCCCTATCCTCAGCCCCTAGGGAGTCTCTCGGGATTCTCGGGTAATAAAAAAGTGTTTTTTTTTCTTCCTGACGGCCTGGGATAGACGGGAAAACTGAAAAATTTCATACAAATATATTCAAATAATAAAAATTTCTACGTTTCTGGACTGGCGTTTGAACAGGGTTCCTACAAATGGCATAATTTTTTGGGACAATATAACGAAATATATGTTTATGATATCTGCAAAATTTTAAGCTATTATGTGTATCTTTGCTTAACAAACCAAAGAAAAAATCATTTTCTTATTTCCCAAGAATCCCGGTATTCATGCGAATTATATCCGGGCCTATCCCAGGAAACCGGGATTGATATTGTATGAGAGCCCCCTTAGGGGGTGAAGATGAGTAGTAGGTATGTTTGGGAAAATTGTTAGTAGGTAAAAATGACTGGGGGTCGGTCAAACATTTGAACCTAGGAGCGATGCCGGGGCAGTTGTGGGCCTAGTTGTGGATTTTTCCCCAATACCAAAAGTTTGTCGGTAGAAACCGGGGGCTCGATTTTAATTTTTGACCCATGGTTTTTTTTGGGAATTTTTAATTATGAAGCTCGCTCAGGATGAACTTTGTTGCGATTCTCAATCTTAGCTTCTGTTCACTGCTTTCATAAAACATTTCAAACAAATAAAAAAAAATAATAATAATAACATTAGTAATAAAATAATAAATATTTAAATAGAACAATTTAACAAAAACATAAAAGAAAAACAATTTATACCCACTCCAGTGGGATTTGAACCCGCAACCTAGTGATCGCCAGCCGGATGCTCTGCCACTACACCATTGCAGACGGTTGCGACGCGAGCGCTAAAAAACAACATATCGTACGACCACACAACACACGCAGCATCATTGGCCAGCAATGCAAAGGCTGTCGCGACACACACAACATCACCACACAACAGCACCATCGATCAGCAATTGAAATTATAGCGTTCAGGCAATCGACATAACATAACATGTAACCTAGTTCTCATTAAGTTCATGTCACATATAATATAAGAAGACGACGTTTTCCACAACGATGGTCTGGTGACCCCTCCAAGACGAAGTTTATTGCCAAGTCAAAGAATGTTATCGAATCTCCTTGATCCTATGGGATTGTACGAAGACAAGCATCTTTGTTAAACGGACAATAAGCCTGTACAATCGGGCAATAGGCCTGTAGAATCGGACCTTGAGTCTGTACAATCGGACCTTGAGTCTGTAAACGTGTAGTTGTAAGGACAGGGCCAAATCTCACTAGAAGGTCCTGCCTGGTTTACCTGTGAGTCCTCGACGAATTACCGCAACCCGTTCCGTGTCCCATCACCGAATTACCGCCGCGTCAAACCCGTCCTGCTTTCCGTCACCGAATTACCGCCGTTCGTCTAAGGACCGTTTCTCTATACAAAGGATAACAACCCCAGACACAGCAGCACCTTACACCAGACACCATCAACCATACGAGGCCACCGACAAAGCATAATCCCCAGCCATCATTACCCGCCATCAAACATCTTAAGGATATCAGACCGGTGACTGCACTTAGCTTAAGTATTTTGAGTGTTTTTGTTCTATTTAAATTTTGTGGATTATAAAATAAGTAAATAAAATACACAATATCCTGCCCTAGTCAGGGAAAATCCATTATTTTATTTCGTAAGGTTTTGAGGGTCCTTGCGAAGACCCTGGAAGCGGCTGAGCTACCTCAGCCTAAGATAAAACCCCCGTTATAATGTATTTCGTATTTCCTTCAAATTATCTGGACTTTTCGAATGAAGAAATGAAATGAAAGCCACCCTATTTGACAAAAATATCTACTTATACATCTGTGTGTGTGCGTATGCTTGATTAGCGGAGAAACGATAGAGGAACAAATCATGCGATAATGTAATTAAGTTTACGCTCGTTAAAATTTTCCAAAGCCAATTTTAACGTCTACACTAGAGACCACAACGATGTAACACTCAAAACATAGGGGATGTTCTTTTTTTTTGTGGCGAGGATGATAAGTTGCTATGAGTATGAGATGAACAACATGATAAATTATAAATTAATTGCTCAGCTATATTAACTAAATTTAGTTATAGAAATGTAATTTTTTTAGCTTTAAATGCTTAGAAATCAGTTTTAATTGATTGTAATGAAAGTAATAAAAACCACATAAAAAGGCTGGCGGTTTACTAACTATGTGGTTCTTTCTTTTGTATCAAATAGTTACAGCGGTTTACCATCTCTTTGGTAACTCTTTGTAGCGGTTTGATTTATGTCACATGCTATGAGTTGGTACATGACAAAAATTATTTTTAACTATGTAAGATACCGCGTTGGCAGACAATCGTGCTACAGTCGAGTCCATTTAGGACAGCATAACTACGTTTTAAAGCATAGTTAGATGTGCTTTAAAATATTCTACAAGGTGCAGTCTTTTGGGGAACACCTTAGTAATATATGTATCCATGCTTTATAGGATATGGAGGCTCAACTTATAATGAATTCATAATTACCTCACATAACGTCTTATTTGATATATTTACTTACTAGAAACTATTACCTAATCTTAAATATCCGTTCAACTACACAGCCATAATTTTTTTTATTACAATAAGCTCATTTATATTTCATTCAACATTATTACATACCTTTATTTCGTGTCCTTTCTCCATTTCAGATACACAAAATTACCCATCATCGCGCTGCCGTGACTGCTGTTAAAGTGGTGACCACTTGCGATGTTCTCATTTCATCGAGTCATGACAAGACCATCTGTTTATGGTCATTAGATGATTACACCCTATTGAATAATATGCAAATGACCAGTCCGGTCCTACGTATTGACATATCATGCGATTCGGTAAGTTCTTTTCTACTCTGACTGTTGTAACATGATCCTTTGTAATTAAGTTAATATTTAATGAAATGTTTTTCAAGAGTGTGTGAGTGGAGACACAAATGAAAATTGATGGTATTAGGGTAATTTTGGAGAGACACAACTGTGCCCGACTGTAAATTAAGGGAGGAAGGAAGGGAGTCTCTAAATTATTTAAAGGTCAAATGTTTTAGGAGGAGGTGCGAAGGGCGCAACAGTGTGGAAATAAAAATGTTTAACAATGTCTGATGTAGGCTAATTTAATTTGACAATAAAACGGATTTCGCAATGAAGAATTCTAGTGGATAATAAGAGTGTCGTCGAAATTATTATTCGGAATGTTAGATTATGTTAAGTGGCAATGACGTCGATGATAATTTGACTTATAACACAATGGCTGTCATTGAGAACACAATCGTTTCATTGTGATTTGTTTAAAGACTTTAACCTATTTTATTAGGTGTTACTTTAAAAGAAGCTAAAAGGATATGTGTAAGCCGATGACAAAGGATTGTTGTCACAAACAAACTTTAGAAAAATTTCTCAGACATCATGTTTAGAGAATATTTTTGGCTATTTTCCCTTTTAATTCAATAAAAAATAAAAAAAAATATATAGAAATAAAAAAAAGGGCCAAACTCGAACAGATATTAGGCAACAGACCACCTTCCAGTCCTTATATGGGAAGGCATTATACCAGGACTTCTCTAGCAAAGGAATGGGCCTAATATATATAAGACCTTCTGGAATAAAAGTTCTTGAATAAACAAAGTTTTCATAGTACAGACCTTCTATCATGCTAAGAAAAGAGAATGTGCAATTTTTGATATGCCAATAAAAAAAAAAGAAAAATGTAAGGCCTTTATTAAGGCGTTCTTGTGTCAGGCATTCGAATTTTTTGGCGGATCGGTTAGAATGTCTTCTGAAATGCTTTCTATGGGGAAGGCCTTAACAAATTCTCTATTGGATACATAACACGGTTTAATTATAAAGGTACCTTTCATATTCATGTGCTCCATACTTCCATTACATTCAAAACGACAGTTGGAGGATATATGAATTTGGTTCATGTAATTATCTTATAATTGTACACAAGCCTTCACAAAACCGAAACCTTTGCCTTTCTAGTACCACCCATACAAATGACCGAAATTACGGACAACTGGATGATGTTAAACTTTGTAATGGTAGGTTAAACCTCAGAAAACCGAACTAGTTGACACAAACCTTCTGGTACCTCCACCCCATACTCCCATAGTTCTACATTCATATCTTTTTTGTAAGTACACTGAATTTAGTCTAATTTTGCACAAAATAAAAACAAATAATAGTGAAAATAAAAGTGGGAAAGTAGGGAAAAAAAATTTCAATTTCGTGAAAATTTATATTTTTCCACTAATTTCTTAAAAATAATTGTTTTCTTTTAATACTTTGTAAAGCTTAAGAAGACGTGCAATTTACTCGACTTTAGAGTGGTTGATTTTGTGTGATGTAACAAAAAATTCACCAAAGCGGTTACCAAAATGTAAATGTATGATGAATTCTAAGAAAATTTGAAGAAGAAACCATGGGTCTAAAATCAAAGGAGATCCCCCGGTTTATAACGAGAAGATTTAGTCATTTCAAACTTTAATACGATTTCGATATCAAACTTTGATATGATTATGATATCGATTTCGATTTCGATACGACTCTTCTCATAATTTTGTGCGGTTGGGATGAACAATTCGTGAGCCAAAAAAATGGAGGATGTGGGGTGGTTTCAAATGGCTGTGTGTCGTGGTCAACAGCGGCGAGGAAGGGAGAAAAATCCTCAACAAATCCCGCTAGTGCCATGGAGTCACACATAGGGAGGCTCACATACATAAAGCAAATTTTTACAAAATGTGCACCCACCGCTCTGATTGCCCCAAAGATGCCCCTAGTGGAGTCTGATCCCCAGATTCAGTTTCTTAGAGCATATCTATCATGTATCTTCAAGCCTTAAGGTAGTCCCCATTCCATTTATTGATGACATCAGCCCCTATTGCTCAAATGGTGCCTCCTAGAGGGGTAATCGATCCCCACAAGTATTTACCTCCTAACATTTTCTTCAGACTTACATACTCCCATCTTCACGCCCTAAGGGGACTCCCACTCAAAAATATTATAAAATTTGCTCCCAGCCCTATAACGGACCCAAAGGTGCCTCTAGAGGAGTAAAGTATTTGACCGAACCCCAATGTTTTTTCTACCCCAACAGTTCCTCAAAACATATCTACCCTCTATCTTCAAGCCTTGAGTTGGTCCCCATACATTTTTATACCATCACCCTTAGAGATGAAGGTATATATCATTTGATACGACCCAAAAGTGTAACACATAGAAGGAGTGACTTTAGACCCTAGGTTTCTTTGAACCAAATTCGATTCATGACTTTTTAAGTCGTTTGAGCCATGTCCGTCTGTCTGTCTGTCTGTCTGTCTGTCTGTCTGTCTGTCTGTCTGTCTGTCTGTCTGTCTGTCTGTCTGTCTGTCTGTCTGTCTGTCTGTCTGTCTGTCTGTCTGTCTGTCTGTCTGTCTGTCTGTCTGTCTGTCTGTCTGTCTGTCTGTCTGTCTGTCTGTCTGTCTGTCTGTCTGTCTGTCTGTCTGTCTGTCTGTCTGTCTGTCTGTCTGTCTGTCTGTCTGTCTGTCTGTCTGTCTGTCTGTCTGTCTGTCTGTCTGTCTGTCTGTCTGTCTGTCTGTCTGTCTGTCTGTCTGTCTGTCTGTCTGTCTGTCTGTCTGTCTGTCTGTCTGTCTGTCTGTCTGTCTGTCTGTCTGTCTGTCTGTCTGTCTGTCTGTCTGTCTGTCTGTCTGTCTGTCTGTCTGTCTGTCTGTCTGTCTGTCTGTCTGTCTGTCTGTCTGTCTGTCTGTCTGTCTGTCTGTCTGTCTGTCTGTCTGTCTGTCTGTCTGTCTGTCTGTCTGTCTGTCTGTCTGTCTGTCTGTCTGTCTGTCTGTCTGTCTTTAGAAATCAAGTAATAATATCAATACACCCTACGGGATCGTCCCAAATTCTGTATTTAGTAAAGCTATAACAGGATAAAGTTTTGGAAAAAATGTTGAAAGCCTAGCCACGCCCCTTCTGGTACCTCCCATACAAATCTACCTTTCCGCCCACTATAGAGATGGAGAAATAATATCAATAAATAAAACGTGATCGTACCCAAATTCTATTTTTAGTAAAGCTATAACAGGATAAAGTTTTGGAGAAAAAAATTGGAAGTCTATTCACGCCCCATCTGGTACCTCCCATACACATCTGGTACCGCCCACTTTAGAAATCGATTAATATTATTAAAAGACCTAACGCGATCGTGCCCAAATTGTGTATTTGGTAAAGTTTAAGCAGGATAAAGTTTAGGAGAAAAAATCTGGAAGTCTAGACACGCCGCTTCTGGTACCTCCCATACAAATGTACCACTCCGCCCACTTTAGAAATAGGGTAATAATATCAATACACTCGACACGATAGTGCCCAAATTCTGTATTTTGTTATGTTATAACAGAACGAAGTTTTGGAGAAAAAATTGGAAGTCTAGCGACGCCCCTTATGGTACCTCCCATACAAATGTACCTTTCCGCCCACTTTAGGGATGCACTAATAATAATAGTACACCCAAGGCAATCGTGCCCAAATTCTGTAATTAGTAAAGCTATAACAGGGTAAAGTAATGGAGAATAAATCTGGAAGCCCTAACCACACCCCTTCTCGTACCTCCCATACAAATGTACCACTCCGCCCACTTTAGAAATCGAGTAATAATATCAATATAATAGAAAATTATTTGTTTTACTGAGGGTAAGGGTAAATGTAAGTTGGGTTGCCCGACTGACACTTTCTAACTAGTTTTAATTACAAATCGGTTAATTTCAATAACTCAAGACTTAAACAATATCTTATATTGGGTGATGGTATTTATCAGTCAGTTCAACTGACTGAAATTTCTGTACTGGTTTTAATTTCATAATATTATGATGAAATCAGCTCCAATTCTCTCTCCTAACATTTTCTTCAAACATACATACCACAAAAAATTATATTTTAATAAAATTTGCTTCCAGCCATATAACCGACCCAAAGGAGCCACTAGAGGAGACAAGTATATGACCAGCCACCAATATTTTTGCAACTTCAACAGTTTCTTAGAACATATCTACTCTATATCTTCAAGCCTTAAGGTGGTCCCAATACAATTTTGTTTTCTTTTTATAATGAAATTAGCTTCTGCTGCTCCCATGGTATCACCTATATGGGTAAAAATGTATGACCGACCCCCAATAGTATTTCCCTTATACAAATTTTCCAATTAAACCTACCAGCCTTAGGGGATGAAGATGGGGGTAGATATGTTCGGGAAAAATTCCAGGGGGTCGGTCACACAAGTAAATCCTTTAGAGGCGATTCCGAGGCAGTTGTGGGGCTTGTTGTGTATTATTTCCCCTTTCTCCACCACTTCTGACCACGATGCGCAGCCATTTGCCCCCAATCGCCATTTGCACCCCTAATGTAAAGTACGAAAAGTTTCTCGTTAAAACCAGGGGCTCGATTTTGATTCTAGATCCATGGTCTCTTGTGCAAATTTACTTGGAATTCATCGTAGTTTACAACAAAGATACACGCTTGGTTGTGAAAAAAAATTGCCCACTCTACTCCACTTATTTGAAACGATGATATTAAGATTTTTCTTTCGAATAAATAAGAGACTTTTTTCTAAGTTCTAGATATAAATAGTGAATTTAACTTTTTACACCTTTTGTACTGTAACATTTCTTACAGTTTTGCTACATGTATGCAAGCCTCTGATCTTAAGAACGAAAGTGCAATATCTTACCATTTACGCTCCACAAGCTGGCAAATAACAAAGTGCAACAGCCAATCTGGGGGGTGAGAAATTGCAAGTCAGGTTAAAGGTACTAAGATAGTAAAGTAATAGTCTCAAAGGGTTTGGCGTTCTCAGGCATTGTCTTGTAACTCAAGAACGACTGATGATTTCTCATGTCATTCTTCAGCTGAATTGCAGCTAAGGCTTAGATATACAATATGTAGCGAGTTTGCATGTTGAACTCGCTACATTCAAATTTATGTATATATGTATGTGAAACGTATAAGTAATATTAATGTCATGCTGGTTTTATATGAATCATACGCACTCTGTTCCAGTAATGTGTATTTATGGCTTAATAATAATCAAGATTTTTTTTAAAAGATTTCATTCGGCAAAATTATTCCAACTTAATTTTTTACATGGATTTATTATTGCAAATCATTTATTTAAGCCATAGTTACAATTCTACTAAAGAGAGATATCAGAAATCTTCAATGGTTCTTGGGTTATAGCTGAAAAACTAAGTTGACTAAGGGTCTGAGAATGGCAACACCCTTTGGGTGTTTTACTATAATGATCTAGAACCTTCATTCTGATTTGGAATTTCTCACCCCAGATACAACGACCCCGAAAATATTCCACAGTGTAATAATACATAAGTAATTTCAATTAAAAAAATGTGTAATTTCAATAACTCACGACCTAAACAACATCATATATAAGGTGAGGAGATTTATCAGTCAGGTCGCATGACTAAAATTTCTGTACTGGTTTTCAAAATGTTTATAAAGAAACTTATGTTGCAACTTATTCTAGTTATATTATTCATTTGCAATCATTGTTAGTACAACTTATGTATTGCTACGACCCAGATCTTTCAACTATATAAAAACACCAAACACAATTTCGATTTAGTATCATAAAGAGATATCAGTCCTAATTGCCGTGTGTCCAACATTGTTCCTAAGCCCGGCAAATATTTTCAACTTTTTAAGGCCTTGTTTAAATCGATTTATAGTTCTATGTTATCGTTAAATTTATGTAAAAACACAATGAATATAAGACACTATAAGAGACCCTTAAAATAGACTTCACATTGGCTTATTGAATGCAACAAATTCTTTTATATCCTATTTAGGCCAAACAAAGCCAATCAGTTTGATTTTTGTACTCGTATATTTGTCTATTTACCATTTAGATCTAAAGAACTCACCCATGACAAACGTCCTCACCACATAATTGTTAGTAGATTAAGGCTAGCCTTCCGCAGTAAATCCCTGGAGATACTTGTGAAATATTAAAATCATTTATGCTTCTCTTTATTTTAAGTCATTAAACTGCGGTGATTTCAACATACAATCCCCTACTGACTTAAAGCGCCTTAAGTTTTTGCTTTCCACCTCCCACCTGATACAGAAATTCAAATTCAAAACCAAATTCTACTTGAGTGCTAAGTAAGTATATTGTGAACAGTAATAAACCGTGAACTTTTCTTCTTATTCACATTTAAAAGTTTAAGCTTTTAGATATTACACACAATAAAAACCTCTCGAAATCTCTAGAGATGTTTTGTAGTATATTTTCCTTTACGCAAAACCTTCGTCTTTCTTTCTTTTGTTTGTCTTTATGAAATTGGAAATTTATTTTTCCAATCAACCTCAATTCCTGGGTACAAATACAAAAGATAAGGAAATAGGGATAACAAATCGCCGAATAATTTTATGCATAAAGGAAATAACTTTGATGATCCATAATAATCCCTTTTTGATTCAAATTGTCGACTAAAATAGAGTGACACATATTCGAAAAGCTAAAAGCTGTCGGGGTTTATATATGAATACGGCTGTAGTTGTTGATGTTGGCAGAAAGGGAAGATGTGCTTAGATTAAGTCGAATTTTAGAATTTGGCAACAAAAAAAAAATACGAGTGAGGTGTGATAAATCGTAGCGAAATAAATTATTACAGGTTTTTTTTTCCTTCATGATGGGTTCGAGCCCTCTCATAACAATATTTATTATTATTTATGTTGTAGAGTCAAAGACTTTATAATTATTAGTGGTTTTAGAAAACGAAATAAGCGCCACCTATCAAGATATTTTTGAATTATCTTTTTTCTAAACCGTCGCGTATCAATTACTAACAAACCCGCAGAAGAAGGTACACAATTTGGTACAGTCGTTTTTAAGTTTTAAGCAGCCAAACAAATCACGTTTAATTTTTATATATATACTAGTGGGACCGACAATTTCGCATTTCTTACAGCCCTTAGTGCTGTATAAACGCTTATTTATATATTTGTAGGTCTATAAAGTTCTTTGAAACGGTTTTATACTATATGAGAACCATATGCCACCGGCCGTGGCATAGTGGTTAGAACACGCGACTACCATGCGGGAGATCGCAGGTTCAAACTTGGCTCCAGTCATCTTAAAAGAAAAAAAAATAAATAAAAATTTTCTTTCATTGTCGGCTCCCCTCGAATGTTGTTGACAGCAACTTCGCAGTATTAAGCGTCGGTTCAATCATCGTGTCTAGTAAGAGCTTCTCAAACAGTGACGTTCGCATTCGTCGATAAACAAGTAGGTGCCGTTAGTTGTGAATCTAAAAATAGAAAACGTGTTAATTCACAACAACGCGAGAAGCTATCCCATACCTCATTCATGGGGTGCAAAGGGAAATTAAGTTTTTTTTTTTAAGTACCAAACTTTAAGTCTTTAGCCATAAAAAAACACTTATGCCATGTCTTCTTCTCCCATTGGCCAAGAATATTGCCGAGTACTATCGAACTCGTATTACAATTTATTGAGACAATTCGGTCAACAAATGTTTGGCTTAACAAAGTTATGGTCTCACGCGCTGTATGGCATGTAACGCCGTGGTTCCTCCGAATGAATTGTAATGACATGAAAAATAAAATAATCAATTAATCGTCCACTGCATCTAATTCTTCCACCAGTTGGATCTTACATGGATGTAGGCCAATATCTTTCCTTGACATTTGCAGAGACCGAGTTGCTGAGAACGGCAATGATGGATTTGGGACTCAATTTTGAGAACTTCACGTGAAAGTAGCCCCAAAATGATAAAATTCTGCATAATTCGTTTTGTCAAGTAACATGCCATAATAATTTAATATAGATTTGAAGTTAGTAAGTACCGTATAAGAGAATTTGTCACGTTTTAGGCTCTTTTGTTATATGGTGGCGTATGATTATCATAAGTATGTGTTGTACTGTGTAAGTTTGGTGAGCAGAGCGCGCATTTTGAAATTTCTATGATTTGTAAACGTTGTTCTAGTGTAAGTCTTTGCATGGTGATTTGCCAAAGTATACTGAAAGAAAGTCTAACACATTTCATTAGTATGACAGCTAGATTTACACTTATCCCCATCATAAGATTAATACAGCGAATCGCAACTTTTTACTAACTTTGTTTCTAATAGCTTATTCATATCTCTAGGCGAACTGCAACATACTGTGATATATTGAGGACTATCAAACTATTACTATGGCAGCTTTAACGGTTTATTTACTATGGGGTGTGGCACAGCCCACTTCCACCCTGGCTGTAATTCACACTAAACCAATAACATATATTACAAGTCGCATCTCCCTGCCTCTGGTAGTTCATAAGATAGAAGCATTTTAAATTGTATGGGCGGTATCACGCCCCTTTATTCAATCACAACCATGTATAGGCCATCAGTACGACTTCGTAAATTTTCTCATCCATTGGTCTATTAGAAAAGTCGTCAGAGCGATTTTAGAAAAGGGGGCGTGGCACTGCCTACTTTCACTTTGACTGTAATATTTACTGCACCGAAAACATATATACCAAATCTCATTTTTATATCTCTGATATTTCATGACTTTTCTTTTTAACTTTCAAGTTGTATGGGCGGTTCCACGAACCCTTTATCCAATCACAACCACGTTTAGCCAGTGACTGTCAACAGGTTATCAATACCACTTTGTAAAATTTTCGTATCAATTGGTCTATTTGAAAGGCCGTCGGAACGATTTTTAAAAAGGGGGCGTGGCACAGCCCACTTCCACCCTGGCTGTAATTCATACTGCATTAGAAACATATATAAAAAATCTCATCTTTCTTATCACTGGTAGTTCATAAGATACAAGCATTTAAAATTGTATGGGCGGTGCCACGCCCAAAAGGGGGCGTGGAACTGTCCACTTGCACTCTGGCTGTATTTTATACTGCACGAAAAACAGATATACCAAATCTCAGCTTTATATCTCTGATAGTTCATGGCTTTCCTTTTAACTTTCAAGATGTATGGGCAGTGTCAAGCCCCTTTTTTCAATCACACCAAGTATATGCAAGGACTATCAATAGGCCATAAGTACCACTTTGTAAATTTTCCTATGAATTAGTCTATTAGCATAGCAGTCAGAGCGATTTTTGAAAAGGGGGCGTGGCACTGTCCATATGCTCTCTGGCTGTATTTCATACTGTACGAAAAACAGATATACAAAATCTCAGCTTTATATCTCTGATATTTCATGACTTTCCTTTAAACTTTCAAGTTTTATGGGCGGTGCCACGCCCCTTTATCCAATCACAACCAAGTATAGCCAAGGACTATGAATAGGACACTAGTACCTCTGTGTAAAATTTTCGTAACAATCGGTGTATAAGAAAAGCCGTAAGAGCGATTTTTGAAAAGAGGGCGTGGCACCGCCCACTTCCACTCTAGATGTAATTCTAACTGTACGAACAACATATATACAAAATATTATCTTCATACCTTTGATAGTTCATGAGCTATAGACGTTTAAAGTTTTAAGAAGTAAGCCACGCCCACTGATCCGATCCCGCCCATTTTTGGTTGGATTTCGAATTTTGGTGCCAAATGCATTCACACAAATTTTCAAGGCGATTGGTAAAACAGTCCTTCAGGTATTGCGTTCACAAAAATTGGGTCCAATGGGCGGTGCCACGCCCACTTCATATATCAAATGATATAGATAGATAGATAGATAGATAGATAGATAGATAGATAGATAGATAGATAGATAGATAGATAGATAGATAGATAGATAGATAGATAGATAGATAGATAGATAGATAGATAGATAGATAGATAGATAGATAGATAGATAGATAGATAGATAGATAGATAGATAGATAGATAGATAGATAGATAGATAGATAGATAGATAGATAGATAGATAGATAGATAGATAGATAGATAGATAGATAGATAGATAGATAGATAGATAGATAGATAGATAGATAGATAGATAGATAGATAGATAGATAGATAGATAGATAGATAGATAGATAGATAGATAGGTAGATAGATAGATAGATAGATAGATAGATAGATAGATAGATAGATAGATAGATAGATAGATAGATAGATAGATAGATAGATAGATAGGTAGATAGATAGATAGATAGATAGATAGATAGATAGATAGATAGATAGATAGATAGATAGATAGATAGATAGATAGATAGATAGATAGATAGATAGATAGATAGATAGATAGATAGATAGATAGATAGATAGATAGATAGATAGATAGATAGATAGATAGATAGATAGATAGATAGATAGATAGATAGATAGATAGATAGATAGATAGATAGATAGATAGATAGATAGATAGATAGATAGATAGATAGATAGATAGATAGATAGATAGATAGATAGATAGATAGATAGATAGATAGATAGATAGATAGATAGATAGATAGATAGATAGATAGATAGATAGATAGATAGATAGATAGATAGATAGATAGATAGATAGATAGATAGATAGATAGATAGATAGATAGATAGATAGATAGATAGATAGATAGATAGATAGATAGATAGATAGATAGATAGATAGATAGATAGATAGATAGATAGATAGATAGATAGATAGATAGATAGATAGATAGATAGATAGATAGATAGATAGATAGATAGATAGATAGATAGATAGATAGATAGATAGATAGATAGATAGATAGATAGATAGATAGATAGATAGATAGATAGATAGATAGATAGATAGATAGATAGATAGATAGATAGATAGATAGATAGATAGATAGATAGATAGATAGATAGATAGATATATAGATAGATAGATAGATAGATAGATAGATAGATAGATAGATAGATATATAGATAGATAGATAGATAGATAGATAGATAGATAGATAGATAGATAGATAGATAGATAGATAGATAGATAGATAGATAGATAGATAGATAGATAGATAGATAGATAGATAGATAGATAGATAGATAGATAGATAGATAGATAGATAGATAGATAGATAGATAGATAGATAGATAGATAGATAGATAGATAGATAGATAGATAGATAGATAGATAGATAGATAGATAGATAGATAGATAGATAGATAGATAGATAGATAGATAGATAGATAGATAGATAGATAGATAGATAGATAGATAGATAGATAGATAGATAGATAGATAGATAGATAGATAGATAGATAGATAGATAGATAGATAGATAGATAGATAGATAGATAGATAGATAGATAGATAGATAGATAGATAGATAGATAGATAGATAGATAGATAGATAGATAGATAGATAGATAGATAGATAGATAGATAGATAGATAGATAGATAGATAGATAGATAGATAGATAGATAGATAGATAGATAGATAGATAGATAGATAGATAGATAGATAGATAGATAGATAGATAGATAGATAGATAGATAGATAGATAGATAGATAGATAGATAGATAGATAGATAGATAGATAGATAGATAGATAGATAGATAGATAGATAGATAGATAGATAGATAGATAGATAGATAGATAGATAGATAGATAGATAGATAGATAATTTTGAATCATCAGCTTATTACGGCAATGTACATTGCCTTATTAGGTGATAAGGCTTGTGTTTGCTAACATAGATCTTAATCAAAATTCATTTAAAATGTTGACCTAGTTTATTACCCTCCTAACCCTCATTCATTTTAGAAGTATGTGCAAACAATTTTTTTCATCGCTGCACATAAATAACAACAATAACAGATCTGCGTATACATTTGTAGTGCTACAACTATACATTAACAACAAAACTTATCTCATATGCCATTGTTTATGTTTGTACATTTCTACATATGTGCATGTGTGTGTAAGCCTATATTGTTTATATCATCATATTGCACAGGACCAGCATAGAAATGTATGTTGTTGATTGTTTGTTTCTGCACTTGTTTTGAGCTTTCAAAGTTTGCCTCTCTGTTTTTTTGTTTTTAACCATTGTTTAGGACATTCATTTTGGTTCGGCAGAGAAATCTTTTAGCTTCTTAACTGGGTTACATTTACAGATATTTAAACAATGCTACACTCACCCATATGCACGCACACGCTCTAGCAAGCAAAGTTACACATGACCGACAATCAAAACATTGCAAACATACGGGTGTGGGGTGGGGTCATTCAAACATGCAAAATGTCGGTTTAGGCATAGGGGATAATGGGTATGACAAAGTGTGTATATGTATATTCTAAAAGTACACTTATAAGAGCTCAGAAAAATGTTAACATCACAATGTTTTACATACATAAGACATACACAGTTTGTAATTCCAAAAGTAATACATCATTACAGTAATTTGCTTGATTTCGTTATAAATTAAAAATTGAAGAACGATTCCTCAGAAAATTTTCTCTATCTTATACAATGCGATATCTTAAACGACTGTAAAATCCCTAATAAACCAAAATTTTTGTCCTTACCAATTTCCTTAATACTGTTTTAATCTAGATTGTATAAACGAAACCCATTATTTCGTCCATAGCCTTTGTATGTATAAATCGCATTCTCATCTCTGATAAGACTATTATCAACACGGTCATCCATGCAAATATCTGTGTGCAAATGTTTGTAGTTACAAGCAACAACTTCAGATACGAGTACGTACGAACACACACACACACGCTTGTATGTTCCTTCAAGTATTTGTGCGTATTCACATTATCCTTTTACGCATCACAAACAATTCTGACAACGTCGCTCTTGTTCGTGTCAAGTCCCTTCGCCAACAAGCAAACATTTGTTTTTGTTGGTTCTATGCTTCGTATCACATATCACAATTGGAGATTGCAGACGAACGGACAGACGAACTAACGTCTATGTCTTTAACAATTTTTACGATGGTAAGCTGTTGTTTCTGTTCTCAACAGCCGTGAAAGGACATCAAGCTTACATATATATGTAAGTATGTATTTATATGCATATGTGTATGTGTGTGTGTAATGTATGCTGTGTCCTTATTTTCATATTGTTATATTGTTTGTACTACTTCCCTTTGCATACTAGTACATGGTCACTGAATATTTTACAACTTAGGCAGCCAGCCGTTCTTTCGCATACATTGAAAGTATGTGTTTTTTTTTCTGTCTGTGTTATTATTGTTACGAATAACATTCAAACATGTTAGCATATTCGGATTCAGAAGTACAATACATATGTTGATACATGCTCAACATGTACAGACATATGTTGATTACACTCCTTTGCACACTCTACGCTAGGCAGGCTGAAACGTAAAATGATTGCTTAGATGATCAAACGAAAGAGTGAGTGAAAAGTAAGAACAGTCAGTGTTGCATAATGAAGAGATCTTGGAGTACAATGGATTCTTTCTTCAACTGCTCTGGGAATGATTGTAGTAGACGGAACTGGATTTGTTGTGAAGAGGAAACTTTGGCAAATGGTTAAAGTTTAAAGTCTAATACTTTATAATGACCATTACAATTTTAAATTGTCAATAATGCATATAACGATAATACGTTAGATTTGATTTAAAAGACAGCAAGACATCGCACTGTCTACCACACTTAGGCTAATGAAGCCCATTGCGATAAATGCAATTTCCCATATAGAAAATACTAACTAGCTTTGTAGCCAATTTGTCTTTTTTATGAATTTGCTGATTAGTCTCACAAGTATTTCCCGCAGGCCTTCGGTGCTTACAATATGGTTTCAAATACACTTATTCTTAAACCAGCTAATGCTGGGGAATCCAAGAGAAAACAATGTCCCGCCAGTAATTATACAACTGCCAATTTCATACCTATCGGGAAGTTTAGTTGTTGCTTAGTTCTCTTTTTGTTCACCTGCGGCCAGAGAACCCCAAATTATTAACAAATTAGATGGAGACTCATTTATAAATGAATATACATATTAGGCTGAAGTGCAGAATATGGGGCGGGAGCCCGATTTAAAAAAAAATATGCCATTGTCTTCGTCTTGTTCCCAAAACATCGGAATGATAGGTCAAAGTTGGCGCTCAGGCCAATGGGGCCCGGGGGGTCAAAAAAAGGGGTCCCTCGCGGTTCTATGATGACCCCCCAGGTGCGGGTACTCAGATGAAAGATATTTTCGAGACGAATCCAACGATGTTATAGCCATTTGAATTTCCGGGAAATACCAAAAAAAATTATTTTTAAAAAAATCGCGCGATTTTTCCGATATTTTTCCCGGAATATACCCAATAGCACATTTTTTTTTAAAAAATCGGGCGATTCTTTTAACAAAAATTTTTGCCAGCGGCGCTACTGCAACCATCTCAACCTTTACAACTCTAATTTAAAAAACATAATATTTTAAAGGGATATATCAAAAAAAAATTATAATTACAATACATAGTTTTTTTTTTAAATATTTTTAAATTTTTTCCACTTTTAGCCTTTTTTAATCAATTTTCGTCTTTCAAATATTTCTCTTTAGACTTTTTCTTGAATTTTTTTAAATATTTCTTGAAATTTTTCTTTAAAACCTTAAAAAAACAGAACAATATAAAATTTTCACACATTTTTGATGACATTTCAATTTTCTATGGAATTTTTCAATTCATTTCCTTAAATTATTCTTATTTTCCATGGTTTTTCCCCATTTTTTTAATTTTTTGCTAGGTTTTTCAGAAAAAATTATTTTTTTAAAATAAATCGCGCGGTTTCAGATTTTCTATATTTTTTAGAATTTTACAATTTATTTCCTTAAATTTTCTAACTTTTTCCATGATTTTTTTCAAATTTTTTAAATTTTTTTTTTTGGTATATTCGGAAATTTATATGTATCTAACTCGGTCCAGGAGAAAATAACATCGCACAGTGGTTCCTTTTTGGTTTTTTTTGGAATTAATTCTGTAACTTTTGAACGGATAATGCTATCTTGATGAAATTTAAAATAGTTAAAGCTGAGGTGTTTTCGAGATGATTTGGAAATATTCGGCTCCCGAGGTGGTGTGGGGGCCACTGCGTGGCCCTCCAAAGTTGGTCACCTCGGGTGTTTCAAAATTTAAAATGCTTGAGGAATGTGCATTTATGAACCGATTTTAAAGATTTTTTGCATTTAGATAGTGCTTCGAAAAACCTTCAAAAAACATGCTTACACGCACATGTTATCTCATTTAGGTCAAGAGATATTTGAGAAAATAAAAAAAATTGTGTCATTTTTGGACGAGGTTGATTTAGTATTTTTAAGGGTGTGAGCTCAGTTTTTTCTTGATTTTAAAGATATTTATATCGTTAGTTAGCTTATAAAATTCTAAATGAAATTGGTGAAAAAATAATTCAAATATTTTGTTCCAATCAAAAGTTATAAGCATCGCAAGTAAAAGTTTCCAAAAAAAGGCATATTTTTACTGTTTTTTTGCAAAAAGGCGACTACATTCTTTCGTTTGTAAAAAAAATATTTCTTCCGATAAGTGGCAATTTCTTTATTATTCCTCATAGAAATGTTGATGCAGATGCATTTAATGCTAAATTTGAATCAGTTCAGCAAAATGGTTCCCCGGCAAGGGAAGTCAAAAATACACCATTTTTTTAAAAAAAAAATTTTTGTTTTTGAAAATTCTCAAATCGCAAAGCGCCAACGAGAAAGCTCATTATATATTTTTTTGACCACATATGTGGACTAGTTAACCGTAACGTATTTCAACATCCCTGCCATAAACAAAGACAGTGTGGCCATTTTAGTAAAAAATTCGGAATTTTGGAACATATTTTCCCCGTTTTGGGAATTTGGGTAGTTTGTTGCAAGATATGGCAACATATTGTTATTCGTTTTTTTAAGGACAATTTTATGTACATTATTCCAAAATTTCGTTAAGATATTTCAGTCCGTTTGGATTTTACGCTATTTTTCATATAAGATATTATTTCTCCAAAAAATACGTTTTGACCAAATTTTATATTTGACTCAGAATTATGTCCAAAATAAAATGTGCTTTTAATTAAATTTTGTATAATTATTAAACTTTATGTAATTCCCTTTCCATTGATATGCAATACTTGTATGTCAGGAGTTTATTTATTCTTTATAATTATAATCAAACTTCACTACCTCCGTAATAAAAGTATATATCGTGAAACACACATATATATGGGGGCTATATCTAAATCTGAACCGATATGCTTAGTTTTGTTACCACATCATAATAGTGTAAAAAAACTAAGATGTGCAAAGTTTTGTTAACACCAGAACAAAAATGTGATTTTTGGCTACAATAATGTATAAAAGGTTATGCTAAAGGTTATGCTAATTTGTATGGGAGGTACCAGAAGGGGCGGGGCAAGCGGACCCATTATTTCAGTATATACTACACGCTGTCAAATAATAATACCATCCAAATTTTAGCTTCGTAGAGTCCTCCATCAGGAAGTTAGTGACAATATAGTGGTTTTAGTGAAATAGGTAATTTTGTATGGGAGGTACTTGAGGGGGCGTGGCTATTTCGCCCATTTTCCAACCAACATTACGGCTAGTGAATTTTATGCCACTGGTAAATTTCTATTCAAATTGATTAAGAACTACTCCAATTATCGTCTTAACTATTTTCCCAGCCGGCCAGACGGACATAGCTTTATTGGGTTAAGAAGCCCCGAAACTTATTTTTTCTGAAGGAATCTAGGGTCTCAGTTATATGTACTGACGGGCTTAACTTCTTCCCGTATAAAATTATATATTTCCTATTCGATGTTACAGAGATTATACAAATTTTGTTCAAAATTTGTTAAAAATGGTAATAATAACAATAAAAAGCAGCAAAAACATATGAATATTGCATTAAAAATCAAATTTATAACTTAAAAAATAATTTTGCTTAAAACATTTATGCAATAAGATAAATTTTTAGTACACATGAGACTAAAAAATTATTATGGAGTCGTTACTTTTAAATAAATCTTACAAGCCCATAGACTCTTTAATTAAGTTATTTATGGTTTATAAATCCCTATACACAGGAATGAGAGACAAATTACGAAAAATGTCTCTTATTGCATAAACATATCCAGCAAAATTATTTTTTAAGTTATAAATTTGATTTTTAATGCAATATTCATATGTTTTTGCTGCTTTTTATTGTTATTATTACCATTTTAACCAAATTTTGAACAAAATTTGTATAATCTCAGTAACATCGAATAGGAAATATATAATTTTATACGGGAAGAAGTTAAGCCCATCAGTACATATAACTGAGACCATAGATTCCTTCAGAAAAAATAAGTTTCGGTACCCAATAAAGCTATGTCCGTCTGGCCGGCTGGGAAAATGGTTAAGACGATAATTGGAGTAGTTCTTAATCAATTTGAATAGAAATTTACCAGTGGCATAAAATTCACTAGCCGTAATGTTGGTTAGAAAATGGGCGAAATAGCCACGCCCCCTCAAGTACCTCCATACAAAATTACCTATTTCACTAAAACCACTATATTGTCACTAACTTCCTGATGGAGGACTCTACGAAGCTAAAATTTGGATGGTATTATTATTTGACAGCGTGTAGTATATACTGAAATAATGGGTCCGCTTGCCCCGCCCCTTCTGGTACCTCCCATACAAATTAGCATAACCTTTTATACATTATTGTAGCCAAAAATCACATTTTTGTTCTGGTGTTAACAAAACTTTGCACATCTTAGTTTTTTTACACTATTATGATGTGGTAACAAAACTAAGCATATCGGTTCAGATTTAGATATAGCCCCCATATATATGTGTGTTTCACGATATATACTTTTATTACGGAGGTAGTGAAGTTTGATTATAATTATAAAGAATAAATAAACTCTTGACATACAAGTATTGCATATCAATGGAAAGGGAATTACATAAAGTTTAATAATTTATAAAAATTAATTAAAAGCACATTTTATTTTGGACATAATTCTGAGTCAAATATAAAATTTGGTCAAAACGTATTTTTTGGAGAAATAATATCTTATATGAAAAATAGCGTAAAATCCAAACGGACTGAAATATCTTAACAAAATTTTGGAATAATGTACATAAAATTGTCCTTAAAAAAACGAATAACAATATGTTGCCATATCTTGCAACAAACTACCCAAATTCCCAAAACGGGGAAAATATGTTCCAAAATTCCGAATTTTTTACTAAAATGGCCACACTGTCTTTGTTTATGGCAGGGATGTTGAAATACGTTACGGTTAACTAGTCCACATATGTGGTCAAAAAAATATATAATGAGCTTTCTCGTTGGCGCTTTGCGATTTGAGAATTTTCAAAAACAAAAATTTTTTTTTTTAAAAAATGGGGTATTTTTGACTTCCCTTGCCGGGGAACCATTTTGCTGAACTGATTCAAATTTAGCATTAAATGCATCTGCATTAACATTTCTATGAGGAATAATAAAGAAATTGCCACTTCCCGGAAGAAATATTTTTTTTACAAACGAAAGAATGTAGTCGCCTTTTTGCAAAAAAACAGTTAAAATATGCCTTTTTTTGGAAACTTTTACTTGCGATGCTTATAACTTTTGATTGGAACAAAATATTTGAATTATTTTTTCATCAATTTCATTTAGAATTTTATAAGCTAACTAACGATATAAATATCTTTAAAATCAAGAAAAAACTGAGCTCACACCCTTAAAAATACTAAATCAACCTCGTCCAAAAATGACACAATTTTTTTTATTTTCTCAAATATCTCTTGACCTAAATGAGATAACATGTGCGTGTAAGCATGTTTTTTGAAGGTTTTTCGAAGCACTATCTAAATGCAAAAAATCTTTAAAATCGGTTCATAAATGCACATTCCTCAAGCATTTTAAATTTTGAAACACCCGAGGTGACCAACTTTGGAGGGCCACGCAGTGGCCCCCACACCACCTCGGGAGCCGAATATTTCCAAATCATCTCGAAAACACCTCAGCTTTAACTATTTTAAATTTCATCAAGATAGCATTATCCGTTCAAAAGTTACAGAATTAATTCCAAAAAAAACCAAAAAGGAACCACTGTGCATCGTTGGATTCGTCTCGAAAATATCTTTCATTTGAGTACCCACACATGGGGGGTCATCATAGAACCCAAGGGGCCCCATTTTTTTGGCCCCGGGCCTTTGCGCCAAATTTGCCCTCGATTTGGTTTTTGGCGCGTATTTATTCTGCATTGATATTGATATTGATATTGATATTGATATTGATATTGATATTGATATTGATATTGATATTGATATTGATATTGATATTGATATTGATATTGATATTGATATTGATATTGATATTGATATTGATATTGATATTGATATTGATATTGATATTGATATTGATATTGATATTGATATTGATATTGATATTGATATTGATATTGATATTGATATTGATATTGATATTGATATTGATATTGATATTGATATTGATATTGATATTGATATTGATATTGATATTGATATTGATATTGATATTGATATTGATATTGATATTGATATTGATATTGATATTGATATTGATATTGATATTGATATTGATATTGATATTGATATTGATATTGATATTGATATTGATATTGATATTGATATTGATATTGATATTGATATTGATATTGATATTGATATTGATATTGATATTGATATTGATATTGATATTGATATTGATATTGATATTGATATTGATATTGATATTGATATTGATATTGATATTGATATTGATATTGATATTGATATTGATATTGATATTGATATTGATATTGATATTGATATTGATATTGATATTGATATTGATATTGATATTGATATTGATATTGATATTGATATTGATATTGATATTGATATTGATATTGATATTGATATTGATATTGATATTGATATTGATATTGATATTGATATTGATATTGATATTGATATTGATATTGATATTGATATTGATATTGATATTGATATTGATATTGATATTGATATTGATATTGATATTGATATTGATATTGATATTGATATTGATATTGATATTGATATTGATATTGATATTGATATTGATATTGATATTGATATTGATATTGATATTGATATTGATATTGATATTGATATTGATATTGATATTGATATTGATATTGATATTGATATTGATATTGATATTGATATTGATATTGATATTGATATTGATATTGATATTGATATTGATATTGATATTGATATTGATATTGATATTGATATTGATATTGATATTGATATTGATATTGATATTGATATTGATATTGATATTGATATTGATATTGATATTGATATTGATATTGATATTGATATTGATATTGATATTGATATTGATATTGATATTGATATTGATATTGATATTGATATTGATATTGATATTGATATTGATATTGATATTGATATTGATATTGATATTGATATTGATATTGATATTGATATTGATATTGATATTGATATTGATATTGATATTGATATTGATATTGATATTGATATTGATATTGATATTGATATTGATATTGATATTGATATTGATATTGATATTGATATTGATATTGATATTGATATTGATATTGATATTGATATTGATATTGATATTGATATTGATATTGATATTGATATTGATATTGATATTGATATTGATATTGATATTGATATTGATATTGATATTGATATTGATATTGATATTGATATTGATATTGATATTGATATTGATATTGATATTGATATTGATATTGATATTGATATTGATATTGATATTGATATTGATATTGATATTGATATTGATATTGATATTGATATTGATATTGATATTGATATTGATATTGATATTGATATTGATATTGATATTGATATTGATATTGATATTGATATTGATATTGATATTGATATTGATATTGATATTGATATTGATATTGATATTGATATTGATATTGATATTGATATTGATATTGATATTGATATTGATATTGATATTGATATTGATATTGATATTGATATTGATATTGATATTGATATTGATATTGATATTGATATTGATATTGATATTGATATTGATATTGATATTGATATTGATATTGATATTGATATTGATATTGATATTGATATTGATATTGATATTGATATTGATATTGATATTGATATTGATATTGATATTGATATTGATATTGATATTGATATTGATATTGATATTGATATTGATATTGATATTGATATTGATATTGATATTGATATTGATATTGATATTGATATTGATATTGATATTGATATTGATATTGATATTGATATTGATATTGATATTGATATTGATATTGATATTGATATTGATATTGATATTGATATTGATATTGATATTGATATTGATATTGATATTGATATTGATATTGATATTGATATTGATATTGATATTGATATTGATATTGATATTGATATTGATATTGATATTGATATTGATATTGATATTGATATTGATATTGATATTGATATTGATATTGATATTGATATTGATATTGATATTGATATTGATATTGATATTGATATTGATATTGATATTGATATTGATATTGATATTGATATTGATATTGATATTGATATTGATATTGATATTGATATTGATATTGATATTGATATTGATATTGATATTGATATTGATATTGATATTGATATTGATATTGATATTGATATTGATATTGATATTGATATTGATATTGGTGGCGGAGCCTATTAAGTTAAAATCATCTACCACCTCGAAATTATAGGTGTCAGGTGTTCGCGCAGTTTCCTAAAGGAGTAGATTCTTTGTTCGTTGAAACTATTAAATTCGTTTTGTCCTCTTTTACCATTAAAGTTATTTTCTCTGATATTTTCTGTATACCTGAGAAGGCTGCAGTCACATCCCGCAGTTTTCGACCAATGATGTCTACGTCATGCACATATGAGAGTAGGCAAGTAGTATGTGGTTTTTGTTGAATATCGTGCCACTCCTGTTTACTGCAGCTTTCCTCATTATCATCTCCATCACTATTTTGAAGAGGTCACACGATAGGCCGTCACCTTGTTTTAGGTCTCGTCTGGTATAGAATGGCTCCGTAAGGTCCTTGCCAATCTTCACTGAGACTTCGTAGCAGTAAGCGTTATTCCGCAAAGGCGTATATAGGCTTCGCTGGAATACCAAACTCAGTCATGGCTTCGGGTAATTTCTGCCGTATCGAGCTGTCGAAGGCAGCTTTATAGTCGACCAAAACATGGTACGTGACGATCTGTTTCTCTTGTGTCTTTTCCAGGATTTGCCGAATATATTTGCAGAAATATCTGGTCAGTGTTGATATCTCAGGTCTAAAGCCATACTGATAAGCCGAGATCAGGTGGGATGACACTGGCTTTAGTCTTTCAGAAAGCCACTCGATAGGACCTTATATGCGATGCGTAAAAGGCTGATGCCGCGGTAATAGGAGTATACACTTGGTTCACCTTTTTTCAGTACAGGACATAATATGCCGGAAGTCCGTCGGCACCGGTTGCTATATGTATAAGAGCGACAGGAGCTGAATTCATAAAAAATTATAAAAATGAAACAAAATGTATGAGGACCACCTTAAGGGTTGAAGATAGAGGTTAGATATGTTCTGAGAAACTGTTGGGGTTACAAAAATATTGGGGGACGTTCGTTCATTTGACTCCTCTTAGGGCAGTTTGAGCGCTGGGAACAAATTTTATACAAATTAAATGTTTGTATGGTAGCCCCCTTAGGGGTTAAAGATGGGGGTTAAGTTCGGGAAAATTGTTAGGAGGGATAAATTACTGGGGGTCGGTCACACATTTGAATCCGCTAGAGGCGATTTCAGGGCTACTGCGGGGCTTCTGGTGGATTGTTTTCCCCCAATACGAAAAGTTTCTCGTTAAAAACCGGGGTCTCGATTTTGATTTTAGAATAATGGTTTCTTGGGCAAATTTCCTTAGAATTCATCGTAGATTACTATTTAGACAACCGCTTGGTCGAGAAAAAAAAATTGATCCCCTTTAATGTATATAAGTTTTCACCCCTAAAAACTGAATTTTCAATTATCTAGGCATGACAATTTTTCATATTCCGCTGTATTGAGTTATTGCTAACAATAGAAATTTCCGCCAGTTGACATATAGTAACTATTGACAACCCATCTTAAACTTTTATATTAGGATCAAGTTTAACAAACACACGATATGAGACAACAAAAATTAAGCGCTGAACATAAAATCATACTCACATACATACTGACATTTACCCGTACTATAACAATGGCTAGAACAACATGGCATAAACTTTTCATAAAGTCGATAGAAAAGGATATCAACTTAAGATATACGAGATTAGTACCCTACATATGTGTATGTGCATGCGTAAGTGTTTGTGTGCGCACGTTTTTTTTCTGTGTTGATGTATGCATAACTCTATATTTGTCATGACATCCTTTTATGTTTTGTATGTCCGTCTGAATGTGTATGTGTGTGCGATATAAGCGATTAAGCGCTCAACATTTTGTTTGCTGTTGTCTTCAAATCTAGGTGAATAACAGCGTAATGTTACTCAAGGCTTATTTCCTATTCGTTGAACTAGGGTTATTTGTTCTCTTGTCTTTTGTGCTTTTTCGCTCAAGTGTTTGAAGTTTGCTAGTCCTTTTTTTTTTGTTTCTCTTCTACGCTACTTTTCGTATGGATTCTGATGTCAAGGTTATTTGAATTTTCCCCACTGGAATGTGATAGTGAACGATGTGAACGTTAGTTATGCTGCCTTAGGAAAGGTTTAGTAGATTTAGTAGGGGACATAATAAAAGTGAACCATTGTTCACACAGCTGAGAACATGGATTCTATCTATTCATTTAGCATGGCCATGGAACGCCAGAATGGCTAGCAAACACGTTTAGTATAAGTCTTAATTAACAGTCAAGAGCATGAAAAGAATCAATGCACACGAGTCCATTAGTGGGTACTAAAGGAAGACATTTGCACAATATCTTGAAAAAAAGAACAACAACAAGATAAATACACTGGAAATATAGAAGAGAACTGAGAATAGCAGGGTATTGCTTCGGAAGCCTCATATGGCACTCACTGGACGGTATAGCTTGACAAACTTTGATTATTTCGTTTGATAAAAAAAAATTGCTGGGTGAACTGAATTTAGATTTAGATTTAGAGTGAGTAAAACATAATTATTTCATTTCAAAACCCATTCAAATATAAACTCACATGATTTCTGTTCTCATATACATATAGTAAAGATTATTTACGGTTTGGATAATTTGGATTAAAAGTTTTAATCCATGTACATTAGGGTAGCAGCGAAATGTCAGGACGTTGTTTTCGGGAAATTTAAAAATGTTCGACCAAAATTCATGGCTGAAATTTGAGTAAGATCGAACAACTATTTTCCGTGCCCCAAAGAAGTCAAAGATTCTTAGTAAATCCTACATTTTTGTACTAACGTTCGAATAAGAAATTGATTTTTTTCTCGTAAAAATGTAATAGTCAAATATCGATGTGGATGGGAGGCGCCTCTGCCCTTTTTGCCAACTTGGTTCCAAATAGCCTGGTTGTAAATCTACTATACTGTGAAATTTTGTGGACGATCAAACTATTGGCAGTTATAACGGTTTCTTTTAAATGGACAGTGGCAAAGACCACTTCATACGCATACCAAATATCATATTTATAACTTTTATTGTTTATGTGATACAGCCTTATAAAGTTTCAAGTTTTATACCACGCCCACTCTATGTTGGACCATTTTTTGTTTGCTGCCAAATGCATCCACACAAATTTTCAAGGCGATTGGAGAAACAGTACTCCAGATATTGCAGTATCAAACCTAGAGTCTTTATATATCAAAACTGATATAAAATTTTATTCGCTCCGTGAGCGACTCATTGAGTTCAATAGTATAAATTTGATGATGGAACCATCCATGGTTAAGGTTAAGGTTAAGGTTAAGGTTAAGGTTAAGGTTAAGGTTAAGGTTAAGGTTAAGGTTAAGGTTAAGGTTAAGGTTAAGGTTAAGGTTAAGGTTAAGGTTAAGGTTAAGGTTAAGGTTAAGGTTAAGGTTAAGGTTAAGGTTAAGGTTAAGGTTAAGGTTAAGGTTAAGGTTAAGGTTAAGGTTAAGGTTAAGGTTAAGGTTAAGGTTAAGGTTAAGGTTAAGGTTAAGGTTAAGGTTAAGGTTAAGGTTAAGGTTAAGGTTAAGGTTAAGGTTAAGGTTAAGGTTAAGGTTAAGGTTAAGGTTAAGGTTAAGGTTAAGGTTAAGGTTAAGGTTAAGGTTAAGGTTAAGGTTAAGGTTAAGGTTAAGGTTAAGGTTAAGGTTAAGGTTAAGGTTAAGGTTAAGGTTAAGGTTAAGGTTAAGGTTAAGGTTAAGGTTAAGGTTAAGGTTAAGGTTAAGGTTAAGGTTAAGGTTAAGGTTAAGGTTAAGGTTAAGGTTAAGGTTAAGGTTAAGGTTAAGGTTAAGGTTAAGGTTAAGGTTAAGGTTAAGGTTAAGGTTAAGGTTAAGGTTAAGGTTAAGGTTAAGGTTAAGGTTAAGGTTAAGGTTAAGGTTAAGGTTAAGGTTAAGGTTAAGGTTAAGGTTAAGGTTAAGGTTAAGGTTAAGGTTAAGGTTAAGGTTAAGGTTAAGGTTAAGGTTAAGGTTAAGGTTAAGGTTAAGGTTAAGGTTAAGGTTAAGGTTAAGGTTAAGGTTAAGGTTAAGGTTAAGGTTAAGGTTAAGGTTAAGGTTAAGGTTAAGGTTAAGGTTAAGGTTAAGGTTAAGGTTAAGGTTAAGGTTAAGGTTAAGGTTAAGGTTAAGGTTAAGGTTAAGGTTAAGGTTAAGGTTAAGGTTAAGGTTAAGGTTAAGGTTAAGGTTAAGGTTAAGGTTAAGGTTAAGGTTAAGGTTAAGGTTAAGGTTAAGGTTAAGGTTAAGGTTAAGGTTAAGGTTAAGGTTAAGGTTAAGGTTAGGTTAAGGTTAAGGTTAAGGTTAAGGTTAAGGTTAAGGTTAAGGTTAAGGTTAAGGTTAAGGTTAAGGTTAAGGTTAAGGTTAAGGTTAAGGTTAAGGTTAAGGTTAAGGTTAAGGTTAAGGTTAAGGTTAAGGTTAAGGTTAAGGTTAAGGTTAAGGTTAAGGTTAAGGTTAAGGTTAAGGTTAAGGTTAAGGTTAAGGTTAAGGTTAAGGTTAAGGTTAAGGTTAAGGTTAAGGTTAAGGTTAAGGTTAAGGTTAAGCGGTTGAAACTTCCCTACAACAATTTTTGTAGAAGATGCTACGATGAAGAAGAAGAATTTACCACAGAGCATCTTATATGTTAATGCACTGCTTCTGGAGACCTGAGGAGGACATCCACGCTTTTATCAAAGCTATGAAAAGGCTTAAGGGGCGTTGACCAAATAGTGTATGAAAAACTGGTGCGAGAATTAAAAATATTATCGCATAGGCCCCTTTGTGACAGAACCCCAGACTAACCGTGTTAAATTGTAGAAAAAGTGCTAAAAACTCACCTTGAGCACAATAATTCGTACAGAAATTATAATGCATCCAACATGACAAAACGAATGAAGCAAAAGTTCTTATGTTTGGAGCTACTTTTAAGTAAAATTCTCCAAATTGTGTCCCAAATCATGTGTTGTGAGTGGCATTTCTGTACTGCTTTAAAATATATTAACTTTTCCGATGCTTTATTGTTTGTGCAAAATTAATCGTAAAGATTATTTTTCAGGGTCAATTAACGTTCTGATAGAGGTGTTCCAAAAGAGCATGTACAACTTCGCTAAGACTCAATCAACCAATTGCACAAAGTCTCAAAGGCTGCAACATATTTTTTATATACAGTATTTCTACATTATACTTGTAACTTTTAGTTAACGATGGTTAATAACTGAACGATACTAGCTAACTGATCAATTATAAAATCCTGCCTGCATATCAATTTCAGCTCAACGCTGAAAAAAAAATTAAATAAAATATTTACCGAAGTGAGATAAATTATCTGTCAATGATATGCAGAATCCAAAAATTCCTCTCCATCATTTCGCCTTTTTGAATATTATCCTGATTTTACTTGTTCCTCCTTCGCTTCGTCATTTCGATTTCTCTAACACTCATATTCTATACGTCCTATTAAAGTGTTCTCTAATATTTTAATACAAATAAATTGATTTAATAAATTCTGCAATTAAATAAATTGCATGACTCTCTCTCACTCCCTCTCTCCAACTCACTCTGCGGGACAACCATTAAGGACACGAAAGAGAATTATTAAAATAATCATAATTAATAACTTGTCATAAATTTTGCTTATGACGCCAAACATAACAATTGTACGGCCCAGACACCGAGGAGTAGTCAAGCTACTGCTGGGGTACTTAAGCATAAACATAACTCACTTGACAGAGGCTTACGCAGAAATCGAATAAGGGCGCTAACAACAATTATAAACTCATTTGTATGTCACGTACATGACGCAAGGATTCACACATTCATCAACAGCATCAACAACATTATCGTCGTCATCGACGTCATCATTGCGTATCACCTATTATGTCTTCGACATCATCATTGTTTTACAGCGTCCCCCCCCCAAAAGACTTTTGCCAGAAATCTGAATCGTATTTTCGGAGCCAACAGAGAGAATAAATCCTGAAATTGAGTTACAAGGTCTGATGGTGTGGAAAACAATTTACACGTCAATTTAAGTTCATTTATGGAGCGCAATTATTTTAAATTGACTTGTAATTTGCTCTGTAGAAGTAAAACTTAATACGCCACACGCAGTCGAACTCAAATTAAACGTTTAAGAAATTCAATACCCGTCACCTCATAACCACGCTGGGGCTTGGTACGCGACCAACGTAGGCAATAACTCGGCACATTAAATAAATGGACCTGCATAATGCGTATAAAAGCCATGAGGGAATGGGGGGACATCGTAAACGAGAACGAGAGCAAACTGAAAGGTAAACTGCAGAGAAGCAGAGATACAATACCTCATGAACCTACAAAGTTAATAAATAAACGAACGGTGTGTGTACCACAACAAAGAGGATGGGACAAAAGTAAATTCTGCCACAGGTTACTGAGAAAGTGATTTCTGTGAAATAATGATAGAGGAGAGAAAATATGTTTGAATATTTAACATTGAAGGCGGTTTTAGTGGCACTACCGTGAGCTATTGTGACTTAATGCAGCAATTAAGTGCTGTAGTAAGAGTGACGGCAGTTATAGCACACACTTACGAACAAGGGAATCTCAGTCGTACTAGATGACTGACTATAAAGGACATAGAAAAATGTTTTCTTAATTCCTTACCTTCTGCTCACTATACTGCCATTTGTCATGCAACAAATTGTTAATATTAGACAGAAATAGGAGTGTACGAGGGGCGGAATTAACACAGTTGTAATATATTTCATAATAATTACCGCGACCGTATCCTTGTAACTTTTTTTCATCGACCTTATCTAATTTCGTAAAGCTAAGAAAGTTCTATAATGAATTGGCTCTTGAGGAGGTGTTTTCTAATGGCATAATAACGTATTCTTTACCGTATTATGAATAACAGCTACAGTTTTATAACACCAACATTTGGTGCAAATAACACAGCTCATTGATTTGGGACTCAATTCTGAGAACTGCATGTGAAAGTAGCCCCAAAAAGAAGAAGTTCTACATCATTCGTTTTGTCAAGTTACATGCCATAATAATTTAATATCGATTTGAAGTTAGTAAGTAAGTATCGTATAGGGGAATTTGTCATGTTTTTGGCTCTCTTGTTTGGCATAACTCGAGAACCTCAAGTCCGATTTAGTAGAAACAAACTAAAAAAAGTATGAATTACAATTCCTTTAATTTGTTCATACAACGTTTCCCTACATAAGCAACAGTTTCACTTTTCCATTCATCAAATGATTTTGAACTGGATTACAAGTAGTTACAAAAAAACAATAGTTCTCCGTGACGTAAGATTTACGTGAAATATTATTTATGAAAATCATACGCCACCATATTTATGTTATGTCAAACAAAAGAAGCTACAACGTAACAAATTCCCCTATACGATACTTACTAACTTCGTATCGATATTAAATAATTATGGCATGTAGCTTGACAAAACGAATGATGCAGAGTTTCTTCTCTTTGGGACTTCTTTCACGTGCAGTTCTCAAAATTGTATCCCCAAATCATGTCGTACTGTGTAAGTTCTTAAAAGACACACATTTTCCCTCTGCATCGCGTGAATGAGATATGGGAGAGTCTCGGGTTTAAATATGTAAACTCTCTGGCATCTTTAGACTCTTGCGGCGGAATCTTTAATAACGAATCGGAACGTCAGCTTAATTGAGATACGTTTTCTAGACTATGCCGATTGACACGACTACTATGCCTACATCAAAGGGACCATCGATCAAAGAAATGTAGGAGAAGACTGAGACTGGGCTAAAACATAGGTAACTCGCGTATTCTTACCATCTGACACTACAAGCGTTTCTATTGGATCCAGTCCGTAATCTATTCCTATTGAAATAGTCCAGCGACAGAGATAACGTTGTGATCATCTTGCAGCTGAAAGTGTTTAAGATTTGGTTTGTTGCATCGTAGCTACATACGGAACAGGGACCACGACTACCTGTCTCGAGATAAAATGACACTTTACTGTTGGTACCATTAAGTCTTCTTATAGAGAAAGCGAAAAGAAATAAGAATATAATAAAATTGTACTAGGCGATTTTAATGTTAAAATAGTCAGGGGGACCGCATTTGAACCTACCATCGGAAAAATTAGTCTTCACACCGAAACGTCGAATAATGGCATCAGACTGATTGATTTCTCAGCGGCAAGAAATATGATCACGTGGTAGTCGAGGCCGTGGCATAGCGGTTAGAACAGCATGCGGTAAATAAAAATTTCTTTCATTGTCGGCACCCCTCGAATGTTGTCGGCAGCAACTTCGCAGTATTAGTATCGAGTCAATCGGCATGACTAGTAAGAGCTTCTCAAACAGTGACGTTCGCATTCGTCGATAAACAAGTAGGTGCCGTTAGTTGTGAATCTAAAAATGGAAAGCGTGCTAATTCACAACAACGCGAGAAGCTATCCCATACCTCATTCATGGGGTGTAAAGGGTAATTAAGTTAAGGTAGTCGAGGAAGGCAAGCATTGAGTGTTCTTTGACTCCGATTACTACCTTACCGCAGTTAAGCTACGCACAAGGCTAAGCTTGGCGATAAACGTTCTAACCAGGCACATAGAAAGCTGGACATTGGTAAACTGCGGACCACAGAGGTAGCGGACGCCTACTCCAGCTACCTAATACAATTGCGGTGGAATCATCCAACACCTGATATTTCCTCGCAGTGGCAACATATAGCCGACTTCATAGAACGGACTGCAAGAAGCGTACGTGGGTACTCAAAGCCGTCTCAAGAAGATGATTATCCATACAGGGCGAAACTGCAGTCAATGGCAACGAGAGCTGTTGGTGAACGGTACAGGGAGACAAGACGAGAGGCAACTCGTAGTTTTAGACGGAAAAAGTAGGAGCTGGCGAAGAGACAGGATGAGTGCACAGAGTTGCTCCAAAGTAGAGGGGAAGCCGGAAAATTCTACCAGAGAGTTAAGGCGAGAATAAGTGAAACATGGCAGCCCTTCTGCAAGGACAGCGACGGCCAGCTAGTGACGGACACGGAAAACGGTTTGAGGAGAGAACATTTCAGCAACCTACTGTATACGGACACCACTGCAGAATACCCCGCTCCAATCCATGTCTATGGTGCTAACTGACCACCTTTAGCCATAGCGAGATACTTTTGGCAATATCCAGCCTAAAAATTAACAAAAAACGACAAATCCTGGAAAAAAAAACAAATCCTGGAAAAAAACAAAGTTTCCTTTGATTCTCCGGTAGGGAATAGGTTATATAAGGTCATGTCTGAGTTTGGTATTCCTGCACAGCTAAATCGCATATTCAGATTTAACATGCAAAAATCCTCGATTAAGATTGGTAAGGATCTCTCTGAACCATTCAACACGGAAAGAGGTTTCCGGCAGGGTGATAGTTTGTCCTGTATAGTTATGGAGTAGGTGATGAGAAAGGCAGGTGTCAACATGTCTGGCACCATATTCCACAAGAGCCACATGCCACTAGCCTACGCCGATGATATAGACATCGGGTTGTTACTACAGCTTTCTCTTCACCAGAAAAGAAGTCAGCAAAATGAGTTAAGCGGCCATCGAGGACAAAACAAATAAAATGATTTTGACGAACAAAGAGTCCTTTCGATGGGGACCCTAATTTGCAGGTATGAAAAATACCCCAATTTTTTCCATATAAAAAAGCATGGTGCAGATAATAAAGAAATGGCGGACGCCCCCCCCCCCCCCCCCCTCACTTTTTTTTCGACTTATGAAATATGACAGAGATATAGTTACGATACGAGGCGTGCCCCCCACCGCATTCGTCTTTTAATAATGCTAAATTTGTTTAGAAAAATATTTTTTTGGGGTATTTTTCATAATTTTTGGGGAAAATTTCGTTCTTGAGTTTTGGGTCTTTTTCATTTTTTTTCGCCCATTTTTATTTTGGGAAATTTTTGGTTTTTTTTTTGGGGCATTTTGCATTTGCATTTTTCATAGAGCCGAGTTCACTTACCTCAGATCTTCCGTCAACAAAAAAAATATTGTCAGCCAAGAAATCAAGTGGAGAATAGTGGTCGCCAATAGTTGTTTTTACGGACTTCTGCAGCACATTTCTGAAATAAGTTCATAGTAAACATAGAGAATGCAGAGGATAAGCAACATGATGAAGACATAGCTTATTTACTAATCATTCCAATGTGATGGCACATCGTGGTTCAGTGCAGCAGCCAATCTGCAGGTGACAAATTCCAAGTCAGGATGAAGGCACTATGTCAGCACAGTAAAACCTCCAAAGAGTTGTGCGTTCCCAGGTCAAAATTATTTTTATTTTCTTTCATATTTTGTCCTTATATTGATGTTTGCTCACATAGTTTTTTCAAAATATTGCAACTATGTGCGTATGATTAATATAAAATCCGCATAAAATTAATATTACTCATACGTTGTGCATACGTATGTAGTGAGTACCATGTGCCATCTTGCTACATATGAACAGTACATTACTTGGGTCAGGGTCTTCATTCAATATCAACAGCAGTGACCAGTTTTCTACTTATCACAGATGAGTCAACCTGCATATAGCTCGACCCTTGGAATTATTGGGGAAACTGTATAAAAAAAGACGTTTAATGACAATTTGCGGTGTTTCTATTTACTTTGCCTAGCAAAATTTGATTCATTCCGGTTCTCGTCATTGTGATTTTGATTTGAGTCGCTACATACAATTGGATTTATTTACTAAAATCATAACCAAATATGTAGAAAATTTCATTTAGTGTTAAATAGAAAAAAAACTATAGTAACAAAACAAGTTTTTCTAGCTAAAAAAAAATTTTCCACACCAAAAGAGGGGTTTCAACTCTATTATCTAGGATTTTGTTATTCAAGTTTTTACTCCCCTTGAATTGTAGCAACAATATTTACTCTTCGTTCTATGACACTAAATACCATTCTCGTTCTTATTTACTTGCAGGTATTCCTTTTGGCTCATTGCGACGACAATGGTTTGTATGTTCGAACCTTAGCTACTGGCAAAGAATTGCACTCACTCAAAGGCCACAAGTCTCGGGTAAGTAACAACAACACCTGACTGTCTTTTCCCTTTAAACCTAGGAATTTTCCGTTCATCTTACACATTTGCTTCAATCCCCTAGATACGAACAATTACGATAGCTCGCGACAGTCAACGCGCCGTAGTCGGCTGTGAAGATACCAGAGCCTTGATATATGACATGCATTCGGGACGTTTGATAAGATCAATGCCGCCCAATCCCGGCCCTGTCACCGCTCTCTATGCCATGGACAATGATGATTTCCTTGTGACAGTGGGCGGCAATAAAATTACCTTTTATTCGTTCCGCAATGAAGAACTCTATGTGCATCCGTACTCTCACAATCAAAAGAGAAAACGTTCTTTGAAAAGGGCTACACAAACGCAGCGATCACCTTCTACCACCTTACCGCCGATAACATGTTTCGATGTATCTCGAGACTCGCAGTTGGTGGCCATTGCCTCGGGTCGCCATGTGCATCTCATGCAGATAAATACACCGGAATATCAGACCACGTTCGATGGTCATGCTGCTCCCATTTCCTGCTTAAATTTTGCTCCGAATGGCGAATATCTAGCCACAGGTTCCGATGACCGCATGGTGCACGTGTGGAGCCTTGCCTCGGGTTCAATTGCGAATACATTTAAGGGTCATGTGGCACCGATTTGCAGTGTCGTAGTGTTGATGGACTCACGACGAATCATGTCTTCGGATCGCGATGGTCTTATATATGTTTGGATAGCGGATGGTGGAAATTTATTGCAAACGATACAGGGTCCCTACAAGTTTTTAGCCGTCACAAATAACATGAAATTTGCCGTTTCCACTAATGGCGATAATACCTTGAAAATCTGGTCGCTGACCCGAGAGGATGAAAAGTACTCCGTGTCACATTCTGATGAAATCACTTGTTTCACCATCACCGCTGACAGTTTATACATTATAACGGGTTCTCGCGATATGTCACTAAAGGTGTGGCAAGCGACCGGGGGCAAGTTGGCCCAGGTTTTGGTCGGTCATTCGGATGCGGTAACCTGTGCGGCGGTGTCGGTAACAAATAAAACCCAAGTGACATCGGGCTCTAAGGATACCAATCTTATTATTTGGGATCTGCACACGGGTGATGAGATCCATACTTTAGCTGGGCATTTGGCACCAGTTATTGGAGTGAAAGTATCAGCTGATGGTTCCACAGCCGTCTCGGGTAGTGATGATAAAACTCTAATAGTGTGGGAAACAAAGCGAGGCCTGGCTCTGACGTCACTGCAGCTGCATGTACCTTTTCCACGGTTCGACATAAGTATGGACTGCTCGAGGATACTGGTGCAACTGGTAGATAGTTTCAATCTTCCCGTGATATGCCTGCACAATACACCGGCTCAGTACATCAAGCTGCCTACGTATTCGGCACCCGCAAGAGATGTTGAAGGTAAGTGGGTGGGGGGAAATTATATGGGACTGGTATCTATAGCATAAAACTTTATTACAAGACTACTGTCGAGTTTTGGTTAAACTAAAGGATGTGTTCACAGAACAATGCTCAACGAAAACATTGTTTTTTTAAGTCACTTGACTAAGCGGCAATGCTTTATTTATACCCTCACCAAAAGAATTACATGAGAAGAGTTAGACCCTAAACATTTTAAGACCAAGTAAAATTCAGGACCTTTTAAGACGATTGAGCCATGTCATTCACCATAACCTTCACATATTCCTACGGAAATTTACTACACCATTTGCAATTTAAATTTAAAGAAAATCAATTGAAATTCAAATATTTCCTTTGAAATTCAAATATCATCAATTGATATTCAAAAAAAACTTTTGAAAATCAAAAAATATCAATTCAAATTTGAGTTTTCCTTATGAAATTCGAAAAATTTAAATTGATATCAAATTCAAAACTTGGCATTGAAATTCAAAACATATAAATTTATATTCAAATCTCATAAATTGATATTCAATTGAACTTCAAAACTCGTCATTTGAAATTCAAAATTCGTCAATTGAAACACATCAGTTGAAAAAGTTTTGAAGATTTTTGAATTTCAATTGACGAATTTTGAATTTCAATTGATGAGTTTTGAATATAAATTGATGAGTTTTGAATATCAATTGCTGTGTTTTGAATTTTAGATGATATTTTTCGAAATTCATATGGAAAAATTGAGTTTGAATTGATAATTTTTGTATTTCACATGAAATTTATGTATATATGCATATTGACGAGATTTGAATAGTAATATTTGAATTTCAATCACTTTTTTTGAATCAAATAAAATTTTTCAATTTCAATTCATTTCTTTGAATTCATTTGGAGATATTTGAAAATTGGAAAAGTATTAATATTTTCGAATTTTTGTGATAAATGCATTTCGCCAGATTAATTAAATTTCGATTGAAGACCTAAACCTAAACCTAAACCTAAACCTAAACCTAAACCTAAACCTAAACCTTTGATTGATATCAATTGAACTTCAAAACTCGTCATTTGAAATTCAAAATTCGTCAATTGAAACACATCAGTTGAAAAAGTTTTGAAGATTTTTGAATTTCAATTGACGAATTTTGAATTTCAATTGATGAGTTTTGAATATAAATTGATGAGTTTTGAATATCAATTGCTGTGTTTTGAATTTTAGATGATATTTTTCGAAATTCATATGGAAAAATTGAGTTTGAATTGATAATTTTTGTATTTCACATGAAATTTATGTATATATGCATATTGACGAGATTTGAATAGTAATATTTGAATTTCAATCACTTTTTTTTAATCAAATAAAATTTTTCAATTTCAATTCATTTCTTTGAATTCATTTGGAGATATTTGAAAATTGGAAAAGTATTAATATTTTCGAATTTTTGTGATAAATGCATTTCGCCAGATTAATTAAATTTCGATTGAAGACCTAAACCTAAACCTAAACCTAAACCTAAACCTAAACCTAAACCTAAACCTAAACCTAAACCTAAACCTAAACCTAAACCTAAACCTAAACCTAAACCTAAACCTAAACCTAAACCTAAACCTAAACCTAAACCTAAACCTAAACCTAAACCTAAACCTAAACCTAAACCTAAACCTAAACCTAAACCTAAACCTAAACCTAAACCTAAACCTAAACCTAAACCTAAACCTAAACCTAAACCTAAACCTAAACCTAAACCTAAACCTAAACCTAAACCTAAACCTAAACCTAAACCTAAACCTAAACCTAAACCTAAACCTAAACCTAAACCTAAACCTAAACCTAAACCTAAACCTAAACCTAAACCTAAACCTAAACCTAAACCTAAACCTAAACCTAAACCTAAACCTTAACCTAAACCTAAACCTAAACCTAAACCTAAACCTAAACCTAAACCTAAACCTAAACCTAAACCTAAACCTAAACCTAAACCTAAACCTAAACCTAAACCTAAACCTAAACCTAAACCTAAACCTAAACCTAAACCTAAACCTAAACCTTAACCTAAACCTAAACCTAAACCTAAACCTAAACCTAAACCTAAACCTAAACCTAAACCTAAACCTAAACCTAAACCTTAACCTTAACCTTAACCTAAACCTAAACCTAAACCTAAACCTAAACCTAAACCTAAACCTAAACCTAAACCTAAACCTAAACCTAAACCTAAACCTAAACCTAAACCTAAACCTAAACCTAAACCTAAACCTAAACCTAAACCTAAACCTAAACCTAAACCTAAACCTAAACCTAAACCCAAACCTAAATGTTTGACACATCTCCTCTGGTCCCTCCTAACGTCTTTATCAAAGCACCCTTGTCCCTGTATGTCTATTAGAGTGGTAGGGGATATTCAACTTTGGATTTTCGGCCATGTCCGAGCAGAATATTGTGTCAGTTATTTTAAAACGGCTATGGTCAAAATTTGAGAAAAATTCTACATTTTAAGCCGTGTCCCAAAGAGGTCGAAGGTCAAATATATATGAGGTTGTCTTTGTTGGTTCGAATTTTTTAATGCCGTAGAGACTCGAAGACGGCTTGACCGATCGTTTTGAGATTTTACCTAATGTAGCTGACATGTCGATGGTGAAAATATGGTACTTTTATATACTAAGTGGGCGTGGCACCGCCCATTGGACCCTAGTTTTTAAACCGCAATATCTGGACGACTGTCTCACCAATCGCCTTGAAAATTTGTGTAGATGCATTTGGCAAAAAAGTTATTGATCCAACAAACATTGGGCGGAATCAGATCAGTGGGCGTGGTATAAAACTTGAAACTTTTAAAGGCTGTATCTCATGAACTATAAGTGGTACAAAGCTGATATTTGGTATGTGTTGTTGCAACAGGATGAAGTACAGCCAATGTGGAAGTAGGCTGTGCCACGCCCCATTTAAAAGAAACCGTTGTAATAGCCACAATAATAGTTTGATCGTCCTGAAAAGATATAACCAGGGTATTTGGAACCTAGTTGGTTAAAAGGGCCGAGGCGCCGACGATTCACGTCAATATTTGGCTATTACATGTTTGAGTGTAAAAAAATACAATTCCATAATCGAACATTAGTAAAAAACATAGGATTTAATAAGGTTTCACTAACCTTTGACCTTTTTGGGAAACGGTAAATAGTTTTCCGATCTTACTCAAGTTTTCGTCATGTATTTTTTACATCGAGTGGCATAATATTCCGAACGTAAATTTTTAAATTTCTCGAAAAAAATCGTTCATACATTTCGCTGTCGCCCTAATGTCTTAATATCCTTTCTCTACCGTTTCTTTCTATTCAGGTTTGTTCCGCTTAAAACTGCGGTTCGCCTTTCTGAATTTCTCCATATGCCCATATAGCCCGGGTTACAATTCAATCTTTTCCGCATGGCAACTGTTATATATGCCGCAACTATTTAGTATCGTTCATCCCAGTCACGCCCATCGTATTTCCTGGATGACGGTAATGTCAGGCTGGTATTTGTCAAGGACATCCACCAGTCAGATATTGACACCTTCTCTGTAGATAGTCCGAAAATTCTAGCCACATATTTCTACACTTATATAGTGACAATTGTAAGCATTTTCGGTCAAATTGTTGGCCTCTGAGTAAATTTAAAATTTGTTTTCTTCTTCTGGTCCTGTTTAAACTTTGTCTGCGATGTCTAATACAGTATAATATTTTTCAGCTCATTTGGGACTCAATTCTGAGAATTGCATTTGTAAGTAGACCCAAAAAGAAGAAGTTCTGCATCATTCGTTATGTCAAGTTACATGCCATAATAATTAAATATCGATTTGTAAGTATATGTTAGTAAGTATCCTATAGGAAAATTGGTAACGTTTTAGGCTTTTTAGTTTGACATAACTTGAGAACCACTAGTCAGATTTAGCTGAAACATTTTTGAAAAAAATAACAATTACAATTCCTTTAATCTGTTCATATAACGTTTCCCTACATAAGCAACAGTTTCACTTTTCCATTCATCAAATGATTTTGAACTGGGTTTTTTTTTGTAGCAGTTATAATAAAACTGTTGTACCCAGTGGCGTATGATTTACGTGGAATATTTCTTACGATAATCATACGCCACCATATAACAACATAACAAGATAGCATATAATGTGACAAATTCCCCTATACGATACTTACTAACTTCAAATCGATATTAAATTATTATGGCATGTAACTTGTCAAAACGAATGATGCAGAACTTCTTCTTTTAGGGACTACTTTAACGTGCAGTTCTCAGATTTGAGTCCCAAAATCATGTGTTGTACTGTGTAATATATTTAGAATTTAATTGAAGTTCCAAACATTTCTACTTAACTTTATTACTTTCAACGTTGTTTCTTTATTTTATTTCGACAAAGAATAACAACTACATTTCCATATATCTTCCCCTCTTTAGATCTACGACCACAAGGACCAAAACGTCAAATGAAACGTCTGCTGAAAAAGGAAGTTTCCCTAGACACCTACACCTGGCAAAAGAAGTACGGTCATCTAACCTCTTCGGTAATGATGGCCCAGGTGGACGAACGCCTTAAGCGACGATTCTCTGTCTCGGCCAGTATGGAGGAAATCTCGAAGATAGCCGAAATGAAAACAATTACATCACAAACGAATCTTGGTCCAGAACAAGCGGCTCTGGCACAGTCCCAACACTTTGATCAATTGGAAGCTCTATGGAATAAGAGATCACCACCGCGCCGACGTCACAATGCGGTAAGTTGAGTTGCAGTTATGAAAGTGTAATCATCGTTCGTATCGTATATTCTGATAAAGTAGATAAAAAGCTTTGTAATGCTTTGCACATATTCCAAAGGTAAAAGCTTTGTAGTGCTGGTAAAAGTAGTAGAGAAAATTTGCAAATGGATATGTTGAAATGTCTATAATCTATAAATGCCTTATGTCGTTGTGTTTGGTTGATTATGATGATGATGAATAAATACTACTCGTTCTGATTAAAAACGGTACTTAGATTACTCATTAGGAGTAAATTAATTTGAAAAACGATTATGGATAACACTTAAACGCTGGATAATGGATAACTTTGCTTAATGTGTATTATGATTTCCTTTTACGTTTCTTAACATTATGTTTTAGTGGATTTTTAACACAAAGCTTTCACCAGGTGAACATGAGAATGGAATTTAAAAAAAAAGATTATTTTCCGTTTTTGTAGTAACATAACATATTTAAAAAGTTTATTTTTATAGACCATACTTATAACTTTATATGTATTTAACTATTTTATATAAGAGAAACCACTATGTTTTATTTTATTTTTGGCTTCTATTTTTTTCGTTTCTTTTCCTTCCCAATAACAATTAATTAAAAAAAAAAAACTAAATGTGAACAATTGACGAAATTCGCAATGCGAACGAACACTATGGCACCACTACCTGAATCACACGCACACACAATCAACACAAATACACCACGGCAATCACACTACAATCACAATTACAATATTGACAACTCACACTGTGACACCCCACAAATCACCGTCGTCGTACAGGGTCTATCGAGACAAACATCATTGGTAGAGGATCGTCTGGAAAGTTCGGATGATGATGATTATCATGATGAGCGCACAGGTATGTTATCAGCATCCTATGATCAAATCCATAGATTAGCCCTACCGACCTCAAGCATGCCAACACCACCGCTATCCACCACGTCACGTTTACGTCCCGTTTCTATGCACGCATGGATCACAAGTAGTTGCAAAGCCCTTAGCCATTTCAGTGATAATCACAGCACCACCGCCACGACAACTACACCACCAAACTCACCACACCACCGACATAGTCAATACTACAAAAATCAAACTTTCTACCCAGCCAGCATTACCACCACCATTAGAACTAAATCCTCACACACAACCACAACCAACACTGCACACCATGTCCATCACACCGGCACCCAAACCCAATGTCCCACCCATAATCAGCAGCGTGAGCGTTTAAATTCGTGCGGAAGCCGTAACCGTCAGAGACCGCAACAGCCAGATCTGGTGCGAGATGTCCAGGCGATACAGAGCGCAGGCGCTCACGATACCTTGGCTCAAGATCGGCGTCAACGATTCCGTAGCTTTTTCCGTTGGCGCAGTCTCAAATCACGAATAATGGCCACCAGAAACTGTCAGTCTTTACAACCGCAGGCTCTGGCCAATGTCAGAATCGAACAGTCCGTCAGTTCAGAGTCCACCAAGCGACGTCGCCATAAAATAGCCACGCCCATTATTATAGTTGAAAACTACGATACACGCATGATACAACAAGCTCATACTCAAATTATTTTACATCCTCAAAGTACTCAAGCCACCTGGGGTCATGTGGCCAATGCGGTGACGACCCGTGTGGAAACCGGTAATGGTAACGGCACAGCCGTAAGCGATACAACGACCGCATCTACAACGTGGTCACGCAAATTATTAAACTGGAAATCGGGACGTGTTTCGTCACCTGTAGCGCCTGAACCAGCGTCTACAGAGAGTTCCGCGAGCATTAATTCGGCAACAGCTGTAGGCAGTGGTGGTTTTTGTGGCTCCTCGACAAAGTCGAGAACCAAAGTGAAATCAGCGACCTCGACTGCCACAACGACAAGTTCGAATAATTCTAATTGTATTGCCCAATGAAAGCATTATTAGTTTCCAGCCCTATCCCACGTCCAGCTGAATCTCTTAATTTTCTTATAACACAGTACATTGCTTTGGGACTCAATTCTGAGAATCGCCCGAGAAAGTAGCCCCAAAAATAAGAACTTCTGCATTATACGTTGTGTCTAGTTGGCTGCGTAAACAACTTAAAAGTCATTTGAATTTTTTTCCTCAAGGTTGATTTTTAGAACTATTTGTATATTTTAACACAGTTATATCTCGGTATACGGAATTTCTCTTTTGTTTCTGAAGCAATGTTGTAGATATTTGATTTATTTAAGTTCTCTCACCAATTATTCTTATTCCAATTTCGTAGCTCTATAAAGGCTATAGATGTTATCCATAGGTTAGGTCACTTAAAGCAGGGTAGTGATATAGAAGATGCTCAGTGGTCCCTTCTTTTTCCTCATCGTTGCAGCTTCTACAAAAACCGGTCAGTGACCGATTTTTACAGCTATGATGTTCCTCAGGACACTAGAAAGGTTCAGTGGAACTCGTGTCCTCTGTATATCCATGATAGGCCAAATCTGTTTGGTCGCTGTGCAAGTGGGTTCATTCTCACATCTTTCCTTAGCAATAAGGTTGAGTTTTCCCCAAATAAGCTGATTCCCCCTTGTAAGAGGAACACCAATGTCACAGTAAACTTCGCCCAAATTCATGATGATGACGGCTTCGGCTCTTTGGTTACCACATATATGTCCCCAAGTCCTGAAACACCTAGTAACCGTCGAATGTCTTGCTATCTTCTCCAGAGACAACCGGCATTCTCGTACATTTCTCGAAGTAGTGTAGACGTTCTCCAGGGATCTGATGATAAGTAAATGAATGATCCTAGGATACTGAATTGATTCTACGGCTAGTTTGATGTCGGCCTGAACTATTCTACAGTAATCTGGTAGCTTAATCGTTAGTTGCAAATTCATTCTTTCCTAAAACATTCTACATCCTGTTTTTTCCCGAAATTTTGATCCGTACGTCCACATTTGGATGATATTATCCCTATAATAAGAGAAGGATATATTGATTTCCCACTTGAGCCCGCTTGCCCTTTGGCAGCAGTATAGAACCGTTATTGCTCTGCTAGTCCTAATCTGATAGAGCCGTGACCGTTTGCTGGTCCTGACATCAGAATTCAGATTTCAATTTTGTTTTACTATCCAATATGAGTCCAAGGGATATGGAATTATCCGTGTTGTCTGGGTTAGGAAAATAAAATGGTTTAGTATCTGCTAGTGAATAGCACCCACAGTTGTGGCACTATTTTAGCAGAGGTTTCAGCGCAGATTCCAAATTCACAGAGGGTAATTAGAATCCTTGCCGGTAACTATTAGTTCTACGTCCATTGTATTTAGACGTTTATGTCAATTACAAGTTCAGGTTTGACATTGTTGAAAGCTTCCTCAATGTCCAGGAAGGCGGTGGGCATTTCTTATAGTTTAGAGATCTTTCTATTCTACACGGAAACAATGTGCCTTTTGCAAAGGAATGATTTTCCAGTTGTATGTTAGAAGGTTAGGTTTACTAATCTTGTTCAGTTAAGTCCTGATCCTATGTATTAATAGATTCTGTTGCTTGTTGTTGTTCCACACAATCAACAAATATTGAGTATTTTCCTATGTTGTTGTTGTAATGTGCGTAGAAAGTGTGTATCTACTTTACTCGATCGTTCCGGCTATGTTTAAATAGATAAGAAAAGGGACCGACGCTTGTGTACACATTACAACAACATCAGGTAATAAATATTGTATGTATGTTGTTTACTTTAGATTAGATTAGAATGATATTAAATAAATTGAGTTCCCTAAGAACCTTCAAGGAATACAGTCGCATTTTTATATACTCTCTTCCGGTGCGTAACAATCCTTGACAATTCATTCAACTTCATTCACACCAGTCTAATTTCCTGAGACCCAGGCATCAGACCTGGGCCCGAATAGAAGATCTTATATATGCCGCGGTCGGCATGAAAGAAAAAATGAAAATTCGACATTGCTATGTTGGAAGCTGATCTGCAGAAAGATGAGCATTAGCTGGTCTCTCCATCAATGTCACATTCTATTCATCATTCGGAAACCGTAAAAGGCTATCTCGCCTGTAATACACGGGTTCTTCCGTAATAATACTGATACCTTGCCGGTGATTCGTCATCCCGATTTCGATGTGATGAACGTTGTCTACTGACATCATGCAAACGATTCATCATCCTTTCTTATGCTTTGTCCGCCGATATCGGATCAACTGGTTTGAATTCCGATCTGGTTGAGGTTTCAAGGATTCTTGCCCTAACTCTAATGAAACTGTCGCACCAACTAATTAGTTTCAGTCCGGGTGTTTTGGGTCACCATCTACCTTTTCGAAAGGAATAACTTTCCAGTTTTATATTGTATGGTCAGTATTGATATCCTTGACAATGCATTACCGGACATTCACTTTAGGCGGATTTTCTAAAATCCAGGCATGAGCACTGTGTCTTTCCCATTTTCCATCTGTTTTCGCATTCTCGTGGTGTGAATTTCCTACTGACATTTTGCCGGTGGTTCGTCATCATTTTAAAGCCTTTCCGATGTCCGTTTTAACTAGTCTGAATTCTGATCCGGTTGATGTTTGTAGGGTAACTTACCGTCATCCAAATGAAACTATCACACCACGTAGCTTCATTCCATTTGTTTTCGAACGCCATGTGACTTTTCCAAAGGAACGACTTTTCAGTTGTATTTCGCAATGTCAGGTTTGCTATCCTTGATGATTCGTGCAACTACATTCACATCAGGTAAATTATTTTTATTTCGCGTTCTTAAAAATTTCCCATCTTTTCCGCTTACTTATGATGTGAATTATCTACTGACACCTTAACGATGATTCGTCTTTCTTTATAATTCTTTTGTATTTGTATCTTTTGGTTTGTATTCTAATCCGATTGAGATTTGTAGGATTACTTGCCCTGAACCAAACGAAACTGACACACAAACTAGTTTCAATACGCGTGTTTTCGGTGATCATGCGCCTTTTGCATAGGAATAACTTTCTAGTTTTATGTTGGAAGGACAGGATTGCTATCCTTGATAATTCATTCAAGGACATTCACATCAGACAGATTTGCTGACATTCAGACATGAACACTGTGCCTTTCCGATTTTCCTTCTTTTCCGCATGCTCTTGGTGTAAATTTCCTGCTAACACTTTTGCCGGTGATTCGTTAGTATTTTGAAGTCTTTCCGATGTCCGTTTAAACTAGTCTGTATTCTGTTCCTGTTGGGTTTGTAGTATAACTTGCCCATATCCAAAGGAAACTATAACATGTAGTTTAAGTCCGCGGTTATCGAATTTAAAGCAGTTTCCGTGGATTTACCCTTAGTGTAGGCCTGCTGAGCCTTGGATAAAGCTTCCGTCTTAAGGCATGATCTGTTGCATTCATCAATTATTTGCTTCAAAGTTTTCAGTAGGAAAAGCAAAAGCTAATTGAATATTGTTAAAAGCCAGAACATTTATATGTCAATGTTCTTTTGTAGCGTGGAAACTTTTGATAATCCACTATCGGGTTCAATGGATTATCAAAAGTTTCCACGCTACAAAAAAACATTGACATATAAATGTTCTGGCTTTGTAATCGTTATATCGGAAATATCCAAAGCATTAGTGTCCTAGTTTTCATCCTGATAGCCTGGGAAATGTGTTTGTCTGTGTACCTCTAGGATGTATCGACTGTATCGACTTCAGTACCTCTAGGTTGTCTCGACTTTTGGTGGTACATGAATCATCTGTTATATATGTTGGATTTTAGGTAAATCTTATGTATCCGGCTAGTTTCCGAAAAGTTTTCTACAACAGAATTTTGCTGCACGAATGCCTTGTCTTCAGCTATCGGCGCAGTATCTTGTATGCAGTATACAGCATATATGTATGCATTATTGAGTACCGTCTTGTTATAGAAATTATAATACTGGGCGATGGCTTCACCGTAGATCACTTTGAAATTGGTCTAGAGTCTACGCTGCCTACAACGCACACTACTTGCGACCACTAGACGTTTACAACATTTGCAGCATGTCCCTTCACTTCCTTCCTACCTACCTGTCTTTCTCTCTCTCTCTCTCACTCACTGTTCTCTAAAATTTTTGATAATTGTTTTCCAATTACTTATAAACTTTATTTTAATTATTTTGATCATTGTCATATTGTAGTATATGTATGTATGTATGTACGAATGAATTGTATGTAGCAATTATGAAACAACAAAAACAAGTATTAAATTTCTATGAGTATGTTTTTGCGTTTTATTGTTTAACTTATACCTCTAAATGTCTATAATAACAAAGGTAAGTGTAGTTAGTGTGGGCAGGGGACTTTTATTTGTCCACGATTGACTGTGTGGTGGAAGGTAACGACATTTTGATTCAATAAGAAGATTACAATATATGAAGTCATGTGTAAGTACATTTGAAAAAATTAGACGGTAATAGCGAATTAGAGAATAACACAATATTGTAATTGAATATTAAATTTCAAAGAATATTATTATTTTTTGTAAGAAGACTTTTTCCAAATCTAAAGTGGTTGTAATAATTCTGTAGTTTAATAAGTCAATTTAAACATAATTAAGAAAACATTAATATATTGTTGAGAAAACAAGTACAAAACATCCTTTAAATGAATTGACTTATACATGTTATCAATCCACATCCTTTGACCGATGGTTTGAACTTTAGTATTTGCGAAGACACAAGTTAAAAGCTATTGTAGTTATGGTCCCGACCTGATATTGTAAAACGAGATGAAATACTATATTTTAAATATAAGAAGGTGTATACAAATTGATTAAATTTTTAAAAGCACTGAAGTATAACACAAATAGAAGATATATGTATGTGCAGCTGATGATGTACCAGCGTCAGTATAGTGAAAACCACAATAAGTTTGTCGTTCCCCGACCAATCTTTTTGTAGGGCCTTTTACATTTTTCCTTATCTTAATGTTTGTTCGTTTAGTTTTCGGCTATTACTCAAGAACCATTGATGATTTCTCATTTCTTTCTTCAGCAGAATTGTAGGGACGCCAAACCCTTTGGGCTTTTTACTATACTGTCCTAGTACCTTCACCCTGATTTGGAATTTCTCACCTCGCAGATTGGCCGTTGCACTGTGTTATTAAGCCATAAATCAACAATATAATCAATAACATTAATATTAATCATACGTTGTACATACATACATACATAAGTAATGCGTAACATATGCAAACTCGCGTGTTCCGAATATCATGCCAGGTTCGGCATGAAAGAGGAAAATTAAATTTTGCATGATGGCTCTCTCGCCCTGGTTCGGACACCAGGTCCCTTTTTCAAGGAACAACTTTCCTGTTTTATGTTGGTAGATAAGGTATGCTATCTTTAATAATTCAATCAACTGCATTTACATCAGATAAATTTCCTGAAACCCAAGCATAAGACCTGGGCCAGGATGGAAGATCTAATATATGCCAGGGACGGCATGAAAGAGGGAAACTTAGCTATGATTAAGGTCGATCTGATGAAAACTGAGCATTAACTGGTCTCTCTACCAACGTCACATACTGTTAGTCATCCCGACAATATGAAATAGCTTGTTACAGCAGTCAGTAATGTATGGGGTTCTTTCATATTCTTCCCGATTTCGACTTGATTTGAATTTCATCCTCACACTTTGCCGGTTATTAGTCATCCTTTCGAATTCTTTGCTTTGATGATGTCGGATCATCTGGTCTGTACTTCGATCAGTTGCGATTTGTAGGATTACTTTTCCTAATCCAAACGAAACTGTCGCAACAAAAAGTTTTAGGCCGCGTGTTTTCGGACACCAGTTGTATATTGGTAGGTCAGGCAGATTTCTTTTCTTCCGCGTTATTTCGGATTTCTTATATTTTCCGCATGCTTGTGGTGTGAATTTTCTCCTGACATTTTGCCGGCGATTCGTTATTGTTTGAAATCTTTCCAATTTCGGTCTAACTGGTTTGTATTCCTAACCCAATCGAAACGGTCTCATCAGATAGTTTTAGTCCGTGTGTTTTCGGAAAACATTGTGTCATTTCCAAAGGAACGTTTTCCAGTTCTATATTGGAAGGTCAGGTTTGCTATGTTTGTTAATACATAAAACTGCATTGACATCAGACAGATTTTATTTCTTCCGCGTTCTTTTCGGTTTTCCATCTTTCCCGCATGCTTGTGATGTAGATTTTTTACTGACACCGTGCCGGCGACTCGCTATCATTTTGAAGTCTTTCCAATCTCGGTTAAAATGGTCTGTATTCTGATCCGGTTGATGTTTGTAGAGTTACACCCCTCACCCAAATGAAACTATCACACCAGGTATGGTATTTCAGTTATATGTTGAAAGGTCAGGTTTACTATCCTTGACAATGCATTCAACTACATTCGCATCAAGCAGATTTTTTTCGTGTTTTTTCTGATTTTCCATCTTTTTCGCGTGTTTGTGGCATTCTGTCATCGTTTTCCAAAAGAAAGACTTTCCAGTTGTATATCAGAAGATTAGGTTGGGTATCTTTGACAATGCATTCATCCACATTCACAACACGCATATTTGCTGAAATCCTAGCATGACCACTGGGCATGGATAGAAGATCTTCTCTGCGAACTTCCTCTGCGTTTTACCTTGCTGGTGATTAGTTAACATTTGATATCTTACCCATTTCAATTTAACTGGTCTGTATTCCGATTCGGTTGAAATTTGTAGGATTACTTACCCTAACTCAACCGAAGAACGACGGTCATCTCTTGTGAGACAGCGAGATAGCGATTCGACGGTTGCTCTAACCTGGGTTCGAGGCCATAGGGGCATATGTGGTAATCAAAGGGACGATACATTGGCAAGAACCGCCAATACCGTGAACTAGGGGGAAACAGCTAATTGCGAGGAAACTGAACCTCATTGCTAAGGAAAAATCGGCGTGAGAACCCACTTTCACAACGACCAAAGAAATTTGGCGTACAATAGATATACAGAGGACACGATTTGTGCTTAACCTATCTAGAGTCCAATGAGCAACATCATGAGCTGTAATAACCGGTCATTTGCCAATTGGAAAGTACGCCAAGAGGTTGAAACTTCCTTACAACGATTTTTGTAGACGCTGCAATGATGAGGGCGAAAAGGAGACCACGACATTTTCCATGCTACTGTGACCACATGTGACCTGACACATGAAAAGTTTTGGTACCAAGATCCAAGTGAGCTAAGCTAAACGCGGCCGCCTTATTTACTTAACCTAACCTAGGCATGTGCACTGGGTCAGGATAGAAGTTACGTTCTGCGAAGTACATACAGTGCAGGGCCGGGCAAACTTTCCGAGTCTTTCTACAAAAATCTGCTTGCAAGCGATTTGTGTTTTTTCATATCCTTCATATATATTAATTTTGTTCTACCATTTGTAACGCCCATAAGGAGGCGTGGTAGGTATGACAATATAAATATTTATATAAATGATCAGCATCGAATTCGAGTCGATTTATGCTTGTATCCTATAAGCGTAGGTTAAGCTCTAAGATGACTAAGAATTACTACCACGTCCCATATAAACTTCCATTCTTCCTCTTTACGATTACACCCGTATTTTAAAAGCTGAAATTTTATAATCCAGCTTCTATCCTCTAAGTGGAGGTTGAGTTCTGAGATGAGTAAGATCGGTTAAAAACCACTCACCCTCCCATAAAAACTCCCCCTTTTTGGGGTCTGTCCCTGCGATAACAGATAACAGGTTTGCAGGCTTCTATTCTCTAAGCGAAGGTTACATTCTAAGATTAGCAAGATCGGTCACAAAATACTTCCACCATCTATACAAACTCCGCCTTTTTGGGGGTGTCCGCCTATCTTCCCCCACTATTACAGCAAATATCGAGATAAAATTTGATACGCAATCTTATGTCCTCTAAGGGGAGGTTATGTTCCAAAATGAGCCAGATCGGACAAAAACTACTTACACCTCTCATACAAACTCTTCCAATTTGGGGGTGTCCATCTTTCTCTACTCCCTTTTACAGCCGTAGATTAAGAGCTAACCACTCCCTCCTCACATACAAACACCCCCATTTTGGGGGTGTCCGTCTGTCTCCGCAATTACAGCCTTAGTTTAAGAGCTATCGAGCTGAAATTTGGAAGGAAGACGTCCGCCTTACTAGAGCCTGAGTTATCGCAATAGAGTGTAATATGTATTTTCTTAGCATCAGTTTAGATTTTCTCCATATCAAATAAAAAAAACTCTTCAGATTTTAACACTGTATAAATGGCTCCCTACAAAGATTTCAAGTGTCTCTTATGAGCAATAGAAGTTTTATAGCATCTAGAGCTCATTATCGCATATCGGCAAATAAATTTATCTGCTCTTTCTAAACTAGTATATATTTAAATATCATTTATGGTAGTATTTCTAGACATACAGGTAGTAAAAGTCAACTTGACCATTTTTACCCCAATGAAACATAATTCAAATCTACATGAAGAGAATCATCACGTTGCCAAAACGCAAAAGTTTGAAGACATTAAGATAAACTAAAAGTAATAAACTGTAGTATATAAACAAATTCCACTTTAAGCACTAGTTTTTAAATTTACATATAAAAAGTAATTATTTATTAGAAAAACTGTTAATTGACATAGATGCAGTTCTATATTACTATGTAACATTTCTGAATTCGATCTGCTACTTGGCAAAGGTAAGTTGTTGTACTAAATTTGAAAATCAATTTTTTCCTACAATTTTGTTACCTTACTGTAAATTTACAAGATATAATACAGTTAAACAAACTGTTCAATTTAAATTTTCTTCCCCCATCTCCATACCAAATTCATTTATACATTTTTTCTACCTTAAACCAATTAATCAAATACCTTTTGTACAAAAATACAATTTTCTCTAAGTGTACATTTCAAATTTCTTTTGTAAATGTTTGAAAGCATTAAAATAATTGAATTGAATGCCGTTTTAATATCTATATAGATAATTAATCTAGAAAAACGTTTTTCCTATTTTCCTTCCCAATTCAAAAATAATAAAATTAAAAAAAAAAATACCACACAATACATATTGCCAATGAACCAAATACCAAATAACCTTAACAACAACCGCATCTACAATAGTGCATTCTAAAACTAGCTCCCGCAGCTCCTTGCAGCAGCCAATTATATAAATGAAGCACTTTGGCCCTAGCACCACAGTCTGCAACCCCTCCGTATAACCTGTAGTGAATAACACAATACCCCTTTACATATATATACACCGTTAAAAATAAGGTTATGATTGGACTTTAGTTTTATGTTACCAAGACCTACTTTATAAAACAACAATACAAAACAAAAATATTGGAGCGAGGCACTCATACCCTTACCCCTTCACATAAAAACATATAGTTATCTTAACTTTTAAATTGGTTCTACATTAACAAAATTCTCTTTTAGATGAGTTTCCTGACTTTTAAGATACCACCCACAAAAAACATATACTCACAGCCAAGGAAACATACATACATCATGTTTTCATACACAGAGAAAAAAACACAACAGTTAACTGCAAATTTTAAACAAGTTCGCACACACTTACACACAAGTTACCAGAAAATATTGCAAATACCTCACATCTAAAGCTGAATTGTTGTTGTAAAAACAATAGAAATTTTGACACAAGGAATAACCAAATTTTAAACCAAAAAGAAAAAATCCTAGAGCAAATAAAAAAAAAACACAAAAATAATAAAACTTAGATAACTAAAAACCAAATAAGAAATGTAATTATGAGGACATTTTAAGCCACCACAGAAAGAGCGTACCATCTCTTCATGCAATCAAGTAAGTATTGACCCTTGAATTGATATCCACCGTAATTTATTGATTTGTAACATGATATGATTATTTTTTTTTTTTGATAGCAAGCAACACTATACTATCAATACTAATACTACTGCTACTGCTACGTTTTACTATACAATATGTGCCTTTTGTTTTTCTTAAATATGATACACTGTAAAAAATAATGTCGTCTTAGAGCCAAATACTAGATTTGCTTTGAACTTGAATGTGATTGATTTTGAAACGAAAAAAAAAACAAAAAGTAGTTGAAAACAAATAAATATTTAAAACACTGACTATTTAATAAATGGAATATAACTAAAACAAAATAAAATATTTGACAGAAACTTTTGGTACAGAAATACGATTTATTAAAAAAATCAACAAAACAGGAACTTATAATATGACCGTTTCATAGCTTTTGTGTGCACTGTATTATATGTTTTATAGACTTTTTTCACAAATCCTAACAGCCTAACTCGGGTTATGACAACATTGAGTCTCTATAAAATATCTTGATCTTATACAATAATATACATCTCTCATCGTTTCACAAAGTATCTACACAGAAAAAAAACGCATTCTAAATTTAAGTTTTAAATTCTTATTTTTTTTCAGAAAAAGTACTTAAATATTTAAGTACGAATAGTGATAATTATTCTTAAATCTATATATATAAAAATGGTGGCAAATATGTATAGTAATTCATCAATTGAGAACGGCTGGGCCGATTTTGCTGAAACTTCTTTTAAGTTGTTCGTTATTAGCAGGAGCAGGTTTATGTGAAAGAAAATTTTGGGAAAATCTTCCGGAAAAGTCGGAAAATCGGAAAATTGGAAAAATCGCAAATTGAATTTTTGTATGGAATTTTGTGTGCAATTGTAACAGAATGGCTTTTCGAGTAGAAAAATGGAAAATTTTTGTTGAAAAATGCGGAAAATTCCGGAAAAATTCAAAAAGTGTGAATTTGCATATTATCGTATTATTTGATAATTTTGGACGATGTAACAGTGAACAATTTTGGATAATTATTCCGAAATGACTTGGAAACATAGAAAACTCGGAAAATTCCGGAAAAACTCAAAAAATTTGGATTTTTTCATAAACATTTTGTATCGCAAATTGAGTTTTTGTATAACTTTTTGTGTGCAATTGTTCCGTAGTGGCTTTTCGGTTGAAAAAACAGAAAATTTTGGTTGAAAAATTATGGAAAAATTCCAAAAAATTTAATTTTTTTTCGACGAAATATTACATTTTATTGTGTTTTGAAAATTTTGAAAGATGTAAATGTGAAAATTTCGGATAATCATTCCAAAATGACTTTTCGATTGGAAAAATAGAAAAATTCTTGGTGGAAAACTCGGAAAATTCTTCAAATAACTCGAATATTTTGAATTTTTTCATCGAAATTTTTCATTGTATCGCTTGATTTGATGATTTTAGACGACGTAAAGGTGAAAAATTCGTTGTGCTGCTTGGAAAAATTCGGTTTATTGTGAAACCTATATGTATGAAAACGGTGTAAACAGTGTGTAGTAATTCATCAAGGGAGAACGGCTGAATCATTTTGTTTTCAATTTTTATTCAATTGTTCGTAAGACAATTTTGGGAAAATCCTTTGAAAAAGTCGGGAAATTGGAAAAATCGAAAATTGGATTTTTGTATGGAATTTTGTGTGCAGTTGTTACGGAATGGCTTTTCGAATGGAAAAATAGAAAATTCTTAAGGAAAAACTAGGAAAATTCCGGAAAAGTCCAAAAAAGTCAAAAAAATGTGTTTTTTTTTTATTGACGAAATTTTGCAATTTTCGCATGATTTGATGGTTTTGAACGATGTCTAGGTGGAAAATTTTCGGTTAAATGTTGGTTGGTAACAAGAAAAATAATATTTAAATAAAAAAATCCGTCGAACCCGACATTGGGAGTGCCAGCGTCAAATCGTTCGATATAAAATGCATTCGATCGCGAATTTTAACGGGAGCAAGACTATAATCTAGATGAGCTGATCGGAAGAGTTCGGACTAATGTGCCGCTGTTAAATACCGAGTACAAGAACGCCCAGCAAAATATTTTGTTGCAAAGAAACAATTACAGAACAGCTTTTACTGATAAGTAACAAGTTCCACTTTCGGTTGCACAATATATTATTTTTGTTTGAAATTGTCCCAAAACCAACATGTTCTCATGGAACCTGTTATGAAATGAATTGCTACATAACTGAATTATATATGCTGTTTTTTGAAATTTCATTGATTTTCAATTGGGTGCTAGTTCGAAATATATTTTAACTCAGATTTTTCAGTTTTTCTTAATAAATACCCTCTAAAAAATACTTATTTCGAATACGAATATTCATTTTCTGTTCTACGGAATCTGTGGTGCAACATGTTGTACATAATCGGTTATATAGAACCAGAAACGGAATAGAAAGTCGATTAAAAAAGAAACGATTCTAGTATCAATACCATTCGCAACAAGTTCTGAAAAATTTTCCTGGGCGTGTACGATTCACGATGAAACTGGAGGCATTTACTTTCTCGATGCTCCGAGTGGGACACCTTAGACATTTTTTGTTGATTCCGGCAACAATTTGGTCAAGATCTCAAATAACGTTAGCCGCTGTATCCTCTGGCATACCTATCACATTGTTGGAAGGCATTCGAACTGCAAATTCCACTTTAAAACTGTCGATGAATCTTCTCACGGTTGAAAAGCCAAAATATACAATGACCAAGAATTTCGCAACGGCGAAGTAGAGCGGAAATGTCAAATCAACATTTCGGATGAATGCTCGATAACGACTAAATGAGCTTAGAAAGTAGTTGACCGAACGATAAAGGATTTACGATGGAATTTAAAACGATTTGGTGGGGCTATGATTTTGCTCAAAATGTCTAATGCTGCTGATTTACTAAAACCATGCTTGAAAACGTCAAGAAGTTGTAATTGACCAAAAAATTAGGGGCTCATTCCAGAACCTTCCATCTTCTGCTGAATTCCCGAAACAACTGCTAGCGCTTGGCAATGGCCAAATTCGGGTTGATGTTTCGACTGAATTGATATCGTTGCCAGTTCACATCGTTGGAAAAGTAACTCATGACATTGCACAAAATTATAAAAATCTCGATTGGATTAATTTACGGGCAGTATGTTACTAGCAGAGAAGAATAAATACATTAATAGGTACAATTTCAAATTAGAAAGTTAAATCAATTGAGAACTGCATTCGTACAATTCTGTTTACAGCGTGACCGTAAAGTATGAAGCGACCAACAATCCGACCGAATTTTCCACTCGCTTAATATGCCGCATAATTTACATATAAAGGTGGGATCGATCATAATCATATTGCGGAATCTGAATCAACCGAAATTGTGCAACGGTACGCGGTTGTCCGTCAAGAATCTGATAAAAATGTGATTTCACACGATCACCAAGAACAAATTCAAAGAAGAGGAAGTCCTTATCTTACGAATCAGATAGTTCCAACTGATCATCCATTCCAATTCCCCAACGACAATCAATAAATCTCAAGGCAAATCGTTGGAAGTATGTGAGATTAATCTCGAATTTCCCTGTTTTACGTGCGGTCAGCTGAACGTTGCCTTTTCGAGTTTTGGAAAACCGCCTTCGTTGTTTGTTTTTGCGGCGGAAAACTAATCGAAAAACTTTGTTTATCAAACATTCTTTACTGAGTTTATCTGAAGGCATAAAATTGGGGCGAGACAAAGTTCGCCGGGTCCGCTAGTTTCATACAAAAAAATTAAAAATATTCAGTTCTGTGCCAAAATAAGAGCTGTTTACGAATCATTGCAATCATATTTTGCACCATTGGTTTTTGCAAAATACATATTAAATTGCACTCAATTCGATTCACATAAACCACGTGTGCTGAAAAAGTCTGAAATCTTTTTTGAACGAGTTTTCTTTTCCAACCTTAAATTTTTTTTCTTCAGTTTCTCTAAATCATAATCTACACTTATGTTGTATGAGAGATTTGCATTTATGCATGCAAAGTTGTACTAAAAAAGTACTTTCAGGTTAGCAAAAGTTGTGCATTTATCCGGTTTTTGCATTTATGCGTGTTGCACTTATCCGTGGATTTTTGTATGTAAACGTATAAAAAAGGCTAATGGCTTCAAGTTCCAGTGCACTTATGCGGTTTTTGCATTTATGCGATGTGCACTTATCCGTAGTTTACTGTACTTAAAATTCAAGCCCAAGCTGGCTTAATGTCATCTATATTCAAGAATTCTATACTTAAAAATCAAGCCATATCAGGCTTAATGTCATCTATGATTAAGAATTTTTTACTTAAAAATCAAGCGCCACAAGGCTTAATAACATCTACAAATAAGAATTCCAGGCTAGGTTTTTTCGTTCTTGGATCAAGAATTTTGTACTGGATTTAAAAAAATCCGTACTTACCGTACTTTTGACACCGCTTGGGAACGATTTAAGTACGGAATACTTGATTTTTTTTTTTTAGTGTAAAGGAATACTTTACCTGAGAATCGGTAAGAAAGTTAAAGCAACAAAAACTTGACTCCTTTCCGGGGGTCATACATTTACCCCACTAGGAGGCAACATGGGAGCAACATTAGCTGATTTTATAAAGAAAATTATAAAAATAAAAAACATTGTATGGGGACCACATTTAGGGTTGAAGAAAAAGGGCAGATATGATCTGAGAAACTGTTGGGGTTTGCAAAAATAATGGGGTCGGTTATACATTTGACTCCTTTAAAAGCACCTTTAGGACAGATAGAGCGACGGGAGCAAATTTTATAACAAAAAAAAAAATTCTGTATGACAGCCCCCTTAGAGAGTGAAGATAGGGAGTAGGTATGTTTGGGTAAAATGTTAGAAGGAAAATATGATTGGTTGTTGGTCATACATTTGAACCTTCTAGGGGCGATTCCGGGGCAGTAGCGGAGGCTTGTTGTGGATTTGTTAAAAACCCAGGGCTTGATTTTGATTTTAGACCCAAATTTTCTTAGAATTTATCGTAAATTACGACTTTAATAACCGCCATTAAATCAACGCCATTGGGAACAAAGAAAAAGTTCGTTTGATGTGATGTTGTTGTTCGCTTGTTATGTTTTTTATGGGTATGGGTTTAATAAACAAATACAATAATAAAATAATCGTATCTGGCACAGTACATGCAATTATAGCACAGATAATTTTGGCCCCAAATCTACTACACCGGCTCATCGACTCAATTCTCATATAAACGGACTACTGTATGCCGTAACTATAGTGTTCAAATACTTGAATTTTTCAGAAACTTGGTCTCGGTTTTACTCGTTTCCAAAAATTCGGTTATTGAATACCTGCTATAGTATAAACCCGGTTTTGTCCGGTTTCTCGGAAATCAAATAGAGGTTTTGAATTTAGTTTAGATCAGTCAATCCAAACAGTGCAATTTATATTAGTACATACAAATTTTGATCGTGGTTGTTTCTAAAACATAGCAAGTTTAGAATTAAGGTATCGATGTGATTACAAATTAACCTAATTTTTACAATAGGAAATTTTTTCATATGAATATCGACATTCAAGTTAAGTTCTCAACCTTTTTTATGATAAGATGTCAACTGCACTTATCACAAATTAAGCTTCTTTTTCCGACCGGACACTTACTTTAGGATACGGGTATAACTGCTCTTACAATGTTCATATGAAAATCGACGGCTTCGCAATAATTTTCTAATTAAGATCCCAACCTATCTCAAAAAGAGATTCCAACCGTATCTCAGTGATTTTCCAACTATTGTATGGTGATCATATATTTAACTTCTTTTTGCCATCGGACTCTTAGTTCAGGATAGCATTACATTTAAAGCAGCGATCGGCGAGAGCGCGCACTTGTGCAACATGAGCGAGAGATCCACACATGTATTCTCACACACATTGAACGAAAACAAACAAACTGAATCAGTCTCGCTTGAGCATTCGTCCGACGCAGTTGTGTTGACGCTTGTTGTTAGCAAGACAATAAAAGAAATGAATTTTTTCGGTAAAAATGAGTTCTTATATGTTAATGTGCATTGCCACGCGCACAACAGTAATATTTCCTATATTATTATATTATAATTTTGTTCATAGTTATGAAAAAATCTTTACAACAATTTCCTTCACTACAGTGAGAGAGGGAAGAGAACAACTCACCAACACAAACCCATATTGTGGTTGTGTTAGTTGCCGATAGCTGATTTAAAGTATTCATATGAATATCGACGGCTTCCTACCCATTTCAAGGTGAACAAGCGATTCGATGCTTAGTTCAAGAGATAACAGCCTTCCACCCATATCAATGTGAGAGAAAACAGTCATCTAGAAACCGGTTTGACGGTTTTCTGTTTCTGTTTTTAAACACTCTACCCGTGACTAATCTGAGAACTTTTATTCCGAATAGGAGGTATACTTACATGAAAAGAATCACAACAGAAAACAATTTTTCTCTAATACAAATATGCATGATGTGAATACAGTTGAATCCATTGTTAAGAACAGTAACCCCGTTGGATTTTTTTTCGTTTGAGATAGGGTAAATAACCCTAAACCGGATGCAATTACCACCTAGTTGATACGACATCGACCGAGGAAAGACTTTAAAATGATGACGAATACCCGGCAAGGTATCAGAAAGAAATTTATAACATATCGAGTGGACACAAGGGTATGGAAATATGGGATATACTTCGGCAGATATGGAAGAGGTATTTACACATGATTCCTCCTAAAATACTGATGGTTATAAGGAAATGCTTTCTCTGTTTCCAATGGCGAACAGATTGTGACGTTTATAGAGAGACCTGTGAATGCTCTGGTTTCTTTAGATCAACCTGCTTCTCAGCAAAGTGCTAGCTGTCGCTTTAAGCCTACGTCTGAGGACAGAGGACGAGGGGAGAACAAAATAATAGTAGGCAGCGAAAATTCAACTGTGGATTTTCGGTAATGCCCAAGCGGAATATTGTGTCAGTTGTTATAAAACGGCTATGGTCGCAATTTAAGCAAAATCGGACAACTTTAAGCCGTGCACCAAAGAGGTCAAAGGTCAAACATATGTATATAAAAATAAGTTTATGTTATTTTATTTGAATTTTTTAGAACCGCATAGACTCAAAAACGGTTTGACCGATCTTTTTGAAATAATGTACTTGTGTGGTCGGTGGTGAAAATAGGGTAGTTGCGTATTTGATATATCAAGTGGGCATGGCTCCGCCAATTAGGCCAAATTGGCGGTATCGGTTCAGTGGGCGTGGTATAAAACTTGAGACTTTAAAAGAATATATCTCATGAACTAAACAAAGTATAAAGCTGATATTTGGTATGTGTTGATGGTAAAGTTTGAATTACAGACATGGTGGAAGTCGGCTGTACACCGTCCCATTTCAAAGAAACCGTTATAACAGTCATAATAGTCGTTATAATTGTAATCATAACCCACACATGTCAATATTTTACTATAACATATATTCGAGAAAAAATTCCTATTCCTTTAACCAAAATTAGTAAAACAAAACTTGGATTTACTAAGAACCTGGCCTTTGATTTCCGATCGTACCCAAATGTCCCAAATTTGCGGTACTTGACTTATTGGTTATTGATATTATTACTCGATTTCAAAAATGGGCGGAGTGGTACATTTGTATGGAAGGTACCAGAAGAGGCGTGGATAGACTTCCAGTTTTTTTCTCCAAAACTTTATAGTTTTACTAAACACGGAATTTAAGCATGATTGCGTTGGGTTTATTGTTATTATTACTTGATTTCTTAAGTGGGCGGAATGGTTCATTTGTATGATAGGTACCAAAAGGGGCGTGGCAAAGTTCCTTGACCTGATAAATCCACAACTTATCAGATATTAACTATACGAAAATGACCCAAGAAATTCAAATCGACCGATAGTCCAATACGTCAACAAAATAAGGAATGCCGTGGCTGAGTTTGTTAGTTAGATAGGCTAATTACTGATGGATCAATTCATACCAAGCGATGCTACAGACAGGCCAATAGTCGATCATGCAATTTTTTAATGGTAATTATTTTTGTGGTAAAAACCCAGATCACACTGTGCACCGATATCTGTAGATCCATTGAATGTGCTGTTTTTCACATTTAATCCTTTACATAGCCATCTTCCAAAGATGATCATGATTAGGCATAGTACAGGCTCCTCTGGCCAATAGGTCTGCTGATTTATTACCGGCAATTTTCACAAAATAACTAATAGACACAAAAAAAGCACACGCAACCTAAAAAAATCTAAAAACGCCTTAAATTTAAGCTAAAAAAAAAACAAAAGTTTCTGTCAACAATAAAAACTCTTTTCATTCTAAACATTTATTTTATCAATAGAAATAATTCATTAATGATTTCACACATATAATCCCAACAGATCATTTCGCTTCAGGAGGAGGAGGATATCATTAAAGAGGACTAAAAACACGTTAGAAATTATCATATTTTATTTGAGGTGCGCCGACGCCGTCTAAAAGGTGAGAAGACAAACAGAGCTTATGGAACAGTTGTCATATTCCACATTATCTACAAGAGTAAAAATGGTATCTCATAAAAAAAACACACACGCATAAAATACATTTAATATTAAGAAAAAAAACACAATACAAAATTAAAATTTGCTGAGTTTTATGAAGAAAAGTAAAAACATTTTAAAATCTAAAGCGCAACAGAAACAAAATAAAAATATAAAAATCCAACAATTTTTAACTAAACCACCCGTGATTCTATATTTATATATACATATATATATACGATTATTTGGAAAATTTCTGATATTTGAGAAAACAGGTTATGTAAGAAGTTTTACTTTTTAAGTTTTTCATTTTTTTATTTCTACAAAACTATTTTTCTAACTGTTAATTGTTAAAACAAAGTAGAAAATTAATATAAAAAAAAACAAATAATATAAATACATACAAATGTTTATAACGACTACATAATAACAATTTAAATAAATTTTAATTAAATGCATACACAATACACAATGATAGTGATGCTGATGATTATTTTATAAAATTAAGGATTAATGAAACTTCACACATAACAAAAAACAACAAAAACAAAGGGGTTAAAAGCTAAACTATGCTTATTTATAATGAAAACCGATCAGATGTAACACAAAACAAAACCGATCAACAACAACAACTACAACCACAATAATTATTATTATTATTCTTAATAAAAAACAATAACAACAACAACAACAACAATAAAAACAGAAATGCAATAATTCCATACACACTTTACTTAGCTGCAAAAATAGATGAGAGCTCTCGTCATACCTCTTAAAAAAACCGGATCATAGATAAAATCCCTGCAGTGACAACAGTTTCTGACGATGAATTTGATAAAATTTATTTTGAAAAAAAGGGATAATATCATAAAATGGGCAAAAAGTGGCAAGACAGGAGAATTTAAAAAATACTTGTTTTTTTATAATAGTGGTGAAACAGAGAAGTTAAGAAGTGAAAGTTGGATTTTAGGGACGAAAAGAAATATAAACTAGTAAGGTAATTTTTCCTTCACTATTTGTAAAAAAGGATATAAAACTGGTAAAATTTGCACTATTAATATATTTTATTAAACTTTGTACCGCAAAAAGGGAGGAATTTGGTGAAAGGCGGACGATTATTGTCATGCATTTCTTTACCCCAAATGAGGTGGAGTTCGTGTAAGAGAATGGGAAATGGAAGTTGTTTTAGTCCGATATTGTTAAATTTCGCTTAGAGATTAGAATAAATTAGAAATTTCAGTTCGATAGCTTTTAATTTACCGTCGTAACAGCGGTGACAGACTCCATCCCCTCAAAAAAAAGGGGTTTTTGTATGGGGGGGTGGGAGTAGTTTTTGTCCGGTCTTGCTCATATTATAACTTAATCTTCGTTTAGAGGGTATAAGCTGGTATATAAAATATCTACTAGATAGCTTCTTAACTACTGCTGTAATCATGGGGGACAGACCCCAAAAATGGGGCAGTTTGTATAGGAGGTGGGAGTAATTTTTGTCCGATCTTGCTCATCTCAGAACTTAACCTACGCATAGAGATTAGAAGCTAGCATACCAACTTTAAGCTTGATAGCTCTTAAACTAATGCCGTAACTGTGAGTACAGACAGACGGACATCCCCAAAAGTGGGTAATTTGTATGGGAGGTGGAAGTAGTTTTGTCCTGTTTTGTTCATTTTAAAACTTAACCCCCGCTTAGTGGATACAAGCTTGTATATGAAATTTCAGGTCAATATTTTTAAAACTATGGTTAGAATCGTGGGGACACGGTACACCCCCAGAAGGGAGTTTTTGTACGGGAAGTGGGAGTATTTTTTGACCGATCGGGCTCATGTTTAAACTCAACACCCGGTAAAAGTATAGAAGCTTGCATACAACATTTTACCTTGATTGCTCTTACACCACGACTGTAATCACAGGGACTGACCCCAAAAAGGGACAGTTTATAAGAAAGGTGGGGGTAATTTTCGACCGATCTTGCTCATCTTATAACATTTCTAAGCGCCTTGAGGATATAAGTTTGCATACCGAATTTCAGCTCGATATCTTATAAACTACGGCCGTAATCGCGAGAGAGAGAAGCTAGAGAAGCTTGCATACCATATTTTAGCTCTATATCTGCTTAACTACTGCTCTAATCGTGGGGACAGATGTCCTAAAAGGGGCAATACGTATAGAGGGTGGGAGTAGTTTTTGACCGGTCGAGCTCATCTTAGAACTCAGCATTCACTTAGAGTAGAGTAGCATTAATGCAAAAGTTTAGCTCGTTAACTCTAAATCTGTTGCGGTAATCGTAGGGACAGACCCCTAAAAGGGGGAGTTTGTATGGGAGGTTGATAATTTTTGATCGACCTCACTCATCTTAGAACTTAACTTAACGCCTTGAGTTTGCATATCAAATATCAGCTCGATATCTCATAAACTACTGCTGCAACCGAGGGGAACAGACAGCTAGGCACCCCCAAAAAGGGGATTTTTTTTATGGGAAGTGGGAACATTTTTTGACCGATCGGGCTCATCCTAAAACTCAACATCCGCTTAAAGTAGAGAAGTTTGGATTACAAATTTCAGCTCGTTTATCTCATAAACTACTGTTGAAATTAAGGGGACAGACAGACGAACACCCCCAAAAAGAAGATTTTTGTATGAGAGGTGGGAGTAGTTTTTGACCGATCGGGCTCATCTCAAAACTCAACTACGCCAGGAGTAGAAAAGCTTGCATACACGATTTCAGATTGGTAGCCCTTACACAACGGTTGTTATCACAGGGGTAGACCCTAAAAAGGGGCAGTTTGTGTGGGAGGTGAGAGTCATTTTTGACCGATCTTGCTCATCCTTAAACTTAACTTCCGCTTTGATGATAGAAGTTTTCCTTCCAAATTTCAGCACGATACTACATAAACTACTGCTGCAGTTTATGTGGAATATAATTTGTTTGTGAAGTACCAGAAGGCATTGCCCTATATAGTCCATATTTATTCCAAAGTCAATTCGGTGATATGTATGGTAGGTACCAGATAGGGTGTGGCAAATCTTTAGATTTTCTAAGGGTTTGTGTGCTAATACAAGATAATTTAACTGACCAAATTTCAATTTCTTCCAATTTTCCGTTTGGAAGTTACAAAAAAAATTTTTGTTTGTGGGTACTAGAAAGGTTCGGCCGATATAGTCCACATTCATTACAGAGTCAAATTCTCACAAGCAAACATCTTACGCAAAACATATCTTAACTTAGTGCTCTTACCAAAAAGATATTTAGGTAAAACCATGAGGGTAATTTCCGTCATTTGTATGGGAGGTACCAAAAGGGGCGAGTCCAATCACTTCTACCCCCAGTGATTTACACAAAAGTCATCCTTCGTACCTTGCCAAATATCTTTAAGTGAATACCAGAGAACAGCAGCGATACACCGCCGCAATAAGTACACAGTTCCAACATACAGTCTATTGTACACAACTGTGTGTCTAACACATCAATGAAGACTGTGCTGTGTGTTAAATTCAACATTCACTGTGTGTAACGCACACAGTATATCGTGATCATCTGAGTCTCTGACCTAGTGTGCCACGCACACAGTATATCGTAAGCAACGGCTATTTGGACACACAGTGTATAGTAAACAACTATGTCTGTGATACATCAGGGAAAACTGCCTTGTATTTATCACACAATGAGCAGCGATTGCAAATAAATGATGGAGCAATTACATAACACAAAGTGTATTAATGCTCTCAGTGTTTTTAGTTTCGCAATCAACATTCCTCTTCTAGTGTAATTTGTTGTGTTTAAACAAAAACAACAATTTAGTCTGCTGCTATACACTTGTTACATATACTGTGTCAGTGCCACCGCAACAGCATCGCATACTGTGTAATTATGAATGGTGACCAAAAACTGATTCACTCACTAGACAGTGTTTGGCAGACAACACTGTGCGCTCTTGATTGATTGAAAACAATACTGTGTGTCAATGATCGTACAGTTAAGGGTTGATGTATGACTGGCACAGAAATTTCTATGTGTGTACTGTATGTAGTTCTCTGGTGAATATCCTTTTTGAGACTCTCTTACCAAAACCAGGTATCTATATGTAATTAGAGAATAAGAACATGTTTGTTTTAATTAGGTCACGGATTTAAAAAGCGAATGCTCATATATAAGGAATAATCATAAAGCGTGGCGACCCATGCGTTCACTGGAAGTTTAATCCTTAGCAAAACAAATACTCACACAAGTGCAATGTTTAAAATCATTTGTTGTCGGTTTTTGTTTATTTCTCACACTCTGCATTTCTTTGAGCATGTCCCGCCCATTATTATTGCAGAACAAACGTTGGGGAATCAGTATTAGAAGGGTATTCCCATTTTTACCTTCTTTTGCCACTCGAAAGCATTATTATTGCCTCGCCTCCAACCAAACTACAGATACAATAACCCATCACGCCACAATGTCTCCTATTTGAACACATATAGGCAAATAATACGAAACAAAAATTAAAAACTTACATATAATATGTAAAACAAAACAAACTATGAAAAAAAAACTGTTTGAAATCATCTCCCAAACAATGAATGAATGTAGTTAAATATTTTTAATGTAAATAGAATAAGAACAACAAAACAAATCTATTTGATAGGATTTAATAAAAAGCTAAAAAAAATCAACACACAAATCTGCAAAAATTAGAAATCAAAATCGGAAAATAAAAAACAAATTTAAATTATTTTAAGTCAAGACACACACAAAAATATTTTGTAAAACTTTTAAACGTATTTTCGTTAAAGTTTTCACACAAGGACAAAAAGTAACAAAACAAAACTAAAAATTTTATGTAACCATTGTATTTTTCATTTTCTACAAATTGACAATCAATTTCACAAAAGAAAAACCTTTAAGATCAATGAAAACCTAATTAAGTATAAGACACAAAAAGTAAGAACATTTTGAAAGAAACAAAAAAAAAATAGAAGGAAACCACATAGTATAAAAGTACTATATGTTATAAAAGTAGTGTAAGTTGTTAAATCTCACCAGCAAATACAATTCTGTATCATTGTGTACCTTTGCGTGATAGAAGACAAGACAAGACCCCATGCAAAAAAAAAACAAAAAAAACTTCTGAAAGATTTACAAGAAAAAATGTAAAAGCATCATAAAAAAACCGAACTTTACTATAAAATTAAATGTATGATTAATATGAGTAATACATATAAAAAAAAAAATTTGTGTAATTTTTTTTCAGTGTTTACAATTAAGTGACCAACAATTTTCCTATCCTCTACTCGCAAGGAGTTAACAAATTCAAATGTGGCCCTTCATGCAAGATGATGCAAACTTTTATAAAATTACAAGCCTTTTTGAAGCATAAACATATCTTGATGTGATTTTACTTACTTAGCTGGCACTTCTTTGTAATCGTATATTTTGAATACACTGTGGAACATTTCTCTGTCACGGCGACTGTACAAGGTCAGTATAGTAAAACCCTCCAAAGGGTTTGGTGTTTCGGGTACAATCTTCTGCGCTTCTTTTCCAGTTCGTCACACCAAGTTCTGAGAGGTTCTCGGTAACCTGGTATTTCCAACGGAGTTTTGGTCGCCCATTGTCGAAGACTTTTAAAGCAGGAGCATGCATAGAAATATAACTTAGCCAACGCAACCGCTGCGCCTTAATGCGTCTGACTACCTTAATGTCTTTATACAGCTCGTACAGTTCATGATTCCTACGAAGTCGATACTCTCCGTTAACTATTTTTGGAGTATTTTTCTGTCGAATACTGCCAGCAGCGATTCATTCGCTTGTATTATAGAAAAGGATTCTGAACCATACATTAAGACAGGTAGAACCAGTATCTGGTATAGCTGGATTTTCGTTCGTCGAGAGTGAGCTCGGTTTTTATATCCCTTGCATAGTCTGTAAGAGCATTTATTAGCAAACAGGATTCTTCTTCGGATTTCAAAGCTGACAAGGCATATATTTGCAAATAGGAATCTTCTTCGGTTTTCGAAGCTGACGTTATTTTTGATCGATGATGCAAGTTTATTGATTGATGGAGCCTAGGTAGATAAAATCTTCTAAGACTTCGAAATTATAGTTGCCCACGTTCACGCAGTGTTTCAAACGATTAGATTTTTTGTTAGTTAAAACTAATAACTTAATTTTGTTCCTCGTTAAACCACTTTCAGCAGATTCTTTCTGTATACCTGAGAAGACTGCAGTCACATTCCGCAGTTTTTGGCCGATGATGCCCACGTCATCACCGCAGGCTAGTTGCATGTGGCTATGTGCCACTGGTGTTTACTTGCAGCTTTTACCATCTCATTATCGCTATATGTTGAAGAGGCAACACGTCGCCTTTTTTTAGGCCTTGACAGGTATAAAATGTCTCCGTAAAATCCTTGCCAATCTATACTAAAGACTTCGTGTCAGCCAGCTTTGTTCGTTGGAACTAACAGCTTCGTTTTGTCCTCGTTCAAAATTTGACCAATTTTAGCTGATTCCTTCTGTATAACTGAGAAGACAGCAGTCACATCTCGCAGTTTTTGACCGATGATGTCTACGTCATCAGCGTAAGCAAGTAGCATGTGGCTTCGTGCCCGTCGTGTTAGCTGCAGCGTACCCCATCTCATCATCTCAATCACTATGTTGAATAGATGACACAATAGGTATAGAATGGCTCCGCAGTATCTTTGTCAATCTTTACTGAAGACTTTGAGCCTACTAGCTTTGACGATGAAACCAATTATTCAATTTGTCTTCGTTAACCGTTGGACACCATTTACCTGATTCCTTCTGAATACCTGAGAAGACTGCAGTCACATATCGCTGTTTTCGGCTTCTTGCCACTCGTGTTTACTACAGCTTTCCACATTATCATCTTCAACACTATGTTGAAAAGATCACACGATAGGCAGTCGCCTCGTTTAAGAACTCGTCAGGTGTAGAATGGCTCCGTAAATTCCTTGCTAATCTTTACTGAAGGCTTCGTGTCAGCCAGCTTTGTTCGTTAAAACTAATACTTCGTTTTGTACTCGTTCTGCGTTAGACCAATTTTTGCTGATTCTTTCACATCCTGAAACGCAAGCCAGTAGCCTGAGGCTTCGTGCCACTCGGGAATACTGCAGTATTCCTCAGTATCATCCCCATCACTATGTTGAAGAGGTCACACGATATTCCGTCGCTTTGTTATAGGCTACGTCTGGTATAGAATGGCTCCGTAAGATCCTTGCCAATCTTTACTGACGATTTCGTATCAGCCAGCAGTATTCCGCAAAGGCTCATCGGCTTCGCTGCAATACCAAACTCAGCCAAGGGTTCGAGTAATTTTTGCCATATCGGGCTGTCGAAGGCAGATCAATAGTCGACAAACATATGGTACGTGCCGATCTGTAATTCTTGGGTCAATTGTTGATTTACCAGGTCTAAATCCACACTGATAAAGTCCAATCAGGTGGGATAACATTGGCTTTAGTCTTTCAGATAACACTCGACAAGACCATCAAGCGATATGTAAAAGGCTGATCCCGCGGTAATTGAAGCACACACTTGGATCACCTTTTTGAAGCACAGGACTTCATGCGCATAGATTCCAATCATCGGGCATGTACTCGTTAAGCAAACTGTGCTTAGGAGCTGGTGCGCATGCTGGTTATCAGCTCTTCGCCAACGGATTTGAAGAGCTCTGCCGGAAGTCCTTCGGCACCGGCTGCTGTATTTTAGTTCATCCCGGACATTGCTCTTCTTATCTCGGTTTGGCTTGGTGATGGGCAATCTAAGCCGTTGTCAGCAATTAGCTTGATACCTTCACGTGCGCTGCCCTTCGGAACCAGCAGTAGCTGGAAATGTTCTCTCCATATATGCAGCACACTCTGCGTATTTGTAACCAGATTTCCATCCTTGTCCTTACAGGAGGGGAGCCCATTACAGTATTTCTCAGCTTTTACTCTCTGATTTCGGGCTTCACCTCTGGTTTCCTGCATCACACTCATTCTAACGTTCCTTGATCTGCCCTATAAGCAGCATCCTGTTCTTCAGACGATATGCGACTCAGACATTCTTCCTGGAATCGTCTGAGCACTATTTTTCATATCCAAGCAAGGTTGTTGCAGCTGTTATCATGAAATTCGCTGCCACTGTGTATCGGGAGCGTCAGAAATAGAGGCGTTGTGTCGTAATGGTTGAAAGAGCTGATTGAAGTATGCAGTGGGTATTTCTGGGGTATGCAGCTTTGCGATGTCCAGTTCTGTTTGTGATATCCTCGTTCTCCCGTTCCTTGATCTTACGTTAAGTAGCTGCCTCGCCTGTTGTAGCGTTGCCAAGAAGCATCCTGTTTCTCAGATGCTAATCGACGTTCTTCATCGTATCAGGAATAGTCTGATCGCCATTCTTCATATCGAAACACGGTTTGTGCGGCGGTTGTCATAGAATGCATAATATGCTGCCACTGTGTGTCGGGAATGTCACAAGTAGAGTCGCTGTGTCTTAGTTGTTGGCAAAACTGCTTTGAGTAGGCAGTGGCTATCTCTGAGGTATGCAGCTTCGCGATGCTCAGCTTTCTTTGTGATATCCTCGTTCCTCGTTGAAAAATAAGTTATATACACAACATAAGTGCAGCGTTAAAACTCTTCGCCTCCAGTAAGCTTTATCCACTCGTACTTGCTGCAATATTTTCAAAATGTAAACTTTTTTCGCAAGAGTATGCACAAATTTACTCTCACACAAGAAACCATGTAGGGTACCAACATAATTAATGACCTACTTGCCCCCTCCCCTCTGCGTCACAAGCAATTATTTCTCAAATATATTCTGTGTTCCTATGTTTATTTAACATTCCCAACTAGCATGTAAGTAAGTAAGGGCAGAGGAAGAAATTAAACAATACAAACAAGCATTTTAAAACTAAGTTTAGATATTCCCCTATGGAATAAAGAACATATAAACATAAGAAAGAAAAACGGAGAGAAACTAACTAAAGCCCTTTTAAGTTTTATTCAACTATCTTCAAACTTTAAGTTGAAGAAATTTTGTTATAAACTAAGTTTAAGATAACACGCACACACAGACACCCAGCCACTCTGAACCTCTACTTATATGTATAACTTAGCGTTACACACGCCAACGTTTGTGCACACTGGCATACACACATACACAAACTCTGCTATGAACTATCACCGGAAGTACTTATATCACACATCTTCCTTCTTCACAATTACACCCGGGTGAAAGACTGTGGACTCGTAAGGACACACTCAATCATTCACTCACACACAAACACTTTTACACTTACCTTATTTTACTCAGCCATCCCACCTTATGCTGCTCTCACATAAATTCATTTTGAAAAATTTTTAGAACTTAAGTTTTAAGCAACTAAAAGAAAGACAGTCAAAAAAAATTAAGCAACATAATGGAATAAGGAAGCAAAAACAACAAAAAAAAACCTCTGATGTCCTTGCACACAAGAAACCATTTACCCACACACACACACACACACTCACACAAACTAACACGATAATTATATTTATTAAGCAGACACACACACAGAGGAAGAGGATATCTGAGTAAAACTAAAATTGAACAATTCAATTAAGAAAAATATGTAAGAAAACCATAGAAAAACTAAGATAAAACAAGAACCCACAGAAGAGTAAAAGAAATAAAAATCAGTTTTAAGTGTACAAAACAAATTAATGTAGATGCATTTTCAATTTTGGCAACATAAACTTGGTAAGTACTTTGTCCACTAATGGCGATTAGGATAACTTTTTTGGAATTTGAATTTGTATGTGGTTTATTAATTGCTTAATTGCAAGAGGATGCAATGGTGAAACAAAAAAAAAGGAATCAACTATGTTTGATAAGAACTGATATTGAATTGTTAAAAAAATGGGGCCACCTTAAGGGTTAAAGATAAAAGGGTAGATATGTTCTGAGAAACTGTTGGGGTTGCAAAAATTTTGGGGCCAGTCATATACTTGACACCTCTAGGGGCACCTTTGGTAGCAAATTTTATGAAAATTTAATTTTTGTATGGCAGGCTCTTAAGGAGTGGGGTGTAAAGGGAAAGTAAGTTTTTAAGTTTCAAATTTAATACTACCTGGTATATTTTATGAACCGCAAGGGCTTGTGATATGTAAAAATGTTCAATTAAAAGAAACACATTTTATCAAAATGTATTAAAATTACCAAAAACAGCACAAAAAAGCAAAAACCTTTTAAATAAGCAAGATTGCTTGAAATCGTTAAATTAAGCAGCATCAGCAATATTCAGCATATGCTGAAAATTGGTCGCCCTAATCATTACCCAGAATTCAGCTCTGTAGAGCAAGAAAGGTGGGATCTTGGATATTTCATCATTAAATCGCTTGCTTAGCGCATAGTTGCAGCGGTTTGCGATCAATACTCGTCTCTTGAGGACATTATTATTTTTGTTTACGACGGAGCTAAGGTAGATAGAATCATCTACCACTTCAAAGTTACAAGTGTCAAAGTTCATGCAACGTCCCAAACTAGCAGACTCTTTGTTTGTTAAAAAAAACAGGGCTTGTCCTCACTTATCGCCAGAGACCTACATCTGCCGACTGCATCTCAATACTTGAAAAGGCCGCAGTAACACACCCAATGATATCAATGTCATCGGCATATGTGAACAGCATGTGACTTCTGTTAATGACGGTACCATTTCTATTTACTGCAGTCTCCCACACTGCAGACAGACTTTCGCCTTGTCGACGGCCTCGCTTGGTAGATTTTTGCCTATTTTCAATGGTCTTCATGCCAATCGGTGTCATCCCAAAGTCCTAACAGCTACGCGGCAATGCCAAACTCAGACATATCATCTAATAATTTCTGTCGTATCTCACTATCGAATGCAGCTTTGCAATAAACAGATGGCTGGTTGTATCTTCACCAGAAATTTTCGTAGTGTGAATATCTGGTCGGTTGTGAATTTACCAGTTCTAAAGCCACACTGATGAGGTCGACTTAGATTTGCTTGGGGAGGGTTTAGTCTTTCACATAAAACACTAGACAGGCCTTGTATGCGATGAATAAAATGCTGATCCCTTGACAGTTGGTAGACACACACTTGGATCGCCTTTCTTAAACACAGGACAAAGGACACTCAGATTGCAATCATCGGGATTGCATTCCTTGAACCACACGGTGTTTATGAGACGTACGTTGCCAGCTCAACATCGCTGGCCTTAAAAAGCTGTGCCAGCAGACCATTGACTCTCATTGTTTTTAAGCTATGATTTCATGCCGTGCGGATCTTGTTTTGATTTGGTGGTGATCAATCTACCCCGTTTTTCGATGGTTGACGTGATTTCAGATTTTGCAGTCTCTTGCCGGCTATGAATCCACATCCAAATTCGTGACTTTCTGCATGACAGCTGTAAAAGATGTCACATTTCTTTTGTCGTGTACATCCGTGTACCGTCCACCGTATTCCCTGTAAGGCGGTGATGTCAGATATCCTCGACAAATACAATTATATTCCGCCAATTGTATTTGTCGAGGACTTTCGCCAATCGGATAGACCAACCATCTCTATAGGGAATTCGGACATTCCAGGTGCATATCCTTAACCCATTTTGACCCAAATGACTTCAAAATTATTTTTTTGCGAAACCAAACGTAGTAGTAAGTAGTATTATTATTAACCTAATTTGAAAATTTAAAATATTTACATCGATTTAGCACTAACGACTCCCCTGCATAGAATTCTCGTCCCCTCGACGTAGCACAAAACATTATAGTCTCCTGATTTTGACACATTTTAAATTAGATAATACAAATATTTAGTAACAAAAAAAGTCTGCTAAGTTACAATAGTTTGGAATTATTGTTTCTGTTGGAATAATATGAGTATATCAGACCGGCCGTGGCATGATGTTTAGAACGCTCGACTACTATGCGGGAGATCCCGGGTTCGATTCCCGCCCCCAATCATGAAAATTTTCTTAGATTGCCGGCCCCCTCGATGTTGTTGAAAGCAACTCAGCAGTATAGTGTCAAGTCAGTCGGCATGACTAGCTTAAAGCTTTTCAAACAGTAACGTTCACATTCGTCGATAAACAAGTAGGTGCCGTTATCCTGTTGTGAATCTAAAAATAGAATGCGTGTTAATTCACAAAAGAAGCTAGCTCATACCTCATTCATGGGGTGTAAGGGAAATTAAGTTTTTTTATATGGAACGGCCTATGGAGTAGAAACCAATGGAGATAACAGACATTTTTGATGAGCTCGTAATAAGAATGTACTCTCAAGATTATGAGAAAATTCCGACTGTAACGGGTAGCAGGCCACAATGGGTTAAATCATGGTCCTTATTATGTTTGCGGAGGTCGTCAACATTTCGAGAGGTTCTTGTTTTATCTTTTCTTTGTGTTTTCATAATAGTTGTTTTATTAGGCCACCACGCATGCCAAAGCCACTAAGAAAGCCTTTGTGTTCAGCTTCAGTAACTTATGTTAACTTACTTACTTACTTCGCTGGTACTTCTATGCAATCCCAGTGGATTATGTACCGCACGTAGAAAAATATTATAAGCGCCTCGATCTTCTGCGCTTCTTCTCCAGTTAGTCACACCGAGTTCTGTAAGGTTCTCAGTAACCTGGTCTTTCCAACGGAGTTTAGGTCGCCCTCTTCTGCGCCGTCCATCGAGTTCATTGTCGAAGACTTTTCGAGCTGGAGCATTTTCGTCCATGCGTACAACATGACCTAGCCAACGCAACCGTTGCACCTTAATGCGTTTGACCACGTCAATGTCAGTGTACAGCTCGTACAGCTCATGATTCATACGACGCCGATACTCTCCGTTAACGATGATGGGCCCATATATTTTACGGAGTATTTTTCTCTCGAATACCGCCAGAACCGATTCATCCGCTTGTGTCATACCCCAGGATTCTGGCCATACATTAAGACAGGTAGAATTAGTATCTGGTATAGCTTGAGTTTTGTTCGTCGAGAGAGGGCTCTGTCATTGAATCGCTTGCTTAGTCCGTAGTAGCATTTATTTGCAAGCACGATTCTTCTCCGGATTTCTGGGCTGACATTATTTGCTTTGTTGATGGCGGAGCCTAGGTAGACAAAATTATCTACCACCTCGAAATTATAGTTGTCAACGTTCACGCAGTTTCCCAAACGAGTAGATTCTTTGTTCGTTGAAACTAATAACTTCGTTTTGTCCTCGTTCACCGTTAGGCCCATTTTCGCTGATTCCTTCTGAATACCTGAGAAGGCTGCAGTCACATCCCGCAGTTTTCGACCGATGATGTCTACGTCATCAGCGTACGCGAGTAGCATGTGGCTTTTGTTGAATATAGTGCCACTCGTGTTTACTGCAGCTTTTCTCATTATCATCTCCATCACAATGTTGAAGAGATCGCACGATAGGCCGTCGCCTTGTTTTAGGCCTCGTCTGGTATAGAATGGCTCCGTAAGGTCCTTACCAATCTTCACTGAAGACTTCGTGTCAGTCAGCGTCATTCCGCAAAGACGTATCAGCTTCGCTGGAATACCAAACTCAGCCATGGCTTCAAGTAATTTCTGCCGTATCGGGCTGTCGAAGGCAGCTTTATAGTCGTGTCGATCTGTTTCTCTTGGGTCTTTTCCAGGATTTGCCGAAGTGTGAAAATCTGGTCAGTTGTTGATTTTCCAGGTCTAAAGCCACACTGATAAGGCCCGATCAGGTTGGATAACACTGGCTTTAGTCTTTCACATATCACACTCGACAGGACCTTATATGCGATGGGTAAAAGGCTGATCCGCGGTAGTTGGAGCACACACTTGGATCATCTTTTTTCAGCACAGGACATAATACGCTTACATTCCAATCGTCGGGCATGCACTCTTTAAGCCAAACCGTGCGCAGGAGCTGGTGCATGCTCGTTATCAACTCCTCGCCACGGGACTTGAAGAGCTCTGCGGGCAGACCGTCGGCACCGGCTGCTTTGTTGTTTTTCAGCCGCGATATTGCTCTTCTTACCTCGGCTTGACTTGGTGGTGGGCAATCTAAGCCGTCGACGACAATTGGCGTGATAACTTCACGTGCGCTGCCTTCTGGAACCAGCAGTTGCTGGAAGTGTTCTCTCCATATGTGCAGCACACTCTGCGTATCCGTGACCAGATTTCCATCACTGTCCTTACAGGTGGGGAGGCCTCTATCCCTGTATCGCTCTATATCCTCGCTCTCCCGTTCCTTCATCTGACGTTTTTTTCGCCTAAATAGCTGTCTCGCCCGTTTTACTTTCTCCTTATGCCGTTCCCTAACAGCACGGGTTACAATTGGCTGTAGCGTTGCCATATAAGCAGCATCCTGTTAACTTATGTTAACTACCCAGCGGTAAAAATGCCCATTACTAAATCGCTGATGTTAGCTATATTAAGTAACAATCAGTGATGATTCTCTTGCTTATATTCTCCCTTAAATTTAGCATAAGAGTGTCATAGACCGTTTAATCGGTGAGCTCTGGCTTACAAAGTAAGCAACGATGTAAGTAAGTGCCATTTCAATTGCAATTACGGTATAAGCGGAGTTTTAAGCGAGCTTGATAACACGTTTGATTACGAGGTAAGTGACGATGTCAATAGGTGCCACTTCAATCGTGGACGGTATATTTTACATTACACACGCGTGACATTCTAAATACTTACATCACTCGCTAACAATGTCATACTGATGTCATGGATTACTTAATAGGTACTTCGTTTTATTTACCGCTGGGAAGATATGTTACCTACCCAGCGGTAAAAATGCCCATTACTAAATCGCTGATGTTATCTATATTTTGTAACAATCAGTGATGATTCTCTCGCTCTGGCTTACTAAGTAAGCAACGATATAAGTAAGTGCCATTTCAATTGCAATTACGGTATAAGTGGAGTTTTAAGCGAGCTTGATAACACGTTTAATTACGAAGTAATTGACGATGTCAGTAGGTGCCATTTCAATTGCAATTACGGTATAAGAGGAGTTTTAAGCGAGCTTGATAGCACGTTTGATTACGAAGTAAGTGACGATGTCAATAGGTGCCAGTTCAATCGGATTTATAATGAGTGGAGGATATTTTTTTACATTACACACGCGTGACATTATAAATACTTACATCACTCACTAACAATGTCATACTGATGTCATGGATTACTTAATAGGTACTTCGTTTCATTTACTGCTGGGTACTTCCTAAGAAGTAGAAGTGGTTACTCAACATTGTGCCTTCTCACATTTTCTACTCGGGAAATTGTTCGCCGTATGGGACCCTCCCAATGAGAGATTGTGGTTATTTAGAAAACTTTAAAATTAGAAATCCACCCTCTTACAATCTTATTTGTTGTTAAAAGCCCAATTTCACAAAATTCGGCTGTTATGCTCTACTGTAAAGTAGTCCCATTAACAAAATTGTGGGTTATTAACTAACTCACTTCATTATTATATCTTAAATATCGATGTCCCTAATGTACATTCCCTAAGGATGTAAAGAGAATGAAACCAACCTAGTTATGTATTTTAATAACCATCTATACCAATTGATAACCATCATATTATGTTTACTATTGTAATAACCTTCAAGGGATTGTATTTCATAAACAAACAGACCATCGGCGGCAGCTTCCTGGAATATAAGGATAAAAACAAAAGCTCATAGCAAAGGAATCCAATAAAAACGCAAACAATTTTCTTGGTTCAAATTACTTGAATTCCATTTGTTTGCATTATTATCATTTCTTATGGTATTTAAGACAATTATTTTTGCGGTTCATTGGATATAATACGCAAACCCATAAACACATACGCAAACACACAAACACATACACACAATGTGTAGTAGTCCCTAATACTAAAATCACGTATGTATATGGCATCAGGATGTTCGAATACCCGCGTGCACACGCAGCCTCGCAAATGCTATATATACAAAATGAAAATATCAAAGTTAACAACATTGGAATCCTTTTCCTATTTAACCACGAACCACAGCAACGACAACAGCAGTAGTAGCAGCAACAGCAACAATGTGCACAATAATAACAACACAACTGAGGCAGCAGCATGAAATGGGAACATTTCAAAATATTATAATGCTATTATCTTTATTTGGGAGAGAGGGTAATAGCGTCGGTAGAGAGACACCACAATACATGGCTATGAGTGTCCATTAGCTTTAAAGTCCAAAGTGCCCTACACTTTAATGCGATAATCCTATTAAAGTAGCTTGTGTGTGTGTGTGTGTTGTTATTATAACATGGTCACATATATAATACTAGATAGAGTTGTAGATTAAATTGAACTAAACATATTTTGGCAGTTTTTAAATCAATTGAACCGCGGCACACGTATTGGTACGCCACAATTTCCGTGACTTGATTTCAATAGAAAATAAGTGATTGATTTTGTAAATGCAAACTTTTCTTAGAGACTAAGAGAGGTATTCCCTTCTTTTGACATCCATTTTCCCGTCTTCTTAATTAAGTGTAGAATTAAAAGATATTGACTACTCTAGACATCTAATCCAAACATTAAGCTTCACTCTCCCTATTAATATCGCTTAATAGTCCGAGCACATGATTGGAATTTCTTAGACAATTTCACAATAATTTTTCAATGTATTTTGCCATCAGAACGTCTTTAACTCATTTCCACTAAAACAACGGAGATTATAAAACCTAATCGCCCCATTACTGTATCTAACCACGGTCAAAGCTTAAACAAAAATAACGAAAAGGACCAAAAGCATAAACAAACCCATAAGATATGAAATGAAAACATCAAACCATAAGAAATTAATGAACTCAAAGGAGGAAACGAAAACACACAACTGCAAGGAAATATGATATGTATACGATAAGAATCCCCCCCGCCACTCCCCCAAAGGGAAAACTCCAATGGTTGGGTTTCCCAGCCAAAGGGGACAAAATGAAAGATGAATAAGTAATGCTGTTGTTGTTGTCATCCATGCTATTTTCAAGTCGGCTTATTTTTTAATTAAGTTAACACAAATAACACAACACACAAAACCGAATACAATGACAGAAGAAGAAGAAGAAGAAGCAACACAAACCCCATTTGATTCATTTGACCACGATAAAATTAAATACCAACACTACCAAGAAAAGGCAACGTAATAGGATTCGTGCGATATTGTACGAATAGGAAATTAACTTTTAGAAAAGTTTTATAGGAATTTACGGGTAAATTGGTCAGGGAAAGTGGGTGGCTATGAGTCAATTACAATTGCTAAGCATATTTAATGGAAATTGGTAGAAAGAATTTTATGGTTGTCCTTACATGTTGTTGCCAAGAATATAGAAAAAGAAGTAATACATACATTTGTGTTGTTCATAGTCGTTATTAAACCAGGTGTTAAACTTGGTAAAAGAACATAGACATGATTAATATTATGAAAATTAAACAATTTCCGTTTGCACTCTCATGTATGAAATATGGGATAACAATTACAGACAGTCCTCCATACTAGCAAAACACTCAAAGTGTCCGTGCCCAGATTTGCGTCTTTGTCCTTACAGGTGGGGATCCCTGTTCCAAAACCTTTGCTTTTTACCTTTTGGTAAAACTTTCGGGCTTCAGCTCTATCCCTGTAATTTTCAATATCATGGCTTTCTCTTTTCTTCCAAAGACGCTTTTAGTCTGTCGTGCGATCTTTTTAACACGGGTACCATTCACATAACATAAGTCACATGCTGCACGCGTATTCCGATGATGTAGATAGCATTGGGCGTAGACTGCGGGATGTTATTGCGGCTTTTTCGAGCATTGAGAAGCAGTTGGCAAAAGTGGGTCTGGTGATACATAAGGACAAAACCAAGTTATTTGTTTCAATGGACAAAAAGTCTTCTCGTTTGTTGATTTTGTCTACATTGGATCCACTTGGATCCGCCGCAAAGAGATATTATATTGTCAGCCTTAAAATCAGAAAACGAGTATTGATCGCAAACCGTTTTTACCATGCGCTAAGCGTAGACACTACCAAAACTTCGTCGGATGGATCAGGAGAAAGAGCTGTTATCTACACTTGGTGTGATAATTCCCGAACCATTGGGAATTCTTCTCTACGTGCGGCTGCTGATGGATGAACCATAAATTCCTTTAAAATGAAGAAAGGAATTTATGGTTTAAAGACGGCAATTAATTACCAAAGCAAATCTTCTCTTTAATCATCTAACGGATGATTGTCCATTTCTCTCTTTTGCTTTTTATTCATGGCTTCGAGATGCAAGCTGTAAGAGCGAACCCATATGACGAACCATAGTGATCTACGGCACAACAGGATTTTTCTGAGATACCTAAGGAAATGCGTTCACCGTTGCTGGCTGCACTTATTCACCAAATACCTCAATTAAAGAAGCACTAAAGATCACTTACATTGATCTAGAATGAAAGAATTTTGATATTTCTACGCCATTGTGCGATAAACTTATTGTTAGTAAAAATATCACTTAGATGGTTCCATTTTGTCTCTCGGAAAATTAAAAATAATTTAGAAAACTCATACCTCAGCAAATGACAATATGCCGGTCCCTTCCGGTCGGGAAGCATCTCAAGCCGACTCACAACCTCCTTCGTGGTGGCACCTGGGCAACGGTGTTCGTGATATTTTTTATCATGAACAGCGGCTGATAGTGAGTAACGAACCCTGATGGTTGGGCTAGGCACCCACGACAAAGAAAAAGTAACAAACGGAACCCCTCAAAAGTTGACGACACAGAACCATAAGGACCATGATTTAAGGATATGCACCTGGAACGTCCGGACTCTCTATAGAGAAGGTGCCACTATCCGACTGGCGGATGTCCTCAAAAAATATACGGCTGACATCACCGCCATCCAGGAAATGAGATAAACAGGACAAGGATGCTCGCGACGTAAAAATTGCGACATCTTTTACAGCTGCTATACCGAAATGCACGAATTTGGATGTGGATTTGTAGTTGGCGAGAGACTCAGACATCTTGTCTCGCGATTCAATCCTGTTAGTGATCGAATAGCCGCAATCCGCATCAAAGCGAAATATTTCTACATCACGCTGATTTGTGCTCGTGCCCCGACGGAAGACGATGAGATTAAAGATGCATTTTACGAGCGCCTAGAGGAAACATACGACCGCTGCCCTGGCCACGACATTAAAATTCTTCTGGGAGACTTTAATGCAAGATGGGAAGGGAAGATGTTCCTGCTCCATCGATCGGTAAATTCAGCCATCATTCCGACACGTCAGACAACGGGTTTAGGCTAGATAGCTTTGCAGCGGGAAGGAACATGGTAATGAGTGGAACCAGATTCCAGCATAAAGATATCCACGAGGCAACTTGGCTATCCCCCGATCAAAACACCAAAAATCAAATTGATCATGTGGTAATTGATGGCATGCATGCATCTAGTGTCATGGACGTGCGTGTGATCCGTGGTGCAAATATTGGCTCGGATCATTACTTGGTTGCAGGCAAGGTGCGCACAAGATTCAGCAGAGCGAAAAATGCTCGTAACCAAACACACAGAAAGCTGGACACCGCGAAGCTGCAAACCCCAGAGATAGCTACTGCCTACTTCAACCAGCTCTCCCTACTTCTACGACACAACGCCTCTACTTCTGACGTTCCCGATACATAGTGGCAGCATATTGCGCATTCCATGGCAACCCACAACAACCGTGCTAGGATATGAAAAACGGCGATCAGACGAATCCTGGTACGATGAAGAATGTCGCATAGCGTCTGATGAACAGGATGCTGCTTATTGGGCAACGCTACAGGCTATTGTAACCGGTGCTGTTAAGGAGAAAGTAAAACAGGCGAGACCGCTATTTAGGCGAAAAAAACGTGAAGGAAGGGGAGAACGAGGATATAGAACGATACAGGGATAGAGGTGAGGCCCGAAAATTTTACCAGAAAGTAAGAGCAAAAGGATCCCCTCCTGTATGGACAAGGATGGAAATCTGGTCACAGATACGCAGAGTATGCTGCATATACGGAGAGAACACTTCCAACAACTGATGGTTCTAGAAGGCAGCGCACGTAAAGGTGTCACGCCAATAGTCGACGACGGCATAGATTACCCACCACCAAGTCGAGCCGAGGTAAGAAGAGCAATATCGCGGCTGAAAAACAATAAAGCTGCCGGTGCCGATGGTCTTCCGGCAGAGCTCTTCAAGTCCGGTGGCGACGAGCTGATAACGAACATTAACAAGCTCCTAAGCACGGTTTGGCTTAAAGAGTACATGCCTGACGATTGGAATTTAAGCGTATTATGTCCTGTGCTGAAAAAAGGTGATCCAAGTGTGTGCCCAACTACCGCGGCATCAGCCTTTTACCCATCACATATAAGGTACTGTCGAGTGTGCTATGTGAAAGACCAAAGCCAGTGTTATCCAACCTGATTATCAGTGTGGCTTTAGACCCGGAAAATCAACAACAGATCAGATATTCACACTTCAGCAAATCCTGGAAAAGACCCAAGAGAAACAGATCGACACATACCATTTTTTCGTCGACTATAAATCTGCCTTCGACAGCCCGAACCGGTAGAAATTACTTGAACCCATGGCTGAGTTTGGTATTCCAGCGAAGCTTATACGTCTTTGCGGAAAGACGCTGACTGACTAAAAGTCTTCAGTGAAGATTGGCAAGGCCCTTACGAAACCATTCTATACCAGACGAGGCATAAAACAAAGCGACGGCCTATCGTGTGACCTCTTCAACGTAGTGATGGAGATGATAATGAGGAAAGCTTCTGTAAACAGGAGTGGCACGATATTCAACAAAATCCATATGCTACTCGCGTACGCTGATGACGTAGACATCATCGGTCGAAAATTTGCGGGATGTGACTGCAACCTTCTCAGGTATACAGCTATACCAGATACTGGTTCTACCTGTCTTAAAGTATGGGTCAGAATCCTGGGTTATGACACAAGCGGATGAATCGGTTCTACCAGTTTTCGAGAGAAAAATACTCCGTCAAATATATGGGCCCATATTCGTTAATGGAGAGTATCGGCGTCGTATGAAGCATGAGCTGTACGAGCTGTACACTGATATTGTCGTGGTCAGACGCATTAAGGTGCAGCGGTTGCGTTGGCTAGGTCATGTTGTACGCATGGACGAAAATGCTCCAGCTCGAAAAGTCTTGGACAATGAACTCGATGAACGGCGCAAAAGAGGGCGACCAAAACTCCGTTGGATAGACCAGGTTACTGAGAATCTTACAGAACTTGGTGTGACTAACTGGAGAAGAAGCGCAGAAGATCGAGGCGCTTATAATATTTTTCTACGTGCGGAATATAATCCACTGGTATTGCAAAGAAGTACCAGCTAAGTAAGTAAGTAAGTCCTATTCTTATTTACCAACCTATTATGATATTTTTTTGTTTTATTTGACTACATATACAACATATCTCGCTTTCCCTAATTGATTTATTAAAAATAATAAATGATATTAAGCAGTAAATTGTATCTCTAACCGGCACATGAAACAATTTAATAATTGTCTTGATTGAATGACGATACCATTTTATGAAATATTTCAAACCTTGTAAAAAAAAATTACTCAGACATCAGTTCTATGAAACAAAAACAAAATTAAATAACATCGAACAATTGTTATGTTATGTCACACACACTTATATACCGACATTGAATGTACATGATGTACATGATGTACATGTCCATGTATGTCTATACATGAATGTATACATTCGCATGTTTTGTCTACATGTATATTTGCAGCGGTGTGTCAACCATTTGCCATTAGGCTAAAGATAACGCAATACCATAAAATGAACATAAAAACTAAATTGAAAATAAAATAACACGTAATTGACATTAACCACATTGCATTAATAGCAAATTGATGGTTTGGCCAGTACTTTCAAGCGGACAAGTAAATACACACAAACCTAAATGTACATGCGGCATTTCGGTTTGTGTGAGCGAATGGGTGACACCGACAGGAAATCTTACAACTACGATTGAACGCCAGGCGGATATTATAATGCAGTGTAATGTAATGAACCCAGAGGTATAAGAAGGATAGAAAAAATACATCAAATGGTTTCATACACATGAATTAGAGATCATTCTAGTATGTATCAATCCTATAGGTTTTAAGGTGGGAATGACGTTACAGATTTTCATTTACCCATTTTCCATTTTCCTTATTGATTTGGTACTCCATATTGAGAACTGCATGTGAAAGTAGCCCCAAAAAGAAGAAGTTCTGCATCATTCGTTTTGTCAAGTTACATGCCATAATAATTTAATATCGATTTGAAGTTAGTAAGTATCGTAAAGGGGAATTTGTCACGTTTTAGGCTCTTTTTCTTGACATAGCATAAATACTATTTGGTGGCGTATGATTATCATAATTATTATTCTACGTAAATCATACGCCCCGTAGTACAACAGTTTTATTGTAACTGCTACAAATTAGTCGAAAACACGTAACCCAAATACTGACCTAGTACCTTCACTCTGACTTGGAATTTGACTGTTGTACTGTGTTACTAAACCAGAAATACAGAATATTGGAACTCTGTGCGTATGAGTAATATGAAATCCTCTTAAAATTAATATCACTCATACGTTGTGCATACCTATGTAGCGAGTACCATATGCAAACTGACTACATATGTACAATACAGTATTTCGGTCAGGTTCCTGATTCAATACCATCAGCACTTCCACTAAGGTAAATGTTGATTAACAACATTGCGTAACAGCGAATTCAAAATAGTTACTAAGCTTCTGACATAATATATATTGTGGTTCAAACGTCGAGAACTTAAACAGAGTAGTTATTTCATCATACCATACCAACGTAGTGAACGGTGTTAAAAAGTTAGTACATTGTCATTGGATACTATTTATTCACCTACCCCTCTCTACTTAACATAATGTAAAATAAAATAAAACTAATTCGATTAATGTTGCAAATTGTCGTCCTCTTACCGTCAATGTCGCTGTGTATTTCACATACATACCAGCGTGCACACGCCAATCTAAGTAAGCGTGTATTTGAGTGTAGTATAAGAATGGACGATTTCCACATGAACAGGATATAATATCCTCATGCTGCATCCTTAAATACCAGTGTATTCGTGTGTAAAACAATATGCAGCGCGATAATAAAGTGAAAAGCAGAGCGTACATTTTTTTCACGTAAAATTAAGATGATAAAGCTATAATACAAATCCTCACAAAGGATTTCACATCATGAACGGTTGAGCATACTACGAGCTCAAGATAACGAACAAACGAACGAAATGTTGGCACCATAGAAATGTTCATATCATTGTATATAATGAAATGAAAAGGATTCGAGATCTTTTTTTTTCGAATTTTTATTAAAAGAATACAAGAAATAATAATGAAAGAAAAGTCAGTTTATTGAGATTCACGAGCTTTATTGTCAAAGGAGAGGACTGAGAAAGAGTAGGAAATGTCAAAATTGTATGAGTCCTGAAAATGCCCAGAATCATGCAAAAGTTAGGCAGGGGGACTTTAATTGAAAAAAATTTGTGACAATCGACTTTAAAGTTTCCATTGAGGAATTTTTCGTTGTTTTCCAGACAGACAGAAATAGTTGTGTTTGTACTAGAGCTTAGGTATTACATATTAATCTATTGCACCAAAGTAATAGTTGCCAACTTCCAAACAGAACCGTTTTCCTTATAGCCGACAACTTTACTGAACTTTTAACAGTGTGTCGAAATTAAACTTTTGATCTGAAATTAGCCCGTCTTTATTAGGCACTGTTCAATGTTTTCGATGCAATGCCACCTTTTGGCAATGGTCATATTATGTATTATTTTTCTGTATTTATAAACAACGTCGATTATACACTTAAGACTCGTTACGATCCCCTCCAATGCTTTTGCAATTTCGAAAAATGCCCTTTTTCAACCCTCAAAAATTTGTTGAACGACTAAATCTGGTCTGGGACCGACCGTGGCATGATGGTAAGAACACATGACTACTATGCGGGAGATCCATGGTTCGATTACTGCTCCGGCCCCTCGATGTTGTCGACAGCAACTTCGCAGTATAGTGTCGAGAGTCAATAGGCTTCTCGAACAGTGACGTTCGCATTCGTCGATAAACAAAAAGGTGCCGTTAAATGTGAATCTAAAAATAGAAATCTTGTTAATTCACAACAACGCGAGAAGCTATCCCATACCTCATGCATATACTGTACGTATGAGTAATAAATAAAATTCCCCATAACTCATACGCTCTGGTATAGGTAAACTTCCTATCGTCACATAACATGATATGACCCTAATAAATTGCTTATTGCAACACAAAAACTTGTATGCTTCCGGTTGAAATAAAAAAGGCTTAAAAATTCAACATGACAATTCAACTTGACAAAACGAATGATGCAGAAGTTCTTCTATTTCCAGCTACTTTCATGTGCAATTCTCAGAATTGAGTCCCAGAACCATGTGGTGTACTGTATTATCATATGCCCAGAGATATTGAATTTAACATTTTACATTTGTTGGCTGTAAACATTTCTACAGTTTGACTATAAGTCTCGTCTGGCCATGCAACCGAAAGTCGTATAGGTGAGGGTAATTATCCCAATAAACATTGATGTAAACCGGATTATAAATAAATGTTTTCCAAAGATTTAAGTTAATTTTTCAAAATTAGTTTGCGAAAATTACGTTTTCCAAACCTTCAGTAAATTAATTACAAACACTTTGTAAAACATTTGTAAAAAAAGAAAAATACAATTGCCCAATAAACATTGATGTAAGCTGGCTAATAGATATATGTTTTCCAAAGATTTTTGTTAATTTTTTCCAAATGAGTTTGTAACATATTTTTAAAAAATTAAAAATACAATGCTTTTGTATGCTCTACTAAGCAGGCGACCCAGGCTAGTCAGAAAATATTTTATATTTTTATATTTTTTTTTCGTTTCGTCTTTGCATTTAGTATCGTTTCTTGCTTCTGAATAATTGACGTGTTTCGTGTAAAAGGTAAAATGCCGTATAAATATAAAAAAGTGTACCGAAAAGAAGTGGTGAAATTATATTTAAATTTCAAAAAATGGTGGTCGATTTGTGAAGAACTGCTGGCGTAAAATACTAACGGACGAATTCGTTGAAAAATGGGAACAGCAGAAAAAAAGTAGCTTTGGATACAGCGACCAAAAAAAGTAAGCAATTACAACACAAATAGAAGTGTATAGTTTATAATATCAAAAATATCTTCAACTCTTGAATAGATCCTACAATAAAGCGTGGCTTGGATGAAGGCCATTTCGCTCAGGAATCCAAATCATTTTTCCAGATTGTCAAAAATAGACAAAAACAACGCGGATACGGAATAATAAATACGACTCAATAAATACGACTTAATAAATTTTAATAATTATATGTATGCATATAATATTAATATATAAAACTTTTAATTTAAATATATGAATTAATAATGCAAATATTTATATTTTATATGTGTTTGGAAAATCTTTATCGAAAACATTGTAACTTGTTAAGTTCCAATTATTGGATAAGCGAAAAGGGTCCCTTATTGTACAATTGTATTCATGTTTGGATAATATTTGGAAATAAACATAATAATGCAATGCATAATCAATAACTTGGTAAGCTTGTGGTGAATTTATGCATTAATTTATAAATAATTTGGAAATAAATGAAAACATAAATTTACCACAAGCTTTCCAACATCTTTATTATGTATTGCATTATCATTTTATTTCCAAATATTTTCCAAACATGAATACAATTGTACAATAAGGGACCCTTTTCGCTTATTCAACAATTGGAACTTAACAAGTTGCAACGTTTCCGATAAAGATTTTCCAAACATCATGTTTACTAATGTAAGCTTATAGTAAGTTTATAGCAAGTTTATAATGTTTATTGGGATCAATCAGTTCACGTAGCTAAAATGTATGTATTAGTTTTTAGTTATTTTCAATCTTACCAAATGAAATGTATTCTTAAGGTTCCTAAAATAGGGGTTTGTTTCAGTAACAGCCTATAATTCGATCCCATATCCCTTCTACTATCAGGTCATTTCTTCAGGATTAGAAACATAAAATACCACCTTGAAATTCTTTGCTTTAAATCCAACCCAAGAATCGAATATTTTGACTGAGACTTAATACTGTGGAATTTTGTAATGAAACTATGTCTCGTCCACGATTACGTTACAGTGCAAAAACTCCTTTGCATTGAACAACGTCAAATAAATATTTGAAGTATTCATACGGTTGCACTTAAATTCTAGTCAAAGAACAACAGCGATACACCGCCACAGTATACAAAGCATGCTCTTAGTTTTTGTAGTTTCGCAATCGCCTCCCCTCTCCCGATCCATGAGCCCAAATAAAAAGTTGGCTCGCGAGCCGAGAGCTACAACATTTCAAATAAGCTCTCTGCTCTTAAGCCAGGAGCCACAAAATTTTAAATGAGCTCTCGGCTCGCGAGACCAAAAAAGAGCCCATTTGAAATTTTGTGGCTCTTGGCACGCGAGCTAAGTACCAAAGTTATGTACTAAAAGTACTTTTTATGCCACAAAAATACTTTTCTTTGCCCAAAAGCACTTACCTGTTGCACAAAGTACTTTTTTTGTACAAGAATAATTTTTTGTACCAAAAAGTACTTTTAATGTACTTTGGGCACAAAGTACTTTTTTATGTCAAAAAGTACTATTATTGGCCCAAAAATACTTTTCTGTTGCACAAAGTACTTTTTTGTACCAGATAACATTTTTGTACCAAAAAGTACTTTAATTGGTCCAAAAGCACTTTTCTGTTACACAAAATACTTTTTTTTGTACCGGAATAATTTTTTTAACCAAAAGTACTTTTAATGTACTTTTCGGCACAAAGTACTTATTTTGTACCAGAGTACTTTTTTGTACTAAGATACTTTTTGGTTCATAGTACTTTTTTGGTGCAAAGTACCTTCTTTTGCCCCAAATAATTTTTTTAGGACAAAAAGTACTTTTTGGTACGAACAAGTACTCTGGTACAAAAAAAAACACTTTCTGTTGCACAAAGTACTTTTTTTTGTACCAGAGTACTTTTTTGTACTAACATACTTTTTGGTTCATAGCACTTTTTTGGTAAAAAGTATTTTCTTTTGCATCAAATAACTTTTTTTAGGACAAAAAGTACTTTTTGGTACGAAAAAGTACTCTGGTACAAAAAAGTACTTTGGTGCAAAAAAGTACTTTTAGGTACAAAAACAGAAAAGTGCTTTTGGGGCAATAAAAGTACTTTTTGGTACAAAAAAATACTCTGATACAAAAAAAAGTACTTTGTGCAAAAGAAATGTGTTTTTGGCCAATAAAAGTACTTTATGGCATAAAAAAGGACTTTGGTGAAAAAAAGTACTTTTTGGTACAAAAAAAGTACATAGTGCTACAGAAAAATGCTTTTGGACTATTTTGCATAAAAAAGTACTTTTGGTACTTATGTATCTCGCAAGCCAAGACCCACAACGAAACGAGCAAACACAGCATACAAAGCTTGCTCTTAGTTTTTGTAGTTTCGCAATCGCCTTCCCTCTCCCGAGCCATGAGCCCAAATAAAGAGCTGGCTCGCGAGCCGAGAGCTACATTTCAAATGAGCTCTCTGCTCTTGAGCCAGGAGTCACAAAATTTTAAATGAGCTCTCGGCTAGCGATACCAAAAAAGAGCCAGCTCGAGAGCCCATTTGAAATTTTGTGGCTCTTGACACGCGAGCTAAGTACCAAAGCTATGTACCAAAAGTACTTTTTATGCCAAAAAGTTCTTTTATTTGCCCAAAAGCACTTATCTGTTGCACAAAGTACTTTTTTTTGCACAAAAATATTTTTTGTACCAAAAAGTACTTTTAATGTACCTTGGGCACAAAGTACACAAAGTAAGGCCAAAAAGTACTTTTATTGGTCCAAAAACACTTTTCTGTTGCACATAGTACTTTCTGATACAAAAAAAGTTCTCTAAAAGCACTTTTCTGTTACACAAAATACTTTTTTTTGTACCAGAGTAATTTTTGAAACAAAAAGTACTTTTAATGTAATTTTCGGCACAAAGTACTTTTTTTGTACAAAAGCACTTTTCTGTTACACAAAATACTTTTTTTTGTACCGGAGTAATTTTTTGAACCAAAAAGTACTTTTAATGTACTTTTCGGCGCAAAATACTTTTTTTGTACCAAAGAACTTTTTTATGCAAAAAACTACTTATATTGGCCCAATAACACTTTTTGGTGCACAAAATCCTTTTTTTGTACCAGACTACTATTTGGTACTTAAAAAAATTTTGGTTCATTGTATTTTTTTGGTACAAAGTACTTTTTTTTGCATCAAAGAACATTTTTAAGACAAAAAGTATTTTTTGGTACGAAAAAGTTCTCTGGTACAAAAAAAGAACTTTGGTACTAAAAAGTACTTTTTGGTACAAAAAAGTACTCTGGAACAAAGTTCTTTGTAAAACAGATAAGTGCTTTAGGTACTTTGTGCTGAAAAGTACATTAGTACAAAAAAAGTACATTGTGCAACATAAAAATGATTTTGGACTATTTTGCATAAAAAAGTATTTTTGGACTCTAGAGTTGGCTCTTGGCTTGCGAGCCAGCTCTTTTGTGGGCTATTGGCTCGCCAGCCAGCTCTTAATTTTGGCTCTTAACTCGCAAGCCGAGAATTCATTTGAAATTTTGTGGCTCCTGGCTCGCAAGCTAAGAGTTCATTTGAATTTTTGTAGCTATCGGCTCGTGAGCCAGCTCTTTATTTGCGATCCTGGCTCGCGAGCCGAGAGCTTATTTAAAATTTTGTGGCTCCTGGCTAGCTAGCCCTATTTTTTTTCTCCAATTCAATATCTACAACTTTGCTTCAGACACAAAAGAGATATTCCGTCAGTATACCGGGATATAACCGTTTTAAAATATAGCAAAAGTGCTAAAAATCCAACTTGAGCAAAAAAATTCATATGGCCTTTACAGTATTAATGCTGCCAACTTGACAGAAAGAATTATGTAGAAGTTCTGATTTTTCGGGCTATTTTAATGTTCAATTCTCAGAATTGAGTCCCAAATCAATGAGCTGAAAAATTTTATACTATGTTATTGTTTCAAATGTAATCAAGTTATTCGCCAGGATTTAAAACCCAATTAAAAATATTTAAAACTGCATAACAACTTTTCACTAATCCTTAATACTGTTCACAACCTAATTTTTTATTCCTTTTTCAAAGAAAAGCAATTCTTGGAAGTACATTTTTCTTTTTCCAGTTCCTTACATCTATTAATACTCGTTGTTTTGTTGAATCCTCAAAAAACGTAAAAGTAAAAGCAAATAAGACTTCTCAATTACTCAAGTGTTTCTGGTCAAAAGTGCCAAGTTAAGGTTGTAAATGCCATTTGCAATTTCTATCCCTATGACACAAGTTTTTGAATGAAAAAGGACCAACTTTATCACATTTCACGATGGTTTTATTTTGTGCGTTTTCATTTTGTTTTATTTTTTGCTGTATTTTGATTCACTTAAAAGTCATAAACATTTGGAAGAGGTTGCGCGTTCTTTGCTTTATTTTTGGCTACTACGTTAGCTTTTTTTTGCTTTTCTATGTGGCGTGGAACATTTGTTAAAACAATAAGGACGGTGACAGCTATTGAAAAATGTTGTAAAAAGTTTTTCGCTTACATTGCATTTTTTCTACGTTGGTTGCTCTCTACACACAGATCCCTCCGTTTCCCTATTTCCGCTTGAGCCGCAGCTTTTTCTTAGAATTAAATCACGCAGTGAACCAATGGATTACGGTGTCATAAACACGTAAGATAAAGTTTTTCTCCCGTGGTGGAAGAGGGTGGGGGATGGGGACAGAAGTGGTATCATTAATTATCATCATACTCATCATCGTCGTCAACGGTGTTGGAGCCACCAACATTTGCTTGCGTCTTTTTGGATGCATAGAATGTGTACGCTCGCTCTGCATGTTGCCTGGAACTAATGATGATGAAACTGTGAAGAGACAGTGGTTGAAAATTTTATATATCCGTTTTTTAATGGACCTCATAGTTCATTATTACAGCTGACCCATATGATTCTAAGCTGGGTAGTTAGTATGACAGTTCTGTGAAATTTTATACAAACTTGTCATGGCATGAGAATGGATGATACAGGACGTGGATGTTTAAAGCCTATTCGTAGTAATAAAGGTGGCGGTACTAGCGAAAGAACAGCAGTGGTAGGTAAGAGGGACACTTTTAAACACGGACAAAAGTTGTATAGTTTAAAGAATCAATCGAATATATTCACATTTTCGGTATTAACATAAGACGGACAGCTAACGCGATATAAAACAGTAATGTTTACATTTTTAAGGGACCGGCCGTGGCATAGTGGTTACATCACGCGACTACCATGCGGTAGATCCCGGATTCGATTCCCGTCTCCAGACATCTACATTTGTCTTTCTTTCTTAGCCGGCCCCATAGATGCTGTCGACAGCAACTTCGCAGTATAAGTGTCGAGTCAATCGGCATGTCTAGTAAAAGCTTCTCAACCAGTGACGTTCGCATCGTCGATAAACAAGTAGGTGCCGTTTGTTGTGAATCTAAAACAGAAAGCGTGTTAATTCGAAATAACGCGAGAAGCTATTCCATACCTCATTTATGGGGTGTAAAGGGAAATTAAGTTTTTTGAGGAGAAAAAAAGAATTTTTCCAAAATGAAAATTTGTGTACATCCAGTTTGTCTAATACTGGAAGAATTTCTCTAAATTTTAATCAACCTTTTATTGCACTACAATTTATAATATCTCAAAAAGCTTTTTCGGCCCATTACAAATAGTGTAACAAACTTTCCGTATGCTTGATACTTTGATGCATGGATTTAGTAACAAATTTCCCCAAGGCCCGTCACAATTTCACCCACTGTGCATGGGTGACAAATTGTATGCTATACATTTTAAAATATGATATGGGTGTATAGTATGGGTATACTGTATAATATGGTTAGTTGTCGTCGTAACTTTACGCTAAAATGAATTTTAGTTAACAACGAGGAAAACATTAATCCAGCACTCGTAGATTTCCGAGATAGAATATTCCATTTTACTCTTTGTCATAAAATACGAATGCAGAATTAAGTGAAATAATATGTGACATGTTGTACAACAATTGCGCATTGTGTAACTGTCAAGACAGATGGTGTCATGAGAATGCGAGTTCCTATGCAATAATTTTAAACTGGCATACGTTGTTACGCGACTCATGTGACTGATGCTTGAAACAGTAAAAAAATATTAGAGATACTTCGAATATCTCTAATATATGTACTGATTGTTCAAAAATAATTTACTATTTCGATTTAGTCGTATCAAATAATACAACATTTTTCAGCTCATTGTTCTGAGCAGTCCATGTGAAAGTAGCCCCAAACATAAGAACTTCTGCATCATTAGATTGTCAAGTTAGCTGCATTAGTAATATCATGGCCATTTAAATTTATTTGCCTTAGGTGGGTTTTCTATATTTTAACATGGTTACATCTCGATATATCGTACGGAATATCTCTTTTGTACCTGAAGCAATGTTGAATGATATTGAATAGGAGAAATAAAATGCGAAACAAACCTACCCGAAAAATGTGCAACCTTACTTACTTACTTAAGTGGCCCATTACAACTTACAAACATGGTTCATAAGTTTGAGGCCTGAAGTACTAAAGAATTTCACACGCTTCGGTCTTGTGCGTGTGTTCTCCAGTTAGTCCTACCAGATTGTGGCACGTCGCCTACCACTTGGTCCTTCCAACGGAGTTTGGGTCTCCCTGCTCTGCACCGCCCTTCATGTTCGGCTTCAAACACCTTTCTCGCTGTAGCATTTACATCCATCCTGGCAACATGACCCAGCCATCGTAGTCGTTGCATTCTGACTCTTTTAGTTACGTCGATGTCGTGGTAAAGCTCATACAGCTCATGTTTCATCCGATGGCGAAACTCGCCGTCGACACAGATAGGTCCATAAGTTTTTCGGAGTACTTTTCTCTCGAATACTCCCAGGTTTTGTACGTCCGTTGTCGTAAGCACCCACGATTCGGCAGCATACAAAAGAACGGGTAAGATTAGCACCTGGTAAAGCTGTTTCTTAGTATTCCGAGATAAGGTGGTATCTCTAAAGTGCTGCCGAAGTCCGTAAAAACATCTATTGGCTAGCACTATTCTCCGCTTAATTTCTTGGCTGACATTATTTTTCTTATTGACGGAAGATCCGAGGTAGGTAAACTCATCTACTACCTCAAAACAATAATTTTCAACGTTGACGCTGCGTCCCCATCGAGAGGTCTCTTTGTTCGTCGAAATCATTATTTTTGTTTTGTCCTCGTTGACCGCTAAACCCATTTTTGCCGACTCCTTTTCTAGGGATGAGAAGACTGCAGTAACGTCCCGCAGATTTCGGTCAATGATATCTATATCATCGGCGTAGGCTAGTGGCAAGTGGCTTTTGTGGAATATGGTGCCAGACATGTTGACACCAGCCTTTCTCATCACCTTCTCCATAACTATATTAAATAGTGTACAGGACAGGCTATCGCCCTGCCTGAGACCTCTTTCTGTGTTGAATGGTTCAGACTGATCTTTACCAATCTTAATAGAGGATTTGGTGTTTTTTTAGGGTACATCTGCAAAGTCGGATTAGCTCTGCAGGAATACCAAACTCAGACATGGCTTCATAAAGCCTATTCATTATCGGAGAGTCGAAGGCAGCTTTGTAGTCGACAAAGAGGTGGTAGGTGTCGATCTGCTTTTCATGGGTTTTTTCCAAGATTTGTCGTAAGGTGAATATTTGATCCGTCGTAGATTTGCCAGGTCTAAAGCCGCACTGATATGGTCCAATCAGTTTTTCTACAATTGGCTTTAGACGTTCACGTCCACGATAGTTCTTACATTCACTTCGATCTCCTTTCTGTATATGGGACATAACAGACTGAGACTCCAATCCCCGGGCATGCTCTCCTCTTGCCAGATGTTCTCCATGAGCTGATGCATGCTCCTAATCAGCTCCTCCCCGCCAGCCTTAAACAATTCAGCAGGGAGACCATCGGCTCCAGCAGCTTTGTCGTTTTTAAGGCGGGAGATGGCCATACGTATCTCGCTCTGGCTCGGAGGTGGACAGTTAATACCATCGTCATGGATTGGAGCGGGGTCTTGTGGAGTGGTGTCAGTATCAAGTAAATTACTAAAGTGATCTCTCCATATCTTCAGAACGTTATCCGGGTCCGTCACTAGCTGACCATCGCTGTCCTTGCAGGAGGGCAACCCTGTTCCACGCATTATCGCTCCAACTCTCTTGTAGAATTTTCGGGCTTCCCCTCTACTTCGAAGCAACTCAGTGCACTCATCCTGCCTCTTCTTCAGCTCCTTCTTTTTTCTTCTAAAAAGACGAGTTGCCTCTCGTCTCTTCTCCCTGTGCCGTTCACGTACAGGTCGCGTTGCCATTGGCTGCAGTTTTGCCCTGTATGCAGCATCCGTCTCTCTCGTGGCATTGCGACATTCATCATCGTACCAGGCATCTTCTTGAGACGGCTTTGAGTACCCAAGTACGCTTCTCGCAGTCCGTTCTATGGAGTCGGCTATATATTGCCACTGCGAGGTTATATTATCAGGGGTTGGAGCATTCCGCAGCAGTTGAGTTAGGTGGTTGGAGTAGGCGTCCGCTACCTCTGTGGCCCGCAGTTTACCGATGTCCAGCTTTCGTTGTGCCTGGTTACGTACGTTTTTCGGCATGCTTAGCCTAGTGCGTACTTTAACTGCGGTAAGGAAGTGATCGGAGTCAATGTTCGCACCCCTGATCACTCGTACGTCCAGAACACTCGATGCGTGCCTTCCATCGACTACCACGTGATCTATCTGATTCCTCGTCAATTGATCTGGAGATAACCATGTTGCCTTATGAATATTTTTATGGTCAAATCTAGTGCTGCTAACTACCATATTTCTTGCCGCAGAGAAATCAATCAGTCTGATGCCATTGTTCGACGTTTCGGTGTGCAGACTGAATTTTCCGATTGTAGGCTCAAATGCGGTATCCCTGCCTATTTTAGCATTAAAATCGCCTAGTACAATTTTGATGTCATGGCTGGGGCTACGGTCATATACATTTTCTAGCCTCATCGCTTTTCTCTTCTGTCGGAGCATGGGCACATATAGGTGTTATGTGGAAAAACTTAGTTTTGACTCTTATGGTGGCTATACGTTCACACACCGGGTTGAACCTTGAGACTAGGTGTCGCAGTCTCTTGCCAACCACAAATCCACATCCAAACTCGTGCTTGTCCGCATGGCCGCTATAGTAGATGTCGCACGTCTTCATGCACGAGCACACGTGTCCCGTCCACCGGATTTCCTGTAAAGCGGTTATGTCAGCCTTCTATTCTTCGATGACTTCCGCCAGTTGGATAGAGGCACCTGGTCTATACAGTGTTCTAACATTCGTTTGCGGTGGTCGTCAACATTTTGGGAGGTCCGTTTTATTCTTATCTTACTTCTTTTCATTGCAATCGGTTATACGTCAGTGGCGGGTTGCAAGCCCAGCGCACCACGTCGCAGTTTTCTCCTGCTGCCAGGATTTTATTGCAGCCGCCCATTCTGGGTCAGACGCTGATCAGGGTACCGCTCACTCTGAGCTGACGTGCCTGGGTTTTAGGTTTCGCCCCTCACAGTTAGCCGTGCTCTGACGGGTATCAGAAGCACGTTTCCAGGCGTCACCACGCACAGTGTGAGATTTAGTCAATCTAGCGTCTCAAAATTAATTTTTATATGAAGTTTTAGAGATATCGACTTGAAATTTGGCACGATCGTTAAGGAGATTATAAGCTTCAATATGGTGAAAGATAACTAGTTCCAACTAGTGTCAAAGGGGACTAGTTCCGAACTATCCTCAAAAACACTAGTTGGGGACAATTTTTTTTTACACATTTATATTCAATATTTCTTCTTTTTTTCTCTTCTAACTAAAACTTGTCGATATATTGATATAAGTACCCAAATACAACCATTTCTATAAAATGCTTCAAGTTTCGAACTTAAGTTTTCGATGATTCTTTGCAAATGAGAAAAATAAAAAGTTAATGTTGTTTCAATGTTAAATTTATTGATATCTAAAACATTATAAAGAGGAAAAACTAAAAAATTCGACGAAAGTTCTTAAAAGAATGGAAAATATTCAAAATAAGATATTAATCAAAAACCAAAATAAAGAAATTATATGCAAATTATACAAAAGTAAAAAGCGAAAAGTAGAAATAAAAAAAAATAAGGAATTTATACAAAAATAAAAATTCCAGAGTGCTGCAAGCAATGTTTTTTATGCTAAATTATCAAATTCATCATTTAGTTGGGTGTCAGACAAAAGTGCAATGACCTCAGAAGGTAAAGTAGAACGCTTGGTTTTTGGGGGCAAACGTAAACTTGCAATCAAAGGGTCTGACGTGATAAGCAACCTATGCAATAAATCTATGTTGGTGTCAACTCGGGACGTTTTTCTTGTGAATAGTTCGCGATACTGTCTCGACTCTTTATTGCGTGCTTCTTGCGCTTCTTCAGAAAAGTTTCCTATGGGAAGAATGCATGAAGATATTGACTCTTTGCATTTCCGTTTTTGTATACTCGAAGCACTTTCAGCAAACTCTTTTCTCGCTTTCCGCGTTGCGGAATTTGTTTTGAAGTTGATGGTGCGTGATCAAGAGCAAAATCAACAGCAGAAATTTTTTAACTTAGCCAAATAGCATTGTCATGCATAAATCTTGCTTTATCTCGGTGAGATTTGCTCCATCGCGGTTGAAATTGGAAGCAAAGCTTTTTTATACGATCTTTAATTTTGGTATCGTCAACATCTGGTCCAAAAATTGATATAACGTGCTTTTCGACCGCTTCTGTTTTTTCTATTTTCACCTTGCTCAACCAAATCCAAAATAGCTCCTCTAGCGATATTTCACTCATACTAAAAAAAGGCAAAAAATGGGCAGGATTTTATTTTTTAAATTTGTTTTGGGCACATTAACAAAGATTCTGGTGGCATTCCCATCACGGAACTCCGTGGGACTTGGAAGTTCTAGTCTATCAAAAATTTGAAAGCTTTAAAATTTATCTTACCTTTTAGGTGGTTATAAAACAATTTTTTCAAAATACTTGAGTGCAAAAATAAATATTGAATAAAAAAAAAATTTTAAGTTTAAGTAATAACCTTTAATACAAAAAATATTTTAGGCCAAAAAAAACACTCACAACTTCGACCTGATCACTCAAACTTTTGTGATCAATGCAAGCTTGAAAATCAATTATTTTATGCTATGAAATTGCTCGTGTTTGATAGCTGTTATCACGCCAATGACATTTTTTTATTCTCTTTTGTGTTTGTTTTCGTAACAATTGGGGTCTCTTCTCACGTTAAAAAAAATATGAGCGAGTTACGAAAACATTTTTTTTTTTAATTTCGAGACGCCAGATTGATTAAATCTCACAGTGTGCCACGTGGAGGTACTCCGTTCGCAGTAGTACCACGAATACGGATCTCTGTGAGTAGACTTGAAGTGCAATTGGCAAGGATCACTCTCGGTTTGCCAAGTTAAACCGATCAGAAGCTTTACCTTGCATCACACTCCCGACGCCCAAAAATGTGCAACCAGTGCCTTAAAAATTTCCATTTTTCCATTAACCTATAGGTTTAAGGACATGCGGTCAGGTTTTCCTCTTAAAGATATTTAATTTTGTGCTTGTGTTTGAGATTTATGACCTTATTTTGTGATAAGTGCAGTTAGTGTTGCCTTTATAAAAACGAAAGCGTTGTTTCGTTTTTTGCTTAAAAATATACCTAAATATACCATTATAACAGATAAATCGTAGACGAAATATGGCAACTTATGTCTTAGGCGGAGCGCAAAAATTTTGTGTGTGAACGGCTGTCGACAATAACAATTCGTTATCGATATCACTCCTGACAGACAAATTTCACTCCAGATTTGCGTCGTTTTGATTTCGAGTTGCGTCGCTAAAAAGGTTAAATTTTTTAGTGCATCTACTTCTTATGAATATACATATGTAAATTAATTTAGTTTTTGTTATATTTTTCTTAATGTATAGTTTTTTCTTTATAATATTTATTTTTTTATCCAAAATACTAAAGTTTTTGCTTTGGTTTGAATATTTTCCCCAATAAAATAAATTGCAGTGCATTTATATAGGAAAAGGTTATTCGATTTGCGTCGCGTTTCTCCGGTCCCCGCAAGTCGGGGCTTTAATGTACTGACTTAGGTATGAGTAATAAATAACATTTCACATTACTCATACGACCTGTCATGGACAAACTTCATAATATGCTATGACCCTGCAAACATTTTATTGATTGTTTTCATCGCCATCTCAAAATTTTCACTTTTTTGTCACTTTGAAAAGTTGGTTCTAAGATAAAAAACAAATTTACAAAAACAAAATGCACTACCATCGTATTATCATCGCTTATATATTTACTTTACCGACTGTTTGTCTATTCAGAATTTACAACTACTTAAAACTTGAGGGAAAAAGAGACTGAAATATGCGGTCAGTAACATCATAATTGGTAAAGTGACCAGTTTGTAATTTGCTGGGAACATTTAAAAAAAAAATATTAATAAAAAAGTAATAAATTCATTATTAATTTTTATTCATTGCCCTACAAATCAAAAAGAGTTTGGTGAAATAAACAAAATTAAATAAAATACAAATCTTTTAAAATACACTTTTTTGACACTTTCCTAAGATAGTAATGCGTCACTTATCAAAGAATCGTAATATACAACTCTGAAAGAGACTTATAAGTTACTACATGGATGTATCTTAAGAAGTTACTATTAAGATAAAATTACGATATCGTATACGATGATTTTCATCCACATAGCGTTACCATTTAGTAGCTTATAAGATAGAAAATGTTTGCAGGGGACCTTAATAAATTGCATATTGCTACAGAATTTAAACGTAATTCTTCCCACATATACTAGGTCATTTCATGCTTTCTTACAATAAAAACAGATTAAGTTAATTTAAAATATGTATAGAAAAAGAACTAAAAATTCAACTTGAGCAAAAAAATTTGTTTGACCATTAAATTATTAAGGCAGCCAACTTGACAAATTTAATGATGCAGAAGTTCTTATTTTTGGAGCTACTTTCAAGTGCAATTCTCAGAATTGAGTCACAAAATCATGTGTTGTACAAATAATGTTGGCTTCCAACACTTTTATCTTAACTAGTATATCGATAAAGATTTTTGACGTCATATTGCCTCAAAAAACAAAAACCTGAGGTGTGATATAACACAAACTAGGCGGCTAATTGAAAGGTCCAAAAGCAAACTTAGTTGTTCACCCAAATATTTTCCTTAAACCAGTACACTCATACGACTTTCGGTCGCATGTAGAAGAGGTTACAGACAACAAATGTAAAATTCTAAATTTTATATTTCTGGGTATATGGTAATTTCTTATGGGGTACCGAAGGGAGCTTATACGGTACCTAAAATATTTTTTTACAAAAATAGGTAATTTTGTAACGAAAACAACCAAAGAGGTGGGGCTACTCTGCCCATTTACAATTCCATTACTTACTTAAATATTAATACTGAAAAATTTTCATAAAGATCAGTTAAATTATGCTTAAGTTATGCTGCCCACCGGCCAATCAGCCAGACAGACAGACATGGCTCTATCGTCTTAAAAAGTCACGAATTTGGTCTTAAAATACTTGGGGTCTAACCCATCTCCTTTAATGCATTACAATTTTTCTCATATAAAATGAGAAAACTATCGCCTAAGGGCGATAGTACACACCACGCCTGAATGATAAATAGGTTGACCTAAAATAGCAGAAAAGAGAAATGAGGTTTTGTTAGTTATTGTTGGACAATATGGAGGGGGCCGCCAATGAATAAAAATGTAGATGACTGGAGCCGGGAATCGAACTACGGATCTCCCGCATGGTAGTCGCGTGTTCTAACCACTATGCCACGGCCAGATATTAGTTATCGTATATATAACTTTATTTGTATTTTATTCACTACCTTGCAACTAAATCTGTATAATCTCCTACTTATTCTGAAATCAGAACATCTATAGAAAAAATTTGCTCAAACTTTGAATTTTTTATTTATTTTGTACCTTTCTATAGCAATGTTTCGTAAAAATTTGTGCATACCTTAAAATTTTTCATCTAATTGATCCTTTGGGTTAATAAATTTTAGAAATTGGAATTAGCCGACGGCAACTTTTAATAGAGAAATAAAAATTTCAAAATGAAGAATGCATCAAAATTATATTAACATCTTTAAAAATAAAGCCCTAAATTCTACACATAACAGGTAATAAAAACTTCCAAATCAATCAAGATATCGTGAAAGGGGATTTAAAGGCCGATGAAGACAACAAGAGCTTTAAAAAAGTGAAATGAAATACAAAATTACACATAACGGATTTGGTCGGCGCAGCGACGATATATCAATTGAATATGAAAAAAATAGTTAAATTGGTCTAAATATTATGCGTGTGTGTTACATTAAATAATGCAACATTTTTTCCATTGTTACTGAGTGAGGAAGCCAGTGGGTGGCAACTCGGGTGTTTTAAAATTTTACATGTTCGTAGGAAGTGCAAGATCCCCAATTGATATTTATTTATTTTTTACAAATGCCTATAACACTATGACACAATTTGATGGTCATTGTCTCGGGGGTGAACCAAGCCAATTTCATACGATAGCATGTGACCTCAATAACAAAACCCTAAACTCCATTTTGACCCACTACATCACAAATTTTTTTTACAGTGGTTTGAAGTTTGATTTTTTTTGTCAAAAGTTAAATCAATAAATATGAAAAATCATCTGTAAAAATACGTTTGAGGTATTTCATGTCTTAGGAGAACTATATTAAAACAATAAGGGGAATATTTTCTCTGAACATTTTAACCCTCTAGCTCCCACCCGTATGGGACATTTTTGGCCCAATTTTAAAAAACTGTTTAAAAGTCAATTTTGGAAGGAGGTCAAGGATAAGAATCTTCGATAGAAATATTCTCCGGAAAATATCAATAAGAGTCACCGAAGACAAATAACCTCTACGAGTCAAAGGTTCCAAAATAAAATCAAAATGAAATGTTAAAAAGTCTATTTTTAAGCAAACAGTGCAACGCACTTTTTTGGGAGTGAACCAAACCAATATCAAACGATAGCATTTGACCTCAGTAACAAAACCCTAAACTCCATTTTGCTCCAGTACGTCACAATTTTTGTATACAGTGGGTTAAAGTTGGATTTTTTTAATCAAAAGTCAAATAAAAGAAAATCAAAATCATGTGTAAAAATAGGTTTGGTATAGTTCATGTCTACGGAGACATACATTAAAATTTTCAGAGGAACATTTCATCAGAACATTTGAACCCTCCAGCTCCTATCTTTAGGATAAATTTTGAAAAACAGCTTAACCCTTTGAACCCCACATTTTTGTCTGTGTATCGAAGTGTTCATACAAAATTTGGAGACATTTCGACCCCCCGTTTTGGAGCTAGAAAAAGTTGCTTGTAGGCAACTTTGGCCCATTTTGGTATACAAAAAATGGACAACTAAGATATTTGATGTTCGAAAAGTTTGATATTTTTATTATTTTATGTTTTTATAATAAAAAAACTTGTAATCACTATTGGAATTTATTTAATTATGATTTAGAATAAAACACTTCTTTTTAACACTTCATTTTGAATAACAAAATTATGCTGATCGCTCTGCACAAAAAATAGAGTCAAATCAAATGGTAACGGTAAATTTTTATTATTTGTTTTACACTCTCTTCTTTACACATAAAGCCAGTGATGCCTGCAAAAATTTAGAAGATAATGCAATCGTGGTATTTGTGGTTTAATGACAAACACGTGAAGTTGCTCTCAGGCAACATTGGGGCTGAAAGGGTTAAAAGTCAAATTTCTCAAAATGTTCAAAATCGGTGGCAGATAGAGGGTAAAAATGTTTCGAGGAAATATTCCCCGGAAAATTTTAATGTAGGTCTCCGAAGACATGAACTATCCCAAATCTATTTTTACACATGATTTTTCTTTTATTTTACATTTGACCAAAAAATCTAACTTTAAACCACTGTAAACAAAAATTGTGACGTAATAGAGCAAAATGGAGTTTAGGGTTTTGTTACTGAGGTCATATGCTATCGTTTAATATTGGTTTGGTTCACTCCCGAAACAGTGCGTTGCACTGTTTGCTCAAAAATTGACTTTTTAACATTTCATTAACATTTCATTTTGATTTTATTTTGGAACCTTTGACTCGTAGAGGTTATATGCCTTCGGTGACTCTTAGTGAAATTTTCCGAAGAATATTTCTATCGAAGATTCTAATCCTTGACTTCCGTCCAAAGATGACTTTTAAACAGTTTTTTTTTTAGAGGGTTAAAATGTTCCGAGAAAATATTCCCCTGATTGTTTTAATATAGGTCTCAGAAGACATGAAATACCCCAAACATATTTTTACAGATGATTTTTCATATTCTTTGATTCGACTTTTGACCAAAAAAAACCAAACTTTAAACCACTGTAAAAAAAATTTATGACGTAGTGGAGCAAAATGGAGTTTAGGTTTTGTTACTGAGGTCAAATGCTATCGTTTGGTATTGGTTTGTTTCACCCCCGAAGAAGTATGTTGCACTGTGTAATATAACATATCTTACCTTAGTGTTACATACTGCTTTTGTTGTCATCATAATAGTGATCTAACCGTGTGAATCGTTGTTCCACAGATACAAACGAACAATGTATTGTAACCGTTAGTAACCGTAAATCAAACAGACGCAGAAACATAACACAACGCTCCGAACCAACAAAAAGAAAAACTTAGCCGCCGCACAAGTCTCCGGTTGAAGTCTGCAGGCACAAGCAAAACAATTGCAAATTGAAGATAACTCCCACCACCCATACCACGAGTGATTGCAACATTTAAACATTTATTAGTAACTTGATGCAACAATTTAACTACCGACACTTTTTCTAAACTGTAATCGTATTCTGGTGGAACATTTGGAAGGAGGCACCGGCCGAATCATTGTTTTGCATATTATCTTTGTTTTACCGGTCAATGGTTAATATTTTCGAACAAAAAACACTTTCACATTACAATAATTACAATTTTACACAATTTTAATGTTCTTTGTCATGTTATTTTCACATTACTCTTAGTTTTGCTTAGGAAATCACTTATTTCGCAACTACAATGCACCTACCCGAAAACAAAACTAGTTAGAAATGTCAACAAAAACATCATTGCAATAAAAGAATGCGCCAAAATTATCTTCAGAGAGAGAGAGAGAGAGAGAGACGGATGAGAACGCATTTCCTAATCAAAATATTTGTTTGTATGATTTGAAACGGTAAGATTACGCTAAAAATGTTTGTTTTTTAAATTTGAATATTAAACATCATTGTGTTATTTACAACTTTTAAAATAAAAGTAAAATATTGTTAGATAGCTCCTGCCTTAAAGTTGTGCATAATTCAATTTGTAACTTCAGATAAATTTATGTTTTAAATGCAAGCAAAGTTAACTTCAGCAAAATTTTACTCGGAATCCAAGCCTTGCAGATGCCAGTGTAAATTAATCACCCAACCGAAATGAGCTACTATAAGTCCCACAAACAGTAATAAGGAAATGCTGCCACCTACTCATCCAGTGCACATGTGTGTTGTGCGAACTTTTAATTATTATTTTTGAGCATCGATGCGTTAAAGCGTATTTACTATCCGGACTAGTGGCAGTCATTATTTTCTGCCTTCAACTTCTTTAATTGACCTCAAAAACTATTTTAGCATTTTTGTTTTTTTTTTTATTTTTTTTCAACTCTCGAACACATCTAGATGTTAATGTATGACACCCATTGAATCGACTGCATCGTAGAAATACACTTCATGTGCACAAATCCATAGCTTATGGTACTACTTGTGTGCACCTCCCTAACCAATTCCCATATATGTATGTATGTATACTGGAGGATTAGTGTAAAGTTTTTTGGGGGTAGCTTAACAAGAAATAAAAATCAAAGACTTTAATGCCAAAGAGTATCGCACAGTTGGGCATAAAATTTCGAAACACAAAATGGTTTATTGAAAAAAAAAATAAAAAATTACACAAAAAAATAACTGTTATAATCAAAAAATTCATATAAATTTTGTAATGCTTTGAAATTGCAAATTGCTTAGCTATAGATTACTAGATATTACAAATGTTTTTGATGAATGGATTGTGAGCAAGTGAGCTGATCTTTATTCCTAGAATGATGGCTGTCCGTTATATTGTTATTGCGGCATAGTTATTGTAGGTGATTCTGAATACATATTATTTTGTCCAATAGTGTAGTTTTTTTTAGAATTCTTTTATGTAATACAATGTTAATGGGGCCTTTAACTAGGCCTTTTTGTACAAAAAACATAAGCGGCAGGAGCTGATTTCATAAAAAAGAATTATAAACCAGTAGAAAAATTTCAGTGGGGAATGAGACTTTGCCCAGAGGTGGAAAGTTACTGATTGTTTCTCACTTGGGAGTGATCAGAAGCGATTCCTTTGTGGCACTGTCCAAGCAGCTAACTACTTCCGGTCTTAGACCAAGTATTCCCCGGGTAATGACTCTAAAGCAACCGCTTAGAAGTTAGCGAAAATGTTGAGTAACTTAATCGGCATGCTACCACCGATGCGTCTTAGGAACTAGGTAACAGAAGTTACTAAAGCTCAAAACATGCTCTCTTATTGGCTTTGGCAGCCACAAGAAACTAGGATCGGGAGCCGTGGCCTAATAAGCCACTCTCCTTAAACAAAAAATTATTATGAAAACACCAAGAAAAGGAAAAACAAGAACCCCCCCAAATGTTGACGACCCCCGCAAACGATATAAGGACCATGATTTAAGGATATGCACCTGGAATGTCCGAACTCTATACAGAGATGGTGCCTCTATCCAACTGGCGGATGTCCTCGACAAATACAAGGCTGACATCACCGCCATACAGGAAATAAGATGGACGCGACAGGGATGCACACGACGGAAGAACTGTGACATCTTTTACAGCTGCCATGCAGAAAGACACGATGTTGGATGTGGTTTTATAGTCGGCAAGAGACTTCGACACCTGGTCTCGCGGTTTTACTCTGTAAGTGACCGTATAGCCACCATTCGCATCCGGGCGAATCATTTTAACATTGCGCTGATTTGTGTACACGCCCCGACGGAAGACAAAAACGATGACATCAATGATGCAATATATATGCGCCTGGAGGATATATATGACCGCTGCCCTGCACATGACATTAAAATTGTTCTGGGAGATTTTAATGCTAAAATAGGAAGGGAAGATGCTCTTGGTTCAGCAGTCGGAAAATTCAGTCTACACAACAACACCTCCGATAACGGATTCAGACTGGTAAGTTTCGCGTCGGCAAGAAACATGGTTGTGAGTGGAACCAGATTCCCGCATAAAGATATCCACAAGGCAACCTGGATATCTCCCGATCAAAATACACGAAATCAGATTGATCACGTGGTAATTGATGGAAGGCATGTCTCAAGCGCTATGGACGTGCGTGTAATGCGCGGTGCAAATATCGACTCGGATCACCACCTAGTTGCAGCCAAGGTACGCACACGATTAAGTAGAGCTAAAAACACTCGTAATCAAACGCAAAGGAAGCTAGACACCACAAAGCTGCATACCACTGAGATAGCCAATGCCTACTCCAACCAACTCTCTCAATTACTCCATACAAATCCCCCTAGTTCCGATGTTCCCGACATGCTGTGGCAGCATATTGCAAATTCTATGACCACTGCCGCAACAACCGTACTGGGTTATGAAAAACCACGCTCAGGCAAGCCCTGGTACGATGATGAATGTCGCGAAATGTCTGAGGAAATGGATGCTGCATACAAGGCAAAACTGCAGCCAATGGCGACGCGTGCGGTGACGGAGCGTTATAAAGAGAAAAGGAGGGATATGAAACGTCTGTTCAGACGGAAAAAGCGTCTGTGGAAGAAAATAGAGAGCCAGAATATCGAAAACTACAGGGATAGAGGTGAGGCTCGAAAGTTATACCAAAAGGTAAAAAGTAAAGGTTTTGGAACAGGGATCCCCACCTATAAGGACAGAGACGGAAATCTGGTCACGGACACTCAGAGTGTGCTGCAAATATGGAGGGAACACTTTCAATCTCTTCTCGTTCCCGAAGGCAGCATAAGTGACGAAATCGCACCAATCATCGACGATGGAGTAGACTGTCCACCACCGAGCCAAAACGAGATCAGCACGGCAATTGCGCGGCTTAAAAATAATAAAGCTGCGGGAGCCGATGGACTGCCGGCAGAACTTTTTAAAGGCGGCGGTGATGACCTGGTAACATGCATGCACCAGCTCATAAACACGATTTGGCTCAGGGAGTGCATGCCCCATGTTTAGAATCTGAGTGTCCTATGTCCCGTGCTTAAGAAAGGCGATCCTAGTGTGTGTACCAACTATCGCGGGATTAGCCTTTTACCCATCGCATACAAGGTCCTGTCTAGTGTGTTATGCCTCTTCTGGCGAACCTGATTGGATCTTATCAGTGTGGCTTTAGACCTGGTAAATCCACCACCGACCAGATATTCACGCTACGAGAAATCCTGGAGAAGACCCAAGAAATGCAGATTGAAACCTACCATCTGTTCATCGATTACAAAGCTGCATTTGACAGTCCGATACGACAGAAATTGTTGGATGCTATGGCTGAGTTTGGTATCCCCGCAAAGCTAATTCGACTCTGCGGGATGACACTGACTAACACGAAGTCTTCAGTGAAAATTGGCAAAAATCTGTCAGAGCCATTTTCTACCAAGCGAGGCTTTAGACAAGGCGATAGTCTGTCCTGCGATCTCTTTAACGTCGTAATGGAGATGATCATGCGGAAAGCAGCAGTAAACAGGAATGGCATCATGTTTAACAAAAGCCACATGTTGCTCGCGTATGCTGATACCGATATTATTGGACGTGGATTGCGAGATGTTACTGCGGCTTTTTCGAGCATTGAAAAGCAGTCGGCTGAAGTGGGTCTGGTGATAAACGAGGACAAAACCAAGTTATTTGTTTCAACGAACAAAGAGTCCACTCGTCTGGGACGCTGCGTGAACGTTGACAACTATAATTTTGAAGTGGTAGATGATTTTGTCTACCTTGGCTTCGCCCTAAACAAAAATAATAATGTCAGCCTCGAAATCAAAAGACGAGTATTGATCGCAAACCGCTGCTACTATGCGCTAAGCAAGAGATTTAATGACAAAGCGCTCTCTCGAAGAACAAAGAATCGTGGGTAATGACACAAGCGGATCAATCTATTCTGGGAGTCTTCGAGAGAAAAATACTACGCAAAATATTTGGACCCATCATCATGAACGGCGAGTACCGTCGTCGAATGAATCATGAGCTGTATGAGCTGTACAACGACATCGACGTGGTCAATCGCGTTCAAAAAGACCGAAGGCGCTGGCTTGGACACGTTGTATGAATGGACGAAAACGCTCCGGCTCAAAAAGTTTTCGGCAATAAACTCGATGGGCGGCACTGGAGGGGGCGACCAAAACTCCGATGGATAGACCAGGTGACAGAAATGTTAAGTAAGCTTGGTATGACGAACTATCTACGGAGCGCAAAAGACCGAAGCGCTTGGAATGGTTTTCTACGTGCGGCTACTGATAGATGAATTTCTGTTGTTGCTGCCAGTAAAGAAGAAGAAGAAGAAAAATTTCAGTCAGGCAAACTGACTGATAAATACCATCACCCAATATAAGATATTGTTTATGTGTTAAGCTTTTGAAATTAATAAATTTTTTTTATTATAATTACTTATGTATCATTATTTGCCTGTTTGAGGAGCGTAACAAATTGAAAATACGGCTTTCGGTCATAATAACAGCGGTCTAGTGACATGTGGTGCTATCAGGGACAGCACACTGTGTCCGATTTTTTCGTAAATCGACGTTTAATGAACGATGAACTTGGCAAAATTTTACTAAATTCAGTGTACATACAAAAATGATATGTATGTAAAAGGGGAAATATCGGTTATTTATATGGGAGGTATCAGAAGGGGTGTGTGAAATAGTTAGGGTTGCTGAGGTTTTGCCTCCTATTATAAGATAATAAACCTCCATCTTACCATGTACTATATTCAAATCCTACCTGCCCGCTAACTTCCTTCGAATTCGCCTCTGGCAACTAAAGTGTCTGAACACAAAAGGATATGTGAACACTTATATAACGCACACACACACACACATATGTGTAACATACTCGTTTGTAGAATGATTATGTGAAATGTGGATAACCACATGGTCCAGTGAGCCATCGAAAGCACTTGTGGTTTGCTCTCGAGTACACCTCCCAACTCGAACAGATTTCTGTAAATACCTACTTGCAGATTTTAAAATTGATGTAAAGTTGCCCCAACAATAACAACGACAGCAACAACAAATCCGTATAGCAACTTTAGAACACGCAAAGCATGTACATCGAGTCCAAGCTAACCAACACTCTAGTCGTAAGCTACGACGACAGTGGTAATTGGAAATAGAAGAACTTGCACGAGTCAACCGCTGTGCTACGTAGGGTGAATGAGAGTCGAGAATCAAGAGCCAACAGCACACTACTTGAATTAAGTGTGGATGATGGCATTTGGAATGAGGTACTTGAACTAATTTTAAACCCTCTCCTTATTGTTGATTGGCTTTAGCGTTTCTTGAATGGAGGAATGGCAGAGAATTTTGTTTAATTTTAGTAAAATATAACACAAAAAATAGAAAAGTGTTTTGAAAAAGGTATTAAATTTTAAATAATTGTTATCAATGGGCATTCTTCTTCTTCTTGTTTCCGCTTAATAGCCTTTTTAAACCAAAAAAGCATTTCGTATTGTGAGCTGAATATGCGAAATGCTAAAAAGTGGTTTTACACTGCAGTTTCGCATATTGTCAACTGTTGTCTAGATCACACATTTTTCCATTTGCCTCGTAAACTTGCAATATTTTCCTGTCACAAATCTATTAACATTGCTTCGGAGGCAATATTCCCTAAATGTAAACAAACAACGTAATTGGTGGTTGCCGGATCAACTTTATTAAAAAAATCGCTTAAATACAGTTATTTTGAAGTACAACTCAGTGCATTTTTCCGCATCTTTCATGAATGGGAAAACAAGACTTCTCTCCTACAACAAAACACATGTAAAAATTTTAGCATATTGGCTGCATCTTTCAAAAATGCCGAATAATGCTAAAATATGCTAAATGCATTCCTGTGTAAAAAGGCTATATCTTGTTTTGGAGCATAGGGCCTCAGTGGTCATGATACATATGTTTCTTTACGAATAGTCACTATCCACATCAACTACTTATGTATATTAGGGTGGTTCGAATTCCAGCACGTTACCAATTATCAGGTCAAATTTTGTTTTTAAATCGGTCAATATCTTCTGTTTGCGCATCGTGGTCAAATTTGGTGAGGAAGGGAAAAATCCACATCAAGCCCCGCTACTGCTCCGGAGTCGCCCCTATAATGATTAAGTGTATGACCGACCTTCAGTCATTATTTCCTCCCATCATTTTCCCCAAACATACCTTCCCCCATCTTCACCCCCTAAGGGGGCTCCCATACAAAGATAAACATACCGCTCTAACTGTCCCAAACGTGCCCCTAAAGGTGTCAAATTTATGACTGACCACTAATAGTTTTGCAATCATAACAGTTTCACCCAAAATATCTTACCCTATATCTTCTACCCTTAAGGTGGTCCCTATACAAAATTTTTAATTTTTTATATTATTTTTTAATCTGATCCTGCAGCTCCCATTGCGCCTCTTAAGGGGATAAAGTGTATGACCGGCCTACAGCAATTGTTTTCACCTAACATTTTTCCCAAACTTACCTAATCGCCATCTTTATCCTCTAATTAGGCTTCCACACAAAAATTATTTTTTTTATAAAATTTGCTCCCAGCGCTGTAACTGCCCCAAAAGATCCCCTAGAGGTGTCAAATGTATGACCGACCCCCCCATATTTTTGTAACCCCAACAGTTTCTTAGAACATATCTACCCTCTATCTTCAACACTTAAGGTGGTCTCAATACAATACATACCCTCACCCTACGGGTAGGAGGGTATATATCAATGAATACGAAAAGTGTAACACATAGAAGGAGGAGTCACTTTAGACCCTAGGTTTCTTTGAACCAAATTGTCTTGCTGGTACGCACGATAACTTTCGAAAGACGAAACTAAATATTTTGATATTTTGCACGAGTTAATATTTCCCCAAAACTATTTACGGTATGGCAAATGGGCTACATGGCCCCACCCCTTCTGGTACCTCCCATACAAATGTACCTTTCCGCCCCAGAAATTTCAGAAATGGAGTAATAAATTCTGTAGTTAGTATGAATTAGCGCACATGTATGGGAGAAACCAGAAGGGGTGTGGCAAATGGTTCGGTTTTGTCAGGTTTTGTTTTCTATTACAATTGACCAAATTCAAACATCTCCAGTAGTCCGTTTGGAAATTATGAATTGTGTATGGAAGGTAACAGAAGGGGTGGGGCTATTTTGCCCATTTGGAATCGCATTACTTAATTTTGGATAATATTAATACTGGTAAATTTTCAAAGAGATCAGTTAGGGTTTACTCCGGTTATCCTGCCCACCAGCCATTCAGCCAGCCGGACCGACGGATATACATAGCCCAATCGTCTTAAAAAGTCCTGAAACGAATTTAGCCTTAAGATACTTGGGATATTACTCGTCTCCTTTAATACATTACACTTTTTTCTCGTATCACTTTGATATATACCCTCATCCCATCAAAGGAATAATTTGTAAAACAGAATTGGATTTTTGAAACTTTACTATGACCCGATGGAATAGTCTCTGACATTTACTTTTAAACCATAATTATACAGTCAAAATTACGTCGTATGTGATCAATTCTGAAGATGCTTCATTCGATCAATCTTTCCAGCATTGCCACCAATATCTTGCCAATTACGACGGTATTGTATTGTTGGCCTCAAAGAAAAACTTTCGGTGGAGTGATCAAGGCAAGCAGTGATGAAAACAAGCAGCCTACGGGCAACAAACAGTTGGTCATTATAACGTGATTTTCTCGTCGGCTGAGGTATGTCCAGTCGCCTTAAGGGTCTCTATAAGGATCCACAAAATCTTACGGAATGATTAAGCAGTAGATTTTTCCTGTCTAGAACAATAATATCAGTAGTAGTTGTTGTTGTTTTTGTAACAGCCAGGAGCAAGTATCTGGGGTGATAATTCTTTAAACCAATTTATGAATTTATCGATCGGGCATGTAAACCGATTATCATACGATCATTGTTGGCAACTCTGTTTCGTTCGTTCGTTTTGTTGATTTATTTTGCGATGTTGATAAATCATTTCCTTTTACTGGTCTTTGCGCAATCTGGATTTATGTCGTGGAAGCATCTAGGATGTGTTTTCTTGGCTGGAGTACTCGAAAGAATTTTAAAATTAATTTTTCATCGATGTTGACTCTTCCAGTGCGGGAGCCGAACCCGGCACCTTTGGATTGATAATCTACGTCACTTCCACTGAGCTATCTAAGGCCACCATCAGGAGTGTTTATTGATGGTGTGTCATATGAACTTATAATCTACTAGAAAAAATTTTAAGGTACGAAAACAATTCGAGTTTGTATTTAGATGCAGTAATATTGATGTTTATTTTATTATTTACACAAATTTTTTATTTATAAAATTGTATATAAATAAAATTAAATAAATAATATTTTACAAAATTTATAATTTAAAAGAAGTAGAAACAAATTTCTTTTTTATTTATATTTACTTGTCTTTTATGATTTTAATATAAGTAGTAGTATAATTAATTAATTAGTAATATAATTATTATTTTTAATTTTGTTATTATTTTTTGTAGTAATGTATGATTTTGTGCAAATAAAAATTTCCTCAGCCTTTTTTCTTTAACTCACTTAAATTCACTTGAAATAACTAAAATAACCTTTCACCACTTGCCAAATACGTTTAAGTTCAAATTTAACTTAACAAATTTTTCAAATTACTCTCCTTAACATCGTCATCTAGACCGCATTTACTGCGAACACCGTTTCTCATATGTGGCATCATCGTATACGACATGGCAATGCCTTGTCAAATTTTCTTTCCTAATATGGCATCTCGTTCTCAGCATAAATGGCAATGCCTCAAAATTCTTATTGGCTTTAATTTGTCGAATTGCGCAGTTCATTGTTGTTTTTGCCGGAATTAAACAATATTTTATTAATTAAATCTGTTATGTTTGGTAAATAAAACATTATACGCCACAATGAATGTTAATCACGAACCACGATTGGCACCTCCCGAAGGCCTTAGAAATGGATGTGGGCTGCACCTCTCTTCGCCTCCAAAACAAACTGTTAATATCTTTCCTTCATCGCCGGCGTCGTCGATGGGTGCTGCTGCTGGTGGTCGGTACCAAAACAATTCACATCAACATCCGTACTACTATCAGAAACATCACCAACAGGAGCAAAAAATCAATCTTCATGATGAAGTAATGCAAATGTTCGACAAGAATTTCGTCTATCAAAAGCCCACGGACACTGATTCAACATGGTCTTTACCTTCGGCCGATGTTTTGTTCACGGAATACTATCAGCTGGACAATATGCAGCAGTTAAAGACACGTCTAAATGATGTGAAAAGTAAACTCAACGATTATGTGATTGAGGAGTGGTCGCAACACACACGCCGCAAAGATCCGTCCGGTGAGATACCGTGGCGTTTGAAATCGGAGACAAAGGCTGAATTTGTAACAATTGGTTGGTGTAAACTTTTCGAGTGTCTGGGTCGTTTTCCCTCATTGGCCAAGGGGCCTCACATGAACTCGTTGCATTTGTGTGAAGCACCAGGAGCATTTATAGCTGCATTAAATCATTATTTGCATAGCAAATATGACAAGGATGAGGTGAGTGGTTATGAAAAATCATAGTATTAAGCAGTACAAGAGTATCTGTAGGCAGTGTTAGTTCTCAGTTAAGACCTAAAATATATTAATTAATGGGGCGGGAGCCCAAAAAAAGGTCCACGTCCATATTGTAAGTGTATACTCAATTGATCACAACTCCTCTAATTTCAAACCACAAGATAATTAAATAAAGCATAAAACGTACATCAAATGTTTTGTATATGTTGCCAACAGATCATATTGCATTTTCTTAGCAGAAAAAATCTAGCATTGCTCATTGCCATTAATTCCTTATTAATTCATATTGTAATATTAAATTCTTTTCTTATTATATTTTCCATTTGCAGATCCAATGGAACTGGTTGGCCACCACGTTAAATCCCTACTACGAGGGTAATCCCGTCAAGAAAATGATTATGGACGACCGTTTTATGCTGTACACTTTAAACAATTGGCTTTTCCACAAAGACTTTACCGGAAATATCATCGACAAGGAGAATCTGCTGCACATGAAGCAACAATGCCTGGAGCGTTTGGGTGAAGTGGATTTAATAACCGCAGATGGATCCATTGATTGCATTGATGCACCCGATTGTCAAGAGGAAAAGGTGGCCATTCTTCACTTCGCAGAAATAATAACAGCCCTGGAAATATTGGCAGAAGGTGGTTCGTTTGTTGTAAAAATGTTCACCCTCTACGAGTCATCGTCTCTGTGCAAAATGTATCTATTGAATTGTGCCTTCGAGAAGATTCACATATACAAGCCGTGCACTTCGAAGCGTGGTAATTCTGAAGTATATGTAGTATGTCTAAACTACCAAAGGAATTGTAAGAATTTGTCAGAAATTATAGAGAAAATGCGTGAAAAACTTACAGTGGACAATGGCATGACGATGAGACCACTGTTTCCCAAGAATTGTTTACCCAGTGATTTTCTGATGAAACATGAAATCATGTGCCGGCTATTTATGAACTACCAAATAACAGCGATTGAATCCAATATAATGTCTTACAAAATTAAACTAAGTAAATATTCAATCAGGCGTTTGCAAGCTTTGCGCAGTTATGTATGCGATGAATATTTTCGACGGTACAAGGTCAAAAGTCTTCCGGAAGAATTGAAAATTCTATACAAATATAAGGGCAATATTGAAAAGAGCTACAAAACACAAATCTACCATGGCTCACACTCGGAGAGGGAGATGTTAAAGGAGACAACCAGAGAAGAACAAATATTTAAGTTGCGTAAGCATTTAAATGATCTTGAGAGAATGTTGACTGATTCCTATGACAGTGAGCAGACAGTTAAGGAATTTAATAGAAGTGAGGCAAACTCATCATTAGATTTAAAACTCTACAGAGGAAAGACTTTAGAGATGTTACATAGCTCTTTATTTGCTAATGTTCATCTGCTGGTAATGCGCAGCAAACTTAATGATTTCCACACCCACGATAGTCTGTGGCACAACAATCCTCGCATAGAATTTCCTGATCAAAATTTTGTATTAAACTTTGATGATTTCATTGCGACTCCTCCGAATTTTGCACAGCAGCAGGAGATGTTCTTCAAATCGCTCTTTGAGAATCTTTGCAAACTAAAGCCAAATCTCATTAAATTCATAAATATGGCATTTTTAACCCACTATGCAGCCTCTGTCTTACGTTATTTATCTGTAACTGCTTACGGGCAAATAATATTTAAATTCCATGACACATTCGAAATTCAATTGGAAAACTCAACAGCGGATTTTCTGACATCGGTGGAGAAAATAAATAAAGAAATCTGCGGCAGCGGCGAAACGGATCAGAGTATTTTGTGCTTCGTCGATATTTTGGAACTGCATCATAATGATTTCAATAAAACTCTCATCTCATTTAATAACATGTTATTGTTGCAACACTTTAAAAGTATTTTAGATAATTGAATGCATATTTTAAAAAAGTTGATCTTTTTTTTGGTTTTATACTACTCATCTGGTATTAATAGAAATATTTATGTATGAGAATGTAGTTTTACATAAATTTCTAATAAAATGAATTCTCTTTTATATTAATTAATAATTTGTGATTTATTGAACGTGGAATAAAAGGATACAGGAAATGATGCTGCACACGTGATACTGCTGTATTCTTGTGTATCGCATTTACTGAAGTGAAAGTCTAGAAATATAGCTTTTTTTATACAAAACTTGGTTTAGGAAACATGAGAATAAAGTTGTATTATTTGCAGCGAAAATTTAGAATAAATTTCAAAATGTAGACAAGATGATTTTTTCTATATAAAAAAACGTGCTGTATAGACAGTCAGTCCCAGAAAGTAACTCTTGCAAAATATAGGTGACGATTGGATTACAGCCACCAAAACCTAAACAGAGTAAGGACAACAAAATCATCCGAACATCGAACAGATGCATAAACTTTGCTCATTTGATAATAAAAAGGGTCTTAAAAATATCTTACACTAATCTGACAATGCCAACGTTATGTGTTCACAAGATTGCCATTTGCCTCACAATATTATTATCTTACAATGTACTGACAATGCTTTTTCTGACAACATTGCAAGAGAAAAACTATTGCCCCTATTAGGGTTTACAATTCGAGCTTAGTATGAATTGAACCTACTACACCAGCCGGATCCCAGCTGTGCCAGAGCCGTTCTGGTATTCCGAGGCAGACTGGTTTCATTAGATGCTATTTCGGGAACATGGTCTCCAAAAAGAACATTCATAGGGTAGCAGTTCATGGCCGTCTTTCTCTATGTGCCGGGGTGGAGAATCCGACCCTACGAAATGGTGGTTAGGGTGGTTGTTTCTGGGGCGATTCAGCAGTTATTGTTTGCACAAAATCTCTTAATGTACCTGTACAGGGAGAATCTTGACTTCCTCATGTAGGTGTCCTTTTGATGTCATGATATATTGTTGTTGTTGTTGTTGTTGTAACAGCTTTACAATTCAAATATTACAAATTTAATCCGGGGGTTCTTCTTCAATGTCCAGTCCTAAAAATTGGGCTACTTCCACTGGATTGGTCCATAGATCCAATGGGCTAAGTGGAGTAGGGTGGGCTGGGCAATTGAAGATGTGGCAGGTATCGTGGGGACCCTGGCCACACGCTGGGCATATATTAGGGACGGCACGGTCTATGCGGGACCAGTAGGCGTTGAGCCTGTTGCTCCATCCCGATCTGAGTTGTGTCAGGGCCACTCTTGTTCTACGTGGCAGGCTTGTCTCTGTTTCGTCTACAGGGGGTGGGCGACCTCCAAGAACGACATTCATGCGGTTACTTGAAACCGCGGAATAGGTGGCGTCTCTATGAATGTCATTCAAAGCTGCAGCATATGAGCAGTGATCCGAGGGATCCTGTATGTGGTTGCGTATATTATCCTCATATACACGAAGGTCCTTCCTGACATGCCTTGGGGGAGCATCCATCTGTGTGATGTTAAAGTTGGAATGACTCCTCCGATGAAATCCCAGGAGGAACTGTTTTGTCAGCATGACATTGTGTTCCTTGACTGGGAGGACCTTCGTTTCCTCATGTAGATGATGCTCAGAGGTTATCTGCATACAGCCTGTTACAGTCCAGATATATTGTTGTTGTACCAGCTGGAGGAAGTAGCTAGGGTGATGTTGTTGTTGTAACAGCTGATGGTAGCTGGGGTGATAATTCTTTATACCGATTTTCAATTTATCGTCACTCGATCGAGCATGTAATCCGATTATCATACGATCATTATTGGCAACTCTGTATTCGTTCCTTTGTAGATAACAAGGTTTGTGCCAAGGATTGCTAGTTGTTGTTGTTGGGTTTTAACCACCATTTCTTCAAGAGATGGCGCCAGCTGGTTTTATTGATTACAAATTTACATAGCTTCCACTGAACTATCGAAGGCCACTTAGGGTCTCATGTGCCGCTTACGTTTGCTGACCCCACTGGCGATGCATAATATTGTAAAATCTGAAATCATATTTGTTTCGAATCGAAATATAGAGGAGCTTAGGGATAAGAAACTTTATAAAATATTAATGGGAATGCTTTTAGCCATAAATTGGAAAGATTCTGAATTACTAATAAATTTGTAAGAATCTTTATACCAAATTGTATCTCTTAAGGATTTAATTAAATACAGTTTGATCACGCCCATTTCGCCCACTGACAGCATGGAAAACAATCATACACATTTTGGGTCTTCTCTCCGAATTTGATAAAATTTTGCAAACTTGAACCTTAAAGCACAAAGAAAAATAATTAGTACTGCAAAAAAAATTTGGTTTTTTTAAAAATTCTTCTAACTTTGGTATAGATTGTGGAAATGAAATCATTTTTTAAATTTAAAATAAAAAACAAAATAATTTTTAAGAAATAATTCACCCTTATAATAAATACCCTACCCTACGGGTAGGAGGGTACATATCATTTGATACGATCCAAAAGTGTTACAGATGCAAGGAGTCACTTTAGACCCTATGTTTCTTTGAACCAAATTCGATTCATGACTTTTTAAGTCGTTTGAGCCATGTCCATGTCTGTCTGTCCGGCTGGTACGCACGATAACTTTCGAAAGACGCAACCAGTTGTTTTGAAATTTAGCATAGGTTAATATTTCCCCAAAACTACTTACGGTATTGGAAATGGGCTATACGGCCACAACCCTTCTGGTAATCCCATAGAAATAAACCATTTCACCCACTTTAAAAATCAAGTAATAATTTCAATACACCCAACGTAATACTGAGGGTATATGTAAGTCGATTACCTGACTGAAACTTTCCCACTTATTTTTCCGATATTAGATAATATTGCCCTTAGTAATATAGATGACAAAAAACTTATTTTTTTTTATTTTGGTCGGTTAAAGTTATTTTTGTTAATTGGCATTTGAACACCAAATGTTAATTCCATGTGATGCGTCTGTCCAGTAACATAATCACGTCGACTCTAGAGGCGAAATACTTCCTGCATGTGACGCCCCCTATCAGGCATTTCAATACATAACAGTAACAGTTATTGACTGCTCAAAATGTTAGCAATTATGTTAATATTATAGGTTCCGAAGCTATAATACTATAAAAAACTCTAAAATACTATAAAATGATAGTATTCATCAATGTAACAAACCTGATTTACAAGGTTACTATAATGCTATAATCTGATTTATCTAAGTCATAACCCCATGTGTTATAATATTATACCAGTGAAATAATTATGAATACTATTTTACAATAATGTAACTATAAAATGCCAAGGGTGGCGGTTGTTATCTAGGCTGGACACTATAAAAATGTCACAAAAATATAATTCGTAAATGAAGATTCTATTCGGAGTAGTTTCAAAATGTTATAACATTTTCGAATTTCAATACTGTTAACGTGTACTGTGAGAAATAATGGGATCAATCGACTTAGGCGTAGGTAGGTATGGTATAAATCAGAGCTTTTTTATGAAATCAGTTTTTATACCCTCACCCTACGGGTAGGAGGGTACATATCATTCGATACGACCCAAAATTGGAACACATAGAAGGAGTCACTTTAGACCCTTGGTTTCTTTGAACCAAATTCGACTCATGACTTTTCAAGTCGTTTGAGCCATATCCGTCTGTCTGTCCGACTGGTACGCACGATAACTTTCAAAAGACGCAAACAAATGTTTTGAAATTTTGCACGAGGGCGCTACATGGCCCGCCCCTTCTGGTACCACCCATACAAAAACATCATTCCGCCTACATTAGAAACCGAGTAAAAATATCAATACACCCAACGGGATCGTACTCAAATTCTGTATTTAGTAAAGCTATAACAGGATAAAGTTTCGGAAAAAAATCTGTAAGTCTAGACACGCCCCTTCTGGTACCTCACATACACCACACCACACAGCCACACCCCTTCTGGTAGCTCTTACACTCATCTAGTACCGCCCACTTTAGAAATCGATTAATATTATTAAAAGACCTAACGCGATCTTGCCCAAATTCTGTATTTAGTAAAGCTATAGCAGGATAAAGTTTTGGAGAAAAAATCTGTAAGTCTAGACACGCCCCTTCTGGTACCTCACATACATATGTTACACTCCGCCCACTTTAGAAATGGAGTAATAATACCAATACACTTGACACGATCGTGCCCAAATTCTGAATTTTGTAAAGCCATAACCGGATAAAGTTTTGAAAATAAAAAATTTGAAGTCTAGCCATGCCCCTTCTGGTACCTCCTATAAAAATTTACCTTTCAGCCTACTTTAGAGATGGAATAATAATATCAATATAATAGAAAATTTAATGATTTACAGAGGGTGAGGGTATATGTTAGTCGGGTTTGCACGACTGAAACTTTCTTACTGGTTTAGTTATGCCTTAACGTAATGCAAAATCTTTTTATTATTTTCTTCTCCGATTGCGTAAAAAATATTTGATTAGTATTAGAAAAATAGGGCCCGCCACGGCCTGATGGTTAGAACACGCCGCACACTGGGGTATGGGACCCCAAAACGGAGATTAATTAAAAAATGAAAATTTCGATTTCCAATTGAAGTTTTGTACTCAATAATTGTACACAGTAGATACTACAATCAATTACATATGTTGTTTATTTAAAGGGGTATGCTTTCTCAAACTTCATAAATTTTTTTGACTTTTCTAAGTGTTATCGATATTTTGGAGTGAAAGTTTTTGCCTTTTAGTCATTTAAAATCCGAATTATTGTTATGGATCATTTAACGTCAGCTACTGAAGAACAGGAATAACAATTAGTTGTATACAATAAATATGTATAATTATTTTTGAAAAAATGGTCTAAATTTAAGTTATTTGTGAAATGTATGTAGATTTTTAAAATGGTTCCGGGTAAAACCATGTTGAAAAATTAACATAGTTGTGAAATATAACATCTGTACTTACAAAATCAAGATAAACATTTTGCGCGTTTTTGCGCCAATTTGTTTTATTAAATAAATTGTGATGTAAGACACTCCTGCGAAAACGGTGGAAAATTTGTTTGGTTTTATTTGGCCTCATTTTCTTTGTTTTTGCTGTATTCCAATTTGTTGCTAATTATACCCTACATAAGCCAATATATGCTAATTTGTCTTGATAATATTCAAATTGAAAATATGGTTAAATGACATTATTTCACAATCGGCCTTATTCCCGTAGACGTCGTCGACGCAAAACGACGTCGTCTTGTGACGACGCTGTAAAATCGGTATTCTCGTAGTCGTTTTCGATAACTATCGGTTACTATTGACACAAATTTGGTATTCTGTAAGGAAATGTGACGACGACGTTGAATCGAAACGACTCTGAATCTGTCGTCACAGTTGTTAGTAACGACTTGAAACAATTTGAAAGAATAACTTTAGTTTTTGTAAATTTAAAAAAAGGTTTTGTTTAATGACGTCAAGAATAACAATGTCGAGTAACAAATAGGGGCTTGGAAACAAAATCCCTCATAGGTACAAGGATTTTGTCTAATTTTAAGGGGTAATGTGAGAAAATTGGTGAAAAACAATTTAATTCCTTTGGAGCGCCTTTAAGAATCCTTTGCGGTTGTAGTTACGAATCTGGTCTTCTTTATTTGTAGTAAAAATTTTGATATGGGTTCCATCGACATATCCAATTACTCCAGTAAATCCTGTTTTGTAAAAAAAAATTTAGTTTATGCTTCCGATTTGTCATCTTCAGTTACGTCCAATTGTATCCAAGGTGGACAAATCACCTCTCTAATGCATTCAGACAGGAATCTTGCAACTAATGGCTGCACTTACACTTAGGTTGTAAGGCCCCTGTCCAAAGGACCTCAATGTTGCTGACAACTTAATTATGACTGAAACATATGTCCTGAGTTCACTTTTCATGATAGGAACTATTTCTATAGGAACGATTACGTAATTAAATGCTGCCTTATTAAGACTTAAGTAGTTCTAGAATCTAAAAAAAGTTGGAAGGCCGGCCAACAGATAACCTCAAATTACGATTTTAACACCGATGAACATACTCGTTATTTGGCAAGTTTAAGATCATCGGATCATAGTCGAAGTATTATCCTTTCCAGTATAAGATTTTTTTTACTTTCCTCATCGCTTAAATCTGAATCGGACACAAAAAATATTTCTTCACAACAGAAAGTAAAAGTCAAAATGAATCAGCTGATGTACAAATGTTACATCAGCTGTTGTTATTTCTTTCATGTTATCGATTACTAGTCGACGTGATGTGATAACGATGTTGACTCAAAGTGATGTTGACATAAAAACGACGACGATGTCGACGACGTCTACGGGAATAGGGGTGAATATCTCTAGATTTTATAGCCGTCACAGCAAATTTTTTCAAAACGTTAAAATATCAACATATTTGGGAATATTAATTCAGAACTGATTAATAACAAACACTTAAACTCGTTGTTAATGCAATATTTAGAGAAATACCTTCTAACTGGTACAAGTTTCTTTTATAAAATGTGATTCATTTCGAGTTTTATTTTTTAAATGGGTTTATTTACTAAACACGGGTGACTGATTGCGAACTGTTATTTGACTGGTATTAAATATTATTTGACATTTTGTCATGTAGTAACTGAAATGGAAGCAGCTACTCCAAAAAAATTTTTTTTTGTAAAAAATGTTTTTCGAGCATTTCGCTCAACAATTAGTGTGCATAGTAGACTATCTGAGAGCGCTATTGTCAATAACATTTTCAAATTTTAGCCTCAGCTTACGATACTGGGTTATACGCAACCAAAAATACCACTTCCATCCGATATAGAGGAGAATGTTTCGCCTGTTACTAAAGATACCGACCAGTCGATTAGACACCGTGAGCATTCTGTGCACGTTTTGCTTTAGATATGCAACAACTTGAAATGACGCTGTAATGATGAATTCCCATTGGCAGTTCTTTCCTTTCCCAACGCCTCCGCCCCACCCCACCGAGATTGCTCTATGCAGATACTTATTCGTATGTATACAGCTTTTTGGTCCACCCTGTATATAAATACATCAGTGTTTATAAATATGTACATAAGCACTTATATGTATTTTAAACAGTTAAAACATAAGTCATTATCAAAATTTCAAAGAGATCCGATACAAACCGTTGCTTTTATAAAGGATTGATTCTACTACAGTATATAGACATATAAGTATATATAATATATGGGGACTATATGTAAATATGGACCGATTTCCGAAAAAAAACTTCAAACCAATCGATCTTATAGCAAAAGGATCATCTGTACCAAATTTGGCTAAGATCGGACGCTTCCTTCAATTAATCTCCGTTTTGGGTGTTCAACACCCCACTGAGCACCGGCGACTATCATACGGGAGATCCATGGTTCGATTCTTGTCTCCAGTCATCCACATTTTCATTCATCGTCGGCCCACTCAATATTTTCTACAGCAATTTCTTAATACAGTGTCGAGTTTATCGGTATACCTAGTAAAAACTGCTCAAACAGCTGACGTTCGCATTAGTCTACAAAGAACTAGGTGCCGTTTGTTATGAGTCTAAAAATAGAAAGTGTGTTAATTCAGTATCTGAGAAAATTTAAACAAAAAATGTCATATAAGTAACAACCAAGCTTATATGGTTCCCAACTTCAAGCCAATATCGACGACGACGAATGTTCAATGTAAAGTGTTGACTGAAATCTAATTGCTTCAGTATGTTACGTACAAATTTTCTGTTAAAATTAAATATCAAAATTGCGGCAATAAACTAATCATATTAATGGAAACTATGTTCTTAACCACAGTCAAGTTGGGTAAGGAGTAGCTGTCCTCGTAAGCGAAACGCCTTGTTTAAAATATAAATGTTCCTGTCAAGGCTTTAAAGTTGGCTTTAATGTGAAGGATTTATGTCAATACAGTAAACTCTAGACAATGAAAACACTACTGCGTTTACTTTAAATGGTTATTTATTTTCTTATTTGGTCAGCACCAAAATCTTCATGTTACCACAAGCACACTGTATTTATTTCAATTCCATAGGAACTTGGAAACTAAGTATAACACATGTATTATTCAAATCTCTTAATCAATTGCAATGTATTCGTTGAATCGTAAAGTCATTTACCTTATTCTAAGCAATCTGTTAAACTCTCTACCCTGGGTAACGTCGTCACCTATTCAGGCATGGAATTCTAATGATTATACAGCGACAGAGCGACTGCTTAAAGCATTTCACAAGGAACGCTCATTCAACTCATTATTGATAGTGCAGCGCCAGCGCCACGTGGATGATCCCAGATTTGAATCCATCTATAAATTTTTAATACCCAAAGTTATTCTCACACAAGACCACAAAGGTTTCTTTTTTAAGCATCAATTCAACTCGGAAATCTTAACGATTTTGGTGTCATACCGCAGATCGGACACAAGTTTACTCAACACAACGGCTCGGACACTGGACTACCTGCGGCAGAGCAGGATACTAGTAATTGCTATGGATATTGTAGATCAACGCAAATATCTGCACGATTTCAAGGAACAGTGTAAAGAGTACAAAATAACCTCTGTTCTCCTGCTCTTCATGCTCACAAACCACCAAAAAGTAAGGGAGGAACAATTGTACCAGCTAAAGCCATATCCTATTTATCACTGGAATTTATGATCTACGGATGGCAGAGATGAAAAATTGTATTATCCAGCGCCTTGGCTGAATATGCATAAAGCCACTATAGTTACTCTTACGGATCAAACAATGCCACAATCATTTGTCTACAAGGACATCAAGGGCAATATACAAATTAACGGTTGTACGCCCAGATTGGTCCTACTGTTTGCGGAGTATTTCAATGCCTCTTTGAAAATGTATCACACCTTTAAACTAGGCGTCAACACTCACCAATCGATTGTTAACAGAATGGTGCTTGAGCATAAACTGGACATACCTATGACACTAGACACAGCAAAGACGTCTTCTCTAAAATGGCTACAAATGTCAGACTTTTATGAAATTGGAAAACTAATGGTAATGGTTCCCTGTGCCCAACCCCTCACAACTAGTGAAATTTTCGGCCTACTCTTGAGTGGTTACTTTTTCGGCTGTGTGGTCATTTGCTCTTTACTTCTGTCTGCGGTTCATTCCCTAATGGAATTCTATATTGATGGAGCTTTGCAGCATCTTAATTTTGTGCTCAGTGATAAGGTGTGGCCGGGCATATTGGGTCAGTCGTCGACCATGAAAAAATCAAATTTATTTAGTTTGAAATTGGTCTACTTTCTGATATTTTTCGCCGGTCTCAATATCACCACACACTTCTTGGCGAATATGAAAACTTTGTTCACCGCATTGCCGTATCAGCGCCAAATAGAAACTTTCGAACAATTGCAGCGATCGTCCATAAAAGTTCTTATGCACATCAATGAACAGAAGAAACTGGGCGATCTAGCGAGATTTTTTAAAGATTCCATTGGGTCTACCACCAATATGACATTTTATGAGCAAAGTCTTTTGAAATCTGACACCAAGTATGGTTACCTTGTAGGAACGGGTCGTTGGAATCTGTATGAACGCCGACAAAATTTCCAAAGCGATAAGGCATTTTGTGTTTCTAAGCAGTTAGTTCTATATGATTTGGTGTCGTGGGCATTCCTAATACAAAAACATTCGCCGTACAAGGAGCCACTGGATTATCTTATCCACAGAGTGCATGCAGCAGGTCTTATGGACATTTGGAAGACCAGTGCAGCTCTGGATATGATTAGACTAAAACATATCTCTATGCGTCAAAGGGATACACGAGAGACCACAAGCGTTCTGACAGCCAATGATATGTTCTGGATTTGGATGATTGTGGTAGTTGGGGCAACGCTGAGTTCTATGACCTTTCTGGGAGAACTGTTAATGGACCGCCTTAGCAGGCGGAAAACTAATAGAAAACAGCAGCAGAAGTCGTAATATGTAATGTGGTAGGATATTACTTTAAAATATACAAAAAGTATTAGGCAGGGACGGAAAAAAATGTTATGGATCGATTATTTCGCTAAAATAAACAATTTGAAAGAAATGTTTTTTAATTATTTTATATACTATTATTGTTTAATTATTACTTCCTCTATGTAATTTCGCAATCTACTTTAATTTTCTAACAAATAAAATCTCTTTACTTTTCAAAATATTTAGAAAAATGTTATAAGCGCCTCGATCTACTGCGCTTCTTCTCCAGTTAGTCACACCAAGTTCCGTAAGGTTCTCAGTAACCTGGTCTTTCCAACGGAGTTTTGGTCGCCCTCTACTGCGCCGTCCATCGGGCTGGAGCATTTTCGTCAATGCGTACGACATGACCTAGTGTACAGGTCAATGTCAGTGTACAGCTCGTACAGCTCATGATTCATACGACGCCGATACTCTCCGTTAACGATGATGGACCAATATATTTTACGGAGTATTTTTTCTCTCGCATACTTCCAGAACCGATTCATCCGCTTGTGTCATAACCCAGGATTCTGAACCGTACATCAAGATAGGTAGAAGCAGTATCTGGTATAGCTGAATTTTTGTTTGTCGAGAGAGGGCTCGGTTATTGAATCGCTTGCTTAGTCCGTAGTAGCATTTATTAGCAAGCAGGATTCTTCTCCGGATTTTGAGGCTGACATTATTTCTTTTGTTGATGGCGGATCCTAGGTAGATAAAATTATCTACCACCTCGAAATTATAGTTGTCAATGTTCACGCAGTTTCCCAAACGAGTAGATTCTTTGTTCGTTGATAGTAATAACTTTTAGATCCATTTTCGCTGGTTCATTCTGTATACCTGAGAAGGCTGGAGTCGACCGATAATGTCTTCGTTATCAGCGTACGCGATTAGCATGTGGCTTTTGTTGAATATCGTGCCACTCGTGTTTACTGCAGCTTTCCTCATTATTATCTCCATTACTATGTTGGAGAGGTCACACGATAGGCCGTCGCCTTGTTTTAGGCCCCGTCTGGAATAGAATGGCTCCGTTAGGGTCTTGCCAATCTTCACTGAAGACTTCGTGTCAGTCAGCGTTATTTCGCAAAGACGTATCAGCTTCGCTGGAATACCAAACTCAGCCATGGCTTCGATAGTTTCTACCGTATCGGGCTGTCGAAGGCAGCGTTATAATCGACGAAAAGATGGTACGTATCGATCTGTTTCTCATGGGTCTTTTCCAGGATTTACCGAAGTGTGAATATCTGGTCAGTTGTTGATTTATCAGTTCTAAAGCCATACTGATAAGGCCGGATCATGGCTTTAGTCTTTCACATAGCACACTCGACAGGATCTTATATGCGATGAGAAGAAGGCTGATCCCGCGGTAGTTGGAGCACACACTTGGATCACCTTTTTTCAGCACAGGACACAATACGCTTACATTTCAATCGTCGGGCTTGCACTCTTTAAGCTAAACCGTGCGCAGGAGCTGGTACATGCTCGTTATCAGCTTCTCGCCACCAGACTTGAAGAGCTCACCGGGCAGACCGTCGGCACCGGCTGCTTTATTGTTTTTCAGCCGCGATATTGATCTTCTTACCTCGGCTTGACTTGGTGGTGGGCAATCTAAGACGTCGCCGACAATTGGCGTGATACCTTCAAGTGCGCTGCTTTCTGGAACCAGCAGTTGCTGGAAGTGTTCACTCCATATGTGCAGCACAATCTGCACATCTGTAGCCAGAGTTCCATCAGGAGGGGAGCCCATTACCGTAGCCTTTTCCTTTTACTTTCTGTTAAAAATTTCGGGCCTTACCTCTATCGCTGTATCGCTCTATATCCTCGTTCTCCCGTTCCTTCATTTGACGTTTTTTTCGCTTAAATAGCTGTCTCGCCTGTTTTACTGTTTCCTTGTGCCGTTTCCTAACTGCACGGGTTACAATTGACAGTACTGTTGCCCTATTAGCAGCATCCTGTTCCTCAGACGCTATGTGACATTCTTCATTGTACCAGGATTCGTCTGAGCACCGTTTTTCATATAATAGCAAGCTTGTTGCGGCGGTTGCCATGGAATGCGCAATATGCTGCCACTGTGTATCGAGAACGTCAGAAGTAAAGGCGTTCTGTCGTTGAAGTTGGGAGAGCTGGTTGAGGTATGCAGTGGCTATCTCTGGGGTTTGCAGCTTTGCGATGTCCAGCTATCTTTGTTTTTGGTTACGTGCGTTATTCGCTCCGCTCAATCTTGTACGCATCATGGTGGCAACCAGGTAATGATCCGAGCCAATATTAGCACCACGGATCACACGCACGTCCATGACACTAGATACATGCCTGCCATAAATTACCACATGATCGGGAGACAGCCAAGTTGCCTTGTGGATATCTTTGTGCTGGAATCTGGCTCCACTCACTACCATGTTCCTTCCCGCTGCGAAGCTAACCAGTCTAACCCCGTTGTCTGACGAGTCGGTATGCAGGCTGAATTTACCAATCGATGGACCAAGAACATCTTCTTTTTATCTATTTTTGCATTAAAGTCTCCCAGAACAGCTTTAATGTTGGATTTTACCGCGAGACAAGATGTCTGAGTCACTCGTCAACTACAAATCCATACCACATTCGTGCTTTTCGGCATGGCAGCTGTAATAGATGTCGCAATTTTTACGTCGCGAGTATCCTTGTCATGTCCATCTCAGCTCCTGGATAGCGGTAATGTCAGCCTTATATTATTTTTAGTTTCTTATACTTAAGGACCATTCAGTTCAGTTGTTTTGCCATCTTTTACTATAAATAGAATTCTTACGTCTTACACAATTAGTTACAGAGGTGAAAAAAATTAAGTTTTTCATTGTTTCTCATCTATGTCACATATGTGATATCATGGAATTAGCCATATGCAAACTCGCTACATATATATAGTACAGTACTTGCGTCAGGGTCGTCATTCAATATCATAAGCAATGACCATTTATATTATTTATCTTGTAGTCAACTACTTATCACAGATAGAACAGCCTATATATGGCTAGAAAATTGGAGTATTTGGGAAAATTTATTAAGACGATAAATAACAATTTTTTTTAAAGATTTCATTCGATAAAATTAGTCCAACTTTATTTTTTTATTTTAGCCGTAGCCTAAAGAATGAAATGAGAAATTAACAATGATTCTTGAGTTAATGCTGAAAAACTAAGCGAACAAACATCAATATAAGGAAAAATATAAAATGGCCAGATAACGCCAAACCCTTTGGGGGTTTTACTATACTGACCTAGTATCTTCAACCTGACTTGGAATTTCTCATCCCCCAGACAATGACCCCGAAATTCTCAACATACTCAATATTGTACGATTATATTAATAATTGTTTAAGGTTAATAATAAAATATCTCCTGCTGCTCCGAAAAAAAAACTAATCATATTAATTGAAACTGTTTCCTTAACCACAATCAAGTTGAGAAAAGAGTAGCTGTCCTCTTGAGTGAAACGCCTTGTTAAATTTATGAATGTTACTGTCAAGACTTTAAAGTAGACTATAATGTCAAGGCTTTATGTAAATAAAGTAAACCCTCGGTAATGGAAACACTACTGAGGTTACTTTTAAATATTCTTATTCTCCTTCTTCTTAATTGGCAGGAACAACAGATATTGACCGATCAATTGTCGCACGGGGCCAAGTAATCCAAGCGCTAGATAGTTCATCGCACAAAGAAAAAATTACCCTGCTTAATCTGGTCTAGAAAGCTTTAGCCTCACATCATGTCCCAGCCATTGTATTCAGTCTATTTGGTCGAGCTTGACTGTATCGATGTCTTTATACAGCTCATGGTTCATCGACAGTCCAGATATTTTTTAAGAGTATTTTTTTTTTTGAAAAAGATCCGCTTGTATTAAGACTCTGTCCAGTTCAGACTGGACAAGTAGGATCTGTATCTGGTAAAGTGTAATTTTTGTTCGTTGAAAGATGGCTTTGGCATTAAAATGCTACCTTAATACTCGTCTTCTGATTTCCAGGCTGACATTAATGTTTTTATTCATGGCGAAGCCAAGATAGACAATATCATCTTCCAGTTGTCAATATCAAAGATTCCAATGTTCACGTCACAAACGAGTAGACTCTTTGTTCGTTGCATCAAATAACTTTACTTCATATTAATGTATCACCAGACCCACTACTGTCAACTGCTTAGCAATGCTTAAAAAGGCCGCAGTAACATGCCACAGTCTGCGGCCAATGATATCTATAACATCAGCGTATGTGAACTCTTTTATTAAAGATGGTACAAGTATTTTATACTGGAGCTTTCTGCACGATCATATGCATTAGGGATCGTATAACAGACAATCGCCCTATTTGAAGCCTCGCTTGGTAAAAAAATGGCTCTGTCAGATGTTTGTCTAACTTTACTAAAGACTTCACTCTTCTGGTATAGAAAAGTTAGCTTTCGAATTTAACAGTTTCTGCCGTATTGGTCTGTCGTATGCAGCTTAAAAGTAGCTACAAAAATGCAAGTGTCGATGTACATTTCTTGTGTTTTCCCAGGAATTGTCGTAGTGTAAGAGACGATTTATTTGTTTGAAGACGAGTTTCATATGTATGTGAGACGTTCTTAAGCGTACCAGGACTTGTCTGAACGTCTGTGCCGTAAACATCAGAATTTGTTTGCAGAAATTAAGAGTTGCTTGAAATAGGCATTGGCTATCTTGGTGATATGAAACTTTTCAAAGTCTAACTTCCATTGAGTTTGGTACCGAGTTTTGATTTGCATTTTGCCTTTCTCGTAACAATATTATATGTATACGTTCTAAAATTTAATAACTTTTATAGCTGAGTGAACTTATATGCCGAAAATGTGTATAGCCCAATAACGAATTGAAAAAGTTCATGTTACCACAAGTAGACTGTTATGATTTTAATTTTATCAGTTAAACGCTTGCACTATTCACGTCATATAATCACTTGCAATGTGTTCATTGAGCTATACAGTCGTTTACCTTATTCTAAGTAATCTGTTAAACTCTCTACCCTGGGTAACGTCGTCACCTAGTCAGGCATGGAATTCTGATGATTATACAGCGACAGAGCGACTGCTAAAAGCTTTTCATAAGGAACGTTCATTCAACTCATTATTGGTGGTGCAGCGCCAGCGTCTCATGGATGATCCAAGACTTGAGTACATCTATAAATTTCCAATACCCAAAGTGATTCTCACGCAAGAACACAAGGGTTTCTACTATAAGCATCTATTCAATTCGGAGATTTTTACAATTGTGTTATCGAACCGCAGATTAGACACAAGTTTACTCAACACAACGGCACGGACACTGGATTACCTGCGGCAGACCAGGATACTAGCAATCGCTGTGGATATTGTTGATCAACTCAAATACATGCACGATTTCAAGGAACAGTGTAAAGAGTACAAAATAACCTCTGTACTCCTACTCTTTATTGTCACAAGCCACCACGCAGTAAGGGAGGAGCAACTGTTTTAGCTAAAGCCATATCCTACTTATCATTGGGATTTATGGATTACGGATGGCAGAGATAAAAAGTTGTATTATCCAGCGCCCTGGCTGAATATGCATAAAGCCACTATAGTCACTCTTACCGATCAAATGATGCCACAGTCATTGGCTTACAAGGATATGAAGGGCAATATCCAGATAAACGGTTATACGCCCAGATTGGTCTTACTGTTTGCGGAGTATTTCAATGCCTCTGTGAAAATGTACCACACCTTTAAACTAGGCGTCAACACTCACCAATCGATTGTTAATAGAATGGCGCTGGAGCATAAACTGGACATACCTATGACACTGGACTCGGCACATGCGTCTCCATTAAAATGGTTGCAAATGTCTGATTTTTATGAAATTGGAAAAATTATGGTGGCAGTACCGTGTGCCCGCCACCTTACATCTAGTGAAATATTCGGCCTACTTTTGAGTGGTTACTTTTTCGGCTGTGTAGTCATTTGCTCACTGCTTCTGTCTGTGATGCATTCCCTGGTGGAATTCTGTTTTGATGAAACTGTGCAGCGTCTGAATTTTGTGCTAAGCGACAAGGTGTGGCCGGGCATATTGGGTCAGTCGTCCACCATGAAAAAAACAAATTTATTTAGCTTGAAATTGGTCTACTTTCTGATATTTTTCGCCGGTCTCAATATCACCACACATTTCTCGGCGAATATGAAAACTTTGTTTACCGCATTGCCGTATCAGCATCAAATAGAAACCTTCAAACAATTGCGACAGTCGCCCTTAAAAGTTCTTATACACAGAAATGAATTGAAGAATCTGGGCGAACAGGTGAACCTTTTGAAAGACTCACTGGTGCCTACCTCCAATATGACATTTTACCAACAGTGTCTATTGAGATTTGACACCAAGTACGGTTACCTTGTGGGAAGGAGTCGATGGGACCTGTATGAACGCCGACAGGATTTTCTAAATGACAAAGTGTTTTGTCTATCCAATCAGTTAACTCTATATGATATGCTACCGTGGGCCTTCGTGATACAAAAACATTCACCCCATCAGGAGCCACTGAATAATCTCATTCACAAAGTGCATGCGGCAGGTCTTAAAGACATGTGGAAGACCAGTACAGCTCTGGATATGATAAGACTAAAATACGTCCCTTTGCGTCCGACGGATACACGCGAAGACACAAGTGTGGTGAGACCCAATGATTTGTTTTGGATTTGGATGATTGTGGTCGTTGGGGCAATATGCAGTTTTTTAACATTTCTTGGAGAGCTGTTAATGGGCCGCCTTAGCCGTTGTGAGACGTAAAGAGGATGATGGAAGGGTATTGCTGTAAAATAAATACATTAGTATAAATTACAGAAATATTATTAGACAGGGAGCGAAAATAACTGTTATTAATCGATTTCAACTAAAAAAAAGATAAAATTGATTAAATTATTTGCAAAATAAAAGTAATTTTCAATTTGTGTCAGTGTATATAATGATACACCATACATATGGCGACGAATGTGTGGACACGAGTGTTACATTAGAACGTTAATAAAACCTAATCAATGTTTTTCCCGTAAATTATCTTTTTTTACTGTTATTGGAGTTTTTTACTGTTGTAACAAATATTTTGCGATAAAAGTGTACTTGCATCTTCAGTAAATATGTTATTAAAAATTCAACGAGTTATTAAAAATTCATGGCAACTGAGATAAGCTTTGAACATTTTAATTTAATCAATTTTGGGTATGTAGAAAGGACCATGATTTAAGGATATATACCTGAAATGTCCGGACTCTCCATAGAGAAGGTGCCACTATCCGGATGGCGGATGTCCTCAAAAAATACAAGGCTGACATAACCGCCATCAAGGAGATGAAATGTACGGGACAGGCTTGCTCGCGTGGTAAAAATTGCGAAATCTATTAAAGCTGTCATGCGGAAAAGCTCTAATTTGAATGTGGATTTATAATTGGCCAGAGACTCAGACGGAACATAATATTTAGAAGAGGGGGGAGACATAATGCCTGTTCAGGCGGAAAAAGCGTCTGTGGAAGAAAAGAGAGTGCCAGATTGTCGAAAAACTACAGGGATAGAAGTGAAGCCCGAAAATTCTAACAAAAGCAAAGTTTTTGAAACAGCGATGCCCACGATAAGGACAGAGACCGAAATCATAATTAAGAGAGTACTGCAAATATGGAGGGAACAATTTCGATCTCTACTCGTTTCCGTAGGCAGCATAAGTGACGAAAACACTCCAATAATAGACGACGGAGGAGATTTTCCAACACCGAGCCAAAACGAGATCAGCACGGCGATCGCAAGGCTTAAAAATAATAAAGCTACGGGAGCCGATAGGCTACCGGCAGAGCTTTTTAAAGCGATGAGCTGGCAACATGCATGCAACAGCTCTTAAACACGATTTGGCTCAAGGAATGCATGCCCGATGATTGGAATCTGAGTATTCTATGTCCTGTGCTTTTTAAAGGCGATCCAAGTGTGTGTACCAACTATCGCCGGATTAGCCTTTTACCCATCGCACAGAAGGCCTAGTCTAGTATGTTATGTGAAAGACTAAAGCCCATTCTAGTGAACCTGATTGGACCTTATCAGTGTGGCTTTAGACATCTACCATCTGTTCATCGACTACAAAGCTGCATTTGACAGTCCGATACGAATGAAATTGTTATATGCTATGATTGAGTTTGGTATCCCCGCGAAGTTAATACGACTTTGCGGGATGTCACTGCTTGACACAAAGTCTTCAGTGAAAATTGGCAAAAAATCTGAAAAAAAAACCATTTTCTATCAAGCGAGGGTTCAAACAAGGCGGTAATGGAGATGGGAATGGAGATGATCATGCGGAAGTCTGCAGTAAACAGAAATGGATCTTTTACAAAAGTCACATGCTGCTCGCGTATGCCGATGATATAGATAACATATTATTGGCCGTGGATTGCGGGATGTTACTGCGGCTTTTTCAAGCATTGAAAAGCAGTCGGCGAAAGTGGGTTTGGCGATAAATGAGGACAAAACCAAGTTATTTGTTTCAACTAACAAAGAATCCACTCGTCTGGGACGCTGTGTAAACATTGATAACTACTACTTTGAAGTGGTAGCTAACTTTGTCTACCTTGGCTCCGCCATAAACAAAAATAATATCGTCAGCCTGGAAATCAAAAGACGAGTATTGATCCCAAACCGCTGCTACTATGCGCTAAGCAACAGATTTAATGACAAAGAGCTCTGTCGAAGAACTAACATCTAACTCTACCAGACTCTGAAACTACCCGTCTTGCTCTACAACGCAGAATCCTGGGTAATGACACAAGCGGATCAATCTATTCATCTAATGAACTACGAGCTGTACAACGATATCGACGTAGTCAAGCGAGTTAAAATAGACCGAATGCGCTGGCTAGGACACGTTGTACATATGGATGAAAATGTTCCAGCTGGAAAGGTTTTCGTCAATAAAATTGATGGGCTGATCAGAAGGGGGCAAGCCAAACTTCGTTGGATGGACTAGGTGAAAGAGCTGTAATCTACACTTGGTGTGACTAACTATCTACGTAGCACAAAATAAGCGCTTGGAATTGTTTTCTACGCGCGGCTACTGATAGATGAATTTCTGTTGCCGCTGCCAATTAAGAAGAAGGGGGTATGAGCTATGTGAAATTGTATTTATTACTCATACGTAAGTCAGTATATACGAAAGAAAGGAGCGATTAGACACCAGGAATCTGTCGAAAAACCTGACTGTAGGAAGTTTTACCGATAACGAATTGCTATGACGTTCAAGTTGTCGACAACCGTTTGCACACAAAATTTTCTTGCACCGCCTAAGACATAAGTTGCCGTATTTCATTAACGATTCGTATGTATGAAGGCGAGTATATTTTTTTTATTTTTACAAAAGCAGTGAAATCACGTTTTTGTTCTTATAAAGGAAACACCTACTGCACTCATCACAAAATAAGGTCATAGATCTCAAACACAAGCACAAAATTCAACATCTTTAAGAGATGAGCTCATATCCTTAAAACCATAGGTTAATGGTAAAAATCAATTTTTGCGTTTGTTCCGCATTTTTTTCTCCTATTTAATATCTACAACTTTGCTCCAGACACAAAAGAGATATTCCGTACGGTATACCGAGATATTACAGTGTTAAAAAATAGAAAAAATGCTAAAAATCCATCTTGAGTAAAACAACTCGTATGCCAATCAAATTATTAATGCAGCCAACTTGACAAAACGAATGACATAGAAGTTCTTATTTTTGGGGGTAATTTTACGCACATTTCTCAGAATTGAGTCCCAAATCAATGAGCTGAAAAATATTGTACTGTGTGATTGATACATTCGCATAATCCAAGAAGACCATATGCAAAACATGTTACATGTGCCACTTTCGGATCAAAAGCCACAATAGCTTTTTCAGTCTTTACCATGTGTAGGGAGCTGCAGCTGTCATAAAAAGCAAAATGTAATTCTTATTGAAGTTGACGTAAAGATTTTTATTTTTCCGTCGCACAGGCGAGAAATTGTCAAGTAATTAGTCTTTGCCAAGACTGCTGTATGTGGTAAAAAATTTCATACTTGCAAGAACTTAATGCGCCTACTATAACTTTTGTCACATTTCTGCCTATCGCATCTATAAATTCATCTATTGGTACACATATAAATTGTACTACCCCAGTCTAGCATCATCATCATCTTCAGACATTCAAAATGCAAGAGTCAATGATTTTTTTTTTTTTTTATATTTATTTCGAACATCTTATGATAGCGAGGATACCTGGAACATTGTTATCTGCAATTTGAGATCCAATTTTCAAACGTTTTTTTCATGTAACAAAATGTTACAGTTTGTCATCCTGTGTTATAGGTACTGTCCCCAACAACATGTGCAAATTACATCATGTTTTCTTAGTCATGTTCGACTTAATTTGATTTTGATTCTGTAAAATATGCGCGTTAAGTCAACAATAGGTGTTAATGCGTTTATAACATGCAATACGAGTATTGTGTTCAATATAAAACTTAAAATATTATGTATATTCAGTATCAGTTTAATTGTATAACTAATACAATGCACATTGCAACGATTTTACTAACAATATTGACCTTACACGTGGTAAGTATATAACTTAATTATGGATTACGAAGGATATGACAACCGCAAATGTTCTAGAGTATGTAATAGACAAATCGATTTACACGTCCACGATTTATTTGTGTTTTTAACACACACATACTAACGAATATGAATGCATTTTAAAGTTACCGGTTTAACGCAGTGTCAGCGCATAATTTGATTATAGTCTTATCAAGACTTATCTGGCTTGTGGTGGTAAGCGAATGGTAACACATTTTGTGATTAAATTCAGTCATCCAAAATGGGAAACAGCGAAAATAAGTCAAAAGTTGTGTAACTTTTGCTCTGAGTATCGAATTGAAATTTATAGCGGTTACGTTTTGGATTACAATAGTGCCGGTTACATAATGTCCTTAAATGATTCGATTGTTCGAAATAAGTTCGTTAAATGTTTCTACCCAACAGGACTAAGTGCAAACTTTTAATGGAACCGGTTGGATGCTGTGACACCATGAGTTGTTTGATTTTCTTAAGTTATAATAAGATAAATCTTGAACAGTGTCAAAATTTTTATGAACTATTTGAAGAAAATTGACTTGACATCAATGGATCTACATCTTATAGTTTAGGTTCAAATCCAGGCTCCAGTCATCTTAAAAGAATAAAAAAATTTCATTCATTGCCGGCTCCCCTCGAATGTTGTTGACAGCAACTTCGCAGTATTAGTGTCGAGTCAATCGGCGTGTCTAGTAAGAGCTTCTCAAACAGTGACGTTTGCATTCGACGATAAACAAGTAGATGCCGTTAGTTGTGAATCTAAAAATAGAAACCGGGTTAATTCACAACAACGCGATAAGCTATCCCCCATACCTTATTCATGGGGTGTAAAGGGAAATTACGTTTTTTTTTAAGTAAGTAAGTGCTACAAAACTTTTTACCTTATCAAATTTTTGCTTCTTGTCAAAAGTACTTACAGTTGCTTTACAATTTTCAGATATGCCATGGGCAAATACAGTATCTCATCGAATATGTAGATGAGTCTATTTACACAAAATGTGAAGATTACCCGGACAACTTTATTCATACGGCATTTCATGGCTCTAATTTAACCTATCATATATCGGATAATGGCAATTTATTAGTTAATGGGGCCCTAGTGGTAGCCCACACAATTGCTGCTGATACACCAGTAAGTAAAACAAAATAAGTTTCTCTAAGCATTCCAAGAAAGGGATATGTAAGAAACAAACTTATGGCATCCTTTGATTTTTATTCTCACTCACCAGAAAAGAGCTTTTAAGAAATTTTAATTAAGAACGTTAATAACTAGACCGAGGTCACGCAATGAGCGACAGATCGTCTAAGCCACGATCGGCGATTTTGAGCAGCAAGTGGCTTATTACTTTTTTTTATATTGTAAGTACGGGTGAAGCAACGTGAACCGGGAAAGCTAGTATTTTTACATTTTTATACTTTTATATTCTTATATTTTAATATTTAAATGTGTTTATATTTTTATATTTTTATATTTTAATGTGTTTATATTTTTATTTTTTAATATTTTAATATTTTAATATTTTAATATTTTAATATTTTAATATTTTAATATTTTAATATTTTAATATTTTAATATTTTAATATTTTAATATTTTAATATTTTAATATTTTAATATTTTAATATTTTAATATTTTAATATTTTAATATTTTAATATTTTAATATTTTAATATTTTAATATTTTAATATTTTAATATTTTAATATTTTAATGTTTTAATATTTTAATATTTTAATATTTTAATATTTTAATATTTTAATATTTTAATATTTTAATATTTTAATATTTTAATATTTTAATATTTTAATATTTTAATATTTTAATATTTTAATATTTTAATATTTTAATATTTTAATATTTTAATATTTTAATATTTTAATATTTTAATATTTTAATATTTTAATATTTTAATATTTTAATATTTTAATATTTTAATATTTTAATATTTTAATATTTTAATATTTTAATATTTTAATATTTTAATATTTTAATATTTTAATATTTTAATATTTTAATATTTTAATATTTTAATATTTTAATATTTTAATATTTTAATATTTTAATATTTTAATATTTTAATATTTTAATATTTTAATATTTTAATATTTTAATATTTTAATATTTTAATATTTTAATATTTTAATATTTTAATATTTTAATATTTTAATATTTTAATATTTTAATATTTTAATATTTTAATATTTTAATATTTTAATATTTTAATATTTTAATATTTTAATATTTTAATATTTTAATATTTTAATATTTTAATATTTTAATATTTTAATATTTTAATATTTTAATATTTTAATATTTTAATATTTTAATATTTTAATATTTTAATATTTTTATATTTTTATACTTTTATATTTTTATATTTTTTATTTTAATATTTTAATAATTTATGCCTCTCATTGGGTGACCACTTCACATTATATCATATGTTTGAATTTATTTGCTCTCACTGCTCTGTCGCCCGCCGCTTTGCCGCACATTGCATGGCCTCAGCCTAAGACGCCCACCAGAAGTGATTTAAAATTGTTTTCCACTCAAGATAAAGATAGAGACCTTTAAAAAGGCTCGAGGAGTCTGGCAACCCAGTATATATACGGTAAAGAGAACTGATGTGTGTAAAGCCATTTTCGATACGTCTGAAATGTGGTATGTCTATTGGAAGGGTACACCGATTAAGCAACAAAAATGTCCATTCACTAAAGGTGTAAGTTAATAGCAACCATCATTTATAATATAGCATAAAATTATACAGTTTTGTTTTGTTTTTTTTTAGCAAATAATTGACATCAATATACGTGAAGACTCTTATGTGAATATGGGAATGCCTAACATGGAAGGGACATATCTTTTGCGCATTGAAATCGGCGATATATCTGGCGATATTTTTATATGCGTTCAAATTGAGGGTCAACTGCACAAGGTGTAAATGATTTTTTCGGACCTTATGATACAATTTCTTAAGTAAATAAATATGACAATATTTTCCCAGCGCCACCCAGCGCTATGAAAATACATTGAAACTCATTGCTATAGCCAGGGGTATTCTATTAAAACTGTATTTTTTCTAACACTAGGCCTGAGAGGTTAAAGTAGGGAACAAAGAGGAATTAAAAAATAACAACCAAATTAAAAGGTGTGTTCGAGAACATGATAATTTGTACAAATTACTATTTCTTACTTGATAGTGTTCGTTTACTCCAAAAAGCCAGTAACGAGAGAGCCAGAGAGCAATTATTTTGACAGTTCGATGATAGAGAACTTGCAAGTTTTTACTGGAGAAATTTGTCCCAGTAAGAATTTGCAAGTACGAACAGCTGTTTTTGATCAGCTGACATAAACCTAATTAACAAATTAGAAAAAATAAAAGAAAAAATTTAACAACATAAATTTAACACATATTCAGTTTGAATGAGTATTTACCACCTTGAATTTTTCCGAGTGTTCCCGGTGAACATTGTAGTTCTAGTATTTTCTTGTTGTTATTATTCATTTTAATTTTTAAATTTTTTTAACAATTTCTCACTCACTTGTTACACTTAGGAAAAACAATAAAACGAAAAGTAAATACGAAAATATATATACATCAGCTGTTTACAAACAGATGTTGATTACTTGATAGTTTTTACTGGATGTCATTCGCGTATTTTTTGCGATATTTTTTACTGAGAGAGTAAAATCACTTTTACTCTCCGGATATTTTTTACTTGATATTTTCTGCTGGAAAAGTTCTCGAACACAGCTAAAATCGCAAATAACTCAATGTTTGATGGAATTTGATGTTACAAATTTGCAGCAAATATCGCGTTAGTTTTCAACACTTTTCGTTTCCCCAAAGTGCTGTAATCCATAAAAAATAAACCGTTATTTGACATTTCTGTCGGGCCTGGTGACACAAAAAAAAATCGACATAAACAAACGCGCCATATGGTCTGATGGAATCTCTTTCCTTAATACTCTTTGGCTACTGCTGTGTCCAGACGGTTGTCAGATCTTGCTGTGTTATCAGATCTGCTAATGTACCGGCAATGTACTGACATCGACAGTGTTGCCAATATAATTTTTTCTCTGCATATCGTGTGTTTGTCAGATGTATAATCTTCCATAGGGACGCTTTATATGGCGAAAAAAAATTATGTTTTCTCCCCCCAGTTTTGTAGTTTGTCTAAAAACAATTTGAGGACATCAAATTTTTTCGAATCCGTGCACCCCGCGGCCCCTGAAATAGTATTTATTATGTTGTATCGTCGTTTAAAAACCGCTCGAAACGAGGCCCATATTGTTATTTACGGTTAATTTATTTTGACCAACCTCAATTTTAGTTTTTGGCGGTTTGTAGGGTGACCTATTGAGTTTTAAAAAATAAACCTCTAGCTCATAAGTAAAAATATATGCTTTAAAAGCGCGATATTAATTTTTTTGTGATCTTTACGAATTTTATCAGAAATGTGCATAATTAGGGTGTAACAAATGAAGTAAAAAAAACCAAAAACTAAAATTGTCGTCGGAGTCAAAAATCAGGAATATCGAAATGTAGCCCTTGATTAACCATGAATAACGATATGCGCCTCGTTTCGATCGGATATCAAATGATAAATAATAAATACTATTTTGGGGGGTCGTAGAGTGCACGGATACGAAAAAAATTTGATGACCTAAAATTGTCTTCAGATAAACTACAAAACTGGGGGGAGAAAACATAAGCGGTTTTCACCCTTTGAGTTAACTTTACAACCCTGTTTAATTTACTACCATTTTACACTACAAAGCATGAGCGTCTTTTTCGGGTGTATTGTAAACTAATGGATCAGCTGATTTTTGTTTTCGGTTTTGTCAGTTTAAATGCTTCAATACGTAAAAACTTTAGGTTTTTATCCATATTCTTCCAAATTCTTTTAATAGTTATCACAAAATTTAAAATTAAAAATCAAACCAAATATTTTTGCCAGCAAATGTTTTCGATGATCAGCTGTTTAATTCTGGTAAATTTATCACACATGTTTACTACAGCTTCTTGTGTGATTTTTTAACCACGGCGTAGTAAATTGTAGTCTAGTACATTTTGTTGTTGCAGTGTTGTAAATGATAGTACATTAACTACATTAACAAGGTCTACAAGGGTACTTTTCTACCAAGGGTGAATACCGCTATAAACTTTTTTTCGCACCTATCTAGTATAATCTTTGCACACCTGAGAATTAAAAGTGTTTTGTATTTATCTTACAAAAATATGATAATGGCAACATATTGTGTTCACACGATTGTCGAATGTCTGGCAATATTGTTGTTTTATGTAATGGCAATGCATTTTCTACAAACCTTGCCCATACAATTTAAGTTCACACGGTTGTTCGACATATTTTAGGCAATATTCATAATTTGGTCACAAATTTTCAAGACCAAACTTTTTGGAACAACTTTGTTGAAGAAAGTTTATCGGTACCACCAACCAAATTTAAGTTAGTGGCTGTTAAAACTGAGTCGAAAATTCACAAAAAAAAATAGAGTGTTAGTGAAAACAAAAAAAAATTGTATGAAACCGTCATTGTAACTCAAAAAACTTATCGTGCCCGAAATAGGGTAAACCCGTCGAGTCCGGTGTTGTCCTTTTTTTCGACTACCACAGTTATTAGAAAATTTTCGGTTTCGAATTTGACCACTCTAATTTAACTGTATTATAATAATGTAGTTTATTTATCATAAGTCAGACATCTCTTTTACATGTTTCAAAACGCATTCATAAACAAAAGGAATGTGATAAATTTTGCAGATTGTTTTTATAACATTGTTGTAAACAAACGTTAAATGACATTTTCTAGTGTCATGATACTACATATAATTTGAATACCTACTTAGTATTTAATTGCAGGTGATGTGATCTATACTTATATATAAAACAAATAAAACCTGATTAGCACGAACACAGTTTATATTTGTAATTACACCAATGCGGATTGTAGTAATATTATTATTGAAAGTGTTGACGGTGATTGTGGTAAGTAATAACGCATTGATTATAGAAAGTCAAAGGATATTGCAAATGGATAACAATTGGATTGATTACTATGGAATGGATTAACTAAAAATGGTGACATTGTGATTGGCAGAAATGATAAAATATGCACTTGTGTGATGAAAAAAAAAAACGAAAATGATTTTATAACTATTTAAAACAATGACTTTATTTAGTGACAGATTAGTCTTTAACACAAATACAGTAAATATATATATTTATATTTTACTCATCTCTATTATAACATAGAGAGATCTGCATGTGCATTAAGTCTTCGAATCGGCTTGAGATGTAAGTTATTTTGCTGTATACATGAGTATCAAAAAAGAGTGACAGGTGCAAAGTAAAAAAAATTAAATAAAATTTAAACTTAGAAAAATGTTTAAAAAGAAATTATAGCTATCGCCAACTTACAAGCAAAAAAAATATATAATTTCAATTATTTTCAGGCTGTTCAGGGTCTATTTTTATATGATATGGAATATGTAGATGAAAACATTTTCCGAAAATGTGACGATTATCCGGATAATTTTATTGATAAAGTATTCGATATGAGTGGTTTGAGCATGCGACAATCTGAAGATGGAGATTTAATTGTGAAAGGAACACTCACAGTAGTACAAAATATACCCGATGGAACCTCGGTAAGTACACTAATTTGGTTGTTGTTGTTGTTGTTGTTGTAACAGCTGGTGGTAGCTGGGGTTATAATTCTTTATACCGATTTTCAACTTATCGGCACTCGATTGGGCATATAATCCGATTATAATACATCACAAGGTTTGTGTCAAGGATTGTTAAGTGTTGTTCACAGAATAATATTAATCAGAATCCCCATCCACAGAATAATATTATAAACAGAAGCCCTTTTTTGGTAGACAAAAATTGCCTGCAGGGGGACTCGTGTATGCTAATGGTACTGACAGACAGCGCCTCTACAAATAATTTTTCTCATTTTTAGAACAAAGAGAGAGATGGGGATTCTGATTAATATTATTCTGTGAGTGTTGTTGTTGTGAGTTTTAACCGCCAAATTTCACCACAGATAGCGCCAGCTAGCTTGTTGATTTATATACGATGTTGATAAATCATTTTTCTTCTTCCTTGATCCTTGAGCAATCTGAAATTTTGTAGTGGAAGCATCTAGGATTTTGTTGGTTGGAGAACTCAAAAGTATTTAAAAAGTAATTTTTCATCGATGTTGATTAGGCCAGTGCCCCGGCCGGGAATCGAACCCGAAGGTCACCACTAATTTGGTCATTGAGTGTTCTGCGGCGATATCTCAAAATCAAAAAAAAAAATAATAAGTTGATAACATTTTTTTTATAAGTTTTTCCACTTATTTTTTTAAACCTCAAAAACTTTTTTGCTTGCGAATTAAAGTAAAAACTTCGTTTCGATATCTTAAATTTTACGAAGCTAACTGAATGTATTATTTTTTGTATTTTTTCTCTCAGGCTTCCGTGGAATCATTTAAGAAAGAAAGGGGCACGTGGCAACCAACTATATATACCTCAAAGCGACAGGACATATGTAAATCATCCTTCGATAGCTCAGAAGTTTGGCATCCGTATTGGGAAAACTCGCCACAGGAGCAGTTAACATGCCCCTTTTCTAAAGGTGTAAGTTAAGTTAATATTTATAGATTTGAATGTTTTTTTTTAAACTAAAGTTTTTTTTTCTTTATTTTGTTGTTTTTTTCTTAAACTTTCATGATTTTAAAAACAGCAACGTATTGAAATTGATATTTCCGCTGGTTCATCTCTGGATCTTCCTATGCGTAATGCTGAAGGAGAATATCTTGCTCGTCTTGAGTTTGGAGACAAGTCTACAGATACTTTTGTCTGTGCAAATGTATTAGTCAATGTGCATAAAGCCTGAGATGCTATTTATTATACATATGGCATGCGATTAAAAATCATGTTTTTATTAAAAATAATAAATAAAACAAACAACCAATGCATTTCTTCCTTAATGTATAAGGCTCGTATCTGTACTGTTTTTCGACATCAAAAACTGCGTACTGCTTTTCTCCCTCAAAGTACTGTTTTTCGAAACATAATAGAAATATAAACGGCGAACAGCGAATTCATGCAATAATATTGTTTAATTCAAAAATAAGTTCGAAGAAACACTAAAAATACGTCAAGAGGATGATTTTTTATCCCCAGCTGTAGTAGCAGAAGATGGCTGCTTTACGCACTGATTTTTTCGGTAATTTTGCCGGCTTTGATTTAAATGCTTTTATACTAATGGAATGAAGTCGAAGCCGTTATGAACAAGTTAAGGAAATACAATTTGTACAATGCCAATGAAAATGCTGTATATTCCACACCCAATTTAGATATATCAAAAACGAGCGACAAAATTATGCAATAGAGAGAAGGCAATGTTTCGAATGTGGATCGTTGATCAGTGAACAAAACTTGGACGTCAGCCTTAACCCGATTAGATGTGCAAACATTGAAGGCGATCATCCCTGGAATCCCGGAAATTAGAATTTTCCCGGTATTACCGGGAATCCCGGGATTAACGCGAAATAAAAAATTGATTTTTTCTTCGGTTTGTGAAGCAAAAATGCTCAGAATGGCTTAAAATTTTGCGCAGATCATAAACAGAGACTTTGTTGTATTCTCCAAAAAAAAAATATGCCATCTGATGGTACGCTGTTCAAACGCCGGTCCGGGAAATAACAAATTTCTTTTATTATCTTACATTTGTATGAAATTATTAAATTTTCCGGTCTATCCCGGACCGGCGTTTCTAAACTACTTACTGAAATGGATCGTGATTTAGCAGTATTTAAAAACGACATTAGTACAACATTTTCACAAATTTTTGTGACGTTTGCTTAACAACTGCGGAAACGCTGGTCCGGGATAAACCAAAAACAGTAACTTTTTCACATATGTATATATATGGAGCTTCGATTTGTTAAGCAAAGATGCACAGAATGGCTTGAAATTTGGCAGATATCATAAACAGAGACTTCGTTATATTTTACCAAAAAATTGTGCAATTCGATGAAACACTGTTCAAACGCCGGTCCGGAAACGAAGAAATTTCTATTATTTTCATACATTTGTATGGAATTTTTCAGATTTTCCGTCTATCCCGAACCGGCGTTTCTAAAATAATTTTTCAAATGGATCGCGAGTTGGCAATATATTTTTTGGGAGAATATAACCAAGTCTCCGTTTACGATTTCTGCAAAATTTCAAGCCATTCTGTGCATCTTTGCTTAACAAATCGAAGCTCCATATATATACATATGTGAAAAAGTTACTGTTTTTGGTTTATCCCGGACCAGCGTTTCCGCAGTTGTTAAGCAAACGTCACAAAAATTTGTGAAGAAAAATCAATTTTTTCATTTTCCGGGAATGCCGTTTCCTGGGAAATTGGGAGCACTATTAAAATATATATGCTATGTAAATATGTACTGCGAAAAGTACTGTTTTTCCAAATCGATGTACTGCTTTTTTAAAAAATTTCAGTGAAATGTACTGTTTTTGTCCAAAAAAAATATACGAGCGTTATTAATGTATGTTCTTTGGTGTGGCAACTCAACCTAGATAATGGCGATAACAACAGTAATGTAATCGGGGTATAAGTTTATAATTTGAAGTGTTTTGGAAACCGTTTCCCTGATTTCAGCAATAATGTTAACTTTCCATAACACACAACAGGTCAATTCGCCTAATGCCAACTGAACACAGCACCTATGGAATGTCAGCTGTTTGCATCCTTAGAACATCTGTTAGCTCTCAGAATTCTGTAGTTTGTTTTGATCTTTGATTTCACAAACGCAAAAGTGCATTCCGGCATATTTCTAAAAATTTGCAGTGTATTTTAGACACTCTATCTTCGAACAACAAAAATGAGTGAAATAAAGGTAAGTGCATCAGTTAACGGGTAACAAGAATGAAATAAAATATCAGACTTTCAGGTGGAATTTGCTGTACAAACAAACGATGCGCACTGGGAGACGAATGTTCGAGAAGCCCTAAAGGGTACAGGCCAATTGGAAATTGACAAGGCACAAGGTCGAGTAATTGTTCACACCAAAGAGCCCTGGTTTAAGTTGCAGGAAAAAATTGAAGAATCCGGTCACAAAGCTGTTTTGGCAGGATTTGGCGGTCAATCGGCTGTTTCGATTATTAACACTACTGGAAGCGACGTAGATCGTTGTCCCATCCAAGGTGTTGTGCGATTTACAGCTATACAAAATGATAAACCTGGACTCATAGTGGACGGTGTGGTAGATGGTTTGACACCGGGTTTACATGGCATACATGTGCACGAAAGTGGCGATGTCTCCCAGGGTTGTGCCTCTGTGGGGGAACATTATAATCCTCGTGGTTCTCCTCATGGTTCACGTGATGACGATGCTGAGCACAGACATGCTGGTGATTTGGGAAATATCAGAGCTGATGACAATGGCAGAGCAACATTCCGCTTTATGGATCCGTTGCTAGAAGTATGGGACGTTATAGGACGTTCCGTGGTCATAACGCAGGATCCAGATGATTTGGGTAGAGGAGGCAATACACAAAGTCACATAGATGGCAATGCAGGAGAAAGGTAGGAGCTAATTGTTATATATATATCGCTCAATTGGTGCAAGACCAGCATAACTCAAAAAAACAGGTTTATTAAGTTAATGATATAGAATTGTTCGTTATATTATACTTTCTGCTGTGTAAAAATTGCATATTAATGACTTTTATACACTCCGCTTAAGAGCTATTGGATTTCCTCTATTCTTTGTAAAGTGACAGTCAATTAAAAGCTTTAAATGGATATATCACGGAACAGATTCTTTTGTGGTATGATGGTCTTGCACCAAATAATCGATATAGAATTCTTACTCATTAATGACAGAGCCCCTTGTGACATATGTACATGTTTTTTTCATATTTATTGTAGAATCGCTTGCGGTATTATAGCACGTTCGGCGGGCATTTTGCAGAACTTCAAAAAGATATGCGCCTGTGATGGTGTCACACTATGGGATGAACGCTTTAAGCCCATAGCCGGCGGTACAAGAGCTCAAAAGCTTTAAACTTAAGATTCATATGATTGTAATATAGTTTTAAACTGGATGGATAATATTTCTCGTGTATAATATATATAATAAGTAAAAAAATAATCTAAGTGCTATCTTCTATTATGATACTTTCATTAATGTTCTCCTCTCCCGTACAACCTTTTTTAATTTGTTGTAAGCGTTGTTTGCATTTACTTTTGTACGATTGAACAAATTTACCACATAAGACAGGAGGTGATATAGATATAGCTGCATGTATCTATAAGTTAAGTGTTGGGTTTTCTAAATGTTGTTATCATTACTTCATCGTTTTAGTTCTTACCTCTAAATAATCAATTTCCATTTCATAAACTATGCATTGATCCAGTAAATTAAGCACATTTTGAAATTCTTCCGCTTTAAGGTAAAATTTCATTTCACCTATGTTGTTCTTATACCAATCAGCATATAAATCTAAATTCTTGGCTACATCCATGGTGACGGCGTTAGCAGCTCGAGCAGTGAGTAGTATATGCATCATCGAGCGTTTACAGGGAACGGCGGCGCATTGTTTAATACGTAGTTTTAGAAACTCTGGAAGGTTTTATTATAAAGTATATGCTGTTTTATATCCAAAAATAAATCTACATACTTCTTACAAAAGGTCCTGCCTTTTCGTTGTTTCCACTGCATATAGTCTGCAGTAAAATCAAATAAAATTTCCATTCTCTAAAATTTTCAACTGATGACTGTTTCAAAATGAAATTTAACGAATCTTCGATGTGGAACGAAAGAAGCTGGAAATAAGCAAGGGAAATATTGCGAAGGCTGTTAAAAAAAGGGATTTATATAAATAAACAAAAAATTAAAATAAACTGTAGAAGTCGTAAAACAAAACAAAGTTAATACACATAGTTGGAAGAGAGTGAAGATTTAAGTGACATTTATTTTTTATTTTATTATTATTTATTTGAAATAATTTAAAAAAAAACCGAGCCCTTAGGGCCATACATGGTTTCAAAAGTACTACAAAAATAAAATGAATATAATTATAAATCTTATATAAAAAATAATGACAAAATTTTTTTCTTTTTCTCTTAACTATAAATGCACATGGTACTCTCAAATTAAACTATTACTCTGAGGACTACTCCAACAATCATATTAATAATGCATTTACACAACATAAAATTACATAAATTAAAGAATTTAAAAAAAAAACTTATACAATTTGAAAATTAATAATAATAAAATGAATTAAAAATGACCATCGAAGTAAGTAAAATTATGTGAACGTGTGAACATAAATAAAAACTAATGATGCCATAGTTAATTTTATCTTTCAATATATGTATTTTTATACAAAATGAGCCTTACAAATAACTATTTATGAAATGTCTCTTAACGGGCAAACTTTCCTATTAAATTATATTAACAAATAAATTAAACAAAAAAAATTTGTCTCAAGACTTTTTAATACGTGTCTTTTGAGAAAACTCGTTGTTATTTTGGTTTTATAAACTCAACGCTTTTTAAAATATTGCACTTAAAGAAATGTTTACTTGGTATATAGTAATTACATCTAAATACCTTCTCATATAGATCCTTAGGAAACCTTAAGTCATCTACTCCTTCATTAATCCATGTGGAAAAAAGGCGAAAAGCATCATTAACGCTGCATTGCTGTATTTTGAGGACTTGGGTTAGATGCTTATGAACTATTTTCAGGAGGATTACATCTAGAAGTAAATTTAGATAAAAACAAATAATTTTGCATAAGCAGCAGTCATCACACATACCTGGCAATTGTTCTTGCATATGTTTCAAATAGAGCAGACTATTAAGTTCCGGTTTGGCGATTAAGTCTTTCAATAAGTTCTCTAAACTTTCCTCTAGAACATCATTCAAACGTATCGAATATCCAGATTCTTAAAAGTATTGTATAACAATAATAAGTAAATTAAAATTGAAGGAAGGAAGAAAAATTTGTATATGGGTATTTCCAGCGGAAGGACGGACGATTTCATAGTAAAAAATTGCTACATTTTTAACTTTTTGGTTTTGTAATCATATCATGAGTTTGTTGAACTTTAACAAAACAAACTAAATATATGGTTGGAAAGTCCCTTCTTACTAAATCCGGTAAGAAACTTAAAATCGGTTCATATTTATCCGCGCTACAGGCTTATAAGTGCGTAAAAAATTTCGAAAAACCAATTTTTTACTCGTAACTCAAGATTTTAGGGGTTTTGGAAGATTTGAAAAACAGATTCTTGTTTTTTCGCTAAATTTCACAAATTTTCGTAGACACTTCAAGAGGCTGAGGAAAATTGTGTGTGTCCGTAACGCAATACAACATATTAATTGAAGTTTAATTAAAAGAACATTAAAGTGCTGTCCAAAATATAAATTTTTTAATATTAACATAATTTTCAAAATATTTCAACTTTTCGAGAAAACTACAAAATAAGAAAAAAAAAGTGCGTCCGCAACACCAGGAAATACCCATATACATTTATTTTACGTAGAAAGAATAGAGATGAATACATGAAAGTTGAAATATTGTACATAAAAAAAATATTATTGAATACAATATTAGTGATTTAAAGATAAAAATATTAAACAATACGTTTTTAAAGAAAATTTGTGTGGGATAGGATTTATCCACAATTCAAGGGTATGGTTATAAGACAGTTACATATCGGTACTTGAATTCTAAACTCATCGGTGTAAAAATTGTTCTATTAACAGAAAACGCGTTTCAAGTTGTATAGATTTCAGTATCATGTTAAGTTTACATTTCCTTATTACTCCATCAACTCAAAATTTTAATAGTATGTAAAATGAACTGTATTCAAACATTATATTAATTTGAAAACATGCTAAGTCGACTTAGCACACCTTATAATTAAGGTATCGATATAATAACAAATGATGTGATGTATTGTAAAAAATATAGCAGCAATAATCTTGTTATGATATGACATCTTTACACTAAATTATATCATGACGTGTCACATGAGAAATATTCTTTTTATATTAAAATCATATTACAAACTTTACTTTACTTACCAAACGTTGAATTAACATAAAGATTTGTAATCAATTCAAATTCAGCCTCCAAAAAATCATTTAAAATCAACTGAACATCTTCAGAACCTTCGCAGCTATAGCAATTATATGAAACTAAAATAAAGTACCTGATGATTTATAATTTTAATTTTCCAAAGTTTACCTTAAAATGTATTCGGTGGCAGTTAGCACGCGAAGTTCATGTAATATCTTTAAAACACTCAAACTTCCAATGTTCCAGGGTAATTTACAAAAATACTTCGCTATAAGACTCTAGCAAATAAAGTATATTAATACTTATTAGACAAAATGTAAACAATTTATTTATGTGACAGAACCTTTTCATATGCATTCAGTGTTTTAAGCAGCTCTGCAATTTCAAAGCGGCATCTTGAAGTGTTATCCTCAGATTTTTCTTTTAGTTGCTGAAAATAAAGGCCGTCCAAATAGTATTGCATAAATTTACTATAGCGAATTGAATATCCATCAACGATGTAATTAATCGCTAAAAGAAAATCCTTAAGAATAACTTCACAAAGTTGAATGTACAATATGGTCGAGTGCACCGTCATCCTCACTTATTTTCATAACATTTTTCAACCGAACCGAAAATCGTCCAAGCAACAGAGGTAGAAAATTCGAAATAGTTCTTACTCTTACTGTATTAAGTTATTGTCTACATCTTTTTTCTTAGAATTTATACATGTTTTGCTAAAATGGAACTGATTTGTATGTTCTAACTCGTCTTTGACAGTTTGGCGACTGTCGAGTGTATAATCGTGGATTCCGGTTCGCTATACGGTCAACTTCATTTTTAGAGCGGTATGTAGTTACAGGTCTTGCCCCCCTGACTCTCCTTAAAAGAATCACAGTTTAAATCGGAAGGAAATTTACGTAAAAATTATTCGTTATGCAGTATTTATCCAAGGGCGACCACATCGATCCAATTACTGGCTTCGCTGCTGCTTTGAGTACTGAAGCTATCATAAGAAAAAAACCAGTACCAGTTCTCTCATGTATAATTCACTGCATGTAAAACGAATAGGTTCTTTAATCAGTCCCACCTAACTTTCGATGTATTTATGTTTATGTTGCATGTTGTTAAAGTGGCTCCTTACTTCCCACAAGTCTACTAAAAACTGCTTTAGACTCTTCATAAAGATATAACTTAGTCATTTTGTTGCGGACATTATGTCTCTTTCCTAGTTCGTGCATTTACTTACATTGCATATTAACTTCAAACTTGAACTTAGTTCGATGTACATTTTGTATATTATTTCTCAATTATCACTTAAATTGTATTACGTTTGGCCGCCTTAGATTGTATATTGTTTACAAACAAACCGGCTTATAACCCAACAGTTGATTTTGTTTACGTGAAAGGGGTTGCCAAATTTGACAAAATTCCTTCAGCAGAGTCTGCTTCAATGTCAGAGCCGGATCGGATGAAGAAGCAAAGAACATAGAATATACAAGAAGTTAAATTATGCTGTCGCGAAATTTAGAGTACTTATGCCCTTAAATAACAACTTTGTAAATCAATACCGAACTGATAGCTCGGTATAAAGAAGGATGGAAATAAAAAGAATTTCCAACATTTTCCGACTAGACAGCCACAAAGATAAATTTATCATTTCATAAGCATTCTAATTTCATAGATTATTTTCTTAATTTTTGCATATTCACAACTACCATCTTACTATCTTCTTCTTCCAACCTAGCGCCATGTTATTAAATAATAAAAACAAAGAATAGACTTCTTCTGTATCTATGTTCTTTGGTAGTGGTTAGAAACAGAATTTAAACGTAACGGTTTACAAAACAAAATGAAGGTAATATTGAACTTTAACAAACGAGGTCTAAAAACGAAACCAAAACTGCATCGCCTCCCAAATATCCCCTAAAATGCGAAAATTATTACCGGCTTCTATTTAAAACCCTTATGCATAAGTTCCAGAGTTCAGTACCAGAACACCGCAACAACTAGTACATGGCATATAAACATGGGAAACATTTCAGGATCCAGAAAAGGCATAACAAATCAAAGTCCAAAAAAATAACCAGTAAGCCTAGTTATATTTGGAAATGCCCAAGAGTGGGTACTCATAAGAAAGGTAATCGTCTCACGAATTCAGCGGTGCCAGTATATTTTGGTGCAACGCCTAGTTAAGGTCACTTTAAGATATAATATGAGTGCAAAAGAGCAGAAGAGCGGGAGCCCAAAACAAAATGACAGGTCCCGCCATATACCAATTTTGGCGCCGGGGCCCTGAGGTGGCCAAAAAAGCAACCCCTTGGCTACTATGATGACCCCCTATGTGCAGATACTCAAATGAAAGAGTTTCTTATGTTTTTGTATAATAAACGTTCTTTTTGGTACAACAAATTGTATTTTTATGGTGCACTGATAGACAATTTGCACCGAGTACAAACTATATATCAAATTGTATCTCTCTAGTTTTGCCATGCCCCCTATGCCCAATGATTGGAAATAAAAATGTCTTCAAATTTGAATTCGAAGTGCCGAGTACTATATGAGTACCAATTTGTAATTCTCTAGGGCTAAAATACAGTTTTGCAACGCCCCCTCCGCCCACTGATTCAATTTTTTTGTACCAAAATGCACTTTTATTGACCCAAAAATTCTTTTATTGTCCCAAAAATACAATAAAAGTACTTTTTGGTACAAAAAAGTACATTTGTACAAAAAAAAGTACTTTGTACCGAAAAGTACATTAAAGGAATGTTTGGTACAAAAAAGTACTATGGTACAAAAAACAAGTTCTTTGTGCATCAGAAAAGTGTTTTGGGCCAACAAAAGTACTTTTTGGTTAAAAAAAGTACAATAAATGTTTATTTTGGTATTTTCTTGCATTTGGATTTTATTTATTAACTTGGCTCGCGAGCTTCTCTTTCCCCAAAAATTGGCTCTTACCTCTTTATTTTAGCCCTTGGCTCGCGAGCCGAGAGCTCATTTGAAATTTTGTGGCTCATGGCTCGCGAGCCCAGATCCTAAATTGAAAGTTGGGTCGCAAGCCGAGAGCTCGTTTGAAGTTTGTAGCTCTTGGCTTGCGCGCCAAAAACTGAAAAGAGCAAGTCAATAAAATGCAGACTTTTATACCCTCATAGGAGCGTACATATCATTTGATACGACCCAAAAGCTTAACAGTGTAAAGTGTAAGTTGAAAAGTTTAAGGAGTCAATTTAGACCCTAGTTTTTTTTGAACCAAATTCGATTAATAAATTTTTAAGGCGTTTGATCCAAGTCCGTCTGTCTGCCTGTCCGGTTGGTATACACGATAACTTTTTCGAAACGTAACCAATTGTTTTGAAACTTTGCATGGGTTAATATTTTCCCAAAACTACTTACGGGATTGCATATGGCCAAGCCCCTTCTGGCACCTCCCATAAATAAGCATTAAAATTAATGCTTCCAAATGTCAGGCTATCTGTATCGGAAACGCTTCTAAGAAGTGGTTCGTGGTTCCGCAGAGTAAACAGTTAAATCTAAATATTGATGGGGTAGAGGTTTCATTTGGAGATAATATGAAGTATTTGGGAGTTAATTTCAATAAACTTATGAAGTTTAACAAACATGCAAGGCTGGTTGTAGGGAAGTCATTCAGAATACAGGGCTCAATGTCGAAACTGCTTGCTAATAAAAATCTCCCAACGGGAACAAAACTTTTGTTGTACAAAATATGCATAAGGCCAGTATTTCTGTATGGTTTCCCTATATGGTTTAATGTATCTCCAGTGGTTATCGGGGAAATGGAAATTTTGGAAAGGAAAATATTGCGTATTGGGAAATATTATGAATCAAGGTTTAAACGATATTCTAATAGAGTTATATATGGCGTGTCTAAGGTTACCCCCGTTGGGTTGTATGTTTGCGAGGTAATTTCCAGATTTGCCGATAGAGTAATTGTTCACGATAACAAATTTATATCCGATATATATGAAAGTCAGAAAAATTTCGGTTGGTCAGCTGTTAATTACACAGTGCAACACACTTTTTCGGGGGTGAACCAAACCAATACCAATCTATAGCATTTGACCTCAGTAACAAAACCCTAAACTCCATTTTGCTCCACTACGTCACAATTTTTTTTTACAGTGGTTTAAAGTTTGATTTTTTTGGTCAAAAGTATGAGAAATCATCTGCAAAAATACGTTTGGGGTATTTCATGTCTTCGGAGACCTATATTAAAACAATCAAGGGAATATTTTATCGGAACATTTTAACCCTCTAGCTCACACCCGTATGGGACATTTTTGGCCCAATTTTGAAAAACTGTTTAAAAGTCAACTTTGAACGGAGGTCAACGCTTAGAATCTTCGATTGAAATATTCTCGGGAAAATTTCACTTAGAGTCACCGAAGACAAATAGCCTCTATGAGTCAAAGGTTCTAATATAAAATCAAATGAAATGTTAATGAAACGTTAAAAAATCTATTTTTTTTAATTAATCGCTAAAAGAAAATCCTTAAGAATAACTTCACAAAGTTGAATGTACAATATGGTCGAGTGCACCGTCATCCTCACTTATTTTCATAACATTTTTCAACCGAACCGAAAATCGTCCAAGCAACAGAGGTAGAAAATTCGAAATAGTTCTTACTCTTACTGTATTAAGTTATTGTCTACATCTTTTTTCTTAGAATTTATACATGTTTTGCTAAAATGGAACTGATTTGTATGTTCTAACTCGTCTTTGACAGTTTGGCGACTGTCGAGTGTATAATCGTGGATTCCGGTTCGCTATACGGTCAACTTCATTTTTAGAGCGGTATGTAGTTACAGGTCTTGCCCCCCTGACTCTCCTTAAAAGAATCACAGTTTAAATCGGAAGGAAATTTACATAAAAATTATTCGTTATGCAGTATTTATCCAAGGGCGACCACATCGATCCAATTACTGGCTTCGCTGCTGCTTTGAGTACTGAAGCTATCATAAGAAAAAAACCAGTACCAGTTCTCTCATGTATAATTCACTGCATGTAAAACGAATAGGTTCTTTAATCAGTCCCACCTAACTTTCGATGTATTTATGTTTATGTTGCATGTTGTTAAAGTGGCTCCTTACTTCCCACAAGTCTACTAAAAACTGCTTTAGACTCTTCATAAAGATATAACTTAGTCATTTTGTTGCGGACATTATGTCTCTTTCCTAGTTCGTGCATTTACTTACATTGCATATTAACTTCAAACTTGAACTTAGTTCGATGTACATTTTGTATATTATTTCTCAATTATCACTTAAATTGTATTACGTTTGGCCGCCTTAGATTGTATATTGTTTACAAACAAACCGGCTTATAACCCAACAGTTGATTTTGTTTACGTGAAAGGGGTTGCCAAATTTGACAAAATTCCTTCAGCAGAGTCTGCTTCAATGTCAGAGCCGGATCGGATGAAGAAGCAAAGAACATAGAATATACAAGAAGTTAAATTATGCTGTCGCGAAATTTAGAGTACTTATGCCCTTAAATAACAACTTTGTAAATCAATACCGAACTGATAGCTCGGTATAAAGAAGGATGGAAATAAAAAGAATTTCCAACATTTTCCGACTAGACAGCCACAAAGATAAATTTATCATTTCATAAGCATTCTAATTTCATAGATTATTTTCTTAATTTTTGCATATTCACAACTACCATCTTACGATCTTCTTCTTCCAACCTAGCGCCATGTTATTAAATAATAAAAACAAAGAATAGACTTCTTCTGTATCTATGTTCTTTGGTAGTGGTTAGAAACAGAATTTAAACGTAACGGTTTACAAAACAAAATGAAGGTAATATTGAACTTTAACAAACGAGGTCTAAAAACGAAACCAAAACTGCATCGCCTCCCAAATATCCCCTAAAATGCGAAAATTATTACCGGCTTCTATTTAAAACCCTTATGCATAAGTTCCAGAGTTCAGTACCAGAACACCGCAACAACTAGTACATGGCATATAAACATGGGAAACATTTCAGGATCCAGAAAAGGCATAACAAATCAAAGTCCAAAAAAATAACCAGTAAGCCTAGTTATATTTGGAAATGCCCAAGAGTGGGTACTCATAAGAAAGGTAATCGTCTCACGAATTCAGCGGTGCCAGTATATTTTGGTGCAACGCCTAGTTAAGGTCACTTTAAGATATAATATGAGTGCAAAAGAGCAGAAGAGCGGGAGCCCAAAACAAAATGACAGGTCCCGCCATATACCAATTTTGGCGCCGGGGCCCTGAGGTGGCCAAAAAAGCAACCCCTTGGCTACTATGATGACCCGCTATGTGCAGATACTCAAATGAAAGAGTTTCTTATGTTTTTGTATAATAAACGTTCTTTTTGGTACAACAAATTGTATTTTTATGGTGCACTGATAGACAATTTGCACCGAGTACAAACTATATATCAAATTGTATCTCTCTAGTTTTGCCATGCCCCCTATGCCCAATGATTGGAAATAAAAATGTCTTCAAATTTGAATTCGAAGTGCCGAGTACTATATGAGTACCAATTTGTAATTCTCTAGGGCTAAAATACAGTTTTGCAACGCCCCCTCCGCCCACTGATTCAATTTTTTTGTACCAAAATGCACTTTTATTGACCCAAAAATTCTTTTATTGTCCCAAAAATACAATAAAAGTACTTTTTGGTACAAAAAAGTACATTTGTACAAAAAAAAGTACTTTGTACCGAAAAGTACATTAAAGGAATGTTTGGTACAAAAAAGTACTATGGTACAAAAAACAAGTTCTTTGTGCATCAGAAAAGTGTTTTGGGCCAACAAAAGTACTTTTTGGTTAAAAAAAGTACAATAAATGTTTATTTTGGTATTTTCTTGCATTTGGATTTTATTTATTAACTTGGCTCGCGAGCTTCTCTTTCCCCAAAAATTGGCTCTTACCTCTTTATTTTAGCCCTTGGCTCGCGAGCCGAGAGCTCATTTGAAATTTTGTGGCTCATGGCTCGCGAGCCCAGATCCTAAATTGAAAGTTGGGTCGCAAGCCGAGAGCTCGTTTGAAGTTTGTAGCTCTTGGCTTGCGCGCCAAAAACTGAAAAGAGCAAGTCAATAAAATGCAGACTTTTATACCCTCATAGGAGCGTACATATCATTTGATACGACCCAAAAGCTTAACAGTGTAAAGTGTAAGTTGAAAAGTTTAAGGAGTCAATTTAGACCCTAGTTTTTTTTGAACCAAATTCGATTAATAAATTTTTAAGGCGTTTGATCCAAGTCCGTCTGTCTGCCTGTCCGGTTGGTATACACGATAACTTTTTCGAAACGTAACCAATTGTTTTGAAACTTTGCATGGGTTAATATTTTCCCAAAACTACTTACGGGATTGCATATGGCCAAGCCCCTTCTGGCACCTCCCATAAATAAGCATTAAAATTAATGCTTCCAAATGTCAGGCTATCTGTATCGGAAACGCTTCTAAGAAGTGGTTCGTGGTTCCGCAGAGTAAACAGTTAAATCTAAATATTGATGGGGTAGAGGTTTCATTTGGAGATAATATGAAGTATTTGGGAGTTAATTTCAATAAACTTATGAAGTTTAACAAACATGCAAGGCTGGTTGTAGGGAAGTCATTCAGAATACAGGGCTCAATGTCGAAACTGCTTGCTAATAAAAATCTCCCAACGGGAACAAAACTTTTGTTGTACAAAATATGCATAAGGCCAGTATTTCTGTATGGTTTCCCTATATGGTTTAATGTATCTCCAGTGGTTATCGGGGAAATGGAAATTTTGGAAAGGAAAATATTGCGTATTGGGAAATATTATGAATCAAGGTTTAAACGATATTCTAATAGAGTTATATATGGCGTGTCTAAGGTTACCCCCGTTGGGTTGTATGTTTGCGAGGTAATTTCCAGATTTGCCGATAGAGTAATTGTTCACGATAACAAATTTATATCCGATATATATGAAAGTCAGAAAAATTTCGGTTGGTCAGCTGTTAATTACACAGTGCAACACACTTTTTCGGGGGTGAACCAAACCAATACCAATCTATAGCATTTGACCTCAGTAACAAAACCCTAAACTCCATTTTGCTCCACTACGTCACAATTTTTTTTTACAGTGGTTTAAAGTTTGATTTTTTTGGTCAAAAGTATGAAAAATCATCTGCAAAAATACGTTTGGGGTATTTCATGTCTTCGGAGACCTATATTAAAACAATCAAGGGAATATTTTATCGGAACATTTTAACCCTCTAGCTCACACCCGTATGGGACATTTTTGGCCCAATTTTGAAAAACTGTTTAAAAGTCAACTTTGAACGGAGGTCAACGCTTAGAATCTTCGATTGAAATATTCTCGGGAAAATTTCACTTAGAGTCACCGAAGACAAATAGCCTCTATGAGTCAAAGGTTCTAATATAAAATCAAATGAAATGTTAATGAAACGTTAAAAAATCTATTTTTGAGCAAACAGTTCAACACACTTTTTCGGGAGTGAACCAAACCAATATCAAACAATAGCATTTAACATCAGTAACAAAACCCTAAACTCCAGTTTGCTCCACTACGTCACAATTTTTGTTGACAGTGGTTTGAAATTTGATTTTTTTGGTCAAAAGTTAAATAAAAGAAAATAAAAAAATCATGTGTAAAAATAGATTTGGGTTAGTTAGTGTCTTCAGAGACCTACATTAAAATTTTCCGGGGAATATTTTCTCGCAACATTTTACCCTTCTATCCGCCACCCATGCTTAACATTTTAAGAAGTTTGACTTTTAAGCTGTTTTTTTAAAATGCATCCTAAGATGTCCCATACGGGTGTGAGCTAGAGGTTTAAAATGTTCTGATGAAATATTTCCCTGAAAATTTTAATGCATGTCTCCGAAGACATAAACTATCCCAAATGCATTTTTACACATGATTATTCAAATTCTTTGATTCGACTTTTTACCAAAAAAATCTAACTTCAAACCACTATAAAAAAATTTGTGACGTAGTCGGGGAAAATTGAGTTTAGGGTTTTGTTACTGAGGCCAAATGCTACCGTTTGATATTAGTTTGGTTCACTCCCGAAAAAGCTTGTTGCACTCTTTGCTCAAAAGTAGCCTTTTTAACATTTAATATTGATTTTATTTTATAACTTTTAACTCGTTGAGGTTATTTGCCTTCGGTTACTTTTAGTGAAATTTTCCGGAAAATATTTCTATCGAAGATTCTAAGCCTTGACCTCCGTCCAAAGTTGACATCTAAACAGTTTTTCAAATTTGGGCCAAAAATGTTCCATACGGGTGGTAGCTAGAGGGTTAAAATGTTCCGAGAAAATATTTCTCTGAATGTTTTAGTATAGGTCTCCGAAGACATAAAATACCCCAAATGTACTTTTATAGATGATTTGTCATATTCTTTGAATCGACTTTTGACCAAAAAATTCAAACTTCAAATTTGTGACGTAGTGCAGCAAAATTGAGTTTAGGGTTTTGTTAGTAATGGGATATGTTAATGAAGTCCCCCCTGATTTTAATATATCGAGGAATTTACGCCATGAATTCTATTTAAGGTCATTATCTGGTACACATAGGAGATAGTGTGCTGGATAAGGTAACTTTTTGCATTTTTTTTACCTTTGGTTTTTATAAATTTTTTTTTGTTATTTTTTAGATTAAGTTAGCTGTAAGTTCAATCGAGATATACATACTCTCATGCAATTGTAGTTCCGGGAGCAAGAACTTCCCTGCTTCAATAATTCATCTTTTTATTTATATTTATGTTACGTTATGTAAAGCTTGGCGCTGTTTAGTACACTTAATCTAAAGCAAATTAAGATATTACATTACAGTCTTAAGTTATCTTAAAAATAAATGTAGTTATGACTCTGTATAAAAATACATAGTATTTTAAAAGGCTCAATAAATAAATAAACCTAAAACCTATCAATACACCCAACGCGATCGTTCCCAATAATATTTTTTGTAAATCCATAACAGGATATAGTTTTGGACAAAAAGTTGGAAGTCCAGCCATGCCAATGTACCCCATTCCGCCCTCTTTAGAAATCGTGTAATATAATCAATACAACCAATGCGATCGTGCCCAAATTCTGTACCAAATAAGGCTACAATAGGATACAATTTTGGAGAAAATACTGGAAGCCCATCAACGCGAGGTGTCAGAAGGACCTCTCTAAAATTTTTATAATTGCAAATTTTATGTTTCTACTGAGAGTGAATCTTTCTTACATATTTATCAATGCGTTAAATCAGTTTGTATATAGGCGCCTATAGGCGACTTAAGGAACGATCATAAATCCATCCCTCGTCTATTTAAATAGTTTATAGGTACACCACTTTTGCACTGATAGTCTCAAATAAGACTTCATTCATTTCAGATACAAAGGAAACTGTAGGTTTTTGACACCATTAAAAATTATCTTATATAGATTTAACTATGTATATTTGCTATTGCGACAAACATTTTTCTGTGAGTGTTTGGAGCGAAGATAAAAATATATTTTTTTATATTAGCAGATATGAATGAATGATTAAGTATAGACTATCGCCATCACAGTATTCTTCAAGAAAGACTGCACGACGCACAAAAAAACGGATTGTAACTAAAAAAAAAATAATAATAATAGCGAAGTAAACAAGTGATCTGTTACACTCCGTGTCGTGTGCGTTTTAAAGTTATACATTGAAAATAATATAAATAAGACACCAACGAACCACAAACATTTGTTTTACACCTCAGATAACTGGGGAATTTCGTAAACTGTCCGATGTGATGACAACACACAATCTTAATTCCTATTTTAAAATAAAAAAATTAAAAGTTTAACATAGCAGCAATCTCTTCGAAAATGAATACTATTGTTATGATAGGTTTGGTTTCGTTGCCGTTTGTCTTATTCATAATACGGGTAAGTTATAAATACCCAAAGAGTAATGAAATCGCTACACATGCAATGTAATTTAGAGTGAAGACTTATCTTCTGTGATGTACGAGTATTCCAACGAGAATGACATATAAATGAAATTAATTGTTTTTCTTTTCTGTTTTATACAAATTCATAACAAAAATTAGAAGAATTAAAAACAGAACTGTTTCATTATTCAAATTAAGCTCAGTATAGATACAGTTTTATAGTAAATACAGATACAGTTTTTAAGTATTAAACTGATCATTTAAAGATAAATTTAGTTTTACCTAAAATTGATCTAATAAGAATGTGAATTTTTCTTTTGATTTGAATTTACTAGATACAAATTTATACAATGGTATTGTGTAAATATACATACTTCCAATAATTAGTTTTGTTTAGATTGGTTGTAATTGGTCAGTTTACGCAGTATGGCAACGATATAATTAATAACATTTTTATTACTATCGCCAATCTCAACAAACAGTTATTTTTTAAACGTTTTCATTTTATTTCAGGTAATTGTATTATCATGGCGAAATTTACTTATTTCACGCCAGTTAAAATATTCGGAAAGTCATAAAACGGGTAAGTGAAATTAACACTGGAAGGGGTGTGGTTAAAGCGTCCGTTGGAAGTGCTAAACTATAGTTAAGAAAAGATAACGAGTTCTTACCCAGTAGGAAAAAATACAAGTCCGGAACTAGTTAAGTACTAGTTATCCATAGAACTGTGAACTAATTCACCTTCCATACAAACAACTGTCTCATTTAACACGAGGTTATCCTACCTTGGGGAGAATTGAGCCCTTTGTACTAGAATAGAACCAATTCTGAATTCTAGTCGGGCAGTAGTTGATTATTGGGGAATGGGACTTTGCCCAGAGGCTGAAAATTACTGATTGTCACTCACTTGGGAGTGACCAGAATCGATTCCTTTGCGGCACTGTCCAAGCAGCTAACTACTTCCGGTCTTAGACCAAGTATTCCCTGGGCAATGACTTTAAAGCAACCGTTTAAAAGTTAGCTAGAGTTAGAAGGCGAAACGTTGAGTAACCTAATCGGTATGCTACCACCGATGCGTTTAAGGAAGTAGGTTACAGAAGTTACTGAAGCTCAACACAGGCTCTCCTAGTGGCTTTGGCAGCCCCAAGGTTCCGGAGCGGTGGCCTAATAAGCCACTCTCCTTAAACAAAATTTATTATGAAAACACGGAGAATAAATATAACAAGAACCCCCCCCAAATGTTGACGACCCCCGCAAACGATATAAGGACCATGATTTAAGGATATGCACCTGGAATGTCCGAACTCTTTACAGAAATGGTGCCTCTATCCAACTGGCGGATGTCCTCGACAAATACAAGGCTGACATCACCGCCATACAGGAAATGAGATGGACGGGACAAGGATGCACACGACGAAAGAACTGTGACATCTTTTACAGCTGCCATGCAGAAAGACACGAATTTGGATGTGATTTCATAGTCGGCAAGAGACTTCGACACCTGGTCTCGCGGTTTAACCCTGTAAGTGACCGAATAGCCACCATTCGCATCCGGGCGAAATATTTTTACATCACGCTGATTTGTGTACACGCCCCGACGGAAGATAAAGACGATGAGATTAAAAATGCAGTTTACGAGCGCCTAGAGGAAACATACGAACGCTGCCCTGGCTACGACATTAAAATTGTTCTGGGAGACTTTAATGCAAAAATAGGAAGGAAAGATGTTCTTGGTCCATCGATCGGTAAATTCAGCCAGCATACCGACACGTCAGACAACGGGTTTAGGCTAGTTAGCTTCGCAGCGGGAAGGAACATGGTAGTGAGTGGAACCAGATTCCAGCACAAAGACATCCACAAGGCAACTTGGCTATCCCCCGATCAAAACACCAACAATCTAATTGATCATGTGGTAATTGATGGCAGGCATGCATCTAGTGTCATAGACGTGCGTGTGATCCGTGGTGCTAATATTGGCTCGGATCATTACCTGGTTGCAACCAAGGTGCGCACAAGATTGCAGATTGCAGCAGAGCGAAAAACGCACGTAACCACGTGAGGCCCGAAAATTTTACCAGAAAGTAAGAGCAAATGGATACGGTAATGGCCTCCCCACCTGTAAAGACAGCACGCAGAGTGTGCTGCACATATGGAGAGAACACTTCCAGCAACTGCTGGTTCCAGAAGACAGCGCACGTGAAGTTATCACGCCAATTGTCGACGACGGCTTAGATTGCCCACCACCAAGTCAAGCCGAGGTAAGAAGAGCAATATCGCGGTTGAAAAACAACAAAGCAGCCGGTGCCGACGGTCTGCCCGCAGAGCTCTTCAAGTCTGGTGGCGAGGAGCTGATAACGAGCATGCACCAGCTCCTGCGCACGGTTTGGCTTAAATAGTGCATGCCCGACGATTGGAATGTAAGCGTATTATGTCCTGTGCTGAAAAAAGGTGATCCAAGTGTGTGCTCCAACTACCGCGGGATCAGCCTTTTACCCATCGCATATAAGGTCCTGTCGAGTGCGCTATGTGAAAGACTAAAGCCAGTGTTATCCAACCTGATCGGGCCTTATCAGTGTGGCTTTAGACCTGGAAAATCAACAACTGACCAGATTTTTCACACTTCGGCAAATCCGGGAAAATACCCAAGAGAAACAGATCGACACGTACCATCTTTTTGTCGACTATAAAGCTGCCTTTGACAGCCCGATACGGCAGAAATTACTTAAAGCCATGGCTAAGTTTGGTATTCCAGCGAAGCTGATACATCTTTGCGGAATGACGCTGACTGACACGAAGTATTCAGTGAAGATTGGCAAGGACCTTACGGAGCCATTATATACCAAAAGAGGCCTAACACAAGGCGACGGCCTATCGTGCGATCTCTTCCACATTGTGATGGAGATGATAATGAGAAAAGCTGCAGTAAACACGAGTGGCACTATATTCAACAGAAGCCACATGCTACTCGCGTACTCTGATGACGTCGACATCATCGGTCGAAAACTGCGGGATGTGACTGCAGCCTTCTCAGGTATTCAGAAGGAATCAGCGAAAATGGGCCTAACGGTGAACGAAGACAAAACGAATTTATTAGTTTCAACGAACAAAGAATCTACTCGTTTGGGAAACTGCGTGAACGTTGACAACTATAATTTCGAGGTGGTAGATAATTTTGTCTACCTAGGCTCCGCCATCAACAAAGCAAATAATGTCAGCCTAGAAATCCGGAGAAGAATCCACAGCCCTCTCTCGACGAACCAAACTCCAGCTATACCAGATACTGGTTCTACCTGTCTTAATGTGTGGTTCAGGTCATGGTCATGTTGTACGCATGGACGAAAATGCTCCAGCTCGAAAAGTCTTCGACAATGAACTCGATGTACGAAGCTGAAGAGGGCGACCAAAACTCCGTTGGAAAGACCAGGTTACTGAGAACCTTACAGAACTCGTTGTGACTAACTGGAGAAGAAGCGGTATATAATCCACTGGGATTGCATAGAAGTACCAGCTAAACCGGAGTCGCCCCTAAAGCGATAAAATGTATAGCCGACCCCCCAATATTTTTGCAACCCCAACCCCCATTTAAGGATTTCAGTCGGGTAAACCGACTTACATATACCCTCACCCTATGTAACAACATAAAATTAGCAAGTATAACAATTTTAGGGAGGTACCAGAAGGGGCGCGGATGGGCTTCCATTTTTCTTTATTCAAATCTTTATCCTTATTTCTTTATTTAAATACCGAATTTGGGAGGTATCAGTAGTGGAGTAGCTGGACTTCCAATTTTTTCTCCAAATTGTTATCCTGTTATAGCTTTACAAAGTACAAAATTTGGGCACGATCAGCTTTGGTGTATTGATATTATTACTCGATTTCTAAAGTGGGCGGAATGTTACATTTGTATGGGAGGTACCAGAAACGGTATGGCCATTTAGCCCATAAGCAGTCCCGTAAGTTGTATTGAGAAAATACCTATGAACCCATACAAATTTTCAAAACAATTGGTTATGTCTTTGAAAGTTATCATGTGTACCAGTCGGACAGATAGACAGACCGGCAGACGGACTTGGCTCAAACAACTTAAAAAGGCATGTAACGATTTCGTTCAAAGAAACCTACGGTCTAAAGTCTCCTTCTATATGTTTCATTTTTGGGTCGTATCAAAAAATATACACTCCTACCCTTAGGGTGAGGGTATACAAGAAACTTGCATGTGGCCCACCCATACAATAGTTTGCCGTGTTCCATCTGAGAAATCTAATCGATTTCATCAATTGCATTTGCTTTAAAATCGTAGGCCAGGCATTTTTATTACTTATTTATCTTACAATTTGTTATCGGCTGTATTTTAAATTTTTCCTTCAAAACTTTATCCTACTTTTGCTTAACAAAATACAGAATTTAGGTATGGTCGCGTTGGGTGTATTGATATTATTACTTGATTTCTAAAGTGGGCGGTACCAGATGGAAATGTGATGTACCAGATGGGCTTGTCTAGACTTCTAGTTTTTAACCTGTTATAGCTTAACAAAATACAGAATTTGGGCACGACCGCGTTGTGTGTATTGATATTATTACACGATTTCTTAAGTGGGTGGAGTGGTACATTCGTATGGGAGGAGGTACCAGAAGAGGCGTGGCTGGACTTCCAATTTTTTCTCGAAAACTTTATCCTGCTGAAACTATACAAAATACAGAATTTGGACACGATCGCGTTGGTTGTATTGATATTATTAGCCGATTTCTAAAGCGGGCAGAATGGTACATTAGTATGGGAAGTACCAGAAGGGGTATGACCATTTAGCCCATAAGCAGTCCCGTAAGTTGTTTTGAGAAAATAACTATGAACCCATACAAAGTTTCAAAACAATTGGTTATGTCTTTTGAAAGTTATCATGTGTACCAGTCGGACAGATAGACGACCGGCAGACGGACATGGCTCAAACAACTAAAAAAGGCATGTAACGATTTCGTTCAAAGAAACCTACGGTCTAAAGTCTCCTTCTATATGTTTCATTTTTGGGTCGTATCAAAAAATATACTTTCCTACCATTAGGGTGAGGGTATACAAGAAACTTGCATGTGGCCCACCCATACAATAGTTTGCGGTGTTCCATCGGTGTAATCTAATCGATTTTATCAATTGCATTTGCTTTGAAATCGTAGGCCAGGCATTTTGATTACTTCTCTGTCTTATCATTATTAACCGTTTTTCTGTTTCCACCTATTAGTAGACAACGTTGGGAAACACACTGCTAGAGCAATATTGCCCACTGCCCTCTTGTTTTTTTAGTTTAGGACTCCCACCGCCCTATAAAAGGGGTATTCCCTTTAGGTCAAACAAATGTGTTGTCATGTTATCACTTTCAAAATTTGCAAACAAACTAAATCGCTATTAATTGGGGAGATATACACTTTTCACACTGTTTGTAAATGAGTGTGCGTATAAGAACGCTCTTCTCTATCTTATCAATTGTCATTTGATACAATTTGTAACCACGTACATACATATACATATGATAAAATAAATTTTAACAAAATAGATAAATAATTAACACCGATACTGGAAGCCAACAGATAACAATAAATCAAAGCATTAATTTCTACTAGGTATTTATACATGATTTGTTTTACTATCTACATATTGCACCTACGTACATACGTATGTACTATCGTAATTACCTTGGACACAAGCGAACCCAATTTGTTTTTGATCAGTTTGAATATTAACCTCGTTCGGGGCATACAATTTCGTTGCGGGCATTTAATTTAAATATCCTTTTTTCGTGGAGAAATAAAGGATCTTTTGAATTGAGAATCGGAAATATGTCAATAAACGCTAGTACTCCACCTCTGTATCTAAATACCACAGCAGCACCTCTGTACAATGCGTCAACTACGATTAATACGCCATTGATACCAATGTGGACTATTCCCAATCCGCCGTATAATCCCAATTATTGCCCTGGGTGTTATTCCCCATTTGTGACCACCTCACCACCGGTAGTCGTCTACTATTACTCGTATATTTACTACTGTGTCTTGTTGTTGATATTGGTAGTGGCTGTAGTTGCGACTAAGGTTTGTTGGTGTTCTTGTAGCAACTGCAGTATTGGTTCGACATCTTTTTTCAAGTGAATTGTTTTTTTTTTTCATGTTAAATTAAAGATTGCTATAAACAAGCGCAATGAGCGATTACGCCTGGAAGCCGCACGAAGGAGAAGAGGTAAATGTGAAACTTGTTGAAGTATCTATCTATTATTATATTAAATTTAGAATGACCGTCAAAATATCACATAAGCAGTGTTGTTGAAATCTCGTGGCATATATTCAACGAAATCTGAAAGAACAATCTAAAATTATTATATCGATACATTAATATAAAAAGGACTCCACTTATAAAAAGTAAAGTATACAGGAGGTGGATTTTTGAATGCGGTTTTTATTTCAAACATTAGCTTAATTTTTCATCTAATCACTACTAGATTTTAATACAAGGTGTATCAGGACGTTATCAACATGAATCAATAAAAAAAGTGTTTCATATAGTAGTCTCTTGTGAAATGAAAACATATTTCGAGTGAAAAAGTTATTTATGATGATATTTTGTTTATATGATGCACAAAATTCACATAACAGAATTCCATTTTTAATTCAATGCTCTCTCTCTTCAAACTCTTTGGTACTTAGCGTGTGATATGCCTAGAAATCTTTACCGTACATACGGGACATACAATAGCGCTGACGATGTTTTCAATAATAAGTTTCTTGTGCGATTTCATGATAGCCAAAGTTCAATACTTTTTTTTTTGCCAATTTCACAACCGTTATTAATATCACGCAAAAAATGTCTAATTCCACCAAGCTTAAGATTTCCTCGTGCAGACGCATTTGTGTATGTATACAAAGAAAATATGACAAATCATAATCAGTCATTGTCAAATTATCTATAGTTTAGTAATTTTACAAATTATGAGACATATTGACGTAAATAAAAATCTAAAAATCCCTCCAAACACTTAATTACCACATTTAGATTTTAAAATGAATGCTTTCTGATTACGGTGTCAAAGTGGTTGTTACACTCTGCCCATTGTTGTTTACATAAAAATAGACATTATTAAGCTACGCACAGACGGTTGCCAGATCTTACAATATTGCCCGAAAAATTTGCAGAAAATGTCCAACAACCGTGTGCACTTTAAACAACAATATTGCCAGACATCCGATAATCGTCTGAACCGCAAAGTGTTGCCACATTCAAATGTTTGTAAGATAATTGCAAACACATTTAATTTGCAGATGTGTGAAGTTTGTGCATCTGCTAATTTCACCATTTGCAGAGATTAATTATATGGCAACACTGTCCATGTCAGTCCATTGCCGGTACATTAGTAGATTTGTCAAATTTGCTATTTCTGGTAACCGTCTGTACTTAGCTTTATTGTAATCTAAAAAGACTGTATTTTAAGGGTTAATAGAAATTCTCTCAAGTAGTCATCCAAACAAAATAAAACTCTGTCTTTTTGTAGGTAGTTAAATATTAGTCATTTTATCGAGTTGTTGGCCTTTTGACCCAATTTGGATAAAAGAATTTTTTTGTCTGATTGATCGTTGCTTAGGCCAAACGGCTTAACCAAGAATCACGAAAATTCTTCTTACATAGTAGGTGGTCGATAAAAAGTGATTTTTCGAAATTCGTACTTTTATGGGTAAAAAAGGCATAAAACTGGTACCGTCACCCAGACAAAACTGCTAAAGCTATATTCGCAAAAATCGTCATAAGCATGCGTCCTATAGAATTAGAGAGCTGCACGAAGTGATTTTCGAATTTCTTCCATAGGGGTAAAAAAGACTCAAACAGGGATAAAACTGGTACCAGCACCCTGACCAAACTTCTAAAGCTATAACCGCGAAAATCTATACGGTGATTCTCTCTATCGAATTAGTAAGCTTCTCGAAGTGTTTTTCGAAATTCTTACTATAGGGGTAAAAAGGCCCAAAAAGGGAGAATACTAGTACCATCACCCAGACCAAAACGGCTACAGTTATAATCGCGAAAATTTAAATAAGCATGCGTCCTATAGAATTAAAGAGCTGCACGAAGTGATTTTTCGAATATCGTACTTTTAGGAGTAAAAAGACCTAAAAGAGGATAACACTGGTACCGTCACCCACTTGAAACGATTGAAGCTATAATCGCGAAGAACTATATAAGCATGCGTCCTATAGAAATATAGAGCTTCACGAAGAAATTTTTCGAAATTCGTATTTCAGAGGTAAAAAAAGCTTATTAAGGGAGAATACTGGTACCATCACCCAGACCAATATGGCTACAGTTATAATCGCGAAAATTTAAATAAGCATGCGTCTTATAGAATTAAAGAGATGCACGGATTAATTTTGGAATATCGTACTTTTAGAGATAAAAATCATAAAATGGCATTAAACGTGCGTCCTATAGAAATGTAGAGCTTCACAAAGAAATTTTGCAAAAATTCATACTTTTAGGGGTAAAAAGGGGTAAAAGGGCTACCACCACTCAGACCAAACGGCTAAAGCTATAATCGCGAACTTTTTCGACTTTTTACTTTAAGAGTGGGCGTGGATATTAATTTATTGAAGTAGTAGTGCGATATGACGGCTTAAAGCAGAATCGCGAAAATAACGGTGAATATCTATTATATAGGGTATTTGTGCGATTTAAAGGACTTTTTCGACTTTTTATTTTAAGGAGGGGGAAAAGTCGAAAAAGGGTCAAGATGGTACCATCACCCAGACCAAACGGATAAAGAAAGAATGCCAAAAATGGGGGTGAATAATTTTTTTTGTGTTGTTGTGAAATCTATTTATTTTTTTTTTGTATAAAATTCGTAATGTCGACAGTGGTGGGTCAGTATATCGCCTGAATCTAGTTTTTTTCAACATCGTTTAAAAATAATTATATGCAATTCATTTTTTCGCACTGCAGAAATTTGGAAACAAAACTGCATCACAACAACTTTGAATTTTTGACACTTAATAGTGATTAATATCAATCTTACGAAAATCAACAGAAAGTCTGAGGTAAGAACTATCAGTTGCCACATGAGCGAGAGGACCTCACATGTATTCTCACACATATTGAACGAAAACAAATAAATGCATTCAGTCTCGCATACATTTTTTTCGACAAAAATTAATTCCAATATATTTATATCCTGGATTTATGTGTTTTAAGTTTGTTTATAGTTATGAAAAAACTATATAACAATTTCCTTCACTACCCGCCAGGAAATGCAACTAGTTCAAAACCTGTAGCATAGTTAGTTCCTAAGTAAACATAACTAGTTCCGACTAATTTACCTTCAAAGGCTTTTAACTGGCGAATTTAACATGGGCTTGTCATTGGGGGAAATATACTCACTTCCCTCTGCATTACCCTGAACTAGCTACTGCTATAGTTCTGACATATCAACTATTTCTCTAGTTCTTTAATACTGACTACGGAACTTTTTCTTTGCGACTATTTCCTTAAAAAAAAATTAAAATTTAAAAAACTCGCTCCTGCATTTATTTCATCAAATCCTATCGCCACAAATTTTTCTTTTTATTTTAACAATTCTTTTTCAATTTCTTTTGCTGCTCATTCTTTGCGGTGAAAAATTCAGATAACCACTTCTTAAATTTATTTTTCTTAAAAGTTGAATACGCATTTTACTTCCACGATCTGTAAATTGCGACTAAAGAATGCTTGCATGAATTAAAACTCCACCACCAAGTTTGTTTTTTTCATTCAACTAACGGGACTTTATTTTGCTTTGCTTCAATTTCGTTGTTAGTTGATGAAATAAAAAAACAAATCAATTCAGCAAACACACATTTAAATTGACCCGTCCTCGTTTACCAGGATCAAGCTCGGTAGTTAGTTCGCAGGATTCTACCACATAGCTAGTATCATGTGGAAATTAACCTCCTAGAATCGACTACGTAACTAGTGATTAGTGGCAATTGATTACTTTAAAAACTGGCGGGTACAGTAAGAGAGCAACTCACCAACACAAACTCATATTGTGGTTGTGTTGTGCTGCCGTTCACTCATTAAGATACAAAAATGTTCCCCCATAGGTTAAAGAGCGCGGATTACAAGATACACTCATAAGTAAATATGAGAAGGGTGGGACCATGTTACTCCTATTTATATTTAAAATTCATAAATAGAAAATTGTTTATTAAAAATAAGCTGTGATGACCAAGAAAGTTTAGTTTTAAAAAGTTAAGCAACACGTAGACACTGAATGAACTGTACGACGGGTGTGACCTTAGGAATTTAAGCTTTTACAAAATTATGACTTTCAGGTTAAATTCTGTAAAATTTTTCTAGAAACTCCACAATTATTGTGATGTAGGTAATTGTTTATATTATTTTTGATTGTGTTAAGACTTACTGTCCGCAAAAATTACTTTTTCTTAATAAAAATAGTAAAAAATAGTAAAATAGACGGGTGTCACACCATTTAACGACGGGTGTGACCTACTAAACTAAACTCCAAAAGTATGAAGAAATTAAAGTTTTTATAGAATTCAATTATATAACAAACATAAAGGTTAACATAACAAAATTTTTATTCGTTATCTGCACTATCGAAACTCCACATCATCATTAGAGTGGGTTGATTTTTTTCCACGACTAAGCGGATATCAAAATCGTAATCTAAGGTCAATTCTAAGAAAATTTGCAAAACAAACTATGGGTCTAAATTCAAAATCGAGACCCCGGTTGTTAACGAAAAAGTTTTCGTATTGGGGAAAAAATCCACAACAAGTCCCGCAACTGCCCCGGAATCGCACCTAGAGGGTATAAATAAAAGATCGACTGCCAGTCATTTATGCCACCTAATATTTTTCCCAAACATACCTACCCCTATCTTCATCCCCTAAGGGGTCTTCCATACAAAAATCTAATTTTTATAAAATTTGCTCGGAACTCTATAACTGCCCTAAAGCAGCCCCTAGAGGAGTCAAATGTCTGACCGACCCCCAATATTGTTGCGACCCCAACAGTTTCTCAAAAGATATCTACCATGTTTTTTTTTAATAATTAGTTATTTTTTTAATTGCCCCAGCCTCTCCAATGGTGCCTCTTAGAGGGGTAAAATGGATGGCCCACCCCATACTAGTATTTCCCTTCTAACATTTTTCTCTAACATAGCTATCCCCTACCTTAACACCCTAGAAGGCTGTCATACAAAATGGCCTTAATCATGGCAGTAGCAAACAAATTTCATGCAATCATATTTAAGAAAACCCAAACATTGTGTTTGTTATGGCTTATGACAATCTTCATTTTCAAACAGGATCGGGTGTGACCAAATGTTTTTTGTAACTAATTACTCAAATCCCAAAATTACATTGTTATTGTTGGAAAATATTAATGTTTTATCACGTAAGGTAAACAATTTTGTAAACTTTTGTCATTTTTACGGAATTCATGTTACGTTACATAGTTTTTCCCTAAATGAAAAGCTATAAAAATTCCCAGGATTATATTAACTAATATTTGCTATAAAGTTTAAACACAACCCGATTTGTTTCTTAAACCAAAAAATATATTTCGCCCGCCTTATGAAATCTTCCAGCCCATAACATTCCCCACTTAATAAATTTAACAATTCGTTTTCAGTAATCGTAAAAAATTAAAAATTTATTTAAAATAAATAGTATACATACAAAAGGAAAATTTATACATTGCCTAACTACATTTCTGTATAAAATCAAATTAAACGCAGTACAATATGGTTTTGTTTTTTTCTCCAAATTTAATGTTAAAGTATCTCCTTAACAGCGGTGATTAAACCAAAATTTATTAAACCCAAATACAAGTAGTAAATATTCAATTTGAATATTTCCCATTTTTCTCTTAAAAATATACCTAAGCTTTGTGATTTTGAGGTTGACAGCGATTTCTCTTCACTAAATCTCGTTTGGACACAACACTTGGACATGACCCAAAATGCAGCCATACGATTTTGTGTGTGCAGCGTAGACTCGATGCCGCGTATAAGATCGTTAGTCTTCAATATCAGTAACATTTGACGATCGACCTGTTCGAGAACATCTGAGATATGAGGTAGTACGAGTGAGGTGTTGCTTTGTAAAGTATCTTTCTGCAAAGAGAAGAAGCAAGATAGACATAACAATTATATATTAAAAAGTGCGGTCAAGATAAGCTGACAATTAAAATAGTAGAAGGGAAAAACTTGATTTCAGATCATAATGTGGATTAAGAGATATTAATGCCCCTATTACGGTTTCCTCAACTCAATCGAGTGTAATGGTGTGGCATACCTCAGAATCCACAATTGTTTACGTTTTCCTTAACCAAAAATTACTTTAATACATTGTATAATTTATTATATCTCACCTCTTCTTTGGTATATTTCACCTTATTTACACCCTTCGCCAGCGTCTCCCATGGCCTTCCAGTGACCATGCACACAAACAATCCATACAGGTCTCCTTTGATGCCTAAGTTTTGTGCGTATTCCCGCATACCCTTGCGATCCACACTTAAAATACTTAGCCAAAGTTTTGAATAGTCATAGCGAAACTTTTCCGTTAAATTCGCATATAGTCCATGATCCAGCAGAACCAATTCAACGCCTTTGCCAGGTTGTTTGCGCACCAATATATTACCCGGATGTGGATCACTGTGAACAAATCCCGTATTGAATATCATCTCCGAATACAATTGACCAATTTTATTGGCCACCGTAAAGGGATCTATGCCATTTTTCTTAATATACTCCACATCGTTTACTTGTCCACCCTCTAAGAATTCCATAACTAGAACGCGCGACGAACAATAGTCCCAGTAAATTTGTGGTATCTTCAGCCATTTGTACTTCTTGAACTGAGCTTGAACTTTTTCCGCATTCTTACCCTCGTTGAGGAAATCCATTTCAATGGGTAAATTCTTTTTGGACTCATCTACTAGCCATTGTATTTTGAAGTCGGGAAATATAAGAGCCAATAATTTCACTCCCAACTCCATACTTTTTATGTCCACCCTGGAGTTACCCATAACATAGGGATGTTGTACTTTTACCGCCACTACCTCTCCGGTTTTCAGTGTGGCTTTGTGCACCTGAGCCAAGGATGCCGTGCCCAGAGGCACCTGCTCAAAATTATCAAAAATGTCCTCGGGATTCTTTTTCAAATCTTTTCTTATCACTTTGTACAGATCTTCCACAGGATTTTGGGGGGCATTCGAATGTAGCACCTTCATGGTTTGAACAAACTCCTTGGGTAACAGATAGTCAAGGGCGCCAATATGTTGGCCCACCTTGATGTAGACTCCCTTGTTGGTGCATATCAATTGTAAGAGCTTTCCAGCAGCTATCTTGTGGACGCGACTTTTCTCCTCCTTGTATTCGGTCGTTGTCTTGTCCCATTCCCGATAGAACAATTCACGTTTATAAGTGAGCGCTATATCCACCACAGCAGCCGTCGTGCGTCCCAGACGCACAATGCCCAAAGAATTGATGTCATAATCGTTGGTGTGTAAACTTAGACCGGTTCCAATGGCACTGGCGCCTAGTATGCTGTATGTCGCGACACGTCTTATCATCTCCCCTTACTTACACGATATGGCACGGTTGAATGTTACAAAATCACTGAAACGAAAAATCATCGTAATAATCTTTTAATCTCGGTTAGTTGTTGCTGAGGGTTAAAATAGGGTAGGTAGGTTAACTATGGGTCACACAAGGTGTTTTATGTGTAGGTTTCAATAGAACAATATAAGTGACACTTTTACGTTATGTAGTCGATCCAATGTTCAAGGGTGGTGTGAACGAATGTGTAATAAGCAAGCAGGGAGTTGAGAGCCATGTCAACATTGTCTTAAATTGAGATTAATTTACTTGACGTTATTAACATTTAGTTTACTTTATGATTGCTACAGGGGAGGGCGCATATCGCATCGTAAACGTTTGAGATTTGAGAAAAGATAATAAATCATGTTAGGAATTTAGTTACAACAATTATTAGGATGGGAGGGGGAAACATAAGTAATAATGCAGGGGTTTGCCCTCTTCTATACATAATTTGTTTTCATATTTACGTTCAAACTTTTATGCGTTTACATTAGTATGTTCAATCGTAGATACGGTACGAATTAAACGTCTCTAATAATACCCGGCCGACAGTCTGTGGATTTAAACAGTTTGCACTGGCACCGGCCAATGTAATGGACTTTATGTTTTTCAAAAGATGATAAAAAAATGAGATACAAATTTTTACATTTACTTCATTCACATTTGATACTTTATTATTTTGACACTGCTGCAACCTGGAGCGGAAATTTTCAATGACGGCTTGATAGATGTTTTATGAAATGTTCTGGATTTTCTTGCGAATTCTTCTATTTATTCTGCGGAAACGAGAGATATTCAACCATCATTTATCGCACATAGAAAAGTATTCCAGGCGCTTCGCGCTCCCCCTTTTTAAAGACTTTTCGAGCTGGATAATTTTCTTCCATGGGTACAACATGTCACAGCCAGCGTATTCGATCAATTTGGACGCGCTTGATTACGTCGTTGTTGTTATACAGGTCATGGTTTATACGACGACGACGGTACTTGCCGCTATCGAAGAAGGGAAAAATGTTTTACGAAGACTCTCAGAACAGATTGATCCGCTTATTTCATTACCCAGGATTCTGAGCTGTAGAACAAGACTGAGACTGTAGAACAGTGACTGGTAAGGCGAGATAGGGCTTTGTCATTATCGGCTTTCATCTAGAAGGCAAGCATTATTATAAATTATAGTTTACGTCGGATCCAAGGTAGACAAAATCGTCTACCACTTCAAAGTTCAAGCAGAGTTCCAAACGAGTATACTTTTTTCGTTGAAACGGATAACATGGTTATGTCCTTCCTCATTTATCACCAAACACACTTCTGTCGACTGCTTCTTATTGCGGCCAATGATATCTATATCATCGGCATCAGCGAGCAGCATGTGACTTTTTTAAAGATGTTACCAGTTGTTCTTACTGCAGTCGTCCGTAAGATCATTTTTGGGTCTTCTCCAGTATTTTTCGTAGTGTGAATATCTGGTTGGTCGTGAATTAAACAGCTCTAAAGCCACACTGATTAGGTCCAATCAGGTTCAGATAAGTCTTCTACACAACACACTCGACAGGACTTTGTATGCGACGAGTAAACGCCTGAACTCGCTGTAAATGATGCACAAACTTGGATGGGGCTTCAACTCTATTCCAGCTCTTTAAGATATCTTCGCTCTCACTTTTCCTCCACATGACGCTTTTTGTGGTTGAAGTGGCGTTTCTTCTCCTTTTATCGTTCCCTCACAGCAAAGCGTTACCATCGGCTATAGTGTTGCGATATTTTTCCTCAGACAATACGGAACATTCATCATTGTACCATTTTCATCTTCATTCGCACCCAAGTAAGGCCGTTACGGCAGTGGCCATACAAAAATTAACTGAATTTCCCTTTACAACCCATGAATGAGGCATGGGATAGCTTCTCGCGTTAACACTTTTCTGAGATAATAACAAGATCATACTAAGTTATAGATAAAAGCGAGCGTCAGCTGTTTGAGAAGCTTTAACTTTATTATAAAGGGTTTTCCAATAAGAGATGTTATTTTGGTATTCAAAGAAAAATTTCATTTTTTGAGATAAATGATCGGATGTTTATTTCATAGTAAAGAGGAAGGTATGGGACTGGCCGTGGCATAGTGGTCAGAACACGCGATTACCATGCGGGAGATCGCAGGTTCAAATCTGGCTCCAGTCATCTTAAAAGAAAAAAAAATTATAAATTTTTCTTTCATTGTCGGCTCCCCTCGAATGTTGTTGACAGCAACTTCGCAATATTAAGCGTCGATTCAATCGGCGTGTCTAGTAAGAGCCTCTCAAAACAGTGACGTTCGCATTCGTCGATAAACAAGTAGGTGCCGTTAGTTGTGAATCTAAAAATAGAAAGCGTGTTAATTCACAACAACGCGAGAAGCTATCCTATACCTCGTTCATGGGGTGCAAAGGGAAATTAAGTAAGTAAGTAAGTAAAGAGGAAGGTATGCCGCTAATAATGAAAAACAACATCAGCCAAATGGCCACCAGGAGCACGCTTACAGGACCATATTCTTTTCATGAAATTTTCCATAACTAAATCGCAAAGTGGCTGCCCTATGTCCTCGATAGCCTCAAGAATTTTGTCTTTGAGGTTTTGAATTGACGATGTAGACCTTATCTTTCACGTGGCCCCAAAGGAAGAAGTCACAAGGTGTTAAATCACAAGATCTCGGTGGCCAATTGTGATCACCTCTTTGAGATATAACACGGTCCGGAAACTTTTCTTGTGTGGCACATAGCGCCGTCTTGTTGAAAGTAAACGTTGTCCAGATCAATACCATTCAACTCCGACTATAAAAAATCTTTAATCATCTCTCGATAGCGCAATCCATTCGCCGTAACTGTTGATCCAAACTCATTTTCGAAAATGTAAGGTCCAATGACTCCGCCGGACCATAACCCGCACCAAACAGTCACACGTTGAGAATGGAGAGGCTTCTCAACAATAACTCTTGGTTTTTCCGAGCTCCAGATGCGACAATTTTGCTTGTTGATGTAACCACCGAGGTGAAAATGGGCCTCATCAGTCAAGATGATTTTTCTATGGAGTTCCGAAGCATTTTCATGCCTTTCAAGGACCCAATCAGGAAAGACACGACGTTGTTGATGATCGGTCGGCTTGTGTTCTTGTGTTAACTGAACTTTATAAGCCTTAAGACCCAAATCTTTTTGCAAAATACGGTGTAATGACGTTTGTGGAATGCCCAATTCCAAAGAACGACGAGAAATGGACAAACCTGGGTTTTCTTCAACACTTTGGGCTACAGCAGCAATATTCTCAGTTGTTCTTGAGCGACGTGCACGGGTTTTATTCTTCACGTCACTAACTTGTCTCAACAGCTCGAATTTTTCCACCAATTTCTGTATTGCGGTCCGACAAGGTGCTTCACGTCGAACAAAAAATGCTTTAGTTTTGCGAACTGTGACTTCAAGATTTTCATCATTTTTTGTAGTGAATTTTAATAAATTCAATGCGTTGTTGAAGCGTGCATCGTTCCATTTATAGTAATGGCTTAGTTTTTTCTTGTCAAATGTCAAAGAATAAAAGCTTCAAAGGTGACAGCTACCGAAATAGCGGGCCATTCACAATAACAACTCTATACTGCGAAGTTGCTGTCGGATGACCGATTAAAGAATATATAGATGAGTGACACAGGAATTGAACCATTGGTCTCGCACACTATAGTCCCATGTTCTAACCATCAAACTACAGCCGACCGGCAGTGACCATAGAATGCGCAATATGTTGCCACTGTGTGAGGGGAACATTAGAATTAGGGGCGTTTGTTTGCAGTAAGTTGGTTGGAGTAGGCATTGACTATCTCGGTGCTGTTTATGCAGCTTTCTGATGCCTAGCTTTCTTTGCATTGGGTTACGAACATTTTAAGCACTATTGAATCTTGTGTGTATCTTAGTTGCTATTAGGTAGTGATACGATATTTGGACTACGCTTCACACGCACGTCCATAACACTTCAGACATACCTTCCGTTGATTACCACGAGATCAATTTGGTTTCTTGAATTTTGAACAGTGCATACCCAGATATCTTTGTGTGGAAATCATGTTCCTATTTCCTCTTTTTCTTGATATTTTCGGATATTTTTATTTTAGTCTTTCCTTTAGTTTGTGCTCTCATAATAATTTGACTTATTACGCCCCCGGTCCCGATCCTCATTTCTTGGGGTCGCCAACGCCACTTTGAGGGCCACTATGTTAAGCTTCGGGAACTTTTATTACCTACTCCCTTAGATGCATCGGTGGTAGCCATTAGGTTACCATTTAGGTTACACATATTTGGTTCATCCGGAGTCAGCTTCTCGTCGTACGCCTACCCACTCACGTAACACTTACAGCAGCCTTCAATTCCCGAATATAATGTGGCTAGCCTCGTGAAGTGGTTTCTTACGTAGTGTTCTTTCGCTGTTATTTAATAACCAGACAGCTAGTCTCTCATTTACTGTATGGCATAATATTCAAATTATTTTCCAAAACTTGAAACCATTCAATAATTTATGTGAACATTTGCATTTATAAAAAATTGAGAAAAAACTTAAATAGTTAACAAAGGCCATTGACGGGTTAAAAGAAGTTGTGAGAAAATAATTATTTTATGTATGATTATCATTAGATGTTTTAAGATGACTCTTGAATCAAAATTGATTGATTGATTGATGTTGTATCATTAACATAATATGTTAATTAACACAAATATACTAATACGAATGTGTATTGGTGAACTTTAACCCAGTAACACCAAATGTCTTGTGTTTGTTTTGCAAATCAAACAAGATTTGCAATGTTTAGAAACTAACAATCGGAAAAATTTGCATAGATTGTTAATTAATCGAAAGGTTATTTATGAGTAAACAAATACCTTTCTGTCTGTTGAACATTTATCTCTACAAGGAGAGAGAGAGAGAGAAGGTCATATCGATGAAAATTATTTAAAGGTAGTAGAAGGGGACGGGCAAACTTAATAATTTTCAAAAGCTGTATTAAGCGATGCAAAATATAAACTTAATCTATTTTACCATTGCATACCATTAATAAGATATGGCTGAACTGCTCGCATTTGAGTGAGTGAAATGTGGGACAGAAGCTCTAAATTATTATTTCCTTGTAACAACACATATAGGTACATACAATTTATTTTTAATGTACTCCATAAGTTGCGAAAAAAGAATTGTTAATGTAATAATTACAACTTAATTCTTGGCGTTGTTTTAAAGTTTAAAAAATTCAACATATTTCAGTATCTAATGTAATAAATGCCATACATACAAACAATTAAAACATAATAATGCCCTTAATGTTGATAACAACACATAATTTTGCATTTTTATGAAATATGATTGTTGTAAATAATATGATTTCCTATAAACACATAATTTTCGAGTATACACGTGCGAAAAAACCCCCATTTAAGAAAAATTCTTTTAACATTCTTTTGTTGTTTTTAACAAATGTCACTGTTAAACTGGGTATAAAGTTCAAGAGTTTAGAATAACACAATCAATGGATACATATATGTATGTGTACCTGTGTGTAGCAAATCATTGTTTTTTATATCTCTCTAAAAATGCCTTTGCTGTATTAACATTGGGACCATGTGCCAACAAGTTGTTTCTCTTTTGGCCACTGGTCTGAATGACTGTGCAGTAATGCCAACATTATCTTTTTTTTTTTTTGAAGCTGATAAAGTATCTGTATCTAAATTTTGTCAAATTGAACGATGTATCAAATTAAATGCATGATGATTTCAAGTCAGGGTGAAGCTACTAGGTATGTATAGTAAAATATATTCTTGTATATTGATGTTTTTGCTTAGTTTTTTAGATATATCTCAAGAACCATTGACGATCGCTCATAATATTCTTTAGCTTAATTGGAGCTAAGGCTTAAATAAATAATTTATATTAATATATCCAGGTACAAAATCAAGTTGGACTTATTTTATCGAATGATATATTAAAAAATTTGTAATTTATCGCCTTTTACTATAAAATATCCCCCATAACTTCAAGTTGCTGGCCATATATAGACTGTCTCATCTGTGATAAGTTGAAACAGATTCATAAACAGGGTTCATAGACATAAATAAAAAATAAAACAAAAAACTGTCCCAAAATGTGATGAAAGTTATACAGTTGACAGATAACATTTGATTCTCCTTGACTGCACCAGAGGGAGCTAAAGTCAGTGAAATTTAAGCACAAAATTAATTAATTCAAAACTAAATTGTATTGGTTTTAAGAAAATAATTCCCAAAAATTCATTTTTTTATGTTAATCACAATTATTTTTAATTGCTTGCAAAAATACATATTTTTTTTAAATTCTATATTCTGTTTTTATTCAGTCTATAGTGTTGTTAAAAAGTCCAAAAAACTTTATAAATATTTTTTGCCACAACTAAAAAATAAATAGTGTTTTAAAAAAGTTATAAATTAAATTTTTTTACTTAAAATTTTATTAATAATAGGTAATTTTGTAGGCGTAGGTACCAGAAGGGGTCCGCCGATAAAGTCCATACATATTAAAACATGACTATATTCAGTGGTCAATGAGGGTTAATTTGGTCATTTGTATGTGAGCTGCCAGAAGGGTCGTGGCAACGGTTTTTGGTTTTTGAGGGTTTGTCTGTTACGATAAGATAACTAAGCTGGTCAAACATAAATGTCCTACAGCTGTTCATTACTTCATTTCGGAAAATATTAATACTGATACATTTTCATAAAGATCAGTTAAGGTTTAATCGATTTATCATGCCCACCAGCCATCTAGACTGCCAGCCGGACATGGCTCAATTGTCTTAAAATCCATTAAACGAATTTGGTCTTTAAATAAACTTTTAACGCGTTACACACTTTCTCGTATCAAGAAAACTAAAAATATAAATATTCCCTCTTATTACTTATGTCGTAGTCAAACTTTCGACAACTGTCGTAGTCGTGGTCAATTTTCGATTCAACGTGAGTGTTATTGTAGTAGATTGTACTTGGAAATTGTTATTTTTGTTACCCTGTCGCAAAAAACTGCTGATAGATACATAAATTCCTTGTTCGGTCATTCGGTTGTTTGCTTTATTATTAAAATAAAATAAGAATAATAAAATAAAATAAATAAATAAAATAATAATTAACAGAAATGTTTAATGTGGAGAATTGCTCATCTTCCGATGAAAAAAAATATGATAGGTGCAAGGAACTTATAAGTTTTCGTAGACAATTAAGACACCGGTCGAACATATTCGCTATTCAAAGTTTCGTGTAAGATTACTGTGGATTCATTTAGAATTTGTATTAAAATAGTTCTTCCACAGATTTAAAAACAACTTTAGATTGACCGGAAATGCTATTAGATACGTTCTGCTATTAGAATATCAAACAACGCGAGTTACTAAGGCATTACAACTTGCAGCAACTATGCGATTCCTCGCTGAAGGTTATCAAAAAGGATCTGAAAATTATTGCGCAACCTGCAATAAGTACTGGGCGTAGAAGAATTATTTGTCTTCATATTACTTTCAGCCATCCTTCGGAGTCGGCTGAGGAAGGACCAATGCTATTCACCCTTCCTTTTATGACATTTCATTGCCTTTGTTTTAAATTTCATTTTTAAGGTACATTTTGCCAAAGTTTAGATTGCAAATTGCTTTGGTGTTTTCCATCCATTAATAAGTACAAAGAATATTTTTAATTACAAATTTATTAAAAGTGTAATAACTCTTATTTATTATAATGCTTTTTCGTTTCTACATCTATTTTCTGTTTATTTTCATAAAATTCTTCGTTTAATTCGACGTTGTCACCGGAAAAATACACTACTACTGTTTGTGACGAATTTCACGCTCAAAAACGACATACAAAATACAAAAATTTGTAATAGAATTTGACAGTGTCGTATTTCAGTTACACAATCGACATCGGCGTTGCCATATTTAAAAAACGACAAACATTTGACGTAACTACGACATACATTATATGGGGGATTAGTTCTCTACCTTTGGACAAAATTGGTTCATTAATTTGGGTGTAATAGTCTAATGAAATTTCAAGACCTACTGGGCACTTTGTATAGGGGGTATCAAAAAGCCTGATGCGGTTTCGCTCAAACTGTGTACAATAAGGATAATAGTAAAAAAAATACTTTTTTTAAAATTTGGTTTAAATTATTCAAATCTTAATTAAGTTTAAGAGCCCACCCTGCCATTTATGTTAGGTACCCGAAAGCGTGGCACTTTTGGTTCCAAATTTTAAGATTTTTTAATTTTGGCTTGGTACCAAAAGTAACTAATTTTCATGTTGCTCCAACTACTTATTCGATTTTGGTCCCATCGATGTATGGAGACAGAGCACTGTGCGACTCTGACCGAAGTACTGAATTGTTCACATATCCCAGCCAACCAACGGAGTGCGCACACCCTCACGGTGTGCTACCACTCCTATTGAGGCTCCAAAAGAATTCCAAAAGGAGCATATCCACCGGAGAAAAGAGCACGCTCAAAACATATGAAAAAAGCGCTCCCCAAGGACTCCCTAAATGTGTGTTTTTGGAGTCCCTACATGCTCATTTAGATAACAAACAAGGAATCCGTGCAGACTCCTATAAATATGTAGCGAGTTTGCCTACAGTACTCGCTGCATATGTAAGTATGTATGTACATACATACATAGCACAACGTATGAGTAATATTAATGTTTTGTAGATTTTATGTTAATCATACTCAATTTGTACCGAAATTGTGGATTTGAGGTTTAATAATAATGCAAATTTTCAGATTTTATTTGATAAAATTGTGTATTTTTCAAATTGTCCGATTCAATTTAGGGCAACGGAAAGAATTTACAATGTTTACATCAAAGATTGCTGTTATAGTTTTTTCACAATTTATGATCAATATTAGTTTTTCTTTTATATTGTTGTTTTCGTGATTGAAAACTATTGCAGAATTAATATGATCAGTTTTAGTTTGCCTCTATGCATTTAGTTAAATTAGCGTGTTTTTCCATCTTAAGCGTTGACATTACTGTATCTGGTGAATGCATTTCTGTTTACTCTCTCATATTCTCTTTCTCCCGAGTATTCTCTGTACGCATGCCAGATGTACATGTGATGATGGCAGACATTATTATTGTTTACATGTTTCAAACTAAATTTCTTAAAAATATTTGCACTAACTTTCACTTCAATCGCGTAAGTACTCAACACATCATTCACTGAACGTGTGATACTCAAAATCACTGAACGGCGTTGACGCATATCAATTGATTATCGTTTTGTAAAGACGACACAAATTATGGTTGTTTTTTTTGGTTGGGCTGGATGAATGAATGGGTCGATTGAATGAATGGAACTACTATTATGCTTATAGCAATTGACGAAATACCTTGATGAGATGAGTTATTTGTGAGTGTGAGCGCAATGCCAGTTTCTCTTTAGCGTGTTTTGATTGTTCACATTACATAAACTTAGTGCAATTTTTGAAAGGTTTAACCGTGACACATTTCCATAGCGATATTCTTTTTTGTTTTGTTGTATACATCATTCTTTTTTTACCTTTTCTTAAATATAAATTTAGATTATATGTATGTATTAAGTATTTGATTTAGTAATCTTTCGATGTTCTTTTGTTTGTTGATGTTAATTAAACTCGATGTAAAACTATTGTTATGGTATCCGAAATCATGTTAATTTTTCTTAATTATTACGAAATTCCCTAACTCTACTTTTTACTACGGACAAACACCGTCACGCACTAACCAACCGAACCGAACGTGGTGACTAAACAACGGCAGATGGGCAACTGTTGAGCGTAGCAACAACCAAAATAAAATGTGAGCACGTGAGAAAACGGCATACTTTGACAATTGATTTTGTGTGTACAGAGAATACCAGAGTGAGAGAGAGAGAGAGAGAGTGAGAGATAAATGTAAAAACTCTGTTAGACCAGAGGCAGAGAAGTTAAGGCAAAAAACGTTTTATGTGTGTCGCATCTACATCAACAAACAACATTTTGTTAGAATAGCCGTAAAAAAGTAGATTTTAAATTGTAAACTGTCAAATAATAATAATTTTTAAGACAAAATTTAGGATAATAACGCTGCGTGACAGTAAAAAGATTACATTAGGACTGACCATCTATTACTTATATGTTTTTAATTATAGTAACTTGTAAAAGCACCGAAAGCGATCATTTCAATAAATTTTTTTTTAAATTACTGAAATTAAGAATATTATTCAAGCAACCAAAACTGGAAAACAAAAACAACAAGAATGTATAAAAATTACAATAAGAATCATAACTATTAACTCCTACTAATTTCAAATTTTCAACTTTCTTTCAGCTTGCACAACAGCTCAAAACGACACTGTTATCACTTCAACTACAACAACAAATAATTCAAATGATAACAATGGAAATACTGCTCAAGCGGCGTTTCCTAAAGATAGCGATTTACCGCCAGCGTACGATGATATTGTGACAGCCAAAATGCATCAAGAATTCCTATCTTATGCCCAGGAGTCAGGAGCCAACGGTGCCACCGGCATCACTGCGACAGCGTCTTCAACGAATACTATTCCAAGTGCAATTTCAACCCAAACCATAGAGACTGATATTTCCAGCAATTATCCCAGTAATGTTGATCTACAGCATTTGGGCAATAGAACCAGTGATGTCATAGCTTCGACTTCCAGCGGCGAGACTAGAATAGATATCACAGAATGTAAAAAACCAAACGAATATGATGTTTAGTTTCGATTCGTTGTAACAATATTCTAATAATAATCAGTGGGTCAAATCACCGCATTTGTTTCGAAGTGTTGTATGGAATAGAACAATAAATTTATACTTGAATATGTACTTCACTTGCCAAATCGATTAACTCCATAAAACATAAAGCTGATTATTGTTTCTTAACACTCCTGTTAAATTACAAAGTTAAATAAATTATATTAAATATTAAGCCAAATTTATGAAATGTTCAGAAGTGTTAATTTTTATTATAGTGATTTGGAATTTAAATTAAAAAAGTCAATAAGTGGAGTTAATCGATTTGAGCCATTAAATTTTATACATTTTTTTTTTTGTAGTTGACGTATCCAGCCACGAAACCTTGCGTAATATTTAAAAACTTGCCATCGAAGTATTATGAAACAGTTGCGGACTCTGATCCTAATAAACATATTCATGTTCGAACTGTATATATATTTCGAGGACCAAATTGTAATAAGGTCCTTGGAAAATTCTAGTTCCTTATATTCCTATTAATTAATAAAATAAAATTCAAGAGAACTCCATTATTACATAGCTATTGCATTACAAAAATGATGTTTATATTTCTGTGGTTTAATTTTGATATTTTGATTCTATTTTATTAATAAATCAATAAGAAAGTTTCAGTCGGACAACCCGACTTACATATACCCTCACTAGAGTGTTCAAAACCGAAACTGAAAACCGTCTAACCGGTTTTTTTCTCAGAAACCCTATGCCGGTTTTTTCAAAAATGCCAATTTCGAATACCCGGTTTAACCGGTTTTTTGACTTCGGTTAACCGGTTTTCAAAAAAGCAGTATTTCACAGAATAGTGCTAGGTCAATTATGGGTAAATCGGCAAAGAAGGTTGTTTATGCTTATCCGAGGCAAATCTCAAAGGTTGCTTTCAATAAAATTTCCTTATGCAATACGAAAGTTTGTTTGGAAAATGCTGTTAGTTGACTGTTTCCTCTCATCATTAAATGGGTGGAATGACTTCCATATACATATAAAAAACTTTCAATTGTCCCTATCTCATAAACTAAGCATCCAATCGTGAAAAAGGACTATGTCACTAAGATATAGTTGGGAACTCATATTGTAATGGGTAGGAAGCCATAGATGAACAAGTTTAAATGCAGTTATCTCCTAAACTAAGTTTCCGATCGCAAAAAGGAGCTTAAGTTGTGATTATCATACAATAGTTGGGAAATCACCCAGCCACAGTTGGGATCTAATTTTGAAATAGATTGGGATCTTACCTCGAAATGAAGGAGGTATAAAGGAGGTTAATTTGTGTTCAAATTGATAGCTTAATTTTAAACCTAATTGCTAATTGTAAAATGTAAGAAAACGTATTTAAAGTTTGTGAATAATATAAATTCCACTTATACAGCCATGTTCTGGAAAACAATTCGGTTTGAAAAGAGAGCAAAATAGGAGAAATGTATTAAAAAGTATTCACCCCTATTCCCGTAGTCGTCGTCGACATCGTCGTCGTTTTTGTGTCTACATCACTTCGGTATGCTGTAACTACCATGAGACGACGTCGACTGGTAATCGATAACATGAAAGAAATGACAACAGCTGATGTAACATTTGTACATCAGCTGATTTATTTTGATTTTTATTGTGTTTCATAAAAAAATATTTTTGTGCCCGAAACAAATTCAAGCGATGAGGAAAGCAAGAAATATCTTGTACTGGAAAGGACTATGACTATGATCCGATATCTTAAAACTTGCCGGCCTTCCAACTTTTTTTAGATTTGAGAACAACTTACGTCTTAATAAGGCAGCATTTAATTACGTAACAGTTCCTAAAATGAAAAGTGAACTCAGGACATATGTTTCAGTCATAATTAAGTTGTCACCAACATTGAGGTCCTTTAGACAGGGGACTTACAACCTAAGTGTAAGTGCAGCCAGTTATTGCAAGACGCCTATCGAAACCCTGAATGCATTAGAGAGGTGATTTGTCCACCTTGGATACAATTGGAATTATTTGAAGATGACAAATTGGAAGCAAAAACTAAATTTATTAAACAAAACAGGATTTACTGGACTTTTTGGATATGTCGATGGAACTCATATCAACATTTTTGCTACAAATAAAGAAGACCACATTCGTAACTACAACCGCAAAGGATTCTTAAAGGCGCTCCAAAGGAATTAAGTTTTTTTTACCAATTTTCTCACATTACCCCTTAAAATTAGACAAAATCCTTGTACCTATGAGGGATTTTGTTTCCAAGCCCCTATTTGTTACTCGACATTGTTATTCTTGACTTCATTAAACAAAACCTTTTTTTAAATTTACAAAAACTAAAATTATTCCTTCAAATTGTTTCAAGTCGTTACTAACAACTGTGACGACAGATTCAGAGTCGTTTCGATTCAACGTCGTCGTCACATTTCCTTACAGAATACCAAATTTGTGTCAATAGTAACCGATAGTTATCGAAAACGACTACGAGAATATCGATTTTACAGCGTCGTCACAAGACGACGTCCTTTGCGCCGACGACGACTACAGGAATAAGGCCGATTACCTTTTCACCGATTTTTCTCTGTTTTTAAACCGAAATGTTTTCCAGAACATGACTGATATACTAAGTTAAAATTTCCTGATAACATCTGTTTGGATGAACAGGTTATAAATTGAATGGTTTAATTTATCGATATTCATATTTTTTCATATTTATTTGCATATTTGGTTCAATTTTACACTTTCAATATTAACGGTCAAATTCAAAACTATAATTGGTGCTGGACATTTTCGGCTGATATCTACTTCGCATGTACATGTTTGACATAATTGTAGATATATATACAGCTGATGATGTACCATTGTGCATCAGTTCGTTACAAAGGGGTCTGAAGATGAACTCGTCAAGGAGTTCGAAACGCGTCATCCTAGTGCGTGACACACTGAATTTGACCAAAAATATCCAACAATAAACACTTTTCTGATCGTAAGCCGAATTTGATGTATCATTTGATACACTTTAACGTAAATTTAATTTCTGAAAAACCTAATGAAACCGGTTAACCCGGTTTCTTAGTAAATCATGTATTCGAAAAGCGAATTGTTGGAAAAAGGCATTTTTCGAATAAACCGGAAACCTGTTTTCTAACCCTCACCCTCAGTAAACCATAAAATTTTCTATTATATTGATATTATTACTCGATTTCCAATATTTTCCTCCAAAACTTTATCTTGTTATAGCTTAACAAAATACAGAATTTGGGCACTATCGTGTCGAGTGTATTGATTTTATTATTCCATCTTCAAAGTGGGTGGAGTGGTACATTTGTATGGAAGGTACAAGAAGGAACGCGTCTAGACTTTCAGATTTTTTCACAAAAACTTTATCCTGCTTGAGCTGTACTAAATACAGAATTTGGGCACGATCGCGTTTGGTCTATTAATAATATTAATCTATTCCTATAGTGGGCGATACCAGATGGGTATGGGCTTGATTACTAAATCAAAAATTTGGGTACGATCGCGTTGGATTTGTTGATATTATTACTTCATCTCTAAAGTGGGCGGAAATGTACATTTGTATGGGAGGAACCAGAAGGGGCGTGGCTAGAATTCCAATTTTTTTTCGGAAACTTTATCCTGTTATAACTTTACTAAATACAGAATTTGGGTACGATATCGTTGGTTGTATTGATAATATTACTCGATTTCTAAAGTGGGCGGAATGATGTATTTGTATGGGAGGTACCAGAAGGGGCGGGGCCATTTGCAATACCGTAAGTAGTTTTGGGGAAATATTAACTCGTGCAAAATTTTTAAACATTCGGTTGCGTCTTTCGAATGTTATCATGCGCACCAGCAGGACAGACAGACAGACGGACATGGCTCAAACGACTTAAAAAGTTATGAATCGAATTTAGTTGAAAGAAACCTAGGGCATAAAGTAACTCCTTCTATGTGTTACACTTTTGGGTCGTATCAAATGATATATACCCTCCTACCCGTAGGGTGAGGGTATAAAAAAACCAAATCAATAATCGGCCCTAGTCCCGTTTGCGTTGTCGTTTAATTGTCGCTTTGTTCCTAAATTTGCATGGTTCAAATATATTGATACGAAGAATATAAGTTGTCGAAGTTATCCGGGATAATTTTTTCCAATTCGGACACTAACATTTCAAATTGCGGCACTGTCGTTATTTTCATTTTATTATATTTTGTTGTAGTCGTCTCAACTTCGAGAATGAATGTTTTGGAGTATACCGGTATATTGTCGATAAATACCGATAACGCCAACAGTGATGCGAAACTGTCGTTTTATTTTGTTTTAAACGATGACGCCAACGGGTATAAGGCCGAATACTTATAAACAATCTGTATAGGAAATACTAATAGTAATACTTATAATAGTAATAAGTGATAATGTCAGTAGTACTACAGATTGGTGCGCCCCACTCATTGTAATCACTTATAGCCATTAAACATTAGGTTGTCTTTGAAAATCCACAAGTAGACTGTTTAACTCTTATCTCCATTCCACAAACTGTAGTTACTAATATTTTCATTTCAAAATTTTTGTCATTTTTATTTGAGGCAAATTCATTAATAATATTGTTTGCTTGATAAAACAAAATTAAATCATTTTAACCATGAAAACCGAAGGAATCAAAAAACGCAAAACTTCTGCAAAAAGAATCATAACCAGACGTCCAGTTCAAAAGTTTCATGTGGCTACAAATACTATCGGTTATTCGAAAATGAAATCTGGAGGATCCAAGACAAGCACTAATGGAAACATCATATCTTTATCGACGAACAATGCAAATAATGATGATGATGACTTCGATTGTATTTTAATAGAACCGGCCACTGACTTTGTGGACATTACAAACTTTTCCTCCATGCCGGTTTTCACAGATGTTACCGATAAAGCAACAAATACGGGTAGTAACACTATGACTAATAAAAAAGCTTTTAAGGAATCATCAAGCAGTGGCAACAAGTCGGCGGGAAACAATAGCCCTTCCACTAATAATAATGCTTTTGCAGCCAAGGAATCATCAACTTATAGTAAGAACAAGTCGGCGAGGGGAGTCAAATAAATGTGTTTCAAATTGCTAAAAACTGGATTATAGCTGAAAACTTTTGAATAATTTAGGATGTACTTAGTATGTATTTTGTTTCATATATGTATGATGTAGAGTATGAGTACAGTAGAGTACTTATTGGACATGCATTTTTGCAACATATCTACCTACTGTACTTTGTTGTTTTTGTATTTTTATTTGTGACCATTTCTATTTTTAAATAATTTGACTGTTTCGAGATCACTAATTCATTGTTTTTTTAATTTGAAATAAACACAGATGTTGTACTTAACGAACGTGGCAGCAATTTTTTTTTCTCTACATCGCGCGACAGCCAATTTGGAGAGTGGAAAATTTTAAGTCATGATGAGTAAAACCCCCAAAGGGTTTTGGCGTTCTCAGTAGAAACATTTGTTTGTATGTATATATGTATCGTTACCTTAATATAGAAAGGCCCCAACTCATAATTTTTTGAAATCGTGTTTTTTGTCGATTCTGACAGAGCTCCATCAGATACACCTTCCATAAAAAATTTACGGAGATGCGTTGAAAAATAGCGAAGTTATAAGCTAATAATGTAAAGCCCTAACTCATATCCACACAATATGTACAAAAAAAGCCCTAACTCATACCCACACAATATGTACAAAAAATTCCAACATTTGCTTTACTTAAATATGAATTGATATGTTATTTTGTTTTCTTTTAAGTTGTGCAAGAAAAAGCCCCAACTAATTTTTTTTTTTCAAAAATTGAAACCCAAAAAGCCCTAAGTCATACAAATTAATTAAAAATGTAAATATTAAAAAAATGATTATAATTTTGAATTTGTCTGATGTTAATAATAAAAACTGCATTTTAAATGTTTTTGTATGTATCTGGTGTGTTTCTTGTTTTATTAAGTTTTTTCCTCCTCCTGTAAACTTCGTTTTTCATGAGTTAGGGCCTTTGTATATTAAGGTAACGGTATGTATATATAACGTATGAGTAATATTAATGTTGTGCGAATTTTATATTAATCATACGCTCTTCGTTCGAATACTGTGGATTTATGATTTAATAATAATGAACATTTCTAGAAGATTTCCTTTGATAAAATTAGCCCAACAAAAGTTTGGCCTGAGAACTCCAACACCTTTAAGGGTTTTACTATATTGACCTAGTACCTTTACCCTGACTTGGAATTTCTCACCAGCCAGACAAGGACTCCGAATATGATCCAACTAATATGAAATTACATACTAGTTTTAAGGAGATATGATTTAATACGAGTTGGAATTCAAGAATCTTAAGAAAAAATTCGTTTCAGGACTTCTTAAGTCGATTTTTCAACGTCCGTATGTCTGCCTGAATAGGTGGTGGCCAGGATAACTCATGTAAACCTTCACTAGTTATGGGATTGTAAATAGCTCCCTTCTAGTACCTCCCATACAAAGTGACATATTTTTGGAAACTTCATATATCTACCATAACGTTCATATCGAAAGCTACAGGATATTTGAATTTGGTTAGTAGTTGGGTAAGCCCGCTCATGCCTACCCAAAAGACTACGGAACATTTAGCCTTTCATTCTTTCTGCTGAAAGTTTTGGCGAAATTAATTGATATGTATATAAGAACATGTCTGAGTCCTCACACTCTGAACACCTCTCAACATGCGTACATCGCAGGAAGATCCGTTGAGAACGCTCTCCATGACGTGGTTGGCTATACGAAACGCAACCAAAATTAAGGTGATTTCACTTTTACTGCCTTCCTAGATATAGTAGGGGCTTTCAATAATGTGACGTCATGCTCAATAAGGAACTCTCTTAATGTGTCACATCTGCTAGTGAATTGGGTGAATTGTATGCTGGAAAAACGTGTCGTCTACTCAGAACTTGGTGAAAGCTGCGTGAAAGATACCTACTAGAGGAACACCACAGGGTGGAGTTCTGTCCCCTCTTCTTTGGGTCCTTGAGCTAAACGGGGTCCTTTAATCATTTAATGATGATGAAACGAAATTTGTAGCATATGTAAACGAAGTGGTCATCATAATAGGTGGGAAATTTCTACCAACCGTATGTGATCTTATCCAAACTGCCCTTGGAAAGCTGCTACGACGGGCTAACCCCTGTGGTCTAGGGGTGAACCCTCGGAAAACGATATTGGTTCTCTTTTCTCGTAGATATAAGGTATATAACTTCAGGCCAATGAGACTCAATAGGGTGGAACTGAAACTCTCAACGAAGGCTAAGTACCTAGGTGTTGTACTTAATCAGAGGCTAAATTGGTCAAGGAATATCGAGGAAAGGTTTAAAAGGCGTGTCAATGCCTTTTATCCGTAACTCTATAGGTAAATGTTGGGGATTCAGAACAAAGATCACAATGAGGCTGTTGTAGTGAACATTTCTGACTGAAATTAACGTCGTGTTCAAAAATGTTCAATAAGCCAAGTGAAGCTCTTAAAAAGCCGTGAATAACGATATGGATGAAGGCAATGTGCTCATCATGATAGGTAGGAAATTTCTACCAACCATGTGTGACCTTATCCAAACTGCCTTTGGAAAGCTGCTACGATGGGCCAAGACCTGTGGTCTGGGGGTGAACTCTAAGTAACGGAATTTTGTTCTATTCAATCGTAGATATAAGGTAAAGGACTTTAGGCCACCGAGACTGAGTGGGAAGAAACTGAAGGTCTCAGCGGAGACCAAGTACCTAGATGCTGTCCTTGATCAGAAGTTAAATTGATCAAAGAATATCGAGGAATGGCTAAAGAGAGGTGTTAATGCCCTTTATGCGTCCCAAATATATATAACATAGGTTAAATTTTGTTGTATTTAATCGTAAGTATAAGGTAAAGCACTTTAGGCCACCGAGACTGAATGGGAAGAAACTGAAGCTCTCAGCGGAGGCCAAGTACCTAGGTGCTGTCCTTGATAAGAAGTTAAGTTGATCAAGGAATATCGAGGAATGTCCCAAATAAATATAACATAGGTTAAAGTTGTGGACTTAGCCCAAAGTAGTATGGCCAATTTTCACCTATGGAGGATGCCTGGTTGGGTGAGAGAGCCTAGATAAGAGTAATTTATAAAAAATGCTCGGGAAGGGATAGGATGGGATAGAGATATGAGTACTTTTATTGACCCAAAAACACATTTTGTTGCACAAAGTACTTTTTCTGTAGCAGCGAACTCTTTTGTACCAAAAAGTACTTTTAATGTACTTTTCGGCACAAAGTACTTTTTTGGTACAAAAGTACTTTTTTATGCCAAAAACTACTTTTATTGGCTCAAAAACACTTTGTTGCACAAAGTACTTTATTGTACCAAATATTCTTTAAATGTAATTTTAGGCAACAAATTACTTTTTTTTTGTACCAGTTATTTTTTCTACCAAAAAATACTTTTTGTCATAAAAAAGGTTCTTTGGTACAAAAGAAAGTACTTTGTACCAAAAAGTACAATGAACCAAAAAGTATTTTTTTTTGTACAAAAAAGTACTCTGGTACAAAACAAAGTACTTTGTGCAAAAAAAAGTGTTTTTGGGCCACTAAAATTACTTTTTGACTTAAAAAAGTACTTTGGTACAAAAACTTTACTTTGTGCCGAAAGAACACTAAAAGTACTTTTTGGTACAAAAGAGTACTCTGGTACAAAAAAAAGTACTTTATGCAACAGAAAAGTGTTTTTGGGCCAATAAAAGTACTTTTTGGCATAAAAAAGTACTTTGGTACAAAAAAGTACTTTGTGCCGAAAAATACATTAAAAGTACTTGTTGGTACAAAAGAGTACTCTGGTACGAAAAAAAAAGTACTTTGTGCAACAAAGAGTTTTTGGGTCAATAAAAGTACTTTTTGGCATAAAAAGTACTTTGTGCCGAAAAGTACATTAAAAGAACTTTTTGGTACAAAAGAGTACTCGGGTACAGAAAAAGTACTTTGCGCCACAAAGAGTTTTTGGATCAATAAAAGTACTTTTTGGCATAAAAAAGTACTAGGGTACAAAAAAGTACTTTGTGCCGAAAAGTACATTAAAAGAACTTTTTGGTACAAAAGAGTATTCTGGTACAAAAAAAGTACTTTGTGCAACATAAAAGTGTTTTTTGGCCAATAAAAGTACTTTTGGTACATAACTTTGGTACTTAGCTCGCGAGCCAAGAGCCACAAAATTTCGAATGGGATCTCGAGCTGGCTCTTTTTGGGCTCTTGGCTCCTGGCTCGCGAGCCAGCTCTTTATTTAGGATCGCGAGCCTGGAGCTCATTTAAATTTTGTGCCTTTGGGCTCGCAAGCCAGCTCCTTATTGGGCTCCTGGCTTGCGAGCTGAGAGCTCATTTGAAATTTTGTAAGTGGAGCAGTGGATGTGAAAAACAGTCAGCAGACTTTGGATCTCCTAAACCGACAATATAACTGCTGGCCCGAATACAGCAGATCCCTACCGGCATACATGGTTGGGGTGTGCAGTAGCGATTTGAGTCTGGCCTGTGAAATTCTAACATGTGATTGTAACCTCAGGCACCTGACAGGCAAATCGGGTAGATCCATACTGGACCACTGCCGTGTGTGTGAGAACGAGGAGGAGCCCGAGACGATGAAACATTATTGTATTAAAATAAAAAACTAATTTATTATAAAGATCATGTATTATTTTATCTATATGCGAGCAATATTGTGTTGTATTTAAAATACTGTTGTCCAGCTGCTTTTACTTGGCCACGTTATAAAAATTCAAAGAAGTATTTATTTTAGTTCTCTCGGCATTGTTCCTTGTATCCTTTTCATCCGCCATAAATTTGACAATAAACTTTCAAAGTTTATGAAAATCAAATCAAAAACTTCAGATCTTAACATATTACTCTGATTTGTTGCTTGTTGATTTGTTTTGTTTGGACGTTTATCGTTATACTCGAAACCCTCTTTCGAACTGCTATTCTTCCCCTGTCTCAATAACAAACTAATAAATTGTAATGTAACAAAACTTAAATTTATTTCATTTGGTACATACTGCATATTATAATTATAAGTCGTACCATATATAACTTAGCACTTTAAGGTTCTTTAAGTCTACCATTTACACATATAAACTGGCAACTATAGAAGTAACAGTACTTATAAAAAGAAAATAAATTATTATTTATATTATTCAAGGGTAAGAAAAAAATATATCGATTAAAAAACAAAAGAATTAGAAAACAAAAAATAAGATCCTCTGGCTTGAGATCAGAGTGTATAATAAAAGAATAAACTTTTTACATAATAAAAAGAATATACTTTTTTTTATGCCACAAAGTTCATGAATATTTTTTATTTAGGCCGTTCGAATATAAACAAACGAAAAATGTATATAAGGGGAACCATAAACATAACTGAATGCCTTAAAGTTTTTATTTATGATTACCTATAAATTAAAGAAAAAAAACCAAAATAATATAATTTAAATAGACATTTTTAATTAATGCCACAGATATATTATACATAAAATAGACATATATTGTTAAAAGTATTGTTTTTTTTTGTATTAAAAAAGTTTGGAAAATGCTCTGTTTCATTCTGAGCTAGTGAACATTTGTTCTACTTTAAGAAAACAAGATTTACACTTTGATTTCTGTAAATTTGTTTAAAAAATAGATTGCGCATGTATTGTATATGGTAATATTGTTGAAGATCCTACTTTAGGCTTATCATATCTGTAGCACATAAATACTAGGCGACAGAAGATCAAATTAGTCTCCCGGACTAATAGGTGCCTAGTTTTATGCTTCTTGAGAGGATTTTGGGTTATATGCCCTCTTTGATTTTGTAAAAAAAACCGTCAACTGAACATGGAAGCAAACATAACTACTTTAAAAAAAATAAAACATATTTTGCTATTGTAATAGTGACATCAGAGATATTTTTGTGTAAAGAAGACATTTTAAAATTTTCTGTTTACAGAATTAGTTGTTAAATATATAGATAAATAGACAGCTGACTTGACATTTTGATTAAACAATTCATAAACATTGCAGAAATCTCTGCAATTAGCCAAATAAAAGATTTTAAGAAAATAATGAAAAAAAAAACAAACAATAAAAAGTCTAACCACGCTAAGGAACTAAACAATTTGAAATGAATGATGATTATTCAGTTCTGATATAATTCCTATATACAAAACTAAAAACAAATTTATCTAATATTATTTAATTCAACAAAATATAAAGTAGGAGACACATATCCTACGAACGATTTAATATCATATCTAAGGTGGGACCCCATTTACCATAAGGATCTTTGGGTAATAAAAATATATCATTACACCACGTATAACCAATTACACGGCTTTCAATTATTTTCTTAAACGCCGTATTTTCATGTAGTAGATCACGGTAATTGTCATTCGAAACAATGGCAGCATCCAATTCGCTGGCTAATTGCAAAATAAACCTAAAACGTAAAATGTTATATTATTATCTATTAATAAAAAAAAAAACACTAAAAACCATAAGATAACTATTTAGCTTACCGATCGTCATAGCTGGTACTCGTTAGACCGGGTAAATTTTTACATGGCGTTAGTACTATTTTGCCTGCTTTACTTAATCGTTGCATTTCTTGGGGATCCGTAGATTTGTGCTGATTCATACGAAATTGTGGTATGACGGCCTTAACTTCATGGCCCATTTTCTCAAAATATGCAATGGCTATTGTCAGTCCTTTCACGGAGAACTCTTTGTCAAATGAATGTCTGTAAATGTTGAGAATTGTAATGTTAATGTTAATGTTTTTTCTTAAAAACTGAAAATTACTCTTCAAGTAAAATTTTAACTATCGAGATGACACAAAAAAACACCGAGACACCCCAACCTAATTTTGGGCGTAGAATACAGTAGTATGTATACTCTGTTTTAAAACATAAGTTCGAAATCAAGTTATATTCCATTGATTTAAAGCAATATATCGCCCACTCATTCGGTATAAAAACGTAACGTGATGCTTATCAAGAAAAATGTGTGATGTAGACTACAGCTGTCATGTAGATGTGAGGATATTGATTTTATCGATACAAATATAGTTTTGTATAAGATTTCGTATAAGATATTCCAGCGTCTCCTACCAAACCAGGCGGCCGTAGGCCATCCTATCTATCCGATTTAGGAGTTCAACTTCTTGTTAGACTCACGCAAATATGCGATGTTTCCAAACGTCAATTTTTAATAAGACATGACATGGCGAGGGAATTAAGGGGAAATATATACGACTACCCCGAAAAGCCAGGATAAAATCATAATGAAAGAACAATAAACCATCAGAAAGTTTCAGTCGGGAAACCTGACTTACATTTTTAGTATATTGATATTATTACTCGAAGGGAAGGGAATCCTTCCAATGTATTGATATTATTACTCCATCTCTTAAGTGGGCGGAGGTACCAGAAGGGGCGGGGCCATGTAGCCCATTTGCAATACCGTTAGTAGTTTTGGGGAAATATTAACCCATGCAAACTTTTAAAATATTTAGTTAAGTCTTTGGAAAGTTATTTGGTCTTTGGTTCAAAGAAACCTAGGGTCTAAAGTGACTCCTTCTATGTGTTACCATTCTGGGTCGTATCAAATGATATATACCCTCCTAACCGTAGGGTGAGGGTATACAAATAGAAAAAACCTGCCTTGCAGCCCCCTGAAATTTAGTATGCAAGCTTCTATCCTCTGAGCGGAGTTTAAATTCCAAGTTTAGCTAGATCGGGCGACTTCTCCTACCTCTCATGTTAATCTGCTAAAAGCCAGATCAACTATTCCATGTGATTGTCTGTTTGAAAAGGAGAAATGGAAGGGGAGAGAAAAAAGAAAAAGGGAGATAGAAAAAGAAGAGAAATTCGTGGGAACCCCAACCGTTATCTTGGCACAGTTAGCCATGGAAGGCACCGCATGAATCTTATTAAAAAGCCTATTCGGACTGAGGAGAGACTCTAGGTCAGGTCTTGCATGCACAAACATTCGCAGAAAGTGCGCAGTAGCAGAATTTGTGAATTTTGCGTTTGTGCATGCCTGCTCTAGGTCTTCTCTATTCCCCTAGGTATCTTAGCCTTCTACGGGCTAGAGCGGGCAGGTACAAAGAAGATGTTCCATCGTGTCGGATTCCACCTAGTCCTCACACATATGTCAGTAGTCCGATATGGATCTATCCCATTTGCTTATCAGGAGTTTGATATTGCAATGACCTGTATGAATTCCACAAGCCAGCCTCAGGTAACTCCTGCACAGGCCAACCATGCTGTATTCAAGCGTATAACCTAGCAGTTATACATTCGGTTATTGAGAACCAACTTCTGCTGGCTGTTAACAAATGGGCGGGAGAACATCTTGCAGTCATGATCAGACGTAGTACAGATTCGTCTGGCAATTCATTCGCAATGTCCTGGGACCCAACAGAGACTGACATCCAGAGGCTTTAGTTCATCCAACTTTTCATTACAGTCCCTATCAACTTTGATTTACACAACGTAGTATTGATTGCTTTTATTGCAGCTCCTGTGCAGTGTTCCTTTTTTGAGCTGTCAAGAAAAACAGAAATGGAGTCACTTTAAGGAGTCCCGCCGTCATTCCGATCCTTCCGGATTTTCGACGTTTACTTTTGGGAAATCCACACATTTCTTTAAAATAATCAGTACGAGAGATTAGATAAAAAGAAATACCATCGTCCAAAGCAGTAGAATCTTTGCATGACCATGTATGCATTGATGGCAATCACCAGCTTCCCTCAGTCTGATAGCCCCATGGGCTGTAAAAGCCACGACGTACAAGTTTAGGGGCGGAAGACCCATCTAGCCCCAGTTATCCCCATTGCAGCCATAATTAGCCCCTTGCTGAGCATTTTTAATAAATTACTCTTATCAAGACCCTCCCACCAAACCAGATATTCATAGATGACAATTGGTTGGACTACCTTGGTGACACCCGTCTTTAGCTATTCCTCGATATTCCTTGACAAATTTAGCTTCTGATTAAAGACAACACCTAGGTACTTTTCCTCCGTTTAGTCTCGGTGGCTTAAAGTCCTTTTCCTTATATCTACGAGTCAAAAGAACCAATTCCGTTTTCTGACCTACAGGTCTTGACCTATCGTAGCAGCTTTCTAAGGGCACTTTGGATAAGGTCACGCATAGTTCGTAAAAATCTAACACCTATCATGATGACCATATCGTTCGCATATGCCACAATTTTCGTGCCAAAGAAGATGGTACAGGACTACCCCTGTGGTGTTCCTCTAGTAGCTATCTTTTTCACGCAGCTTCCACCAAGTTTTGAGTAGACGACACGCTTTCCCAGAATACAGTCCACCCAATTCACTATAAGAGTTCCAAAGAGTACCTTATTGCGCATGACTTCACACTATTGAAAGAACCTTCTATATCCAGAAAGGCAGCTAAAGTGAAGTTCCCTGAATTTAGCTTTCGTCCGTAAAGTCGATTACGTCATGGAGATCGCACTCAACTAATTTTCCTGCGATGTACGCATGTTAAGAGGTGCTCAGAGTGTGTGATTGCTTAAAGATGTTCTTATATACATATCAAATAATCTCTCCAAAACTTTCAGAAAATGTATGAGAGGCTTATTGGTCTGTAGTCCTTTGGGGAGGCATGAACGGGGTTACCCGCCTTGGCTAGAAAAACCACCTTAACCACCCTCCATTTGTCTAGAACACAAAATAGCCTAATACAAGATCTGAAGATGTCCACAGAAAACAGAGTTGCAACATGCACAGAGGCTTGCAACATGATAAGTATTATACTATCTGCAGCAGGCGATTTGCATGTCTTAAAAGTTTTTATAGCCCACATCACCATTTCTTCATCTACCACATTATTCACAAAATCCAAGTCTATATAGTTAATTGACTTTGCTGGGTTTATGCTACCGACCCCAATATCTGCAACTAAACAGCCTGGGAAGTGTGTATCCCATACAAATTCTCCCTTTTGGTGAGTTTGAAAAGATCAAAAAATTATGATCGTAAATACCCCTAACATTTTTATTACCATTTTTACAAATAATGAAGGGTATTTAAGCTCCGTGTTGGCATAATCATCTTCTTAGTTTTTTTTATAAAACTTAATATGGTAATTTAATCAATTTAATACTTTTTATATTTGTTTAAATAACATCGCATAATTACTCACTTGAATGCTACATTACTGCCATCTATGATAACCATTCGTTTCTTTGAGGTTAATATTTGACCAGCGTTTGGGTTATAGGCGTTGGAATTATACACCTGTAACTCTTTCCTTTCATTTTTGTTAAGTAAACTGCTATAATGTTGTCCAGTATATTGAAGACTTTTTGTTGCCGTCGGATTCTTTCGTTTCTGAGAAAGCGGTGAAGAGAAAACACAAAATAAAAAATAAATGAAAGACTGACATACATATTTCAGCCGATTATGTATAATTTTAAACTTTAAAGACTCTTCGAACAGTTGTTATTCTTTATCATTTAACATATTGCCGTTAAGCTTTTATTCCACTCGCACTAATTGCAACATTCTCCTCCCCCTTTTGGCATCATTCAAATACTTACACTTTGATAATCTTCCTTGTTATTGTTTAAAGGTATAAAATTTTTAGAATTTGTTTCTGATACAAATATAACAGAATCCTCTTCCATATCTTCTCCATCTTCATCGATTTCGCCTTCTTCTTCGTTAGATGAATCGCTTTCGTTTTCTTCGTTCTGCAGTGTTGTTTCATTGGAATGTACTACTGTTTCATCCACTACAACAACAGTGCTGTCATCATTGCCTTTGCTGTTTGAGGTGTTACCCGTTAAGGGGGCCATCACGGTATTATAGGTAACATTTCCCAAATATGCATTACTTGAAACGTCTACAAAAAATGAACCTTTGGCAGTATTCGCTGGTGGTGGCTTATTTCCACTAGGCGTCGAAGAATAGCGACGGGAGAATGATTGTGATATTGCGTTATAGCATTCACTTGAATCGGCTGCTGAAGTATAGTTGCTATCATTGTTATCACTACTATCATCGTTATCTGAATCATCGGTGTCATCATCATCATCCAGTATTGTAACATGTGACGGCACTTCTTCAACTATAACACAATCATCATCACTGTCGTTGTTAGTTACAACAGCATCGCGCACAGCATCATCCACATGCATTTGAGTGGTGTTATTTGCAGAAGATGAAGAAGAACCGGAGGTATCAGTGAAATTTAGACTTATTTGTTGTTTGTTTCTTTCAGCGAGTCTATTCCTTTTGGCAGCCAAACGACTTCTTAGCGAAGTAATTTTTCTTCGCTTGGAAACGTTAATTTCTCCATTTTGTGGTTTGTACTTTTCTTGCATCATTAGTCTACTACGTCTGAGCAGTTTCCTCTGTGAACATGTAAAGGATTTAAAAGTATTAAAGATTGATGTTTTTTTTGTGAGAAGATATTGGTGTTTTGCTTAGTAATAAGTGATTAATATGAAATGAATAGGTACAAGTGGATCATAAATGACTACAAGTTCGGAATTTAAAAGAAAGTTAAAATCATCTGGAATTACGCTCATAATAAAAACGATCTGAAACGGAATGTCGTTAAACTTAGTTATGGTGGCCATTAATCCAAAAAAATGGTTAGTTCTACTTTTCGAAATATTTCGTTGCAATATTTGAGAAAAATTTTATTATGTATATAATTGAATGTCCAGATATTTATTTCAAGAAATAAATAAATATGCTTAAGCTCAAATATATTTACTTTCATTTCTTCTCATTGAAAACTGGGTCAGTCGGCAAAGTCGACATTCATAGGCGTTGGCAATGCAAGTATCAGAATTTCTGTATTATCTATGTTCAATAGGACGCAATATCCACAGGATTAAGATCCGAATAAGCAAAAATTTTCGGATGCATGGAACACAAAATTATTAATCAGTTCAGTTAATCAGCCTACACTTTTGCCAATTAAAAGGAATGATATCATTCTCGAATCATATTTCATTCGCATTTTATTCGAGAACGATACTCGCCAACAATTCGGGCGTGATATCGTGAGCGGGAGAAAATCCACCTTCATGTATCCCGATCATGTATATACTCAAAGTTGTTATGGTTTTAAAATAGATTAATTCATCTGTTGTCACACGTAGTTAAAGTTTTTAGAACTATAGTTATAGAAGATCTGTAAAGTTATAGAAGATCATTGGTTCCCAAATAAATTTTAAAAAGCTTCTGCCCTGCATGCCGAAATTACCAATTACTTATTTAAATGAAAAAAAGTGAAAAAATTATATTTTTATCGCTTAAACGATTGGTAAAATAATCGCTTTTACGATACGTTAACGAATGTTTACCAGCGATTCGAAAATGTTATCATTTTTAAATGTTTTTTTTTTAGAGTTCTATCGCATTTTTAATCGGGTTTACGTTTAGTAAACGAATCAATTTTACAATTTGTATGTGAATGTTCACCAGTGATTCTATAATGTTATCATTTTCGATTCGCTCAAGTAAATTGTCAACATGGCTTGTTGGAATACATTTAAAAAAATATACTTACAGCTTGATCATCCTTGATTTTTTTAAATTTGTTTATAAACCCCGACTTGATTGGACTACGCTTAAAGTTCTTTTTTGGTGAGTTCACACGGCCAGTCGCACGTCTTGAGGTAGTGGGAATATCATCGCTGTTGGGCTTTTATTTAAAAATTTGAAAAAAATTATTTTAAAATAAAAATTAAATATGAAAAATAAAAAGAGAAAAAATCAAATAAAACAAAATTAAAAAAAAAAACAAAAAAAAAACCTTTATTAAATTCTTTTAATTATTAAAAAAAAGTTTCATTAAAAAAATATATATAAATAAAAACGAAATGTGATTTCAGTTTTTTTTTCTTATAGAAAAATCCTTTAAATATATATTATAAGTCTTGGGAACTAAAAATGGTTAAGAAATTAAGTTAAGCTTAATTTTGAATGCTCTTCAATTTAAAACAGAACATCTTTATTAAAACTATGTAGGATTTTGAAAGTATTTAATTTGAAGTACAAACTAATGGCAATTATAATAACTACACAAAAAATATATTAAATTTTTTGTAACTGTTATAGAAATTTCTATTTGGACAAAGAAAATCATACAATCGTAAGCAAAAAACATATCTCTCAAAATTTTTTTCTATTATTTGAAATATAGGGTTGTCTTAAGTGCCATTTACACTGGCAGATATGTATGGAACACAAAATAACAGTATACAAATGTGACTTTTCCTTATATTACACACATATTTGACAAACTTAAATTTTTCACGATCAGTCAATATGAACGGCATAACGGACAATGCATAATATTTATAGTTTAACGGCCTGGTTCATAATAAAATTGTAAAGTGGATATGAAGCGTACTTTAGCTATAGTATATTCTTTAGCTCTAAAAACCAATTTCCTACACTATGAATATATGCAACGTCTCTTTCCCATTTGAAAAAATGCCTAAAAACTCAAAACAAAGATTTCAAATTCATAAATATACAACCCTACTTTAACTTATTGAAGATATAAATCATTTATGAATACTGTTTTCTCGAAATTTACTTAAAAATGGTTAATAAATCTCTTATGAATATGACCGTAATTATACAAATGGTTGGTACAATACTTTCTGAATGTTTATTCCCTTATTCCGGAAACCCGGAAAAACCGACCTAAAAAAACGGTTAAACCGGTTATTCGAAAATCGATATTATGTAAAAGCGGCTGTCGGGTTTAAAACAAAAAAAACGGTTTGCCGGTTTCCGGTTTTGTGTACTCTAGTCGTCATTTAACACCATCAGCAATGACCAGTTTTTAACTTAAATAGTTGTTGCTGGGGTTGACAGCCCTTGGCCGAATATTTCGGGTCATTCTGGTACGTAGAACCGACTGCCGGGGGAATGCATTAGCTCTCCAGATATAACTATTCCGAGCCCTGGTCTGATAAACTACGCAACATGGAGCCGTAGTTTCACTGGCATCAGATCACCTGCCCATAATCATCTGTCTGGATAGACTAAACGACTTCATCGTCTCTGAACGCCGAACCTACATCAACCAGAAAAAAGCAGACTGGCACGGCTTCAGAGAGTTCACCGATCGCATTTTCAGTGATCTCCCAGCTCCCACCAACGTTCACCAGGCTGAGAGCAAATTCCGCCAGACTGTCATCGCAGCAGCAGCCCGCTTTATTCCTGCTGGAAGACTACCATTAGTGCGGCCGCACTTGCCAGCAGAGGCAGCGATATTAGCAGATGAGCGCGATGACATCCGAAGTACCAACCCTGACGACCCACGTATCGTCGAGCTGAACGGTAATATCGGCAGGTTGGTAAATGAGGACAAGCGGAAAAAATGGATTGATCACCTGAAAACTGCAACCTGAGCTCAGGAGTGGGTAAGTTGTGGTCCACAGTTCGATCTCTTTCCAACCCAAAGAAGAAAGATGACAGGGTCGCGATTAAGTTTGCCGACACCACCATCGGATTTCCGACCCTGTAAAGTGCTCGAATGCATTTTGCATGCAGTTTATCGAGCACCCAGAGAGAGACAAGGCGAAACGAAGTGTTGTTCGCAAACTTCACAACCTTCCAGTCTCGAACAAACCACAACCCTACACCCCTTCTGAAGTCTCAGAGGCCATCAATGCAGCCAAACCATCCAAGGCGATTGGACCCGATGGAATATCCATGCTGATGCTAAAACATCTTGGCGAGCGGGGAGTCGAGTATCTGACAATGTTTTTCAACTTGTCAATGAGTACCCTATTAATACCCGATGCCTGGAAAAAGGGTAGAGTCATCCCGGTACTTAAGCCAGGGAAGGACGCGAAAGAGGGACAGTCTTACAGGCCGATTTCCCTCCCGTCACCAGTCGCGAAGACTCTAGAGGCACTCCTCCCCCCCCCCCCACGTGTGAATGGTTATCTGGGAGTATTACATAATTTCTTCACTGGACGGAACTTGAAACTCTCACCAGCGAAGTCATCAGCAACATTATTCACCACCTGGACAAAGGAGGTAAACATAAATCTAGGCGTAGTAGTCGATGGCGTCCAAATACCGACTGTGAACCACCCAAAAATTTTGGGGGTCACCTTTGACAGCCTGTTTACCTTCTCAGCTCACGCCACTGCAATTACGCACAAATTGCGAAGTAGGCAGCACTTGGGGTAAAGACAAAGAAACCTTGTTAGCTACCTACAAAACTATTGGCCGGTCAGTGGTTAACTATGCTGCTTAAGTGTGGTCTCCTTCGCTGAGTGATACCCAGTGGAGAAATATACAAAGCTGCCAAAATGCCGCCCTGAGGACTGTAACGGGCTGTATGCAGATAACCTCTGAGCATCTTCTACATGAGGAAACGAAGGTCCTCCCAGTTAAGGAACACAATGTCATGCTGACAAAACAGTTCCTCCTGGGATGTCATCGGAGGAGTCATCCCAACTTTAACATCACACAGATGGATGCTCCCCCAAGGCATGTCAGGAAGGACCTTCGAGTATATGAGGATAATATACGCAACCACGTACAGGATCCCTTGGATCACTCCTCATATGCTGCTGCTTTGAATGACATTCATAGAGACGCCACCTATTCCGCTGTTTCAAGTTACCGCATGAATGTCGTTCTTGGAGGTCGCCCACCCCCTGTAGACGAAACAGAGACAAGTCTGCCACGTAGAACAAGAGTTGCCCTGGCACAACTCAGATCGGGATGGAGCAACGTCTCAACGCCTAATGGTCCCGCATAGACCGTGCCGTCCCCAAATATGCCCAGCGTGTGTTCAGGGTCCCCACGATACCTGCCACATCTTCAACTGCCCAGCCCACCCTACTCCACTTAGCCCATTGGATCTATGGACCAATCCAGTGGAAGAAGCCCAATTTTTAGGACTGGACATTGAAGAAGAACCCCCGGATTAAATTTGTAATATTTGAATTGTAAAGCTGTTACAACAACAACAACCAGTTTTCAAATCATCACAGATGAGACAGCCTATATGTGGCCAACAAATTTGGAGTTACGGGGGTCATTTTATAAAAAAAGGTGATAAATGACAACTTTTTAAATCATTCATGCGATAAAATAAGTCCGACTTGATTTTTTACATGGATACATTTATATAAAGTATTTATTTAAGCCATAGCTACAATTCTGCTGAAGAATGATATGAAAAATCCTCAATGGTTCTAGAGTTATAACTTAAAAACTAAGCGAAAACATCAATAAAAGCCAAATATAAAAGGTCATGAATAAAAGTTTGGCCTGAGAACGCCAAACCCATTGTTGTGTTGGCTAGTATACTAACCTAGTACTATCACCCTGACTTGGATTTGTGGTGTTTTTTTCCACTAGGCGTCGAAGTTAAACTGTTTCAAATTCATCTACAACGAAGATAAAAACGTTAATACTAATACTTACCTCTGAAAGAAAGCAAATTGAATTGGTGTTTAAAAACGGTAAAGACGACTGTTCGAATAATTTGTTGTATTAACAAATTTGACATTAGGTTAAAAATATGGAGTACCTTAAGCAATCTCTCTCTCTCTCTCTCTCTCTTACTTTTAAAGACAAGTCGTATGGCAAACGTCTAGTTTTAATATAATATTTTAGTTTTGTTCCATCAAGAGATGTGTTGGCAGATGGCGAGTCATTAAATATTGTCGAGAAAGCAACAAACTATGTGACATACCGGCAATACATTTGTCATTCACAGGCATCCGATAGTGATCCAAGTGCATTATTTTGTACTGTTTGTAAACCTTGCCTATGGGGTTTAAACTGGGGCTGTATAATGGAGATATTTGGATTTTTAGCTTAGGAACTCTACAAAGGCCTGTCTACCATTAATATATATATATAAATTCCTGTTGTTCCTATAAGGAGCATAGGGCCTCAACGATTGGGTTCCATTCTCTTTTATCCGATGCAAGAGGTTTCAGCTCATTCCAAGATTTGTTTAATTTAACTACATATTTCCATGTCCAGCTGCCGTCGTAAAGTGTGACTTGGGCGTCCTCTTCTGTGACTGCACTGATGATTCCATTCAATGGCATTTCGAGTTATGTCGGAATGTGGTCTTCGCAAGGCATGTCCTATTCAACTCCATTTTCGTCTTCGGATCTCAGTTTCGACTGGGATTTGACCAGATTGTGCCCAGAGCTGAGCGTTGCTAATTGTGTTTGGCCCGAAGATTTTTAGGATTCGACGTTTAATGAAAACTTGAAGTGCTTTGAAATCACAACGACCTGCATCCAATGATTCAAAACCGTTTAGGGCAACTGACTTCACACAACTGTAAAATATGTTCAGGCATTTTGACGTGCTCTTTAGAGCTTTCGGATGATGTTATGATGCATCCCAGTAAACAAAACGACTGGACTTCTGCAATATCCTGCTGTTGTAGTTTGAAGTTAGTTGTCTACCATTAAGGTAATTACTTATGCAGCGTTTGCATTCATTGGAGGGCGAAGAGTTCATTATCAAGTGTAGACTAAGTCAAATGCCTTAGATTTATCTAGGACTTCAACAATAGTGCTCTGATTTATGTTATTTGCAATGTGGGTGGTTATAGTGTTTAAAACCGTTGTTGTGCTCAGCCCTGAAGCCAATGTGGTGGTTTGATTTCTGGCAGGATAATAGTAGAGCTTCTAAAATCTTGACAACAGGAAGATTAGGCGATAAGATTTTCCCTTGCTAATTTGTCACGTTTTCGAATAAAAATAAGCCTTTCTAAACGTCATCGAGTTGTGTTACAAATTTTAGATCTACTATTCGGAGATGTTTCAACATGAGCATTGAAATGATGTTTTGTTGAAAAGTTGTTGTTATTTTTATTCTACTTCTACTTTTTATAGTTGACCAGTGTTTATGGGAAATAAGCGTATCAAACGTCAGGTATGACTATATTGGTCATTGTGTTGTTCAGAATTTGTGTTAGAAATTTTAGATCTACTATTCCGAGATGTTTCAACATGGGGATTGAGATGACATCTTGTGGAATAGTTGTTGAGCGTTTGAATTTAGTGATTATAATTCTACTTATTTTAGTAGACCAGAGTTAATGGGAAATAGGCCTCCTCACGTTCCAAACGTCAGGGATGACATTTCAGATTTACTATTTCGTGATGTTGCAACATGGTAATTGAGATGACGTCTTGTTGTCCTTCCTTTTGGACTTCTTACAGCACACCAGAGTTAAGTGAACCTGTATCACAGTTATCAAGATGTTCTTGCCATTTGTCACGTCGGTGTCAGTTGGCAAAGTTATCTGTCTGTGGTCGGTCTAACATTAGGAATTTGTCCCGCAGAGATAAAACACTTAGCCCTCTTAACAAAACCTAATGTGAATGTTCTCGCTCTCACTCTTTCGGTATATGCGGATCCAATTATCAAGATGTTCTCGCCATTTGTCAAAACGGTGTTAGTAGACAAGGTGATATATCTGTGTTCGGTCTAACATTAGGGATTCGCAGGGCAGAAAAGAAGAACATAGCCTTACTTAGAAGAAATTCTGGTGGGGCGTAGAGATTCTTCTACATAGTTAGTAAGCCATGTCCGTTAACATTTTTGTAGTTGACGAACGTAGACTTCTGCGGCTCCCTAAAGTTGCTAAAAATCTTAATCGTAATTACAATGGGAATATTATCTGAGTTTAAGGCAGCATTATCTTGCCAATATGTTTTAGCGAGGAGCGATAAACGGACATTTGATATGCTCGGGGAGCTTGGGCTGCATGTGCCGCTGTTTGTATTGGGAAAAACTGATTAATTACACTTGGTTGATAGAGTTGTTGCTGATTCGACGACCTTTGGCGGTATAATCAAGTTGTTCCGGAGCATATATCCAATTGTCGTGGGAAAGCCAAATGCTAGTATCTTATGCTAATGACATAGACGTAATTGGTGGAAAACTGAAAAATAATGTCACTGCAGCCTTCTCAAACTTTAATAAGCATTTAGAAAAGTGAATATTTTTATTCATATTATTATTTGTTTCGAAAATCAATGACGTAATTTATTTAAATGACATACAAATAAACTATGTCACACTAAAAATTGACGCAATTTTGCTACCAAAACGCCTTTATGATGGACTAATCAAGCGAAATAACGGCAAAGATATCTCTCGTTAAACCTATGCCCCGTTTTCTCTATTCAAAAAATAACCTAATTCAATTTGCTTTCCTTCACGTACTTACCTCGGTCCAACGATGATGATATTTATTCGTACATATACGTTATTTCCGGTTTACATTTAAATAAAACAACATTCATTTGTGGTATATTCATTTTACGTATATTTAAGCATTTTTTTCTGGGTTATGCTCCTCATCAAGTACAATTTGGCATTTACAATTACACATTTAGAAATTCAATTAATTTATAACAAATAAAATAAATACATAATACAAATATATATATGCAACATATATAAGGAGTTAGAACAATATCAAATCCTGTATAAAGATAAACCCCTAATAGGAAAATGTAGCATTGACATTAATACTATGTGTATGTTGTTTTATTGTCCTTTGGCCATTGGGTGTAAACGTGAGGACCACGTGAGGTATTGTTTTTGTTATACAGGGCCAATGATAACTATGGAGTATCAGCACAATTTGATTAAATGCTTAATGGTTGGTTAGTTTTAATACTAAGCGTTGGAAGCTGTGGTTTGGTCAATTGGTTATTATGTTTTGTTAAGGAATTTTTTTTATTCCAGGAGTATATTTTACACAAACACAAAACATAAATCCACTAAAAGCCACTGGGTATAATATGAAAACTTGTATACTATCCTTGCCAATTCTTTAACTTACTTCATTCAACTACAGACGCCCATTAAGGATCAAACATAGAGATATAACGGCGTAGCTTGCATGGAAAGATGTGAAAAACAGGAGAAGATTAGTAGAGTCAACGCCTTAGCTAAGACACATTTGCCAACCCATTCAATTCAATCCAACTCAGTTTTAATGGCGCAGATTAGCGCCTCGAGGCCGAGACCAAAATAAATATAAGTAACTTAATATTATGTGTTGTTACCGAAAGTCCAAAAAGGTCGAATTTATGTCAACATGGCAAACTGCGAAAACACATTGGTTTGGTTTGGTTGAAGACAAGTAATCACTCAGTCGTGAGACTTTGTAAATGCACCACTCGGATACCATTACGGTCCATTGTGATGGATTGAATTCAAACATTTCTTGTAGAGAAATATTGGCGAAAAGTACATTCCAATAATACTCGTCCTGGGATTACATGCACCATCGCTCTTTAATAAAAAAAAAAACACTTTGTTCTTATGAATAATAATAAACAAACAAACTCATCAACATCTTCTCCTTATAATATTAGTATAGATTACTTCACCCTTCAATATGTTTAGAGTGCTAGGTCTTATGACATTTTACTAAGCAGTTTGATCAAGCATAGAAAAATAACTAGAAAATACTGCTAGCAATCGTTGACAATATCACCCTTGCTAATTGGCATCGAATTTTACTTGTTTTGTCTTATCTGACTTGATATTACCGGTAAAAATTGATCACTGGCTATTGGTTGCAAATGCAATCAAATTAAACTTCAATATGAACTGTGAGGAAATATGCGACAGAATGTTCTGATATCTTAACTCTGCAGGTAACATCTTTTGATTATCTTTTTGAAATGCCCACAGGCTACAAGGCTATAATCTGTTATGTTGTTAACTATGACTACATTGTTTGTTGGAACCAATCATTAAAAATATTAAACTAAATCAAAATAATTTATACTTGGAAATACAGACACATGTTTTTAAACTCTCCATTTTAAAGAATTCCAAGTAAAAGTACTGTCATTCTCATTATTTTTAGCCAAAGTCAAACAAGATAAATTTTAATAAAAATAATTCAAACATAATAAATATATTAGTTTTTTTTTGTTTAGAAAGCAAACCCCTTGTAATATCGATTATATAGACATATATATGGGGAAACAAAGCTGAGACCAACAGGTATTTTAAAATATATTTTAATTAACTGCGTCAACAAAACATTTTCTTAAACGCAGCCTGTAATACTAAAGCATAATAAAGAGCCATCAAAAACTAAAAACAAACGTTTTAATATAGAGACGTCTTTTTTGTGAAACTACCTAACATTGTTCTAATTCCTTGAGTTCTTGTTCGATATTCGAACGAGCCGCTTTAGCGTACTTAGTATTAAAATCGGAAGTTTGATAGATGTCCAAGGCCAATAATGCATGTAGTGTCTAAAAATAACAATTCATATTAATACTATATCGGCAAATTGCCCACACTCACACACACAAGTCATACCTTTAGTCTTAGAATCTCGTAATTTGTTTTGCCTGAATTTAACCACTCCTGGCGTGATAGCTCAGCATAATTTTTATATGTCTCAGGTGATGATCTAAAAGCACAGGGAAATGTAGGCAATTTAAGTCAAATTTCACTAGTAACAATGTTGGTAGTTACAAACTTACGCCAATATTAATAGATCCAAGTCCTGCAATATGGCAATGTCATCATCCACATCTGCTGAAATCGCCTCCGTGCTTTTTTCACCCAATAAACGACAAACAATCTGTTTCATTTCCTCCTAAAAAATTGTTTAGTACTTGTGATTGCTTTTGTTATATACATAAGTGTTTTAATGTACTTACATCCTCTATCATGGCATCCCGACAGAATTCTCTAAATATTTCACAATTTTCTTGAACACAATTTTTATCTAAATCAAATTCATAGTACTGGAAAAATGCAGCCAGTACTATATGCGGTTTGGCACGTTCCAATTCGGGCGCCTTGTGGCCCAACATACTTGACCAGTTGTGATAGACGCGTTTTGTTTCGTCTTCACTTAACTTGGTCCGTATGCGTTCATACCAGGACCGTATACTGTCCTCTGGTATGTCATAGTGATTACAAGCCTTGGCCCAAATATCATACAAATCACAAGTAGCCATAGCCATAATCTTTAGGCGTTGGTATTTAAGAGGTAATTTGTTACTATTTTTGTTTTTGATTTAGGAATTTCTTCTCAGTGGCATAAGTTTCTTAAGGAATTTTGTAAAATATTCGCCACAGTATTAAGACAAAAGGTGTTGTTGTTTATTAAAATTTATATCTAAGGTGTATTGTTGTCTAACAAACTGTATGAGTCAAATAATTTTCTTTAATAAGTGTTTGCATGAAAATAGGGTGGTTTGTTATCATTGCCACGGGGGTGTTGTAGAGCTTTTGAAAGCTTACAAGGAAGTGCAGACAGTGTTGCCATGATTACCCAGAAAGTTATTTATAGCAACAAAGGGAGACAAAAAAACAACCCCCCTATAAAAGGAGTATTCATTTAAATCAACCATCAACTACCCCCGACTATAATTTTTGTACTGGTTCTATTCTAGTTTCCCTCCAAACCTATGACAACTACGTGTTAAATGAGACAGTTGCTTGCATAAAAGGTGAACTAATTCACTGTCCTATGGAGAACTCGTTCTATACTAGTTCCGAACTAGTATTTTTCCCTACTGGGTAGTTGACATATAAGGCGATTCATGTCGCTGAAGCCCCAGTCTGGCGAGGTTTACAAACCGTACAAAACAATGCCTTTAGGATAGCTACTGGATGCCGCTCAATGATAAATAAGGATCATCTCCATGAGGAGACCAGTGTTTTGCCGGTACAGCACAACAATATGTTGCTGAGTCGTCAATATTTATTGGCATGTCACCTGCCAACACACCCCAACCATAAAATCTTGTTGGAAGATCTGCCGTGACAACATTTCCCCGTAATTTTATTTATTTTCCGGTAAGCAATCTTGGACACAGCCCAGCTGTTACAACAACAAAAGTGGTGAATTGGAGACACTTAATCCCAGACTTCCTTGACGATGTTTACAAACAGTACAAAACAATGCACTTAGGATTGCTACCGGATGATTCTCAAAAACAAAGACAGATTATTTCTATGAGGAGATAGGTGTCATGCAGGTGCGGCAACATAATTTGTAATTATCCCGCCAAAGGCTATTAGGGGCTACCGAGGTATAAGAGTCCTGAACGAACATCCCCAAGTAATCGGCCTCAGATCGCTGCCTGAGGGGCAGCTGTTAGTGCTACCGAATAGGATAATACAGGGCTCACTTAATTAATGACCTTTATGTAACCAAAGCCCTCACAACACCGTGTGTTTGTTTAATTTTTCCCATAGGATCGCACAGTTGCACCCAATTGATATATGGATATCATCTATAGTTTGCCCTTCATTAAATTAGTCTTCTCTTCACTAAAAATATCTTATTCTGGCTAATTTCGCCAGATTCTATACTGTCAGATTGTACATATAAAAAAATATATATAAATATATAAAAAAAATATATATATCGTTGTTTTTGTATTTATTCGGTCTGTTATTAGAACATTGATTTGGAAGCAAAACAAGAAAGAAGTTTAGCAAATGGTTTCTCATAGTGAATGGTTGTGAAGTTTTTCGAGTCTATGCACTCAAGAAAGAATTCTCATTTCGATGTGAGATTCTGGTGCATAAGACTTGATGAACAATTTGCAACCATTATACCAAAGTCTGCTGACGAGGATTCGTGGCTGAATCCGAAACAGCTGTACAGACTGCCTGGCATTATGAGAATATCATTCTGCTATAAACTTTTTTCAAAAACACTGGTCTAGAGCTTGAAATAAATTCCAAACCAAAAATATATATATATATAAAATATATATTTTGCAAAGGCAACGTATCAAAGACTTCTCCAACTACTAATATTGTGGGAGAAATCTGGTCACCAATAGTTTTTAAACTTAAAAAAATCAACAAATATAGTATAACAATTTAACTGCACAGATATTCAGGATATATGATATTAGTTGTTGTTGTTGTTAGCTGTATATAGCACTAAGGTGATAGACCCATGGTGCCTCGTATCAAGCCGGTGCATAGAACCGGCTACCGTGGGATTGTTTATATACTGTTGGTGGCATTTTGGAAGTGGAACGGCTTTTTGCGGTAAACCTATAATGCAATCTCTACCATAAGCACCTAATACAAACTTGTTGGAACATGATTGCAGATCCTTCACCTCAGAAACTATAACATGCCAACGACACATACATAGGTCGCTTCTTGTTCGTTCCCACGGCAATTGGATCTATGCTCCGGAACGACCCGATTGTCAACTAAGCAACAGCTGTGCAAAACAGCAAAGGAATTCTAGACGCAGCCCAGCTGTTACAACGACAACATACGTCGCTACACTCCAACAGCACTATGGCCAGCAAGCTTATAATATAATTCAACTACTGTCGCAGATATTTCTCCAACGAAACATTTAATCATTCCACCCATTGCAAGTGGCAATTATGGTGCATACTTACGACTCTTTCATATCTATTTTGAGTTTGTAATTTCCTCATTTTGGAATTGTTATTTTCCGTTGTTTGGTGGTTTACACATGTGTTATTATTTATGCTGTTGTTGTTCTTATGTCTCTTCTTGCTATTGTATTTGCCAGGGGACAATGGTGGTCTTTTGCTTCCACGGAATTTTACCTTTTTAACAATTTTTCTGTTTTTACGTGACTTCTTACGATTTTGTTTGTTTTCAGAACGAGGATTGATTTTTTTCGACATTTGTTTGAAGTTATTTTGCAGAAGACACAAGGTACGGAAACAAGAAACAATGATGAAATCTCAAAATCGCGCACAACAGTTCAACATTGGTCAATGAAAATAAACATGTTCTTCTTCTTGTGTGTCATCCACATTGATAACTGTAGCGGTGCCAATTCACAAACGAGTTGTGTTGAGACGTTGCCAGATTAGAATTACAATGCTATACGCAAAGGCGGTATTTGCGTTGTCGTCGAAATCGATAAACAGATGACAGATGAGTAAGCATCGATTTTAATAGCAAAGGGCCAAATATTCTTCTGGAATGGAAACAGAAACTGATTCAAATTCTGCAGGAAATGTTGTTGTTGTTGTGACAGCTGGTGGATAGCTAGGGTGATAATTCTTTATACCGAATTTCAATTTTATCGGTAATCGATCGGGCATATAAGCCGATTATCGTACGATTATTGTTGGCAACTCTGTTTCGTTCCTTTGTAGATAACAAGGTTTGTGTCAAGGATTATTAGGTGTTGTTGTTATGCGTTTTAATCGCCTAATTCCACAAAAGATGGCGCCAGCTTGGTTTGTTGATTTATTTTGCGGTATTGATAAATCATTTTTCTTTTTCCTTGGTCCTTGCACAATCTGGATTTTTGTAGTGAAAGCATCTAGGATGAGTTTTGTTGGCTGGAGAACTCGAAAGTATTTGGAAAGAATTTTGTCATCGATGTTGATTGGCCAGTGCCTCGGCCGGGAATCGAACCCGGCACCTTCGGATTGCTAGTCTACGTCGCTTCCACTGAGCTATCGAAGGCCACGCAGGAAATGTTCAGAGTAAGTGCTAACACGTTATCATCTTATCTTCTCGATAGAATGAGAAATTTTGTTCCTCTGACCATATTCTACAAATTTAAACATTTTCGATTTCTTCCTATCAAATGGCAGTATCAAGTAAAGATGTAGAGAATGCAGCAGATACATATTGACACCTTAATATAAAAAAGACTGAACTCATAAAAAGCACCGTATACAATAGTAATTTTGTTAAATGAATTGTCATAGGTGTTTTTTTTTTTGTTTATCTCACCAAAGCAACACATTTCAGAGACCTCGTAAGAATGAACTATGCGCCGTTAGGAACAATAACAATAATAATTTTTGTGGTTGATAAGTTTTTTTCCCCGAAAGTGCTCTTTACATTGCACATTGGTCCAGCAGATCTCATTTCTTGGCCTAGACTCAATTTTTAGAATCTTTAAATAGATTATTTTCACGATAATCTTATAGAAAACACTCAGACAACAAAAAAATATTTTGTTTTAGAGAACAGCGGTTTACCGTTATGTTACAAACCATTAATGTTGACTCTCTCAGAGATTTTGTAAACAGAATTCCGTGGTCTCTTTTTTAGTGTTTACTGTAAGTTGCGTCTAAGAACAATAATCACGTGTCTAGTGAAACCAACTTTATGGACAACAAAGGTGACAGTAAGTATTTTTATTATACAATAAAAAAAATTAAAAAGGAAAATATGTTGTTGCAAAAATTTTCACATGTTTATTGGGGTAAAAGTAAATTTTTTTTAAAAATGTTAATCATAAAAGAAAATCCAAAATTATAGATGACAGTTTTAAATATTTTGCAAAAGTATAAATGTGCAAACATTTTTCTTTCAGGCAAGCTCCCTTTGCAAAATCTACATCTTTATAATATTTGGTTGACAAACGATAAAAAGGAGGTGAAAAGTACTCTCTGTTAAAATATGTTGCAGAAATAAAGCATAGATGAAGACATTAAAGTAGATGTCTGCATTCAGTTTTCTGCCTTTTTGTATTTATTCGGTAACAAAGTGAACAGTCATAGGAATTTGAACTTATTTCAAGCAAAGTTTGTGTGTTCTGAAAGCAGCAATTTCGGCTCGGAAAGCATTATCATTACACACTGAATTAAACAATAGTTATACCCAAATATGACAAAAGTTGTCCCAATCTATCACTACATTGCACCAGCATAGGTCATGTTTACAAAGAATAAGTAGGAAAATAAATTGTAACTTTTTACTTTAAAAAATTGTATTGTTAGGGAAAAGGAACATAGTAATATTGATATCAAATCGTCCCCTTAATAAAACAATAGTGTATAATTTTTTTGGTGTTTTGAGAAAATCGAGTTTAAAGTTTTCGTCAAATCGGATGTCTATGAAATTTTCGAAGGAAAAATTATATACTAGTTTTTCCAACGACCTTTTGACGCACTTTGTGGAAGTAGATTTTGACGAAATTTTGACCAGGCATAGAATCAATGGTGGAGATTCTAAATATGCAATAAAAAAATAATGGTGTATGAGCGCATACACTATTGTTATATTAAGGGGACGAAATGAGCTTTTAGCTTTTAAAATTTGTTTTGACTTGTCAGGAAAAAAATTTGCAAAATGTATCCTTTCAAAATTTTTTCTTCGAATATGCTTCAGCAATTGGCGTTATAAATATTTGGGGAAATTTAATGTTGCAGGCTATGTTATGCTTCTAAATATACTTTATTTTCATAAATTTATCTTTTTTAGTTTAGAGTAAAAAATGATTTAATGATTGGCGAAGCAGTTTGGCCCTTTTGACTTGTCATGACATTATAAACGAAACCTGATTGGCCCTTTAAAAAAAAAGTGCATACTGATCCTTTTATGTATTTTATTTTAAGTATTTCATTTTGGATGAAATTATAGAACATAGTACAAACTCTTCGAATTTAAAAATCAGAATTTAATAACTTATTTAATTTAATTATAAAAACAGCCTACATAGTTTCACTATTTCAACCCAATTAATATGTTTTTTGCATTCAAATAGTTTTGGCCAAAAAAAATGGTCCAATAACTGAATGTCATGAAAGCCAAATCTAATAATTTATTGTTTATACATATTACACATAAATTGTATTAACCAAATCTAAATCAATGAGAGGATCCATATTTTTTCTACTAAAAAAAAATTTCTCGAATAATTGAAAGTTAAACTATTGACTATTTCTTACACTTTAGACCAAGGGTCGGAAAACAATACTTTTTTTGTTTCTAACAAAAATAAATAACTTAGAAGTTGAAAAATCTGAGTTCAGTATGTTTTCTAACAATGTTTGTTTCAAAATATAACTCTCATGTTCAAAATAAATAATGAGCAATGATGGAAAAACTATATAATTTGTATTTTCAACAAAAATAAATAACATTCAAGTTGAATATTTTTTTCAACTTTAGAGTTGAAAATCTTTTCGAACAATTTTCGTTTCAAATTATAATAAATATACATTTCTATATGTACATGAATGAACTGACGATAGGTTATATAAAGATGCATCAAGTTGATTATTTCACAGTATTCAGCAAAACTCAAAATACCTGGGCTGTTATTGGCGATGGTATAGTATCGATCATATCTCATTCATTAGATGTAAGGAAAAATACATAGCTCTATGAGTTTTGTGAAATTTTAGATTTTCTCCCTAAAATTTTTGTTTGAAATTCTCAAGATGCTGTGTCCCATTTGTATAGTTATGTATTATCTCAATACAAACATATTTCTTGTTTAATTTGGTCGATACAATATTAATGATATTCCAGTTTCGGAACGATATATAAAAGTTCATTATTTTTTTGTACATGAACGTAAAATATTTTTTTCAACAATGATAAATAACTTTATTTTTAACAATTGTTCGTTATTTAGTGTTTTCATCGGTTGAAAATTTATTATTGAACACAAGAAAGAGTTCAATATAATTTCGAACATTTGATTTTGAACTTGTAAGTTCGTTTTTTATGAGGGAAAAATTAAAAAATTCCGTATTTTGGTATTAATATCGGATGTCTGCTTTAGACATATGTTATTTGAGTTTATAATTTAACAGGAATACACTACTCTTGTGTTAATCGCATTGATAAGTGAAGCATTCAAACTATTAATTAGTTGACAGTTTCACCTTACCAAAATGGTAATTAAAATATCCAGTTATATTTTTGTTGATTAATTACATTATATTTATGTTTCAGCAGTACATTGCCGAAAAATTTAAATTAATTTTATTGCAATAAGTAACAATATTTAATAGATTACACTTTAACGAGTAATATACATACATTAAACTATGAGAACAATACGAAAATCAATGCAAGTCTTACACAAGGTTTGTTAAATATAATAATTTAAAAAAAAATTGTGAATAAACCGAAAATGCATTTTTTAAATTTTATATAATAAATTTAAAAATTATAGACACTGAAAAATATTTTAAGGAATTAAAGCACTTGCATTTAATTGTAAAATTTAGTTTTGTTTACAATTTTCAGCATTCTTAAAGAGAAATTATATTTTAAGTCGAACGTCCTACCATTCGCTGCTTACTTTATAGGTTTAGAAGCACATTTTGTATATCATGCAAATGTATCTGGATAAAAATAACATGTACATAAACGCTAAATTGGCAATGTTTGCAAGTTTTCAATCCCTCTTATATTTGCTTTGCGAGTTTCTCATATAAATCCACAATTAAGTGTGCATGTGTCTTCGTGAGATGTTTCCATCCATCTGTTTTTATAACATCTGCTGCATTTTGGTTAATATATTGCATTACTCGACCCTTCAATGAATTTAAATTGTAGCGATCAGCAAGCAACAAATTCTCCGCTGCCGTTTCTATGGAAATATCCTGGTATAGGACACATTCACACTTCAGTATCAATGGAACTAGAGCGTATTTGTCAGCTGCAACTAAAAGGCCTTTAGCCACATCTCTTTCGAGTGTTTGTAAGTTATTTGTATATATAAAACGTAACATTTCATGGACAACTTCGGGCTCTATGTCCGTTATGACCACACGGTTTGTTTTGCTTTCTTCCATTTTGTGCTTGAACATAGCCGCAAAGACTGGGCTGCGGGCAGCCAATATGGCCTTGTGTGCTTGAAACTTACGATCTTGTACATCGAGTGTAACATCGCTAAACATGCCACTGTCTAAAAGTCGTCTAAAATCGTCACTCAGCAGAGATTCTTCGGCCGTCGGTGTCGAAATCATCGGTTTAGGGCGAATATTTCCAGCTATATCCACCAAATCGATTGTGCATTCTAGCACTAAATGGTCTCCATGCATAAGTCTGCCTTGTAAATCGAAGATCTTGGACCATTTAATAAACGATGGACAATCAAACACATATTCGTGGGCAAAATTGTGTGCAACCTTTGTTCGAAATCTTTTAATTTCCTTACACTCGGTGTTCAATAGGCAAAATCCAACATGAGCTCGGAGATTTGGTGGCTTTTCAGATACCAATTGCAGCATTACACTCACATTATCACCTTGGGTTGGAACCACTGACATGCACCACTCATATTTTTGATAGCTGTCCTTAAATGTGGAGGATGTTATGCGTCGGCGGTCGACGCATAACATAAATTCCTTTATGATCCAGGAGTAATCGCAATATGTCATTTAGATGCGGAAATTCGTGACTGTGGTAGTAACGTTACTTCTAGCTGTTTCCTGTGCTCTTTTGTTATTTCTATTGCAGTTTTTTTGGCATTCGATTGTATTCAATTTCTGAGTGTTAGTGGTGATAAGTCGGTTTGGAATTTAATCGAAATTTCAAGTTATCGATAAAACGGGTTTCTCTTTAAAAATACAGAAGTCAAATAACGCAATAGAAATACCATTTGTACACATTTACCGCTGCTATACCGTTATCTTGTATTGACATGTAACGGAATGCGCAAAGCGTAAGTTTGACACTTATGGTCAACCAACACAAAACAAAGAATGTTAAAAAGTGAACATTCCGCATCATAGCACAGAGGTCACAAAATCACTTAGAATTTAATTGAAGAAATAGTTTTTGTGTTATGAAAAGTGCAAAGGAACATTATTTCGATAAAGTTGATATTAGCTGTGTTCGTTTACTTGCAAATTTGTACAAATTTGTGCAATTTTTTGCAAATTTTTACTGGATTGCGTTTGTTTGCTCCAAAAGTCCACCAATTGAGAGCGAGAGAGCGCACAAATTTGACAATTCCAAGGTGTATTTAATAAGGTGACTGCATTAGAAAAACAACTAAAGGCTCTGCAACAAAAACATGTACATTGTTTTTGCAAAGAGTTCCGAACTGTCAAATTGAGTTGACAGCAATCGAACAAAAAGTAAACAAAATCGAATTAAGCGCAAGAAAATTTGACAATCTAGGTCCAACTCGAATGAAAAAAGTTCAAATCAGTTGACTTATGCGGCCACCTTACTTAATACACCTTGGACAATTCAAAACTAAAAAGTTTGCAATTATTGGTATGATAAATGTTAGCCAAGTTGCTAAAATTAAAAAAATATCCTTAATGACAACCGCCGTTTACCCCCATTGCCTCATTTACACCGCCGTGACTATTTTGTCTCTCTCTCTCTCACACATAGGTATGCTATTGGGTACTCAAAACATTCACAACTCTATGTGCAGCTAATACCATGTCCACACTACAGTCATTTTTCGTAATTCGCGCTCTCATTCGTAATTCAACCCCCAATTACATAGCGAATTACGTAATTCCCCATACAAAATTTTGAGAGCGAATTACCTTCTTTGATGGTAATTCATTTTGAATTACCTTCTGAACTATGATAAAATCGTTGCCATCTCTAATTTTTATCGGAATATATCGAAACAGCTGTCAAAATGAATATGTAAACAACAAACATAAACACAAAGTGAAACAAATTTTATTCATTTTTTGATATTCGACCTTTTCTTTAATATTTTCCTTTTTAATTATGCTAGAGATCGGGGTTTCACGAATTATTAGTACAAATTTAAAAGCCAAATTTAAAAACCACGTGTTGCATACAAGCAAAGCAAAGTAAACAAACAAAAAACTGTCAAATCGAATTAAGTACGTGTAGTGTGGACAGGGTAATTCGCGTAAGTAATTCAAAGAGTGAATTAGGTAATTCGAGACGTAGTGTGGACAGGGTATAAACAGACGTTTGCTATGATGACTTTTCGCTGACAGAAAGACGAGTTTTTTTTGGACATGCTAGCGATTATTTTGTATCAGGGTGCATTGGCCGCACTGTATGGAAGATTAGTCGAAGTTGGTTCTCTTGTTTATTGCTCTGTGATTGTGACCGATATTTGTTTATCGTTTCGAACCTTGTACCCATACTACAGTAAATAATAGCCGTTGTTACTATCAACCACATCAATTTGGTTAGCTCCTGCAGAAGCTCTAGCCATAGTCACTAACAACAAAATAGCTTGTGAATTTACACTGACGACACCGCGTAAAAAAACTTTGCTGCCAACATGAACATGGACAAGTGGGTGCAACTAAATAATCAGGCAGCGGGAAGAGATAAAATTGCACGGTGAGTTGATAATATCAGAAGACACCATTAACGTGTTATCATGGTAGATAATCAAATTGTATTTCATATTAGACTGATACAATATGCCTCGCGAGCCCTGTGGGATTCTCTGGAAGCGGCCGATAATAGTCCGGCCATGGTGGAGAACTTCAAGTCATTGGAATACATCTTAAGTACATTCCGTAAATGTGAGTAATGCATTATCAATGTGTGCGTGCGATTACTTAGCCTGGTTAATACATTTACAGTGCTTCGTTTTGGCAAATGCTTGGATGTTTTCTACGCCAGTCTACGCTCAATACACTACCCCGACTTGGCCATACGCATTACCTTAACGGCGGGTAAACTATCACAGGCTTTATTTTTGTTTGCCGATCATTTTCTGTGGCTGGCACGTACCGGATTGTTTAAAAACATTGATGCTAAGAAATGGGGAAAATATGCCAACAAATATTGGCTTCTCTCCATTATTATGAATCTGTGTCGGGATGTCTATGAAATATTCCGTTTAATAGATCTCCATAAGGCCGGCGTACGTAGTGGCATTACACGTTCAACTATTCCGTGCCGCATAAACACGCCCAAGGATTTCAGTCGTTTGGCCTTACAATCCTACGCTTTAGTTTTGGGCCACAAGGATGTTTTCGTAGATACCGTTAAGAATGTCTGTGATTTCTTTATACCGCTGACGGCATTGGGCTATACAAAGTTGGCGCCTCGCACAATCGGATTATTGGGCGCAATATCATCCGTGGCTGGTTTAATAGCTATGGTAGAACCAACAGCTAAGCTAACACCAGCCTAGTTCAATGGTCAGTTGGGCAAAAGAGAAAATGTATTATTACGAAAGAAAAAAACAAAACTAGTTGTAGTTATTGAAACAGTAAAATTTTATTATAAATAAATTTATTTTTTTAACAAAATCTCGAAAGTTGACAGCTTATTTGCTGTTGCGATTAATTAGTTGCGCTGTGGTAGATTATGGCCAAAATATATGTAATTAACGTTTATCTGTGTGTTTGTCGACATTCCAAGCATAGTGTGGTGCAATGTTTAGTGCTTAGGTAATAAACTAGCTAAATCTTCATGGATTTTAAAATAAACAAACAATATGTTGTGTGGTTTAATGTTTTCTTTGTTTCTTTGATAATTATTTTTTTCATACTCGTGTACTCCACAAAAGCAAAAAAAAAAAAAACAAATTGAAGTTCTGATCATGAAAAAGCTGTTGGGAAATGAAATGATAATGTAATGTAACGAAGAAAACTTTTTTAAAAATATTAATTTTAAAGAAAATTAATTTTTTTTTTGTAAATATTATTTTAGAAAAAAAAATTATATAAGTTTTTTCATTTGGTTATAATTGCTTGCAATTTCTTTTCAAAAAATTTTTTTTTTAAATTTGTTAAAAAAAAGAAGTTGTAAACTTTTAAATAAAATTACTATTTCCACATACTTTTTTAGTTTGTATTACAGTAATTATTTTTGTTGGATACTTTCTCTAATTTCACATTTATTTTTTTTAATTTGTTAAAAAAATTAAGTTGTAAACTTTAAAATAAAAATTTCTATTTTTACATAGATTTTTAGTGTTTTTTACAGTAATAATTTTTGTTGAATACTTTTATTTTTAAACTTTTGTTATTTATGACTCAAGCTCGAGGTAATTGTATAGAGGTGTGGTAGAGTGGACAGAGATGATTATGTTTTAGTTGCGGGGGGAGTAGCGGGGAATCCTCTGATCGCTCTATTACCTCTCTCGTTGTTGTTGTGAAAGGAAGTTGTGGACTGTATGGAATGCGTTGCGTGCAATTGTTCCGACTTGGATTCTATTTGCAAATTAGAGTCAAGTTAGAACTTAAATCGATATAATTTCTCGGTGGGTGAGAAATTATATGCAATTCAATTGAACGGGATGAAATAATAGAAAAGTTATAAAAGATTGGGTTTAGAATTCAGTGGGTTTTATTGGAGAAATGAGATGCTCACCAGTTGAGATACGTCCGATAAGTGACCTCATTTTTGGTGTCGGACTTCCGTCCATAATTCATTTTACAAAAACAATTCTTTTTTATCCGTTTTTTACGGTTTTAGTACAATGGTTTAAATTGAGTGAAGTAACCATAAAATAACAATTCATTCACAATAGTGATATGATACTACTTAGTACATGTAAAAATATAATAAAAACAATTCATTTCATTTCGTAAAAATATGGAGAAACGATGTTTAGACAGTAATTATTTTTAAATTAAATAAAATTTTCATAAAATATTACCAAACAAAAAATTTGGTTATTATTGCTTGGAATTTTTTTTTTTCAAAAAATTATTTTTTTTAAATTTGTTAAAAAAAATTAAGTTGTAAACTTTAAAATAAAAATTACTATTTTTACATACTTTTTTAGTTTGTTTTACAATAATTATTTTTGTTGGATACTTTCTCTAAATTCTTTTTTAAACTTTTGTTATTAATGACTAAAGCTCGAGGTCATTATTTTTAAATTAAATAAAATTTTCATAAAATATTACCAAACAAAATTTTTTATTTCAATTTAAAAATAAAATTTTTAATTGATAAATTTTTTTTTTGCAACAGAAAATTTTTAATTTTTTAAACTAATAAATCACAGATCCGATAGACAACTGACAAAATAATTTTTTTAAAGAATTATATAATAAGAAAAAGTAAAGTTTAATTGACTTCCGCAATTTGGGAAAATTATCCGTTTTTAATAGTTTTGAGAAAAAAAGTTCTCGGTGCTAATTACGCCTTGCAGCAAAAATGAGGGCATTGTTTAAGGGTAGAATAATTTCTTTACGGAATTAAAGCTATAGGTGAGTATATTAAAATTCCGGGAGGACAGTTCTCCTAGATCAAACTTTTGAATGGCTTAGTGAAGTTCTCAGTTGAACAGAAAATAGAGTTCGAAATAGGTAAAAAACAAGTTTTGTTTTGGTGCATTTTCGATATCAGATGTCTTTAATGAGGTTTTTTTTTTGAACGTTTTTACTATCTAGCTCGAGTCCTTAGGTGTGCTTTTCGTGCTTATTTTAAGAAAAGTCAAAAATGGTCCTTAAAATTGAACTTTTCAACATTCAAATGTTCTACAAATATCCTGCTCAGAAAATTCTACTTGGGGCGCTCTAAGACCAAAAATCAACATCTCCAACTTAATCTAGTCATTTTATCTCTTTTCAAAGCACTTTGTGAACATCGGCCTATAATATTCAGAGTATTTATGTTTCTTTCTGTTTCTAGCGCATTTTCGATATAAGATGTGTTATCAACAATATTTTACAGATATCTTAGTAAAAAAATCATTAAGGTATCGAGAACTCAGTTAAAAAGTATCGAGTAGTATTGTGTACTCAGAGTTATCGACATTTGCAACTCTTCATTTCTAAATGCTTTTGCTGTTATTGTAATAGCTGAAGGAAGTAGCTGGGGTGATAATTATTTATACCGATTTTTAATTTATCGGCACCCGATCGAGTGTATAATCCGATTATAATACGATTTTTGTTTGTAACCCTGTTTCGTTCCTTTGTAGATAACAAGGTTTGTGTTAAGGATTGTTAGAAGTTGTTGTTGTAAGTTTTAACCGCCAAATTCCAATCTACGTCGCTTCCACTGAGGTATCGAAGGACACAGGTGCTTTTGTTACTTTATTCCATGTTTTACTTTTTTATCTCTCTGATTTAGGGTCATGTTCTACTTTGCATTTGATGGCAGTGTTGTTGTTATCGATAACACTTCCGACAGACAAATCAAACGACAGATTGGTGTGTTTGAACGCGACTTTACGCTAAATTGTGAAACTTCCATGTATAATCGCCCCATTCTGTACTCATTTCATATTTTCAAAATCTGGCAACAACGCTCATAATAACAACCCCGCTATTAATGACAACAAATCCGTCCCTGATGATTTCATATACAACAGCTGTTCGAAAGGGGAAAATTTTGTTTTGGTCAATGGTCACAAGTGAAATTTAGATATATTTTTCTTTCGTGCAAAGTGTGGACGCTAGCTTGCCAGGATAATAGATCCAATTCGGCGTAATGTATACGCCAATGCATGGTGGTATGACCAATACTGATCCACACAATCGTTGTTGCGCCGGTCGTGCGTGGTGTGTCAAAGATATTTGTGGTATCTTCTGTGCCGTCCTGACATGGATGCTCATCCTATTTGCCGAGTTTGTCGTGATGCGCGTCATTCTGCTGCCCAGTCCACATCCTGTTTTTAGTACAGTGAATATAATTATATTTCAAATGTTGGCCTTTCTGGCATTTGCCTCCCACATTCGTACTATGTTATCAGACCCGGTAAGTGGATATTGACAACAACAAGGTCATCGATGTGATAAGAATCTGTGTTGTTGTTCTACTTGATTTACCAATAGGGCGCAGTTCCTCGGGGTAATGCCACTAAGGAAATGATCGAACAAATGGGCTATCGTGAGGGTCAAATGATTTTCAAATGTCCGAAATGCTGCAGCATTAAACCGGAGCGGGCGCATCACTGCTCAGTGTGCCAGCGATGCGTACGCAAGATGGATCACCATTGTCCCTGGGTGAACAATTGTGTTGGAGAGAATAATCAAAAGTTTTTTGTTTTATTTACGGTGAGTACTAATTTAAATATAAAAGGAGCCATAGGATTAAAAATTTGCATTTGCTGTCTATAGGAAATGTCTTTGAAATATTTAGTAAAAATGTTTTAAAAAGTCTGTATAGTTAATATCAACTTTTTAATAATCTGTCAATTAGGCAAATGGTTATTTTCAGATATCAAGATACTATCTTAACTAGTGAATCATTAGGATGAGCATAACAGAATAAGCCATCTATACAATGTTTGTCAAAACTTTTTGCTAGCAAGATATTATCGAAAACGGTAACGATTTCATTTGCTTTTATTATCTTACAGTACCTAAAAAAAAATACCCTCCAAACTATCGAGATATAGCGCCTTACATTTTAAATATGACTCATTTCACTATAATCCGACCACTTTTTTTATCACCGATTCTATTAGTATCAGTTCAAAGTGAATGTGTTAACTGCTTTAAAGTGAAGCTAATGAGGTCATTAAGAGAAGTTGTTTGCATTTGGTTATCTTTTTTTTAAACATTACATATTTGAGAATTTATATGCGCTCCATAATAGCGATGTAATAAGCATTGAAGACATTTTGTTTTATATTAAATTAATACAAATCATTATCTAAATCCATGCTAATGTATAAAAACAATAATTCATTTACTTCAAAAAGGGAAGTTATTTGCAGGAAATGCTTATAATGTTGAGCACTGTTTTCTCATGCCAAATTTTTCGAAATGCTTATGTTTGCTCGCTGGCGCAATTTCAGCCAGCGATCATTTAAGATTTTGTAGATTTTTTATGTATGTAAAGGCAGAGATGTCATCATGAAAAAGCCATACGCAATACCCAGTTACAAAAAAGGAAAATTTTAATAGGAAATCTAACATTATTATTATTAGATTTTCTAAAGTTGGTTAGGTTGTCATTAAGTACTAGGCTATTTAAACAGCGTATCTTCAATATATAACCCATATCTATTCAAGGACAATTTTTTTACTATTACTAATTTCTGCAAAGCATGGCTCTCCCAATAAAGCTTCATAAAAAACAATATCGAGAAAAACCAATGAAACCAATAGTAAAACACAAATTAAGCTAAGTAGTGACTGAAGATGAATTTTAAATTTTCATATGCTATATATTATCATATATCCGATGAGATTTTTAAAACCATATTTATTACAACAGACATATCCAACAACATTATAACATTAAAAATATTGACAAAAAATAAATATTTACTCATAATCCTTGCTTTCATTTCAGTTTTATATAGCCTCTATATCGGTCCATTCAATATTTTTGGTTCTTACCTCTTTTGCGGAATGTGTACGCAATGAGTGGCGCCAATGTTCTCCTTACTCACCGCCAACCACAATCTTCCTATTACTTTTTCTCACCTTTGAGGGTTTAATGTTTGCCATATTTACCATTATAATGTTGGCCACCCAATTAACAGCCATACTCAATGATCAAACGGTAAGATTAAAACTGCGTACTAACAAAGAATTGATTCTTAATTTATTTTATTTACAGGGCATTGAACAACTTAAGAAAGAAGAGGCTCGCTGGGCTAAAAAGTCCCGGCTAAAAAGTATACAATCTGTTTTTGGACGTTTTTCCTTGGCCTGGTTTTCACCTTTTACAGAACCAGCGGGGAAAACTCGTTTTCATTCACACTTTTACTCAGTGTAAAGTGCCTTCTACCACATGGAACAAATAGCGAAACATTCTTTAAATTCAGTGACTTTCAGTTAAACTATAACGATAAAGACTATTAATATTAATTCAAATATATTTAATATAATTTTTAATTGATGGTTTTCAGATGACAGTCCATCGTACTTTTCATATAAGCAAATATGAAATAAAATAATAGTGCGTATTTATTGGTATGACTAGGTCCAACGTCATAAATGTATCAAAATAAGCAAACTCGGACCAATACGACGACGACGACGCTGACGACTATAATAAGGGCAACCAATAAGTAAAACAAATATCACTAAGGAGGGATACAATAGTATAGTATATAGTGAGATTGTATATGTTTTTGTTTATATGTACGTATGTTTAGTTTGTATCCTCGTAACGGACTTAAATTTATTATTTATACAATAAACAATTTTACAGTTAATAGTCGGTGTGTAAAAAATCCCAAAAATCAAAAAACAATGTGTGTGTTTTTTACTCATGGCGCAAACTCAATTAAAAAAGCCGGTGGATATGAAAATGTTCTCTTTAAAGCAATTGCTATATACAGAGATATAGAGAGAGAGAGTGTGTGTGAAAAGGGAAGAGGAGAAAAGAGAATGGCACCTAACATAAAGAGTGTGCTATGTCTGGCTGTCAGATTGTTACATAAATATCAATCATAAATATTTAAAAAATTTCATATTTTTGCACATCACAACAAAAATTTGGCTCAAAATTAGTTGAAGACTATTCCCGACAAACCTTTATTCGTATGATGTTATAACTCGTTATAACATAAATTTTTAAATTACCATATTTATAAAATGAATAAACATAAAAGTGTTCACAGACTAATGATTCATGAGCAAGAGCATGACCGATTAAGTTGACATCATATCAACAAAACGTATAAGTGCCAACATAATTTGGGAATAACATTTTTGGTTTTCAATGATACTATAGATAACAAAAGCTCATGATAATTTCGGGACAAATGTGGGCACCCCTTAAATAGATAGGCCATAAAAAATTTTTCCTTAATGATTAGATTTTTAATTTTGGCGATAGGAAACAAGTAATATGATGTATGTGGGGTTATTGTACGTGGTATGTCAATAGGAAGCAGCTCGAAAATAAAATAACCAAAGTTTTAGTATCAAAAACACTTAACATTTGGCGACTCAGAAAGCCATATTTTTAGCGGTTAATGGTGAATATACAAACATCTGAAAGATGGTATCAGTTACATAAAAGTTGTGAATCGGCAAGGGTTGTGATTTCCTGAAAAAAAGTTATACGCTGGGCCACGTCCAGGAAGTGAGATATAACGATTTGAAGTTAGTAAGTATTATATGGAAGAATTTGTTCTTAATTGTTGTTGGTATTGAACCAAATATGGCTTAATTTGTCTCTGATATATTACAGACTAGCTTTCCGGGCTAGCGTTGCTCCGCCGCTACTTACACGTGGATGGCATTCGTTTTTTTTAAATAAAATATTGCCTATATCACTCAGTGATAACGTAGCGGATGAGAAATTTAGAAGATTACCCTCTATGTTTATTGAATATTGTTAAAAATTTCTAAAAAAAAAATACAATAAAACTAACTAATAAACTAAAGAACTAATAAACTAATAAACTAATAAACTAATAAACTAATAAACTAATAAACTAATAAAGTAATAAACTAATAAACTAATAAAGTAATAAAGTAATAAAGTAATAAACTAATAAACTAATAAACTAATAAACTAATAAACTAATAAAATAATAAACTAATAAACTAATAAACTAATAAACTAATAAACTAATAAACTAATAAACTAATAAACTAATAAACTAATAAACTAATAAACTAATAAACTAATAAACTAATAAACTAATAAACTAATAAACTAATAAACTAATAAACTAATAAACTAATAAACTAATAAACTAATAAACTAATAAACTAATAAACTAATAAACTAATAAACCAATAAACTAATAAATTAACAAACTTCTCTTTATAATATGTATTAGTATAGATAACTGCATTAAATTATGTGAAATTATCTGAAAGGACACGCCACGACCACCTCCCATATATCCTGAAAAGGAGAAAAACATATTATTTCCAAGACTGTTGTTGGTATTGAACCGTTTTTACAGTTTTACTACATGTCCCTAAATCTCGAAAGTCCTATCTCCTATAATTTACTCTCCACAAGCAGGCAAATAATGAAACATAAGTAATTTTAATTAAAAATTGGTTATAATCAGCTATAGGCAGGGAGCTCTCTCGGAGCTTCAAGAGCATAAGAGTTCGTATCGATACGAAGAAGTTACAACAAAAAACAACAAATAAAACATTAAGCACATTCACATGCAAGACTTTCAATGTAGTGGTGCACATAGCTGGTTATATTCAATAACTTAAATTATATCTTACAAAGGTTAAAGGCATTGATCAATCAGTTTACTTGACTGAAATTTCTGTAATGGTAGTTTCTTCTTAAGTTACATAACTGAATAAAATGTGCATAGTAATAAATTAAAGCTTAAAACCATCTTATAAAGTAAACTGAATATGTTAAAAAAACTTGTATTGTATGTGACCTTGAAGACATCTAATATTTTAATGGTATAAAATGTAGGTTATCTGACAATTGAGCTAGCTGAATACTTAAGCCCTGCTCCCATATGCCTGATAAGTACATGCATTTTTCTGACATTTCACATTCCAATGCACGTAGCTTTCAAAGGCAATATAAACAATATACATAGCCCATTCCTCTACTACTATTCTAAAGTATCAGCAAGTAAGCTAAAAATGTTCTATTATTGTTGTTGAATGTGATCTTGAAGACATCTAATATTTTAATGGCAGATAATGTTTGTTATCTAATATTTCGCTACAATTCAGCTGGCTGAATATTTTAACTCTGCTACTCTATGCCTAATGCATGTATTAACCTGACATTTCACTACAATTCAGCAGGCTGAAAATGCCTTACTGAAAGTTATTTGCGTGGATTTGCAGAATACATATAGTTTCAGACGCTTTGCTACTATTCAGCTAGCTGAATATGTGATTTTAAGTTTGTTTTAGTGCGATTTCACATATTTTTCTTAGTTTGACTCCAATGCACATAGCTTTCAAAGGAAATATAAACAATACACATATCCCATTCCTCTACTACTATTCTAAAGTGTCAGCAAGTAAGCTGAAAAGTTCTATTGTTGTAGTTAAATGTGATCTTGAAGACATATTATATTTTAATGGCAGATAATGTAGGTTATCTGGCATTTAGCTACAATTCAGCTGGCTGAATATTTAAACTCTCCTACTCTATGCCTAATGCATGTATTTTCCAGACATTTCACTACAATTCAGCAAGCTGAATATGCCTTATTGGATAGAATTGAAAATAATTTGTGTGGATTTGCATATTTTCTCCTAGCACACTGCAATTCAGCTAGATACAATCAGTGTGATAACGTCAAAAGTGCATATTTTTATTACATTACATATAGTTTGAGACGCTTCGCTACAATTCAGCTAGCTGAATATGTGATATTATTTCTATTTTGTTGAGAATATTGTTGTAAACACTGTTCATAGAATGTTCACCCAACAGTCTCTTATTCTCACACACCTTAACGTTTCACGTGAATTAACATTTTTAACGTTGTCTAAAAATAGCCAATATTTGGTTAGAATGAACAACAAATAGATCGATACATTTAACCCGATCAATAGTGGCAATGTTAACAAATGTACTTGATGTTTCTTTGTGTACACACGAGTAGTTCATAAATCCCGGAAACATGTATTAGCCGCATGTAGTATCATACCCATACTAACGCACCACGCGACCCACTCGACTAGGCCAAAATGACAGACAGACCGACAGACAGATAGGCAGACAGGCGGATGGACGCAGGCAACCCATGCATTGATGGGTTAGTGCGATGAGGCAAAGAGGCAAACCTGAACATGCAACGACAACTGCTTATAACAATTTTTTCAAAATAATTTTTTTGTTTGTACACACACGAACACACACGCTTGCTGAATATCATCATCATTAGTAGTAGCATCGTATTCATCACATTCGCACCATCATCTTCAGCAGCTCTTCAACGCCAGACACGAACAAATCTATTTTAGAATCCTCCGCCAACAACAACAGCAACAACACCAGCAACAGCAGAAGAAAGCGCCGTACGTTCTCACACAATTTCCCGATCGCACGAAGAAGAAAGCAGAGTAAGAAAGTTTATAGAGGGGCCACAATCTACCGGCTGGGAGGGAGGGGTGTAGGCATCTGCTGCTTTCGTAGAAAGCAAAAGATAATGCTCGCATTTTTCACCGGCCCCAGCATACTCTGGGGTACTCACTCAGTCTGAGGAAAACTATCGGAGATCCAGGTACTGTTTTTGGCTGGACGAGCGCGTGCGAACGTCGACGATTTTAAAAACGAATAATCAGAAAGTTTTCATAATTTTCTTGAACAAAAATACTACCTGCAATCATATAAAAATTCGCTTAGATTTAAAATTGATCTACGGTAAAGGAAAAAAAACGAATACCAGATGTTTTTGATTATAACTACAGATGTGTCTAGAATCGCCTCTAAGTCCATCAGCTATACTTGCGGTTTATGTAGTAGCTCATTTGTTAAATATGTGTTTCACCAATTGTAGTGTTGTTTTTTTTCTCCTGAATGGGTCATAAATTTTCATCGTTCTCGGCCTCAAAGTTCGCATGGAAAAATACGCCAATAATTATGTGAGAATTTTTCCGCTCTCTTTGCCGATCCAAAGGGTGGATTCGTCAACTGATTTCATAATCGCTGTTGCTGCTGCTGCTTCGTTTGACGGAAAAGTGCAGTGAAATATTTATAACAAAGCAAGAAAATTGGAAAAATTCATATAAGAATCCAAGCAAAAATACAGTGTACACTCGCGTACATTTGTACATACAAATCTGTCTACACACCATCTATCTGTCTATCCATTTATCTATCTATCCATCTATCTATACATTCACCCCAAATTAATTTTGAAAAGCAAGAATAATTTAAAAAAAAAATATAACGACAGAAAATCCTTTTGGTGTCGACGATGTGAAATATAAATACTATAGTAGTCAGTGAGTGAAAGTGCATTTGTGTTGGTGTTGGTGCTTCTTGCTGCTGGTCGAATTAGTCAGTCGTCCGTCATTGAGTTGCTCCTCACACGGTCCGGCTAAATGGACCAAAGTTTTGCCTAAAAATTATTAAACGTGTCTGCCTGTGTATGTGTGTGTGTATACATAAATATATTTAAATATGTATATTTATACATATGAATGTGAATGGCTAGATGATGAACGTGTACACGTACGTGAGCGTCAGTCTTGTGAATATCATACAGCCAGTGTTAACAATAAATGTGCATAAAAATTCTAAATGTATAAAAAAATGGTTTATAGCCAAAAAAAAAAAAACAAACAAATAATATGATTTAGTTTTACTATCCTTCGGAAACATAAATACATAGTTAAAAGGCAAAAGTACATACGTGCATATTTAGATCATCCACAGTTCAACTTTACAACTATTATATATTGACAAGTAATAATATGTTGAGAAAATTGCAAAAATAATAGACATTTTAAAAGTTGACACCAAATGTACTGCAAATTCAAGCTTTTTTAAAACTGATCGACTAGGGAATAATAATAAAATCATCAACTAGACGGATTGGATTGAAACTCCGGAATTCCAATCGATAACTGGCAACAGGCAACACATACGCTTATAGCATAGGTTGAAGGGATAGCGCAAATACCCAATGGATGCCACAATGGGTCCAACCAACCAACTGATCCACTAGAATTATCGAAATTCTTCCTTAATAATAGTTGAATTATTGTTTGCGAGCTTTAATTTTCTGACATTAGGGTGATAGGGCATGGGATCTAATGGGTAAATACTAAAACGGGTTATTTGAGGTCATAGATATTTGAAGCAATAAACCAGTAAAAAAGTTTCAGTCTGGCAACCCGACTTACATATACCCTCACCCTCAGTAAAATCATAAAATTTTCTATTATAATGATATTATTACTCGATTTCTAAAGTCGGCGGAGTGGAACATTTATATGGGAGGTACGAGAAGGGGCTAGGCTAGACTTCCATTTTTTTCTTCAAAACTTTGTACTGGTTTAGCTATACTAAATACCGAATTTGGACACGATCGCGTTTGGTTTATTAATATTATTACTTGTTTTCTAAAGTGGGCGGAAGGGTACATTTGTGTAGGAGTTACCAGAAGGGGCGTGGCTAGACCTCTAGTTTTTTTTTTTCAAAACTTTATCCCGTTATAGCTTTACTAAATACAGAAATTGGGTATGATCGCGTTGGATATATTGATATTGTTACTCCATCTCTGAGGTGGGTGGAAAGGTAGAATTGCATGGGAGGTACTAGAAAGGGCGTGGCTAAACTTCCAATTTTTTTTTCCAAAACTATTAGATTAACAAAAAACAGAATTTGAACACGATTCCGTTTGGTTTATTAATATTACTCGTTTTCAAAGTGGGCGGAGGGGTACATTTGTATGGATGTTATCAGAAGGGGCGTGGCTACACCTCTATTTTTTTTCTTTAAAACTTTATCGTATTATAGATATACTAAATACAGAATTTGAACAAGATCGCGTTGTGTTACTGATATTATTACTTCATCTCTAAAGTGGGCGGAGTGGAACATTTATGTGGAAAGTACGAGAAAGGGCACGGCTAGACTTCCAGTTTTTCCTCCAAAACGTTGTCTTGATTAAGCTATACGATCCCGTTTAGTTTATTAATATTACTGGTTTTCTAAAGTACATTTGTATGGGAGGTACCCTAAGGGGCGTGGCTAGACTTCCAATTTTTTCTCCAAAACTTTATTCTGCTTGAGCTTAACAAAATTCAGAATCTGGACAAGATCGCAATGAGTGTATTGATATTATTACTCCATATCCATACTCCATATTCATTTGTATGGTAGGTACCAGAGGTAGCGCGGCTAGACTTCCAGATTTTTAGTCTCCAAAACTTTATTCAGCTTTAGATTTACTAAATACAGAATTTGGGCACGATCGCTTTATGTCTATTAATAATATTTATCGATTTCTAAAGTGGGCAGTACCAGATGGGTATAGGAGGTACCCGAAGGGGCTTGGCTAAACTTCCAATTTTTTTTCCAAAACTTTATCCTGTTATAGCTTAACTAAGTACAGAATTTGGGCACGATCGCGTTGGATGTATTGATATTAATACTCCATCTCTAAAGTAGGTGAGAAGGGGGATGGCAAGACTTTCAATTTCAATTTCCAATACGATCCTGTTGGGTGTATTGATATTATTACTCGATTTTTAAAGTGGTTGGAATGATGTATTTGTATGGGAGGTACCTGAAGGGGCGAGCCGTGTAGCCTAACTCGTGCAAAATTTCAAAACATTTATTTGCGTCTTTCGAAAGTTATCGTGCGTACCAGCCGGACAGACTGACATGGCATAAGAGACTTAAAAAGTCATGAATCGACTTTGGTACCTTCACCCGTAGGATGAGGATATAAAAAGCATATATAGATCACACATTTAGCAAAAAAGGACATATCGAAAGTTTGACAGGCCCTACAGTATATTCGGTCATTATAATAGATTTTCGTCGGGAAATCCCCTGATTTTGCATTCCCGCAGTCCCGAAAATTTTACTGGAAATTCTTGGGTGATGGTACCAATTTACCCATAAAAGTACGAATTTCGAAAAATCCCCTCACATCGCACAATTAAAATAAGCATTGGACCTAATCTTCGCGGTAGAATCGTTGAATGTACAAGTTTGGTCTGAGTGATGGTACCAGTTTTATTCCTTTATCGGCCTTTTTTCCCCCCGAAAAGTACGAAATTCAAAAATACCCTTAATAGTCCAGTAAATGGTACTAGTTTTATCCCTTTTGTCTTTTTTGGCCCTGGGCTGGGTGATGGTATCACTTTTATGTCTTTGGGCCAAAAGCCCAAAAAGAATCCAGTTTCAGAGCCTATTTGAAATTTTGTGGCTCTTGGCTCTCGAGCTTAATACCAAAGTTATGTACCAAAAGTACTTTTTTATGCCAAAAAGTACTTTTATTGACCCAATAACACTTCTGGTGCACAATTCTTTTTTTTTGTACCAAAAAGTACTTTTATTGTAGTTTTTGGTTCATAGTACTTTTATTGTACTTTTTGGTACAAAGCACTTTTTTTGTACCAGAGTACTCTTTTTTAATGTACTTTTCGGCGCAAAGTACTTTTTATGTCAAAAAGTACTTTTTTGTACCACAGTACTCTTTTTGTACTAAAAGTACTTTTAATATACTTTTTGGTACAAAGTACTTTCTTCTGTACCAAAGAACTTTTTTTATGACGAAAAGTACTTTTTGGTACAAAAAATTATGTACTCTTGGCCTTTATGCAGCTTACTAATTCTAATTCCATGCTGTTTTTGGCGATTCTACCTTTAGCCATTTGAATTGGATGATGGTTCCACTTTTATTCCTTTTTGGGTCTTTCTCAATTAACGAATTTCGAAAATACCTTCATGCAGTTCTCTAATTATATAGAGATCATACTGATATTGATTTTCGCGATTATAGCTTTAACCGTTTGCTCCGGGTGATGATATCAGTTGTATCCCCTTTTGGTCCTTTTTTGGCCCTAAAAGTACGAATTTTGAAAAATCGCTTCCTGCAGCCCATATAGATTTTTGTGATTCTACCTTTAGCCGTTTGGATTGGATGATGGTACCACTCTTATCCTTTCGGACCTTCTTTAGCCTTAAAAGTAAGAATTGCGAAAAATCTCTTCGCGCATGCATACATTTTCGTGATTATAGCTTTATGCGTTTGTTTTGGGTGATGGTACCAGTTTCATCTTTTTTTGGGCCTTTTTTTTAGCCCTAAAAGTTTTAATTTCGAAAAATCCCTTTGTCCAGCTATCTATTTCTATAGGGATAGAAATAGATAGAATAAATTTGCGTGATTATACCTTTACCCGTTCGGTCTGGGTACCAGTTTCATTACTTTTTGAGCCTCTTTTTAGCCCTAAAAGTTCTAATTTCGAAAATCCGAAGTTATCCTGCCCACCAGCCAGACAGACGGACATAGCTCGATCGAATTTTGCCTTAAGATAATTGGAATCGAAATCTTTACTATGATGCAGAATACCAATCTTTGGTATTTACTTTTTTTTAGAAAAAATTTCACTTAAATGTTGGGCGGTACTTTGCTGTTGATGTTCGATTCAGAAAATCCAACTTTGGATCACTCTTTCCAGTATTGCGAATTAAGATAATAATGATGGCATCCAAGTCTTGAATCGTTGCTGGCTTATCGACGAAGACTTTTGACCGTACTGAGCCTCGTCACAAAACAAAATGTTTGACTTTGAAGAGTAAATTCAAGTCTAGTGGCATCAATTATTAAAATGGTTGGATATTTAAAAAACAAAATCCTTGTTGCATACGAGAGGCAAAAATAACTACAATGTATCTGATTTTGTTGATAATTTTATAATTTTTAGCATCTATAAGCCTAAGGGATGTCCAACAATTTTTCACACTGACTGTACGCGGTGTATACTATAGCACATCATAATGATATTTCACTCTCATTTGTATTTCTGTTGTTCTGTGGATCTAAATATATACTGGTACTAATGTCATACACATGATTTTAAATGTTCATAAAACTTATTTTGTTCTTCTTCTTTATTTTATATTGCAAAAACAAAACAAAATTTACGAAACAAAAAAAAAAGTATTTTTAAAAATGCAGTATTTTTAAATATTTTTGTGAAATCAAAACAAAACAAAACAAAAAGAAAAAATAAAGAAAACGAAAGCCAACAATAATTACCTTTTCGTATCACGATATTTTGTGGAAGAAACAACGAAAATTCAAAAATAATAATATAATATATATCGAAATCTAACGAATTGAAATTAAAAAATATAAATCATACTACAGAAATCGCGCGAGTGTCTTGTGAATTATCTCGTTAATTCTCTCCCTGTCTCTCTCTGTGTTTGATTGCCGATATTTGTTTATGCTATTGTGTCCATTTGTATGCCAATTGTAACGCATGGAGAATTCAAATAATTCAACTCCTCTCATTTCACCATCTCCTGTAACCATTACAACCACAACCGTCACCACGACGGCCACCACGGATACAACCACAACGATCAATCATCATAGGGAAACCGTGTCCAATGTGGTCTCATCATCATCGGTATCCTATGAAACTGCATTATCAGGTTTGTGTGTGTGTGTTTGTCTATTGTTGTTTTTGTTTGTTTGTTTATTTATTGTTTATTTACTTTATTTGTACTGTATTGTTGTTACGTAATTGTTGAGAGGAAGTACAGTGGGTTTGGGGCAATAGTGTTAACAGATAGTTTTCCTTAATATTTTTTAGTAAAATTTCCATTTTTGAAAAGCTTGTTTTACATATTTCAGCATAACTCAAGAAATATTTGCCCAAGGACTTTATCTTTAAATATTCCAAAAAGCTCTAATTTTAATTACTGCAAAGACCGTCTAACTTTGTTTTTTGTTTTATTTGGTTTTATCTGGTTGGTGATTTGTCTTAAGAATTGTAACGACAAATTATGTTGTTCTGCCATAATTTATTTTTAAAAATTCTCAAATGTTTCAAGCGGCAAAAAGTTTTCAGTTAAGCACTTTTGCTGTAAAGTAAGATCTGTTATGGACAAAATGAGTCCTTTCCCATTAAAATCGGTGGAGAAATTTTGATATTATTCGCAATTAAGTTAAGGTATACATTTTGATAATTGTTTTAAATTTTTGTGTGAGAGCATTTTTAAAGTTAATATAAGTTAATATAAAACTTTAAAGTTTTTGAAATTTCGTAATAGTGATTATTATGGAGAATTAAAATTTTTTTTGTAAAAGATATTATTATGCTCTTTTGTAAAGTTTATTGATAACAAGCCTGTATACCACTATATAATTTAAGCTCGATAGCTCGTAAACTACGGCTCGAGAGGACATATAGACGGACACCCCAAAAAAGGTGTGTTTGTATGAGAGATGGGCGTAGTTTTTGTCCAAAAATGCTCATCTTAGAACTTAACCTACGCTTAGAAGATAGAAGCTTGTATATGACACCCCTAAAAAGGGGGAGTTTGAATGGGAAATAGTTTTTGTACGATCTAAAGCTACTTTAGTACAGCTATACTCCTAAAAGCAGGAGTTTGTATAGGAGGTGAGAGTAGTTTTTGACCGATCGGGCTCATATTAGAAGCTAATCTCTGCTTTGACCATAAAACAAATTTTATTCCATATTTCTGCTCGATAGCTTTTAAACTTCTATTGTAATCGCAGGGACAGACCGCCAAAAAGGTGCAATTTGTATGGATGTATCAGTTTTTGACCGATCTTGTTCGTCTTAGAACTCAACATCCAGTGAGAGGATAGAAGCTTGCGTATCAAATTTCAGCTCGATAGCTACCTAATTACAGCTATAATCTTGAGAGTAGACATCTAAAAGGGGGAGTTTGTATAAGAGGTAGAAGTAGTTTTTAACCAATCGGGCTCATCTTAGAGCCTAATCTCCGATTTGACATTAAAATATTGTATTCCATATTTTAGCTCGTTATTATTATTTTTAACTGTGATTGTAATCGCAGAGACAGACCCCCAAAAAGGGGGCAATTTGTATGGAAGGTGTATGTATCGGTTTTTGACCGATCTTGCTCTCTTAGAATTTAACTTGTATTGAGAGGATAGAAGCTTCCGTACCAAATTTCAGCTCGTTAGCTACCTAATTACAGCTATAATCTTGGGAACTGACACCTAAAAGGGGGAGTTTGTATAAGAGGTAGAAGTAGTTTTTGACCGAACGGACTCATCTAAGTACCTAATCTCCGCTTTGACAATAAAATATTGTATTCCATATTTTCGTTTGATATTATTTTAAACTGCGATTGTAATCGCAGAGACAGACCCCCAAAAAGGGGGCAATTTGTATGGAAGATGTATGTATCGGTTTTTGACCGATCTTGCTCGTCTTAGAATTTAACATCTAGTGAGAGAATAGAAGCTTGCGTACCAAATTTCAGCTCGATAGCTACCTAATCACAACTGTAATCTTGGGGACTGATTCCTAAAAGGGGGAGTTTGTATGGGAGGTGAGAGTAGTTTTTGATCGATCGGACTCATCTTATTACCCAATCTTCGCTTTGACAATAAAAGATTGTATTCTATATTTTAGCTTGATATTATTTCAAACTGCGTTTGTAATCGCAGAGACAGAGACAGACAGCTGTAATCTCGGGGACTGACTCCTAAAAGGGGGAGTTTGTATAGGAGGTGTGAGTATTTTTTGACCGAGGATATATGCTTGCATTCCAAATTTCAACACGATAACTTTTAAAATATGTCTGTAATCGCGAGTACAGACGGTCACCTTTAAATCGACTCAGATTCCGATGCTGATCCTTTATATATACAGTCAGACTTCTCTATAGCAATTTTCTCTCTAAAACACAAAGTTTTCCTAACTTTTTTACCTCTCTATGACGAATAATCTCTATAACGTAGAAATCGTGACTACGTTATAGAGAAGTTCGACCGTATATTGTCTTACCTACCACGCCTCCTTATGGGCGTTACCATATTAGATAAAGTTTCAAAAATCTCAAATTTACTTTAGGAAACGAACATACTCTCCAAAATTTCATGATTGTAGGATCACGCATTTGGTCACAATTGCAATTTCTTAAATTTAGTGCCACGCCTATTTCTGCCGCCCCTAATTACATTTTCAAAAAACTCTAATTTGTCTATTTATTTTCTAAGAGCAACATCCACACTAAATTCCATGATTCTAAGATGACCCGTTGGGACCGGCCGTGGCATAGTGGTTAGCACACGCGACGACCATGCGGGAGATCGCAGGTTCAAACCTGGCTCCAGTCATCTTAAAAGAAAAAAAATAAATAAAATTTTCTTCCATTGTCGGCTCCCCTCGAATGTTGTTGACAGCAACTTCGCAGTATTAAGCGTCGATTCAATCGTCGTGTCTAGTAAAAGCTTCTCAAAAAAGTGACGTTCGCATTCCTCGATAAACAAGTAGGTGCCATTAGTTGTGAATCTAAAAATAGAAATCGTGTTAATTCACAACAACGCGAGAAGCTATCCCATACCTCATTCATGGGGTGTAAAGTGAAATTAAGTTTTAAGTTTTAAGATGACCCGTTTGGTTAAAAATAGCAATATCTCTGATTTAGTCACACACCCATTTCTACCGTCCCCAATTAGAGTTTCCAAAATTCCTTTGAATCGCACTAATACTCTATAAAATAAACATTCCCACCAATATTCCCGTTTATGCCTTTAGCCGGGACCGGCCGTGGCATAGTGGTTAGAACACGAGACTACCATGCGGGAGATCGCATCATTGTCGACTCCCCTCGAATGTTGTTGACAGCAACTTCGCAGTATTAAGCGTCGATTCAATCGTCGTGTCTAGTAAAAGCTTCTCAAAAAAGTGACGTTCGCATTCCTCGATAAACAAGTAGGTGCCATTAGTTGTGAATCTAAAAATAGAAATCGTGTTAATTCACAACAACGCGAGAAGCTATCCCATACCTCATTCATGGGGTGCAAAGGGAAATTAAGTTTTAAGTTTTAGGATGACCCGTTTGGTTTAAAATAACAATATCTCTGATTTAGTCACACACCCATTTCTACCGCCCCCAATTAGAGTTTCCCAAAATCCCTTTGTATCGCACTAATACTCTATAAAATTAACATTCCCACCAATATTCCCGTTTATGCCTTTAGCCGTTCGGTCTGGTTGAAAGTAACAATTTTAGCTCCTAAATATACGAATTTCGAAAAACTCTTTTACATCGCACAACTAAAATAATAATTAACCCAATTTTCGCGATTCTACCTTTTGCAGTTTGGACTGAGTGATGGTACCAGTTTTATCCTCTTATTAGCTATTTTAAGCCCTAAAAGTACGGATTTCGAAAAATCCCTTCAGGCAGCTCTAGAATTATATAGGTAGCAAGCCCGTATAGATTTCCCTGATTCTTCCTTTAGCCGTTTAGTCTAGGTGATGGCACAAATTTTATGCCTTTTTGGACTTTTTGTACCCTTAAAAGTACGAATTTCGAAAAAACCTCTTTAATTGTACAGGAAGCTTGCTCATATAGATTTTCGTGATGCTACCTTTAGCCGTTTGGTCTGGGTAATGGTACCAGTTTTATGCCTTTTTGGACTTTTTGTACCCTTAAAAGTACAAATTTCGAAAAATCGTGTTCTTTTTCAGGTGTCTAATACTATATGAAGCATGTCCATTTGGATTTTCGATTATAGTTCTACCCATTTGGCCTGTGTTATGGCACCAGTTTTGTCCCTTTTTTGGGCCTTTTTCTACCCTTAAAAGTACGAATTTCGAAATTTCCCTGAGTTCAGCTCTCTCTTTTGTATAGGAAGCATGTCCATATAGATTTTAGCGATTCTACCTTAAGCCGTTTAGTCTGGGTAATGGTATCAGTTTCTAATAATTTTACACAATGTTTACCAGCTAAACGTAGTGTAACAAAATGTTTAATTTTATGCGTACTTAACATAAAGATGTATGATTCTACATTATAAACACACATGCATATAGCCTTTTGCTATGCATTTACATTTGTCATTATAAGAAACAAACAAATATATATATGTCAAGCTAATTCATTAATAACCAAAAAACACACAATTCTTGTATTTTTAGCATCCAAAGTTCGTTACACTTTTGAACTAAAAATTATTTCCTTTAAATGTTTTGAGGGGTTTGTCGCATCTCCACACGCACACACACAGTTAGTCATAAACACAAAAGTACATACACATTCCACCTCATGTATGTTACATACATACATAGCTCACAGTGGTTGCTATATAGTGTCATCATATTATACTTGGTTTCTTGGTGTGTTTATGTACGATCCGTTTGTGTACCCCAAATTTTAGCAGCATATGAATGCATAGCGTACGTAGTACCATTATAGTGTCTATTCCCATTTACTAGTCACATTTATTGTTTACTTCAAAATATCTTGGGCCAGTGGTGGTGGTGGTGCGGACAGACAGGAAGCCATATTTAATGACATAAATTCCAGTGTGTGTATTATAAACATTTTGAAAATATTTTTGGCTTGTCATGTAAGCGGACGTTTATGTTTTTATACAATGAATGAAAATTATAAATTTGCATTTTTTGGCAAAATTTTGCATTCCATCGCCTGATTTGAGGTAAATCCCATATTAAATTTTTGTCGGTTTAGTTGGAAAATACCAAAAAAAGTCCTTTTTTTTCGACAAAATTTTGCATCTTATCGTATGTTTTTGTAACTTTTGGCGATGTAAATGTGAACGATTTCGAACAATTATGACTTTTGAAATTGAAAAATAGAAAAATTCTTGGTGGAAAACTCGGAAAATTCCAGAAAAAAATCGAAAGATTTGGATGCCTTCGACGAAATCTTCCATTGTATCGCCTGATTTGATGATTTCAGACTACGTAAAGGTGAAAAATTTGTTGTGTTGCTGAAAAATTTCGGATTATTGTGAAATATAGTGTGAAAAATGTATAGTAATTTATCAAGAAAGAACGTTGTCCCAGTTTGCTCAATTTTTTTTTTAAATTTTTCATAATTGGCAGGAATTTTTTATGCCAAAAAATTTTGGGAAAATTGTGTGCAATTTTTACGAAATGGATTTTCGAATGCAAAAATAGAAAATTATTAGCAAAATACTCGGAAAATTCCGGAAAATTTAACGGGATAAATAATTTCTATATATATAAAAATGGTGTAATAGTAATTCATATAGTCATTCATCAATTGAGAACGGCTGGGCCGATTTTGCTCAAAATTTTTGCAGTTGTTCGTAATTGCCAGGAGAATGTTTATGTGAAAGAAAATTTGGGAAAAATCCTTCGGAAAAGTCGGAAAATAGGGAAACTCGAAAACTGCCTTTTTGTATGGAATTCTTACGGAATGGATTTTCGAATCGAAAAAAAAGAAATTTTTGTTGAAAAATTCAAAAAATTACGGAAAAATTAAAAAAAAATACAATTTTTTTCGACGAAATTTTGCATTTTGGATAATTATTCCGAAACGACTTTTCGAATGGAAAAATAGAAAAATCTCGGAAAATTCCGGAAAAGCTCGAAAAACTTTGATTTTTTCACCGATTTGATGAAAATCGCAAATTGAATTTTCGTATAAAATTTTGTAAGCCATTGTTCCGTAGTGGCTTTTCGAATGAACAAATGTTTGTTGGAAAACTACGGAAAAATTAAATAAAAATTGAATTTTCTTTTTGGACGAAATTGCTTATTTTAATGTTTGATTTGATAATTTTGGACGATGTTAATATGGAAAATTTCGGATAATTATTCAAAAATGACTTTTCGAATGGAAAAATAGATCGTCCTTTCGAATTCAAGCGAATTAAATAAGCCATTCGATTGGCTTTTGTGATGACAATCAATAAATCGCAAGGCCAATTGTTGGAAGTTTGTGGGATCAATCTCGAATTCCCCTGCTTTTCGCACGGTCAGCTGTACGTTTCCTGTTCGCGTGTCGGCAAACCGTCTTCAATGTTTGTTTTTGCGCCGAAAACAAATCGTAATACATTGTTTATGAGATCGCTCTTCACTAATTTCGAATAAATTCCAATAAATTACATTAAAATTTTAACTAACTGTATTAATATTACCCTGGAGCTTATATGAAGGCGTTAACTTTGGAGCGAGACAAAGTTCGCAGGGTACGAAGTTGTATGGCAGAACAACGTTTGCCGGGTCAGCTAGTTTTTTATAAAAATAAATAATATGATTCATATCGTCCCCTTAAAAAAACAATAGTGTATAATTTTTTTTGTGTCTTGAGAAAATCGAGTTTAAAGTTTTCGTCAAATCGGATATATATGAAATTTTTGAAGAAGAATTTATACACTATTTTTTCCAATGACCTTTTGACGCACTTTGTGAGAGTAGATTTTGACGAAATTTTGACCAGGCATAGAATAAATGATGGAGATTCTAAATATGCAATAAATATAAATGGTATATATGATCCTTGGGGACGATATGATCCTTGATTATTTTGACAATGCTGCAAACTGATGGAGTAATTTTCAATGAAATATAGGCAAGTTCTAGTTTTATAAAACCTTCAAATTTATAGGAAATATTTTGTTTACTATTAAGTTCAAGTTATTGCGTAATTCCCCAGTAAGTTACACATTAAATACCCGAGCTTTAGTCTCATCGCTGTCAAAAGATTTCAAAACTTTCTTTGAATCCTCAAAATAGTACTGTGATGCTTTCAGCTAGTTATTACAACGAGAATTGTATGGTACTGATGGCAACGCAACGCTATGTAGTGCGCATTGAATTTCTTGACGACGACAAAATGACTGTTTTTTGGGACAAATTAACTTTCAGACTTCAATTGCTAGTCGATTTTTAAGGTATTTTTTTAAATAAACTAGAGTTAATTCGAATTTAGAAATAAAAATGACAAACAAAATTGATGTCTTTCCAACGCTGTCAATGGTAAAAAATTTTAAAATTTATTATGGATAGTCATTCTTGATGCAAAAACTATTGAAAAAATGAGAAAAAAATCGATAACAAAAAAAAAACTGTTAACAAAATTGTTTTAAATAACCAGTACAGAAATTTCACTCAGGTGAACTGACTGATAAATACACTCAATTTATGAATGACTAGCTGACTTCGTCCTGCCAGAAAAATTATTGATAAGGATGTTAAAGTATGGTACACTCTATTAACGAAATGTCAATTACCTTGGTCACACTTTTCGGTAGACAAATATTTAATTTTTATTTATTGTTTTTGTTATAGTTGGGCAATTCCAAGTAAAACGGCCCTATACAAAAAAAAATAACATTCCATAGTTTATGTAAAAATCGGGCAATTAATATGTACAAGAGAACGACAATTTTATCAATTCGGCAACAGTTTGAAATGAGCATATAAAGAACACTCTCATCTCCATCTTTTTACGCTATGATCATATTAACATTTTCAAATATTCTATTTATCTTGTTAAGAAAGACAAACCTTCTTTTTGCTTTCTCATAAGATTTCTGCTTAGTATGTTTTATAATAGAAGTTTTATGAGTAAATAGAAGTATACGAATTTTGTGTCACACCTGTCTCTGTAAATTTGACAAAAGTTTAATAATATTGTTACTTTACATGATAAAATATAAATACTTTCCAACAATTAATAATTTAGTGAAATTTTGGGAACATTTATTTAAATATTTGAGTATTGGGTTAAAGAAAACATTTGGTCACACCAGTCCCTGGGAAACAAATTAAGACTGCCATAAGCCATAATAAACACAATGTTTGGATTTTCTTAAATTGATTGATGATTGACATGAAATTTTTTTTGTTACTGGTACATGCATAGGTGCATTTTTTATGAGAGCCACCTGTTAGATAGGGGGTAGTTACGTTAGGACGGAAATACTAGTGGGGGTCGGTCATGCATTTTACCCCTCTAGTAGGCAACATAAGAGCAGCTGGAGCTAATTTAAAAAAAATTATAAAAATATAAAAGAAAATTATGGAAATTACATTAAGGGTTGAAAATAGAGGGTAGACTATCGTTGGGGTTGCAAAAATATTAGGGGTCAGTCATACATTTGACTCCGCTAGGAGCTGCTTTAGGGCAGTCAGATCGGTGGGAGCAAATTTCATAATAATTTGAGTCCCCCTTAGTGTGTAAAGATGTTTGGAAAAAATGTTAGATGGGAAAAATGACTGGGGTCGGTCACTTATTTGAATCCTTAAGGGGCGAATTCGGGGCAGTTGCGTGGCTTTTTGTGAATTTTTTTACCAATACAAAAAGTTTCTCGTTAATAACATAGGGGTCGATTTTGATTTTAGACCCACGGTTTCTTGAGCACATCTTCTTAGAATTCATCGTAGATTACGAATTTGATAACTGCTTGGTCAAAAAAATTTACCCATTCTAAAGATGATAACGAATAAATATATGTGTTATTATTTTTTTACTTTTATGGTTGTTATATAATTGAGCTCTATAAAAACTTTAATTTCTTCATACTTTTGGAGTTAATTTTACTACGTCACACCTGTCGAAAAAAGGGTGTCACACCTGTCTTTTTTCTCTAAATAGTTTTTTATTAATAAAAAGAAAGAAAAGAAAAATAAAAATTTTACAGAATTTAACCTGAAAGTCACAATTTTGTTAAAGCTCAAATTCCTTAGGTCACACCCGTCGTTGTCTTTTAATGGATATTCTGAGCAGAAATCAAGTTCTATCAGTGTCTACCTGTTACTAAACGTTTTAAAACTTAACATTCTTGGTAATCACAGAATTTTTTTTTTAATTCTTGTATAATTCTTCTTCTTTTTACGAATTATAACTAAAAATGTAAGTACATGGTCACACCTGTCTCAATGGAATTGCCCAGTTTCAAATTTGTATTTAATTTATTTTTTTCAGAACATGTCGTTAGATCAGAATACTCATTAGTGTGATATAGTGTCTCGCCTATTTCTACTGGTTCCAACTTAGATATTTAATAGTGCCTTATTAGCTGGTCTACTTCATTATGGGAAAATCGCACCAAATTATGACTCCTTACTTGAGTCATTTTGTCCGGGTGCTAATTGGTTTTATTGAATGCCAAGCCCCCGATTATAAAGCCTCTAGATGAAGTTTCGAAAAATATGTCCCCAAAAATCAAAAATATTACACTGCAACAATTTAATGGTCATTGTCTCGGGGGTGAATAAAACCAATATCAAACCAATAGTCTCCAAATTTCATGATTGTAGGCTCACGCATTTGGTCAGAATTTCTCTAATTAACTACCACGCCCATTTCTACCGCAAATAATTGGTATATATTTCTAAAGAATCTTAATTCACCATTTTTACGTTTCAAAAAGGAATATTCACAATAAATTTAATATTTCTTGGTAACGCGTTTGGTCAAAATCGCAATTTTTCTGATTTAGTGACACAGCCATGTGTACGGCCCCCAATTAGAGTTTCCAATACTACTCTATAAAATAAACATGTTCATCGATATTTACGTTTCTATCTATAACCATTTGGTCTGCGTTATGGTACCATTTTATCCCTTTATTGGCCCTAAAAGTAAAATTTTTAAAAAATCCCTTCAAATCGCACCACTAATTCATTAAATAATCATTAATTTTCCAGATTCTACCTTGTGCAGTTTGATCTGAGTGGTGGCACCAGTTTTATACCTCTTTCGGTATTTTTTCCCCTAAAAGCACGAAATTTGAAAAATCACTTAATAACGCTCAACTACTCCATAGAATAGATATTCACTAACATTTTCGAGAATCAACTTTCAGCCGTTTGGTCCTGGTGATGGTACCAGTTTATCCCTTAGTGGGCGTTTTTTAGCCTTTAAAGTACGAAATTTGAAAAAACTCTTCCCTCTGCTCCATAATTCTATAGGGAGCATACTTATATAGGTTTTCGTGATTATAGCTTTACCTATTTGGGTCGGGTAATGGTAACAGTTTTATCCCTTTTTAGACCTTTTTTGATCCTAAAAGCACGAATTTCCAAAATTCCATTCAAGCAGGTCAATATAATTTAACTTGGTAAGTTAAATAAAATAACCTCCAGTTGTTCGTTTGGAAGTTAATATTAGTTTTCGAAAAATAGTTCATTTTATATGGGAGGTAACAAAAGGGGCTTGGCATTTCTGCCAATTTTCAGTCCCATTATTTTATTTTGGAAAATATTAACACTGGTAATTTTTTATGGTTATCAGATAAGGTTTACTCGAGTTATCCTGCCACCAGCCAGCCAGCAGGACAGACGGACATAGCTCAATTGTCTCAATCGTCTTAAAGTATAAAAACTATGGTAGAATTTGATGTTCGAACATATAACATAACATTTAACATTTTATTTTTCTGCTTTTACAGAGTCCCGTAGTTTTTCTCTGGATAAAGATGGAGAACAATCGCAGAGCGCAAACAACATCAACCCACCGAATATATCATTTAGCGAGAATTCCAGTTCACTAGTGCGATGTTTGCCGAACGAAAGAGCGACATTTTTTGTCAAAATCGATACAGATGAGAGTGATGTGGATATCTTACCGTTACAGTTCGAATGGTAAGTTATGAAAACAATTTTTGGGGGTTGTTATTGCAAAAAACTAATATTTCATATGATTCAGATAATTTTTTATTATTTATTAATATTTTATAATATTACTCTAGCATAATTTTTACAACCGATTTAAAATACGATATGCGTGAAATGTTGTCGCAATCTGTATTTGTATTTATACTGTAAGATTTTGTATAGTTTAATACCATTGGAAAAATTGCGGAGATGTAGTCGAAACACATGTCAATAGCAGGCCATCTCTACTCTCGAACGTAGAGCTACTATTCGATATGAAATATTATACTTCCATGCAGGATAGATACTATTGAAAAATGAAAATCCATGTGTAGATAAATATATAAACTTGGCAGTGATGGAACAAAAATTAATGATCAGGAAGATTGTTGAAATTTACCCTACAGATATCTAGGCATATCTTGGGATGCCTAAATCTGGTCGACTGCCTGATAAATGTAGTATTACACAGTACAACACATGATTTGGCACTCAATTGCACATGAAAGAAGCTCAAAAAAGGAGAAGTTCTGCATCATTTGAAGTTAGTTAGTATCGTATAGGGGAATTTGTCACGTTTTAGGATTTTTTGTTATATTGTTATATGGTGGCGTATGATTATCATAAGTAATATTCCACGTAAATCATACGCCACGGAGTACAACAGTTTTATTCAAACTTCTACAAATGGGACTGCAACTGTTGCTTATGTAGAGAAACGTTATATGAACAGATTAAAGGAATTTGTAATTCTTAATTTTTTAAGAATAGTGGTTATTGAGTTATTGAGTTATGCCAAACAAAAGATTCTAAAACGTGACAAATTTCCTTATGCAATACTTACTAACTTCAAGTCGATATTAAATTATTATGGCACGTAACATGACAAAACGAATGATACAGAACTTCTTCTTCTTGGGGCTACTTTCACGTGCAGTTCTCAGAATTGAGTCCCAAATCAATGAGCTAAAAAAGATTGTACTGTTTTATATACGTATATCAGTAGGAATTAGTCGCTTTGCAAATTTGATGGATGACAACAGACCAACATTAATAGGAGTCAATGTTAATTCTGGTAGTTCTTGGCATTAGTATTCCTGAATTTAATATTCGTTCAAAACTGGTGTAGATTTCTTTATGCGGTGGGTACCAATAGAACAGAAATAGAACCAATAGATTAACCATATAGGAATTAAGGGAACATGAATATTTCAGGTAATTGCGTATCGGATAAGCTTTCAAAACCAGGACTTACTTACAAGTTACATCATATTGATATGAGCTGACAATCTACGAGTATTGTAGAAACATCCTGCGAGATTGTGTACATGCGAGACAAAACGGGCAAACGTTGAATAAGGGGAGTTTTATGAATGTTTTGTCACTGTTAATAATTGTGTCAGTCCTGGCTGGACATTATTTGCTAGACGGACATGCGGTAAGACCAAAGTTCGCAGAAAACCGACTTTTGCTGAAGCTGTCATGATGATATAAAGGAAGAATCCACATCTCCAGCATCCCCATTTGACGACCTCAGTAAAAACAAGTAAGAAAGTTTTAGTGGGGTAAACCGACATACATACATACATATGTATATGTATGTACTGCGAAGTTGCTATCGACAACATTTAGGGGATGACTAAGACAGGAATCTAACCCTGGTCTCCAGGATGAAAGTCGCGTGTTCTAATTATCATGTCTTAGTAGTGATAAAAGGAAAATGTTAACAAGGCCATTTTTGATGTATTAAGTCATTGTGAAATTATTGGTTACCATACAGCCCTCACATATCAATTAACATGAGGAAGCTGTCACATTTACGAAACTAAATGACAACTAGCGTCAAAGCTAGTTTAAAAAATCTTATCGATGATGTATTACTTCACGTGCTCAAGCAGATACAGATTCGAAATGTTATTAGTTAATGCCAAAAATCACAAAAATCTAAAAAGAAAATATAATATTTTATAAAACATATGACTTTAACGTTTGTTGACCTACGGCTCCCCGTTGACTGTCGTCAATGTAAATACAAAGCTGGTGGTCTCTATAATAACAGATAAAGATAACAATGTGACTCCATTTAAATTTATCTGGGGATGTTTAAAAAAGTTTTCAAAAAGATCTGTCATTATACACATATTTTAAGTAACATCATAAAAAATCAGATGGTTCACAAATAGTTTCTTAAATTAAATTGTATTATTATAGCTGGCGCCACAGCCAACCCAAAACAATTTGCCATTGCCGACCAATCTAATGTGTCTTTTCAATTTCCGTCGTTTTCCAAAATACGGCGTCCTCACTTTATCTTCATAAGTTTCTATATTTTGTATGAACACAAATAATTTTAGACAGTAGTTTGATAAATTTCAAAAAAATAGTTTTGAGTCAATTGTGCGCAGCACAAAAAAAAATCTTTAAATTATATTAAGATTGATGACGGAGTACATTCTTTGTGTGATCGCTGGTGTCGCTTAGTTCTTTTTTTTTTTTGCAATAGCTAAATATGTAGTCTAATTTTGTATTTCAACAAAAGCGAAAATTACAAAAGATGCGACATACATACATACATATATGTATGTATAGATGAGTTTTTGTTTGCTGTTGCGTATGAATAAAACAAATTTATGATTTGAAACAATGCCAACAGAAATATTGAGTCAGTTTGAAATCATATATGTATGTATATTTTTATGCAGTACTTGTATCTCTAGATGAATATGCTTAATTAACCCATTAAGGGGTCATAATTATCTTTAAAATTGAAGCTAATATTACAACATTCAGCAACATGGAGTTTTGGAGCGATGCATCGTTTGAATGACATATCTGCCATATTATGTTCTCCTGTCATATTAACATCTAGTCAGTTAGGTGAAACGACAGTAGAACTCTAATTTGATTTGTTGGGAAGAAAAATCCAGAATTGGTTAAATACTAACGGTTTTATTCATAAAAACTTATAAGAGGTTTATAAACCGTTTTTAAGCAATTTTCGAGAAAACAATATTCATAAACGATTCACATCTTCAATAAGTTAAAATAGGGTTGTCTCTACTTTAAGCATGCTATAACTTGACGTTTGTACGATTTATTGCATATTTATGAATATGAGATATTTATTTTGAGTTTTTCGGCATTTTTCCTATTGAAAAGAGTTGTTGCATGCATTCATTGTGTAGGAAATTTTCTTCTTAATCATTTCGCACATAGAAAAGTATCTAAATAGACACTTTTCATTCATGAATACCATTTTGAAAAATATTTCTCCAAAATTCTTCAAAAATAATTTGTAAATAATGAAATAATATTCGTGATGTATAAACAATCAAAACAAGGAAACAATGTATCGGTATCCGATTTTAATTTCAACATGAGGAAAAAAAATCACATTTTTTAATATAATTTTTACTTTAACGTCTTTCTTACCATCATGAGAATCGTAGTCAATGAAAAATTGAGCTACAATAATGTTCATAGTTATTATGAGTGCAAATACATATTTGGTATCCGATTATAAAGCTTTTGCATCCGATTATAAAGCTGTTTTTTTACATCAGTAACGACCAATAACAGTCGGCGTTGCCACCTGAACACATAAAGCTAAAGTGCTGATAAAAAACGTTTATGAATACAATTTCTTATTAAAGGTTTTTTAGAGCTAAAGAATACTTTAGCTAGAGAACGCTTCATACCTACTTTAGAAATTTTTTATGAATATGGCCGTAAATATTTGGTATATACCACAGTGTTAGAGCCATGTTTCAATTATGACATTTTAACTCAAATCTTATTTTTGTGTCAATTTCTTTTAATCAAGCATTTTCTGTATTTGTTGTTTTTAATCGACCATAAAATTTTGGCAACGTCTGCCTGCACTAATTGCTCAAAGAATTATTGCATCTGGTTGTTCGTCCTCGATGTGCGGATACAATGAATTGTCTCATGGTGTTTTGTGAACAAATTTGTAATGAGAGAATTGAAATGAGATTTGTTTATTGTGGAATTTTAATTTTGTTGTAACTTAAAAGACATTTTTCCATTAGGGATATATGAATACTAAAAAGACACAAAAATTTACGTTAAAGAATTTAGTAAATGTGAATGAATGATTTTTCATAGTTTTAATTTTTATAAAATTTATTTTTTGAAAACTATCAACGATAACAGGCTCCTCTCTTTTTCCCTATATTGGTAGGATAGTATGTTCTTATTTTTTTAAGAGTGGTAGGTGTGATCGCTACTGTGACCGCAGTGATATAGGAACACCAAATTCCAGTTTTTTTTTAACTCCAACCCCACAAAATAATAAGTATTTGCAAATTGTACGATAGCCAAAATTCGAGCACGAATTTTAGAAAATACTCCAAATTTAGAAAAATTATCCAGTGGTGGGGTCAAAGTTCTTAGTCTCCAGTAGCCACGTTTGGGGGTCTTTTGTTTGACATAACTCAGGAATGACTAGTGCAATTTTGATGAATCAAATTAAGAATTACAAAAAGAAATCAACGTCGGCTTTTACGATCACAGTAGTGACCACTCTACCATTTATATTTGGGGTTTTTTTTTAATTTTAGAAGATTGGAATTTTGAAGATCAAAAGGGATAAAAAACTAAAACACCCAGAAAGGCAAAAGCATCCTGTTTAAAAATTATGATTTCTCATTTCGTTTCTCAGCAGAATTTGGGCGCTTTACTATACTGACCTAGTACCTTTACTCTGACTTGGAGTTTCTCATCCGGCAGATTAGATGTTGCACTGTGTTATTAAACCATAAATCAACAATATTGGGAAGATGTGCGTATGATTAATATAAACCCGCATAAAATTAATATTACTCATACGTTGTAGATACATGTGTAGCCAGTACCGTATGTAAACTTGCTACGAATGTACAGTAGGGCGTTTCACCAAACGCGTTTTTTTTGCAACTCTTTTTTCACACCAATAATTTTGTTGTCGTGGGATCGGATCCTTACGAAGAGAATTGTTTGTTTGTATGAACAAAAAGCAACACAAAAAAATAATATAAAAATTTTTTCTCCATAACCTCATTTTTTTGATAAAATCTATTTCAGCGACCCCACACCCATCTTCAAAAAATACCAAAAAATTTTCGAAATTCTTTTAGATCACAAGCTTTAATATTCCGCTTCAAGAGTTGCAAAATTTTTTTGTGAAACGCCCTTATGTACAGTACAGTCATTTATCATTAGCAGGGCCAACACAAATATGCACGAAAAAACTGAAAATATGCGCATTACATAAGCACGGAAAATATTAAAAAATTTCTTTAAAACTGATAAAAAAATTTACAATAAATTTTGATTCGAAGTTAATTTTATTCACTGAATACATTTAATTTTTAATAAAAATTCATCACGAATAGTTAAAAATTAAATAAAGTTATTTTTTACATTACTTTATAAGATTCAGACCATTAATTAAATGCTCTACTGTAAAAAATTACATAAGGTTTTTTGATTAACACTTCTGTATATTTCGGTCGTGCTGACTTCAATGGCGTACTTAATCTTTTAATGTACAATCAATATTATGTATACGCCTTCACCGTAATTTTTCTCACATATTCATAAATTCCGCCATTGAAATTATGATCAATATTCTGTTTAAGAATATATTTTATTTTAAGAAGCTGTTTTGTGAAAGAAATGGTAAAACATGCCTATTGTTTTATATCTGAAAAACGAAAATTTTCTTTAAATTTATATCGGAATAATGTGTGTTGACTTTAAAAGGAAATCTGTCCATTGTTTTAAAGTGTAATATTTTTTCTGTTGCAATGCTATCTATTTTAAAATGCCGTTTTTAATCCTAATTGATTGTTACTCTTTGGAAGTACGAATTGTTTCAGCCTCCTGACTGTTACATTATTCCACAACTTTCTTACCGTTAAAATAGTACTGTGGTTTCAGCCAACTACCCCAACGGGTAATGGATGGAACAGGTGGCAACGAAATGCTAGGTAGAGCTCATGGAAATTCTTGACGAAGAAATGGATCCTTAGTATATACACAAAAAATAACACTTTAATTAGTTATTACCGGAAACATATTTTAAAAAAATGCAGCCTTTAATAATTTATTAGTATAAATTCTTTAGCCAAAGATATACGTCGTCAGTTGCGAAAAATTATAGAGATTATCTTCCCATCTTAAAGAAATAAACAGTTGTTGTCTATACTGACAGAAATATATATGAAAAGTAAAAATAAATTAACTTATTAAACCTAAAAACCTCAAAATATGGTTTTATATGCAAAAACTGTTATATGCAAAATGCAAGTATGCTTTGCATACTTTTGTTGTCCCAGGTAATTATAAAACCTTTGGCGAAATTTTGATTTAGTTCACGTCTGAGTAATATGTTTAATATAGGCTACATACGTATTAATCATTCGTAAAGGACATACCTTCGTATTCCACTTGCAGTGTCTATGAAAATTTGTAAAATTAAGCGAAATTTTCTATAGGGAAACACATTGTTTTATGGATAACACAGAGCGATAAAAAATACCTGCGAAATCGTTTTTCAAATTTCCCAAAACCTTGAGTTATGGTTAAAAAAACGGGATTTCGTACTTGTATACACTTATAAGCCAGCAACGTTGGTAAATATAAACCGATTTTAAGTTTTTCAGAGGATTTGGAAAGAAGAGACTTTCTATCGATAGATATATGGTTTGTTCTGCTAAATTTCAACATTTAATAAAAAAATTATAAAAATAAAAAAAATTGTATGGGGACCACATTAAGGGTTGGAGATTGAGGATATATACGTTTTGAGAAACTGTTGGGGACACAAACATATTGGGGTTCGGCCATACATTTGAAACCTCTAGGTACATTTTTGGGGCAGTTAGAGTGGTAGGAGCAAATTTTATAAACATTTGATTTTTGTGAGGGAACCCCATTAGGGGGTGAATATGGGGAGTAGATATGTTTGGGGAAAATGTTAATCTCTAGGGGCGACTTAGGGGCAGTTGCGGCGCTTATTGCCGATTTTTTTCCTTTCCCACCAACTTTGATCACGGTACGCAGCCATTTGCCCCTACTCCAACTCCCTCATTTTTTGGCTTATTCATTTTATCTCCAACCAAACAAACTTATGAGTTGATCGGTGTCTAATTCGAAAACTATATCATCCCTAGTGACCACCTCTGTCTCAGGGATGGGGGTATATATCATTTGATACGAGAAAAAGTGTAACGCATTAATAGAGACGAGTTAGACTCTAAATATCTTAAGACCAAATTCGTTTCAGAACATTTTAATACGATTGAACCATGTTCATCTGTTGGTGACAAAATAACCCGAGTTAACCCTAACTGAACCTCATGAAAATTTACCAGTAGTAATATTTTTCAAAACGAAGTAATGGGAATGTAAATGGGTAGAATAACCCTACCAACTGGTACCTACCGTAAAAAATTACCTATTTGTGGAAAATTAATCTTTCTCCCAAAACTAACAAGGACAACTGGACATTTGAATTTTGTCAGTTTAATTACCTTGTAACAACAGACATACCCTCAGAAAATCCAATCCTCTAATACAAATACACTAATACCTCGCTTTGCGTCGTTTCGTTTTGCTTTTTTTCGAAGTTGCGTCGCTGCTGAATTAGTACCTTTTTCACTGTGCGTCGTTAGATTTTCGAAGTTGCGTTGTTTTGGGTTCAGACTGATTAATTTTTTTTTTGTTTTCTATAAACTTATTGAATATTTAATTTTGTTTTAATTGAATTTGTGTTGTTTTTTGTATGTTGCGGTTTTATAAATCAATAGAATTTTTTTAATTGCTTTTTAAAATTTGATTCAGGAATAAATACGGACTATAGTCCGGCTCCCCCTCTTGTAATTTCCATACAAAATTACCTTTTTTTTGGAAAATTAATATTTCTCCTATAATTTCGAACTATTTGACGAACCCTTTTTTGGTACCTCCCATACAAATGTCCAAAATTTTCCGATCTTGAAGCTTTTTTTTTGCCAAATTTCTAGCTCTAAAAGTACGGCTGCAATAGCGAGGGTAGACAGGGAGGAGGTATAGTTTTTGTGCGATCTTTCTCATCCTTAAACATAACCTCTGTTAAGAGAATAGAAGCTTACTTACCGAATTTCAGATCGATAGCTCTTAATATGCGACTATAAACGCGATGACTTTTATAACAACTAACTCGACTTTTATAACAAGGAGAATTTGGTTATTCATGATCTTTAGTTTTTGAAGTAAACATTCTGAAGAAAACATTTTCAATAATACATTTTTTGCAATTTGGTATGTGTTTAATTTTTGTAAGTATTTTTGCTAGTTCACTTGACCAAATACTATAATCGCAATTACCCCTTATCTTTGTACCACTATTCCGATAAATGGTCTAGGGTGTCTGAACTTTGGCAGAGCCGAAGACAATTATTTTACAAGTTTATTGTTATGAATATAATCAATATGTTGACAATGCCCTTGCTAGTGTAGTCGCAAAATATCTCCGTCCATTTGAACTATACAAGCAACAGTTATTACAGAAAAAAACAACACATTGATGGAAACCCATCACAAATCTCAACATCACACAGTTGTTGGCCCATAGCAAACAACAACAAAGACACAACGACATAAAATCTGTTCAATGTCACATAAACGTGAATCTTGCCGAATGAGACATTTCAGTACCGTGACATCAAGAACTTGTTAACATCAATTCAGTTGGGCCCTCTTCTGATCTTCAAACAATAGCAAAACATGGCCAATTTTAAGCAACTAAACAAAAAACGAAAATCAAAAACTACTCAGAAAAACAAAAAATATTCTCTAAAGCAATATTCTCTAGCAAGTATTATTCTCAAAATCAAAACGATAATTCTTGTTGAGCACTATATTCAAAGAATGCGCATAGTGGTCTCCACATAAACACCTGCGCCAAGAGAACCACGACAACACAATCCAATCTCATGCCACCCATGAAGAGCACCCCCAATCGACGTTAAACACCACCAATTCACTCGACCAGTCCAACTTTGACGATCGCCTTAAGAAGAACGAAAGAAACAACCGTTGTCCGTTGCGGCATTGAAATTTGAAATAGAAAAAAATTTATAAGAAAAGAAAGAAAATATTTGAAATATATGAAAAAACAAAAATTAAAAGATTTCGAAATCCAAACGCGAATATGTACACATGTACATGTATAGTTTACAAAACGCCATAACGAATAATATATAGTTTTTTGAAAATTTTGTCTAAAACTACGACAAAAGATGATCAGAAATACGAAATAGGAGTGAAATTGAAATTTTAAGGGGCACAAAAGTGAAATCATCGACCATTTCAAAATCGAAACCAAACAAAAAAAATAAAAAAAAGTGTTGAAAAATATGTAACAAACAGTGAAAATATTTGTAAAGTTTCAATAAATCGGCTATAAATGAAATTTTGTTTATAATACAACAACAATCAAGAGAAAGTAAAAACAACAAAACAAAAACAAATTCAAAAATTATAAGAACAAAATCTATGGGGTTCGACCCATGCCACCCAAGCGCCAAATGAAAATGCAATATAGCCAGATGTGATATTCTAAATATCGAAATTATTTCGCTGGGATCCGTTGTGGTTTAAAAAACATTTGTGATCTTATGGTGATGAGGGGGAGATGGATGCATACACACCACCCTCTTCCGCTTTTCATAGTAAAATTGTATAAATTATTACCAAATGTGTAATTTTGAATTTATGTTTTGCACTGCAGTTTTTTTTATTGTGTGTGTTGTGTCTTTATTACATAATAAACAATATTGTGTTAACAAATGTGTACTACACACTATGCACATCATTTGCGTTTAGTTCTTTTTTGCTTTCAAAACGATTACGAACCTATCTAAGCTGCGGCATCGTCGACATCGTCACCATCATCATCATCATTATCATTAGCTTTGGCGTTCAAATTTTCCTGTTTTTCTCTATATTATAACAAAAAGGAAATACGTTTGTTCTTTACGTGCTTTTCTTACTTTTTTGTTGTTGATTCTGTTAATGGGATTGAAAGTGGACAGAAGACGCAAAACAAAAAAAATACAAATTAACGCACAGTGTGTGATTTTCGACTAGGGAAAAGTTTGAAAAAGTTGCGGTAAAATTTAAAATATATTTCTGCAGAGACTTATTTTAAACAAAACATGTCCTGAGCTTGTGTAAATGTAATATAATGGGATAAGATGTAAATATTAAATTAGAATATTAGTCGAGTCTTTGCAATTTAAAAATTAAAAGTTTAAAAGTTTTTATTTAACATTTCGCAATGACTTTTAATTGCATCTTCAGGTCAAAATATAATTAAAGTATGGTTTACACGCTATCTACCCATATCTACTCATATCCCCGCAACAACAAGAGCGAGATAGCCTAATTAGAAAACATTTAGGAGTAAGCAAAGACAAACACTACAAAATTATAGCAAAGTTATATTGAATTATAGGAAGGTGGACAGAAAATCAAAATGTACTGATTTAACAGTAGATAGGGGATATGGGTGGATAGCGTGTAAATCAGCCATAACAGTATTTTGGTAAATATTTAGTACAGTTATTGGAATTTGAAAATATCGATTTTCTGGATAACACAGTTTTTAAAATTTCCATGTTTTTTCTCTAAATTTTTTAATGCATTCCTTTTTACTACAAAAAAGAATACTTTATATTGATTATTTTTTTTTTGGTATTAATTGTTTTAATTGAGTTTTCCTTAAAATAATAAAATTTTAAAAACTGTATCAAGAAATTACACTATCATTTATTTTATTAACATGTTTTTCTTCACTATATTTTTGTCAAAGTTGTAAATTAATTAATTTTCAAGTATACTGCAATCAAAGCTTTTGTTAAAGAAATATATTTATTTCCTATAAATACTCATCTTCTTCGGATTTGGCAGCAGTAACAGAAATTCATACATTAGTAACCGCATATAGAAAAGAATTCCAAGCACTTCGGGTCTATTGCGCACCGTAACTTAGATAACAGCTCTTTCAACTGGTCCATCCAACGAAGTTTTGGTCGCTCCTCCTCCGCCGCCCATCGAGATTATTGCCGAAGACTTTTCGAACCGAAGCATTTGCAACCATTTGTTCAACGTCTCCAAGCTAGCGCAATTGGGCTATTTGAACGCTCTTGACTACATCGATACCGTTATACATGTCGTTGTTTATGAGACGACGGTACTCGCTGTTAACGATGATGGCTCTAAATATTTAAGAAGTATTTTTCTCTCGAAGAATCCCATAACAGATTGATCCGTTTGTGTCATTACCCATGATTCTGCGATGTAGAGCAAGACAGGTAGGATCAGAGTCTGGTAGAGACGGATCTTTGTTCTTTGAGTGAGCGCTTTGTCATTAATTCGCTAGCTTAGCGCATAATATAAGTGGTTTGTGATCAATACTTGTCTCTTCATTTCCAGGCTGACATTATTATTTTCATTATTATTATTATTTTTGTTTACGACGGTCCTAAGGTAGACAAAATCATCACTTCGAAGTTATAGTTCTTAACGTTCACGCAGCGTCTTTTATCGTTTAAACAAATCACTCTATTTGGTCCTCATTTATCACCAGCCCCATTACCGCAGAATGCTTCTCATTGATTGAAAAGGCCGCTGTAACATACCGAAGCCCACTACCAATGATTTCTATGTAATCGGCATACGCGGGCAACTTGTGACTTTTGCTCAAAATGATACCATTTCTATTTACTGCAGCCTGAAGACTTTGTGTCATTCAGTGTCATTCCCCGCAAAGTTGTATCAGCTGATCTCGTTTTGGCTCGGTGGTGGACAATCTACAACTTCGTCGATGATTGGCGTGATTTCGTCTCTTATGCTGCCTTCGAAAACAAGCAGAGATCGAATCTGTTCCCCTTCATATTTGTACCACACTCTGATTGTCCGAGTGTCACTTATGTTGCCTTCGGGAACAAGCTGAGAACGAACGCGTTCCCCTTCATATTTGCAGTACACTCTAAGTGTCTGTGACTGGTTTCCAGCTCTATCCTTACAGGTGGGGATCCTTGTTCCAAAACCTTTGCTTTTTACCTTTTGGCAAAACTATCGGACTTCACCTCTATCCATGTAATTTTCGATATCCTGGATCTTACTTTTCTTCCATTGTCGTTTTTTCCGCTAGAAGAGGCGTTTCATCTTCATCCTCTTCTCATCATATCGCTCCGTCACTGCATGCATTGCCAACGGCTAAAATTTTTCTCTATATGCGGAATCCATTTTCTCAGATATTGCGCGACATTTCTCATCGTACTAGGGCTTGAGGGTGGTTTTTAATAACTCAGTACGGTTAATGCGGCAGTGGTCGCAGAATTCGCAATATACTGCCACTGGTTATCAGAATTAGGGAGGAGGGGGTTTGTTAAATTGGGAGAGAGTTAGTTGGATTAGGTATTGGATATCCCGATGGTATGCAGCTTTGTGATGCCTAGTTTCCTTGGCGTTTGTTTACGATCATTTTTAGCACTACTTATTCGCGTTTGTAACTTGGCTGCAACAAAGTAGTGATCCGAGTCAATATGTATTTGCACCGCGCATCACACGCACGACCATAATGCTTGAGATATACCTTCCATAGATTACTACGTGATCAATTGACTAGGTGATATTGTTATATGTTATATTTCAGATTTGCAGCAGACTCTGAAAGTCCGTGTCCAGATTTCCATATCTGTCATTACAAGTGGGGATCCTTGTTTGGTAAAACTTTACCTTTATATCTGTGATTTTCGATGTCCTGGCTTTAAATTTTCTTTCATAGACGCTTTTTTCGCCTGAAGGGGCGTTTCATCTCCCTTCTTTTCTTATTATTTCGCTCCGCCACCACACGCATTGCCATTGGCTGCAGTTTTGCCATTTCCTCAGACATTGCGCGACATTTTTCTTCGGATCAAGGCTTAGATGAGCGTGATTTTTTTGACAGTTAGTTGAAGTAGGTATCGGCTATAGTTTCCTTTGCGTACTTTGGCTGCAACTTGGTGGTGATCTGAGTCAACGCTTGAGACGTGCCTTCCATCGATTACCACGTGATCAATCGGGTTTCGTGTCTTTTGGCCAGGGGATTCCCTGGTCGCCTTGTGGATATTTGAATGCAGGAATCTGATTCCTCTCATTACCATGTCTCTTGCCGACGTAAAGCTAACCAGTCTGAATCAAATCTCGGATTTGGACTTGTTGGACTAAAGTCGGAAAACTAGACAATTATTCTCGCGGTTTAACCCTGTAGGTAAGGGAATAACCACCATCCGCATCAAGGCAAAATATTTCACTGTGATTTGAGAACACGCCCCGACAAAAGGCAAAGACGAGGACATTAAAGATGCATTCTATGAGCTCTATGAGGAATTCAGTCGATGTCGAATTTTTCGACTGCTGAACCAAGAGCATCTTCTTTTCCGATTTTAGCATTAAAATTTCCCTAACCCATCTTAATGTCATGGGCAGGGCAGCGATCATATATTTCCTCCAGGTGCTCATAAAATGCATCTTTAATGTTCTCGTCTTTGTCTTCTGTCGTTGCGTGTACACAAATTATCGTGATGAACAGGGTTAAACCGCTAGACCAGATGTTGAAGTCTCTTGGCTACTATGAATCCACATCCAACTTCGTGTCTTCCTGCATGGCGGCTGTAAAAGATGTCACAGACTTTTAGTCGTGTGTATTTCTGTCCTGTCCATTGCTTTCCCTGTATGGCGGTGATGTTAGCCTTGTATTTGTCGAGGTCATTCGCCAATTGAATAGAGACACCATCTCTGTAGAGAGTTCGGACATGCCAGGAGCATATCCTTAAATTAGAAGGGGGGAGTAAATGTTTTTTCATATATTCGTGTTTTCATAATGGTTTATATTTATTCCTGAAACAAATTTTCTTAAGCGCACATCTTAGGTAAAACATGACTGTATTCACTGATATGTATGTAAAACTATGAGAGTCAGTTTGGTCATTTGAATGGGAGCTACCACAAGAGTTGTGCCAAAGCTTTGGCTTGACTGGAAGTTGTTGTAGAAATTATTTTGTAACGCAAGCATCAGAAGGGGTGAGGCTATTCTGCCCATTTACAATTCCATTACTTTATTTTGGATAATATGAATACTGATAAATCGGCTAAGAGCTCAAAAAAAGAGCTGGCTCGCGAGCCAAGGGCTACAAAATTTCAAATGAGCACTCAGCTCGCGAGCCAGGAGCCACAAAATTTCAAATGAGCTCTCGGCTCGCGAGCCAGCAGCATGAGCCCAAATAAGAGCCAGCTCCCGAGCCCATTTGAAATTTTGTGGCTCTTGGCTCGCGATCTAGGTACCAAAGTTATGTACCAAAAGTACTTTTTTATGTCAAAAAGTACTTTTAATGGACCAAAACCTTTTTTTCTGTTGCACAAAGTATTTTTTTTTGTACCAGAGTACTTTTTTGTACCAATAGTACTTTTTTTGTACTTTTTCGTTCATAGTACTTTTATTGTACTTTTGGTACAAAGTACTTTTTTTTGTACCAGTGTACCAAAAATTACCAAATTTGTACCAAAAATTACTTTTAATCTACTTTTCGGCACAAAGTACTTTTTTATGCCAAAAAGTACTTTTATTGGCCCAAAAACTCCATTTGATGCACAAAGTACTTTTTTTGTACCAAAGAACTTTTTTATGACAAAGTACTTTTTGGTACAAAAAATTACTCTGGTACGAAAAATACATTAAAATGTTCATATTACTTTCGGTACAAAGTACTTTCTTTTGTACCAAAGAACTTTTTTATGACAAAAAGTACTTTTTGGTACAGAAAATTACCCCGCTACGAAAAAAGTACTTTGTGCAACAAAAAGTGTTTTTGGGTCAATAAAAGTACTTTTTGGCATAAAAAAGTACTTTGGTACAAAAAAAGTACTTTGTGCCGAAAAGTACATTAAAAGTAATTGTTTGGTACAAAAGAGTACTCTGGTACAAAAAAAAATAATTTATACTAAAAGTACATTTAAAGTACTATGAACCAAAAAGTACAATAAAAGTACTTTTGGTACAAAAAAGTACTCTGGTACAAAAAACAAAAAAAAAAGAAAATACTTTGTGCAACAGAATAAAAGGTTTTGGGACATTAAAAGTACTTTTTGGCATAAAAAAGTACTTTTGGTACATAACTTTGGTACTAAGCTCGCGAGCCAAGAGCCACAAAATTTGAGCTGGCTCGCGAGCCGAGAGCACGTTTGAAATTTGTGGCGATCCAAGATCTCTTTTGTAGTTTTAGGGCCCCTGCTCGCGAGCCAAGAACCGAAAAGAGCGAGCCAACACGTACTCTGACTACATTTGTTATTTAACTGAGCTTAAAAAAAACAAATAAAACCTTAGAATATATATTTTCTTTTTCTCAATTCTGCCACATTGGATGAAAAATCACATACTGTTCTGCAACGTCGCCAGCAACTGATAAGAAATATGCGTGAAACATCGCTAGTGTTTTGTGATAAATTAATTTGTTGTCAGTTTTAAAAATAAATGAATGCAAAAAATACAATGAAAGAAACAAAAAAATAAAAACGTATTTAGAAACACAAAGTCATAGAGCAACAATAACAAAAATACACATTGCCTGAGAAATTAAAATTTATGTGAAAAACTTTTATATTTCGATGCTTAGAAATGTATTTTTTTTGAATCTCAAAAACTTTCGGTTTTTGTGGCTTTTAAGTGAAATTTGTGGGTTCTTTTGAAAAAAAGAAATGATGATAATGTGTAGTTAACATAAATTAAATTCAATTAAATTTAGAAACCAATACATTAGAGGCTTATTAGATGGATGTTTTTTAAGTTAGTGGCATTGAAGTACATTCTTTACAAATAATAAATTATTTAAATAATTCAAAATCAAATATTAATTTCTATGCCCTATTGAGTTAACTGATAAAGTACTGAATTTCTTAAGTAAACTTTTTACATTTTCAAAAACTTCCCATAAATATCTGTGTAACCTCTAAATTGTATGTTTTCTTTTGTTTGAACAGCCATTAACATACATAAATATATTCACTGGAAACTATATACATTTCCTTTGTTTATAAATGCGGAAAGGAAGAACGCAAAACTCTAAATAAAACAATCATTTCTATTGTAAACACACCCCAGACAGCTATTTGAAATCCCCCAATGATATGTAACATGGAATTATCGTGTGTGTGTGTGTGTGTGCGTTTGTGTCGAATTATGTGAATGGTGAATGCATTTCCACCCACACAATTCTATATTGGTGGGGTAATAAATTTTCAACGATTTTAATTTAAAATTAGTATACAATTCATTATTAATGGTGGCAGACAATGTCTAAAACATTTTTGTTTTAATAGGCGATTAAGCGAAATGGTTTTATGATTTTCGGTAATTTGTAAAAACTGTTGCATTTTCATTTGTCACGTCTTACGGTCGGTCATGTCTCAAAGAGACCAACGAAAAAACAGAAATATTATATTGTGTAACAAAATGATTTAATTTCCAGCATTGATGTATCATCACATGTTTAAACCACAATTGGCGTTTAGTGTTCTAAAAAGACTTAAGTAATATAAACTCAGAAAAAGAAAAGAAATAGTCAACCCTTAGAATAAAGTGTTTTATTAGTTTAAGTGCAAAATTGATTAAAATTAAAAGTTAAAAGTGAAAAAAAATTAAGAAATCTTATAAGTTATACATTTGGCATTATATAAATAATGGGCAACGGTTGTTCCAAATGTTGCCAATGCACCGAGCGCAAAAATTACCATGGCACTTTGTCTTCCGCTTCATCAGTATATCGTAAAAGGTAAACAAATATTGTATTTTTTTTGTATCTAAATAGAATAAATTTATACACTCCAATGAAACGTAAACATATCGAAGAACAAATAATATAATTATTATTAGTTATAAACATATACACATATATATAAATAAATGCCTTCAATCGTTGTGTTTATAAACTACTAAGTCGTCTGAATGGCATCATTTGAATAACGACAGACATCGAAAAAATGCCAATTCATGTTTTATTTCAAAACATGACCACTTGACCATTTACATATGGTGATTTATGTAGTATATGCCGTGTATTGTAGTTGTTTAAATAAAGAAAAGTGAAATACATAGTTTATTATGAAATTTCTGACAAACATCTTACACATATTTGAATTTCTTTGTCCGTCTGTCTGTCTGCTTCTGTTATGGTCTGTACTCGTGTGGTCTGACGTATGAGTAATATTTCTGTCATTCTCTTATTGAGTATACGTTTGCGGCAGTGTTATATATTTGGCTATTATGCGATGCCAATTAAATATACATAACATATGTATGATGTTTTTGTTTTTATATACTATTGTTTTCAATTTATACTAATCAAATTTTATATGAAATTCATAAATGTTTACGTTATGATCAAAGTTCAGCCATAAATAGTGGACATTTTTCATCAATGAAAAGGTCGCATATTCTAGTGGATGGTAATAAAATATAAATTGATGTTTTCAAAACATTGGACTCCATTCATAAATATGTCCCAAGTTAAAAAAAAGTTTATGTAGCATTTTACGAAAGTAATCGTATCTACCAATCAGCCAGTTTGATAGATGAACATGGTTAAACATGTTCAAAGAAGGCAGAAACGTGTTTGGTACAGATAAACAAAATTGAGCAAAAGTGAAATTTATTGCTTTCAAAACTATACCAAAAAATGTTTTCATATTTTCTACAAAAGTTTTGTGTACAACAATGTTGCAAACCAGTCGAGTTCGGTAATAACGAACATTCAATTATAACGAAACATCGTTTATAGCGAACTTTTCGTATATCGAACAATATTTGTTACCTCGTTTTCTAGTATTTAAGTAATACATTTTTTTATGTTTATACTGAATACCAGGCATCCGATTTTTATACTTTGAAACCTTATTTTTTATTTTTTGCTCACAATAAAAACGAACGCTTTCAATTAAAATAAAATATTTTTTTTCATTGTTCCTTTTATATTCATCAAATGTTCCAAAAATATTTTTCTTTCGAAACAAAAATGTTTTTTTTTATTCTGAATTCAAATTTTTAACCGATCAAAAAAAGAAAAAAAATATAAGAATTTTTTGAATAATACGTTTTTGAGCAAAATGGAAAGATATTTATCTGTAATAATAATAATAAAACGTTTTTATTGAAAATAACAGAAAAATATTTGAAATTCAAATCAAGGTGGTTTAAAACTAAAAACTTGTGTAACAACTAATGAAAAGGAACAGAGACAGATTAGCGAGACTGACTACGACGAAAGCGTCGGGGACGCTCTCCCTAAGCTTTTTTTACAAAAAATTACCAAAGGTGAAATATGCCATAATGCTTTTATTTCACTTAATCTGTGGTAATAAAGCCATATGACATTATTTCCCACTCCATGGTCTTATTGCATGGCACCCTACGAAGCTAGGCCAAGTTTTTGTAGTAACATGTTTTTCAGATTTTCCGAACATAAGTTTCTTCTGTAGTTTGGCAAAACAGTAGGAAGTGCACCAAATGACCTTACAACTAAAACTTGAAATACTGACACCTCTGCCGCAATTTCAGGGTTTTAGAGCGCAGAGCAGTTAGAGCGGTGGGAGTAAAATTTATAAAAATTAGATTTTTGTATGGGAGGAGGCACATAAAGAGTGTGACAGGTGCTGATTTCTTAAAAAAAATTATAAAAAATAAAAAAAAAATTGTTTGGGGACCACCTTAAGGGTTGAAGATAGAGGGTAGATATGTTCTTAGAAACTCTTGGGGTTGCAAAAATATTGAGGGGCAGTCATACATTCTTAAAAAAAACAATTATTATGAAAACACGAAGAAAAGAAAAAACAAGAACCCCCCAAAAGTGGATAACCCCCGCAAACGATATAAGGACCATGATTTAAGGATATGCAACTGGAATGACCGAACTCTTTGATAAATACAAGGCTGGCATCACAGCCATACAGGAAATGAGATATGCGGGGCAAGGACTGTGACATTGTTTACAGCTGCCATGCCGAAAGACACGAATTTGGATGTGGATTCATAGTCGGCAAAAGACCTAGACATCTGGTTTACCGGTTTAATCCTGTAAGTGACCGAATAGCCACTAATCGCACCCGGGAGAAATATTTTTACATTACGCTGAATTGTATACACGCCCCGACGGAACACAAAGACGGGGACATTAAAGATGCATTCTATGAGCGTCTAGAGGAAATATATGACCGTTGCCCTGCACATTATATTCAAATTCTACAATAAGAAGGGAAGATGCTCTTGGTTCAGCAGTCGGAAAAATTAGTTTACACAACAAGTTTACACAACAACACCTCCGATAACGGATTCAGACTGGTTAGCTTTGAGTCGGCAAGAAACATGGTAGTGAGTTAGACCAGAATCCCGTATAAAGATAACAACCACAAGACAACCCGGATATTTTCTGATCAAAATACAAGAAATCAGATTGATCACGTGGTAATTGATGGAAGGCATGTCTCAAGCATTATGGACCATCATATTGCATATTGCTAATTCTATGACCACTGAAGCAACGACCGTACTGGGTTATGAAAAACCACACTCAGACAAGCCCTCGATGAAGAATTTCGCGAAATGTCTGAGGAAATTGATGCTACATACAGGGCGAAACTGCAACTTGTGCGGTGGCGGAGCGATATAATAAGAAGAATAGGAAGATAAAATGCTTCTTCAGGCGGAAGAAGCATCTATGGAAGAAAGGTGAGAGCCAGGATATCGACAATTACAGGTATAGAGGTGAAGCCCGTTAAGTCCAACAAAAGGTAATAAGCGGAGGATATGGAAAAGGGATCCCCACCAGTATGGACAGAAATGGATCACGGACAGCCAGAGTGTGCTACAAATACGAAGGCAGCATAAGTGACAAAATCACGCCAATCACCGACGATGGAATAGATTGTCCACCACCGAGCCAAAACGAGATCAGCTCGGCAATTGTAAAGCTTGAAAATTGTAAAGCTGCGGGAGCTGATGGACTGCCGGCAGAGCTTTTTAAGACCGGCGGCGATGAGCTGACAACGTGCATGTACTAGCTCATAAACACGATTTGGCTCAATGAATCCATGTCCGATGATTGAAATCTAAGTATTCTAATTGCTGTGCTTAAGAAAGGCGATGCAAGTGTGTGTGTACCAACTATCGCTGGATCAGCCTTTTACCCATCGTATGCAAGGTACTGTCTAGTGTATTATGTGAAAGACTAAAACAATCCTAGCGAACCTGATTGGACCTTATCAGTGCAGCTTTAGACCTGGTAAATCCACAACTATTTCAGTTATTTACACTACGACAAATCCTGGAGAGGACCTAAAAAATGCAGATCGACACCTACCATCTGTTTATCGATTACAAACCCCGTTACGACAAAAATTATTAGATGCTATGGCTAAGTTTGGTGTCCGCTCGAAGCTGATACGACATTGCGGGATGACTCTGACTGACACGAAATCTTCAGTGAAAATAGACAAAAAATTTAACTAAACCATTTTCTACCAAGCGAGGCTTTAGACCGGGCGATAATCTATCATGCGATCTGTGCAGTAAACACGACTGGTACCATCTATAACAAACGTCACATGCTGCGGATGTATGCCCATGACATAGATATCGCAGGCCGTGGAATGCGACTATGCTCATAAACATTTTCATGAAAATAGTTTTAACCCTTAGGCCTGGGTGATGGTACCGGTTTTATCTCTTCTTTTAGCACTTTTTACCCAAAAAAGTACGAATTTCGCAAAAACCTGTCGTATTCTATAAGAAGCTTCCGCATATAGATATCTACCGGGCCGTTTGGCCCGGATGATGGTACCGGCTTAATCCCTTTATGGCTGTATAAATATATTCCATTTCTTATGTTAGAGGGCGGTTCCAAAATTAGTTGTATCTTCTTTAGCTCTAACACTTTTTAAACTATCATTTATGTAACGCATTAAAGTAGGCGTGTTAGACCCCAAGTATTTTAAGGCCAATTTCGTTACACGACTTTTTAAGATGATTTGCGACATGTCTGTTTGTATGGCTGGTTGGCTGGTGGGCAGCATAACTCGTGCAAACCATAACTGATTCTTATGAAAATAACCAGTATAAATATTTTCCAAAATGAAGTAATGGTATTGTAAATAGACCCTAATGGTACCTTCCATACAAAATTACCTATTTTTGAATAATTAATATTTTCCCATTACTTTCAAAAGGACAACTGGAGTATATTTGAATTTGGTCAGTTTAATTATAATGTTATAGTAAGCAAATACTCAGAGAATTATTCAGAAAATTTTTCAAAAATTATTGTTGTTCCAATAATTTTGTAAAGAAACCCCTCAAAACTTTAAAATATTTTACTTTTAATATTTTCTATTTGACGGTGAAACCTAAAAAACCGGGAGGTTTACGCTTTAATTCCAGTCTTTTTCTTTGACCATACGCCCAGGAATTTAAAGTTTTGCGTTTGTTAGCTGTAACAATCTTACTATATGTATTGTCTGGCCATGAGACCAAAAGTTGTATGTGTGATGGTATTTATCAGTCAGTCAGCTCACCTGACTGATATTTTTATGTTTAAATAAATTCAAATAATCAATTTTATTTCAAAAGCAATATTTTTTTATTTTACTTACTCAAAAGAAAAAAAGACTTACAAAGACTGATGTTAATATAGTATTGTTTTGTTTAAAAAGTTTTTTTTTTAATTTTAAGCTTGTTTTTTGACATAAAAAATATTAAAATCCTTATATTTTATGATTTTAAGAGCATATTTTACTATTCTTTTGATATATTTTATGCGCATTTAACCCATGTTTTGTGCATATTTCTGGTTGACCTGCTCATCATATTTCATTGATAAGCATGAAAGTGGACGATATATTCTTATTTTTGATGTAAGCCTACGAACATTGCTTTATACAACTTACTCAACGTTGTTAGTGAAATTATTTTTCAATAAGTCTTTCTATATAGCTTCCTTCACATATTGCCAAAAATTGTTTTCTTACCCACAAAAACAAATATTAATTTCATATCTTTCTCTATTCATTAGCATTATTTCATATCTTTTAAACCAATAACTAATCCCCACCAATAAAATATTTTCTTTACAGGAGCCGTGGTGAAATTCCTATACGCAACTCAGATCGTTTTCGTATCACACAGACCAGCAATGCCGTTCAACTGGCCGTCGAGCATGTTCAGCGTGAAGATGCCGGTCATTATACACTCATTGCTCGGACAAAAGCTAACGATGTCATACGAAAAGATATTGAACTTATTGTGGAAGATCGGTCGACAGGTGAAAATCCACCAATATTTGCCAGACGATTGATGGATTTATCCGTTAAAGTTGGTACGCGAACGAGATTTTTAACAGAGATACGCAGTAATACAGAAGTTAAGGTAAGTATTTGCTTGTGATAAGAAAATAGAGAGACAATTATAAAATGCGAAGGTTACAATATCGCAGTCGGGCAAAGAGAAATACTGTGGCAGCAAAAATTTATAACATTATTTTCAAAAATATTAAAATGTTATTTAACGTACAAAATTGCTTAAATTAAATTCTCCTAATCTAAATTACTGTTTTAGAACTTTAATTAATGTGTTAGTTGGATGACCAATAAAGCTAACATTTGTAGGCAGCGTTCGACCAACAGTTTCAACAGTTTTTTATTCAATTCAATACCTTTCTAATATTTATATGTTTTTGTCGAACTCTACATAGTAGGCTTCTGCAGTTTCGTGCTCCCAATTCGCTTTTCAGAGAAACCTTTTGTTACCTTTTATAACTCAAGAACAATTGATGATTTATCATATCATTCTTCAGCAGAATTGTAGCCAATGTTGAAATAAAAAAAAAAATATTTATATATCTATATAAAAGAATTAAGTTGGACTAATTTTACCGAATGAAACTTTCAAAAAGTTGTCGTTTATCGCCTTTTTGTAGAAAATTTGCCCCATAACTCCAAACATCTGGTATTATATAGGCTGTGTTTCATCTGTGATTAGTTGAAACTGTTCATTACTAATAGCAACGTATGAGTAATATAAATGTTATGCGGATTTTATATTAATCATACGTACTTCGTTCAAATATTGTGTATTTCTGGTTTAATACGAGTATTAATGAAAATTTTTAGAAAATTGCAATCAATAAAATTAGTCTAACCTGATTTTTTACATGACTATTTTGACATTAACTATTTACTTAAGCCTTAGCTACACTTTTGGTAAAGAACGATATGGGAAATCATCAATGGTTCTTGAGTTATAAATCATAAAAAAACGTTTAAAATGAGAACGTTGATGTTTAGTTTAGATCAGTATTATACTCATAACCATCACTTTCGACTTTACGCTTGTCCATTTCTTATTACAACACAGCGATGCCTTACTCGCATCATTTCGTTGCAGTGCCCCTATGAATATAGGTTTAACATTTCCTTTCTTTGATTTACCTTTAGCTTACCTGGTATCGCAACGATCGCAGAGTTTGTGAAAACGATCGAATTAAACAAATCCAGGAGGGCACCTACTACTGGCTCGAAGTTAGTCCTGTGATATTGGAAGATGGCGGCCAATGGATGGTTATGGCCGAAAATCTTAGCGGCCGCAATTCTTGCATTTGCCATTTAAATGTTATGGTACCCAAGGCGTACAAATCGCCCGAGTTTATTGAAGAGCTTAGGGCTGTATTAACCCACCAGGGTACTGTGTCCTTAGAATGTAAAGTGGTGGGTGTGCCTACACCTCAGTTGCGCTGGTTTAAAGATTCCAAAGAGATAAAGGCGGGTGACATTTTTGCACTAACCGCTAACGCCGACGATCCCACATCATTGGGCACCTATACGTGTGAGGCCGTCAATTGTATGGGCAAAACTTATTCCAGTTCCAAGGTACATGTGGTGGGTCGAGGCAGCAGAGAGGGATCGTTGAAACCAGCTGATAGGTAAGTACATTGTGTATTTCTCGCAGTATCTATTAAACTCTTTTTTTGGAATAGAGAGCATTCATTCATCTTCCTTTATCTCTCACTCTCTCTCGCCGTTTAGTTTAACAAATGGTGCTCCCCCGCCTATATTTACGAATGAGCTAAAAAATGCGAGTGTTCGTATCGGCGATAACGTAATACTCGGCTGCCAAGGTAAGTGTGTTGAGAATTGTTTAATTTAATTTGTTTCTGCTTTGGCCTCGTGCCAACTAACCAAGCAACCACCGCCGCCGCGTCGTAATGGCCAAAAAGGAGGCAATAAGACGACGACGAAGACGATGAGGAAAATGCCGGCATTCATTGTAGCAATCGTTTGATGCTCACACTACATAAACTTGAACTGAACAGACATATTTGAAATGCCGAACATTGTGAGGCAGGTCAGCAAATACCAACCAAGAGCAACCGTCGTCTGTCTGTCCCATCATTCCAAATTGCAAATAAAGAGAATGCGAATTTGATGATCACAACAAAGAAACCAAATTAAATTACACAATTTTCTCTGAGATTTTTAGATTTGATTTGATTGACTCTTTCGTTGCTTTTGTCTTTATTTTGCCTTCTAGTGGTTGTCCCACCTTGGCCCAAGAGTGTGGCCTGGTATAACAAAGACGGCCGTGTGGACAGTGGTGAACGATATAAACACATCGAGGATGGTTTGGGTGTCTACATGATCGAAATTAAACCATCGGAGGCCAGCGATGAGGGTGAATGGAAATGTGTGGTGACAAATGATGAAGGATGTGTTGGCATTTCGTCATGTGTGGTCAACATGGAAAGTAAGTAGGAAAAAACTTAAAGATATCTAAATGGGAAATATATAGAGATGGGTAGAAATGTAGACAAATTTGTTTAAGTAATATTGTTTTTGAAACAGAAGGGTTTTGTTTTAAAGTCCCATTGCGTTAAAAACCCTTAGGTACAAAACCTCCAGTAAATCTTATTACTTTATATAGGTACTAGCTTTCCTGGCTCGCTTTGCTTCACCCGTACCTACAATGAAACTTCTTAAGAATGTAATCAATACAAATAAAATGCAAACGTTGCATAAGACTAACGGACAAAAATTTTTGTGATTGTAGCTTTATCCTATTTGTCTGAGTGATTGTACCGCTTTAATCCTTTTTATCGCTAAAACTATAATTGAGTGGTCCCCCTTTAATTCTATGCACATATACGATAATAGCTTAAGCCGTTTGGTCTGGGCGATGGTACCAGTTATATCCCCTTTCTGTTTTTTTCACCCGCAATGTTCAAATTTCTGAATACACCATTTGGCGGGTATCTAATTCTCTAGGGAGCAATGCTAAATACATTTTCGTAGCTCTACTTTTAGTTATTTGGTCTGGGCGATTGTACCAGTTTAATTGCTTTTCATATTTTTTACAACTTAAGAACGAATTTCGAAAAATTAGTTAACATTGTACAACTAAAACATTCACTACAATTTTTAAGACTAATCCTTTAGCCGTTTAGTACCAGTTTTATTCATTTTCGGCCTTTTTGCCCCTAAAAGGTAAGAATTTCTAAAACCCTCTTTGCTTAGTTCTAGTTCCATAGGAGCAAGCCCATAAAATTATCATAATTACATCCCTTTTCGATATTTTTTACCCAGAAATTACGGATTTCGAAAAAAACCTTCAATCCAATTTGAAAGTGAGCATGTCCATATCAATTTTCGCTTTACAGCTTTAACCGATTCGTCTGAGTTTATTCCTTATTGGTAATGTTTACACCCTAAAGTACGCATTTTCCAAAATCCATTCTTAGCTGACGTGTACTCGAAAAGGAGAACAACTACCCCAAATTTCATCATCGTATCTACAGCCATTTCACCCAATCAGTTAGTTAACCAATTTGAAATATACCAAATTGTAATTCTACTTATATGACCGACATAACAATTGTTTCAAAAGGGGCGTGGCACTGCCCATTTTCCAGCGGGACGTAATCCCCCATGTACCATTTACTTATGTAGCAAATCTCATCATTATACCTTTAATGGCTCGCGATATATGACCGCCTCAAATTTTGGTTTGTGTGGGCGGTGCCACGCCCCTTTGTCTAGGTTTGTTTTCATGTAGACTATGATAGAGACCCTACGGATAGTACTACACAGTCCAAATTTCGTTGCAATCGGTCCATTTGTTTCGCTAATAAAGATAACGATTTTTTAAAATAGGGCGTGGCTCCGCCCATTTTTCAGCGAGACGGGTTCGTCTTCGTAACAGTAACATATGTAGCAAATCTCATCAATATACCCCTAATGGCTCTTGAGATATGACCGATTGAAATTGAGGCTTAAGTGGGCGGTGCCACGCCCCTTTGTCTAAATATGTTTCCATGTAGCCTATGATGAACGTCCTATGGGCAATATCACACAAAGAAAATATAATTACAATCGGACCATTTATTTGGCCAATATAACTATTTTTTTTAAAAGGGGCGTGGCACCGCCCACATTCCTTAAACAAAATATTTTTTCTTATACGTCCAATATACGTACCAAATCTTAACTTCGAACCTATTATGGCTTAAAAGATACATTCATTTAAAAATTCGAGTTGTATGGAGCGGTGCCACGCCCATTTAACCCCTTTGCAGTCCGAATTTCCATAAATCCCGTCTTAGTACGCGCATACGTCATAAAACGAACCTACATTCTAAATTTCACGGTTCTTGCTTTTGCCGTTTGGGCTGGGGAGTAATCAGTCAGCCACCCAAGTCTTTTATATATATAGATTAAAAAAATGGGCGTAAAAGCGGGCGTGGTCGAAAAAAAGTACCCTATAAGTTATGCCAGAGTCCCAGTTAGATGCTGTGAAATTTTCAGGAAGATCAGTCCAGAGGTTTGGTCTCCTATAAGGTACAAACAAACAAACAAATAAATAAACAAACACACATTCAATTTTATATATATAGATGAAATTAAGTTTCCAGAATGTGCTTAACAGCAGGCAACTATTTGAACAGCAGGATTATTTTCTGACTACTGAAGATAGTGGTGAGGGATCATGAGCTATAGATAGCAAATGGGGCCTTTGCCTTTAATATGTTCACTTATATAGCAGTGGTAACACCGACAATTATTGTTTAGTGGCAGCTGCTTCATAAAGTCTGCTAATGGGCACAACTGACTAGTTTTTTATGAATAACAATGATTTTCATTACACACATACATACACCAAATGTACTAACCTCTGATGAACATTAAGAGAAGCAGATTGCTGCTATTTACATCCGTCATAAGGTTAAGACAACTGTTGTATTGGATCCTGGGGAATGTTTGACATAGAACAGTGTTATTATTGAACATTTCAGCGAATGTGAACTATTAAAAAGCGAAACCGCTATTCGGTATGAAATATCATTCTTCCATATTGGATAAATATTTACGGAAATTTCTATAAAGATGGTTACAAAAGTAATGAAGATTTATGCACACCTCGCCTGAATGACGAATGGGTTGACCTAAAATGGCAACAAAAACGGTAAATGGGGTTTTGTTGGGGGTCAATTGTACATTAAAAATCCACTTGAATCAAAATGCTAGCTGATCCTTTTTTAAGATGATATTTTCATTGTAGTGTTTACAAAGCGAAAATCTCCTCAGTAAAGAAATTTTCAGATTGCTGGAGGACAATATACCAGCAGCGGTATGAGCAGCGGATAGCCAGGCTGTTTTAAAATCAGTTCAAGTAGTAAACCTGAATTTAACCTCTTCCTAAAACTTCTGCAGATGTCTTAATTAGATGGCTTAGCAGTGTATTTTAGAATGACCACACAAATCTATGTTAGATTTTTGTTGATCTGACCCCCCTTAAAATGATAAGTCTTTACAGATTTTGGAATAGCCAAACTTTGAGCACGATTGGATTAAGTTTACCCGTGCCGCTTTGGGCTTAAAGTTTTAAAGCTGCTATAGCCATGTTGGGAACGACTAGTCCAATTTTGCTGAAATAATAAGATGAAATTTAACAATTAAAATTCCTTTAATCTTGTTTATATATCATTTGTCTGTATAATCAACAGTTTTGCATTTATAAATAAATTTATGAAAAAAAATGTATAATTCTGTTTAAAATTTAAAAAATTGAATTTTTTTGTACCTGAAACTGTATGTTGTGGCACAATAAATTTTACTTTCTGGTACAATAAAAGTAATTTTTGGTACAACATTTTTTTTTACTTTTTGTACCATTTGGTACAATAAATTGAACTTTTTGTAATTGTTTTTTTCGCATCATAAATTGTACTTTTTGGTATTATAAACGTTACTGTTTGGTACAAGAAATTGTACTATTTGATACAATGAACTTCTTGGTACAGTGTAGTATTGTACTTTTTGGTACATGAAATTTTACTTTTTGGTACCAGAAATCGTACTTTTTGGTACCAGAAATATTACTGTTTATACTATAAATTTTACTTTTAAGTACAATAAAAGTAATTTTTGGAACATAAATTTGTACTATTTGGTACAATAAATTGAACTATTGGAAATTGTTCTTTGCAACAAATTCTTCTTTTATGTACTATAAATTTTACTTTTTCGTACAATACAAGTTTTTTTGGCACAATAAATTTTTACTTTTTGGTACCATAAATGTACAAAAAATTCTACTTAGTGCAAGAAATTGTGGCTTTTGTTAGCAGAAATTTTTATTTTTGGTACCATAAATTATTAAGAGGAGCTTGTTAATGCTTTTACAAAAAACTTGCATTCTAATGTTTTGGATGTTCCGATAGTTGGTTGGTATGCAGGCATCTCCTCTGCAGAAGAGATCACTCAGGTCTTTAGGGACCCATTGTGAAACCCTTTGGGCATTTGCGACATTCACTCAACCTATGATATCATCATGTGTGTTGTCTGATTACGATCCTAGTTGTCGATTGGGAATCCGGAGTTTTGATCCAATCCGTCCAGTTGATGATTTTGCGAATGTTGTTGATCCTTCCGATATCCATGGATGCCAGTTCCTCTATACCATTTAAGAAGGGTTTTCCCAAGGTGTCCAGTCATTTTCTGTATAGGGCTGGGCAGTCGCATATAAAATGGTCGGTAGGTGGTTCACTACTGTTATTCCCACAGTAGAAACATTCGCTTTTCGTTGCGAATACCATTCTGTTCGCATGTCTGCCTATAGGTCCATGTCCCGTTAGGGTGGTAATAATTTTTTTTTACCTGATCCCTCTCTAGATTTACCAGGTACGACGAACCCTTCGGATTGTATTCAGTTCATGTCTGTTTGACCTTTTTAAGGGTTTCCTCATTCTTCCATCTGTCGTTTGCAATTCTAAACGTTAAATTTACGATAGCATTCTTACAGGTAGATATAGCGCAAAGCGCTATGTGTTTAACGTCACATTCCTGAAGGGCTGAGCCCTGTCGGGCCTCTTCGTCCGCTCTGCAGTTGCCCTCAATTCCGCTGTGGCCAGGTATGCACGTAAGCAGGGCTCTGTTATTCCTGGATATCTCGTTAAGAGATTTCCGGCAGGCACTGACCACTTTCGATTTGATGTCACAGGACTTCAACGAGTTTACGGCCGCTAGACTATCCGTGAATAGGAGAATATCCACCTGTGATATCTTCCTCACGTTGATCACATCCGCGGCTCTTTAAATAGCAAGTATTTTCGCTTGGAAAACGCTGCAGATGTCTGGAATCCTTAATCTTATACATAGGCCTCGATCCGCGGAGTAGATACCATAGCCGAACCTGTCATCCAGTTTGGACTCATCAGTAAAGATGTTCATTTGTTCATACATAGCGTTCACGTTCTCAGTCCATTCCTTTCTGGTGGGCGTTCTAGTTCCGTAGAGAATGTTTGATTTCCGTGCATTAAGCACGTAGTTAGTTTCAAATGAGATATCTATATGGTTCAGGATCCTTTATCCGATGGAGGGATCCCAATGTTCAATCTGGTTTAGTCGAATGGCTGATTTGAGGTCGTAGCAATTGCAGTTCTGATCAGGTGGTAATAGATTAAGTATCGTGGAGCGTGCTCTGGAGGGAGTCGATCTCATACATCCGGTTATTAGGTGGCAAGAGGAAAGTTGAACACGATCCATTTGTCTAAATTTTCTCTTCTTGTCGAGCGCATATAGAACAAACTAAAGAGCCATATTGTAGTATTGGCCTCACTATAGCATTGTAAATCTAAAGTGTTACCTATTACATTTTTATATTTTTATATTTTTATATTTTTATATTTTTATATTTTTATATTTTTATATTTTTATATTTTTATAATTTTATATTTTTATATTTTTATATTTTTATATTTTTATATTTTTATATTTTTATATTTTTATATTTTTATATTTTTATATTTTTATATTTTTATATTTTTATATTTTTATATTTTTATATTTTTATATTTTTATATTTTTATATTTTTATATTTTTATATGTTTATATTTTTATATTTTTATATTTTTACATTTTTATATTTTTATATTTTTATATTTTTATGTTTTTATATTTTTATACTTTTATATTTTTATATTTTTATATTTTTATATTTTTATATTTTTATATTTTTATATTTTTATATTTTTATATTTTTATATTTTTATATTTTTATATTTTTATATTTTTATATTTTAATATTTTGATATTTTGATATTTTGATATTTTGATATTTTGATATTTTGATATTTTGATATTTTGATATTTTGATATTTTGATATTTTGATATTTTGATATTTTGATATTTTGATATTTTGATATTTTGATATTTTGATATTTTGATATTTTGATATTTTGATATTTTGATATTTTGATATTTTGATATTTTTATATTTTTATATTTTTATATTTTTATATTTTTATAATTTTATATTTTTATATTTTTATATTTTTATATTTTTATATTTTTGTATTTTTATATTTTTATATATTTATATTTTTATATTTTTATATTTTAATATTTTAATATTTTTATATTTTTATATTTTTATATTTTTATATTTTTATATTTTTATATTTTTATATTTTTATATATTTATATATTTACATTTTTATATTTTTATATTTTTATATTTTTATGTTTTTATATTTTTATACTTTTATATTTTTATATTTTTATATTTTTATATTTTTATATTTTTATATTTTTATATTTTTATATTTTTATATTTTTATATTTTTATATTTTTATATTTTTATATTTTTATATTTTTATATTTTTATATTTTTATATTTTTATATTTTTATATTTTTATATTTTTATATTTTTATATTTTTATATTTTTATATTTTTATATTTTTATATTTTTATATTTTTATATATTTATATTTTTATATTTTTATATTTTTATATTTTTATATTTTTTTATTTTTATATATTTATATATTTACATTTTTATATTTTTATATTTTTATGTTTTTATATTTTTATACTTTTATATTTTTATATTTTTATATTTTTATATTTTTATATTTTTATATTTTTATATTTTTATATTTTTATATTTTTATATTTTTATATTTTTATATTTTTATATTTTTATATTTTTATATTTTTATATTTTTATATTTTTATATATTTATATTTTTATATTTTTATATTTTTATATTTTTATATTTTTATATTTTTATATTTTTATATTTTTATATTTTTATATATTTATATTTTTATATTTTTATATTTTTATATTTTTATATTTTTATATTTTTATATTTTTATATTTTTATATTTTTATATTTTTATATTTTTATATTTTTATATTTTTATATTTTTATATTTTTACATTTTTATATTTTTATATTTTTATATTTTTATATTTTTATATTTTTATATTTTTATATTTTTATATTTTTATATTTTTATATTTTTATATTTTTATATTTTTATATTTTTATATTTATATATTTTTATATTTTTATATTTATATATTTTTTATATTTTTAATATTTTTATATTTTTAATATTTTTATATTTTTATATTTATATATTTTTATATTTTTATATTTTAATATTTTTATATTTTTATATTTTTATATTTTTATATTTTTATATTTTTATATTTTTATATTTTTATATTTTTATATTTTTATATTTTTATATATTTATATTTTTATATTTTTATATTTTTATATTTTTATATTTTTATATTTTTATATTTTTATATTTTTATATTTTTATATTTTTATATTTTAATATTTTAATATTTTAATATTTTAATATTTTAATATTTTTATATTTTTATATTTTTATATTTTTATATTTTTATATTTTTATATTTTTATATTTTTATATTTTTATATTTTTATATTTTTATATTTTTATATTTTTATATTTTTATATTTTTATATTTTTATATTTTTATATTTTTATATTTTTATATTTTTATATTTTTATATTTTTATATTTTTATATTTATATATTTTTATATTTTTATATTTTTATATATTTATATTTTTATATTTTTATATTTTTATATTTTTATATTTTTATATTTTTATATTTTTATATTTTTATATTTTTATATTTTTATATTTATATATTTATATATTTTTATATTTTTATATTTTTATGTTTTTATGTTTTTATATTTTTATATTTTTATATTTTTATATTTTTATATTTTTATATTTTTATATTTTTATATTTTTATATTTTTATATTTTTATATTTTTATATTTTTATATTTTTATATTTTTATATTTTTATATTTTTATATTTTTATATTTTTATATTTTTATATTTTTATATTTTTATATTTTTATATTTTTATATTTTTATATTTTTATATTTTTATATTTTTATATTTTTATATTTTTATATTTTTATATTTTTATATTTTTATATTTTTATATTTTTATATTTTTATATTTTTATATTTTTATATATTTATATTTTTATATTTTTATATTTTTATATTTTTATATTTTTATATTTTTATATTTTTATATTTTTATATTTTTATATTTTTATATTTTTATATTTTTATATTTTTATATTTTTATATTTTTATATTTTTATATTTTTATATTTTTATATTTTTATATTTTTATATTTTTATATTTTTATATTTTTATATTTTTATATTTTTATATTTTTATATTTTTATATTTTTATATTTTTATATTTTTATATTTATATATTTTTTATATTTTTAATATTTTTATATTTGTAATATTTTTATATTTCATATTTTTATATTTTTATATTTTTATTTTTTTTATATTTTTATATTTTTAACATTTTTATATTTTTATATTTTTATATTTTAATATTTGTATATTTTTATATTATTATAAATTTATATTTATATATTTTTATATATTTATATTTTTATATATTTATATATTTACATTTTTATATTTTTATATTTTTATATTTTTATGTTTTTATATTTTTATACTTTTATATTTTTATATTTTTATATTTTAATATTTTGATATTTTGATATTTTGATATTTTGATATTTTGATATTTTGATATTTTGATATTTTGATATTTTGATATTTTGATATTTTGATATTTTGATATTTTGATATTTTGATATTTTGATATTTTGATATTTTGATATTTTGATATTTTGATATTTTGATATTTTGATATTTTGATATTTTGATATTTTGATATTTTGATATTTTTATATTTTTATATTTTTATAATTTTATATTTTTATATTTTTATATTTTTATATTTTTGTATTTTTATATTTTTATATTTTTATATTTTTATATTTTAATATTTTAATATTTTTATATATTTATATATTTATGATATTGTCATAGTTCGGTTTAAGATCATTTCTATTGGCAATTATTTATTATTGCCAATAGGTTTTTTGTTCAAGAGTGTGAAATGTATTATGTTGACAGCAGGTTAGGCGTATGACGTCATTTCGACATTAACCACAATGTCTCGTCAGCGCCCTTTGCTGTGCCTTCTCCTCTATCATCACAAACCTTAAGGGAAGAAAGCATCTCAAAGTTAATGAGAACTTTTCCCAACGGTGCGAAGAAAGCATCCTCGAAGCGCACAACATGCCAACATAATACAAACACATGCCCTTGCCTATGCATTTATATTTTTATTTTTTATATTTATATATTTATATTTTTATATTTTTATATTTTTATATTTTTATATTTTTATATTTTTATATTTTTATATTTTGATATTTTTATATTTTTATATTTTTATATTTTTATATTTTGATATTTTTATATTTTTATATTTTTATATTTTTATATTTTTATATTTTTATATTTTTATATATTTATATTTTTATATTTTTATATTTTTATATTTTTATATATTTATATTTTTATATTTTCATATTTTTATATTCTAGATTAAAATTTAGTTAATAATATTCTTAATGAAAGTGATTTCTCTTTCTTTCCAGTACCCAAAAATTATCGCAAGCCCCGTTTTATGGAAAGTCTACGCGCAGTTTTAACCGAAGAAGGTCTTGTGTCCTTCGAGTGCAAAGTGGTTGGCTTCCCCACGCCCCTCCTCAAGTGGTTTAAAGATGGCCAAGAACTGAAGCCCGGTGATGTTTATCAGTTGACCGGAACTAATTCCTTGGGCACCTATTGTTGCATTGCCAAAAATTGTATGGGCGAGAGTAGCAGTGTCGCCGTGCTCACCATAGAGGACATTCAGAATCAGCTGAAGGAAGAGGATCGCATTTTGTTAGCCAGCAACAATCAACCACCGAAATTCTTGATTGGACTCAAGACGCAAGAAACCAAAATAAATGAGCCTTTCCAGTTTATGGTTAAACTGGAAGCTACACCGGTACCACTGTTGTCGTGGTACCGTGACGAAATGCCTATCGAAATATGCGAGTTCTACAATCACTATCGGGGCGAAGAGGACAATTGGCATTTAGACATTAGGAATGTGGAATTTTTGGATCAGGCCGAGTGGAAATGTGTGGCTGTCAATGAGTTCGGCACCAGCGTCACTTCGTGTTTCTTAAAGTTGCAAATTCCGCGGCACTATAAAAAACCCCGTTTCCTGGAAAGTCTTCGAGCTGTCCTCACCGAGGAGGGAGCGGTTAACTTGGAGTGTAAAGTCATTGGTGTGCCACAGCCGGTTTTGAAATGGTACAAGGATGGCGTGGAGCTCAAGCCGGGTGATATTCATAAAATCATTTCAGGGCAAGACGGCACCTGTTGTTTGGGCACATACACATGTGAGGCCCGCAACTGTATGGGAGTGGTGGCAAGCTCGGCCTCCTTGCTGGGCTTCGAGGACGACTACCAAAAACAGAACGAGGCGAAGCAAAATGAATTGCAAAGAAACTTTTCCCTCTCCACCATACAAGAGGAACGTACTTCGCAATTGTATGAGACACCACAAGGCACTGAAGTATCGTTTTCCTTTGACGGCAAAGAGGTGTCGGTTTCGCTGTATGAAACTCCTGATTTAACGGAGGACGAAGCTATAAAGATTGTTGAAATGTATGCAGATCAAATATCAGAGCATGTTACCGAACACAATGTTGTGGAGCTGCCTCCTCTAAGGTTTGTTAAGGAAACCTCACAATCAGGTAAACTTTTAATGGAAGCTGTCGTAATCGACATATCACCCGAATATTTTGACCACGATGAAGATATGCGTACTGAAGCCGGCATGGATGGTATATCCCTTAATGAAATAACGATTCATGGCTCGTCCGTTAAGGATGAAAAGGAAGTGGTAAAGGCCCCCGAAGATACGGTTAAAATGGAAGAAGAAGGTTCTATTACCGCTCCCACGCGGAAACGTAGGAAATCGAAAACGAATGAAATCGAAGACTTCTTTAGTGTATCGAAGGCTGGCAGCAGTTTGGAGGAAGGTGATTCTTCAGAGGTTCAAACATTTGCCAGCGCAATGCAGTCTCCCGTGGATTCATCATTTTATCAATCTATGGATGAGACAGTACAAGCCCCAGCCCGTAAAAAGGGGAAAAAGCTCACCGAGAGTGAGTCCTCAACAAAGACCACCGATACCGAGGGTCAACTGCAGGATCTATCGGGAGCAGAAGGTGATGGCTTAATTATATCCTCGGACAAACCTCTGCGTGTGGTTAGTAACGAAGAAGATATACAGAAAAATCTCAAGACCCTGCTGCCTTTAGCTAAAATCCTAAAAATCTTGGATGGTCATTTAAACGCTGTGGAGTCTGAGGTCATTGCCCAGTCAGTTATGTTAATGACGCCTGCATCAGCAGATCAGTCTATAGCCATTATTAAAAATATCATAGAACCCATAACGCAAATACAGTCCAAACTCAAGGTGTACTCGGGAGAAACCCCTCTAGACGCTTTATTCGAGACCATGAAAGATGACATTAGGAACTTACACATTGCCCTGCAGGTCATTGAGAAATGTGTGGAAATTGACGAGACCGGCACCACTTTGATCCAGCGCACCAGTGTGTGCATTATTGACAGTATTGCGGATCACATGATCAAGGCGCTGGATGAAGTCAAGTCCATAGCGAAACAATTTGACAAGGAGCATTTAAGATCCCACATGGAACTAACACTGGATGACATCAAGCAGGGCCTGGAGATCACCAAGGACACTATCAAGTCACAAGCATTACTGCAAGAGGCTCAAGAACTTGAGGCGAACAAGCATTTTACCGAGACGGTTGCCAAACTACAAGACATCCCAGAACCATTGCCATTTGTTAAAATCGCTGATGCCACCTTGCCAGCAGCTGCTGCCTCGGTGTCGATTATATGCGAACCAGTGCTAAAAATACAGGAAGCTTTGGAAAAGGTCGAAAACGAACTGACCCTGGAGGAAACTGATGAGGACATCTATACCAAAGTGCACGAGAAGATCATGACCAATCTCGTGGAACCCTTTAGCGATTTGCAGGCCGTAGTGCAAAGAATAGATAATCGTGCCCAATCATTAGCTGGCTCCACGAGTATGGAACAAAAAATTAATTTGGCCGTATTGGATATTGTATCGCCTCCTCTGTTTGAGCTGAAAAAAGGTCTGGAAATCATACACATGCAGCCTTCGCATGACATAGAAGCCGGAAAACTTACGGTGGCCACTGTGGAGTCTATGGTACCGCCTTTGCAGGAAATTCAAAATGGTCTGGCCCAACTAAGCCAGGACATTCTTGCCGGTCACCTGGCAGATGAACAAATTATAGATTCGGATGATATGAAGAAACTACTGCAATCTCTGGCCCAGGCCGTCTTGCATTTGGAGACAAACATCGAGCACATTAACGAACGTTTGCCGCCAAATGTCAGTACGAGTCTGTCAAAATTAAGGGAGGAGATTTCCTGCCTAATAAGTCAAGTCATAGACAAAGAAATAGACAAATACCATTTGACTGTTTTGGAAAATATTAAAAAGCCCATAGATGAGCTAAACTACTGCATTAGACAAATTGAGCAGAAATCTATATCGGGTTCGCTTACGGATTTGGTAGACCCTCTGCATAGTTTGAACGACAAGGTCAAAGTTAGCCAGGGTATTCTGGATCTATCGCCGGTACAGCAAAGCCAAGACGTCTCAGAGACCCTATTTAAGATGCGCGAACTAATCAAACGCATTGAAATCGGCATTGAAGAGACCGAATATAAAAACTTGCAAAAAGAAATTGAACTGGACGAACAACAGGCGCTAAAGGATCAGAGCATCTTTTCCTCGATGAGAGAAGAAATGGAGCTAAAGATAGACCTAAACGATGGCGTCAAAGAGATTGAACGATTGTTGGAGAACATTAAGCGTCTGCAAAGAACAGAATTTGTTGACAGTAGACTGCAGGGCAGTCTTACTGATTTAACGGTGCCATTCCGCCATATGGCAGAGGAGCTAAAGCACCAGGAAGTGCAAGGCAAAAGCATTAAGGCCCTAAAAGCTTCGGTGAATGCCCTGAAAACTATATCGAAAGGACTGGCTCAGCTGAATACTTCCCTGGAAACTTTGATTGTTATCCAAAATAGAGAAGAGTTTGCCAAGTTCTTTTCTTCCAACTGCCGCACAGATTTAGAGGATTTGAAGGCGACCATTGATCAAATGGAATACTTTGATGATGTCTCTGGTATAAACCTACCCATTTCAGTGGCAGATACATTTGACAAGACGCTGGTAGCTTTGGAGAATTTGATATCAAAATGTATATCCGGTTCCGGAGGCACTGAAGAGATTCTCTCAACTCTGGGAGATGTATCACCGATTAGATCAACCATTGAATCGTTGCCCTCGGACACTGTAGCGCCCGGTCCTCTTAAATCATTTGAAGAGAAAAGACTTCAGGTAGATCAACTACTAGGTCAATTAAAGAATAGCATTGCATCGGTCCTATCACACTGTCAAGAGGTTGACATGGGAATTATGACAGTCGAAACAGCTGTACAAGTCAAAGAAGCTATCAATAAAATGAACGAATTCAAGCAAAGTCTGGAGCAGCGAGTGCAATCACCAGTACTGGGTATGGCTCATACTATATCGGAATGTTCGGATCATCGTTCAATTGTAGAAGCTGTTTCTAGCTTAGAGCATTGTGCACTCCAAATACAAGAGTTTATAGAGTATCATGACGCGGCCGCTCTAAGTGAAAACGAAATGACGCAGCTTAGTGTTGTTGCCCAGCCATTAAAGGAAATTATGCAGAGCGTCAAAGTTTTCTATAACCAAGAATTAGAGAGAGCTGAATCAATGGCCACGCTGTCTCAAGTATCTATGTCATCTTCTGCAGTACTTAGAAGCATAACGCCACACATTTTAGCTGTGCAAGAACATCAAGTTCTAGATACTTTGGAATCGTTGGCTGACTCCTCTAGTTTCACACACCTTAGAGAGGTGGTGCAGCCTCTCAGAGAGTTAGAGAGGGCAGTGATTTGTACAGAAGAACATGTTCTACTCTCCCAAGTAGCCAATCTGTCAGAGCAAGACAGTATGGAGCAGTTAAAGGCCTGGGCAAAACCTCTGCTCAATCTCAAAGAGGCCATTTTGCACGTTAAGCAGGAATTGTCTTACAGTTCTCTAGAAGATTGTCCCGAATTTGAGGTAGTGAAACAAAAGTCGAATCCTATATTCAATCTGCTGAAATACTGTGAGCATTTCGACTCCCAAATATTGGATAACATCGAAGAGTTGTCTTCCTTGGATCTATCCGAAATGAAATCTCTGGCGGAATTGCGCACCATCTCGGCTCTGTCATATGTTGAACCGGTACAGGGCACCCAGGAGGAGGTAAAGGTATTCGATTTGAAAGACTGTGTGGCTGGAGGTATTAAACAGCTAGAAGAATGTCTGCAGGCTACCAAGAAACTAACGGACATTGAAGTGTCCGAACTGGAAGATGTCATGAAGGAACTCAAGCATGATTTGCAACTTATGCAAGAAAATCTTATGAACTCCGCCGCCAAAACAGATGACTTAACACAAAAAGAATCGAAGGTGGCCAAGACGATGTTTAGATTAAAGGAGTGCATAGTGCATACATATGAGGCCTCTGGTCTGGAGGTGGGTCTAGAAGATATTGAGAGAACTTTTGAGGATCTGCTGCAGGCCATGCCCACGCTGGAACTGCAGCTGGCTTCCGAGATGAAAGAGAAAATAAATTTCGGTTTATCCGAGTTCGTTGTCGCCTGCTTGCAAACCGAAAGACCCGAAAACTTTGGTTCTCTCATGCAACCTTTCAAAAATCTTATAGAAACTGTAAATGTTATAAGCCATTCAACCAAAGTAGACATTGAGCCTTCATCCAGTGTGATGGTACAGCTGCAGACACAGCTAATGACAGCATTTAGAGCTTTAAACGACATCAGTGTGGACACGGATAATGCCATGCGCACCGATCTAATGGAAACCCAGAATACACTAGTGTCCATTTATGATTTCATCGAAAATAACGAGGGTAACTTAAGGATCATTGAATTGCTGCAAGAAATCGACAGTTTAAATCCTCAATTAAAGGAAATTGCAGATAAACTTGTCGTGCCCGTACCACAGATGGCGGTGCAAATCCTTTTGGAAAATGTAAATGAAGCACAACAATTCTTGACAGACATACAACAGGGTCTGGTACAGAATAATCCATTGACCCAACAGTTTATCGAAGAAAACCAACAAATGGTTGAACAACTCAAGGAGACGCTTATAATGGTCGAACACCAACTGCAAGAACCTCAAAGGTATGCGATACAACAACAACAGGTCATACCAATGATGGCAGAACTATTGGATAATCTTAAGGTTAATATGAAGAAAATGGAAATGTCTGAAGTTGTTGTAGACACAAAGTTCCAGAAAGTTCAACACAAAGAAGTCCTAATGCAGCAACAAACGGGCGAAGTCTCGGAGGTTAAGCTAGAAACCATAGAATCGATATCGTTAGAAACCAAGACTTCACAAGTCCAACAGATTGATGTCCAAACTGCAGGTGAAACAGTAGAAATTTCCGATATAAAAGCAGAAAGAGTTGAAGAAATGAAATTAAGCAGCAAAGCGAAATTGTCAAAAGAGGAGGAAGTGCAGGTCATGAGTAAGAAGGCTAAACTTTCCGAAATAACAGCAGAAAAACTTGAAGAGAAGACTATGGAAACAGCAGCGAAGAAAGTAGAACAGCAGGTAATAGAAGCTCAACAAGGAACAAGTGATGTATCCGAGGTTAAAAAGGAAAAAGTGCAAGAAAAGAAATTGGAAGTAGAGCTTAAGCAAGCAACACAGAAAGAAGTTGTCACAACCCAGATGGAATCTGAAATATCTGAGGTTAAACCGGAAACTATTGAAACCAAACAACAGGATACTAAATCCAAGAAAGCCGAACAGAAAGAGCTGGAAAAGGCAGCTAAAAAGGCTGAAGTATCTGAAGTCAAACCCGAAAGTATTGAAGAACTTAAACTAGATTCCGCTGCTAAGAAAATGGAACACAAAGAAGTTGCAGTTGCTGCTTTGCCCGTATATTTACAGGAAACTTTACAGTTAATAACGACAGCCCTGAACCAAGTCAAATCTATTACCAAAACAAAGTCCACTCAAGCGACTGTAGAACTCGTAAAGTCTGTGACGCAAAATTTAAATGAGCTGCAGGCAGCTATAGGTGACGACAGTTCTGCACCCATCGAAGATCGTTTGTTTTTAACGCTTTTTAAGACCAAAGAATTATTGGCTCATCCCTTACTTCAAGACGCTACAGTTGAAGAAATCATAGCTGTGGCACAAAATGCTAATAAAGTTTATCTCCGCATTATAAATGGCAATGACAAATTACTCAAATCAATGCTGTACGACATGGTAGAAGCTGTCAGACCTGGTATTGAACATATTACCGCATTTGTTGATGACCAGTCTGCATCAAAGTCGCCTGTGGTCCAACATTTGTCGCTTCAACTCAAACACTTGTCCGAGCTTGTTGTGGAGATTCATCAGAAGAATCTAGGAAATCTTTCCAGTACTACAGAACACTTTGGCCTGCTAAAGGAAACTATTCTTCAAATCAATGAGCTGGTAAATACCATACACTCAATCAGTCCCACAGCAATGGATACTACAAAGTTGAACAGACTAGCCGAGAAATTAACCAAAGAAGAACTAACAGATGGACTAGAGATCTTGCAAAATCTAGAAAATATGAATAAATTGTTTGCTGAAATCCTTGAAGTTATTAAAGATTCCAAATTCGCTGTACAATCGGTCGAAGCTAGTGTCGAGATGGCGTTGGCAAAAATTCCACAGGCTTCAAACACCGAAGAACTCAAAGGAGATTTGGGAGAAGCACTGAATGCTCCCGATGATGAGCAAAAGCGAAAATGTATTTTCAAACTGAGAGAGCACATAGTTCATACGTATGATGGTGCCTTTGCCAAAGAACTGGAAAATGTTATCGATTCTTTGCTGGAAAATAATCCTGAATTATCAGAATCCATGAATTCTGAATTTGCTCATAATGTTGAGTGTATTATCCAGATTTTAAAAACGCAAATCGATTCTGTGGCCATCGTGCCGTGGCAAACGAAATTCAATGGTCTTACCACAAAACTCGCCAATATCCAAACAATATCAAATCGTTTGAAATCAGCTAAAGATGTAGAGAAATCTTCTGTGAATATGGTCGAGTTGCAGAAGAACCTGATGGACATATTTGTGCTCTTCGATGACATGTTGGAAATAAGAGAACCCCAAATAAAAACGGATTTGGAAGCTGTTAAATCATTGGCTCTAAAGCAATTCGATTCCATTGAAAAATCAGAAAGCAGCTTACGCATATTGAACATATACGAAGACATCGTAAAACTTTGCACAGCCATCGGAAAAGTCCTCGAGAAGGTTGCAGAAATATCCATTGGAACAGGAGAAGATATTGGGCTTGAAATAACTGCTAAGCAAGCTAAAGAAGAAGAGAAGATGGAAGGTAAGAAACTAGATGCTGAAGCCAAGAAACCTGAAGAGAAGGATGTCAAACCAACTGCTTCCAAGGCGGATGTTTCTGAAGTTAAGGCTGAAAAGAAAGAAGAAAAGACACTCGAAACAGAAGTTAAAAATGCCGAAGTAATAGATGCTAAACCCGAGAAATCAAAGGCAGAAGTATCTGAAGTCAAGGCTGAGAAGGCGGAAGAAAAGAAACTAGAAGCTGAAGCCAAGAAACCTGAGGAGAAAGATGTCAAATCTACTGCTTCTAAGGCTGATGTTTCTGAAGTTAAGGCCGAAAAGAAAGAAGAAAAGACACTCGAAACAGAAGTTAAAAAGGCCGAAGTAATAGATGCTGCTGAATCAAAGGCAGACATATCCGAAGTCAAGGCTGAGAAGGTAGAAGAGAAGCAACTAGAAGCTAAAGCAAAGAAACCTGAAGAGAAGGAAGTCAAACCAACTGCTTCCAAGGCTGATGTTTCTGAAGTTAAGGCAGAAAAAGGAGTAGAAAAGACGCTTGAAACAGAAGTTAAAAAGGTCCAAGAAATAGAAGCTAAACCAGCTGAATCAAAGGCAGAAGTAACCGAAGTCAAGGCTGAGAAGGCGGAAGAAAAGAAACTAGAAGCTGAAGCCAAGAAACCTGAGGAGAAAGATGTCAAATCTACTGCTTCCAAGGCTGATGTGTCTGAAGTTAAGGCCGAAAAAGGAGAAGAAAACATGATCGAAACAGAAACTAAAAAGGCCCAAGAAATAGATGCTAAGCCCGAGGAATCAAAGGCAGAAGTATCTGAAGTCAAGGCTGAGAAGGTGGAAGAAAAGAAATTAGAAGCTGAAGCCAAGAAACCAGAGGAGAAGGAAGTCAAACCAACTGCTTCCAAGGCTGATATTTCTGAAGTTAAGCCCGAAAAGATAGAAGAAAAGCCGCTCGAAACAGAAGCTAAAAAGGCCCAAGAAACAGATACTAAACCCGAGGAATCAAAGGCAGAAGTATCTGAAGTCAAGGCTGAGAAGGTGGAAGAAAAGAAATTAGAAGCTGAAGCCAAGAAACCTGAGGAGAAGGATGTTAAAGAAACTGCTTTCAAGGCTGGTGTTTCTGAAGTCAAGGCTGAGAAAGCAGAAGAGAAGAGACTTGCCACTGAGATTAAGAAACAGCAAGCGGAAGATGTTAAATCAACTGAATCGAAGGCCGAGGTATCTGAAGTGAAGGCTGAGAAGGTGGAAGAAAAGAAATTAGAAGCTGAAGCCAAGAAACCTGAGGAGAAGGATGTTAAAGAAACTGCTTTCAAGGCTGATGTTTCTGAAATCAAGGCTGAGGAAGCAGAAGAGAAGAGACTTGCCCCTGAGATTAAGAAACAGCAAGTGGAAGATGTTAAATCAACTGAATCGAAGGCCGAGGTATCTGAAGTGAAGGCTGAGAAGGTAGAAGAAAAGAAACTAGATGCTGAAGCCAACAAACCGGAGGAGAAGGAAGTCAAACCAACTGCTTCCAAGGCTGATGTTTCTGAAGTTAAGGCTGAAAAGAAAGGAGAAGAGACACTCGAAACAGAAGTTAAAAAGGCCCAAGAAAAAGATGCTGCACCCGCGGAATCAAAGGCAGAAGTATCTGAAGTCAAGGCAGAGAAATTGGAAGAAAAGAAACTAGAAGCTGAAGTCAAGAAACCAGAGGAGAAGGATGTGAAACCAACTGCTTCCAAGGCTGATGTTTCTCAAGTTAAGGCAGAAAAGAAAGAAGAAAAGACTCTCGAAACAGAAGCCAGAAAGGCTGAAGAAATAGATGCTAAACCCGCGGAATCAAAGGCAGAAGAATCTGAAGTCAAGGCTGAGAAGGTGGAAGAAAAGAAACTAGAAGCTGAAGCCAAGAAACCTGAGGAGAAGGATGTCAAACCAACTGCTTCCAAGGCTGACGTTTCTGAAGTTAAGGCAGAGAAAATTGAAGAAAAGAAACTTGAAACTAAGACTAAAAAGGCAGAAGAAAAGGATGTCAAGAAACCCGCTTCAAAGGCTGACGTTTCTGAAGTTAAGGCCGAGAAAGCAAAAGAAAAGAAACTTGCCGCTGATGTCAGCAAACTGCAAGTGGAAGATGTTAAAATAACTGAATCTAAGGCCGAAGTCTCTGAAGTTAAGGCCGAGAAAATTGAAGAGAAAAAACATGAAGCAAAGTCCAAAAAAGCCGAAGAAACAGACGTGCTACAAGCCACTTCAAAGGCAGATGTGGCAGAAATTAAAATGGATTTGGAAAATTATGTTGAACTGGCTCTGAAAAATATACCAAAGGATATGCCAGCAGCTAAAGAACTGAAACAAGATTTCCAAGAAGCTTTACGCTCGACTAACGAGGAGCAGCAACGGAAGTGCATCTTCAAACTGAGAGAACACATTGTCCATACATACGACGGCTCTTTAAACACCGACATCGAAAATGTTATCGACTCTTTACTCGAAAATAATCCAGAATTATCAGCTTCCATTAATTTTGAATTTGCTCAAAACATTGAGAGCACAATTAAGAAATTAAAAACAAAAATAGAATCTGTAACCATCAAACCTTGGCAACCTAAGCTCAATAGCCTACCTACAAAACTCGCCAATATCCAAATCATATCTGAGAATTTGAAACCATCTAAGGATGTAGATAAATCGTCCGTCAACATGATTGAACTGCAAAAGAACCTCATGGACATATTCATCCTGTTCGACGATATGTTAGACATTAAACGGCCGCCAATAACAAACGATTTGGAAACTGTAAAATCTTTGGCTTTACGTCAATACGATTCGATAGAAAAGTCAGAGCGTTCCATTCGTACATTGAATGTTTACGAGGATATCATCAAGCTGTGTACATCTATCAGCACGGCAGTAGAAAAAGTTTCAGGAATATCAGTTGAAAACGTAGAAAATATATCTCTTGATGTTGAAGTCAAACTTGGTGAGGAGGAAGATGTAAAGCCAACTTCTTCCAAAGCTGATGTTTCAGAAATCAAGGCTGAGAAGGCGGAAGAAATGAAACTTGAATCCGTCGCAAAGAAAGGAGAGGAGAAGGATGTCAAGCAAGCTGCTTCTAAGGCTGACTTCTCTGAAATAAAGTCCGAGAAAGCGGAAGAAAAGAAACTTGATGCAGAGGTTAAGAAATCGCAAGTGGAAGATGTTAAGTCAACCGAATCCAAGGCCGAGGTATCTGAAGTTAAGGCAGAGACAGTTGAAGAAAAGAAACAGAATGCTAAGACCAAAAAGGCTGACGAGAAGGATGTCAAACAAGTCGCTTCAAAGGCCGAGGTCTCTGAAGTCAAGGCAGAGAAAGCGCAAGAAAAGAAACTTGATGCTGTGGTCAAGAAATCGCAAGTGGAAGAAGTTAAGCCAACTGAATCTAAGGCCGAAGTATCTGAAGTTAAAGCAGAGAAAATTGAAGATAAGAAGCAGGATGCTAAGACTAAAAAGGCTGAGGAGAAAGATGTCAAACAAATCGCTTCCAAGGCTGACGTCTCTGAAGTAATGGCCGAGAAAGTGGAAGAAAAGAAACTTGATGCAAAGGTTAAGAAATCGCAAGTGGAAGATGTTAAGTCAACCGAATTCAAGGCCGAGGTATCTGAAGTTAAGGCAGAGAAAGTTGAAGAAAAGAAGCAGGATACTAAGACTAAAAAGGCTGAGGAAAAGGATGTCAAACAAACTGCTTTAAAGGCTGACGTCTCTGAAGTAAAGGCCGAGAAAGTGGATGAAAAGAAACTTGATGCTGAGGTCAAGAAATCGCAAGTGGAAGATGTAAAGCCAACTGAATTTAAGGCCGAGGTATCTGAAGTTAAGGCAGAGAAAGTTGAAGAAAAGAAGCAGGATACTAAGACTAAAAAGGCTGAGGAAAAGGATGTCAAACAAGTCGCGTCCAAGGCAGACGTCTCCGAAGTCAAGGCAGAGAAAGTTGGAGAAAAGAAACTTGATTCTGAGGTCAAGAAATCGCAAGTGGAAGATGTTAAATCAACTGAATCGAAGGCCGAAGTATCTGAAGTGAAGGCAGAGAACGTTGAAGAAAAGAAGCAGGATTCTAAGACTAAAAAGGCTGAAGAAAAGGATGTCGAACAAGTCGCTTCCAAGGCAGATGTTTCTGAAGTTAAGGCCGAGAAAGCAGAAGAAAAGAAACTTGATGCTGAGGTCAAGAAATCGCAAGTGGAAGATGTAAAATCTACTGAATCTAAGCCCGAGATATCTGAAGTGAAGGCAGAGAAAGTTAAAGATAAGAAGCACGATGCTGAGACTAAAAAGGCGGAGGAAAAGGATGTAAAACAAGCCGCTTTAAAGGCTGATGTCTCTGAAGTTAAGGCCGAGAAAATTGAAGAGAAAAAACTTGATGCTGAGATTAAGAAACAGCAAGTAGAAGACATTAAATCGACTGAATCCAAGGCCGAGGTATCTGAAGTTAAGGCAGAGAGAATTGAAGAAAAGAAGCAGGACACTAAGACTAAAAAGGCTGAAGAAAAGGATGTCAAACAAGTCGCTTCCAAGGCAGACGTCTCCGAGGTCAAGTCAGAGAATGTTGAAGAAAAGAAACTTGATTCTGAGGTCAAGAAATCGCAAGTGAAAGATGTTATATCAACTGAATCGAAGGCCGAAGTATCTGAAGTGAAGGCAGAGAGAGTTGAAGAAAAGAAGCAGGATGCTAAGACTAAAAAGGCTGAAGAAAAGGATGTCAAACAAGTCGCTTCCAAGGCAGACGTCTCCGAAGTCAAGGCAGAGAAAGTTGAAGAAAATAAACTTGATTCTCAGGCCAAGAAATCGCAATTGGAAGATGTTAAATCAACTGAATCGAAGGCCGAAGTATCTGAAGTGAAGGCAGAGAAAGTTGAAGAAAAGAAACAAGATGCTAAAACTAAAAAGGCGGAGGAAAAGGATGTCAAACAAACCGCTTCCAAGGCTGACGTTTCTGAAGTAAAGGCCGAGAAAGTAGAAGAGAAGAAACTTGTTGCTGAAGTCAAGAAACAACAAGTGGAAGATGTAAAATCAACTGAATCTAAGGCAGATGTTTCTGAAGTGAAGGCCGAGAAAGTTGTAGATAAGAAACTTGAAGCTAAGACTAAAAAGGCGGAGGAAAAGGATGTCAAACAACCCTCTGCAAAGGCTGAAGTTTCTGAAGTGAAGCCCGAGAAAGCGGAAGAAAAGAAACTTGATGCTGAGGTCAAGAAACAACAAATCGAAGATGCTAAATTAACTGAATCTAAGGCCGATGTCACTGAAGTAAAGGCACAGAAAGTCGAAGAAAAGAAACACGATGTCGAGGCCAATAAAGTTGAAGAGAAAGATGTTATAACCACTGCTTCAAAGGCTGATATTTCACAAGAGGATAAATCTAGCAAATCTAAGACTGACCTAACCGAACCAAAGTCTGAAAAGGTAGAGAAAAAGGATTTGGACGAAAAAGCCAAAAAACCTGAAAAGAAGGACATCGAAATTCCTGAAGGTAAGAAAGCAGATGTGTCGGACCTCAAACAAACTGAAAAGATTGAGGAAAAACAGTTGAACGATAAAGCTGAGAAACCCAAAGAGAAGGAACTCCAACCGAGAGAAGGTAAGAAAACAGAGGTGTCAGAAATCAATAAGGAGCAATTGATTAAGGAGTCGAAAGAAGCTGAAGTTAAAACTCCTGACGACAAAGCCACACAAGATCAAGATGAATGTAAAGTTGCGGAAGAAGATACTAAGAAAAAGAGAAAATCGTCTAAAAATGGTAAAATTAAAGAAAAAACTGAAGATCAGTCAACTCAACAGGACTCAAAAGAACCAGAAGTCAAAAGAAAATCAAAGAAGGAAACTACTAAAGTTGTTGAAAACAATAGCAAAGATCAGCAAATATCGAACCTGGAAGAGTCTCAACAAAAGAAAATAACCGAAATAATCAGATCAACCGATAAACAATACAACGAACACGATGGTAGCATGGCACAAATAACAAAACACAAAATTGAGGAAACTGATCAACCAGACAGCTTATCTCGCCAATACGAGTCATCTGAACCCAAATCGAGGAAACCCAATGAATATATGGATCTCAAGGAGCAACGCAGTGCCAAACGAATGCCCTCGGTAGACATTAAATTAACCAATCGTAACTCGTCCGTGGGTAGTGACATCAAATTAACCTGCAGCATATCCGGTACCGATCTGCAGGTGCGTTGGTTCAAAGACAAACAACCCCTCGAAAATAGCTCAAAATACAGAATCACCCAGAACGATGGTCTATCGTGCTTGGAAGTAAAATCGGCCGATCAGCTGGATGCCGCCGTATACAGATGTGTGGCATCGAATCGCAATGGTGAAGTGGAAACTAGTTGCCTCGTGACACTGTATGATGTACCCACCAATAAGTTTGGCACACCGCCCATATTCACTCGTAATATCAGAGGTATGTTAATCGATTGTTTGCGTTTTTTTCCTCGATTTGTTTCGAATCTATTTATTTATTGAAATTGCTTTTCATTGATACCCTACATGCACGCTATAGCGAATTATCTCACTGAATGATTAATGCCCGTGGGGGTCTGCATTGCATTGCTTGAACAAGGGATAATACACTGATGTTGCATTAAAGAGCAGGTGGAGGAATAATTAGCAAAAATATATTAGGATGCATGTTTATCATTCCAGTTGAGATCAATTTTATACTTCTAAGATAAACTAAAAATAACATGGGAGGTGTGTTACATCGACTCTTTATGAGTAGTATCACAGGTATTATCACAGGTATGACTTTTTACTGCAACAATGTGAAGTTTGATAACTGGTTTCATGTTTATGTTCCAGGTGTTGATACTCAACTTAAAGACATTTTCAAGACAATTCGAAAAATGCCCTGAATTTTTGTTCAAGACATTTACTTTCAATATCGGTATTATACTAAACTCCTGCTAAATTACACCAAAAATATAAAATTTATAGAAATACCAGCACTTACTTTCTAACTTAGACGAAATTTTAACTTATTATCGTAAAAAATTGTTGATCTTCAACGTGTTGCTCATCAGTTTGTCGTTCCAAGTTCTGCAAAGTTCTCATGAAACCCGGTGATTCATTTGGGATCGATACTCTTTGTTAATGATGATAGGTCCCCATATGTAACGGAAAAATTTCCTTTCATATATTGTCGGCACCAATTCATCACCTTTTGTCATTACCCAGAACGCTGCGGCAAATATGACGACAGGTTGAACCAGTATCTGGTTAATTTGGATTTTTATTATCCGAGTGAGGCCAATCTCATTTAATTGCTTGCTAAGTTCGTATAAGAGCCTATTTACAAGCAGTATTCTTGTCCATATTTATAGAAAAACGTGGTTTACTTTACTTTGGCCGCGGATCGAAATAGATAAAATCATCTTCCACTTCGAAGTTCTAGTTGCTAAAGTTGTTAACAAAGTCCTTAACGAGTAGTTTCTTTGTACGAAAACTTTGTTTTGTCTCCGGAATACCTGAGAAGGCTGTAGTTACATCTTGCAAATCTCAACCAATAATGTCAATATTTTTAGCAAACGTGGCTGCTGTTAAATATCGGGAAAGTCGTAAGATTACACAATATAAGGCTTAAGGTCAGGTAAAGAATGGCTCGGTAAGGTTCTTGCCAATCTTCACTGAAAACTTTGTGTCCCTTAGGTTTGTTTTGCAAAGGCGTATTAGCTTGGTAGGAATTCAAAACTCAGTTATGGTTTTAAGTAATTTATGTCGTATTGGTCTTTCGAAGACAGCTTGTTATATCGATCCGCTGTTCATGGGTTTGGTCAGTTGTTCATTAATGTTTTAAATTTTATAAAGACTAAAGCCACGCGAGTTGTTCGTGAACGGCTCAGGGAGAAGAGACGAGAAGCAAATCGTCTCTTTAGACGGAAAATGCAGGAGCTAAAAAAGAGACAGGATGAGTGCACTGAAATGCTCCGCAGCAGAGGGGAAGCCCAAAATTCTACCAGAATGTTAAGGCGAAAATGCGTGGAACAGGGTTGCCCTCCTCTAACAACAGCAATGGCCAGCTAGTGACGGACCCGGGTAACGTTCTAAAGATATGGGGAGAACATTTCAGCAATCTACTGGATACGGAAACCACTTCAGAAGACCCCGCACCAATTCATGACGATGGTATTAAATGTCCACCTCCGAGCCTGTGCGAGATACGTGTGCCAATATCCCCCCTTAAAAATAACATAGCGGCTGGAGCCGATGGTCTCTCTGCTGAATTCCTTATGGAGAACATCTGGCTGGAGGAAAGCATACTAGGGGGAATGAAGCCTCAGTCTGTTATGTCCCAAGAAAGGAGATCCTAGTAAGTGTAAGAACTAGCGTGGAATAAGCCTATTACCAATTGCGTACAAGTTCCGATTGAGTATATTGTGTGAACTTCTTAAGCCAATTGTAGAAAAACTAATTGGACCTTATCAGTGCTGCTTTAAATCTGGTAAATCTATGACGTATCAAATATTCTCTTTACGAAAAATCCTGAAAAAAAACTCATGAAAAGCAGATCGACACCAACCACCTCTTTGTCGATTACAAAGCTGCGTATGACTATCCGAAAAGGAGTGAGTTATATGATACCATGTCTGAGTTTGGTATTCCAAAACACCAAATTCTTGGTTAAGATTGGTAAGGATCACTGTGAATTATTCAACACGGAAAGAGGACTCAGCCAAGGTGATAGCTTGTCCTATACACTATTTAATTATGTTATGGAGTTATGGAGAAGGTGATGAGAAACGCTGGTGTCAACATGTCTGGCACCATATTCCACAAAAGCCAAATGCCACTAGCCTATGCCGATGATATCGACATCATTGGCCGAAATCTGTGGGATGCTACTACAGTTTTCTCACCATTGGAAGAGGAGTCAGCAAAAATGGGTTTAGAGGTCAACGATGACAAAACAAAAACAATAATTTCGACGAACAAAGAGTCCTCCCGATGGGGACGCACCGTGAACGTTGAAAATTATTGTTTAGAGGTAGTAGAAGAATTTATCCACCTCGGGTGTTCCGTCAATAAAAAAAATAGTGTCAGCCAAGGAATCAAGCGGAGATTGATGGTCGCCAATAAATGTTTTTACGGACTTCGACTACGATGGCTGCGAAATGTTGGCAGGATGGATGTAAGTGCTGTAGCGAGAAACGTGTTTGAAGGCGAACCCAAACTTCGTTGGAAGGACCAAGTGGTTGGCAACGTGCCACCATCTGGTAGGAATAACTGGAGAACGCACGCAGAAGACTGTGAAATTCTGTAATACTTCAGGCCTACACGTTTACTTCTACCCCTTAAACCCGTTCCTACAATTGACTTTTTTCTGCTAAAATGACCGATTAGCCTGTCTTACTTTTTTCCTGTGCCATGTTTACAATTGACTGTAGCGTTGCCCTGTATGCAGCATCCTTTTGCTCGGATGCTATGCGACATTCATTATCGTAGCAGTGAGCATCAGTTTGAATATCCAAGTACGGTCGTTGCGGCAGTTGCCATGAAATGCGCAATTTTCTGTCACCGAGCACCAGGAATGTCTTTTTTCTGGGTTAGATGCATCATTCGCAATGTGCAATCTTATAAGCACCTAGCTGCAAGCAGGTAATGATCCGAGTCTAGGTTATCACCACGAATCACCTAAAGTGGCAGCAGCAACAGAAATTCATCCATTAGTAGCCGCACGACCTTTTTGGTCTTTTCAATTCTGACGCCAGATTCGAAATCAGCGACCCCAAAAACCCCTTAGTGCTATGTTTTATTCACATCAGAAGTCTCATTAATTTTCGAAATACATTTTCAAAATTTTTTTATCGAATCAAGGGCGAATTAATTGAGCAAAATAAAGAAAAATTGCAAAAAGTGGCAGTTTAACCTGGGTCATTTCAATAGAGAAAACATCAAATTTTAACGTAGTTATAAGGATTTGCTGATGTTAGCTGATTTTACATATGTTAAGTCCAAGAAACATCAAAAATTTCCAAATTCATTGATTGGACTTTAAACAAAAATACCAAATTTCAAACCACTATAAACCACTATATGTTGGCAACTCTGTTTCGTTCCTTTGTAGATAACAAGGTTTGTGTCAAGGATTGTTAGGTGTTGTTGTTGTGAGTTTAATCGCCAAATTCCACCAGAGATGGCGCCAATATAAATCAACAAGCCAGTGATTTATATGAGATGTTGATAAATCATTTTCCTTTTTCCTTGGTCCTTGCGCAATCTGGATTTTTGTAGTGGAAGCATCGAGGATGAGTTTTGTTGGCTGGAAAATTCGAAAGTATTTGAAAAGTAATTAATTTTTCGTCGATGTGGATTTGGCTAGTGCCCCGGCCGGAAATCGAACCCGGCACCTTCGGATTGCTTGTCTACGTCGCTTCCACTGAGCTATCGAAGGCCAAGGTCAAATGGTATCGTTTGATATTGGTTTGGTTCAGTCCCCGAAAAAGTGTTTTGCACTGTGTAATCAATAAACAGCTCTGTGAAAGACATATTATTTTTTATTTTATCGACTCATAAAATTGAAACTTTCTTTTGAGACGCCTCACAGTGGTCGATTTCCTTCAAAAAGGCGCGCATGAGGGTCATTTTTGGAAGTTCCAGAAACCATTTTCTAACTATGTCTACCTTTCCTTGATTGTCTAAGATAGTCCAAAAGCAAATTTTTGCATCCCCATAGCTAAATATTAACCCATAATCTGCCGCCGAATGTTTTATGGAAACTTTTTTCCGATGTAAATTCGGTGAACCACACTAACCCAAAAAGGGTGAAAAGCAATACGTCACGGATCACTTTCGATCTTCTAGATTGTTTTTCTATTTCTTTAAACATACCTCAAAGATTTTTGTTTTGCAACCCGAAAATCCCCAAAAGTATTCGTCAAAGACTGAAAAATCCCGTTTGACAATTTTAAAACATGTGCCACTATTTTGGTACATCGCGGAACACTCTAAAAGCAATTTCATCTTAAAGGTAGATCCTTTGGTTACACTTTGTCACTTCTTCCGTTGGCAACAAGTTGCAATTAATGAAGATATCGAAGATTTCCGGCAGAACACAGGGTTACACATAGCTTTTCGCGTTGTTGTGAATTAACACGCTTTCTATTTTTTAGATTCACAACTAACGGCACCTACTTGTTTATCGACGAATGCGAACGTCACCGTTTGAGTAGCTCTTACTAGACACGTCGATTGACTCGACACTTAATACTGCGAAGTTGCTGTCAACAACATTCGAGCCGACAATGAAAAAACAATTTTTTTTTTTTTAAGATGACTGGAACCAAGTTTGAACCTGCGATCTCCCGCATGGTAGTTGCGTGTTCTAACCACTATGCCACTGCCGGTCCCATTATTTTCAGATATTGAAATATGTCAGATGAGATCGACCCAAACAAATACATATTTTACACTCTCGAAACGGCCAGGCTTGTCGTAGAAAAATATGGTTGGTAGAGTATGTCACCCATCATGCATAAAGTGTTGCTGCATGGTGCGGATATCATTACCTCAGCGAATTTTACCACTAGGTAAAGCACTACTACCTATAAATATTTATCCAAGTTCTTCCATTACTCATATTTTTTTACATGTTTAAGCCAATTATCGGAAGAAGCTCTTGAGCACAGGAACAAAGATTTTAAGAATTTTCGGACGAACTACGCGAGACAGATGTGTAGAAAAGAAAATTTGAAAGATATTATATATGGCAGCGATTCCTCATCACTTCCGATCCATACATTTGTAGTTTGAGAGCGATAGACAGAAAATCTTCGAACCAAAATCTACCTTATGAGCTACAGAATTTAGTCAAACAGGCTACACATGAGGTTGAAGATGGAAATAAGAACCAGTACAGAAATTTCAGTCAGGTAAACTGACTGATAAATACCATCACCCAATATAAGATATTCTTTAAGTCTTGAGATTGAAATTAATAGATTTTTAAAATAAAATTACTTATGTATTATTTTTTGTCTGCATGTAGAGCAAAAACATACAAAATTTGACCTATTTGTACAGAAGGTACAATAAGGGGTAGCATAACGTGTCTAATTTTTTTTCGTAAATCAATGTTCAATGATCGCGTACCTTGGCAAAATTTGTCTGAATTCAGTGTAGATGATACGTGTACATGATACGAAAAATGATACGTATGTAAAAGGGGAAATATCCCATATATTTATATGGAAGTACCAGAAGGGATGTGCCAAATATTTAGGCTCTCTGCGGCTCTCTCGCCTCCTATCACAAGATAAATTAACCGATCAATTTTCATTACCCCACAAGTGTCCGTTTACAAGTTATGGGAGAAATATTAATTTTCCAAAAATATTAAATTTTGTGTGGGAGGTACCGGAAGGCGTGAATCGATATAGTCCATGTTCATTCCTGAGTCTAATTTTCATAAGAGAACATCATACGCAAAATTTGAATGAATTCAATTTACTTACAAAAAAGGTATATATATAATATTATGGGGGTAAGTTCGGTCATTTGTATGGGAGGTACCAGAAGGGGTGGTAGTTAGGCTCTCTGAGGTTTCGCCTCTTATTACAACATTATTTTATCGACCAATTTTCAAAACCCCCCAAGTGTCCGTTTGGAAGTTATGGGAGAAATATATTCATACCTGAGTCTAATTTTCATAAGCGAACATCAGACACAAAATTTGAGTGATCTCAGTTTACTTACAAAAAAAGATATGTATTTAAAACAATAAGGGTCAATTCGGTCATTTGTATGGGAGGTACCAGAAGGGGTGTGGCAAAGGTTTCGGCTTTCTTAGGGTTTGTCTACTATTACAAGATAAATAATCTGACCAAATTTAGATATCCTCCCATGGTCTGTTTGACAACTTTGGAAGAAATATTAATTATCCAAAAATAGGTAATTTTTTATGGGAGGTACCAGAAGGTGTGGGTCTTTTCTGCCCATTCACAATCCCATAAGTTCGTTTTGAAAAATATTAATACTGGTAACTTTTCATACCGATCCGTTAAGGTTTACTCGAGTTACCATGCTGACAAGCCATCCAGCCAGCCAGCCAGCCAGCCAGACAGACGGACTCATCTCATTCTTCTTAAAAAGTTCTGTAACGAATTTGGTCTTAAGATACTTGGTTTCTAACTCGTCTCCTTTAATGCGTTACACTTTTTTTCGTATCATGACTATATAGAAATTCCTCAAATGATTTAAAATCTCGCAACATAGTGTACATATGAATATTCTTAATTTCGGAAGTAAAATAATGTTTCACTAAGAAACCAGCTAGTTTCTTTCGATTGAGGCGCTTTTCAAAAGGATTGCGTTTTCCATTACAGTAACATGAGGTTTACCTTCTTTCCAAACATGATGCTGTTCAATAACACAATACCCTTACAAAAATATTTCCCGTAACATTTTCTGATTGTTCAAATTGACCTTATTGAATTTGACGGCTTTTCAAAGATCAGAAATTTCCTCAAAAATTTAAAAAAAAACTGAATGTTGCTGCCCTAGATAATTTTAAACCATTTTTATAATATGCAATTTTTTGGCTCAAAGTTCGCAAAATACACGAAAAAGTGCATAAAAAAATTCTCCGAACCTTTAATCTGAATAGACATTTTTGCCGTGGAATTGGCCATATACATTATTAGATAATGGCTCCGTATTGACGTCCAACCTTGGTCAAGGATCTTTCAAGGTCTTTCCATGGTTTTTGATAAGTCAAGATGTCGCCAAAGCTTTTTGGGGGCCACCAATACCCCATGCGCGCCTTTTCGACCCAAATCGACCACTGTGCGCCCTGTATATCACCTAAATGCGAATTGTTGATTCGATCGCTCACAGGATTGAACCACTAGGCAAGATGTTTAAGTCACATGCCAAAAGTCAATCCACATACTAATTCGAGCTTTTACGTATGGCAACTGTTAAAGATTTTGCAACATTTACATCGCCTGCTGCCACGTCCCCTCCTGTAGGGCGGGATGATATTATTGTATTTATGGAAGACATCCAACAGTTGATGTATATATTACTTAGTAAGCCGTAGGACAGTAGTCACATTGTATAAACTTTTGGGCTTTAAACACAAAAATCGTATCGTATAGCCCTCATTGAAATTATTAGCTATGAATTGATCTCAACTCGGATTATGAAATTTTGTCGCTGCTAGTGCAATAATCTTTACTGTATAATTCTTTGATACTTTTTAGGGTGTCTGCCATGTTTGACGGATGGCCTTTTTTTACATGTTCACTTAAGTGCCTATTAATAGTTTGGTGCAAGTTATTTTTAAGATCAATAGGAAATTACTAACCCAACAACTTTTTATTTATGCCAACAAAATCCCATCGAAATATCATTTTTTTTGGTTCATCTGCAAAGGATTGTGATCTCATAAAAACATTTCCGCTCGCTTAAGGTAAGTAACAATGCTACTATCGCAAACTCGCTCAGAGTTTGTTATTGACACCAGGTAAGAAAGATCAATTTGAAATTTGATTTGTTAATTTCGCGTTGCCACTCATCCAAACGGTTATATCGGTTAAGGTCAAGTTCAGTTGCAAGCAGAACGAAAACACAAAGTGCTCGTGATTTTTTTTTTTTGTTATTTCTTCTATTGTTTTTTGACATTTCTTTTGATTGCGGATGAATTGAATTTGAAATGCAAGCAGCAATTCATTCGTATTTGATTGCGTTTCATTTCGAAAATATTTGTAGCAAAAAAAAATGAGTAAATAAAAATAAGATTTACCTTCACGTTGCATTAAGTTTGATAAATCGTTGCCGAGTCCATGACAATAAAGTAATTATAGATCTATTTTTTTGGCAACTGTTGCAACTAGATCAGCAACTGATCGACCGTTCCGCAGAATCATTTGAAAACCAATTTTCGAAACGTACGGTTGTTTCAGTTCGTTCGGAACAGTCGAGTCACTTGCTTCGCCACGAACGGACCGATCACCGATCACGTCCTTCCAAACGTCGTAGTTAAGCAAAAAAAAAACAAAATACCCCCCCGTATAATCGAATCGTGTGTGTGCGAATAAGAATAGAAAAAAAAAACGAAAACGGATAACACTAATAGAAAAAATCGAACAATCTCACGAATTATTTATCTAAATATCGCCAATTGCGTGACCTCGTAATCCTTTATTTAAAGAGTGTCGAATTACAACGATGGGTGCGACCGAAGGCGAAACTGCGTCAGCGGATTCCCGCGGCTCTGAGGAGCCAGAGTCGGCACCGGCCCAGGATACTTTGCAAGTGCCCGCCCAGAAGAAGCGTAAACTGAAGTCTCCCACTCCGGGCAGTTTGCGTGGACGCAGTGCTACCCCCATACGTGGTCGCAGTCAAACTCCGTTCACGCTGTACATGACCAGACGCAGTGCTACACCTTCGTCATGGCGCAGCATTACTCCGTTTTTAAAGCGTGAGGAAAAGGAAAAGACGCCCTTCGAATTGGGCAGGGATCTGAAAACTCTGTTGACCTGCAACACCGCGGTATTCGACCGTGCCTTGGTCATGGACATATCGGAGCCGTTGGATGTTCAAAAACCTGTGCGTTATATAACCTCTGATATGTCCGTTATTGATCGTGCTGCTGTAATGGATGTCTCGAACGTCGAGGTTATCTACGTGGTTGAGGAATACGAAGAGTACGAAGAGGAGGAAGAGGAAATCATTGTGGAGGAAGTGAAGCCCAAAAAGAAGAAAGGAGCCAGGAAGGGACGCACACCGCGCAAGTCGGCGGACAAGGATATGAGTCCTTCGGAGTTGGGTTCTGAGGCAGAGGATGCCGATGCCGGAGAAGACCGTGAAGACAGTGTGGATGTTGATGAGGGCGACGAGCCCGTCAAGAAGGGCAAGAAAAAGGGAGCAGCCAAGAAGAAGGAGAAGAAGGAAAAGTCACCTAGTCCCAAGTTGTCCTTGAAACTGGAAATGGGCGGAGGTCAAAAGGCCAGCAAGAAAATGTTTGAGGACAAGCAGCAACAACCTGCTGGTCCCGGTCCCAAGCCTCCACCGAAAAAGAGCAAGTTGGCCCTGCAAATGGAGGAACAAGCGAAGGCGGCAGCTAAAGCCGCCGAAGAAGAAGCTGCCAAAGCTGCAGCCAAGCCGAAAGCGGAGACGTTTGAGGAAAGGCAAAAACGTCTAAAGGCCGAGGAGGAAGAACGCCAAAGAGAAGAAGAAGAACGACGTCTTCAAGAAGAAGCCGAGCTGGCTGAAATGGAAGAAGAAGCCAATGAAGACGAAGCAGAAGATTTCGAGGGTAGTTCACGTTACGATGATGGCACATCACGCTTCGAAGAAGACTTCGAGGAAGAGCACGAGGACGAAGAGATGGACGAGGTCGGCGAATTGCCCAGCGAGACCAGACGCAGTAGCAGCTCTTCCGAAGGTTTCACCAGGCCCGATCCTGACGACATGGCACGCTGGCAACAAATCGCCGAGGAAGAGGGCGAAGAGTTCATGCAGCAAATGCGCAAATACAGTTTGGCCGTGCGCAAAAGTGAAAAGCAACGCGACGAAGAATGGAAACGCAGGCGCGAACAAATGCGTCTACCCCACTTCGTCGTGTTCCTGTCCGATCGTACAGTGGAGGCGGGTCATAATGTGCGTTTGGCCTGCGCTGTTGGCGGTCCCGAGCTATCGGTCAAATGGTTCAAGGACGGGCGTCAGCTGGAGCGTGACGCCACCCATCGCATCATCAACAACAACAATATTTTAGCTTTAGAAGTAGTGAATACGACCATTTTGGACTCTGGCGAATATTCATGCGTTATCGCGAATAGCAACGATGAGGTAACATCTTCTTGTTATGTTACCATTTACGAAGTGTTCAAGGATCAACCCTCTCCCCCATCCTTTAGACTAGTGCGAGGTATGACAACCAACGGTTTTAGGTCAGTTAAAAGAAAATTGACACAAATTTATTCGTTACAGAGTACTATCACTTGCGTGACGACGAGTTGACCATCGAAGTGCACGTACATGGCGTGCCACGACCAGTGATCACTTGGTGGCGCGGAGCTTTCGAGATTAAGCCAAATGTCAAGTTCACGAAACTTGAGGAAGCTCATGGCGTTTACAAGCTTTTGATCTACAAGCCAAACAATCGTGACAGTGGCCCGTACACATGCAAGGCTTTCAATTCCAGTGGTGAGGCCGAGACCAGCCACACAGTGGAAGTGGCCAAGAACTTACATTACCATGTGCCTGGAATCTTCAATGTACGCAATCGTTTAATGAAGAATAAGGAGGAGCTCGCCAAGAAAGCCATGGAGGAGGCAATGAAATCAAAGGAGGACTCAGATAAGAAGAGAGCGGCAGTTGACTCCAAATCTCGCGCTCCCAGAGCGTCTCCCGAACCGATGGTATCGCCTAAGCAAAAACTTAAGTTTGCCACCCAGCTGCGTGATCGCATGGCTTTGGAGGGCTCAAACATAAAGTTCGCATGCACCGTCATTGGTCCTACACCCAACTGCCGCTGGATGAAAGACGACAAGTGGGTGGTGTATGGCGATAGCATTAAGAATCACACCGAGGAGGGCAAAGCTGTCATCGAACTGCTAAATGTCACCTCCGAAGCGTCGGGTGTTTACAAGTGTGTTGCCAGAAACGATGTCAGTGAGATAGAAACGTCTTGCTATTTCAAGGTGTACCCTGCGCAGGCCGATGGCGACGAGCATGAACCCATTTTCGCACTACCACTTAGAGGTACCACCATTTATGTATACATGTGAACTCATACATTTACCTGTGCATCGTTCGATCGATCAATCGACCGATCCGCACTACATACTACATTGTGTTTGTAATTGTCGATATCAGAGACCATCATCGATCGATCGATGTTTGTCTTGGTAAGAAATAGACAAGCCGATCGTTTGATCTTTGCCGTTCTATGTAGATGTAAAGTGCTGTGGTGGTGTGGTGTGCTCATCTCTGTGTTGTGGCCAAAAATAGTATCGTTTCGATCGCAATCATGGGGATCGAGTTTAATTTTGTAATGATTTTTTCTCTTTTAACTACCCCCGCGTATCGCCCCAGATGTGTATCACTCCTCCCAGAACGATTTGATTCTCGACACCAAGATTCGCGGCAACCCACGTCCCGTGATTACTTGGATAAAAGACCAAATACCCGTGGTGCTAGACGATCGCATAGTGCAGATCGAGCACTTGGATGGCATTTGCGAGCTAATCATTAACAAACCCACACCGAATGACAGTGGCAATTACACTTGCGTTGCCCAGAACAAATTAGGCAGTCAACAGACCTCACACAGTGTATTGGTCGAACAGGTTCACGGCTCCAGACGTTCAAGTGTACTATCCAGCGGCGCGATGAGTGAGAGCGACAGCCAAAGAGGCAGGAGAGAGGGCGGCGGTGGCGACAAAGAGGGTCGTCCTCCTAAATCGAAGAAGAAAGACGATGAGGGCGATGTCACATACGAGAGGCGTAGCCGCATGCCCGAACCACCACCCAAGATGCAATTGTACTTCACCGTCGGCCTGTCCAACCGCTATGTGGCGATTGGCTCTAAAGTGAAGCTACAAGCTGTTGTCAATGGACCCGATGCCACCATGAAGTGGCAAAAGGACGGTCAGAATGTGACCTTTGGTCCACGTGTACGTAACCTCAACCGTGAAGGTTTAGCCGTTTTGGATTTCCAGAATTGTCAACTCGAGGACTCTGGTGTATACTCGGTGACAGCCTCAAATGAGTATTGCAAGGTCATCACTACGGCCACGCTTCATGTATATTCTCCATCAGCCACGTCGGATATCGAGCCCGTTTTTGTGCGTCCCATCAAAGGTTCGTATGTGTGTGTATATGTGGGCCCGTGTCTTGTGCCCATGTGTGTTTGTGTGTATTTATAGAAGATTGTGCAACCTCAGAGTGAATATTGCAAAACAATGAAGCTTATGTAATAACCAGATACTTACGCTCTCATTGTTTTGGTTTGTAGACACCTATCACTTGAACACGAACGAGTTGATTCTGGAAACAGGTGTGCGCGGCGTGCCTACTCCCAAGGTGCAATGGCTCAAAGATAACATTGACATCGAAGATGGTGGCAGATTCCACATCTTCAATCATGCCGATGGCACTTGTGAATTGATCATTGATGCGCCCAATATCAAGGACAAGGGCAAGTACATTGTACGCGCCGAGAGCAGTGTTGGCAAGGCGGAAGTCACCCATTTGGTTCACTTCGAGGGCAAGGAACATCACATTGCTGACAATATACATGGCGTCTTCCATGCCGACAAGAGTTTGTTGAAGCCCAAACAAGTTGAGGAAGAGAAACCCAAAGCTGCTGCAGCGCCTGCCGAGGGTGGCGAAGGAGAATCAGAAGCAGGAAGCAAGGGCAAGCGTAAGGCACGTCAAGCCAAGAGGGACGATGATTCAGAAGCCGAAGCAGCTTCGTCGGCATATGCTACTGATACTGGCTCGGAAACGGGCAGTCTTAAGAAACGCGAAAAGGTTATTGGCATCTACTTCCCCACCAGCCTGAAGGATCGTGTGGTCGCTGAGGGTTCCAAAGTGAAGATCAGCTGTGTCTTGGAGTCCAAGGAACCCCAAGTCAAGTGGTTCAAAAATGACGAGCCCCTACAAAATAGCCCCAAGTGCAGAGGACGTTACAACGAAGGTTTGTGCATTTTAGAAATCCCCTCTGCTGCTGTGGAAGATTCCGGCGAATACAAATGCTGGGCCAGAGATGAAACCGGCGAAGCTTCAACATTCTGTCGTCTCGAAGTTTTCTCCGATCCCGGTACCGGCGATGTTCCACCAACATTTACGCGCAACATCAAGGACACCTACCATGGCAAACTACATGAACTGCAGCTGGATGTCCATGTGCGTGGTTTGCCCACACCTACGGTCACCTGGGTCAAGGATGGTGTACAAATTGAACCAAGTGAAAAATACCAGCAAGTGGATCATGATGATGGCACCTGCGAGCTGTTCATAATGGATCCCACGCCCAACGATAGCGGCAAATACGTTTGTCAAGCCGAGAATCGTGAAGGCAAAGCGGAAATCGTACATCCCGTAGTCGTACAGCCTAGAGTCAGGCGACCCGTTTCACCCAGCAAGGATAGACCTCCAGTGAAGCCCATGGGTGAGGAGACCGAAGAGGAAAAGGAGGCCCGCCGCAAGAAGAAGGAAGAGGATGAGGAGGGCAGCAGAAGACGTGAGGTGCCACCACCACCCGACCTCAGGAAACGTATCTACTTCAGAAACTTCCTGTCGAACCGCACCGTCAAGGAGGGCACCAACGTTAAATGGATGGTGAGCATTGATGGTCCCGATCCGACCGCAAAATGGTTCCATGGCGAAACTCCCATCGTTTTTGGACCCAAGAGTAAAATGTCTATGCAAGAAGGCATTGCATGGCTACAGTTGGTAGGTGTCACCGAGGAGGACTCCGGTGACTATACACTAAGGGTTAAGGGTTCTGAAAATGAGATAGTGTCCACCTGCAATTTGTTTGTGTATGGTGCCAGCAAAGAAGATATTACAGCCCCGGTATTCGTTCAAGGCATTAAAGGTGAGATTAGTTAAGTGCGTTTTAAAGTCAGTGTGTACGTGTGCGTATCTGCCAGATGATCGGTCCTCAGTGTTCATCTTTGTGCCGCCCAGGTATGTGTAAATCAGCCATATTTCATATTTCCGTAGCTTTAACACTAACCACACCGCCTCACATTCATGCGTTTGTCCGTTCACCCATGCACTCATCACGTTTGTATGTTTATGTGTTTTTCGTCCATTATATAGATGCATATCATTCTCATGACAACCGTCTGACATTGGAGTGCAAAGTTTCCGGTCAACCTAAACCATCTGTCTACTGGCAGAAGGACAACACGCTGCTGCCCGAACAAGGCAAGAAGTATACGTATGTAGATCTACCCGAAGGCGTCAAACAGTTGCTGATAGAAAATCCCGACAAGACCGACACCGGTCTGTACACCTGCTATGCGGAAAGTGACAGTGGTGAAATGAAGATAAGTAAATTTGTCGATATATCGGATTATGTGCAAAAGATAACCAACAAGAAGGTGACTCAACTACAGAAGGAAGAAGACACGGCGGCGACAACACGGGAGCAACCGTCACAAGACGAAAATGATGAAAAATCAGTGGAAGATCGACGCGAAAGAAAGACGCGCAGTAAAGAAGCCAAATTTAAACTTAACGTTGAGACTCCCATGAAGCCAATGACAATGGCAGCGGGTACCAAGGCTCAGTTGATTTGTTACATCACCGGCTTGATCGAGGATGTCTACTGGCTAAGGGGCGATGAACGTGTGACCAAAGACTCCCGCCACAAGATTTATAACATTAATGGTGCCCTGAGCCTAGAGATATACGATGCCCGTCCCGACGACACAGCGGAATATAAGTGTGTTGTCAAAAATAGCCGTAATACAGTGGATTGCAAATGTGATCTGCTCATCTATGACAGCGCCGCTCAGGAATTGCCCCCCAGTTTTGCCAGTCCTATTGAAGGTAAGTTTTGTTTTCAAAATGAAAGGAATTCGAGACGAGCAATAGGGTGCGCTGCTTTAGCAAGATATAAAACATACTTAACATCCTTTTGTAGCCACCTTCGATGCCGAACGCTGTGAAATAGTGTTGTCCAGCAATGTACACGGTCGCCCCAATGTTACCTGGATACGCGACGATCACACAATATCGAATAACCGTTATCGCGTATTCGAGGAAATAGGCGGAGTGCACAAGCTCATCATAAGAAATCCCATACCCTCGGATTGTGGCACCTTCTCGTGTTTCGCCGAGACCAATGAACGCATTGAGTCCATAACGAAAGTCATTAAGACATCGGATCTTAAGAAAATGATGGCAGCCGCTGCGGAAACCGAAATGAATGGCTACGCAGCACCACACCAAATAGCGCAAGATGATCGCCGGTCCACCAGCTTGGTGGCCGCCGACACATTAGCCCGCACATCGCTGGCCAGAAGCCACGTTGTCACACAACGGAAGCCTCTCTTTAGTTCGCTGTTACACGATCGCACTGTAACCGAAGGCGGCAACATTCGTTTGTCCTGCAGTGTGGTGTACGATGGCAACACCAAGATTGAGTGGTTGAAGAACCATAGATCGCTTCCCAATGACGATCGCTACCACAGTATCTTCCATAACGGCGAGGCTATACTTGAGATTGTAGCGGCCGAAGAGCGAGACAGTGGCCACTATATATGCCGAGCCAGCAATGATTACGGCGAGACTGTAACCCAGAGCAACATACGCATATATAAACACTACGAGGATGCGCTGCAGCCGACGACATTTGTACAATCGATAAGAGGTATAATTTCAGTGGTATAGGAACGAACTGAAGGATCCAGATTAAATTTTAGATATCATACATTCAAATCACGCGACATTGAACATGATTTTTGTTGATTGTGTATGCAATGTCATGCAATGTTCTGTTGTCCAATGTGCAATTGATTTTGAGTTACTATAGAAACGGTGTAGCCAATGAAGGAGATACGAAGTCAGAGATAGATTTGCAAATGAAGTTAAATTAATGCTGTTAAATAAGTATCTCATTGATAATTCCATGACTCCGTCTCTTGAATTTCTTTTATCGTAGCGTATGTTCTACTTTTATTGCCACGCAATTGACTGCTCCTTGGCTACATCGAAGTTTTCCTACCCCACTTGACTATCCAATACTAATATCTCTTTACTTTCTATGTCGCAGACACTTATTCTCTTAATGAGAACGAGTTAGTTTTGGACTGCCGAGTTCGCGGCAAACCCCGCCCTGAGATACAATGGCTGAAGGGCTCTGAGATTTTGATTCCTGGCGAGAAATACCGTCAAATCGATCAGGAAGATGGCTACTCCAAATTGGTTATCAACAATCCCACCGAAAAGGATTCCGGTTTGTATGGCTGCTTGGCTCGCAATGAGGCTGCCGAAAGTAAGATTACCCATCAAGTCGACTTCAAGGGTCGTGAACGTTTCACCCAGGAAAAAACGCTTGGTTTCTATCACCGCGATCCCAACAAGCCACATTTAATTACGCCATTGGGCAATCAAACTGTTTGCGGTGGTGGCACCATTGCCATCAGTGCCGAATTCATGCAGACCTCAACACCCATAGAGGTCCAATGGTACCGTGGCCGTCAAGCATTGGCTGGCCAGCCCGATGTCAAGACATTCTACGAGAAAGGTGTGTACACACTGGCCATTATGAATGCCACACCTGAGATCGAGGGCACATACACTTGTCGGGCTCAGAATGCCTTTGGTCGCATAGAATCACATGCCACCGTCGATGTGGCTGTGGGTGTAGAGAAGGCAGAGAGACCACCATTGTTCTTGTCGCGACCGGATACGGAAATGAAGATTGCTGTAGGAGATCCCTTCTCAATTTCATTTAGAATTGCGGGTGATCCAAAACCAAAGTGTAAGTTTTGTTATGCTGTTTCCATTCAGTATACCTTTTTTATATTTATTGTTTTCTTATTTGTATTGCTTAGTGACCTTAATGAAGGGCACCAAAGATATCACCAAATCTGATCGTGTTAGCAAAGAAGTTTCTGATGATTTCACCAGATTCGCTATAGCAAAATCACAAATAGCCGACTCTGGCACGTACTTTGTCGTGGCACGCAACAACAATGGCACTGACCGAATATTCGTAACAGTCGATGTAAGTCTTAAGTTTTATACATATATTGTATATATATATTAGTGCTCGTCCTTAAGTTTTGGTTTTTGTCCTTGTTGGTCATTGTCCGGCTAAGTGTGAGATTTGCTGCAATGCTACTTTTGATTCATTGACAATTTTTTTCATTTGCTTTTGCTTTTCTAGGTTAAAACTCCCAAAAAGAAAGATTAAGCGTATGACTGACCACCGCGTATATTGCTCAGAAATACTTGAATGCGTAGCCTAACACTTGTACTTGCCATCATTAATTAATTAAATTAATTAACAAATTCTCTCTTTTTAATTTCTTAATATTTAATAATATAGTTTATATACATCATATTTATTTATCATATAACAAACAAACAAAAACATATAAATTTATAAATTGCAAATATTTTATGATTTCTATCAAATTATGTCATACAACAATTGTTACTTTCATCTGTTCTGTCCTATCACTGATATTACCCACAACTATAGGTTATGCCCAGAGCTCGTTCAGAGACACCCTCGGCGCCTCGTTGGGGTCTACCACTGGAGAGTTATCCCGATGTTTCATACTTTAAAGGTAAGTTATGACTTATGTATGTATGTAGCTATATGTAAAGTATTAATTTCATCGAGCATGTGAAAATGTTAGAGGACTTGTGATATTTGTTGTCGAATGTCTATCAACGATTATTTTGTTAAACGTGTGTGTTAGCTGGGTAGAATTTTGAGTTATTGCAAACACAGTGAAAATCACAATAAAAAAAGTACATAATAAATAAAAATACATAAATTTTACGCACTTATATTTTTTTAATTTTTCGTCGCTGCGCCGACCAAATCAGTTATGTGCAATTTTTCCAATTTTTTTTTTATTTCACATTTTTAAAGCTCTTTTGGTTATTCATCGACCCTTAAATCCCTTTCGCGATATCTTGATTGGTTTGGAAGTTATTAATACCAGTTTTGAGCAGAATGTATGAAAATTGTTCCAAAATAAACAAGTTTTTTGGCTCTCCTGAAAAGTTATTAAAGCCGCCGCTGGCATGCACGCGATCTTTTATTGAAATTTTCAATGACCGTTTCGCATAAATGCTGCGGTATTTCATTAATGCAGCGTCCAATTTCCTCTTTTCAGCCTTGAGTCGTCATCGGCTTATTCGCGTAAACCATCGACTTCAAAAAACCCCAAAGAAAAAAAATCTAACGGTGTTAAATCGCACGATCTAGGCGGCCAATTCTGATCTCCAATACGCGAAATAACACGACCGGGAAATGACTGATGCAGCAATTGACTTGTTTCTCTGGCTGTATGATATGTGGCACCGTCTTGTTGGAACCACATGCCCTCCACATTCATTTCTTCAATTCGAGGCAAGAAAAAACTGGTTATCATTTCACGATACCGAACACCATTGATTGTTTGCGCTTGACCTGCCTCATTTACATAAAAAAAGGTCCAATGATTCCTCCAGCCCAAAAACCACACCACATCGACCTGGTCGATGGCGCGTTGTTGTCTTTACTTCACTAACAGACCCAGTTTCGACAAATTTATCCATTAATCTCTTTACAGTTGACTCTTTTGGAGCATTATTGTGACCCCAAATTGATCGCAATTTGCGAACTGTAGCCGCAAAACTTTCACCATTTTGGTAAAACAATTTCACAATGAGAATGCGTTGTTCATTCGTGTAGCGCTCCATTTTTACTAACCTCGTACCTTCTACTAGCAAACAATAACAATTGTTCAAATGTCAAACAATGACACTTCGAATGTTGCCAGATTTAAAAATTGCGTTCTTGTTGGGACACCCTTTAGAAAGCAATCTGTTACAATGTACAATGAAGAATTTGATTTGTATGTGATACATAACGCCAAAACTGAGTAGTCGGTTGGACTTATGACTACAACAATGAATTTAATCAAATCTAATGAACTTGGTCAATTTTTTCAGAACTATTTTTGGCGACATCCGGAAATTGTTAAAAATTGGTTTTTATTTCTATTATTAAAGGTCTAGATTTATAATAGTAACGCGACCAATAGTTATATTATCATATTATTTTTCAAAAATGTGAACTTGGTCAGTTTTTCCTGTATACCGATGACAACTCATTGGTTTGGGACTCAATTCTGAGAATTGCACGTGAAAGTAGATCCAAAAATAAAAACTTCTACATCATTCATTTTGTAAAGTTGGCTGTATTAACTATTTAATAGCTGATTTTGAGCGCTTTTTCTATATTTTAAATAAAAAAAAGAAACTATAATATACTTGCCTTCATACACACGAACGTAGATGAAATACGGCAACTTATATCTTAGGCAGTGTAAGAAAATTTTATGTGTGAACGGTTGTCGACTCCTAGAATGTCATAGGAATTCGTTATCGTTAACACTCCTGACAGACAAATTATTCGACAGATTCCTTATGTCTGAACGCGCTTTTATACTTACTCGTATATACTGACTTACGTATGAGTAATAAATCAAAATCCACATAACTCATACGCTCTGTCATAAGTTAATATCATATCGTCATATAATAAGCTATGACTTTAATTAATAGGTTATGGCGACAAAATAATGTTTAAGCCACAGGTTAATTTTAATTTTATATAAATTTTTTTTGGCAAAAGCCAGACTAGATGTAACATCGTTAAAATATAGAAAAAGTGCAAAAATTCACCTTATGCTAAAAAATTCGTATGCCTATTAAGTTATTAAAGCAGCCAACTTAACAAAAAGAATAATGCAGAAGTTAATATTTTCGGGGCTGCTTTCACTTGCAATTCTCAGAATTAAGTCCCAAATAAATGAGCTGAAAAATGTTGTACTGTGTATGTTATGCACGACAGTAAATGATTCAAAACATAAATTTTTTTATACATAAGAGAATATAAAGTACGTTCATTGTACTTTTTGTCTTGTACCTAAAAGTACTTTACTTGTACAAATAATATTATTTATTGTACTAAAAAGTAAATTTTTTTTTACAAAAAAGTAACAAGCAGCACTTATATTGTACCAATTAGTACAATTTAATGTACCAGAAAGTACCTTTATTGTACCAAATAGTACAATTTATTGTGCAAAATAGTAATTCTTGTACCAAAAAATATTGTACAATTCTTTGTACATAAAATTTAAATTTATAGTACCGAAATGTACATTTATTGTACTAAATAGTACAACTGCTTGATCCAAAATGTACATCGTCTTGTATCAATTTATTGTACCAAAATGTACAATTTATTGTACCGAAAATGACTTTTGTTGTACCAAATAGTACAAATTATTGTACCAAATAGTAGAAATTCTTGTACCAATAAGTAGAATATATCGTACAAAAAAGTTCAATTTATAACACCAAAAAGTACAATTTCTTCCAAAAAGTAAAATTTATTGTACTATGTAATACAATTTCTGGTACCAAAATGTAAATTTTCTTGTACCAAAACATATAATTTGTGGTACCGAAAAATACAATTTATGGTACCAAAAAGTACAGTTTCCTGTACTAAGAAGTAAAATTTCTGGTACCAAAAAGTAAAATTTCATTTCCCAAAAAAAAAAGTTTACTGTACCAGAAAGTACAATTTACTGTACCAAATAGTACAATTTATTGTACAAAATAATATAAATTCTTATACCACAAAGCACAACATATGGTACAAAAAATTACAATTTATTGTCCATGAAGTACAATTTATTGTACCATTAAGTACAATTCTTTGTACCTAAACGTACAATTTATAGTACCGAAAAGTACTACAAAATGTACATATTCTTGTACCAAAAATACAATTTACGGTACCAAAATTTACCTTTTTTGCACCGAAAACGACTTTTGTTGTACCAAATAGTACAAATTATTGTACCAAATAGTAAAAATTCTTGTACCAATAATTTGAATATATCGTACAAGAAAGTTCAATTTATAATACCAAACAGTACAATTTATTGTACCAAAAAGTACATTTTATTGTACTAAATAGTACAATTTCTGGTACCAAAAAATACAATCTGTATTAGCGAAAAATACCGAAAAGTACAATATCTTTCAAAAAGTACAGTTTATTGTACTATGTAGTACAATTTCTGGCACCTAAATGTAATTTTTCTTGTACCAAAACAAACAATTTGTGGTACCGAAATATACAATTTATGGTACCAAAAAGTACAATTTCATGTACTAAGTAGTAAAATTTCTGGTACCAAAAAGTACAATTTTATGTATCAAAAAGAAAATTCTATTGTACCAAAAAGTACAATTTATGGTACCAAAAAGTATAATTAAAGTAGTAGACGACGGCTTTAATCAATAAGGAGAAAGAGATACCAGAGTGTTCAGTATATACATTATACATTAGGGCGGGTCGATTTGTATGGGACAAAAAAAGTATATAAGTGTACCCCATATGTCAAAAGTCAATTTCGAGCCCCCTATTGTTAAAAGTGCGTCTATCCTTCCGCTGAAATTAAATTTTTTCTCAGTGTAACACTTTCTTAACATTTTCTAAGTATTTTTATGTGAAATTTGATATTCTTTGAAATAATACTTATTCATTTCAAATAAAATATTTTTTTTTGCTTTATAAAAGAAAATATATGAAATAGTTGGTGAATTGTTGGTGAGGGTTTTAATTGAAAAAAAAAACTTGTAATACGGGCAAAATACAATAATTAAAATTTTGTCGGTCGAACCCATGTGGCCCACAGGGGTTTGCAGAAGTTTTACATGCATTTGGTACAACAATTTTTAAAAAAATTGTCAAAAAGAACGAAAATCTATATAATCAAAACATATCTATAAATCGGAATCGATGCTTCCGAACCCAATTTTTGACCTCTTCAGAAGTATTAATTCGGCGTTCTTCCACATAGTGGGATTTTAGTGTCAAAAGCTTCGCTTAGTTAAAAATATTTTTTTTTTTTTAAAAATATCGAAAAATTCGGCCCCACCGTTGACCCGACCGAATTTTGTGAAATTAATTTTTATTCATAATTTAGTCAATATAAAGCTCGGTGCCAACTTTCAACAATCTAGGACAACTGCTAAAAGTTTTTGCACAAAATAGTATGAGGCCACCCCACTGTGCCACTCAGTTTTTAATATATTTTATTTTTAAAACCAACAAAATTTATTATATTTTTTATAAATGGTTTTAATTTCAAATGACCTCTGAGAAAAAGTTAAATTTCAGGATATAAGAAGGAAGCAATAAAAAAAAACGACCCGCTCTAATATACATAGATACTTATTGCATAGTTTTTGATAAAATTAGATGTCCATAGATGTCGTTCACTTGCAGACATCAATTGACCGATTTTTATTAAAATTAAGTAAATAATATTTTATTTTTTAAGGGCAATTTAATGTGGCGAAATATGTATTACTTTTTTTATTGAATAATTTTGGGTATGAAACACATTTTCTCTTTTGCAATATATCTGCCAATTTGCCGGAAAAGTGAGGGTATGTGTATGTAAGTTCAACTTACTGACATTTACTTACTGGTTTTAAAGTATATAGTTTTTTTTAGCACTTACCATTAAAAAATCAAAATCACGAAAATAGTCGGAAAACGGCTGTCTGCCACCTTGCCTAAAAAATCGTTTAGTATCGATGGACAAGTTCTTGTTCCTCGTCAAATTCTTTAACTTCATGTAATGTCATCGCCAGTAATCGAATTCCAACGGCACTGTAAAAAAGGGCACACAATCATTTACTAAATTTATAAAAAAAAACAATAATAACAATTTGATACAACTGTTCCTGTTGACATAGTTGTCAAATTAAATATCGCCTAAATATCTGATGACACAATAAAAAAAAACAAATTTCTTTAAGTAATGCTTTTGTACATGAAATTCTATGTAAGACCAATTGTCAGCATAATATATTAAACTTTCTATATATGCATTATGCAATTTTCAACATTTTTTTTTAGAAATTTGTTAACAAAAACAACTAGAATTTTCGTTTAAACAAATCACGATAATATCTCACGATTACTGTCGAAATCGAATTCATTGTCCTCATTATGAGTGTAAGCATTTGTGTATGTAACCTTCCATCGTACAAGTGACAGTTCGTTTCCGCCCCTTAGTTGTGTACATGTTGTACATCTGTTTCCGTTAATGTTATTGTGGCTGTTAGATTTTAATCACATAACGATCTCCTGCTCTTTATCTTATTGCAGACAACAATAATTCTTTATCACTTCCTATGATTTCAAGAGTTTTTTTTACTTTCTCCCACAAATGCGTACTATTCGCATGTAATAAATTCTTTGAAAGTTCACCGATAAGCGCCGGTTTGACCTTGGATTATGCTCCGCCATACAGAAGCGCACAGCAACATTTGACAACGTTGACAAACGACGATATGCACGACGACAACAGCAATACCAAAAGTTGTATTTATTTTCCATTATTTGTCTTTTTAGTATTTACATATTTAATTTTTTTCTAGCTCACTCCTCACGATTGTATTATAAACGTGATGCTTTATTTTTTCGCAATATTATTTTTTTTTTTAAATTTCATATTTCCAAAATGGATTATTATACCACATGTAATCCAGGTTTATATTTACTTATAACAACACATATAATACAATTTATAATAACTTATATAAAAACACACATAAAAGTAATAATACAATTTAATAAAACAAAAAAAAAATATGTTTCTCCGGGGAAAAGATAACAACCATCGCAGTTTTATTTGTTAAGTAGCAGTTTGCATGTGCATTGATATCATAATAAAGTAATAGAGAGTTTTCAAAATACTAGACAGTTAAGATGCTTTTTTATATTTTTCAAATGGCCAGGAGCGGATTCTAACGAAGCCAAAATTAAATATTTGTCAAAAATAAAATTTGTCACAAATTGTCAAAAATTAAAATTGTCGCAAATTTTTTTGAATGTTTTCCAAATAGCTAGGAGCGCGTTCTGACCAGCAGTCTTCAGCCAGCATATACCTATAAATGTTTTATGAGTTACTAACCGTACACATGAAAAAATTGCTATTATTTTTTTTTTGTGATAATTGTTTTGTGACAAATTTTAATTTTGGGCTTTGTCAAAACCCGCTCCAGGCCATTTGAAAAATATTAAAAAAGTTAATCAATATATGTTGACAAATTAAATTTGTGACAAATTGTAAATTTTGGCTTCGTCAGAACGCTCTCCTAACCATTTGAAAAACATTAAAAAAAAGTCCATCAAAATCTGTCAACAACTCACAGAGTTCTGCGAACAGGAAGTAGTCGCTGTATGGGAGCTTCCCTCCAAAAATTAATTTGCTCGTAAAAATCTTAAATGAGCTGATCTAGAAAAACTGGAAGATACGTATATTTATTTTTTACCTGTTTTGGTTAGTTTTAAGTCGAGCTGACTGTGTATTATATCAATTTACGTTAGTGTATCGGATGATACATCAAATTCGGCTAAAGATCAGAAAAATGTTTTTTTTTATTTATTGTTTGATATTTTTGGTCAAATTCAGTGTGTCACGCACTAGGATGACGCGTTTCGAACTCCATGACGAGTTCAGCTTCAGACCTCTCTGCCACGAGGGTTAAAATGTTCCGAGGAAATATTCCCCGGAAAGTTTTAATGTAGGTCTCTGAAGACATGAACTAACCCAAATATATTTTTACACAAGATTTTTCATTTTCTTTAATTTAAATTTTGATAAAAAAAAAATCAAACTTTAAACCACTGTAAACAAAAATTGTGACGTAGTGGAGCAAAATGGAGTTTAGGGTTTTGTTACTCAGGCTAAGTGCTATTGTAAGATATTGGTTTGGTTCACTCCCGAAAAAGTGTGTTGCACTCTCTGCTCAAAAATAGATATTTTAACGTTCCATTAACATTTCATTTTGATTTTATTTTGGAACCTTTGACTCATAGAGGCTATTTGTCTTCGGTGACTCTTAGTGAAATATTCCGGAGAATATTTTTATTGAAGATTCTAAGCCTTGACCTCCGTTCAAAGTTGACATATAAACAGTTTTTCAAAATTGGTCCAAAAATTTCCCGCACGGGTGGCAGCTAGGGGGTTAAAATGTTCCGAGGAATTATTCCCCTGAATGTTTTAGTATAGGTCTCCGAAGACATGAAATACCCCAAATGTACTTTTATAGATGATTTTTTATATTCTTTGAATCGACTCTTGACCAAAAAAATCAAACTTCAAACCACTGTAAAAAAAATTGTGACGTAGTGGAGCAAAATGCAGTTTAAGGTTTTATTACTGAGGTCTAATGCTAAACCAATATCAAATTGGTTTGGTTCACCCCCGAAAAAGTGTGTTGCACTGTGTTATTAGCTAAGGTTTTTTTTTAATTCATCTTTGAAATTTTTGAAAATCATGTTCTGATTCTTAAGGCTACATCCTCTGAACAATTCGAAATTTTGATATCTCTCTTCGTCAAATTTTTAGCTCTTAATCAGATCTAAAAATTTAACATTCCGAATCAATCAAAAAAACAACAACATCCCACTCAAAACAACTCAAAACTGTAAAAAAAATCATAAAATTTCATCAAAGATTTTTGTTGTTTTTTTTTATTTTTTTTTTTTCTATATAACGAAAATATACGATTTTTTGACAGTTTCGCTGATTTTAGTAAGATGTTGTTGTTTTCTTGATTTTATCTCAAGGTACAATTTTTAGATCTGATTAAGAGCTAAAAATTACCTGAAGAGAGAAAAGCCATATTTGGCATAGTTCACGAGATATAGACTGCTAAAATCCTCCTCTCAGTCGAAAACATCAAAAATAAAAAAAATAAAACCTTAGCTAATAATTCAAAACCCAGTTAGGGGTTTTCTTCTACTATCATAAGCTATCAGATTTTGTGAGTTTCAATTGGTTCAAGAGTTTGAAGTTGGAAAATGTGCTACTGTGTAATTGAAATAAAATCAATTCCCATTTTGATTTAGTATTTTTAAGTTTGCGAGCTGATTTGTTTTCGAATTTTCAAACAATTTTTATCGTTGGATTGCTTGCAAACTTTAGAATCAAAAAACAAAAAGTTAGTGGAAATATGTATATTACCCCAATCAAAAGTTAAATAGTTGTAAAGTTGAAACTTTCAAAACTACAAAATTTTTAATGATATTTCCTAAAAGTTGAATACTTTTTTGCACTTGTAAAAGAAAAGTTTCTTTCGGAAGGTGGTAATTTCTTTTTTATACCCTCACACTACGGGTATTTAGGTAACCTATAACAGGATAAAGTTTTGAAGAAAAAGTTTTTGAAGAAAAAACTGGAAGTTTAGCCACACCCATTCTAGTAACTACTATACAAATTTACCGTTCCGCTTACTTTGGTGTCCAAAATCTTTTTTTTAAGCAAATCGTATGTTTTTACTGAGGGTGAGGGAATATGTAAGTCGATTTACCTGACTGAAACTTTCTTACTTATTTGCTTCTTAAATAGGTGTAAATGCCTATATATGTACTACTTCTTCTTCTTATTTGACTGCAGCAACAGGAATTCATCCATCAGTAGCCGCACATAGAAAAGAATTCCAAGCGCTTCAGTATTTTGTGCTTCGTAGATAGTACGTCACGAAAACAGATCTTTCGCCTGGTCCAATCAGATTCAACAAAGTTGTGATCACCCCCTCTAACGCCGCCCACCGAGTTTATTGGCGAGGACTATTTAAGCTGGAATATTGTCATGCATTCGGACAATGTGTCCAAACCAGTCTATTTGAATGCGCTTGACTACGTCGATGTCGTTGTCCAGCCCAAGGTTCATTGCCGTCGTCAAGTGATGAAGGGTCAAAATTTTTTGCGAAGTATTTTTCTCTCTAAAACTTCCACTCTCGATTGAACGGCTTGTGTCATTACCCAGAATTCTGCGGTGTAGAGTAAGACAGTTAGGATCAGTGTCTGGTAGAGTTGGATCTTTGTTCCTAGAGAGAGAGCTTTGGCATTTAATCACTTACGTAGGGCAGAATAGCAGCGGTTTGGGATTAATATGCGTCTCTTAATTTCCAGGCTGACATAATTATTTTTGTTCACGACGGAGCCAAGATAGACAAAATCCTCCACCACTTCATAGTTATAGTTGTCAATGTTCACACATAGTTCCAAATGAGAAGATTCTTTGTTTGTTGAAACAAATAACTTGATTTTGTCCTTATTAATCACCAGATTAATCACTGCCGGCTGCTTCTCAATACCCGAAATGGCCGCAGTAACATTCCGTAGTTCACGGCCAATGATATATATGTCATCGGCATTTGCGAGCTGCATGTGATTTTTGTTAAAGATGATACCAATTAACTGCAGCCTACTGTTATGATGTTAAAGAGATCACACAGCATACTCGAGCAGCATGTGACTTTTGTTAAAGATGCTACTAGTCGTGTTAACTGCAGCCTACCGCATGATCACCACTTTTATGATGTTAAAGAGATCCCGCAGCGGACTATCGCCTTGTCTAAATCTTCGTTCGAAAAAATGGCAGTCAGAATTTTTTTGTGCCGTATCAGGTACGAGGTGATACCAAACTCAACCATAGCTTCTAATAATAATTTTTGTCGTATCGGACTTTAGAATTCAGCTTTGTAACCGATGAACAGATAGTAGATGTCGATCTGCTTTTCTTGGGCTTTCTTCAAGATTTGTCGTAGATTGAATTACTGGTCGGCAGAGAATAAGACCACACTGATAAGATCCAATCAGTCTGATGGGTAAAAGGCTGATCTCGCGATAGTCGGTACACTCACTTGGATCGCCTTTCTTAAGCACAGGACATAGAACACTCATATTTCAATTATCGGTCTTAAAAAGACCGGCTTTATTAGTTTTATGTCGAGCAAATGCCTTGCTGATCTCGTTTGGCTCGGTGGTAGACAATCTACTCTATTACCAATGGTTGGCGTGATTTTGTAACTTATGCTGCCTTCGGGAACGAGAAGAGAACGAAAGTGTTCCTACTACATTTGCTGCACACTCTGAGTGACCGTGACCTAACTTCCATCTCTGTCCATGTAGGTGGAGTCCTGTTCCAAAACCTTTATTTTTACCTTTTGGTAAAATTATCCGGCTTCACTTCTATCCCTGTAATTTTCGATATCTTAGCTCTCTCTCTTTTCTTCTACAGACGCTTTTCCGCCTGAACAGGCGTTTCATCTCCCTTCTATTCTCATTATAACGCTCCGTCACCGCAAACGTCGCCATTGGCTGCAGTTTTGCTTTGTATACAGCATCCATTTCCTCAGTCATTGCGCGATAATCCTCATCGTACAAGTGCTTGTCTGAGGGTGGTTTTCATTAACCACTTCGCTCTAGCCCGCTCTAGCCCGTAGGTGGCTAAAACACTTAGTTATATAGCAGACCTAGAGTCTCTACCCTGAGTATGAGTAGGAGATTTGATGTTTCATGGCTAACTAAGACAAGATAACAATTGAAATTTCCACGATTTACTCTTCCTTCTCTATCCCTCCCCTATCTACGTCTTTCTCCTTCCCTTTACTTTCTCATTTTTCTAACCGGCAAACACAATGGATCAGCAGATCTCGTTGTGTAGTGTGATTTACCAGATTACACGTGTCCGCAACCTTACCTATCCTATCCCAATTGAGTTCAACTAGGTGGTGATTCGAGTCAATATTTGCAACACCTATCATTCGCATGTCCATAAAGCCTTAGACAAGCCTTCCATTGATTACCACCTAATCAATCTGGTTTTTTGACTTTTGATCGAGGACTTCCAGGTTCCCTTATAAAATACTATCTAAAAATTTCTTTCAACTTGTTTTAAATATCGGTACAAAAAGATTTACAGATTTAACAAGTGGTCTACATATTTCTATATATATCGTGTGAAAAGTCGCGGTCTTTTCTTTCCAAATCGGTTCATATTCAACCACGTCATCAATAAGATGCATGCAGGGGACAGGTATGTTCGAAGCACCACTAGGAAGCACCACGGGAGCTGCAGGAGCTGATTTCATAAGACAATTATAAAAATAAAAAAAAATGTGTGGGGACCACCTTAAGACAGAGGGTAGATATGTTCTGAAAAGCTGTTGGGGTTCCAAACATATTAGGGATCTATCATATTTTTGACTCCTCTAGCGGCAGTTAGAACAGTGGGAGCAAAATAAAAAATACAAATTTTATTTTTGTAGTGAGGTGAAGATAGGGGGTGAAGGTGAAGGTAGGTATGTTTGGAAAATGTTAAGAGCGAAAAATTAGTGGGGATCTATTCATATATAATTTTGAAATTTTTAAGTTTTCTCGTTAAAAACCGGGAGATTGAGCTTGAATTTAGACCCATGGTTTCTTGGGCAAATCTTCTTAGAATTAATCATAGATTAAAATTTTGATAACCGCTAGGTAAACTCCACACATGATGATCCACTCTAATGTTTGTTTTTAAATTAATTAATTTTTTATTTAATTTAAATTTTTTAATTTCGAACATATTATATTATACATAGCCAAAATTAGCTTTGGATTCCTTCAGACTCATCGTAAAAAACTTAGTCATCGAGCTGCCCCTTTTGTTCACCAAAGACCCGACATTGTCTTTTCTTCTTTAGAATAGGTAGACATTTTTCATGGACAATTTAGCCCAAAATCCTTATCGATATCTAGAATAATAATTACAGCTTTTGTGCTCCGCCATCATTAATCCATCATATTAAACGTAATCTTGTATCATCTTCTAGATCCACCGTCTGCTATTTCCACCGAACCGTTGCTAGTCGACTCCGGTCCCACACACATCAGCCTCTCCTGGGGTAAACCGCCCGGCAATAATTCAGCTCCTGTCATCGCCTACCGAGTGGATGCTTGGATTGTAGGCCACGATGGCGGTGCCATATGGAAAGAACTTGGTCTCACACCTATTAACTCTTTCGACGCTTTCAATCTCAAGGCCAACGTAGAATATCATTTCCGTGTTACACCCAAAAATCGCTATGGCTGGGGTCCATCCGTACAAACAACCCAGCCCCTGCAAGTAGGAGGTGTTGAATGTTTGCCCGAATTTACCGCTATCCTTCCAGGTCAAGTTAAAGCCCTACTCGATAAGGAATTCGTTTTAGAATGCGTGGTCCGTGGTAGTCCACGTCCAGATATTGCTTGGTTCAAGGATGGCCTACGGGTGGGCAATAACATTGAAAACGAACGCATCAAGACCAGAAAGATAGGTGCAACTTGCACTTTGACCATCAAACGAGTGACAGAAATTGACGCTGGACGTTATACCTGCGAGGCTACAAATTCCAAGGGCAGAGTGTCCACCTTTGCTCGACTCCAGGTGGTGGCTGACGCCAAATTGTATGAAGCCGATAATAGGCTAAAGGAAATTGTACGAAGTGAAAACATTTCTTCAAATGGTGATTCGTTGCCTATATTTACTATGCGCCTCCGAGATAGACGTGTCCAGGTCACCTATCCTGTGCGCTTGACTTGTCAAGTTGTGGGCTATCCCCAACCAGAGATTACATGGTACAAAGATGATCAACTCATAGAATCCAATAAACAATGTCTCATCACACACGACAGCCAATTCTATACGTTGGAGCTGGCCAGCACCACTCTCAATGACAGTGGCATTTATACCTGCACGGCCAAAAATGAATTGGGCTCTGTTTCCTGCCATTGCTCTATGGTCGTGGACAAGGGTATACGGGCATACATTTCACCCGAATTCTATATGCCACTCGATCCACTGTATATAGTACAAGAAGGTCAAGAAATACGCATAACTGCCAAGGTGGAAGCATATCCTGCCGTCGGTGTATCCTGGCATCGTAATGGTGTAAAGCTAAGACCCAGTCGTCGTTTATTCGTCTCATTGGATACGACTGGTTTCGTCGAGTTGGTAATATCTGAAGCTTCGATCCGTGATGCCGGTATTTATACCTGCGTTGCATCAAATGCTGTGGGAAAGGCGGAAAGTATGTGTCGCGTATGCATTGAACCACTAGAAGATGGCGGTGGTGAGGCCAATATGCAGCAACAGGCAACAAGGAGTGTCCCTGCAATAAGGACAAGTGATATGCCGTAAGTATAGTGAAAGACGCATTAATGACGGCGGAAATGAAAATATTTATAGATTTAAGATTACTTCAGGTGTACTTTGTTTATCTATTACGTTTCTCTCTTTTCAGCTATTCCAAAGAACCGTTGTTTGTTGTTAAGCCCCGTTCTAGCGAGGCTTACGAAGGTGACACTGTAATAATATTCTGTGAAGTCGTCGGTGATCCCAAACCGGATGTTGTATGGTTAAGAGATTTCCTTAATGTAAGTACAATTGCAATTATTTATTTTATTTTAATATCAATACTACATTTAGTTATGAATAAAAGTCAATATTTTAAACAATTCTCAAAATTTGAAAGATATTTAAATGAACTTAATGGCGACTTTTTAAAAATTTTAAGTATTAATATACGAAGTATTTCTTCGCTGGATAAATTTAATAGATTTAAGTCATTACTATCTAGTTTACCTAAACTTCCGGATGTGATTGCCGTGCAGGAAACTTGGTTTAGTAACGAAACTACACAATTATATGCGATACCAGGTTTTAATAGTATACATTGTTGTAGAAATGATGGATATGGTGGTACATCGTTGTATATAAACTGTGAGATTCAGTACACAGTTGAAGTGTGTAAAAGTGATAACTTTGTGGAAATAATAAATGTTAAATTTTCCAATATCAGAATTGATAATAGGCCAATGAAGCTGGTTTCTTTTTACAGATCACAGAAATGTGTTGCTAATGAATTTATAAATATTTTTGATGAACTTTTAAATATACATGCTCAAGGTCCGATGATTGTGATTGGTGATGCTAATATTGATTTATTTCAAAGTAATCAATATTGTGATTATTATGCAATGTTTCAAAGTTATGATTGTGAAAGTGCCCATAATCTGATAACAAGGCCAGTAAGTGGAAAATGTATAGATCACGTGTTTAGTAATGTTTCAGGTCGGATTTATATTGATTCAGTGGAATGTAACCTCTCTGATCATAATATGCTTTATTGCAAACTTGAAATGTCAAACTTCGTTAGAAATTATTGTGTGACTTCGAAAGTTTTTTGTGACTATTCAAAAGCCAAAAATCATTTGATTGATAACCTACCTGTTGATTGTTCGCAACTAACTGCCGATGATTTGACTGAAGTTGTGATAAATTGCATGAAAGATGCTGTTAACTTGTCGACAGTAACACACAATGAAAAAAGAGATATGTCTTTTGAAATTTCGCCATGGATTAATAAAAACCTCCAAAAACTTATATTATTAAAAAGAAAGTTGTTAAAAAAACGAAGGAAATTTAGGGACAAACGAAATGTGGATGAATGTCTTAAAAGAATAAGTAAAGTTATTCGGTTTGCTATTAAGAAATGTAGGGACAATTATTACGTTGATAGTTTGAAAAAAATTGGTAACAACCCTAGTAAATCGTGGAACTTCTTAAAAAAAACTCTTGGCAGAAACAAATTTGAAGATGTAAAACTTGTGGATTGTGATGGCAATCTTATTAACAGTGACCAACTGAAGGCAAATTCTTTGAACAATTACTTTATATCATCTGTAAATGAATTAAAGAATCGGATCCCTACTCAATCTGGTGATCATTTCAATTTGTATCGAACAATTACCCAATCAATAAACCGGTTTAAAATTGAATGCATTGACTTGCAATTAATTAGGGAAGTAATAAGGAATATGAAAGTCGATAAAAGTTCTGGTTGTGATAATATTTCACCTAAATTTGTAAGAGAATGTGTTGAAGAAATCGCTCCAGTTTTAATTCAGATTTTTAATAAAATGATAAGTGCGTCGGTTTACCCAGATATTTTAAAAATTCACAAAATTGTTCCAATTCCTAAACAAGCAAATGCTATAACTGAAAATAAATTTAGACCAATTGCAATACTTTCTGCTATTGATAAAGTATTTGAGAAGGTTATTTTTGATAAGCTGTTATACTACTTTGAGACAAACAATTTTCTTTATGATTTTCAATTCGGATTTAGAAAGGGTTGTGGTACTGAGGATGCTGTATTGAATGTTGTGCGTTACGTATGTAAGGGTCTTGATGATGGATTTTGTGGTGTGGCAGGGTTATTTTTTGATTTTTCTAAAGCCTTTGATCTGGTGGATCATGAAATAATGTTGAGAAAATTAGAATGTTATGGAGTACGGGGGTCAGAATTGTTATTATTTAAAAGTTATTTATCAAATCGGAAACAATTTGTACAGATTAATAATACGAAAAGTTTTACAGCATCAGTAAATTATGGTGTTCCTCAAGGAAGTGGGTTAGGACCTTTATTATTTTCAATTTATTTAAATGATTTGGGAAATTTAGGGTTAAAAGGCCAATTATATATGTTCGCGGACGATATCTGTCTTTTTTATCCGTATAAGTATGACTTAGTGTTAAAAACTCAAATTGAGAGGGATGTTTCGCTCCTATTTGAATTCGCAAGAATAAATGGCCTATTACTTAATCCGGATAAAACTAAAATGATTCGTTTTCGACCGCAGTCTGTGAATGTCAACCAGGACTTTTCTGTATTTGTTGAGGGAATACCAATAACTGAAGTAAATTCTGTAAAATATTTAGGGATAACGTTGCAATGTAACTTGTCATGGGATTTGCACATTGCTGAAGTGAAAAGGAAAATAGCTCCAGCTATTGGCATATTGTATAAAATGAAAAGAAAACTTAATGAGAATACCAAGCTTATGATATTTCAATCATTAGTACAATCACATTTAAACTACTTGGCTATAATATACGCATATAAAAAAAATAGTACTTCGCTCAAATCTCTCCAATGCTCTCAAAATAAGGCATTGAAAATTGTGTACAATTTACCCATAACTTATCCGACAGTATTATTGTATAAGAATAAAGCTAAAACAATATTGCCAGTATACAGTCTACACGAGTATCAAATTCTTATGTTTGTTTATAAATGTTTGCATAAAATTGGTCATCATACCATATTGTTTTACCAGAATCATTCAAATTTTAACACAAGAAACCAATCTGATCTAAGGATTCCGAGATGTAGACTAGAAAGAACAAAACAACGTATTGATTATATTGGTGGTGTTAAATACAACGATCTACCATCACATCTTAAAGTCAGTCATACAATTTCAAGATTTAAAATTATATGTAAAGAATACTTACTTAATAAAATTTAACCTCTGATATTATTAAATCATATGTGATTAATATTTAAATTCTCAGAGTTTATAGAAGTCGTTTTTCAACTTAATTTGTAATTTATTATTATTTTTATTATTATTATTATTATTATTATACTGTTACTATATTATTGTTTATTTGTAATAAAATGAATTAAATTATGTTGCCACTTGCCTCTAAAATGCCGTAAAGGCGCTGAGGCAGTCAATAGATATGAATATAAGAAGAAATGTACAAATAAACATAACAATAAAAAAAAAAAAAAAAAAAAAGTACATATATCAATAAGCATACATAAACATCCATATAAAATGAATCTAGAGTTAACTTTATTGATTTTTAATTCACATCTTTACTCAAAAAAAGATGCAAAATAAAATAAAATCGATTTCAAAAAAGGAAATAGTGTAGAGTTTTACGGCAACGGCCCTTAAATGCTGTAAAAGGCCCTCAATGGGAAAATTAGCCCCAAAAATGTAAACTGGTTATATGACTTTTTTACTAAACCCATCTTATTATACAGATCGGCAGTACAAAGTACTTTTTTTATCAAAAAGTGATTTTATTGGCCAAAAAGTACTTATCTGTTCTACAAAGTAAATTTTGTTTGTACCAGAGTACCAAAAAGTACAAAGTACTTTTATTCACACAAAAATACTTTTATTGTCCCAAATGTACAAAAAAAAAAACATTTTGGTACAAGAAAGTACTTCTGTACAAAAGAAAGTACTTTGTACCGAAAAGTACATTAAAAGTACTTTTTGGTACAAAAAAGTACTTTGTGAAGCAAAAAAGTACTTTTTGGTCAAAAAAAGTTTTTTGTGGTACAAAAATTTACTTTTTACAGAAAAGTACATTAAAAGTACACTTTTCGACCAACAAAAGTAATTATACCATCACCCTTAGGGATGAGGGTATATATCATTTGATACGACCCAAAAGTGTAACACATAGAAGGAGTGACTTTAGACCCTAGGTTTCTTTGAACCAAATTCGATTCATGACTTTTTAAGTCGTTTGAGCCATGTCTGTCTGTCTGTCTGGTGGCTGTCCGGCTGGTTCGCACGATAACTTTCGAAAGACGCAACCAAATGTTTTGAAATTTTGCACGAGTTATTATTTTCTCAAAACTACTTACGGTATTGCAAATGGGCTACATGGCCCCGCCCCTTCTGGTACCTCCCATACAAATACATCATTCCGCCCACTTTAGAATTCGAGTAATAATATCAATACACCCTACGGGATCGTCCCCAAATTCTTTATTTAGTAAAGCTATAACAGGATAAAGTTTTGGAAAAAATGTTGAAAGCCTAGCCACGCCCCTTTTGGTACCTCCCATACAAATCTACCTTTCCGCCCACTATAGAGATGGAGAAATAATATCAATAAATTAAACGTGATCGTACCCAAATTCTATTTTTAGTAAAGCTATAACAGGATAAAGTTTTGGAGAAAAAAATTGGAAGTCTATTCACGCCCCATCTGGTACCTCCCATACACATCTGGTACCGCCCACTTTAGAAATCGATTAATATTATTAAAAGACTTAACACAAATTCTGTATTTGGTCATATTTAAGCAGGATAAAGATTTGGAGAAAAAATCTGGAAGTCTAGACACGCCCCTTCTGGTACCTCCCATACAAATGTATCACTCCGTCCACTTTAGAAATAGGGTAATAATATCAATACACTCGATACGATCGTGCCCAAATTCTGTATTTTGTTATGTTATAACAGGACAAAGTTTTGGAGAAAAAATTAGAAGTCTAGCGACGCCCCTTATGGTACCTCCCATACAAATGTACCTTTCCGCCCACTTTAGGGATGTACTAATAATATCAGTACACCCAAGGCAATCGTGCCCAAATTCTGTAATTAGTAAAGCTATAACAGGATAAAGTAATGGAAAATAAATCTGGAAGCCTAACCACACCCCTTCTCGTACCTCCCATACAAATGTGCCACTCCGCCCACTTTGGAAATGGAATAATAATATCAATATAATAGAAAATTATTTGTTTTACTGAGGGTAAGGGTAAATGTAAGTTGGGTTGCCCGACTGAAACTTTCTAACTGGTTTTAATTACAAATCGGTTAATTTCAATAACTCAAGACTTAAACAATATCTTATATTGGGTGATGGTATTTATCAGTCAGTTCAACTGACTGAAATTTCTGTACTGGTTTTTGGTAGTACTTTGGTACAAAAAAGTACTTTTTGGTACAAAAGAGTACTCTGGAACAAAAAAAGGACTTTGTGCTTTTGTGGCAATAAAAGTACATTTTGGTACAAAAAAGCACTTTTGAACAAAAGAAAGTACTTTGTACTTTTTGGTACAAAAAAACTTCTTTGGTGCAAATAAAAAGTACTTTTTGGTTCAAAAATTTACTTTATACCGAAAAGTACACTGGTACAAAAAAAGTACTTTCTACAACAAAAAAGTGCTTTTGGCCCAACAAAAATACTTTTTGGTACAAAAAAAAAGTAATTTGTACCGAAAAAACATTAAAAGTACTTTTTGGCACAAAAGAGTACTCTGGTACAAAAAAAAGTACTTTGTGCTGTTGGGCCAACAAAAGTACTTTTTGGTACAAAAAAAGTACTTTAGTACAAAAAAAGTACTTTGTACCCAAAAGTACAATAAAAGTACTTTTTTGTTATTTTCTTGAATTTGGATTATATTTATTGACTTTATTGACGCGAGCTGCTCTTTTCCTAACTGGTTACCCCTGGACATTGAGGCTAGGAAAAAAGAAGCGAAAATGGGTTTAGACGCCACAAAAGCTTCGATGCACCACAGTACAGTGGGTCAATTTATTTTCTCGACCAAACGGTTATCATTATCTTAATTTACGATGAATTCTAAAAAAATTTGCACAAGAACCCCGGTTGCTAGCCCCCGGTTTTTAATGAGAAACTTGTACACAACAATCCGCGCAACTGTCCCGATATCGCCCCTAGAGGGTTCAAATGTGTGATCGACCCCCAGTAATTTTTCACACCTAACATTTTTTTTCCAAACATTCCTACCCCCCATCTTCACCACTTAAGGGGGCTTCCATAAAATAATCAAGTATTTATAAAATTTTGTCCCACCGCTCTAGCTGCCCTAAAGGTGCGTATAAAGGAGTCAAATGTATGACCGATCGCCAAAATTTTTGCAACCCAAACAGTCTCGCAGATCATTCGTACCCTTTATCTTTTACCCTTAATGTGGTCCCTATAAATTTTTTTTATTTTTATAAATTTTTGTAATGAAATATGGTCCTGTCGCTGCCATAGTGTCTCCAAGAGGTGTATATATTCCAAATTTTAATCAAACCAGAATATCCAAAACGCTCCACGGTTAAGCGCCACTAACGTGCCAATTTTGTTATTTCTCTAACAATATCACAATTTAAATTACAATTTGTTTAATTAAACCAAAAGTGTGTATTGTAATTAAGCCTAAAAATTCTAAAATTAAATGCTCATTACAACAATCTATGTTTTTTTTGTTGGTATACAAACAATCTTTACGTTATGCAGTTGCCACACACCGCCGTTGAACATTCATCAGCTATGCTATGCGCACATGCGCGTTTACGCTGCAACACCACAACAAACAGTTCGGCTCTGCTTAAAGGTTGCAAAGCGCAACTTGGATTCAGTCGCTTGACAAACGTTTAAACAAGTGGGTCGTAAATAAGCAAAACGCTCTGTAACGCGCTGTTAACAAAAGATCTGGCGATCGGGTTTTTGTGTGCTTTTGTTTTGTTTTGTCTGTCTAAAACACTTTGGTCAGTTAGAAATGCTCATACGTGTAGAGTATTTCAAAGTCAAGTTCACACAATTTATGCAATTTATTAACATTGCGAACGGTGGTGGCAACAGATAAATAAACAGTTAATACCAACAACTTTATGCGTTTTGAACAATAATAAGAATACAATTAATAAATAGGAAATAGTTCTGCTACTGTACTGGCTTGTGGGTTTGTTCTCATTTCACTGAGGCGTTAGAAAATTTATATAAACCCTAGAAATTTGCAATGCGAATTCAGTTGAACTTAATAAATTCACGAAGAAATTGCGATAATTGTTAATAGCTGTGCGTGTTGAAAGGATTTTGCCGGAATCTTTTCTCGATAATACAAAACCTCATTATATATAGAAATATGTATATATGTATATAAAACAGTGAATTGCATAAAAAAAGATATATAAAATCAAAAATATATATTAAAAAAAATTATCACGTACAAAGTATTTTACAATTGTTTCGATGTAATTCTTCTCATGTTCCATTTACAACAACGGATGAAAAGTGAAAAAGTTTAACAACAGCAACAACAACAACAAAAGTAAAGATTCAGTTTTTTGTTCTATTGTTTTTTTAATGACAAAACAATTCCATATCGGATTACAACTTTTATGACGCATTAAGCGAGCCTTAAACGAGCGCTGACATTATAAAGCGCTTTTGTGAAAAGAACAGAGGTATGTATGAAGATATGTGATGTTGATGCTTTTTTTATAAAGACATTTTGGCTGGTGATGTTGGATTTGGATACATTAACAGAGCTGACTAAAAGAAGAGCAGGGCAGAAGTCAGTCATAGGAACAAATACATATAACATGTCTCTTACCATATACATAATTAGGAAATATATCTACAAAGTCTTCAGTTTAGCTTATCAGCAAATATGTTTTTTAGTTTTTCAAAAGAAAATGTTTTTAAAATTTTTACCTACCAAATACATATATATGGGCAATTCCATAGTCACATACGTAACAGGTCGTACGTTTCAATGAGAGATATGAAACAATGAACAACTTAATTTTATTTACTTCTTTATCTTTTTGTGTAATACTTATGAAGCTCTATATTTAGTAAAAGAGACGAAATTCTCTCCACCTCAGCCACAAAGTTTAAAATGGGCTCTCGAGAGCTAAGTACTAATGCTATGTACCAAAGTATTTTTTTGTACCGAAAAGTTATTTTATTGGCCCAAAAGCACTTTTAAGTTGCACAAACTACTTTTTTGTAACGGAGTTCTTTTTTGTATCAAACTCAAAAACTTAATTTCCCGTTACACCCCATGAATGAGGTATGGGATAGCTTCTTGCGTTGTTGTGAATTAACACGCTTTATATTTTTAGATTCACAACTAACGGCACCTACTTGTTTATCGACGAATGCGAACGTCACTGTTTGAGAAGCTCTTACTAGACATACCGATTGACTCGACACTAATACTGCGAAGTTGCTGTCGACAACATTCGAGAGAGCCGACAATGGAAGAATTTTTTTTATTTTTAGATGGCTGGAGCCAGGAGTTGAACCTAGGATCTCCCGCATGGTAGTCGCGTGTTCTAACCACTATGCCACGGCCAGTATCAAAAATTACTTTAAAGGTACTTTCGGCACAAGGTACATTATTTTGTACTAAACTACTTTTTGTATCAAAAAGTTATTTTATTGGCCCAAAAGCACATTTCTGTTGCACAAAGTACTTTTTTTCTACCAGAGTAATTTTTTGTACCAAAGAGTACTTTTTGGTTCAAAGGACTTTCTTTTGTACTAAAGTGCTTTTTGTACCAAAAAGTTATTTAATCTGCCCAAAAGCACTTTTCTGTTGCACAAAGCACTTTTTGGTACCAGAGTACTTTTACTGGTCCAAAAGCACTTTTCTGTTGCACAAACTACTTTTTATTGTACCGAAGTACTTTTTTGTACTAAAAAGTACTTTAAAGATATTTTTCGGCACAAAATACTTTATTTTGTACTAAAGTACTTTTTTGTACCAAAAAGTTATTTTATTGGCCTAAAAGCACTTTTCTGCTGCACAAACTACTTTGTTCTGTACCAGAGTACTTTTTTTTACCAAAGAGTACTTTTATTGTACTTTTTGGTACAAAGTAATTTCTTTTGTACTAAAGTACTTTTTTGTACCCAAAAGTTATTTTATTGGCCCAAAGCACTTTGCTGATACACAAAGTACTTTTTTATGCCAGAAGGTACTTTAAATGTACTTTTCGGGACAAAGTACTTTTTTTTTGTACCAAAGAACTTCATTATGACAAAACGTACTCTGGTACGAAAAAATTACTTTGTGCCGAAAAGTACATTAAAAGTACTTTAGGGCCAATAAAAGTACTTTTTGGCATAAAAAAAGTACTTTAGTACAAAAAAAGTACTTTTGAGCCAGGAGCTCATTTCAATTTTGTGGATTTTGGCTCTCGATGCAGTTCTTTATATGGGTCCTTGGTCCGCGAGCCGAGAGCTCATTTAAAATTTTGTAGCTATTGACTTGCGATCTAAGAGCCAATTTTCAGGAAACGAGCGGCGCGCGTACTATCCAAAACGAACCCTGCCACAAAGCACTAGTTTTTGTACTAGAGTACATTTTTGTACCAAAAAGTTATTTTATTGGCCCAAAAGCACTTTTCTTCTGCACAAAGTCCTTTTTTTGTACGAGAGTACTTTTTATGCCAGAAGGTACTTAAAATGTACTTTTCGGTACAAAGTACTTTTTTCCACCAAAGTACTTTTTTATATCAAAAAGTACTTTTATTGGTCCAAAAGCAATTTTCTGTAGCACAAAGTACTTTATATTGTACCAGAGAACTTTTTTTGTACAAAAATTAACTTTTATTGTGCATTTTGGTACAAAGAACTTTTTTTTACACTAAAGTTATTTTTTGTACCAAAAATTACTTTCGCGTGCCGAGAGTCGAAAAGAGCGAGCCAACACGTAAACTTTTCCCAAAAAAGTAATTTGTATGTACGATAAACATTTGTCTCAATATCGACTTCGTCATCCCTGTAAATCTGACACTTATCACGGCTATATCGATAAGATCACAAACTATCCTCCTTTTTACAATTTGACGCTTAGGAGACAAAGGCAAAAAGTTGTTTTTGAATATGAATATCGACGGTTTCGCACCCATTTCATTTCATTTCATTTATTAGCTTTTAATACGGCCAATTAAAACAAATTACAATATGCCACAGGTTATAATTTACATAAATAAAGTGTCGGTAAAAAAAATAGATGCTTATGGTTTCTGAAAAAAAAACGGTCTGTTTCTTACTTCACAATAATGAAAAGATTTTGTGAATATGAAAACAAAACATTATCAACGGAATATGTTTCTGGAGGACACTTAATAACAAAGATGCACCATTAAACCTAAATTGTATGATCGTATAAAGGGTGCTTGGATCAAAAGAATAAGTGGTGTTCTGAAAAAGTCTTTAGATATTCTTTAAATGCATCAACTATTTGCTTGACCCACAATAGTATAGTGCAGCCTTAGGTGAAATAAGAATAACCAATGGCTTATCAGGGCGCTGAAACAAGTTACTCTTCTAAGCACTCAATACTTTAAATTGACATTCCTGATAATGTTTTTTAATTACCTAGTTGAAGTGTAACGCCCTTAAGGCTGATTTACACGCTATCCACCCATATCCCCTATCTACTGTCAAATCAGTACATTTTGATTTCCTATCCACCTTCCTATAATTTAATATTACTTTGCTATAATTTTGTAGTGTTTGTCTTTGCTTACTCCTACATGTTTTCTAATTAGGCTCATGTTGTTGGGGGAATATGAGTAGATATGGGTAGATAGCGTGTAAACCATACTTTATTCATAAAAATTTTTTAAAGTAGGTATGAAGCGTTCTCTAGCTAAAGTATTCTTTAGCTCTAAGAAACCTTTAATAAGAAACTGTATTCATAAACGTTTTTTATCAGTCTTTTAGCTTTATGTGTTCCGGTGGCATCGCCAACTGTTTTTGGTCATTAATGATGTATAAAATAAAACTTCATAATCGGATACAAAAGCTTTATAATCGGATACCAAATATGTATTTGCACTGATAATAACTATGAACATTATTTTAGCTCTATTTTTCATTGACTACGATTCTCATGACGATAAGAAAGACGTTAAAGTAAAACTTTTTTTAAAAAATTTTATTTTCTTTTCCTCATGTTGAAATAATATTCGGATAACGATTACATTGTTTACTTGTTTTGATTGTTTATACATCACGCATATTATTTCATTATTTACAAATTATTTTTGAAGAATTTTGGAGAAATATTTTTCAAAATGGAATTCAGGAATGAAAATTGTTTATTTAGATACTTTTCTATGTGCGCAATGATTAAGAAAAATTCCTACACAATGAATACATGCAATAACTATTTCCAATAGTAAAAATGCTGAAAACTCAAAATAAAAATCTCAAATCCTTAGAGACAACACTACTTTAACTTATTGAAGATGTAAATCGTTTATGAATATTGTTTTCTCGAAATTTGCTTAAAAATCGTTTATAAACCTCTTATAATTTTTTATGAATACCACTCCAGTTCCAACTCTCATAATTGGTAATATCTTCACCTTAATCTATAATATAAAAATAAGTCGCTGAATGTGTTGCTAAGCGCAAAACTCGAGAACGGTTGGACCGATTTGGCTCAATTTTTTTTTCAGTTATTCGTAATTGCCAGGAGTAGGTTGTTATGAAAGAAATTTTTGGGGAAATCCTCCGGAAAAGTCGGAAAATTTGAAAAATCGAAAATTGCTTTTTTGTACGGAATTTTGTATGCAATTGACACGGAATGGATTTTCGAATAGAAAAATAGAAAATTTTTGTGGAAAAATTCGGAAAATTCCGGAAAAATTTTAAAAATATATTTTTTTTTCGATTAAATTTTGGACGATGTAACTGTGAAAAATTTCGGATAATTATTCCGAAATGACTTTCGAATGGAAATATTCTTGGTGGAAGACTCGGAAAATTCCGGAAAAACTCGAAAACTTGGATATTTGTCGACGAAATTTTGCATTTTAACGTATAGTTTGATAATTTTGGACGATGTTAATGTGAAAAATGTCAGATAATTATTCCTAAATGACTTTTCAAATGGAAAAATAGAAACATTTTTGGTGGAAAACTCGGAAAATTCCGGAAAAACTAGAAAAAAAACTTAATGAATGCAGTTGATTTAAAAGTGGAAAATTCGTTATGATGCGTGGAAAGTTTGGGATTACTATGAAATTGATTATGTTAAAAGACGTTTTGCGTGACACAAAAATATAACAGATGCTTTCAAATGACGTCATTTGAAGCCGAAGTTGTTGATTAACCCGGCTACAATCCGAGTTATAAGGTAATGGCGTCTCATTTCACAGTGGAACAGTGAAAAACCACACAAACGTAGTTATGCGTGTCTGATAGTATTACTGGAGCTGAGTAAAACCTTAGCTCAGTACGACAAGAATAGTAAATTTCAAATAATTTTATGTCTTCGTCGCTTATTCTAAAAAGTAACAAAATTAAATCTTTGTCACTTTTTTAAAATAGGCCGAAACATTGCATTTATTTTCGTTGCTTTTTTAAAAAATTACGAAGGTATAATATTTTTTAAAATTAACTATTCTAGGAATATCTTTAGCAAAGTGTTAACTAAGCTAGCGTTTACTCAACGTTCGGATGTTTTCGAAAATGTCAGATTTTGTGTATTTTAACTTGCTTTTAAATATTCAGATTGAAGGGCAAATACACCATCGAGCGGGAGCTTTGTTACCACCACCAAACGAAGATCATAAGTTCCTTCAGATATATTTCGTTGGTGATTTGGCAATTGTATTAGATCAACGTTGTAAAATTTTTACTGCGATTAAACTCGAAATGATCGATCAATTGCAAAATCTTCTGCATTAGCATAACGAATTGGTCAGATTGTTCAAAACCACATTGGATACGATGCATTTTGACAACCACAAAACTTTATCAGAGCAGACGAAAGAACCTCTGGAGGCCATGGAAGACAATTCAATGCTCCCACTAATAATGAAGTCGCAGTGGTAATTGTTGGGGAGAAATTGTTCTCAAGCGTCGGGATAGTGGACACTGCACTTCAATACCCGTTGATGTTCTGCCGTGGAGAGGATGGCTATCATCTCAATTTAAAGATGGTCAATACAACGAAATGTTTGTTTACAAGTCATTACTTCTCTTTATTTTCCATATAAGTTCGAATTCGTATTTCAGGAGAAGCAACGAATTAAAAGGATAGCTTAATGGATTTGTATGCCTATCGATTGATAATTCGGCAAGATGGTGACAATCGTCTGTTAAGATATCGCAGGTTATTTCAACAGTACAGCGTTGACATGTACGTCAAGGTCGAAACTGAGCGTCTCAATTTTATTCGTTATAATCAGTTGCCACATTGCGAGAAGCTTGAAAGCGTTTGCATTTGCTCGAAAACGATACGCATTGGAACTCAACGCTCGCCGAGGCAACTGTTTCTGCTCTCAACCTCGAAGTGTCGTGATTTCGCACGGTCAGCTGTACGTTCGCGTGTCGGCAAACCGCCTTCATTCGAAAAACATTGTTTATCAGATCGATCTTCACTGATTTGAATTAAATTCAAATAAATTAAATTAAAATCTGAACTATCTGTGTTTTAATATAACCCTAGAGCTTATATGAAGGCATTAGCATAGGAGCGAGACGAAGTTTGCCGGGTCCGAAGTTGTGTGGCAGAACAACGTTTGCCGGGTCAGCTAGTGTACAATATTTTTAAAGTCGATTTCACAGCGAATCTGAGGGGTCAGTATAGTAAGACCCCCAAAGGGTTTAGCGTTCTCAGGTCAAACTTTTTATGACCTTTTATATTTTTGCTCATATTGATGTTTTCGCATAGTTTTTCAGAACCATTAATGATTTAAGGCTTAACTTAATAATTAATAATAAAATACCAATGTAAAAAATCAAGTTAGACTAATTTTATCAAATAAAACTTTCAGTGAAAATTTTTCACTTATTATACATATACGCAATAAGTTTTGTAAGCATCATTTTGTCAAAACCAAAGTACATTCCATATTGACATGGCACATTCCATTGTAAGGCAATGCATCATCAAAGGTGGAGAGAGCGAGAGAGAGATTGATTGGAATTTGTCACAATGCGGGCATCTCATTTAAACGAGTGCAAAACATCAATCGGATTAAGGATAGCCGCTTGTAAGATGGGTGCCGCGATTACCATGACAGCAGCAAAGTACGTGATGGGTGCGGCATTTAACTTTTCGCAATTGTCCACTGAAGGGTATTTGTTTTTTTAGTTAACCGTGTTATTTCCGCCTATACACCCCATTTAAATTATTCATTACTTAAAATCAAAAGAAAACTAATTAGAATTAGACTACATTTGCTGAACGCTGCTAACATTTCTCGAATACAAAATAAGACTGGACAACAACAAAATGTAAATTTTTACTGTCGCCAATGAAAAAAATTCCACATTCTGCATAGCCAGCGATCCAGCTTAGTTATATGTATTGGTTTAATTAATATCACAACAATTTATTCAACTTGCCACAATCGGTTGCACACACCACAACACAACATATCAACATCAATTACAAAACTATTTAAGCATAAATGTTAAGAACAGTTTGTGTATTTTTTTTATTTTTTGAATGGTCGTTCAATGCCACCACGAACATAAAAGGAAAATCGAATTAATGACAACAACAACAACAACAAGACAGCAAAACAACAAAATATTGTACAAAAATTATACTCACAATAAGCTCAGGGTTCGAAATTGTGTGGATTATTGAAAAAAAAAAAAGAGATAAGTATGTGTTTTGATTTCAAAAATACTTAATGTAACCTTTGCACGAAATTCGACAACATTTTAAGAACGAATTTTAATGTTGAGATCGAGAAAACTTTATTAAAGATTGTGTTACCAAACTATATAAAAAAATCAATGTTACACAAATTGTAATTGAGAAAATATCCATTTCTCTTTATTAGTTAGCATTCTCTACGGATTTGATGAAATTTTTATAGGACATATAATTTGTTATTTCCTTTAGTAATACAAAATATTCCCAATAACGGAAATCGAAAAAGGTATTGAGTAATTTCAAATTAATTTTTTTTAAGAAAAAAGTAATATTATGGAAACACTAATTCTAATTGCGAAAACACAAATTAGAAAGTGACGCTAAATATTGGATAACAAATATAAATTTAAAAAAAAGGAGTATTAATTCCCAGGGTTAAGCTATCTCAATTTGTATTCTATATCAACAAGACTTAAGGGCCCTTTACACTGGCAGACAAGTTGTGAGATGTAATGTCTGCCCAGACTTATCCCCCAGTTTAGGGCGAAGAATTCCGTCAGCGCAGACTTATCTGTAAAAAATCAAAACGATTTTGATTTTCATAAATCTGGGCAGACATGTCTGATAATGTAGGGACAGGTTCGACAGACTTTTTGTTCGTGTCAAAGAAAAATTTCAAAATAAAAATAGGAAAAATTGTTAAAATAATTAAAACATACGAATAAAAGTCAAATAAAGAATGTATTTATGAAATTAACATTCAAAAAGTGTTGTATTAACTTATTGAAAAATAAAATACAAATATTAGTCATGTTCCGATACACCGTTCATGTTGACTGCTAGTGAAAAATGAAAGTTTGACAGATACGTCTGTAGTGTAAAGAAGAAGACAGATGTTTACACGGATTTGTTGTCTCCCAGACAAGTCTACCAGTGTAGAGGTCCTTTTACAGTCTTATAATCATAGTGCAGGGATATCTGAATCATAATTTTACAAAAATTTTGTTATACACAGTACAACATTTTTCAGCTCATTGATTTGGGACTCAATTCTAAGAACTGCGCGCGAAAGTAGCCCAAAAAAGAAGAAGTTCTGCATTATTCGTTTTGTCAAGTTACATGCCATAATAATTTAATATCGATTTGAAGTTAGTAAGTATCGTATAGGGGAATTTGTCACGTTTTAGGCTCTTTTATTTGACATAACTCGAGAACCACTAGTCCGATTTAGCTGAAACAAATTTGAAAAAGTTAAGAACTACATACAATTCCTTTAATCTGTTCATATAACGTTTCAGTTACAATAAAACTGTTGTACTTCGTGGGGTATGATTTACGTGGAATATTACTTATGATAATCATACGCCACCATATAACAATATAACAAAAGAGCCTAAAACGTGACAAATTTCCCTATGTTGATATTAATGGGACCGGCCGTGGCATAGTGGTTAGAACACGCGACTATCATGCGGAAGATCACAGGTTCAACTCCTGGCTCGAGTCATCTTAAAAAAAAAAATAAATACATTTTTCTTTCATTGTCGGCTCCCCTCGAATGTTGTCGACAGCAACTTCTCAGTATTAGTGTCGAGTCAATCGGCGTGTCTAGTAAGAGCTTCTCTAAACAGGGACGTTCGCATTCGTCGATAAACAAGTAGATGCCGTTAGTTGTGAATCTAAAAATAGAAAGCGTGTTAATTCACAACAACATGAGAAGCTATCCCATACCTCATTCATGGGTTGTAAATGGAAATTAAGTTTTTTTTTTATTATTAATGGTCAATTCATTGTCTATGATTTACTTATTTTTAATCAAAATCGGTCAATTGATTTCTTCAGGAGAACGACAATTATGGACAGATGTAAAAAAATCAATTTTGTTTGCAACACTTTGAAAAGAGAACATACCGAACACTCTGCATTCCTTCATTATATGTTCAAACTTACTTTGACAATTTCTTATATTCCTTTTCTCTTTATTACTAAAAAAACCGTTACCTTTGAAAAAAATAAACTTTTATTTGGGTTTTGTTGAAGTTTCAACTGTATCTTTTATAATAATAATTTTGTGTAAAATATTTAAACTTCCTGTCAGAACCATCACAGTACAAATTATAAAAAAAATTATAAAAACGTTACTTTACATAATAAACCCTTAGTACCTTCCGGTAAAAAGCAAAGTATGAGCAAATAATGAAATAGAGAAAATTTGGTGGTCATTCAATTTAATATTCGAGAGTTATGTTAAAAAAAAATAGGTCGCACCCGTCACATCAAAGCTAGAGTGTAATTTTTTTTAATTTATTGCAAAAAATAAAATAAAAAACGACAACTAAGAAAGAGTCTTTAAAAAATAAAATAAAAGTATGAGAGATTGAAAGTAATTAAGTAATAGATATAAATAAAAGAGATGCTAAAAAATTATGATGATAGATAAGAAGAATGAAAAAAGTATGAAAATCAAAAATACTCTTAAAATTGGTAGTTTTAAATCGCAGTATCCATTAAACGTTTTGATTCCCTTAGTTTATCAAAAATAAAAAATAAATAATTTCTGTTATTAAGCAAATTATTAAAGGCGTCCCTCTCAATATGTATATTTGCATCTATAAAATAAGGCTTTAAGCAAAAACAAAAAACAGTATTTAAAAAATGCATAACTTTAAAGGAGCTGATGAAGTCTATGAGTACGTTTGCCTTATATATTTACCTAAATTTTAAAAAAAAAATTTATAGCATACTCACTTGTGCAGTATTCGGATGTCTATGTCTATAGTGATGTTAGCGAATAAGATATGTTATTATTTTAGTATGTGATTAAATTTACATTCACCCCTTTTCCCGTTGTCATAGTCGAAATCGTCGTAGTTTTAATGTCAACATCACTTCGATTCAATATCATCGTCACATTAACGCTAGTTCGGTATTCTGTAACTACCATGAGACGACGTCGACTGCTTATCGATAACATACAACAGGTTAGGATAGAGGTCTTACTACCTAAGTATATGTAATGCATTTTAAATTAGACTGTTGCAGCCAGTAGTTGCAAGATTCTGGTCGAAACACTGAAAGCAATAGAAAGGTCATTTGTCCAATATCGGAAAATATCGGAAGTAAATATCGATTTTTTTTTTAATAAGAGTTCTGAGATGTTTCGATGGAACCAATTTCTCTTCAAATAAAGAAGACCAGAAGACCAACATTGCCCCATAAAATTGGACGGAACTGTTCCTCTCCGAAATCCTTTTACTTGAAATTTTTAATTAAATTGTTTTAAGTCGTTACCAAAAACTGTGACGACAGATTCAGAGTCGTTTCAATTCAACGTAGCGACGTCGTCTTGTGACGACGGTATAAAAACGGTATTTTCGTAGTCGTTATCGATGAATATTGACACAAATTCGGTATTCTGTAGAGTATCTAATTATTCGGGTTTAGGTTTTGTTCGATTAAAAAATTAATCGATTTTGGGATTTTTAATTTGCTCTATTAATCGATTAAGGTTTTTAAATTGCTCGAATAATTCGATTAATCAAATAAATCGAATAACTCGAATAATTTCTGTGTATCTCTATATCTTACGTGAAAAATAAACAAATTTAATGTTGGCGTTAAATTTTATTAATAAAAAACATAAAAATAATATTAAAACATAAACACAAACGTAAAATAATAATTCATGTAAATTCAAAAACGTTTAATAAAAATAATAATTAATTAGGTACATGCCAAATTAGATCTTTTTTAATTTAAAAGGTTTTTAGTCAGATCTTTTGAAATAATCTTTTAAAAATAATATGCAATTAAGATGTTTGGCTTTTAGTCAATTTTTTTTGTTTCGTTTTAATGAAGCTTCACTTTGAAAACACTCTTTCACTTAAAGTAGATGTTGGTGAAACTGAAAGAATTGCATTGAAAAGTTTTTCTAGTTTTTCTGATCTTTTTTAGTTTTATCTAGATACAGATAAATAAAAAACACTTTTTTGATCGTAAGCCTAATTTGATGTATCATTTGATACACTTAACGTAAATTTAATATGAAAATCATCAATTATATTACAGTTTTCATTCGATTTTTTTAATTATGAATACTTTTTATAGTGTCGTTCAATTACAGTAAAAGATTACTTGATATCAATTATTTCCTCTTCTTCTTCCAACACAACACATATATCATCTTGAATAGTCAAATTCATAACTATGCTGGACATTTTCGGCTGATATCTACTTCACATCCATATGTTTGGCATAATTGTAGATATATATACAGCTGATGATGTACCATTGTGCATCAGTTCGTCACAAAGGGGTCTGAAGATGAACTCGTGATGGAGTTCGAAACGCGTCGTCCAAGTGCGTGACACACTGAATTTGACCAAAAATATCAAACAATAAATAAAGAACACTTTTCTGATCTTGAGCCGAATTTGTTGTATCATTTCGATACACTTAACGTAAATTAATATAATAAAAATTTTATAATACCTTCCAATTCAATTAATGTTGCAGAATCTTTGCTAAGCCGTTTTCGCTTTTGCGTGCCGCCATCGGCTAGAAATGTGACGACCACGCATCGTTTTGCGTCGATGACGACAACGTAAATAGGGGCGATTGTTTATATTACTAAAGTTATTTAAAAGTATAATTTCTCAAAATGTTACGAGTTTTCGTACTAGATCACATCATAAAGAGGATAAAATCGGCCACATTTCCTAAACATTTTTCTTAGGTATAATTGTTTTTGTTTTTTTTTTTTTGCCAGCAATATGTATTTATAGGACCGGTCGTGGAATAGTGTTTAGAACGCGAATACCATGCGGGAGATCCCGATTTCGATTCCCGCCTCTAGTCATCTACATTTCTTTTTTCATTGCCGGCCCCCTCGATGTTGTCGACAGCAATGTCGCAGTAATTGTGAATCTAAAAATAGAAAGCGTGTTAGTTCACAACAACCCGAGACTCGATCCCATACCTCATCCATGGAGTGTAAAGGGAAATTAAGTATTTTTTATTATGTATTTATTATAATCCAAAAGAGATATACCAATTATGTACATCAAAGTAATTGTGTAGGTTTTACGGAATTTTTGGCAGAATACAGAAAGTCATATATCTTTAGTTAGTTTAATAATTATCGACCTTTTTTATTATTTAGGTTAGATTTATTAGATGTTTCTAAATGGGCTTTCAAGGTCCTTCTCCTTAAATATGAATAAAAGATCGTTTATTTCATTTTCCTCCGACGTTTCGCTGGCATTTCCCAGCTTCTTCAGGGATTTTTTTATTGATCTGGTAACGATAACAATCAAATAGAGCACTTACTTCAGTATATGAATTTAAACATTATAAAAATATTAAACTTACATTCAATCTTTTGTCAAATTTCACATTTAAAAAATAGTTATTGTATATGTTTTTAACGACATAAAACATTAACATAAAAATAAATAAGAAACAATCACAAAAATATAAAATATCACAGTTTTAAGTTTTCTTAATGTTTAGTATCACAGCTGAACCTTATTACTAACTTATAGCTATAATGTAGTTGGCATTGGTGCTGTCCTTGTCTTCTTTTCTATTTATTGCACTATTTGATTTCTGCTGAATTCTTAAGCTCTCTAAAGTAAATCTCTTATTTACATTCCTCTCCTTGTCTAATATTTTAACATCTGTAAAATTTGCGCTGTGTCCACTCTCTGTGCAGTGTTGTGCCAAAGCTGTTGTTGTTTTATTTTTCTTTATGTCCGTTTCGTGTTCAGTTAATCTTGTCTCCAAATTACGTTTAGTTGTGCCTATGTATATTTTATTGCACTCTTCATTCTCTTTGCCAATACACTTGATCTCATACACTACGTTGCTTTGCTGTTTTATCTCAATTTTTGTTTTTGTTTGTGTAAAAAGTGAAGAGATTGTTTTGTTTGGTCTATGTGCTATTGACACTTTTTTGTTTGTTATTATTTCTCAGCTGTTTGTTCTCTGTTAGCTTTGGTATATATGAGAGGCTGTAATACTTGGTGTTGCTGGATGTGTCGTCGGTAGATGTGGTGTTACCAGATGTGTCGGTACTGTTTGCTTTTCGGGATTTGTCATTAGTGATGTTTTTAAGTAAATTATTTATGATGAAGTTTGGGTAGTTATTGTTGTGCAAAATGGTTTTAACTTTTGTAATATTTTTTGACATGAATTTTTCATGACTTATGGATTTTATTTTTGTTTTTTATTCATGACTTATGGATTATATCTTTAGATTTATAAGGTCATTCCAGCAACAGTCTTCTTAAGGCTATTTTGAGTCGAAACGTTTTAAAACGTTTTTAAAATCAACATCTTTGCAAATTGCAGACTTTTTTCTAATAATATATTTTATATTTTTTAATTATAACGAAAATGTGAGTGTCTCGGTCATAGCCGTCACAATGGAATTACCAATTAATAAAAATAATAATATTTAAACATTATATAGTGAAAACTATGAATAGTAATTTTTACAGGAAAAAGATTGCATTTGTCCAATTATTGCTTTGTAATGGGCGTAACAGACAGCAAACAATAATTTCGATTATTTTAATTGAGAAAAAACTCCTGAAAAAATCATAGAGCGAAATATTTTGAAGTTTGCACTTCAGTCGAATATTGTGCATCGGTTTTATCTCTCTGGGCCTAAAAAATACATTTCACACACCCAGCAACCGTTAGGAGGAGTTCATTCTTTTACCTGACTTACTCATCTACTTTCGATAGAACTCGATTTAAAAAAACTTCTACGTGCGATCTTTTTAAAAAAAAATAATAATAATCCAATTGGTGCAGTCGCTTGGAAGTTATGGGCGTACATCCGTTGCACACTAGATTATACTACAAAATATAGTATAATCGAAACGTTTTTGATATAATTTAACTCAAATTCAATAAAAACATTCACAGAATTCACTACAGTTTGCTTTTATCCGATTAATAAATATTATATCTCAATAACACTGTGGATCATTTTTGAAAACAATTATCTGGGGGTGAGTATTTCTAAGTTTTTTGCTTATCTTGATGTTTGTCCGCTTAGCTTTTCAGGTATAACTCAAGAACCATTGATGATTTCTCATTTTATTCTTCAGAAGAGTTGTAGACAACACCAAACCCTTTGGGGGTTTTACTATACTGACCTAGTACCTTCATCTTCAGAATGGTTGTTGCACTTTGTTATTAAACCTTAAATCCACAATATTGAAACGATATACGTATGATTAATATAAAATCCCTAAAATATTTATATTACTCATACACATATATACCAAGTACCATATGAAAACTCGATACATACATATGTACTCGTACTGTTTAGCACTTAGATCAGGGTCGCCATTCAATTTCATCTACAATGTTTTTTACTTATTACAAATGATACAGCCTAGCCTATACTGCCCTCTTAAGAAAGAAAGTCATAAGCTCCAAAATTCCAAATTTGAGAAAAGGACAAATTCGGAAGCGTGGATGAGTTTCAGTTTTTCGCATTTAACTTAAATTACCTATTTTCAACTGTAAATTACCACAAAACGTTAAACAAAATGGCCACATCTACCACTTCTAGCGTGTTTCCAGTCAAAAAAGTCGTATCTGCCACTTACTATGATAAAAAGACCGAAGGTAGAAAAGATTTTTGAAAAAAAAGTGCTAGTTCTTTTTCTGCACACTTTAATGTTCATGTTAACAAAATTTCATAAAATTCGGAGAGATGACCCAAAACTTGTGTGATCGCTTTACATGTATTATTATTATTTATTTAGACTGCATTCTAAGCTTACACGCAGCAAACTCTTTTTATACCATCCATCCCTTTAGGTTGGTCTGATTTAAGAATGAAAACTGAACTCATAAAGTGCAAGTGTATAATACAACCCCTGACTTATACGAACACTTATTTTTGAACACTTCTCGCCTTTAATATTCTTTTCGCGCCAAATTCATTACAACATTTTCGTAGATGTCGACGACAACGACGCTAACAACAGCAACAGCAATATTGTCGTAGCAATCTATTCACAGTATTTCCTCTTGCATATTGTTGTTGGTCGACGTCACATCGACCCATTTGGCTGGTTTATGGCGTGAGACAAGCCGCCGGACGGACGTAGACTTGTTGCTATTGAATTCAGCTTATATGGCATTAAAATAACATTAAACAAATTAACTGTAATAAAATCATATTTTATGAATCATTTGCTCGCGACAGCAACAACGACAACGGCAGCAACATGCTGGCAACATACATAGAGTGCAACAACATCGATAATAATAATACATTGTTGCTGTGCGATACACACACTTAGATCAAGTCATGCCGTGGCATCGTTGTTCTGTGTATCGCTTTTGTCCTTACGAGATGTCAAAATAGATTTTGAATTATTTGCTAAAGTTTGATATGAAAGCTTAAAGGAAAAACAAACAAAAATCGTTTGTCTAGCGTGAATTTGTTTAAATTTTGCATATGCATGCATGTATGACCATAAAATGGCAAGAAATTTTGAACTTGAACTAAAAAACTGCATAAATTGAAAGGTTTCTATAGACTTGTAATAAATGAGGTAATTTATTTGTTGTTAGTAAAGATAAAAACAAACACTAAATAATATATCATAGTAATAACTAGGGCGAGTGTTACTATGCAAACGAAATGTCTGGTATAGATAGTCGTCGTGTCGTGACAACTAAGCGGACTAATTGCACTGGGAAATTGCGTGTTGGGAGCAGCGGAATAGCAGAAATACTACATGATTTTGTTTAATACGGGCTGGATTGGGCTAGGGGTGTTCAAAAATGTTTAAGCTTTGATTTTTCGGATTAGGTCCTTGAAAACAAAAACAATTTTAAGTTTTAACAAGGAAAACCAAGACACAAAACAATTTTCGCTGCGGGTAATCTAAGCTCAAAAATATGTAAAACTGAGCTAGTTCTCATTAAAACTATATATATGCAGCAAAATTCCATGATGGTTATTGAAGTAGAACATTTTTATTCCATTGATTATAATTTAAGAGTTCCTTTCTCTTTAGCTGCCTAAGTGATTAACCAAATGGAGCAATGTGCAGAAAGGAAGGACATTAAAATTTTTGTTGGCCCGGCAAAAAACGCCGGATTAGGGTTTTTCATAATATTTATACAAAAACATTCTATAGCTTTATAAAATATTTCATTTTCTTGTTTTCTCATTCGTTTTTTTTTCAGCCTGAATATTACAAAGACGCGCCACATTTCCGCCGCATTGGCGAAGGCCCAGAATACCGTTTGGAAATACCATATGCAAAACTAGATTTTACTGGAACATATTCTGTCATAGCCACCAATTGTCATGGCGAAACAAAGGCTGTAATATCGCTACAAATATTTGCCAAAGGTAAGTGGTCTTAGCCAAAACCCACTCAATTCGCCACATAAAATTAAATTTAATGAAATGATAAAGAATTTGCTAATTCTAATACAAAAAAACCCCAAGAGGGCGGGTTTCTTTATTTATTATTTCCTATAGTAAAAATATAACATAATTTTCTTGTTTTGTCATCGAGGCGTTTAATTTAAATTACGTATTGCTGCCATAGATTTTCATTAAGCGCGGAAATACCACCTCCTTCCAGAAATCTTCGGCAGCACTTAGCAGGCTGGCAACAAATTCCATATCAGCTTGTACCCAAACGTAGTGTAAAGCTCCATTTGTATCAAATGTGGGACTGAGCACACAGTACAGTGCTTTAGTCACATTCGCCGTGTACATTTGTATTTGTATTTGAGCCATATACTTGGGCGCTATAGTCTCTCGACCTTCCAAATACTTTTCAAATTCTTCATCTGTTTTTGGTGCTTTGATCTCAACTATGTGATCGTCGGTAATGCCATCGGGCGACGCACAAATGTAGGGATAACTTTCACTTAGCAACAGACCACACTCGTGATATGTTTTATTTTCTAGCTTCTCTGTTTGCTTTAAAATAAAACGTTTGTGTTGTTTCAGTTGCTGTTTTTCTTCCACATTATAATCACGATTTTTACAAAATAGAGACTCTAGAATTTGGTCATCTTCCACGGTGTCCTTGCGCGATGCTATACGATGTATGAGAGAACAACGCAAACGCATGTATTGTGTCTCAAGCCAAAGTGACGTTTTGTAATTTGTTTTCGATATTTCGGTTAAACGATCGAATAACCCCAGCTTCGCCTGTTCTTCCATGTATGTTATGAATCCGCTAACATCTTTAATGTCATTATTTGAACATTCCAACAGCGTGTGATGTATAAAGATTGGTTCAAATTCATCTAAAACACCGCGACAGTGTCGATAGAGGGCAGAATCTCTAAGGCCTTGGGTTTCCATTTCATCGAGAACGGCCTCTAGAAATGCTGTTCCCTCTACGTCCGTTACGGCAGCAGCCTCAACATCACATTCCACACGAAGTTCATCGCAGGCAAACATATCTCGCAGGCGCATTGATTCCGAACGACCATCTTCTAGTAGCGACTCTATTTCATGACCCCAAAAGTCATGAACAATATGTGTCTCGACATCGGTACTCTTTCGATGAAGCCAGAATATAAATGCCAATAAGTGAGGACAGGTGTCTGGAGGGGCAAAAAAGAAAATTTATTAAAGTAATGAATGTAAATGAATACTTGAGGAAATATAAGAAAATAATTACAAATGTATATTCCAAATGAATAAATCTATGCCATTTGTAATTTTACAGTAAGACGATTGAAATATTTGAAAACTCAAAGACATATGGGCAAATCACACGTATCCCCAGGGCGTGTTGCAAGATTCTTCCACTTTTGGTCTTGGTTGCGATAGTTTTAAAACATTCAACAGGGATTTTAAATAGTTCATGATATAATTCTTAGTAATGTGGCATGATGATGGATTCGCGCCGATAATACGACCCCCTGTGTTCTGAAATTTTTTTTTTATCCTTTTCTTAGTTAACCCTTAGAACGACCGAGATTAATATAAATGAGAAATGTAAAATAAGAAAAAGAAACTTATTTAAGAAAATTAATTTTGATCGTCCAAGAAACTTCCACCTATGCTCTACTACCTCATTCGTTGTAGCCCAGGGCACATGGTGTTCATCGCCTTGAATCTCCCAACAAATCATCGCATACACGGCAGTAATGTAGTGAGAAACGTAGCCATTTTCGAAATCTCATATATGGAATCACTGGGCAATCTCTGCATATTGACCTAAGTGTTGGCACTTCATTTGTCAAGTCCCACACTCTTTGTCTAAAAACTCAATAGATTTACTAAGAGACTTAACGCCTTGCTGGATTTCACCTGTGGACTCAGCAAAGCCTCTTCCTAACAGGGAATGTTTGCTCAGGCAAATATAAAATGATTTTATGGTTTTAAAATCTGGTCTTCTGTGAAATTGAGTTTTTATATTCCTCTTTGCATCAGTTTGTCGCAAGTCAAATGTTTTTCTTATTAGCCTTCACTTCAAATTTTCTTGCGATTTTAGTTTGTAACCTTAAAACACCTTAGTTTATATTTACCTTTACCCTGGCAGTGATCACACGTTGCTTCTGTGATTTCCTCCTTCTTTGTGTCCAATTTAATACCCACACGCACATGAGATTCCGCCCGTGTGATCAATGCCACCGATGCGGGAAACACTAAGGCCTTAACATCTGTAACTTCAGCCAGACGGCGCACTTGCACATAGTCTACCCGCAGATCGGTGTCTGGGGTCTGCCTATTGTGTCACAAAAAAAAATAATCATGTCAGAGCCGAAAACTATTTCAATGTATCCCGGTGATACTGTACCTGGTTGCTGTTTGCTGGGGCGACGATCCAGCCGCTGATGCCCGTGCTACATAACCGCAAATTGTTTGGCTATTCAGTGTTGGTATACTATTAATATCTGCTTTACGGAAACCCGTTTCCAAATCCACATGCATGATGATCATTTTGAACACTACACCCCTTGGTTTCTTTTATAATTTCGAATAGTTGCGGCTCAAACACCAAAACAAAACACTAAAAATATCTGCTTTATTTTCTACAAATTAGTGATGGGAGTAAAATGTGCGATACACAATCATCTGCTTGACTGTGTGCGATAAATGCAGAGTATATTAATAAAGTACTCAAACAGTGTTGCATAATAATGTATAAAAATGCTGCCGTATTCGATTTCATCTGTGGCCCTCTGGTGTCAATTGGTAGTAGGTTTGTGCAAAGGCTGTGGTAGCGTTGCCAATAAGTTAATGGTTGCTGTTGTCTATGCTAATTTATCAGTGTGACTTGTGAGGGGAAATATGGTGTTGCCAGCTGTTTATTTCTATAGGTAGTTACAAAAACTAAAGTCACGGCATTACAAATGGTTGCATTACAAATTGAATTTATGTTTACAATTAAATTGAATAACAGTGCACTTGCTATTAAATACATACATATAGCGTTACAGCAAAGAGGATGTTGATAAGTACAAGTACAAGAGATATAGAGATGTACGTATACAAACAGTAGAAATGAAAAATTACCTAGATATAGAACACTTGGAATACTTTTGTTTTTTTTTTTGCTGATAGATAAATTGTGGCTGCCATTAAAGAAGAAGAAGAAAAAAGAATAGAACATATACACTCGACTGAAGTGGAAGTGAAAGGAATATGGAGAGAATCACTGATTAGAAAAAGAGCCATATTTTTGGTTTTGAACCACAAACATCGGAAGTGCATTTCAATTGCATTACGGTGTATTCGTCATTAGTCGGAATTGAAGGTCTGCACCTTGCAGTGGGCGGCAAAGGGGTTTTATGGCTGAGTTTGTTTGAAAATATAAGTTTAGTAGAAAGTGCTAAGCCCAAGGTCTATAAACTTTTGTATATTATGCTCTGCGCCCATGTCCAATTGAAAAGGCTTCTATCGTCGCTGCGCCGACCAAATCAGCTATGTCTAATTTTGTTAAAACTCTTTTGGACGTCCATCTTTAAAACCCCTTCGCGATATCTTGATTGGTTTAAAAGTTATTAGTATCAGTTTTATAGCTCTCCTGTAATGTAGTTGAAAAACACATTGCTGTTTTGTGTCGGCGCAGCGACGATATAATGATGTTAGTTCCTAGAAGAATGTTTCCTAAATGTCGGTAAAAATATTCAGTTTACCTTTTAAATCCATTGTCCGAAATTTGCCCTCACTATTTCCTAACTGTTCTCGGTTACTCTATTAACTTCAATTGACGATTGTTTTTTCAATTGTTTCCCCCTTTTTATAATTGGGACAGAATTCCAAATGTTTGCTCCTTTAATTATTTCTGAATTTTGTATGAAAAGTTTGGTTGTGCTCCTTTATTAGTTTCAATTTCTTTAATTGAACTTCAAATCTGCCTTGCTGCGTTATTAAGACAGTGACCTTTCTCGGTTAAATTAAACACATAACTAAACCAAATCCAATTCAAATATAGAATAAATTAAAACCTAAACTAAAAGTGTTTTTTTTTATTGAAAACAGTAGAGCCCGTCAGGACAGCGAGAATATTTCATACATTTTTATAATATCTCATAAAAATAAATAAATGTTATCCTTTTTAATTGTAACAAAAAACATTTAAAATTTATTATTCCAAATTCTTAATTTTTTATAGTACATATTTGTTAGCAATTTAATTTTTTCGAATATATTACCACCTTCCTTTTACATTTTCTTATTTTTTAACAATAAAAACAAACAAATTTAAAAGTTCATTTGTAAAATTTTAAAAAAAATTATTCAGCATTTCCCTTTTTCAATTAAAATTGAAAATGTATGAATTTTGACCATTTTTTATTTATTTTTTTTTTGTTTCATTTAAAAAAAAAAAAAATTTCAAATTTTTTTAAGCTTTTTATTTGTTAGACAACAAAATAAAATATACAACAAAATAACAACAACAACAACAAACAATTAAAATTGGATTTTTTCAAAATTCTTAATTATTTATAGAATTTGTTAGCAACTAAATTTATTTGAGTATATTACCACATTTCATTCACATTTAATTAATTGTTCACCAATAAAAACAAATCTAAAAGTTCATTTTTTAATGTAAAAAAAAAAACAATCAAATAAAATTAAAAATTTATGAATTTTCATCATTTTTAATTGAAATATTTTAAATTTCATTCTACGAAAAAAAAAACAAAATTAAATTTGTTTTATCTTTTTCAACTGTTGAACAACAAAAACAAAATAAGTAAATATTAATTAAAAATTCAATTTTTTTAATTGTTTTTAATGGTATTTCTTCTGAAATAAACAACAAATTTATTTTTTTTTTTTTTATTCTAAATTTTTAATTAAAGTATATTTTTTACTTTATTAATGTTAAAAATACCATAATAAAGTAAAATAAATAACACATAAAATATTGTTTTTTTTTTAATTTTTCTATAATTTTTTTTTATACAATATTACTTTTTTCACTTTGTATTCTTAAAAGGCAAAATAAAATTTTACGAATTTTTTTATTTAAATTTTCAGTTTTTATAAATATAAATGGTACAATGAATTTTTTCCAATTATATAAAAAAAATGGAAAAATTATCTAAAAATTTAAGACAACAATTATATTTATTCTATAAAAAAAAATTTACAAATTCCAAAAATTTTGTTTAACAAAATTTAATTTTTTTATCTAAAATGTTTTTACAAAATTTTTCCAATATTTTTTTATATTATTGGAAAAAATTCATTGTACAAAGTCAATGTGCATACAAACAGACCGAATAAACACAAACACAACGATGTACAATTTATACTTACAAAAACTTAAAATTTAAAAAAAAAAATTCGAAAATTTTTTTTGCCTTTTAAAGGTGAAAAAGTAAGATGTATAAAAAAATTTTATAGAAAAATTTTGAAAACAATAATATTTTATGTATTATTTATTTTTTAATTTTTCTGTTTACAATTATCATATGTAACATAACTATTTATCACATACAAATTTGCAAAAAAAAAATTACATAAGTAGGGGTCATCAGAGAACCCTCAGGGGCCTCATCAAGTTGGTAAAATTTTCTTAAAAATTAAAAATTAAAAAAATATTTTATTAAAAAAATATTTATAATATTTATAATTTTGTTTAACAAAATTTTTTTTTTTTAATCTTATTTGTTTTTACAAAATATTACCAATTTTTTAATTTTATAATTTTTTTGCTAACAATTATCATATATAACTATTTAGCACATACAAATTTGCAAAAAATTACACAAATAGGAGTCATCAAGGAACCCCTGAGGGCCTTATATAGAATATATTCATTACTTTAATAAAATAGAGTTGTAAAAATAATTTAAAAAGCTTTCGTTAAACAATTCTTAAATATCCGAAAATATATCCTTATAAAATACCAATGAGTCAATTGAGATTTGTATTACATTTTGATTAAGTTAGCACTACATATTAATGAGAGAAAACTCTCAGAAATACCTGAGTATTGCCAAAATTAAACAATATTGTTGCCGCTTCCTTTTGTACTTCAATTATGCTATAATTAAATCACCGCAAATGTTTGTTTTGAAACATGTTTTTAAACTTGATCCTTTTATTATTGTTCCAGATATCCTTAAACAACAACCAATGGAGAAAGGTTCAATACGACATGGGTAAGTAAAATCTGTAATCTGTTCGGGCACTACCGTCACACAGTTGAGACAGTTAAATATACGGTAGTATACTTATCTTTTTTTTTTGGGTCGATGGTCAGCCTTTTATACTTTAGGCTTCGGAAATTTACATACAACGTTTAGCTTTATAATTCCTTCCTCCGATTATTATTGAAGGTTTTACTAGACTTTCTTTATATTTATATAATTTTATCGAATAAAATCTTTAAAAAAACATTCATTTGTCGCCCTTTTTTCATAAATTTTTACCAATAACTTCAAGAATGACGATCTTCACAAAAGTACTGTACTGTACAAATGTAACGAGTTTGTATATGGTACTCGCTACATATGTATGTTCAACGAATGAGTAATATTAATCTTCTATGGAATTTATATTAATCATACGCACTTTCGTTCAAAGGTGAAGGCAACAGATCCGTATAGTAAAACCCCTAAAGGGCTTGGCTCATAAAGAATGAAATGAGACATCATCAATGGTGCATGAGTTATAGCTGGGAGTTTGGCCTGACAACGCCAAACCCCCATTTTCGTCTCTGTTTCCAAACCTAAATAAAAAGCTGCAGATAAGAATTTTTGGTAATTACCCTTGTATTTTATAGGTCAGTTACTTAGCCAGCCTCCCTCGTACATTAGGAAAATTAACAGTACTTTGTGGAACAACAAAAAAAATCAGGTTTTAAAGTCTCTATGTTATCTGATTTTTTTTTCAGACTTTGTGCAATCAATCTGTTGTTTACACAAATCATTTGAGAGCAGTTTCAACTTTGCTCTTTTTTTGTTCATTTTATTTACACAATTTTCATATGATCTCTATAGAGTTGAGATTAGTCGCAAGCCTTAGATTGGCGTTTGTCACTCTTGCTTTCCAGGTGTGAAAAACTAAACAGAAATTCCTTTTGTATAAACTGAAGAAGTAGATATGGGAGAGCTTTACGAGCTTTAGTTTAACAAGTGACACATTGTGTATAAATTTGATTACCTTAATGGCTATGCTGTAGCCATACACACACAATAAATAAAAATCAAATTATATTTGCAAACTCAGTTGTCAATTTTAAGTAAGCTTTGAGTCAATTAAGAAGTTACAAGCATCAATTAATGGAGTTGTAAGTTTGAGCTAATTACCTAAGCTATTATTAAACCTAAGGCTAGATACACACTACGCAACCGTCGAAGCAACGTGTTGATGCATCGAGTTTTGTTTGTTTACTACAGACATAGCAATAGTCGCCGCAACCTCATCAACGGTTGCATCGTGTGTATCTAGCATAAAACCTTAACCAATTAGTATTATTAAAAAAATATGTTTAAACTTACTGTGTTTTGATCCCAGAACCGCCGGAAATCCATTAGCACACGACTAAGGGTTAGGATTTAAAACACTATTATTGACATTCCTTACACACATTCCTTAAAATATGACACTCCTTAAAATATGCCCCATTATTTACTAATTGTAAACAAATAATTTAATTTTTGAAGGAGAGGAAGTCATTGATTGATGATATTTCTATGAGCATTTTGGTGCAAGCAATATGTCGTTCGTTCTCTTTTATTCAACCAACTTTATTACTTTTACTGTTTTATACCATTAATCTCCCATTCCTTTGCAGAAACGTCGAAACCCTGCCCCGGTTTATACGCCCTCTGCGCAATCTGCGCTGTTGTGATGGTGACGCCATCACCCTAGAAGCTCACGTCGAGGGATTGCCCGAACCAGTTATTATATGGGAAAAGGATGGCCGTGTACTGCCGAGTGGTAAGGATTTCGACATGACTTACGACGGCATTAAGGCTACCCTCCGGATACCACGCATCTATCCCGAAGACGAAGGTGAATATACTTGCGTAGCCAAAAATAACATCGGACGCAATCTATCGTCGGCCTGTATCATTGTTGACGTGCCCGAGGAAAAGGAAAATATGCTGAATAGACAGTTGACCCGACCGGCCGCTTTGCTATCGACCACTTCGACACCCATTTCCACGCCACGCTCAACCCCAAATAGAAGTTTCTCGCCTAGCCGTAGAATGTCGTACCGCAGTTCCGTTATCGACATCAGTGAGCATCGTCGTGGCTACCACGTCTCGAATCAGGCTATCTCGGCACCGAAATTCTTTGCCATACCAAATAGTCGTGTGGTGGAGGAGGGTGACAGTGTGCGCTTCCAGTGTGCCATAGCTGGTCATCCCACACCTTGGTCTACGTGGGACAAAGACGGTTTGATTGTTACGCCCACGGGTCGCATAGCGGTCAAGGAAGTCGATGACTTGCGTTACTTGGACATCGATGATGTGTGTTTCGAAGATGCCGGCTTGTATCGTATAACATTGGAGAATGATTATGGCCGCATAGAAGCCACAGCACGTTTGGATGTCATACCCAGTTCCCGTTATTCCAAGTCACCGTCGGGCAGAAGTATACGAGCTTCGTCGTCACGCCGTCATGCGTATTTGCACCGACGCATTATGGGTCCTTCGACCGCTATTGGTGGTCGTATGGCTTTGGGTGCCGGCTACCGCGGTTCGTCAGTGCCCTCTTGTAAGTTCTATCACAATGACTGTGAAATACACGCAGACGAGGGTGTGCACATGCAACTGACACACGAAGAGGCATTTTTAGTGATTGATAAGGTCTCCAAAGATGACGAAGGCATTTACACCTGTATCATTGAGGGTGAGGGTCACGATCCTATTGTCACATCCACTGTGGTTAAGTTTTTGCCAAAAGATTTCATCGAACGCGGTGAAACTATATGTAAAATCGCAAAACCGCTGCCAGATGCAGTGACATACAACGAAGGCGAGATTGTAGATTTATGTTTCGAATTGGAATGCAATCAGCCCTATACGTACACCTGGAGCCGCAATGGTATCGTAATCAAAGACTGTGAAGACTTTAAGTAAGTTATTGACTAATGACAATAAATATCACTTGATTTCTCACTCTCTCTCTCTCTCTTTCTCTTTTTACTTGCAGTTACATTGATCATGGCAATGGTCTGCTGTGTTTGCGTCTCTACGATGCATTTGACTTAGATTCTGGTCTCTATACCTGCCACATAACCACAAGCGACGGCTGCGAGTGCTCCACTTCCAGCAATTTGTGCATTGAGCGCCAATCGGTCGTGGCCGACGACAGCGGTTTGGCTGTAATCAAATCACCTTTACCCATGCTGGCCGACTGCTATGGCAAGGCAACGTTTTGTGCCCGCGTTTATCCCCCAGATGCTCAGGTTACCTGGTATGTGTGCGGTCATCAAGTCAATGAAAATGATGAAGCCGGCGATGATTCATATGAGTTTACGGTAAGTTTCTTTAACGATCGCACACAGACAGACACACACACAATTATTTTCTTACGCAAACTTGTGTTTGCGCATATTAATAAGATAAGTTGTGTGTACGCAGCAACAAACTTGTAAAATACGTGTAATAGTTATGTACGGCGCCAGGTGACGACATAATGATACCCTATGACTAAAATGAAATTTTGTGGATATACGTACATGTACTCTAAGAGCGTTATTGCAAAGCGGTGCGAAAACGGTTTTTTAAAAGTATTTTTAATTAATTCTGTAATAAGTGATGCAATTTCACATGGTTTAAGCTGAGGTGTTTTCCCTACGGGTGTGAAGCGTTACTGGTGACCCTACAAAGTTGGTAATTTCGGGGGTTAAAAAACGTTCGATTTTTTTCATTTAGATAGTGGAAAACCCTTCAAAGAAAGTCAATCAATGAGAAAATGGGTGCAGAAGTTCGAGGAGACAGTTTCAACAGTGAATCAACTACGATCCATCTGACTAAAAATCCTGCAGCAGAACTGACAGGAAAGGCAAAGCTAAGCCACACTGGTGGAATACAGATATTGCGGCAAAACGCAGGGAATGTAGGAAACTATTCAACAAGAGATGGCGACTGGAGCGCATATACGTCTTCAGTTAACAGTTTCAAGAACCTGATCAGGAAAACCAAAAGTTAGTCATGGAGAAAATTCTGCAGTAATGTAGAAAGCTCTTCGGAAACTAGCCGGCTACGTAACTGATATGTAACTGATCTTATCCTCGATTCCAACAATACCATGGTACATACAAAGACCAGATGGTACATGGACCACTAACAGCCTCGAAATTCTGGAAGTGCTAATGGAAGCACACTTCCAAGGTTGTTGGAAAAGTGACTACCAGTTTATGGAAAACTCGGTCGGCTATAACTTTGATATCTCAAACATACAAATTACTGAACATCGAATTCAATGGGCTATCAAAAGTTTCCACTCATTTAAGTCACCGGGACCCAATGGAATTATTCCCGTAGATCTACAAAGGAACATCGAAGTATTGACGCCCTGGCTTCTGATAATCTTCAAAGACTGTCTAAAGCTGTCGCACATTCCACGGAGATGGACAACCTACAAAATTGTATTTATCCCTAAAGGGGGTAAGGCATTTTACACTAAAGCCAAGGATTTTAGACCAATTAGCCTATATTCCCTCATGCTCAAGACTATGGAGAGAATAATTGATGCATATATCAGATCATCTCTTAAATCGGAAGTCCTGTCCAGGGCTCAGCATGCCTACACTAAGGGAAAATCCATGAAAACTGCTTTACATTCAATAACCAGCCTTATTGAAAGATCCCTGAACTACAAGGAATACGCTCACGCTGCCTTCCTGGATATTGAGGGAGCTTTTAATAATGTCTGTAATTGACTCAATGGAACAACTGGAGATTATCCCTGTGGTCATCGCCTTCATTGATAAACTACTATAATTTAGGCGCATTGGATTCAGTCTGGATGTGTCAAATATTTCCAAGGTGGCGGTTCGCGGTACTCCACAATGAGGAGTACTCTCGCCACTACTATGGAATCTCAATATCAATACTCTCCTAAGGACGATGGAAAAAACGTGCTGCACAACTTTCGCATATGCGGACAACGTGGCACTAATCGTCACCGGCAAGGATCCTTAACTACTCTCTGAGCTGCTGGAATATGTGCTGAAACTTCTTTTAAACCAGTACAGAAATTTCAGTCAGTTGAACTGACTGATAAATACCATCACCCAATATAAGATATTGTTCAAGTCTTGAGTTATTGAAATTAACCGATTTGTAATTAAAACCAGTTAGAAAGTTTCAGTCGGGCAACCCAACTTACATTTACCCTTACCCTCAGTAAAACAAATAATTTTCTATTATATTGATATTATTACTCGATTTCTAAACTGAGCGGAGTGGTACATTTGTATGGGAGGTACGAGAAGGGGTGTGGTTAGGCTTCCAGATTTATTCTCGATTACTTTACCCTGTTATAGCTTTACTAATTATAGAATTTGGGCACGATTGCCTTGGGTGTACTCATATTATTAGTACATCCCTAAAATGGGCGGAAAGGTACATTTGTATGGGAGGTAGCATAAGGGGCGTCGCTAGACTTCCAATTTTTTCTCCAAAACTTTGTCCTGTTATAACATAATAAAATACAGAATTTAGGCACGATCGTGTCGAGTGTATTGATATTATTACCCTATTTCTAAAGTGGACGGAGTGGTACATTTGTATGGGAGGTACCAGAAGGGCGTGTCTAGACTTCCAGATTTTTTCTCCGAAACTTTATCCTGCTTAAACTTTACCAAATACAGAATTTGGGCACGATCGCGTTAGGTCTTTTAATAATATTAATCGATTTCTAAAGTGGGCGGTACCAGATGTGTATGGGAGGTACCAGATGGGGCGTGAATAGACTTCCAATTTTTTTCTCCCAAATTTTATCCTGTTATAGCTTTACTAAAAATTGAATTTGGGTACGATCACGTTTAATTTATTGATATTATTTCTCCATCTCTATAGTGGGCGGAAAGGTAGATTTGTATGGGAGGTACCAGAAGGGGCGTGGCTAGGCTTTTAAAATTTTTTCCAAAACTTTATCCTGTTATAGCTTTACTAAATACAGAATTTGGGGACGATCCCGTAGGGTGTATTGATATTATTACTCGATTTCTAAAGTGGGCGGAATGATGTATTTGTATGGGAGGTACCAGAAGTGGCGGGGCCATGTAGCCCATTTCCAATACCGTAAGTAGTTTTGAGAAAATAATAACTCGTGCAAAATTTCAAAACATTTTGTTGCGTCTTTCGAAAGTTATCGTGCGAACCAGCCGGACAGACAGACAGACGGACATGGCTCAAACGACTTAAAAAGTCATGAATCGAATTTGGTTCAAAGAAACCTAGGGTCTAAAGACACTCCTTCTATGTGTTACACTTTTGGGTCGTATCAAATGATATATACCCTCATCCCTAAGGGTGATGGTATAAATAGTGTCATGACTGCGGACTGGATGTAAATCCGAGTGAAACAGGACTGCACTCCCTGATAGTGCCAAATACCTTGGGCTAATATTGGACAGTAAACTGAATTGGAATCTGAACACTCAGACCAGGATTAGCAAAGCGGCAAAATTCGGACCTAATCAATGTGAGCTGCCACACGAATTACACCATACCAGAACCTGTCTTCGATCCGGGTTTTATAAGGAACATCCCGGATAGGTCCTACTATGATGATAATGATAATGCCCTAAACTTTGTGGAGGATGTCATCCTAATTCTCACGGACGGTTCGAAATTAAAGGAAAGAGCGGGCTGTGGAATCTTTTTGGAGAGTTGACTACCAGACCACTGTAGCATAGTTTAGGCCGAAATAGCGGCCATTAGAATAGCCGTAGATAAAATTCAGTATCTTGGAATATTGGGCGGCAATAATCATATTCTTACTGATAGTAAAGCTATCAGATCCCTGGAGAACGTGTACACCACTTCAAGAAATGTTCGAGAATGCCGGTTGTCTCTTGAGGAGATTGCGAGACATTCGACGGTTACCCTTACATGGGTTCCAGGACATATAGGGTAACCAAAGGGCCGTTACGTTGTCAAGGGCAACCGAACCCGTGAACTCGGGCGAAGTTTACGGTCTCATTGGGTTCCCTCTTACAAGGGGGAAACAGTTCATTGCAGGGAAACTGAACCTCATTGCTAAGGAGAGATGGGTGAGAGAACCCACTTGCACGGCGACCAAACAAATTTGGCCTACAATTGATATACAGAGGACACAATTTGTGCTAAACTTGTCCAGAGTCCACCTGAGGAACATCATAGCTGTAATAACCGGTCACTGGCCGGTTGGTAAACACGTTAAGAGGTTGAAACAATTTTTGTAGAAGCTGCAATGATGAGGAAGGAGGAAGAAGAGAAGACCACGGAGCATCTTATATGTCACTGCCCTGCTTTCGGTGACCGGAAATATGAAAAGCTTGGTCATCGGACACTTCTAGACAATACCTGTCCATCAGTAGATGGTCCGCGGAACATTGATGCCTTCATCAGGGCAACGAAATGGCTTGATAGCGACGTTGACCGAACAGAATAGAAACATTTGGTGCGAAAATTCTTAAATGGTATCACAACTGGACTCATTCTAGGACCCAAGTGAGCTGTGTTGAACGTAGCTGCCGCTTTAACCTAACCTATCTGACTAAGAACCCCAAGTTACAATGAATACAGAGCGGTATATGCCATGCGATTGCCGCTCCAATGTATGTATTTTTCCAGATCAGAATTGATTTTAATCAACAATTCAGGTTTTAGCAAGATGGGACAACATTTCACAACACCAACGATTCATTATTTGATATCCAAAGATATCCGTTATTTGATATCCAAAAGAGATGACACTATCTGGCCGCCACGTATCTCAGACAAACTCCCAATGGACGTTTTTCTTTGAGGATACCTTAAAAGTTAATTTTTTACATTAAACCAGTCTCCTTGAGGAATCTAAGACAAGTATACCTATCATACCTCACTGAAGTTCTTGTACCGATTTTGTTTTCCTTCTTGTTGATTCAATTAACTATGAAAACCCTTAGCAATATCTGCAATCCATAGAAAACATTCGTTTAATCTTTCCGATAATGTGACAACAACTCAAACCATACACCAAAATTACCAATATCAGACTCGTAGCCACTACCTCTAAAGTACGAGTATGTACGTACTACTCATGGGTATTTTTAGAAGAAATCACAATATGTGTGAGAATATTTCATAGCGGGCAAGGCAATTGAACCACAATAGTTTCTGTGTTGTGTCCTCCTATCACTGTGTACTCGTATGTACATAATACACACTCATGAACACCAAGTGGTATACCCGTGTGCCACAAAGAGCAGCGCATATTAATAAACCTTTTGTCCATAAAAAAGACAAAAACAAACCAAAGATCAATAACGATCAACGCTCATGTGTAAGCAAAGATGATGCCAAAAACAAAACTGAACTAAGAAAACGCCAAAAAAAATAACGTTCAAGCTCAAATTCAAACTTGCATCGTAAATTAGCATTCAGTTTGAAAAGCGATCGGCTCGATGATAGGCGTCGACATCAGGTTGCGCTGCAACACATTTTTTTGAGGTGATATCGTTCAGTGTCGGTGAAAAGAAAGCAACAACCACAAAAAAAAATGGTTAAAGTAAGATCAGTGTTCATATTTTAAAAATACATACATACATATGTACATAGGTACATAGAAACAAAACATAAATCAACATAAATCATAACTGTTATCATGTGTTTTTTTTTTCTTCTTCGTCTGTTTATCACAATCATAAGATTTAGATAACAATTAAAACGATTAACTAACGACCCTGTCAAAGATTAATTGATGTTTTTTGTTGACATTAATAAAGCAAATAGATCAAGAAAAGTGTTTAAAATATTCTCTCGCTCTCTCTCTCTCCGTCGGTTTTTACGTAAAAACAAATATACTCTTATTGTATCTATGGGGAGACGGCTATTGAAAGAAAGTTTTCAAGTGCAGATGAAAAGTGTTGATCGGTGGTAGTGTTGCCAACGAAAGTGTTTGACAAAGTGCTAAGTGTTCAAGAATTGTTTTATTTTATATTTACATATATAATAAAATATGTATTTGTTCTGAAGTGGAACTTAAGGTACGGTCAGATTAGGCAAATATTTGACGAAAACCGTCAAATATTTTTTTGCCGCAGTCTGACCACAAAACATTTTTGTGTGGCAAACAACAAAACAGCTGATTTTGGTCAAACAAAATTATTTGCCTTCAAATAAAAATATACTCAATGTGACCAAAGTGTGACCACCAAAGAGCAAATATTTTCCTCTTTTTTGGGCAAACATTTATTTGATCTTACAAAAGTTTTGTAAGAGCAAACAAGGGTAAATAACAGCTGTTATCAGCGGTGTTGTCAGCTAACCGACAGAAATTAACAAAATGAAGAAAAATATCGCCAATTTAAATAATAATAAATAAAATAAAAGGAAGAAATGGTGAATATAAAATATATTTTGGTAATATTGTGGAACTGTTATAAAATTTTATGCATAATTAAAAGGGAAAAATTCTAGCTTTGTTAATTATCTTAAATCGACTGTTAACCGGGTAAGCTGCGACTAATTATGGTATAATAAAGATAAATTGGCCATAGTTTAACCGGTTACAAGCAAATCCAACAAATATCGGTTGTCAGGCAGTTTACACTCTCGAAAGCTCGTGATAAAGGTTATAAATTGTAGAATATGGGAGTCAAAAAATCACAACCCCCCTCTCCGGGGCTCATGTGTGTCAAAAAGGGGTTCTATGAAGATCCTCTATGTGGGTGTATTCAAATGAAACAAATTTTTGAGACTAATCCAGCAGTAATTTAAGAACATACAGGTCCCAATCAGGGAACGGTTTGAGTTCCTTATTTTATGCTTTAAGTGCACTCACAAAAAATATGTCAATCCACATAATTTCAGTAAAACATGTCATAGATATTGTGAGTTTGATGAAAACTATGCTTGACATTATTATAAAAAAAAACTTGACCGTAGGAATTTTATTTTTTGGCCGAAGCCGAATGTTAAAAACTTTTACAAATTATACAATACTTTATTTTATTAAAAAAAAAGCTTATAATTTATTTCTAAAATAAATGAGATAAAGCAAAACGAAACAAAAAAATTATTCAGTTACAAAAAAGACCTTCAACACGGATAAATTGTGGCAGAATAAAATTGTTTCAGTATTTATTCCATGTAAACTAGGCCTTCTTTCTAAATAGAGCTGACCAGCGGCACTAAACTGCAACACTACTAGTTGGAGCACTTAAAAACTTGACAGATGCATATAAATCGCAACGGCATATGTTACTGTTGTTGAATGCATGAATGCATGGCAAAAGCAATAAAATTCTGTTCTCTGGTCCCAATGACCCTATTACACCTAAATAATATAAAAAACGTTGTTCTAAGCTCTAAGTGCCACAGGCAAAAAAATCGCCGCTATTATTTCTAAATACAATTGGTTATTAATTAATTAACATTTAAATTAGCATCCAATAGTTCGAATTTCGAAACATATATATTAATTTTTTTTCTTAAAAAATGTGTTTTACCCTACCAAAACAGTCGTTGGAACCTAAACTAGATTTGGCCAAAAAATTCTAAACCTATATTTTGAATATGTAAATTTTGAAACAGGAAAAACCCCGGGTTCATAGATTGATCGATGTTTTAAATTTTCAACGTTATTTCCACTAGAAACTACATAAGTAAAATAATATGTCGTCTAAAAAAGGTTGTGTTGACCACACTTATAGCAAGAACATCTGTTCGAAAGACAAAACAAAGAATAAATACATTGAAATCACAAACAAACCGTCGCCAATTATGTTGAAGTTGAAGAGAATATGAGGATAAAAGAAAATACGCATCACAGTTAACCAAAATATTTGCATTTTGTATCAAACTGTTAAAAAATTTTCAGAAAAAAAAATATTTTATGTTGGCTTGCTGAAGGTTTCTGAGAAAACAAAATTTATTTGCCGGCAAACAACAATTTGTTGCAAATATTCGTTCAAGTGTGACCGCAGGGCAAATATGTTTTCCCTAATGTCCATCTGACACAGTTTGACACGTGTTTGATCAAACAAAAGGAGGCAAACAAATGCGCCTAGTGTGCACACAAAATCAACTCTGTATTGCTTTGACAATATTTTGGGCAAATAGGGGAAAACATGTTTTGGTCAAATATTTGACTAGTCTGACCGTACCTTTAGACATACCTACAATGCAAAAACAAATTGTAAAAAAGTGCATAATTAGTGTATCTTAAGACACAGAAGGACCTCAAATTTCTCCGTTCACCCTCTAAAAGTGCAAATTTCATAACTCCCGTCTAATACTGCGTTTATGGCATAAAATCTAAATACATGGCAAATTTCAATGTTCCAGCTTCAGCAGTTCGATCTAGGCAATTAGTGCTGTTTGCCACTTTTCATCCCCTTGGCAAGCTAATTTCCACAAAAAAAATCAAGTAATTTAATTAAAAAATCAATTATTCCAGAGTTAAGCAATATAATACAAAGGATGAGGGTATTGATGAATCTGTTCACCTGACTGAAATTTCTGTACTGGATTATCTTTATAAAAGTATGAACCAATAATAACTCTTGCTGACAAACATCCAATTTTGACTGTTTACATTTCCATTTGGAAGTGTGCATCGTTTTTTTTTTGTACGACCAGCACATAAGCCAAATCTCCACTTTGTACCTGTACAAGGATTATGAGATGCAGCCATTTAAAATTTCGAGCTTTATGGGGCGGAGCCACACGCTTTTAAACCCCTTGCAGAATCCTGAGCAGATGGTGGACTCCGCCCCACTTAAACATACTACAATTACGTTTTTAAGGCCCCCGAGAAGGTCTGGTGGATTCCAACCCACTTGAACATACTACAATGCCACTGTTAAGACCCACATTCTTGACCTTGCTTTGGAATAATTAGAGTTTTATTTTAATACTTTCTATCTATCCCCACCTGAACTATTGCCTTAACTGCAGATATCAACGGCGTCATGAATTTGTACCCTATTCCAACAATAGTTATCTACCCATCTACCGAGAGAGTGCTAACTCACAATTCCAGCTAAAAGCAAAGTTTCCCATCAGTGTTTCAACATATTCCTATCAATTAACGTATAGCAACGTCTTTGGACACAACTTCTCCAAACATTACAAATGCCAATATGATCTGCAATACTACGAACTTTTAAACATCTTCGGATACTTCATCTCTAAGCATTATCGATCTTTATTACTGTACCAGTTGGAAGACCAGGCAATGGCCATGTACCACACACTTCAAGTCGATCATAAAAACGACTCTTTACAAAAAACTACAAAGTTCAAACTTCTCGGTTCACAAACAATACCTCGTCTTGGCTACCTAATTGTAATTACCACCATTGACCCGAAACCGAAGTTCCCCGTCAGGCTGGGAGTAGTCGTCTTATGACCTCAGTATGTTTGTTCTGCCGTCATTATTCGCCGTGAAGGCCTTTCGCATGGTGTGCTGATCACATTGAGCATATTACAAGGCGTTTTCCAGCGCCCCCAGGGATAACTCAAGCAATATTGAGCTATCTAGGAATAGGAGTCGACAATTTTGAGAGCAAGCTACCGCAATACCGTATAATCAACTTCACGCTTGGCATGAGTACTGCGCGGAAGCTGGCGACAAGGGGTACACTACAAGGTGGAGTTTTATCCCCGCACACGCAAATACCTCATTGAGGACTTCAGCCTGCCGGTAATTGATGGTGTAGAATTGAAACTCTTATCTGAGGCGAAATATCTAGGCGTCATTTTGGATAGGAATCTAAACTGGAGACGCAATACGGAGGAAAGGACTAAATGCCTTGTACGCCTGCCGACACTCTGTGGGGAAAAGCTGGGGACTACAACCTGCAATGGTATATTGGATATACACAGTTGTAGTGCGTACCATAGTAACTTACGGATGCCTTGTTTGGTGGGGGGCTCTTGAAACGGAAAATAAGTTGATGCTGGTAAGTAGTGTACAGCAAATGGCATCGCTGTGTAAACAGGTGCTAGACGAAGCACACCACAAGCGGCACTGGACGTTATATTAAACTTAAAGAACCTGCGGTACCATGCAGGCCTCTGGCGGCAAACGGAGTCGGGTCACGCATCAATACTGTTATGGTTCAGCAGACATGGATGCAACGAAGGACTCAACAAAGGAACGGACTACATGGTTTCGTTGCTGGATTTTACATCATGCCCGGAAATAGTGATCCCTGATAGAGAAGACTGGAAAGATTCCTTACCTTTCAGGGAGCTATCCATTTTCACTGATGGTTCAAAAATGGAAATTGAAACAGGATCGGGTATCTTTAGCGAGGATCTCAATTTCAGGCAACCTTTCCGACTGGATGACGACTGTAGCGTGTTCCAGCCGGAGATTTTCGCTATTACGAAATCTGTGGAGCAAATACTGGCAAGAAATTTGGAAGAGATCGTCACAATTTATGTGGACAGTCAGGCGGCCTTAAAAGCCTTGGCATCGAAGGCTATACAGTCGAGATTAGTGTATAGGTGTAGGACAGCGCTCTCAAAACTGCCGGAAAATACTGTTTGGTTTTGCTGGGTCCCCGGACACAGTGACATATCAGGAAACGAGGAAGCGGATGAAAGGTTCAGCACTGGGACCCGACCAGTCGGATGGATCAGTGCGACCACCAATGTGTCACATATACGGAATTGTGACCCGTCACATTGAACGGCTGGGAAATACGTCCTGGGAACATCGCACCGACTTTGTGGTGTAACGGGATATTTGGCCAAGACTGGATGTAAGACGAACCAGATCACTGTTGGAGCTAGATAGGAGGTCCGTTAGGCGACTAATTGGACTAATGGACACGGGACACTGCGACGTCAGAGCATTCACATCCAACTGGGAGACGACACAGGAGGATTACTGTAGGCTTTGCGACGATGAGGAGGAAATTGAGACCGTTGAGCATTTGTTATGCCATTGCCCTGCTCTTTATAAAAGAAAGAAACAATTCCTCGGAAAATGGTTCTTCGATAGTCTCACTGAACTGTCGTCTTGTAACATGGAGAATCTGGTAAAGTTCACTGATGGCTTGATCTGGCTTAAGGGCAGAGGACCATAGTGTTCCCACGCAATCTCACTACTTGTATATATATATATGTATATAGTTGAAGAAGAGAACTCAACGGAATTATCTTTTTAGCACTTTTTATCTCTTTCCACAATTACTATTTTTCTAAACTCATTATTTTTTATTGTAAAACATTCTTTCCCTTATATTTCTGCCATTTAAATTAGGACAATCACAATGGACCATAATGGTCTCCGAGTGTTGTAATGGCATGGTACTGTGCTGTGCCATTACTTGTCCTCAACCTAACCTAACCTACAGCAATTTTTCGGAATTCTCCTTCTGTTCAAGGTTAGGCCTATCTTACCACCTTCGCTACTCTATGGGTCTGCAGCACCCGGTTGCAACTCCTTAGAGTTCAGCGACTGGTTGCCCGCAACAGACAGTGGCAGTTATCATTTGGTAGAACAAGATTGTGGCATCAGCTCGATCCAACAGCCTTGTGACCTCGGAAAACCCAGAAAGACCTACCTAATCAAGGTCAGCAGACCCGCTTCAACTATTATCTCTACTCCCCTAGAGTAATCCAAAAATCTCTTCTTAAAGCGCGCTCCAAAGTCTTTAAAGGATAACTCATGCCAAATTTCAAGGTACTAACTTTAGCCGTTTGGGTTGAGGAGTGATCGGTCTCTTTATAGATATAGACTGTATTGTGCAACAAGACTATGTACATTATAACCCACTTATATAATTGCAAATTATGTGCCATTTGCTTATACAACTACTTAGTACTACTTACATTTCTTTACTTGTTTCATACATTGCAATATGTGTTAAGCTGGCAACTCTTAGCCCTACATCACAATCTAACCTGAGAATAACAGTTAATTTCTTTCTATTTGATTTGAGTAAAGAGAGAGCGCCTGCACAAGTTCTACACTTTCAATTAGGCTCTCTTAACGCCTAACTAATTGGCTATCTGTTAAATTTTCTTTATTAAATTCAGCGTGTAATTTGTTCCCAGTGTCAGTTGAGCGCCAAATTCTTATTCGTCCGGAGTGTTCTAATTTCATATCCATCGAACTGTAGTGACTCGGTCGCGACTGCAAAATTTTCAATATTTATTTATTTTCCTCTACTCTACTTTTGTATAAAGAACGACATAATAATAATATACTAAGTGCCTGTGTTGTGAAATACGATCGATCATACTGAATTTATTTACTTGGTTTTGGGTTTTCTGCTCATGCGGCAATATATCGATCGACACACATTTTGAATATAGACCCTTCAGAAGAAAGTAGTGCTGCAGAAGTACTCTTCCACTAGCCCCAAAGCGATACCGACTAGTCGCTCTTCATTTCCCCGTTAATGCTTTCAAGTGACGATTTTAACATTGGGTTGTCATACGAAAACCACTACTCGCTTTTTCATCATTTGCGACTACTCTACCAGTACTTGCCACACGTCTATAAAGCGTATCCGTTGAGACTACTGGCTTTTATTCCAGTATATCACCACTCGTTAGGCGTCAATGCTTCTACAGGGCAAGTTCAAAAAACTAGTTCAGCATTTGCGACTACTCTACCAGTACTTGCCACCCGTCTATAAAGCGTATCCGTTGCGACTACTGGCCTTTATTCCAGTATAGCACCACTCATTAGGCGTCAATGCCTCTACCTTCTTCTGCAGGGGAACAACAAACTATATACATACATACACACAATATCAACATCGTGTTTATATAGTAAGAGTACATACAATACAGCTGTTAAAATTATTATTCAAAAACCTATCGTATGTTAAATTAACACAATTCATAACAAATTAAGATAACAATAATGTTGAATTTTAAGTCCTACATTGCCAAAAAAAAAACGAAACGAAAACAAAACAAAAATATACTGCAACGAAAGTGCCCATAACAACTTGAGTAAAATATGTGCTTTTGTGTGTGTTTTTATTACAGTTGGAGTCATCGCCATCCGATGGTTTACGCATTTTACACATAAACAATGTTACCTTGGCCCACAGCGGCGAAGTTCAGTTGTACGTAACGCATCCGGGTAAACCCTACTCAACACTTAAATCCTACACAACTTTGGCCGTTTTGCCAAGACCGCCTAAAACAATTGTCGGTGATGCTGATGCTGGTTTGGCTGAGGGCGAAGAAGCGCAACAACAACAAGAAATCAATACCAAGTCAAGAACTTCACCAGCACCCAAAGATCGTTTGCATCAACCAGCTGCTATACTAGAGGGTCCCACTGACTGCACAGCTTTAATTGGCGGCTGTGTTCGTTTGTCAGTCATCTTTGAAGGATTACCAAAGCCACAAGTGGTTTGGTTTAAGGCGGTAAGTGAGGCATACATTTGTTATAGTTATACAATTTACAGAAAGTAAAACAACAACAACGAAAAAAGAATTGCACATACCTCCACTGAGACTGAGTGTGAGTCCACCACACCACACAGAAAAAGGCAAAACATCATTGTCTGCTGTTTTTAGTTTTCTTACGTCAATGAAAAGTTCATTAAAAATGTATCTAATTGGCAGTAACAGCAGTAGCAGCAGTTGCGCTTTGCCATTTATGGGTATATTCTAACAAAACAGAGTGACGATAAGACAACATCTCGATTTTGGTAAGATACAGATAGAGATAAAATGTTAATAAAGGGCCTACATGCGAGTTTTACAGTCTACCCAATACGCCAGACCGACATAGCGCTTGTTTAAACAATCGCCGCCTAATGGGTGGTTACAACAACACACATCAAATTCCTAAGTAGCGAGCATATAGAGTAAAATTGATTGATGAGATATTAGTACATATTTCTACATATGTACATTAGGGCGTTTCACCAAATGGGTTTTTTGCGATTTTTGCAACTCTTGAAGCGGAATATTAAGGCTTGTGATCTAAAAGAATTTCGAAAATTTTTTTTGATTTTTTGAAGATGGGTATGGGGTCGCTGAAATCGATTTTATCAAATTTTTATATTATTTTTTTCTGGTGCTTTTTGTTCATACAACTAAACAATTCTCTTAGTAAGCATCCGATCCCACGACAAAAAAATTATTGGTGTGAAAAATTATTATATTATGGACCACTTTGATAGTCTTAAAAGTGAAAAATTATTTTTCCTAGATTTCAAACCTCGATAACTTGAAATGTTTTCAACATTTTTTCAAGATGTAAAATGCGTTGGAAAGGTCTTTAAATTACCTTTCATTCGGTACATTGATTTATTTTTACTTGTTGGAAAAATATAAGAAAAAAAAATTAAAGTTTGAGAAATTTTTTTTATTTATCAAATTTTATGAAAATTAAAAGAATTTCATTATGTTTCGTTCTTGGTTAAGTAAAAAAAAACCTCTAAAATACATTGCTTTAATAAAAATATCAAAAACTCAATTCATCAATATATTTGTATTCCCATACAAAATCAAAAGATATTAAATAAACAAAATCAACATATTTAATGAACAAATTAAAATTAATACATTAACCATTAAATGTGGAACAACTGTGGAAGTATTTTCAAATTGTTTTCTTAAAAGCTTTTTCAATGACATTTTTGTTAACATTAGATATAATTTTTTGATTGTTATCAACTCTAATCAATAAGTTTTGAAAATCATCCTCATTCTTTGTAATTTTTTTGTTATATATTGTAGCCGACGCCACGCCTCTTTCTGATGAATCATTTACAACAAATAGTTTTTCTAGCTTTTTCTTTGAAGAAACAAAATCATCATCATTTTCCCATAAAAGTGTATCTTTCGAATAAAAGGAAGTGGGCAACTTTAATTCATCAAAAACCCTTTTACTGTTTGAGGTTACAAAATTATGCATTATGAATTTTGTTACATTTTAAAAAGGGCCTATTTCAAATATTTTAAAATTCAAATAGTGTGAATTTAAAAATAAAAAGTAATTTTTTTTGTCTATTTTTTATTTTTTGCAATATTTTTCACAAGTAAGATATAAACTTGTATATACCAAAATAAAGGTATCTAAATTATCTTTCTAACGCATTTTACATCTTGAAAAAATTTTGAAAACTTTTCAAGTTATCGAGGTTTGAAATCTAGGAAAAATAATTTTTCACTTTTAAGACTATCAAAGTGGTCCATAATATAATAAATTTTCACACCAATAATTTTTTTGTCGTGGGATCGGATGCTTACTAAGAGAATTGTTTAGTTGTATGAACAAAAAGCACCAGAAAAAAATAATATACAAATTTTTTCTCCATAACCTAATTTTTTTGATAAAATCGATTTCAGCGACCCCATACCCATCATCAAAAAATCCCAAAAAAATTTCGAAATTCTTTTAGATCACAAGCTTTAATATTCCGCTTCAAGAGTTGCAAAATTTTTTTAGTGAAACGCCCTAATGTACATAGAAGGCTTGGCTCTGTCTTTATAATTTTGTTGAACATTTAAGTTATTCCAAGAAAATCTGTAAATTAATAAAGAAAAAATATATTTAACGACACAAGAACCAGAGAGGCACAACAGCATGTTTCTGAGAATATTAAGGAAACACGTTGGGCGTTATTGTTACTTTGCGGACTGCACTAATTTTATTGCCAGATACCTCAATACCTCAATTAAGGAAGTACTGAAGATCACTTACATCAGTGTAGAATGGAAGAATTTTGATATTTCTACGCCATTTACTTACTTACTTAAGTGGCCCATTAGAACTCACGAACGTGGTTCATAAAGTTGAGACCGGAAGTATTTAAGAATTCCGCACGCTTCGGTCTTCTGCGTGTGTTCTCCAGTTAATCCTACCAGATGATGGCACGTCGCCTTCCACTTGGTGCTTCCAACGAAGTTTGGGTCGCACTGCTCTGCGTCGTCCTTCAGATCCCTCTTCAAACACCATTTTCGCTGGAACATTTACATCCATCCTGGCAACATGTCCCAGACATCGAAGTCGTTGGATTCTGACTCTTTTAGCTACGTCGATATCGTGGTGAAGCTCATACACTTGGTTCATCCGATTGCAAAACTTGCCGTCGACACAGATAGGTGGAAATTTTTCGGAGTACTTTTCTCTCGAATACCCCCAGGTTTTGTATGTCTGTTGTCGTTAGCACCCAGCGATTGGTAATAGACTTATTCTACGGAATTGATAATAGACCATCGTCATAGTTTGGAGCGGAGTCTGCTGGAGTGGTGTCCGTATCCTGTAAATTTCTCATATGATCTCTCCATATCTTTAGAACGTTATCTGGATCCGTCACTAGATGTCCTTGCAGGCGGGCAACCCTGTTCCAAACATTCTCGCCTTAACTCTCTGGTAGAATTTTCGGGCTTCCCCTCTACTTCGGAGAAACTCTGTGCACTCATTCTGTCTCTTCTTCAGCTCCTTTTTCTTTCCGTCTAAGAGTTGCCTCTCGTCTTTTCTTCCTGTGCCATTGGCCGCAGTTTCGCCCGCTATGCAGCATCCGTCTCTCTCGTGGCATTGCTACATTCATCGTCGTACCAGGCATCTTCTTGAGACGGCTTTGAGTACCCAAGAACGCTTCTCGCAGTCCGTTTTAAGGAGGTAATATCATCAGGGTTGGAGCATTCCGTAGATGTTGAGTTAGGTGGTTGGAGTAGGCGTCCACTACCTCTGTGGTCTGTAGTTTACCGATGTCCAGCTTTCGTTGGCCTGGTTACGTACGTTTTTCACCATGCTTAGCCTTGTACGTACCTTAACTGCGGGTAAGGTAGTGATCAGAGTCAATGTTCGCACCCCTGATCACTCGTACGTCTAGAACACTCGATGCGTGCTACCACGTGATCTATCTGATTCCTCGTCAATTGATCTGGAGATAACCATGGCGCCTTATGAATATTTTTATGGTCAAATCTAGTGTTGTAACTAGCGATGGGACAAGGTAAATTGGGTATCTAGATGTAAATACCCTGGGTTTACATTTCTCTTACTCTACGTAACAACGAGTATTTGTTATTCAAATGAGTATTTACCCGAAATTAGATAAATACCCGGGTATGAAATTGGGTATAAATGGGTAAATACCAAGCGTTGGGAAAATACCCAGGCCTAAAAACATCTTTACTTGTAACTACCATATATCTTGCAGCAGAGAAATCAATCAGTCTGATGCCATTGTTCGACGATTCGGTATGCAGACTGATTTTTCCGTTGGTAGGCTCAAATGCGGTCTCCCTGCCTATTTTAGCATAAAAATCGTATAGAAAAATGTTGATGTCATGGCTGGAGCTACGATCATATACATTTTCTAGGCTCTCGTAGAACTCGTCTTTGTCCTCATCGCTTTTCTCTTCAGTCGGAGCATTGGCACATATAAGTGTTAGGTGGAAAAATGTTTATGTTTTGACTCTCTTCGACGGGTGTCAAAGGCAAGTTTCCAGGCGTCACCACGTGGAAGTACTCCGTTCGCAGTAATACCATGAATTCAGAGCTCTGTGAGTTGACTTTAAGTGTAATTGGCAAGGATCACTCTGGGTTTGCCAAGTTAAACCGATCCAAAGGTTTACCTTGCATCACGGGAGTTGCGGCAGGAGTTGTATATGTCTTGCATAACTTTGATCGCACGCTTACAGCACTGGATGCTTCGGGCAATGTTGATTGGAGATTCATCTGTTTTGCAGTGGGTCTTCAAGCATTTGAGAGCTTTTGGGTAGTCATTCAGAGCTGCAGATAACTCTTCAAAATCTTCAGCGCGGAAATTTTTTTCTGGTAACAGAATAAATGCAAGAAGAGCTAGAATGACACGAGAGTTCCAGCGTGTCCTACAGATGTTTGGGATCTGCTTTAACGTTACAAAAAAGATCTCACTCTTCCCAGTGAAGTGACGGAAGACATGAGTGAGGTGGAAGAGAAACTTTATGTCGTCCTTAATCTCGGTTTTACCATTGCTGAATTTTGCTTTCAATTGATCATAATTGCTTATCAAATCCTGCACAAAGAAATAATCGATGTTTTCTGATTTAGTCGACATATGGTGCTCATCGTCCATGACAACGCGAAGACCGCGATCCAGCACATAATGCTGGCAACTAATGAACTTGGGTTTGGGATGACCTATCTCGTTGAACATTTGCCTGTCCTTTTTGCCGGTATTCACGCTTGTTGTATCGGCAACAATCATCTAACACATTCTGGAGTCATTCTGCGATTGTTTGAACTTTCCCATCTTTCAATTTAAGCGCAATCAACTTAATTTCTTTAGATTCATTCTTGAGGACCACAGCCTGATATTCAAAGCTCTTATAACAAGGCGTCTTCCAATGCCTGTTGGGTTATGCTTCCATTTGCTCGTTGATGCTGCATTGTCATCCTCCCAAGGACTATCTGTACTGTTGTCAGATAAGTTCGTGCTACTCTCGGAACAAACAGGTATCGCTGAGCTGGTAATTATGAACACAGTCGCTTCTATTGCCCTCTTTCGCTTGGATGAGTGGATGGTATTGGCACCACCAGGTTTGCCGCTGGAATAACCAACGCGACCTTTGCTCTCAATTTGCAGTTTGTAGAGGTTATCATCCTCTTTGCACATCAATTCGCCTTTTACCTTGGTCATATCAAACAGTTCCTTTAATGAATCAAAGTTTTGTTTTTTCTGCAGCGCTCGTAGTCTTTCAGAAGTTTTGTTAGTTTTACACAAATTGCTTGATCTGATATATGCGGGAAGTTCAATGTTTTTTCAAAAGAGATACATTCGATTCAAAATGAGATACCTTCACTTAATTGTAAATAAAAACGAAAGATGTTCATCGATTTCTATGAACAATGTCACATTTTGTACACAGGTTATAAGGTATGAGGTATGGGATAGCTTCTCGCGTTGTTGTGAATTAACACGCTTTCTACTTTTAGATTCACAACTAACGGCACCTACTTGTTTATCGACGAATGCGAACGTCACTATTTGAGAAGCTTTTACTAGACACGTCGATTGACTCGACACTAATACTGCGAAGTTGCTGTCGACAACATTCGAGGGGAGCCGACAATGAAAGACAAATTTTATTTTTATTTTTTTAAGATGACTGGAGCCAGAAGTTGAACCTAAGAACCTAAATGTTTTTAGTCATTAATAGGTAAAAGTTCATTCATTCGTGCAACAGGAAATTATTTTTGAGAAAAAAAAGTCATCACCCTAACCTTCACACCCTAAGTGGCTCGTACATTTGAACCCTCTATAGAGGCCCCTTTAGGGCAATTAGGAGCAAACTTTATGAAAATTTGATTTTTTTGATGGGTACCTCCTTAGGGGGTGAAGATGGGGGTAGGTATGTTAAATGCAGGGGGATTTTTAAGCTTCCATCACTTTAATTCCTAGAATTTTGTCTGCTAACATGTGCATTTAGGCCTCGTCTAAGAAAAAAAATATTGGTAAAACTGGTTAATCTCTGTAGCATTTCTGTGGCTATGGTCCACCTCGTATTTTATAAATTTTTATACCGAGTGAGAAAATATCACTGCCGTTTTCATTTGGTGACATATACCACTTCTTTGGCCAATCGTTTGTCTTTATGTGTGTACTACTCGTACATATACATGTAGATCATTGTAATATCGTGTCACGATCAGAGGTTGCGGTAAAGCAACGTAATAGTCGTTGCTACTGTTGTTGTTTTTTTTTCAAATATTGTAGTTGTTAACCACAAATAACAAAAAAGCTCAATGTTGTAGTTAATTTTCATTCAATAATGCGAGAGAGAGAGTAATATTAATTGTTACTTTACGTTTTTTGTTTCCATTTTGGCTCTATAGAGTCGTCCCATTGTCGAATCTTCGAATATTATCATCAATACATCCTCAAGGAAATCAACTCTGCAGATCTCAGACATAGATACCGATGATAGCGGCAAATACACGGTAGAAGTGATGAATGACTTTGGCAACGATGTGGCGGTGGCTTCGGTGGCCGTAGAGGGTCCACCCGAACCGCCAAGTGGCAAACCCAGCATATCTCAAGGTCCCGATCGTGTTGCTATCGCTTGGTGTGGTCCCCCATATGATGGTGGTTGCATGCTTACAGGATTTATGTAAGTTTTTAGAGATGCCATATGCTAAAGCTTATTAATAATTTTCTTTACAGCATTGAAATGCAGCAACTGGACTTGTCGGCTAACAGCGTTCAGCAGGAAAACGAAACTACGTGGCTGGAAATTGCCAGTGTGGTAGATTCGTTAGCTTATACCGTTAAAAATCTAAAACCTATGTTCTCGTACAGATTTCGTGTTAGAGCCGAGAATATTCATGGCCGCAGTGAGCCCGGTCTTCCTAGCGATCAAGTGCACATCGCAGAGGCTGGTGAGGAACCCACAGAAGGTAATAAGGTAATAAAAGTAACTCGGGAGTAACTCACTAATATGATTTTTACTTTTGCTTTCTAGATTTCCATAAACCAATTTCCGTTAAAGCCGGCGGTGAATTTAAAGATCGTTTTCAGATCTTGGAAGAGTTGGGCAAAGGTCGTTTCGGTGTTGTTTACAAAGTTCAAGAGAAAGAAGATTCCAAACGTATTTTGGCTGCTAAAATGATCAAATGCATTAAATCGCGTGATCGTGTAAAGGTCCAGGAAGAGATATCCATTATGAAATCTCTAAAGCATCCCAAACTTCTGCAATTGGCTGCATCTTTCGAGAGTCCTCGCGAAATAGTAATGGTTATGGAATAGTAAGTATACAAAGTTTCAGCAGTAAAAATTGGAAATGATAATACACCGTATAGTTCATCGGAAACCAAATACAGTCAAACTTCTCTATAACGTAGTCACTGGGGATCGCCGATTTCTATGTTATAGAGAAAATTCCTTATAGAGAGGTACAAGTGTGTGAAAAACTTTAAGAAAATTATGTTTTTTTTTAAAAAAAAAAATTGTTATAGAGAGAAATTCGCTATAGAGAAGTTCGACTGTATGTATTTATAGTATATTCAAAATGCGAAATTGAGGTAGTTGAACATTTGCTACTGCGCAATTGGCATTAAAAAGTTGTGTGGGTGATCTGGGATCACTACACCGCCGTTGCAAGTGTGACATCTAATACTTCTTGTATAAAATTTCTGCTATTTTGTATTCTTACAGTATTACTGGTGGCGAATTGTTTGAACGTGTGGTTGCTGATGATTTCACACTCACCGAACGTGACTGCATACTCTTCGTGCGACAGGTGTGCGAAGGTGTTGCCTACATGCACAGTCAGTCTATAGTGCATCTGGACCTAAAGCCTGAGAATATTATGTGTAAAACAAGGACATGCCATCAAATCAAAATTATTGATTTTGGATTAGCACAACGTCTGAATACGGGCTCGCCCGTTCGTGTACTGTTTGGTACGCCAGAGTTCATATCGCCCGAAATCATAAGCTATGAACCCATTGGATTCCAATCAGATATGTGGAGCGTGGGCGTTATATGTTATGTCCTGTAAGTAATTAAATAAACTATAACAAATTGCGTTACGATCGATTCACCTTATTTTTTAGCTTATCCGGTCTTTCACCTTTCATGGGAGACACTGATGTTGAGACCTTTTCGAATATAACTCGCGCAGAATTCGATTTTGATGACGACGCTTTCGATTGTGTATCACAACAGGCTAAAGATTTCATTTCCAATCTATTAGTCCACCGCAAAGAGGACCGTTTGACGGCGGAGCAGTGTCTGGAGTCGCCTTGGCTAAAACAGGGTCACTACGATGAAAATCTGGGCAACAAGAAAATATGCACCGATAAACTTAAGAAATTCATTATACGACGCAAGTGGCAAGTAAGTAATGGGTTTCAATCTGCACCTCAGCCAGTGTTAGTGTTAAGGAAATGCGTTGTATTAACATTTTTTCGTTGTTGTTGTTTTGTTGGCGTGCTATGATAACATTTTGCTTTTGTTCTGTTTATGCATTATTTTTTTCGTTGTGCCAATTAATTGCTTGCACTTTAGAAAACAGGTAATGCTATACGGGCTTTAGGTCGCATGGCCACTTTATCTGCTTCACGTCGAAATTCCGCGGTGTCTGCTGCTGGCTCAGTGCCCAGTAGTCCGCGACCTTCAATATCGGGCAGCTCTATGTTTAATCCGAATATATCCGTCCAAATGAGTTCATTGCACGAGGAAGACGACGATTTTTCCATTGAGCTAACGCCCAACGCCCAAGAAATACCACGGCGTAGTCCAAAAGTTGTAACGAAATCCCAGTGCAGCGAACGTAGCGATTCCGGTTATAGCGAATGCTCTAATTGCAGCGCCTCAGGATCACTACAATGCCAGTGTCCGTCGTCGAAAGACAATGTAGACCATGCTGCTACGGACCTACAGGATCTCTCGATTTCGGTGCCCCACGATTTACTGAAATTAAAACTGGAAGAGATTGCCCATCAGGCAGATCATAATGTCGAGGAAGCAAAACTTGAACTTGTAGTGCCTTCGGAACAAACGCCCCAACTCGATGCCAATCAAAACGAATTGAAACCATTGGACGACCTCATAGATAGCGAACATCCCAGTATACCAGTCATTGAAGATCTCGAAGTACTTAATCCCTCCTCGGCACCGCTAATCATGCGCTCTGACTTCACCAACACCATAGAAATGCGCAAAAAGTCCTTAGAAAACAATTGGAATAGAGAAAAACCGAAACAGGCAAATAAACCGCCGCTCTACGACAAATCGGGTAAGGTGAACATGTTAAAGAATAAATTCTCGTGTATGCAGCATCAAGTGAGTAGCCCGCCCATCGAAAGCTATGTGAAAAGTAAAGATTGCATGGATGTTTTAAAGTTAAAACGCAAAGTTCTATCTGAAGCTTGTCCTAACAAAAGTAATTACAGTTGACCGTAATATTGTCGAATTTTAAATGCTAACTCGAATGCTTCTGTCATTTCAGCAGCAAGCTCAACAACTCCATCCTCCTCTACATCCAGCCTGCAAACTCAGTACTCCACTTCGTTGCCCAACTCTCCGATACCAAGCCGCAAGACGTTTGCGACAAATACGTTCCGGTTAAGCGATCGCGTACGAGAGGTTACCGATCGCTTGGCTCAACATCAGACTATTTGTACCGAGGCTAGACGAACACAAAAATCTCCACCACTTTCCTCCAATCGAAATAAAAGTATATCACCATAAAACAAAAAACTGCATTATTTAATTGTTCTTTTTTTTAATAAATATTATCATTAGTTTTAGTTAAGAATTTGTTATTAAGTATATATATCTCGAAAATTGGCTTCGTTTTTTTTTTATTATAGTTGTTTTGTTTTATTATTTAATATGTATTTTTTATGAAACTTCAAGTTAAACCCCCAAACCACCACAAGAAAAAAAAATCGAATATAATTACATAAGTTGTAAATCCTCTTGTACTAAATCAAGTCTTTGGTGTTTTATTTTAAAACTAAACTGTGCGACAGACGCTGTTTGATTTGGAAGTTATGAAAATAATTGGCAACAACAACGAAAATTTTCAACGAAATTCACAGAGTTGTTACTGTACTTTGCGAGGCTAAAGTTTTAATTTCATAAGAAATCTAATGGTTTGTTCTTCTTTTTATAGAGTTCACAGAGTTGTTACTTTACGAAGATAAAGAAATAATAGCGGTATTCACCCTTTGAGTTAAGTTTACAACTCTGGTTTATTTACTACTATTTTATACTACAAAGCGTTAGTGCATTTTTCGTATGTATTGTAAATTAATAAATCAGCTGATATTTGTTTTGGTTTTCATCTTAAATATCAAAAAATTTAAAGTTATCAAAAATGCCTAAATCTACTGAAAAAGAAAAAATCTTAAATTTTTTAGTGCAAAATGCAACTGATAAAATCGAATTCGTGGAACTTATGGAGTTTGAGGGTACCGCAGATACAAGTGTATCTATACAGACTCGGGTCATCTGGAGAAAGAGCGAGTATAAAAAAATTGCGGCTTTTTTTGGTGTTGGCGATGGAGGCACGATCGACAAAATAACATGACGAATTTTTAAAGCCCTTCTCAATTTACAGTCAAAGTATATATCTTGGCCTAACGCAGAAGAAAGAACAGAAATTGTGGCAGATACATATAACGAACTTCCATTCTGCATTGGATATGTTGATGGTTCTGAAATACCTCTTTCTGAAACTCCAGTGATTGATGGAGTATCATTTTTTTCAAGAACACACAAATATTCAATAAAAGCCCAAGTAGTTTGTGATCAGACACTTCGCATAAGACACGTTGTTGTTGGAAACCCTGGAAGTGTTCACGATTCTAAATTTTTAAGAATTGTGACCTCTATAAAGAATCCCAAAAAATATTTTTCATCTCATCAATGGATAGCTGGAGACTCAGCTTATTCTTTATCACCAACTGTAATAACATTCTACCGAACTAATTCAAATCAAATGGACAGCATAATGAGAAAACAGTTTAATAGGAGGCATAGTTCATATCGAGTTAGGATAGAACATTGCTTTGGAATGTTAAAGGAGAAGTTTAATAGTTTAAAAAACTTAAAAATGCGCATTAATTCTCTTCAAAGCCATTTATTTTGTTGCCAATGGATCATTGTATGCTGCATTTTGCACAATATTTTATTGGATGTAAGAGGAGCGCAAATACCGGTGGAATTATTTGAAAACGAGGAGACCGACGAGGAACCAGACGAAGAGCAAGATGTGTGCACAGAAAACGCAAAATATGAATTTAAACGGCAAGCTATTTACAGTTTATTGTTTAATTAATTTGTCGTATACATAAAAACTAAAAAAATGTATTCATTAAAAAAATAAAAAGCTACATATATAATATAGAAATAATTCATTTTACTTAAAAATATTTTTCTAAACTCGACTTTTAGAGCCATATTTGTATCGCATTTCGATCTCAAGTCGTTCGATCCTCTCCTGCTTTTCTAGTTCTAACATGCGTAAACGTTCTTCCTTTTCCATTTCTAGCTTACTTAACTCCAACTTGTTTTTTTTTCTTCTCACATTCGGCTGCAAATTTCTTTTCATTTAGTTCAAATTCCTTTTTTAACTTCTCTTTTTCAAAATCAATTTTAATTTTTAAAATAGAATTTCTTTCACTTTGAATCAGAGAAAGTTGATCCAATGAACTTTTTGGTGCAGCTCTTTTTAGCTTTGATGCAAACTCATGCACAATTTTATTTTTTTGATTAGGTTCCTTCTCAACTCGTGATTGCGAAGTTGGGGTTTTGGGTAAAGACACAGAACCTGCAGATGAAGAGGGAACTTCGATGCAATCATTTTCTGTTGTTGCAGCGTCTGGTTCGCCATATTGATTGATTGCAGATGGCGAGTGAGCTTCGATGCAATCATCTTCTATTGTTGCAGTTTGTGGTTCGGCGTACTGTATGACTGGCGTTAAACAGTATTCATCCACACTTTCAAAACCGCAAAATTCCATTTGGTCTTCAAGCGTTATATCTGAAATAGGCGTGCTATTTAGTCCCAAGTTTTGTGAAGTGGCACTATCATATATTTGAACTCGGAGTTTTTATTTCCAAAAATTTGTTTCAGTTCATCGTAGAAACGACACATCTTTCTCAACTTATCTGAAAGAGCAATACCTAAGAATCATCATTGCAATTATATTACAAAAATGGTAGAAACCTTTTACAGAAGAAACCCCGTCAGTTTCAAGCAAGCCTGATCCGGTGGATTTTCTCCATGTCTCTGCTTTATTGAAAGTAGTTTTGAGGTTCTAAACTTTCCAACGCACGATGTCCCAAGTTGCCGTTGGCTTCTAAAATTTGAATAATAATTAATAAAAACATTAAGCACATAAAATAATTAAACTTACCTCCAAATCTGGATGCTCCTGCAAATATTCTAATATCTGATGAATTTCATTATCAGTCCACCTTTTATTGCAGATTTTCTCGCGTTTTCTTTTCAAGTTTAATTTTTTATCCATATTTTACGAAACTCTTAATAGTTATCACAATATTTAAAATCAAACCAAATGTTTTTGCCGGCAAAACGAACACCTGTTTTAGTCTGGTAAATTCAACACGCACGTTTACTATAGCTTCTTGCAGGATTTTTTAACCACAGCGTAGTAAATTTGGGTCTAATACATTTTGTTGTTGCAGTGATGTAAATGTTAGTACTTTAACTACATTAACAAGATTAACAAGGTCTACAAGGGTACTTTACTACCAAGGCTGAATACCGCTAATAAGAGAAATTCCAAGTCATGGTGAAGGTACTAGGTCAGTATAGTAAAACCCGCAAAAGGTTTGGAGTATGATTAATAGAAAATTAATATTACTCATACTTTGTACAGAAGTACATACATATGTATGTAGTGAATACAATAAGCGAACTCGCTACATATGTACAATACAGTACTTCGGTCAGGATCGTGAATCAATGAAAAGTTTTCAACTTAACCTATATATGGCTAGAAACTTTCGAGTTATGCGAGAAATTTTATTGAAAAAGACGATGTCAACTTTTTTGAAGTTTCATTCGATAAAAGTAGTCCAACTTGATTTCTTACATGGATATATTAATATAAATTATTTATTTTAGCCTTCGCTACAATTTTGCTGAGTAATGAAATGAGAAATCATCAATGGTTCTTAAGATATATCTGAAAACCCAAGCGAATACATCAATATATTAAAAAAAAATAAAAGGTAACATAAAATTTGCAAATAAAATTATTCGATTTTGAAAGTGACCGGAATGGTACATTTGTATGGAAATTTCCAGAAGAGACGTGGCTAGACTTCCCATCTCGAATACATTATCCTGTTTCAGCTTTACAAAAGGCAGAATTTGGGCACGGTCACGTTGGGTGTATTAATATTATTACACGATTTCTAAAGTGGACGGAATGGTACATTTGTATGGGAGGAACCAGAAGGGACGTGGCTAGACTTTCAATTTTTTCTCGAATACTTTATTCTGTTAAAGCTTTACAAAATACAGAATTTGGACACGACTGCGTTGGGTGATTTGCTATTATTACTCTATTTCTAAAGTGGACGGATTGTATGGGAGGTACCAGAAGGGGCGTGGCTAAACTTCCAATTGTTCCTCGTTGGATGTACAGATATTATTACTCGATTTCTAAAGGGTAAAATATCCAATTTTTTTTCTCCAAAACGTTATGCTGTTGGAAACGATCACGTTGGGTGTATTGATATTATTACTCGATTTCTAAAGTGGGCGGAATGGTACATATGCATTGGAGGTACCAGAAGGGGCGTGGCTGGACTTATAATTTTTTCTCCAAAACTTTATGCTGTTCTAGCATTACAAAATACAGAATTTTAGCACGATCGCGTTGGGCGTATTGAAATTATTAATCGATTATAAAGTGGCCGGAATGCTACATTTGTATGGGAGGTTTAAGAAGGGGCGTGACCACGTAGCTCATATGCAATCCCGTAAGTAGTTTTGAGAAAATATTAACCCATGCAAAGTTTCAAAAAAATTGGTTACTTACGATAGTTATCGTGCGTACCAGCCGGACAGACAGACGGACATGGATCAAACGACTTAAAATAGTTATGAAACGAATTTGGTTCAATTTGTTACAATTTTGGGTCGTATCAAGTGATTTACACCCTTCTACCCGTAGGGTAGGAAAACGCTTGTAACCAAATGCAAATGAAGCTAGACATCACAAAGCTGCATACCACCGAGATAGCCAATGCCTACTCAAACAAACCCCCCTAATTTTGATGTTCCAGAGACACACCCAGTGGCAGTATATTGCGAATTCTATGACCACTACCGCAACGACCGTACTGGGAAAAAAGCAAAGGTTTTGCATCAGGGATTCCCTCCTGTAAGGACCAAGACGGAAATCTGGTCACGGACACTCAGAGTGTGCTGTAAATGTAGAGGCAACACCTTCGTATTCTGTTTGTTCCCGAAGGCAGCATAAGTTTCGAAAGCACCGAGTCAAAACGAAATCGGCACTGCGATCGCAAGGCTTAAAAATAGTAAAGCTGCGGAGCCGATAGACTGCCGGCAGAGCTATCTAAAGCCGGCGGCGATAAGCTTTTAACATTCATGCACCAGCTTATAAACACGATTTGGCACAAGGAATGCATGCCCGATGATTGGAATCTGAGTGTTCTATGTCCTGTGCTTAAGGAAGGCGATCCAAGTGTGTGTACCAACTATTGCGGGAACAGCCTTTTACCCATCGCATACAAGGTCCTGTCTAGTGTGTTATATGAAAGACAAATGCCCATTATGGCGAACCTAATTGGAAGACCCAAGAAATGCAGATCGATACCTACCATCTGTTTGTCGATTACATCTCTACATTCGACAGTCCGATACGACACAAATTATAAGATGCTATGGCTGATTTTGGTATCCTCTCGACTCTGATACGACTTTGCGGAATGGCACTGGCTGACACGAACTCTTCAGTGGCCTTCGATAGTTCAGTGGAAGCGACGTAGACTAGCAATCCGAAGGTGCCGGTTTCGATTCCCGGCCGGGGCACTGGCCAAAATCAACATCGATGAAAAATTACTTTTTCAAATACTTTCGAGTCCTCCAGCCAACAAAACTCATCCTAGATGCTTCCACTACAAAAAACCAGATTGCGCAAGGATCAAGGAAAAGGAAAAATGATTTATCAACATCTCATATAAATCAACAAGCCAGCTGGCGCCATCTTTGGTGGAATTTGGCGTAAAAAAACTCACAACAACAACGCCTAACAATCCTTGACACAAACCTTGTTATCTACAAAGGAACGAAACAGAGTTGCCAACAATGATCGTATGATAATCGGATTATATGCCCGATCGAGTGCCGATAAATAGAAAATCAACAACGAACTCTTCAGTGAAAATAGGCGAAAAACTGACTAAACTATTTTCTTCCAAGCGTTGATTTAGATAAGGCGATAGTCTGTCATGCGATCTCTTTAACATCGTAATGGAGTTGATCATGCGAAATCCGCCGACTTGTACGATCTTTAACAAAAGTCACATGCTTCTGACATAGATGACATAGATATTATTGGACTGCGGGATGTTACAGCGGCCTTTTCGAGCATTGAGAAGTAGTCTGCAGAAGTAGGTATGTTGATAAATGAGGACAAAACCAAGTTATTGTTTTCAACGAACAAAGAGTCTACTTAATTTGGACGCTGCGTTAATGTTAAGAACTATAACTTTGAAGTTGTAGAAGATTTTGTCTACCTTGGCTCCGCCGTAAACAAAAATAATAATGTCAACCTGAAAATCTAGAGACGAGTATTGATCGCAAACCGCTGCTACTATGCGCTAAGCAAGCGATTTAATGACAAAACCATCTCTCGATGAGCAAAAATCCAACTGTACCAGACACAGATCTTACCTGTCTTGCTCTACAGTGCAGAATACTGGGTAATGACACAAGCGATTCAATCTATTTTGAGAGTCTTCGAGAGAAAAATACTTCGCAAAATATTTAGAGCTGTATAATGACATCGACGTAGCCAAGCGCGTTGAAATAGACCGAATGCGCTGGCATGGACACGTTGTACGAATGGATAAAAATGTTCCAGCTCAAAAAGTCTTCGGCAAAAAACTCTATGGGCGGCGCAGGAGGGGGCGACCAAAAAACTAGTGGCCTTCGATAGCTCAGTGGAAGCGACGTAGACTAGCAATCCGAAGGTGCCGGGTTCGATTCCCGGACGGGGCACTGGCCAAATCAACATCGATGAAAAATTAATTACTTTTCAAATACTTTCGAGTTCTCCAGCCAACAAAACTCATCCTAGACGCTTCCACTACAAAAAAAAATACAGATTGCGCAAGGACCAAGGAAATAGGAAAATGATTTATCAACATCTCATATAAATCAACAAGCCAGCTGGCGCCATCTCTGGTGGAATTTGGCGGTTAAACTCACAACAACAACACCTAACAATCCTTGACACAAACCTTGTTATCTACAAAGGAACGAAACAGAGTTGCCAACAATGATCGTATGATAATCGGATTATATGCCCGATCGAGTGCCGATAAATTGAAAATCGGTATAAAGAATTATCACTCCAGCTAACCACCAGCTGTTACAACAACAACAACAACCAAAAAAACTACGTTGGATGGACCAGGTGAAAGAGCTAGTATATAAACTTAGAGTGACAAACCGAAGCGCTTGGCATAACTTTCTACGTGTGGCTTCTGGTAGATACAGATTGGTTGTTGCACTGTGTTAATTTTATTTATCATTCCAGCGACGTATTAAAATTGCAGAGATTCCTAACCTAGACATGGCTTCAAATGTTTGTTTTTTTTTTAATTAGGGCAGTCTTTGCCACGTCTAAGGCTGATTTTCACGCTACTCTCACATTTTTTCTATTTACTACGAAATCAGTGCATTTTTATTTGCTATTCACTTTCGTATAATGCGGTAGCTGCGTCGAGCCGACACGGCGCTCTTATTTTTTTTAACGATCGAAATTTTCATATAGTTTTAAGTTTTTAAAATTAAGGGTTTGAAATTAACTTTACATGAAAATTTCAATATTTGTTTTGCGTATTCAAAATTTACACTGGCAGACAAGACTGTAAGTTTAGGGCAATGTACTCGGTCTGCGCAGATTTGTTTATAAAAAATTAAACCGATTTTGATTTTCATAAATCTGGAAAGAATGATGCTAACACAGTTTTATTTGTCTCCCAGACAAGTCTGCCAATATAAAAGGCACTTAAGTTTTTTGTTTATGCTTAAATTTTAATTAGTTATGATTTTTTGGAATTTTAAACCACAACTGACACGGAATAAACACACAAAATAACTCATATTGTATAAAAATCTGAAACTTTATATTTTGTAGATCATGTATGTACCTTATTTAAATCAATAAATTAATGAACTTCCAACAGTGCATTCCAGGCATTAACATTATTAGGATGCAATAAAATTGCTCTTTGTATAAGTTTAAGTGAACGTTTTGAGTCCACCGGCTGTAAAGCTTTGCTGGCAACCAGTAAAATTTCGGAATCTTCAATTGAGTTACTCCTGTAGAAGAAAAAGTATAAATATTATAAAAAATTATTAAATAAAAAAAGAACACCTACTTTTTCAATTTGTTAGCATGTACCAATGTTATAGCGCTTAGTGCTATTTGACTGGTAGCTTTATGGTATTGACGTTTTTGGCCATAATTGTCAAGCAAGAAATTGGCTAAAACTTTACGTAGTTGAGCACAATGTGGGTAAATGTGTATACGAGTCATCAGATAAGTCAATGCCTTTCGTGGTTGATTCTACAAAAGTATAAAATGTAATTAATATATAATGTTACATAAAAAGAATTGACACATCTCGGCAACGCGTTTTAAATTGAAGCTTCGCATGTGGTGTTTTTGATATGGATTTATAAATAATTTTGTTTAGTTTTTCAGTTTTCTTTATCTTTCTTGGCTTTGATAGAGAATAAGGACACTTACATTTACCACATAGTACTGAGAAGTTAGAAACGCTATATCTGCCACATACTCTTCCGAGTTGTCATGTTTCTTTAGCTCCGATAAAATTGTTTCCGATAATTGATTGTCATTGTTTAATATGCCCAAAGCACAGGCTGAGAACAAGGCTTGAATGGGAGAGTCCTTGAGAAGGATGCTATGAAAAACAGGAAAACATTTTAATACATAATGTGTACATTTTGTTTATATTATATTTTCCGCCTCGCCCACTTACCATTGGTATAATATCGTTTTTGTGTCTGCCTCGCCTTGGAAAGCGTACACCATCGATGCCATTGCTACCAAAATCCTTGATGCCTTATCATCTTCAGTGCCGGCAACACTTTTCAACACCGAATTATATACCGAGTAAGATTCCTGATGCTGTCCCGATTTAAAATAAGCCAAAGCTAATCCAATAAGAGGTTTAAATGAAGCATGGGCGACTTTATTAAATGCGACAATAGCCTCATGCGGTTCATTCAACTTCAAGTGAACATAACCCAAATTGGCAAACAAACGATCCTTTTCATCACCGCTGGCCTTTTCAGCTCCTTTGGCATAGGCTTTGGCGGCACACTTGTATTGATTGTGACGTTCTGCCAGAAATCCCAGAAAAGACCATGCGGACGTTGGAGCATTTGATTCTTCTGTTATTGCATACCAATTGATGGCATCAAAAGCCACAACATCAGCGAACATCGAATCAATGGCATGCTTATAATGTGACAGTTTACATTTTTGGGCATCCGATAAAATCGTACAAACCCAATGAGCATATCCCAGGGAGGATTCCGGATGATATTCAAACTGTTGACAATGACGGAATAAATCAACAGCTTCTTCTTCCTCGGCAATATATTCGGCTATCATGGCTTGGCCGATCCATGCGTTCGGATAAATGGGTGAAGATTGCTGAGCCCTTTGAAAAGCCTGATTGGCCATTTTGATTTCGTTAAGTTTTAAATACAAAACACCCAAATTCGTCCAGGTTGTGTACGATTTGCGTTCCAAATTCAAAGCTTGAACAAAGCAGTGCTGAGCAAGTGGCAGATTATTTACAACTGCAAAATAAATGAGAAAAAAAATTATAAGCAAAAAAATATAAAAATATAAATATAAATTATGAATACGTTTTAGATTTGATAACAATATTTAATAGACAAATTATTTTGAAGCTCATTAGTATAATTTGTATAAGCGAAATAATAACGTTTTGATAATGGGCAAATTTTGGTAAATGCAAATTCGTCAACAGCGTTGTTGGCTATAGTATTTTTTCGCTTTTCTCTCTTTAATCAGACTTAATTTGCCATATATATTACTCACTCTCATGTATATTTATAACACCTAACAAATTCCAATTTTGCCATCTATTTGGATCTTCTTTTATGGCCATTTGACAGGCCTTAGTTGCCATTGTCAAATGAGTCTCGGCCTCTTCGCTTAAATAATCGGCACAATAGTAAGAACATAAGGCTAAGTCGTACCACATAAATGTGTTTTGTTTAATTTTTAAAGCGCAAGTGTAAAATCTATAAAGAATATATAATCTGTTAAATATTTTACAACAATATACGGCACACAGCGCATATTACCTCATCGCCAGACTTAATAGATCTTTACGTGTCAGAAAAGCTATATCCATGTCACGTTTCGCCAATTTACCGCTTACGTCCAAGTTGGCCAAAGACTCTGGCATTTGAGCAGTGAATGTGAAAACGTTAGCAGTCAACCGCCACAGCCAAACCATATTTAAATTTTCTGGATTCAGGAAACATCTGCAGAAAAAAAGGCACTTGTAAGTTAATTGCATTCTCTATGGGAAATATTAAAATTACTACCTCTGTAACATGTTCGCAGCCATTTGGAAATGGTCTTTAGCCCGACCGTAACGATATTCTTGTTTAAGATAGTTGGCCATACCTATGTGAGCTTCTGCTGCACCTTTAAGTGCGGGCAAATAATCCGGCTGATCTGTTAACAAGCAATCGAAATCGTCTATTGCTTCAGAGTATTGGCGAATGGTGGTTCTCATTAATGCCATCTGTAGCTTTGCATAGGTATTGTCAGGTTGCATATCCAAAATTTTTTGAAATACTTTTATAGCCGAATTATATGAACCTCTTTCGGCATAGGCATCACCTAAGGATTCCCAGTACACCATACAGGCGACATCGTGCTTTATGGCTGTTCGAAAGCTATAAATAGCCTAAAAAAAATTGAAGTATATAATCAGATACAAGGCAAAGATTAGAAATAAATAACACTTACCTCATCACAATTACCCACGCTCAAATAATGTAAACCAAGTTTGTAGTGAATATGTTTAAAACGAGATGGCGTTTTTATACGTTTCAGTGTATTCAACAACAAAGCAATATTCATATCCTGAAAATAAGAACATATTGAAATCCAGAATAATCTAAAATACTATACCCAACAAACCTCTTCACCTAGCTGCTGATAAATTGCGGAGAGATTTTCAACCGCGTCCTCATTTAAAGGATTAAGGTTAACACACTTTTCAAAGCATTTACGTGCTCGTGCAATATCATTGGTACTTAAGTAGATTTTCCCCAGATAATAAAAACATTCGGAACTGTAAGGTTTTAAGCGAGTGGCTTTTAAAACACAGGTTAAGGCTGTGCTATAATCTTGCAGTTCATAGTATAAACGTCCTCTCAGTATTAAAGCAGGAAATATTTCCAAATCTTCCCAAGTTGAACCCAGAAATGTAATCGCTTCTGAGGGGCAATCTGAGCTGTTAAAGATATTTTTGGTTACACTGATATATCTGTACAGATAATATGTGTGCCAACTTACTACATAAATTCTGCTTTGATTAAGTCACTTAGTTTTAAACGATTGAGATTCCTGGCATCACTCAATTTAAAATAACATCTAAAGATCAATGGATCAGTTAACAAACCATAAAAAACACTAATTAAATGTTGTCATATCATGCTCATACCTTGCTAAAGCTTTATCTGTTTCCTCAGATTTCTCCACATCTTTTAGGATATTTGCTGCTTCAGCCAATTTCTCCTGATTTTCACTATACATAGATACACATACAGCATAGCCAATGTTATCGCTTTCATTTAATTGCTGCCACAAACACATCGCCAGGCCATAAGCTTCCAAATGCATCTCCGTCAGTGCCAATAGCTTCAACGTAACCACATAATCAGGCTGTATCGTTTGAGTCTTGTAAAGCAGCTCTCTTGCGGCTACAAATTGTTCAGTCTTGTATAGATTTATTGCATTGACCAGCAAGGCCAAACTGGAATTCGGATTTATCTCTGCTAATTGGGAGGCATAAAATTCTATGGGATTTTTTAAACTTGCCAAACAAGTGTCATCTGAAGAGTTATATTGTTCACAATAAATTTTACAAATCCATTCATGCGCATAAATATCATGTGGATATTCTTCAGCCAACCTACAAGCATGCTCCAGGCATTTCGAGAACTCCCGTTGTTTATACAATAATTTTAGATAGCGTTTATATGCAGGCAAGTAAACATCTAAATTACTGTCGGTTAAAATAATTTCCAAACTAGTTTTGTACTGAAAGAAATGATATTAAGTAATGGTAAACAATAAATTCTATAAATATAAACTTACTAAGGATTCATCTTCCGCTGCAACTGGTAAATCTTTCTGGATCAATATTCTACCAAAGTATTTTAATAGTACAGAACTTTTGGTTTCTTCGTTTGACTCTTTGACAAAACGTTTAATGATGCTTAGACATTCTGGAGCTATTGCAGTATTCGACGAAATGTTGTACAATTTTTCACAGTAATCCAACTGTTTATCCCTAAGTAAATATTAGAGAGGAGTATAAAAAAAAGACATTATATGTTAGTCAATGTTTAAAACCAAAATGCAAAATAAACATTTAATTGTATTTCAATATTATTTAAACATTAGCAGACCATTATTTAAAGTAACTAAACTATCTTGGGAAAGAGTCAACGTGACATATGTATATATGTATGGTGAGTTGTTGTTAATTGTCTCTGATCCTAATATTTAATATGTTCAATAAGAAAAAATAATGACAGCCAAGAAATCAAGCGGATAATAGTGCTTGCCAATAGGTGTTTTTACTAACATCGGCAGCACTTTAGTAACCCCACCTTATTTTGGAATTCTAGGAAACAGTTGTACCAGGTGCTAACCTTACCCGATCTGTTGTATGCTGCCGAATCATGATTGCTTACGACAACGGACCTATATATATATGGACCTGTGTCGACGGTGGTTTTGTCATCGGATGAACCATGATGAGCTTTACCACGACATCGACGTAGCTAGAAGAGTCAGAATCCAACTGAAGGACGGCGCAGAGCAGTGAGACCCAGACTTCTTTGAAAGGTCCAAGTGGTTGGCAACGTGCCACCATCTGGTAGGACTAACTGGAGTACACACGCAGAAGACAGAAGCGTGTGGAATTCTTTAATACTTCAGGCCTCAAATTTATGAACCAAGTTCGTAAGTTGTAATGGGCCACTTAAGTAAGTAATAAGAATCTAACATACCAAACTATTCATTTGAATGAGTGAGAAGCAGTAATTTAATATCGACTACTACCACTGAAAATTGAGGTCGTTTCCTGTGCCGGTTCTACGATCTTTTAATTCTAACAGTTCGTATAGTATACTTACGGTACCAACTGCATTAACTGTTCATAGATTTTTGGCAACTCTTCACTGGGCGCACAATTCGACAAACCCTGCAGTGCAACAGTTGGTGGTTGCGGTGACGAATACTCAACAGCCTTACGCAAATACTTAGCGGCTTCCTGCTTACTCGAACTCTGATAGGCTGCGCCCATTAACAGATGTCCCATATAGCTGTTAGGTTCAATTTTGAGAAATTCCTAAAATGTAAGTGATCCCAAACAAAGAGATTGCAGTGTAAACAAGGGTCACTTCAAAAAAATGATTTCGTTTTCTCATCTCACTTCACATTTTTTTATGGCTTCTTCATATTTTTCACCCTTAATGGCTTCACGTATTTCCTTTTGCAAGGCTTTAACTTCCTTTGAGGACATACTTTGGAAATATTCGCAGCTTTCTAAATATAAATTGCAAACGAATAAAGATGTTTTTTGCACAACCGGTAGAATGAAAACAAATGCAATGAATTGACACTCAGCTGTTGTAATAAATCACAATAGTTTAGGAGGAAATTCACAATTAGTGTTGGCACAGTGGTGTGTTATCATTACCGACAGATGTTGTCGTTGATGATTTTTTAAAGGGTGTAAATGAAAAAGAGAAAAGCTCCCGCTCGTTAACGCAGTTCTGTTATATTTAGGGCTACTTAATTGAAATTTTGGAACAAAAAACGTGAATGTTTAACTGAAATTAAAGATATTATCAACATGGGGGAATATATAAGGTTCTATATAACGATATCAAGTGCATTCAGATAGACCGAATTACCAAAAAATTCTGTTTTCTAAGAGTAATTTGTTAAAAATGTTTACAAGTCTCACCTCACCGGTGTGTTTTAGCTTCTCAATTATTTGATGGAGCTTTTAACACTTAAAGTTGGTGATGATAGTGGTGGATTCACAGAAAAGGGTGCTGATAAGACATTGCTATCCGCCCTGCCAGCTGTCAACATAATCCAAACAAACTCTATTAGCAATAAAGAAAAATAATCATAAACCAAACCATAAAAAATATACATATTGTATTACATTAATTTTATAAAAATTGATCCTTACTTTTTTTATTCTATTAATATTTTGCCCATACGGAAAGTTAATTGAGTTAAAAAAAAAATTGCAATTTACCTGTGAAACTTATTAATAGCTGTGTTCGAGAACTTTTCCAGCAGAAAATATCAAGTAAAAAATATCCGGAGAGTAAAAGTGATTTTACTCTCTCAGTAAAAAATATCACAAAAAGTACGCGAACGACATCCAGTAAAAACTATCAAGTAATCAACATCTGTTTGTAAACAGACCAGACCTCCAATCCTTTCAAGACCGGGCCTTGTTCCACATTGCTGCCATTGTTCATCGATCTATTTAATTTACAAATTTCATTAAGCTGCTTAAAAAAACAATTTTCATACATACCTCTATCATTGTAAAATTTTTTATTTTTGCTAATTTTTTAATTTGGTTTATTGACATACAATAGCTGATCAAAAACAGCTGTTCGTACTTGCAAATTCTTACTGGGACAAATTTCTCCAGTAAAAACTTGCAAGTTATCTATCATCGAACTGTCAAAATAATCGCTCTCTGGCTCTCTCGTTACTGGCTTTTTGGAGTAAACGAACACTATCAAGTAAGAAATAGTAATAATTTGTACAAATTATCATGTTCTCAAACACACCTAATATTTCACATTATGTCAAACTAATTTTTTTATATCAAAAAAATTATTGGCAAAACTTAAAAATATACAAAAATTGTTCAAGCTTAGTCTTTATGGATTAATAATAACTTAAAATTAAGCATAACTGGGGACAGGACCTAAAATGTCCGCTTTTTTTATTAACTATTCTAAAAATATCAAGTAAAACAAAAAAATACTTGAGCTAGTCGAACAAAATTTCCATTCAAAACATTGTTTTCCTATATCTCAGTAACGTACACTAATTTCAAAGTAATTCTATGGTATTACATCCCCATAAGTAAAATGTTGAACGAAAAACCAGGGAAATTCCCATATAAACGCGCTACCCCAACAAATATTTCATAACGGAAGAAAAATGGTGAAGTCAGAGCTTTTATAATCGCTCACTAGCAACATCTGGAATATTTGTATGTATCGTATGTTATTACATTATCATTGGTAAGATGTAAAACAAACAAAAAACAGGGAATTGCCCAAGATAAACACTCGATACCAAACCAAAAGCTATTTTTTCTACGAAACTTTTATGATTGTTATCTTTATAGCTGACTTTGCCTTTTATATAAATAGGGGAAACCCAGAAATATTTTAAACGAATGGTTAGATGAGAACGGCAATGTTATAATTTAGTCATTCTATCATCAGTTCCTTCAGTACCATCCCAACTAACGTTGTATTAACAATGTTATTATACACTATAAAAGTGGCGAAGTAGAATAATAATAGCAAATATACATGATGATATTAACGGCGAATATTTGCATATGTCGCACTAAATAAAAATAATAAAAAAAAAATATATAACGAAAACCATTTAAATAAAATATTTTCGTTTTCAAAATTCATTACTTCATTTATTTTTATTTTTTTTGCAAAATTAAATAAGAGTACCTCCTGGTAAATTAATTATTAAATTCATATTTTAATCAAATTAGTGCAAAAACTTTTCCATGTTTTGTGTAGTTTGGTATATAAGTATAATGGAATTGAAACGTTTTTTTTTTTTTGTTGATTGTAGACATAAATTATGTTTTTAGCATCTATAATGTTTAATAAGTTTTTAACCATTTAATGTTAACATTTTTCAAAAATATCAATGTTGAACTGTTCCGTTTTCACTTCAAATGAATAAAATGCCACTTGTCGACTGAAATGAGAGAGAAGTAATAAACCATAAATAAAATTTGCGGTTAATTCTAATTTTATGTACGTGCATAAAAATATACTACTTTATTTACATAAATATATATATATACAAAGCATTTACAACAAACACCAATTTGTACTTTATAAGATTTTTAGATTCTGTTAAAATATGTATGTTAAATCAAAAAAATGTATATTAAAGAAAATTTAGCATATTACTACGTGTAGTACGTGTGTATACAGGCATTGAGTGTGAGGTTACAATTTGGAGTAGATATTAGTGTCCAAAAAACAAATCTTACCTATATCTGTAATTTCCTCGACATCGCCACCTTCTGCAGCTTCGTTGATAACTTTTTCAGCCTCTTCGGGGTTTGTAAGGAATGGTGAATCGGCAACAGTTGTGTTTAAACTGCAATAATTAAAAAAAGTCGTTATTGTGTTTTGTTTATATTATATCTAAAGCAAAATGTATTTACCGAGAGATAGAGCCTGCCTCTAATTGGTTACTGATCAATCCTTGCCAGAATTTGTGAGTCTCAGCCACAACATTGGTAGCGAAGGCAGCGTTTTTGGCATCACCATTGAATGCAAATTGATTTTCAGGTTTACCATCGGGTATCTTATAGATTTTGAACCATTCTACGGTCGCTCTCAATAAACCGGGGAAATATTTATCAACATCCGAAATGTCGTTCATTTTATCAGCCAACGGATCATTGACATTGATAGCAATCACCTTCCAATCGGTCTCGCCCTCATCTATCAAAGCAATGGTACCCAAAATTTTAACTTGGCAAACATCACCACGACTGGCTACACGATAGCCTATTTCCAAAACATCAATGGGATCATTGTCACCCTTGCAGCCAGTGCTAGGTTCAATGTGATCGGGATTCTCCCAAGTTTGGGGGAAGGCACCATAATTCCAGATGTAACCTTTGTGGGGGAAACAGTTGGCCACGAAACGCAGTTTACCCTTTTTCACATCTTGTTTAATGGGATTCAAGGGATTTTTCAAACTAATCTAGAGTAAGTGATAACAAACAAAAAACACGCAATTAAATAATTTCATTTCACCAAGTGCCAAGTGCGTTTGTGTGTTTACCTCCATTTTAGCGTTTGTCCAGCGTGGCACTTCAACCACCATGTTATAAATTGTTTTCTCTTCATTGGCAAACAGAGGAATATCATGCAATGGTGAGACTCCTTTGCCGCAGGCGGTTTCTAAAAGGAATTGAATAATGATTAGAAAAGTGTATAGACAAATAATAAGGCAAATATAGTATATGGAAGGGGTAGCAAAGGGCATTAACGATATGTATTTGTGTATTGTCTATAAAAATTTGATATCAACAAATTAATAGATGCGACCAAGGAGATTTATAACAAAGTGAAAAATTTGAGAATCGTCTGTGTGTTTAATGCTAGCAAATGTAGCAAAGGATAATGACATATAAGGCTGTATAAAACTTTAACACATATTGTGTAGCAAAGGATAATGACTGTTAACACAGTATAAAAACTTAGCATTGGTTAATTTTAAGCAAATTACAGAAAATTACAAATGTTTGTCGTTGACACGACAGTTTTCGTTATAATAGTTTAGGATGTTTAAAATATTAATCGGACAATTGAGTTCCTGTCAGATTTGCAGGCATATTTGATTAAGCATTACACTGCATTTGGTAGGCGGTTAGTATACTATAGAATCGGCAGGTCGCGTGACGATCGAAACGGTCTTTATGTTGTCTGTGGCCGCAAAGTAAGAAGATGTGGTAGAGATTTTGGAATACAATTTGGTACACATACAATGCACATAGTGAACTCTTAACTCGTTTGATAAAAGCTAATTTAACAATTATAATTTTCAAATTTGGTGCATGGTACATCTAAACATTATCATAATAATGATTTTCCTACCAATCAATAAAACTTAGTGGCGTGGCGTGGCAGCTTTATTTGTTAATTTAAATTATTAATACTGTTACAGATACAGATGAACCTTATTTTGGGATCCCTATTATTCGTAGATGGGTTACATAGAATAGAACACCTTAGCTCATCCGGTAAGGTAAATTCTGAACGGGTTTGATACATTTATGAAGGTTGTGTGTTGCAACACAGGAGTTTGGATCAACTTTCACTCTCGATTTGATTCTCGACAAGAAATTATGTGTATTTAAATTTAAAAAGCAAAGAAGCTTATTAAACAATTTATATGGAAAAAAAACTTTTAGAGAGGTGTGTACTAGAAACAGACAAGGAACCATTTACTTCAGTAGGAAGGCTATTGACTAAATACAGGCTGTAGACTAGACCCTTGTGCATACACTGCCACACAGATTTGTTGACGGTCAACGAATTGCTTTGACTACTAGGGTGTCGACAACCGTTGCTACCAACATTTTCTCATAGATTAAAGTGTGGTAATGTCAACGGATTATCTTATCTTAGTAAAAACCTATGGTTAAACAGGCCTACATACAGGCCAACATAAAAACGTAATATGCTATCGCGCCTTCGACTTTACCGCTTATACCTATGTTTGTGATCGATGAGATGACGTGCTGCACTATGTATGACTCATCTTAGAACGTTATTTCGGACATATTTAGAACAGCCAATGTCCCTCCAAAGACGATACTTATACAATTTTTGATCTCCGCCAATGACTCCAAAGCTTAACGACAAGACATTTCCCACATAGAAATATTTTGTCCTGGAAAGTATACTCAAGTACATATAACTATTTATCTTGGGATTTCTCAATTTATTAACTTTTATCGTCTATACGATAATAGATAAGCACCACTGTTAGTTACCCATAGAAATTACTATTTTTATATAAAACACACATTTTCATATATATGCCTCGACATTCTAGAAATAATTTTAATGTCGCCCAAAGTCCATTACCAAAAGGTATAGAAAATAGAAAGCTTAGGAGCTGAAACAATTGAATTGTGTTTGCCACAACAATTAACGCAACTTGGCCAACCCGCACCGCACCATAAGAATGGTACATTCCGCTCACTGAAACTATTACTTTTCCCCGCAAGGGAATAGCGGGGAAATTCAACTTACAAACATACACAATATGTACATTGCTACCGTGACCGAGTCTTATCAAACATCGTCATCGTTTTCACACAGAAAAAAAAATTGCATAAGCTGGCTTTGCCGATTAGGAAAGGCATTAGTCGCCGTGTGTAAATGTCCCATCTATCCATCCGCAGTTAGCACAGATAACAATAATAAACACTTCAACGTTTTGCAATAATTAAACAAATGGTTACGGTCAATGTCATTTCAATTATACCCCACCTCCAAACGCCCGTTGTTGAAATGTAACAAAATCCTTGACCATCAGGTACTTACTGAAATAAATGCTGTAGTTGGTGGAATTGGGTGCACCCTTTTCAATAATCTCGTACTTGGACATTTTCTTGTTGGATTTTTCCTTATTTATGGCAAACTGTTGAAAATTTGTCACGACTGTGGCGATGAAACGCTTTTTCTGGGACGGCTGAACGAAGAACTTTGATGACGAGAACAAATATTTGGCAAGAATCGATGCAGAAGCCGGTTTACCAAACACGTTGTGCAGAGCGATTGAATTCATATTCCGTCAAACAGCTATTATTATAGTGAGGGGAAAATGTGGTATAATTGCACCATTTTTGGTACATTTGCGAAAAGCTTACAGCACCAACGAGTACACTTTGCGTTATCAGCAAAGACTAGAGCTGCTAACCTAATTAAGTATTTCAGTAACGAGTATTCGAATGCTCAATATGTAATAAATAATAATTTTTACATCAAAATGCATTTTAGCATATATACGAATTTTTGTGATATGTTGCCAATTTGCATGTATTTTGTTGTTGCAAAGAATTTACCTTATTTTAGCTACCATGAAATCTAAATGTTTTAATAAAGTTGGAGTTATTAGTACAACCAACTTGACATTGCAACAACAACAACAGGCAATTTGTCAAAATTTCCATACAAAACTTTGACAACCGAAATGCGCATCGTGGCGAGTACAAACGTTGACAGTGCAGAGATACCACAATCAGAAAATAAGTCAAAACCAGCTGGCTGTTAACGCCACCTGCATTAAAACATCTTGCATGAAATATGCAGAAAAATTAACAGTAGCTAAATCAAAAATGTTGATACGGCAACAATGAATTTCGTTGTTTGTTTAAAATTTATCAGAAATATGCCAAACAACATGGACAGACAGAAATGTAAGTAAACAATTAAATTTTTGACTAAATATAACCAAATTAGTATTCTTAATAATTACATAGTGCGACACAAAAAAACTGAAGTCGAAATTCTTGGGAAATTATAGTATTTTTCTGGTAGGTGCTGCTGAGAACAACAATAACACTATGTCACAAAATTTCAAAAGTTTCTGTATCCGGGACATTTAATAATACATTTTAATGTAAAATTTCAAGCATATCTGCGCTCTGATATGTAGAAAGTAGAACAGTTTTTGAGATATGGTCAAATTTCCATTTTTAGTGTTTTGAAAAAAGGTAGGTCTACTAAAATGCCATTTTCTCTGGCTTTAATTCACCGATGTCGAAAATAAAAGATAATAAAATTATATCTTAAAAAAACGATAGGCACTTTAAAGTTAGATTTTTGTAAAAATTTAGATGATTTTTCAAGTTTTCGCTGCCTTTTATTAAGTTTCTGACCGTGTTTCGGTAAAAATTACTCCGGTTTCAGACAACTACATGGTAGTCAGTTCGGTGACTTCGGTGAATTAAAGCCAGAGAAAATGGCATTTTAGTAGACCTACTATTTTTCAAAACCCTAAAAATGGAAATTTGACCATATCTCAAAAACTGTTCTACTTTTCAAATATCTGAAAGCAGATTTGAATTTTACATAAGGATCAACTATTGAGAAGCCGGAATCAAAAATTTGTTGCATTGTGTAATCTGTTTTAGAAATTTCCCAAACACTTCCAAAATCTTGATTTACGGATAAAAAGAATCGGTTCTTTGTACCTTTACGCACTTTGTTGAAGAGTATATGGAGTTATTGGAGTAGGAATATTGAACAAACCAGTTATATGACAAATCGAAATCCGTATAGTTTGCACTTTCTTCCCAATTTCTGTTCCACTTAAGCTAAACACCGCTCAAGAACCTCTGCAACATCACTTAAAGGCAATATATAAACCGTTGCAAATCAGTATCTTGAATTGTGGTCAATATACACTCTTTACCAAAAAATTTAAGTTTTGTCTATCCCTTGGCGCAAGAAAATTATACCGTTATTCAGGGAATGTTATTAAAATAAATGTTATTTAAAATAAATGTTATAAAATAAATGTTTATTAAAAACGTTTTGGGGGTTTATAAGCTATACACCCCAAACTATGGCCGAGTGTCGTTATCGTGTTTTTAAGGAGAAAAAAAGACAATTACAGCTATTTTTTTTTTGTATTTTCCGCAACTTGCACAAACACACCCCCCAAGGGTTATTTATGTCAGCTGGAGGCAAATTAAGAACGATGTGGCATCTCCTTTCGACTCAACCAAAATACTAAAGCAAAGAAAAATTACGATAAGTAAAAAAAATTACACATCTCACGTTAACAAGTGAAGCTTCATAGAAAAATACGTTTCTGGATTTATTGTGAAATCATTTAAGAATTTCGTGATAACAATTCGTTAAAGGAATCCCTTAAACCGCTTACCAAGGTCATATTGTACGGATCGACCCGAAAACCGCAATAATCGAGGATATCAACTTCAAGTATTCTTTGATTATTTGGCAGACATTGTAGGCACATTGACAAGAACTAGTGCGTGTGTGTTTGTGACAGACAAGTTCACGTCATAAAATCGTAAAGAAAGTTAAAAAAGAAAAACAATTTGCACACGTTTGTGACGAACGGGAACAGTAAACCCTTCTATCGCAGTAAGACGACTCCCTATCTAAACAAGAAAATGAGTAGCGACAAGAAATCTACGAAGAAGTCCCAAGGTGGAGCCAACAAAGGCAATGAAAAGCTCGCGGCTGCAGCCAGTGCGGCTGCTGCAGCTGCAGCTGCATTGGCCACCGCGATCGATGACAATGCCTGTGTTGTCTGCTTTAAAACTGTGGAAGTCTTTTCCATAGGCGAATGTGATCATCCCGTGTGCTATGAATGTTCGACGCGCATGAGAGTACTGTGCGAACAGAACGAATGTCCCATCTGCAGACAGGTCTTATCGAAGGTAATCATCTATTAGCTGATTGAAAACGTGCAAAATATAAACCTAACCAGACGATTGTTTTATAGGTTATCTTTACGTACGAGAAGCTGCCATACCGTGAATTGGAAGCCAGAAATCGTTCGGAATATTATAGTAAAAAGTATAAAATTGGCTTCTATACCAGTGAAATACAGCAGAAATTCTTCGAGCTACTTGATCATCCGTGTCCAAAGTAAGAGCATAAACCGTCAACAGTGTTGCCAGAGGGTGAAGTAGGGAAATTGCGTTAAAAAAGTGCAAGTTATATGATTTTGCTTTTGACTAAGAAGAATCGGCGTCAGTAGAGAATGGAACTCAAGATGTAGATGTAGAAGCACTATACATACTAACATCTTTCATTGGTAATATATTGCAAACCAAAAAGATTGAGAAGGATTTTGGAATCAAATTTTATTAGCGAATGCAGTTCTAATCATGCCCGAATCTGTTATTTGGTGACGCTATTTCATTATGGCATGATTTTGAGCCCTGTTACAGCTCAATATTTACTTTGCTTTAAACTAGAGCCCTTATAATGTTGTAGAAAGCAACTTCAGAGTAATAGAGTCAATTAGCTTGGCCAGTAAGTTTCTTAAATTTATGAGAAGTTCTTGCACTCATACGAAAGAAGCCTTCCCATATGCCATTCAAGGAATGCAGAGGGAAAATACAATTTAAATTAAGTATTTTACCCAATAGATGCTGAAACAAATTATAATTTATTATTAATCATGAACCCGCTCTCTGCACAGGTACGTGTGCAACACCGATGAACATACAAAGGTCACTGAACCTTTGTATGAAATCTCTTGTTAGCTTAGACTATACTTTGTTGTATATAAAACCATAAATTTGTTACTATGTACTTACTTTTTGAGATGTCGTCCTATGAGAGCAACAACGCTAAAGCAAACAACCCCATTAGGAGTAAAGGCAATTAGTTCAAGATGAAACTAGTTCGTGAATAAGTTCCAGCTGATCTATTTAGTGAAAAGTATTGCACAATTTGCATGTTGCGTAGTATGTTCCAAATCTGTAGAAAAGGGGTAAATTTCCTCCAAGTACCTATGTATGATTAACTTATGGTTGTTTTTATGGACGGGAACTAGTTCAATGGTACGCGAAAAATACTCTTCACTTGTTCCGAACTAGCCATTTTTCTTAAAAAAATAATTTATTGAATAGAACATTGCAAAACGCCTGTGATTAATGTTTTTTAAATTGCCCCTGGCTTTATAAATATGTTACAAATATCAGAAAAATGTTTGTATACAAAAATTGTATTAAACACATTAAAATAAGGTGAATTGCCGTAAATTCCTTCGGATATTTTTTGAAAAATTATCTTTACTTTATTTTGTATTACTTGTTTGTCCGATTGTTGCAATAACACTTAATTTGTACGTACCTGAAAATGTTTCTTTTATTTGAGGAAATTTTATTTTTACGCCACGTCACGTCGTCTTATAATAATTGCCAAGACAATATCCCTACGAAACCCATAATATACCAAAAGGGTAACACTGTTTAATATTTCTCTTATTTGAATTTCTTTACACGTATTTATTGTAATTTTTCTTCTTTATCATAGGTGTAATTGTCCTCCTTATCGCACCTTTCAAGGTCTGCGTAATCATGTTCGCAAAGAGCACGATCACTTCTACTGTGATCTATGCGTGGAACATTTGAAAATATTTACCTTTGAGCGGCGATGTTATACACAGGCTGAGCTTGGCATACATCGGACGAAGGGCGATCCGGATAACCGATCACATCGTGGCCATCCTTTGTGTGAGTACTGCAACAAGCGCTATTTGGACCGTGATGAACTATTTCGCCATTTGAGACGTGAACATTACTACTGTCACTTTTGTGACGCGGATGGTTGCAATGAATTCTATCGCGATTATGCCGCCTTGGCAGAACATTTTCGCCAGGATCACTTTTTATGCGAAGAGGGGAATTGTGCTACCGTAGAATTTACAGGGGCATTTCGTACGGAGATTGACTATCGAGCACATATTGCGAGCGTTCACGGTCAGGGTATGAATAAGCAGCAGGCAAAACAAACGCGTACACTGCAGTTGGAAATTACTTTGGGACCAAGAGGACGCACCGGGCAGACACAACAGGGCGTTGCTAACATGAGAGCTAGAGGAGGGTAAGTGATAACATTTGGCACGTTTGGTTGTTGTTATTAAGTCTGATGATTGAGGTGGACCCTCAATGTACGGGAGAACTGAAATCTCAACTGTTCCAACAAAAACTGGCTAGTTCTGTGTGAGGTTAGGGTAAAAAAAATACAAAAATATGGGCTCGAGCGGTTAAAAATTGATGAGCTGCTCGCGGTTTAAAGGGTAAAATTTGTTATCTATTTACAAATTTTGGATAAAAAAAGAGAGGTGAATGTATTCAAAAACAATTTAAAAAAAATTAAGAATTTTTGAAATTTTAAATCGAAAAATTCACCCTTGTTTTCACAATCTTCAAACCGCGAGCGGGTAGGTCAACTTTCAACCTATCGAGTCATATTTTTGTCAATTTTTTTGCTTAACCCTTCACAAAACTTACCGATTTTTTGGAAAATCAAAAAAAAAAATTACTCTAAGGTTCACAAACTTTAAACCGTGAGCGGCACTATGACATATGTATCACAATACAATACAAATATTGCGGACCATATAGAATTTCCGGGTATAGTTTGTTGTTTTATTTGCTGCTTAAATGCGCATTCAGGCACTTATCTTTCTTTCGAAAGTGTTGTTGGTAAATAATTGCCATGGGATATTTGTGTCTGAACTCTTATAGCAACCGTGCTTCGAGTTTCATGTTTCCGTTCTGATTACTTATTTTTATTTTTTTTTTATTTATATCTTGTAATTAAAAGCCCAGGGGCCAAACAAACAATAACTATAAATTCTGAGACTATATTTAATCTATCATAATTAATTAATTACCAAATAAAATTAAAAATGAAAGAAGTTATCGAAAGTAACTATTTTTAATTTTTTCTAAATAACTTTAAATTTCAGCAACAATGAGGTCGAACCGGAAGTTGAAGAACCCACCTACCAACAACCAGCTCATTTACGTCCCAATATTAACCCTGGCAGCGAGCAGGACTTTCCCTCTCTGGCCGGTGCGCCAAGTACTCCAAGTGTGTCATTAACTCGTGCTCCGCCATCGAACATTATCAATCGTAGTCGGGTTTCAGGTTTGGCTAGGACAAAAGAAAACTTCCCAGCTTTAGGTGGGGGTGCCACAACTACAACTGCTGCTGGCAGTGGTGGTGGCGGCGGCGTTCCTACAACAACCAAATCCCAACAACAAGCCTTTCCACCAATATCAGCAAAACAAGCCTTTCCACCAATATCAGCAAAGCAAGCCTTTCCTCCAATATCAGCAGTGTTGAAAAAACAACCAACACCAGCAACTGGAGCTGTACCTCGTACATCCACCCCCAGCAATATGCCCTCAACAAGCAGTGGTATGGTTATACATGTTTCCAATCGACCAGCCAGCAGTGCCAATACTGTGACACCTAAAAAACCTAATGTGATGGATTTTCCTGCGTTGCCTGCAGGTAAAACAAAGAAGGGAAAAGCGGCATTACTCAATGAAGATATGCCTTCATCTGGTGTACAACTACCGGTAGCATCAGTATCTGCAAAGCATCGCACTCTGGTAGACGATTACGTCTCCGTAGCAAATCCTGCCACTTTCCATAAAATTCAACTGGTGCAAAAGGAAGAGACTGAGGCTAAAGCTCGCAAGGAACAAGAAGCTCGAAGTGCTCCAAAGTTAACATCGCAAAATTTCCCAACCTTGGGCGGTGGTGGTGGCGGCAGCGTCCAGTCATCAAACTCCTCTGCTCCTGCAACTACATGGCTCAAAGCCGTAGTCAATGAAAGAAAACAAAAGGAATTAGAAAATCGTAAGAATAAAGTTGCACCGGCTCCAGTTTTACCAAAGGCAAACAGTAATTCCCCTCCTGCTGCCCCTAAGCAGACTGCGGTGATAAGCAATGGCAATACTGCGAGTAATGGTTCCAATAATGGAAATAACAAAAAGGATAAGAAGGCTAAAGAGAAGAAGGTCAAAGAGCCTAACAATAATAGTAACAGCAATAACAACAACGAAAATAAAGCAATGAATAATAATTTGACCAATGGCAACAACAACAACAATCAAAAGAAACCATCTCAGAGTCCCTTGGATTCGCCACGATCCTCTAAACAGGCCCCAGAGTACCATTCGAATGTCACTGTAAATTCAGTGGCTAAATCACCGAACAATTTAACATTTACCAGTTCGTTGGGAGAGAGTTATAGCATTTTACCAGCTCATACTTTTACGCCGCCAACCGATGCATTATTGCGTAACCAAGTATGTAATATTACAGCTTTTATATCAAAGACATATTTATATTCTCTTTATCTTTTGTAGCGCTTAATTTATTACTTTAGGGATGTCCTACAATCAATGGAAGCTTTGGAAGAATTTCGTTATATCTCTCAAATGTTTCGCGATAGCCTAGTCAAAGCTGATTCCTATTATGAACATTGCCAAGCTGCCTTAAAGGACAAATTTGATGCGACGTTCCCAGAACTTATAGTGTTGTTGCCAGATATTAGCAAACAGCAGGTATTATACAAATCAGCATCGAAATCTTCGAAATTGCATTATTTTATAAATTTTCAGGCTCTATATTTGGTGCATCAGCAACGCTTAAATACTTTATCGCCTGCCCAACGTAAAGCACTTCCTGCTTTAGACGTCTGCTCGACCTGTAAGCAAGTATTGCTACCCGTCGACATGGAAACTCATCAGAAAATGCATGAAATTGTGCAAAATTTTCCGGAGCTAAGTGGTAATCGTAAATCAATTACCAAAGCATAGTAGTTTTATCTAATTTGTATCATCAGACTTTGGCTGGACAGTTGAAAAGAGGGAATAAAAAGTGCTTTACAAGTGAGCAATTTTTGAATTCTACGATTTTTATCTATTCTACTGTTAAGAAAGGAATTCATTTTTTTTTATTGAAGTGAATTTCAATTCATATTAGTGTTTTACGTGTATTTTTTTTTCGTTTAATTTTTTGTTTAACCAGCAAACAGAAACAGATCTATACTCTATGGCACTTATACAGAAGAGCTTCATTCTCTACATGCTCTTTTTCTACAGCTTTAAAACAATGTTTTTTTGTCAAAAAAAAATACAAAAGAAAAACGGAACCCATCATTTTGTTCTAAACAAAACTAAATATTAAATGCAAATGTCTTAATGAATTTATAATATATTTTGCTTACGTACATTAACATTGAACACTTTTTATATGTGTGTGTATTTATACTTTTACTATATAAATAGTTCAATTGTTTTCTTTTAATTTGTTAGTTATCCGAAATAGTAAAAACCCGAAAGAAAAAATCTAAACAGGAAGAACTCGGACACAATACATAGCAACCAGAGCTGGGCGCTAAGAATTACATGTGTAATGGATTGCTGTTTGAATTACGATTATTTTAATTGCAATTTAACATTTTTTAAAATTAGGATTATTGTAATCCTTCATCGGAGTCATTATGATTACGATTGCAGTAATCGTAATTTCGAAAAATTTGAAATTACAATTACAGTAATCGTAATCCTAATGTCTTCGATGAAGGATTACAATAATCCTAATTTAATTTTTTTTAAATAACGATTTTTTGAGTAATGGTAATCTTAGTTATTTAAAGAAGTTAGCGAAAGCTAATCTAGAGGTGAATTCAAATGGTACGTGTTAATCGTAATTCAAACCGCAATCCATTACACATGTAATTTTTAGCGCCCAGCTCTGACTATGCCATATTGTTAATAATATAACAATATTTTATCATTACTTCCATCATCAATTATTCTCACACTCATCCACTTTACAACAGTTATTTACAAAAAGTTTTTACAATTCTCTTTCTTTGTATTGTATTTCTGTGTTTTTTATCCTTTGTCTCCCTACCTAGTGATCTTAAACAAGTGTAATGTTATTTTCATTACATTTGGAATTTGTTTTTTTTTTGTTTTTTGTCATTTATGTATCTTAGTTTTGTTAATATGTAAGTGTATAGTTCTTTCTACATAAAAAACAATTTATGTAGTAAGCAAAAGGTTTTTTTTTTTTAAATAAAATAAAAAAGTAATCCATGCCTTAGGATTACTTATTCCTTATAAAAAAAACACGTGATTACAATTACAGTAATCCTTCATCGAAGACATTAGGATTACGATTACTGTAATTGCAATTTCGACTTTTTCAGAATTACGATTGCTGCAATCGTAATCTTAATGCCTTCGATGAAGGATTACTTTAATCTTAATCGGATTTTTTTTGTTTTAGGATTACTGCAATCGTAATCGTGTGGTAATCGTAATCCTTATTGCCCAGCTCTGATAGCAACCAATGGTGATTTCAATTTGTTTAGAGAACAAACTAAAAAATCAATAAATCGTTTATGAAAAGAAGACGAAAAAAGAACAAAAACCCACAACCTATCGATATAATCTGTGTAAGAGAGTGTTAGGTTTTTTTTTATAAGTATATATGTAAAACAATGCAGAATGTTATTTGATAATAAATAAAATGATAATAACAAAGAAAACATACAATACACTATACAACAAAATTAAATAATTTAAAATTTGGCGTTTTTGTTGTGAATAGAGTGTTGCTAACACAATAAAACAAAAAACTTTACATGAAGACGTTTTTTTTTTAATTCTTATTTGGTACATTTTGTTTTCAATCCCTTTTTTTGCATCGCAAAAACGTTTCTTATCACTTGTGATATGAGCTGCTACATATTTGAATATATAAAATATAACACAGAACATGTACTTATATACATTTTATACTTTGGGATAAACTGGTAAATAAGTGTCGAATAATATAGGTTATATTCGTCGTATCCTGCGCCCTCCATACATTTCATTGCTGATAAAAGAATGGGATGCTCTTTAAAACGGTCATGTCGCTATACAGCTCATAATTTATACGATGACTGATAAAACAGGCGTCTAATTTGGACTACGAATGTGTCTTGCGGCACATTTTGAACTCAACTTATTTGAGTTGTAATTGAAAACAACTGCTATGGATTAGTTGTATTTTTTTGTTGAGTTGTTTGGTTCAGTTGCAATTTGTAGGTGTACTACACAGGTTAAGTTGTAATCGATAATACCACATTGTAAAATTTCAACTGAAATTACATCTCAACTGATTTGTTTAAACTGTAATAGAGGCATAGATTTCGATTTGAAACGGATGTGGTCTGCAAGACATGCTGGAACGACTTAATTCGGATATTGAATTCTTGTTAAATAATTCGCTTTCATATCCTAAAATATAACAAAAAATTACTGATATTTTTAGATTTACTCTCTTGTTTGTTTTTATCGATCTGTGCAGAATATGAATATGTTTTTCATTGTTCGGTTTGATTTAAATTTTTTTATTTTCAAAAACTAGTTTTTTGTTTTCCTCAAATCTTGACTGATTTCAAATTTTGTCAGTTATTAACAGTAAAATTGCTAAATCAAACATTAAGCCACGCTTCAAATAAACTTAAAAAAAACATTTCATTAACTGAATCAGACTATGGTGGCGGAAACCACTTAACAGAGCCAAAACCAAACTATATCACACCATCAATTAATTTTTTGTATAGAAAATCCTCCTTCACGCACATTCGTTATCCTCTTTTAGTCTGTACACCAACGAAAAACAACAATTTTACTTGGATTGTGTTTTTGCCAACAGATGACGCTTATGCCGCAGTATACGTATTGTGAATCGTCAATAAGTGTCATTGTGAGTAAATAAAAAGTGTCATACACAAAAATGATACACATATTTAGTTAAAATTTCTAGGCATTTATCATTTTAAAAAATACTACAATAAATTACTTAATTTCTAATTGTTTATTCTGTTATCTTTGCAGGTGCTAATGGACAGAAGCAAGAGTGTTTATGAAATGTTTTAATTGTGAATTGTTTCAAAGATTAATGACAGCTATTGTGACTGTTATCATTGTGAAGTCGCCACCTGGCGTTCAATTGTCACCAACCGACGAAAGCATTTGGCAATGGCTTGGATTTTGACATATGCTAACAGTGTAGTCATCCACCATCTTGGTTGGAGAAAGCAAATGAAAAAAAATAAAGAAAGAACCAAATAATATTGACCAGAAGTGAAGTCTTTGCTGCAATTTGCGATACAAGGCGATTATATACGAGTTAATTAATTGCTGCTGAAAATAATTCCACATATTACCGTTCGCTATGGCCGCGTTAGATCAAGAAGCCCTCAATTTGGAGCTAAAGAAGCGACGCATTTGTCGGTTTTGCCTGTCGCAGGATCAGGCGATACTCTCCAATATTTATATGCGTGACACACGCATTAAGACATCAGCCCCATTGCCCATACAAATTATGGCTATTGCATCGATTGAGGTAAATATTAAATGCATCGAAGTTACTTGTGGAGTGTTAAAGGTGCCCTAAGAAACACAGTAAATGGCGCACAATTACCAGCAAATGTTTATTTCTACCAGTGTCTCACCGGATGCTTTATTGTATTCCCGCCAATAAATTGGCTGCGGGTGGTGTGTTTATTGACTAAAGTGATAGATATATTTGACTTTAAAGTCTAGAGCACTAAGAAATCTTTTAACTAGTTTATATGGAGACTGGATCTGAAAATGTATTTCCCGGCATAATTTAAGCCGTACATTGTCTTTTATGGGTATGTAGTATAACCCTATTACCTGCCACACATTGGCAATCAGTAAGTTGAGCGGCAGCGATAGTCGGCGTGCACCTTTTATTCATGGAATCTGGATATAGTTAGGTGCCTTATAGCCCTTACGGTGGCAACTATTAAAAATTTATCTTTATTCACTTGTGGCATATACATAGATGGTTGCTTGGTAGGATAGTACTGAATTAACAGTTGATGGCGTAATATGTCGAATTTTGTATTGTGTCTTTAATTGCAAACATAACGATATATATCTTTCTTCCGGTTTTACCAGCGTTTAATAGTCGTATAAGCTGTTATCCGCATAGACAATGCTCACTACACGTTGTCCAAATTCAGGTGCAGCTGCATGCTATTGATGGCGGTTTGTTACGGAAACCTATCGTAGTTAATTTTTTTGTTGACGATATTGCTGACAACAATTGGGATATCATAAATCTCATTCCGACGTTAAAACCATGTTCAATTGATGTTCTCTCGGGGCTGTTTGGTCCGCGGGAGCTAATTGATTTCGCTCCTGGGAGGTATTCGCACCTCCGAAGCGTTCTTTAAGAGTTCCAGCCTCCCCCGAAGGAGAATTTCTGAGCTAAGTTAGAACTAGTTCATCTTGGAAGTAGTCCAGAATTTCATAGAATTTTCCAAACCAAACCGGTAGAAGACAAATAGTCACTCAGTCTTGAGACTTTGTAATTAAACCACTCGGAGACCATTACGGTCCATTGTGATTGTCTTATTCAAAAATGAAATATGAAAGTATAGAGTAGAAGAGAATTAGTTAAGATTAGTTGAAATTTTAATACATTAGGAAAAAAGAAAGTTAAACAGCCATGTTCTGGAAAAAAATCGGTAAAAAGGTAATACATTTTAATACATTTTTACTGATTTTGCTCTGTTTTCAAACCAACTTGTTTTTCAGATCATGAAAGAGTGAAAGTGAGAAATGTTCCATGTATTATTCTCTCTTTCAACTTATATAGATAAAGCGAGATTAAACTGAGATTAGGCATGACTTACATGGGTACACTATGCTCTTATTAAGTCAGCTCAAATTATAAGTAGAGATGGTTCATTGGGCTATCAAAATACCACTTCCCTAGGAATCGCATCCTTCTTCACACAGTCTGTAGTAGTCTTCCTGTCTTGTCGTCCAGTTTGATGTAAAGGCCCTAACGTCACAGTGTCCCGTAATAATGCCAATTAGTCTTCTGACAGTACTAGTTTCACAATTCCCTACAAGCCATTCACTCATGTCTCGCTCATACCGGAAATATTCAATAGACAAAGACTAATTTAAGGAACTACTTGTTACAAAATTGAATTTCCCCTTCTGTTATTGATGTAGTGCATAATTAAATGTAAGAAGTGTTTTTTTTAAATAAATATTTTGTTTTTAGTTTATTTATTTTTCTAATTTATAAATAAAAAATTATTTATTATTCTCACTTATGATTGTCCTTTCATATAACATTATTTTGTACTTATGGCGTTTAAATCTCATTCTTTCCTTTTTCAGGTTTTCAGCAATGATGGCATGCCCGGTTTTGTGTGTTCTGATTGTACAGCTGTATTTGAATACAGCTATCAGTTTAAGCAAATGTGTAAGAAAGCCGATAATCTTTTACGGCAATACCCCCTGACTGGGCAGTGGCCAAATCAATTGCAGAAACCAGTGTTGTCCCAAAATCCACAACAGGTTCAACAATTGCCAAATATGCTCAACAAACAACGTACCCAAACCACACAGATTCGTATGCAACAGACGAAACAGATAGTTTCAACAGAATCTCTGCTTCAAAAGAAGGTAATTTTAAATTCTGCACCAGCTTTAGATCCCGTACCACCTCAACCTGTACGCACAAAAATTGAGCAGATCGATGAGGCAGATAGTACATCCAGTTTTCTGGCTAAAATTGAAAACAATGATGAATTATCGCTAGACGATATACATCAATTAGTGGCTGCCGAAGGCATTGAAGAAAAGGAATTTGTCAATATAGAAACGCTGCCGGTAGTGATGGTGGATTCTGGCAACAAATCAAAACCCAAACTGTTAAATAAGTCCACAGTGCGTATTTTGAACAAGGATGCCGGCCGTGAAAAGGAACCACGTTTGAGTTTGCCAAAGATTAAGCAAGGGCAAGATGGTAATATGGAGATTGTGGCCGAGATACTCGACTATGATGAGCCATATGAAAATGAATCGGATCCCAAAAATGCAGAAGTCATCGAGACAAATGTCTATCCCTGTCCACATTGTGAAAGATCCTTTCCACTGATGCAATTGAGAGATATACACATGAAGAATCACAGCAGGGACAGAAAGTTTCAATGTGAGGAATGCGACAAGTGTTTCTTTTCCAAGTATGATTTGCAGAGACACGTTTTTACCCACAACGGTTCAAAACCGTACAAATGTTCGGCTTGTGACATGGCATTTTCACGCACAAGTCTTTTGCAAAGACACGAGAAAACCCATACCGACATTCCAAAGTATATATGTATCACGTGTGAACGACCCTTTATCTCAAAAGAAGCAATGGAAAAACATGCTGAACGTCATAAAATCAAACGACCTTTCCAATGTAAATTGTGTAACAAAGGCTTCGCTTTTAAGCAAGGCCTTGAACGTCACGAGGTAATACATTCGCGCCAGCAGCCTTACTCGTGTGAATATTGCGATCAAAGCTTTTCCACTACTGGAAAATTAGCACGTCATCTCACCGCTCACGCCGGCGAAAGGCCGTATCCCTGTAAATTTTGTAAAAAATCATTTTTGTTGTCACATCATTTAACTCGTCACATGAGATCCCATAAAAATGCAGTTGATAGCAACTCTATGGTGTCTTTCATGTGCAGCCGTTGCGACTCGAGCTTTGAGACTCGCGATGAATTGTTCCGTCATTCGGCAAAGCATGCCGATGAGCAGAACCTATCGTGTTCCTTGTGCAAAGAGGTGTTTGATACCATTGATGAGCTGACCACTCACATCAATAAACATTCCGATGGCGAGGCGTACGCATGCGAATTTTGTGATTTAATCTTTATGGGTGCCGATAAATTGCAATCGCATACCGATACAGATCACGCTCAAGAGATGGAGGCCTACCACGAGAATGATCGTGTCCAGGCGGAGCGAATGATGGAAGCTGGCAGTCAAAATGAAACAGACGTGAGCGAGGAAAATCTGCAGAATACAGTAGATGAAATTCTACTTGACGACACGGTTGAAAGTGACATTGTGAAAAATACAACAAAAAGTATTAAACAAGGTTAGTGGATTTTTAACTAATTAAAAAAAAAAAAGTATGTCTAGTTGCAATGACTGCAAAGGAATCGTATAACATGACTTAAAGCCCATTCGCAACCCGATCATGTTGTCTTTTTTGTTGCACATAGGCGACCCAAGTAATTTGCTCATTTGTGTGTTTTCAAGTTAGTCACACCAAGTTTCCATAGAAGGGCCAAGGGAGATGTACAGCGAGTGTATTCCTGAATACTACTGAATATTGCTACGATCTGCTTTGAAGTTCGCGTTATTTTTATACCCACAACCAATTTTGCTCCAACAAAGCTTTGCAAATACTAGACCCCTTTATTTTTTAATTAAAAACAATTACTTGTTCGTTCAAAAACCGGCCAATTTTGAAACAGTTATTTCAGTATTAATTAGCCTATTCTATTTAATACTAACTTTAATTATTACATTACATATTCTTTTATAATATCACTCGCATTAACAGATCATTTAACTATGTCGGTACTAAACTTAAGGGTAATCTTTGCGAAACAAATAATTTAATTAAATTAATTTTTGTCTTTGTAGAAAAACGATCACCAAAAGTAATACAACAAATTGTCATTAAAGCACCTCAAGCTACCAACGAAAGCGCTGAGGATAATAGTCTTCTTGTTCCACTGAAAACAATTAAAACGGAAACCGGTGGCAAGAAAGCTGTGGTTCAACCCTCTCCTAAACCAAGACCTTCACCACAACTTCGGCGTAAAATAGCATCGCCCGCAAATCAACCAATAAGAGATAAAAATCAACCATCAATCCAATCGTTGCTCAAAATACCAAAAGGGGTAACTGTAAAGAAAACACCTACCAACAACAACAACTCGCAGGCTTCTCCGTCACAACAAAGTGTATCAACCCGCGGTGGCACCAAAAATACCACTGAGAATTCGTCGCCAACGAGTAACCAAAGCATAGTAAAAATGAAAATTGGCGATAGAAATGTTAAGGTGCAAAAGATACGTGTTACAAAAGCCGAAGCTGCGGCTATGGCAAAAGAGGGACGCATTAAAATAAGAGATGGCCAAATTATATTAACCCAAGAGCAAAAATAAACGTATGCAATGTTTTTATTACGTAGATTAAGAAGGGTTATTTATTATATCTCGGGAAAACCCGTTTACATTTACAAATGTATGTATGTTTAACTTAACCGTAATTATTTTTAGAATTTTACAATATAAAAATTTTATTTTATTTCATTATACAATATGATTTGTTGTTTTATTTAATATTTTTGTAGGATAATGAGCAGTCGATAGCACATCATTTGCTTTCTGTTAGGTAAGGCAATGCATCAACGATAGCCAAACAAACGGAATAGGAGAAACAATTAAATAAGAAGTGAAACGCTGAAATAGTATAACACTTAATTCGAAAGCTATAAAATAAAATGTTTTGAAAGACAACTTGAAGTGCTATAAAGTTTCAAATAACTGTTGTCTATAGTTTATTATACTAAGGCACTAAATTAGTCTAAATTTTTACTACTAACTTTATATTATTTTTTCTGTGTAGGTTGTTTTGGATATTTTTTAGGAATGTACTAGTACCCTACGTGAAAATGAACCTGTACAGTACCAGTCACGTGACCGGTTCTCTGGGTGCATGAACCGGTTCTAGTTCCGGAACTTTTGTATGTAGAGAACCGGTACGTTTTGTATGGGGTTGGCCACTAAAGTCTCAATTGACACCCCAGTAGGAAGTTTCATCATACACGACTTTGTCGTCAAAGCTGTCCTCAAGACAAAATTTGAAAAATGTATGTACTTGTCGTCAACCGACAAAATACTAATGTTGTCGTGCATCAAACACAATGAACAAAATCTGAATTGACGTAGTTGATGTCAAAACACCCGGTTGACGACAAGCTCAGCGACAAAATACTGATGTTGTTGTGCATCAAACACATTCAACAAAATCAAAGGAAAAATAAATGGAGTCTGACGTAAAAAAATTTTAGTTTATTAAACGGTCGAGTAAACATCAGCAATTTTATAGTTTGAAATCTCGAATAAAGATGAATGCCGTATAAAAGTTTATATCCTTCACTTCTCTCTTAGTCAGTAGTTTCCTAAAAGTATTAACAATTAGTCATACTAATAAAAATCTAAAAAAGACAGCTAAAAATCCATCTTTTATTAATATGGCTTGAATAACAATTCAAGACATACATAGGAATCAATGACAATTTGACCGAAATTTTCGCCCATCAGGTCGTGCATGATTGTTTAGGCGACGTGTCGCTTATATAGTCATCAACGACAATTCAACCGACTTTGTCACCCATCAGGTCGTGCATGATTGTGTGGGCGACAGGTCTTTTGTATAGGCGTCAACGAAATTTTGACCGACATTGTCGCTCATCAGGTCGTGCATGACAAAGCGGACACTTGTATGAAAATTTCGTCGACGATTTGTATTGACTGTCCCCTAAGTGTCATCAACGATTTACTATGGTCATGCACCTATCCTTGAGGATGTCTTGCAGACACTTCCTACTGGGACCTAACTGATGCTTTGTGATGTGCCTTGAACCGGTTCAACAGTACAAGCCCTACGACAGGTTCAGTAAAAACCAGTCACCTAACTATGATATCTGTATTTTGATAATATGCCCTAAAATAAGACGAAAAAATAAAGAAAAGCATTTAATTAAATGAAACTTTTTGATAAATTACTTAGTTGTCTAGGGTTAAATTATATATAAATATATTATATTTTTCTGACGTTTTCCAAGGTACATCTGCTAAGTCGAATTAGCTTTGCAAGAATACCAAACTCAGACATGGACTCATATAGCCCATTCCTTATCGGAGAGTCGATGGCAGCTTTGTAGTCGACAAAGGGGTGGTAGGTGTCGATTGCTTTTCATGAGTTTTTTTTGCAGGATTTTCCGAAAGGTGAATATTTGGCCAGTCGTAGATTTACCAGGTCTAAAGCCGCACTAATAAGGTCCAATTTGTTTTTATACAATTGGCTTTAGACGTTCGCACAATATGCTCGAAAAGACCTTGTACGCAATTGGTAATAGGTTTATTCCACGGTAGTTCTTACATTCACTACGATCTCCTTTCTTGTATATGGGACATAACAGACTGAGACTCCAATCCCCGGGCATGCTCTTCTCTAGCCAGATGTTCTCCACGAGCTGATGTATGCTCCTAATCAGCTCCTTTCCGCCTGCCTTAAACAATTCAGCAGGGAGACCATCGGCTCCAGCCGCTTTGTTGTTTTTAAGGCGGGAGATTGCCACACGTATCTCGCTCTGGCTCGGAGGTGGAGAGTTAATACTATCGTCATGGATTGGAGCTGGGTCTTCTGAAGTGGTCTCCTGAAAAGACTTGTTCCTTACCCGTACAATTCCTTCGAAGTTTCTCTTATAAAATTTTGCTTTTTAATTGATCCAAAGGTTAATAATCCATAAAAGTTAGCCTATTTCCCGAAAACTAAATTTTTCCCAATAATTTCAAAAAGGAACTCTTCATTTGATGGCGATTTCATTAAGACATTCTACACTGAAACTATTTCTATAGTTTTAATACTTACTTAGCTGGCACTTTTTTGCAATCCCATTGTATTATATACCGCACGGTGAAAAATATTATAAGCGCCTCGATCTTCTGCGCTTCTTCTCCAGTTAGTCACACCAAGTTCAGTAGTTTCTTTGTAATCTGGTCTTTCCAACGGTTTTTTTGGTCGCCCTCTTCTGCGCCGTCCATCGTCTAAGACTTTTCGAGCTGGAGCATTCTCGTCCATGCGTACAATATAACCTAGCCAACACCGCTGCATCTTAATGCGTCTGACCACGTCAATGTCAGTATACAGCTCATGATTCATACGACGCCGATACTCTCCGTTAACGATGATGGGTCCATATATTTTACGGAGTATTTTTCTCTCGAATACTGCCAAAACCTTTTCATCCGCTTGTGTCTTAACCCAGGATTCTGAACCGTACATCAAGACGGGTAGAACTAGTATATGGTATAGCTGGATTTTGTTCGTCGAGAGAGGGCTCTGTCTTTAAATCGCTTGTTTAGTCCGTAGTAGCATTTAATAGGAATGCTGACTTTATTTGTTTTGTTGATGGCTGAGCCTAGGTAGATACAATTATCTATCACCTCGAAGTTTCACGTGTACACGCAGTTTCCTAACCGTGTAGATTCTTTGTTCGTTGAAACTAATAACTTGGTTTTGTTCTCGTTCACCGTTGGACCTAATTTCGCTGATTCCTTCTGTAAACCTGAGAAGGCTGCAGTCACATCCCGCAGTTTTCGACCTATGATGTCTACGTCATCAGCGTACGCGAGTTGCATGTGACTTTTGTTGAATATCGTGCCACTCTTGTTTACTGCAGCTTTCCTCATGATCACTATGTTGAAAAGGTTACACGATAGGCCGTCGCCTTGTTTTAGCCCTCGTCTGCTATAGAATGGTTCCGTAAGGTCCTTGCCAATCTTCACTGAAGACTTCGTGTCAGTCTCCGTCATTCCGCAAAGGTGTTTCAGCTTTGCTGAAATACCAAACTCAGCCATGGCTTCGAGTAATTTCTGCCGTATCGGTCGGTCGAAGGCAGCTTTATAGTCGACGAAAAGATGGTACGTGGCGATCTGTTTCTCTTGGGTCTTTTCCAGGATTTGCCGAAATGTAAATATCTGGTCAGTTGTTGATGTACCAGGTCTAAAGCCACACTGATATAGTCCGACCAGGTTGGATAACACTGGCTTTAGTCTTTCACATAGCACACTCTACAGGTAAAAGGCTGATCCCGCGGTAGTTGGAGCACACACTTTGAGCCAAACCATGCGAAGGAGCTGCTGCATGTTCGTTATCAGCTAATCACCACCGGACTTAAAGAGCTCTGCTAAAAGTCGGTCAGCACCGGCTGCTTTATTATTTTTCAGCCGCGATATTGGTCTTTTTACATCTGCTTGACTTGGTGGTGGGCAATGTATGTCGTCGTCGACAATTGGCGTGATAGCTTCACATGCGCTGCCTTCTGGAACCAGCAGTTGCTAGAAGTGTTCTCTACATATATGCAGAACACTCTGCATATCTGTGACCAGATTTCCATCCTTGTCCTTACAGGAGGGGAGGCCATGCAGCCTTTGCTTTTACTTTCTGGTTAAATTTTCGGGCCTCATCTCTATATCTGTTCGCTCTACATCCTCATTCTCCCGTTCCTTCTTTAAAACATGTCTGACCAGACTACAGAATGCCCTATCCCCAACCGTTTACGCTCCACAAGCAAGCAAAAAATAATACATAACGTTAGATTAACGTGAAAATGTGCTAAGTCATCTTATTCAAATTTTACAGGAGAGACAAAAAACCTAATAACTTTTAAATAAAACATTATTTTATTAAACTGTAAATGCAGTAACCTCAATGTCATAACTACTCAACGCAAAGGACAAAAAAAAACTAAAAAAAACATACATTTTACCCCTATCAGCTTTTTATTGAGTTAGCAGTTTTTTTACGTAATTTTTTTTTTCTGACAGCACATTTTACTAAACTTATTTTCTCATAGTATTAATAAATAAAATTAAAGCAATTTAGTTTCAAAAATAAAAAGGTACTTGTTTATTTGTTAACATTGATCACAAATTATATGCAGTCTTATTTCATTGCTGCTATTTAATTATTCTTAGTTAATTATTTATAAAAACAATCTTAAAATTATATAAAAATTATCATAAATAACAATTTTGCAGTCTTACTCCTGCTGCTAGTAAAAGTTATATAAAAAAATCAGTAAAAATTTAATTATTCGAAAAGCAAATCATCATAAAATTGATGATGGTCCTTAGGCAAAGTAAGTTGCAAGTATTGTAGATCTTCGTGTTTCTTTCGTTTAATTGGTATTCTGTTTTGGTACAGTTGTTCTAAATTGCACCACTTTAAAGCAACTACTTTCTGATCAATTCTTTGCGGCAGAATTTTCCATAAAGTGGTGAATCGTAATTTAAAAAATTTTCTCGATTTGGTGTATATTTTAATGCACGAATGTCTGTGACTTTGGCATCACCTTTGGTACGTCCAGGACGAATACTTTTACAGAATTCAATATTGTTAAATTTTTAAAAAAAATCATGTGTCAAATAAGTCACATCGTATGGCATAGGCTTTCTTCTTGCTGCTTTACATATTCCGATATATTCGGCAGGAACATCGATATTTTTATTCTTCATAGCACGCTCTATGGTAGAGTGGACACTATCGGCCTCCATCTGCGTATGCCCAGGCTCCAGTATTTTCTGCTCTATCACAATGTTGTGCTTAATAGCAGTATTTAGAAGTGCGTTACTCATTACACAATTGCGGTTTTGGTAACCACATCCATCACTATAAAATATATATCACTGTTATCAAGGCTGGGAAGAATTTTGGTTTCAATAAAATAAACCCATATGCTTGCAAAGTCTTCAGCATTCACACCTCCTTCAGCTTCATTGCAGAGGAAGCAATACCCTTTTTTGTTTATTATGTTGAAAGAAACCAAATTGTGAACCTGTAATTTCGTTCTATAATATAAGCTGCTGACTTGGGATTTCGGAGCCATGAGTACAGCTTGAAGATCTACGGTAAACACATTGGATTCGTCAGACCTGTCTTTGTTTTTTCCATTCTTGCTTCTTCTTTTTTTCTTGGTGACGAGAATATTCTTCCAGTGGAGTAGTGCCGGCAGAATAACGTGCACATATTTCACACTGGTCCTTCTTTGGTGCAAACAAGCCAAGATTTCTGCTCTCAAATACCGAATGAAACGTACGTAAGGAAAGTGGCCGGACGTTGTGAGTTGCGCACCAATCTTTTGAATAAAAATCATAAAGCATTTGCTTAGAACGCCATTCCAGTAATAGATATTTTTTTGCGTGACAGCACGACAGTAATGAGACTCCATTACTGGCAGAGAATCAAAAAATAAGTTCATGTCTTTTTTTTCTTCTGAAATGTTTTCAAAATTTCTCATGACATTATTATGTGCAGTCACGGGTTTATTCACCCAACTAAGCACTGAGCATCTAACTATGCACAAGGTATTAAAAAAAAATTCTACATACGCGCAAATTTTTACCATCCACTTTCAAGTGATATTTCATAGTTTGCACTCTTCTAGACGCATTAGGATTTGTTCTATTTCGAGGATTGGATGGTTTAGTCGTTTGCACTAATGTATTCACATAAACTTTTTTTGTTTCCAATCCATCTTCCAAAACGTTTTGAATATCTGCTGTCGTTGAGCATTAGTCACCAATGCACATTTCATGGTAGCAGTATCACATGTTTGAGCACACTTACATCTTGCCTTTATGGCTCGTGCAACTTTTATTTTTTTATAATTCCACACGTCACTTTCTTTTTTTCTTCCCCAATAGCTTTTTCCACATTATCTTCTGTTTTTATTTTTTGCAACGAGCCATGTATTGTTCTCCACCTGCGCTCTCTTTTTGCGTTTTTTATTTCTCACTGGCATATCAAAGGAATTGTCAGAGTCACTGTTGAAGCCGTAAGGAACCAAACCAACCACACCATCGTCAGATTCTATTCCAAAAGAGTTATATGTTATATTACCGGTGGGAGACAGGTTTTCTCTTAATACAATTACTCTCTTTGATATTACTTTGTCATTTGGTAGATCTTTAATAAGGAGACAGCGTGAATTGAAAGCATTCGATTAGAAACTAATGCAATACAGTAAAAACAACACAAAAATATATGAATAAAATTATTTTGTTAAAACATATAACTGAAATGAAACTAACTTAAATTTGAAATAAAAACGTTTGGTAAATTATTTGATTTTAGGTTTACGTCAACAGGTTATTTAGTGACATAAGAAAGGGAAAGCCCCAATTTTTAGAGTTACTTTACTGAATCGAATTTTTCGATACTATAGAACTTTTAATTCTTTACATTCTTTTGCAGATATTTTGCCATTCGGTTCGGTTAGTCAATTGTCCAAGACTCTTCAGTGTAAGAGTCTAAACTCTCAAACAAACCGGCTCTCTTTATATGCGATAACAGCGACGAACAACCACAAGAGGTGTTGGTTGATAAGGCCGTAGTGGTGCATTCTTAACACGAAGTCAGTTTAGCTGCCGCAGCCATACAGTCATGTCGTTCGACGCATTAGAAGGCATTTGTTTAACAAAGTCAAACACCAAAGATAGCCGCCAGTCAGTGTTGTTTTATAGCTATCATCATAAATAGTATTTTCAGGAGAATATAATTATATATTTTTAACAAAATATCATTATACAAACAATTCAAATTTTATTAATATCGTTATTTATGATTTGTGTTTAGATCACCCCCACCAGCTACTATGGCAGTTTCGCGCTATGCTTTTGAGTACAATATGAACCACCGGAAGAGGGGCTTAGCTCTAATATTCTGTCATAAGTCATTCGATAAAGAAGGCTATAAAACGCGGATAGGTGCTGAAAAAGATGTTGCAAATTTGGAAGGTGCCTTTAAAAGATTAGATTTTGAAGTTGCCGTACATCGTGATTGTAAGGGAGAACAAATTCACGACATTACAAAGAAAGGTGAGCGAATATTTGTGTAAGCGTAGTTTTGGAAGTTCATTAATTTTAAATCATAAATCTTTGCACATAGCGGCCAAAAGTGATCACTCCGAACATGACTGTTTGGTCATTGCAATATCTACCCATGGAGAATGTGGTGGTTATGTTGAAGCTCGCAATGGATCCTATAATTTAGATACAATTTTTGAATATTTCACTGCTGACAAGTGTCCCACTTTGGCCGGAAAACCAAAGTTGTTCATAATCCAAGCGTGCCGTGGAAAAGATTATGAGGATGGAATTAGACTTGAGACTAAAGTTGAAACCGATGGTCAAGGATTGTATTCTAGTTATCGTATACCACTACACGCTGACTTTCTAATAGCATATTCAACTATACCCGGTAAGTTATTATGGTGGTTTTTATAAAAAAAAAAATCTATTTTTATAACTAACAACAATTAGTTGTGAGTGATTCTGAAATGAAAAGACATAAATATATTTCACGTTAAGAGCGTAAATCTTTTTACAAATAAAAAGTGCGAAATATTATACTAATACATACATATGTAGTAAACATAAATTTAAACAGCCGATGGCCGAAGTTAAAAGCAATGATTTTCTCAGACATGCATTGTTGTGAAATTCTTTGAGCCTATGCACTCAAGGAGAAACTCTTTGGTATGAATACATGAAAGCTTGTATAGTTTTTAGAGTCTGTTTGAACATACGATTGAATTATCATTTTGTTATGGAATACACATAAAGCAGCGAGGACCTACGATAAACGTAGGTTGACTAAAACTCAAAATCAATATTCACAAAAACGATTAAATAAACAGTTAATGTATTTAAAGAATAATAATAATGAAAAAAGAAGAAAATTCATGATTTATTAAAAACATGAAGTTTGATGATGTTACTTTAAAAGCAAGTGGTCACAAAAAATACTATGAAACGAATAAAATATATAAATATGTATTACATAATTTTGTGTATTACATAATTTTACACTATGCAACAAAATGAAAAAAATCGACATCAGATTTTCCATAACTTTTTCTGTTTCAACTTTTTATTAAAACTCTTTAACGTTATCAATAACTTACACCAAGAAATATCCTGATATTTTTAACCAAAGCGAAGGTATCCTACTCCATAATTAATAACGCATTAAAACCAAATTGTCAGAAAAACGCCGATACACCCATACTTAATTTTGGGCCGTCGAACGCCGTGGCGTGCTCGGTTTTAAAAGATTAGGTCAAAATTAAAATCTTAGTTGGCATTGTCTGGTTGCCGTTAGAGATATAAAGTGAATCTAGCATAGCAAGCCGACTCACAACCTTGTTTGTGGTGGCACCGGGGCAACGGTGTTCGTGATATTTTTTTTATCATGAATACATAGGTCCTTTACTGGCTATGAAAACACGGCAAAGTTAAAGTAACAAACAGAATCCCCCAAATGTTGACGAACCCAGCAATCGAAAAAAGGACCATGATTTAAGGGTATGCATCTGGAATGTACAGACTCTCTGTAGAGAAGTTGCCACTATCCGACTGGCGGATTAGATGGACAGGACAAGGATGCTCGCGACGTAAAAATTGCGACATCTATTACAGCCGCCATGCCGAAAAGCACGAATTTGGATGAGGATTTGTAGTTGGCGAAAGACTCAGACATCTTGTCTCGCTATTTAATCCTGTTAGTGATCGAATAGCCGCAATCCGCATCAAGGCGAAATATTTCTACATGTGCTCATGCCCCGACGGAACATAAAGACGATGAGGTTAAAGATGCATTTTACGAACGCTGCCCTGGCCACGACATTAAAATTGTTATGGGAGACTTTAATGCAAAAATAGAAAGGGAAGATGTTCTTGGTCCATCGATCAGTAAAATCAGCCTGCATACCGACACGTCAGACAACGGGTTTATGCTGGTTAGCTTCGCAGCAGGAAGGAACATGGTAGTGAGTGGAACCAGATTCCAGCACAAAGATATTCACAAGGCAACTTGGCTATCCCTCGATCAAAACACCAAAAATCAAATTGATCATGTGGTAACAGATAGCAAGCATGCATCTAGTATCATGGTCGTGCGTGTGATCCGTGGTGCTAATATTGGCTCGGATCATTACCTGATTGCAGCCAAGGTGCGCACAAAATTGAGCATAGCGAAAAACGCACGTAACAAAACAAAAAGAAAGCTGGAGATCGCGAAGCTGCAAACCCCAGAGATAACCACTGCCTACTCCAACCAGCTCTCCCAACTTCTACGACACAACGCCTCTACTTTTGACGTTCCCGATACACAGTGACAGCATTTTGCTCATTTTATGGCAAGCGCAGCAACAACTGTGCTAGGATATGAAAAACGGCGCTCAGACGAATCGTGGTACGATGAAGAATGTCGCATAGCGTCTGAAGAACAGGATACTGCTTATAGGGCAATGCTACAGCCAATTGTAACCCGTGCTGTTAGGGAACGGCACAAGGAGACAGTAAAACAGGCGTGACAGCTATTTAAGCGAAAAAAGTCAAATGAAGGAACGGGAGAACAAGGATATGGAGCGATACAGGGATAGAGGTGAGGTCCGAAAATTTTACCAGAAAGTAAAATCGAAAGTCTAATGAAATGGGCTCCTCTCCAGTAAGGACAAGGATATATGTAGAGAACACTTCCAGCAACTGCTGGTTCCAGAAGGCAGCGCACGTGAAGGTATCCCGCCAATTGTTCGATGACGGCTTAGATTGCCCACCACCAAGTCAAGCCGAGGTAAGTAGAGCAATATCGCGGCTGAAGAAAAGTGAAGCAGCCGGTGCCGACGAACTTCTGGCAGAGCTCTTTAAATCCGGTGGTGAGAAGCTGATAACGAGAATGCAACAGCTCCTACGCACGCGTATTATGTCCTGCTAAAAATAGGGTGATCCAAGCGTATGCTCCAACTATTGCTGGATCAGCCTTTTACCCATCGCATATAAGGTCCTGTCGAGTGTGCTAGAGAAACAGATCGATACGTACCATCTTTTCGTCGACTATAAAGCTGCCTTCGACAGCCTGGTACGGCAGAAATAACTCGAAGCCATGGCTGGTATTCCAGCGAAGCTGATACGCCTTTGCGGAATGACGCTGACTGACACGAAGTCTTTGGTGAAGATTGGCAAGAACCTTAGGTAGCCATTTTGTACCAGACGAGGCCTAACACAAGGCGACGGCCTATCGTGTGAACTCTTCAACATAGTTATGGAGATGATAATGAGGAAAGCTGCAGTAAACACGAGTTGCACGATATTTAACAAAAGCCACATGCTACTCGCATACGCTGATGACGTGGACATCATCGATCGAAAACTGCGGGATGTGACTGCAGCCTTCTCAGGTATACAGAAGGAATCAGCGAGAATGGGTCTAACAGTGAACGTCGACAAAACGAAATTACTAGTTTCAACGTTCAAAGAATCTACTCTGCTGCGTGAACGTTGACAACTATAATTTCGAGGTGGTAGATAATTTTATCTACCTAGGCTACGCCATTAACAAAAGTCCGGAGAAGAATCCTGCTTGCTAATAAATGCTACTACGGACTAAGCAAGCTACTCAATGACAGAGCCCTCTCTCGACGAACAAAAATCCAGCTATACCAGATACAGGTTCTACCTGTCTTAATGTATGGTTCAGAATCCTGGGTTATGACACAAGCGGATAAATCGGTTCAGGCAGTATTCGAAAGAAAAATACTCCGTATAACATATGGCCCCATCATCGTTAACGGAGGATCGGCGACGTATGAATCATAAGCTGTACGAGCTGTACACTGACATTGACGTGGTCAAACGCATTAAGGTGCAACGGTTGCGTTGGCTAGGTCATGTTGTACGCATGGACGAAAATGCTCCAGTTCGAAAAGTCTTCGACAATGAACTCGATGGACGGCGCAGAAGAGAGCGACGAAAACTCCGTTGGAAAGACCAGGTTACTGAGAACCTTACAGAACTCGGTGTGACTAACTGGAGAAGAAGCGCAGAAGATCGAGGCGCTTATAATATTTTTCTACGTGCGGTATATAATCCACTGGGATTGCATAGAAGTACCAGCTAAGTAAGTAAGTAAGTAAGTAACAGAAAAAAACCACATTTTTTCTATTTAAAAAAATCCAAAATTACATTACTTAACGTTTCTTACTTCGTTGCATTTTTACATTACTTATTTGACTTTATTTTTTATTAACAGAAGTTTTAAAAACAATATCAGTATTAAAGTATTTGAACTATGTAGCATGATTCCTTCTTGTGTGGTACTTTGTAAATACGAATTGTAATCAATAGTGCTCAAATTGCTTGAGCCAAAACTTTCGAAACATAACACATTTTTACGATGATAAGAAATTGTATGCGGTAAGAAAAGTAGACATTCAAGAAGGAATTTGTATTTTTGATAGAGCAACCGCAAGTTATGCATATGTATATTCCATTCGACTAGAGCATCGTTTCTAAACCTCATTCCATTCGCATTTCCCTAAAAACCAAGCATTATTTTAACGATTACGAGACTTGCTGGCATTTATTAATTTAAATGTCCATAGATATGACGTCGCACCCCCATACACATAATTGCGGAGCACAGTTTAAGAAACGATGCAATAGTGAGTGGCATAGTTACTACTTATTATACTATGTATTATATTTGTTTTTTAATTCTGTTTTTAATTTTCCATTTAAGGTTATGTTGCCTGGCATAATCCGGTACGCGGTTCCTACTTCATAGACATATTGGCGAATGTTTTAAACGAATATGCGGAATCTTATGACATATTGACGTTGCTGACCCTGGTTAATCAACGGATCGCCATCGATTTCGAATCAGTGAGCGACAAAGCTACGAAGTGTAATAGAAAGCAAATGCCCTCTTTTACATCAATGTTGACAAGAATGCTTAAATTTAGCAAAAAACCTTTAACATTATACCCGCCAGGAAATGGAACTAGTTCAAAACCTGTAGCATAGTTAGTTCCTAAAGCTGGTATTAGACGATGTGTATTTTACATATGACATGTCAATTTTTACAGTTTAAAATTTATACATGTCGTGTGACCCCTTTCAAACACTGATTGTGTAAAACAATGTGTTAGATAACATATGTATACATTTCATTTAGAACGTGCTCTATTTTGACATGTAATACATATCGGCAATCAGCTGTTTTTGAAAAACAACAAAGCGTTTGCTGAAAAAAAGTTGAAAAGGATAAAGCTACGCACAGACGGTTGCCAGATCTTACAATATGGCCCGAAAAATTTGCAGAAAATGTCCAGCAACCGTGTGCACTTTAAATTTTGTATGGCAACGTTTGCAGAAACATCATTGTAAAACAATAATATTGCCAGACATCCGATAATCGTCTGAACCGCAAAATGTTGCCACCTTCAAATTTTTGTAAGGTTATTGCAAACACATTTAATTGGCAGATGTGCGAAGTATATGCATCTGCAAATTTCACCATTTGCAGATATTAATTATATGGCAACAATGTCCATGTCAGTACATTGCCGGTACATTAGCAGATTTGACAAAATTGCTATTTCTGGCAGCCGTCTGTGCTTAGCTTAAGTATTTTATTTCAAATCGTAAATAGAACAATTAATAAGTGTTTTTCAACATATTTTTAGTTAAATTTGGCTAATAAAGCTGTGTTTGGCGATGATAAAATATAGCAAAGTCAGCTGTTAATGATAAACACATGTATACATACACAAGCACGTTTGAACGCAAAAATTATAAACCAAATGTACACGCTCATTTTGACAGACATGCAGAATTACATATCGCTTTTTGAATTGACAAGCCATGTGTAAAATACACATCGTCTAATACCAGCTTAAGTAAACATGACTAGTTCCGACTAATCTGTCATTATAATGACACAAAATGTACACTTACACTTAAACAAAATTGTAATGATTTATTATTTAACTATCAACATATCGCCTGCTCAAGGGAATTCAGGGATGGCCGCATCCTAACAGATTCCTACTCCTTATAACAAAATTAATAATTTTGTTACAACAACAACAAAAATTCCTCGAAACTTCATTCCAAAGGCAAAAACTAAAAAAAAAAATTTAATACATAAATCGTAATGAGATTAGTATTATGTCTCACACAAATTAAAAAAAATTTTTTTAATATAATTTTTGTGGCTCCAAATATATACATACATATATAAAGTATTTTGTTGTAAACAAAAATCAATTTTAATAGTTATCTTATATTATATATACATATATATCTTACCTTTTTATACTGTTTATAAATTTAAGTTTGTCACCAATGAACTCAATAAATGTAATAACGACTGAATATAACATAACTAATCTGATTTTTAAAATCTTACAATAGTATAAATTTATTTTTATTTTAAATTCATAGGTATAAGCAAATCCCAATCCACACACGTCAACTTTTGTTGCCTGAGATTTGAGTTCGTGGAAGAGGAAGGAATGACCTATGAGTTGCCAGTACGCGGACACGATTTGGTGTTGTCCTTAAATGATTGTAATCATTCGTAGTCTATAATTATAATAATACCACTGTGGAACAGTTTGGGCTCACTGTTGGGGGGGGTGAGAAATTCCAAGTCAGGGTGAAGGTACTAGGTCAGTACAGTTTGTATTTGGTTATATGCATTTTTAGTACCATATAGATTCGAAAACGACTTGACTGGAATGTAGCTGTGTGGTCGGTAGTGAAAATAGAGTACTTTCACATTTTATATATCAAGTGGGCGTGGCCCCGCTCATTGGACCCTATTTTTGAAACAGCAATATCTCGAGAACTGTTTCTCCAATCACCTTGAAAGATTGCGTAGATGCTTTTGACTGCAAAGTTCGTGATCCAACATAATCCGTGGGCGTGGTATACACCTTGATACTTTAAAAGACTATCTCATGAACTACCAAAGTCCTTTTAATGCCAAAAAGTACATTTATTGGCCCAAAAGCACTTTTCTGTTGCACAAAGTACTGTTTTTGTACCAGAGTACTTTTTTGTACCAAAAGTACATTTACTGTACTTTTTGGTTCTTAGTACTTTTATTGTACAAAGTACTTTCTTTTGTACCAATATAATTTTCTATGCCAAAAAATACTTTTATTGGCCCAGAAGCACTTTTCTGTTGCACAAAGTACTTTTTTTGTATCACAAAATTTTTTGTATCAAAAAGTTTCACAAAAGTACTTTTTTTGTATCGGAGTACTAATTACTTTTAATGTACTTTTCAGCAGAAATATTTTTTTGTACGAGAGTACTTTTTTGTACCAAAAATTACTTTTATTAGCCCAAAAGCACTTTTCTGTTTTACAAAGTACTTTTTTTTGTACCAGAGTACTTTTTTGTACCAAAAAGTACTTTCAATGTAGTTTTCGGCAAATTTTTTTTTTCTACCAGAGTACTTTTTTTGTACCAAAAAGTAATTTTTGTCATAAAAAAGTTCCTTGGTACAACTGAAAGTACTTTGTACCAAATGAACCAAAGAGTATTTTTTGGTACAAAAAAGTACTTTGTGCAAAAAACAAACTTTGTTTTTGTACCAGAGTTTTTTTTTGTACCAAAAAGTACTTTTTGTCATAAAAAACTTCTTTGGTACAATAGAAAGTACTTTATTACTTACTTACTTAAGTGGCCCATTACAACTTACAAACATGGTTCATAAGTTTGAGGCCTGAAGTACTAAAAAATTCCACACGCTTCGGTCTTGTGCGTGTGTTCTCCAGTTAGTCCTACCAGATGGTGGCACGTCGCCTACCACTTGGTCTTTCCAACAGAGTTTGGGTCTCCCTGCTCTGCGCCGTCCTTCAGGTTCGCCTTCAAACACCTTTCTCGCTGGAGCATTTACATCCATCCTGGCAACATGACCCAGCCATCGTAGTCGTTGCATTCTGACACTTTTAGCTACGTCGATGTCGTGGTAAAGCTCATACAGCTCATGGTTCATCCGATGGCGAAACTCGCCGTCGACACAGGTAGGTCCATAAATGTCCGTTGTCGTAAGCACCCATGATTCGGCAGCATACAAAAGAACGGGTAAGATTAGCACCTGGTAAAGCTGTTTCTTAGTATTTCGAGATAAGGTGGTATTACTAAAGTGCTGCCGAAGTCCGTAAAAACATCTATTGGCTAGCACTATTCTCCGCTTAATTTCTTGGCTGACACTATTTTTCTTATTGACGAAAGATCCGAGGTAGGTAAACTCATCTACAACCTCAAAACAATAATTTTCAACGTTGACGCTGCGTCACCATCGAGGGACTCTTTGTTCGTCGAAATCGTTATTTTTGTTTTGTCCTCGTTGACCGCTAAACCCATTTTTGCCGACTCCTTTTCTAGGGATGAGAAGACTGCAGTAACGTCCCGCAGATTTCGGCCAATGATATCTATATCATCGGCGTAGGCTAGTGGCATGTGGCTTTTGTGGAATATGGTGCCAGACATGTTGACACCAGCCTTTTTCATCACCTTCTCCATAACTATATTAAATAGTGTACAGGACATGCTATCGCCCTGCCTGAGACCTCTTTCCGTGTTGAATGGTTCTGACTGATCTTTACCAATCTTAATCGAGGATTTGGTGTTTTCTAAGGTACATCTGCAAAGTCGAATTAGCTTTGCAGGAATACCAAACTCAGACATAGCCTCATAAAGCCTATTCCTTATCGGAGAGTTGAAGGCAGCTTTGCAGTCGACAAAGAGGTGGTAGGTGTCGATCTGCTTTTCATGGGTTTTTTCTAGGATTTGTCGTAAGGTGAATATTTGATCCGTCGTAGATTTGCCAGGTCTAAAGCCGCACTGATATGGTCCAATTAGTTTTTCTACAATTGGCTTTAGACGTTCACACAATATGCTTGAAAGGACCTTGTACGCAATTGGTAATAGGCTTATTCCACGATAGTTCTTACATTCACTACGATCTCCTTTCTTGTATATGGGACATAACAGACTGAGATTCCAATCCCCGGGCATGCTCTCCTCTTGCCAGATGTTCTCCATGAGCTGATGCATGCTCCTAATCAGCTCCTCCCCGCCAGCCTTAAACAATTCAGCAGGGAGACCATCGGTTCCAGCAGCTTTGTTGTTTTTAAGACGGGAGATGGCCACACGTATCTCGCCTGGCTCGGAGGTGGACAGTTAATACCATCGTCATGGATTGGAGCGGGGTCTTCTGGAGTGGTGTCAGTATCCAGAAAATTTCTAAAGTGATCTCTCCATATCTTCAGAACGTTATCCGGGTCTGTCACTAGCTGACCATCGCTGTCCTTGCAGGAGGGCAACCCTGTTCCACGCATTCTAGCTTTAACTCTCTTGTAGAATTTTCGGGCTTCCCCTCTACTTCGGAGAAACTCAGTGCACTCATCCTGCCTCTTCTTCAGCTCCTTCTTTTTTCTTCTAAAAAGACGAGTTGCCTGTCGTCTCTTCTCCCTGTGCCGTTCACGAACAGCTCGCGTTGCCATTGGCTGCAGTTTCGCCCTGTATGCAGCAACCGTCTCTCTCGTGGCATTGCGACATTCATCATCGTACCAGGCATCTTCTTGAGACGGCTTTGAGTACCCAAGTACGCTTCTCGCAGTCCGTTCTATGGAGTCGGCTATATATTGCCACTGCGAGGTTGTAATATCAGGGGCTGGAGCATTCCGCAGCAGTTGAGTTAGGTGATTGGAGTAGGTGTTTGCTACCTCTGTGGTCCGCAGTTTACCGATGTCCAGCTTTCGTTGTGCCTGGTTACGTACGTTTTTCGCCATGCTTAGCCTTGTGCGTACCTTAAGTGCGGAAAGGAAGTGATCGGAGTCAATGTTCGCACCCCTTATCACTCGTACGTCCAGAACACTCGATGCGTGCCTTCCATCGACTACCACATGATCAATCTGATTCCTTGTCAATTGATCTGGAGATAACCATGTTGCCTTATGAATATTTTTATGGTCAAATCTAGTGCTGCAAACTACCATATTTCTTGCCGCAGAGAAATCAATCAGTCTGATGCCATTGTTCGACGTTTCGGTGTGCAGACTGAATTTTCCGATGGTAGGCTCAAATGCGGTTTCCCTGCCTATTTTAGCATTAAAATCGCCTAGTACAATTTTAATGTCATGGCTCGGGCTACGGTCATATACATTTTCTAGGCTCTCGTAGAACTCGTCTTTGTCCTCATCGCTTTTCTCTTCTGTCGGAGCATGGGCACATATAAGTGTTATGTGGAAAAACTTAGTTTTGACTCTTATGGTGGCTATACGTTCACACACCGGGTTGAACCTTGAGGCTAGGTGTCGCAGTCTCTTGCCAACCACAAATCCACATCCAAACTCGTGCTTGTCCGCATTGCCACTATAGTAGATGTCGCACGTCTTCATGCGCGAGCACCCGTGTCCCGTCCACCGGATTTCCTGTAAAGCGGTTATGTCAGCCTTGTATTCTTCGAGGACTTCCGCCAGTTGGATAGAGGCACCTGGTCTATACAGTGTTCTAACATTCCAGGTGCATATCCTTAAATCATGGTCCTTAATTCGTTTGCGGTGGTCGTCAACATCTTGGGGGGTCCATTTTATGCTTTTCTTACTTCTTTTCATTGAAATATTTTATACGTCGGTGGCGGGTTGCAAGCCCAGCGCATCTACGTTGCACACGAAACAATAAATGTCAGAAGAAAATAATGACAAGAAACACCAGGGAATTTGTTTGCGACATTCAACACATCAACGGATGTGCATGTGGTTTAAACATCGGATAAGTTTACAGTGACGTTCAAACTGTATCTGTGAGGAATTTCAAATAAACAAATAAATACTTCAAGCGACACTACTACTGTTTGCTTTTCGGGATTTGTCATTTATGATGTTTTTAAGTAGATTATTTATGATGAAGTTTGGGTGATTATTGTTGTGCAATATGGTTTAACTTTTGTAATATTTTTTGACATGAATTTTTCATGACTTATGGATTTTATTTTTGTTATTACGTTTTGTGGCGTGCGCGTATTAACGCAATTATTCAAACACCTTACGCCGTAACAAATTTCCATCAGCCGCGCCCACACACACAAATCGCAACCTTGCAAATGCAGCAGTACATGCAGTCGTTTTTACATGTTGCACATGCACATTTGGCAATGCCATTGATTGACAGATGCCAATAAATCGACGTACGCGAGATGTTCTGGCAGGCCGAACACTTTCGGCATCTTGATCTTTCTTTCTGTTTCAACCATCGACGAGTAAACATCTTAAATCTCAAGTTATTCAAGCAATCATTGCAATTTCCCGAGGTTAAGTACCATTTATAATTGTGACCAAGCGAGACACATTTCTAAGTCCCGTGTGTTCCTGAAGAAGGTAATTCAAGAAAACTCAAGATACCTACAATTCAAGCACATTATCATATTCCTTGGATAAGTCCAATAAGTTTCATCAGTTACCGACGCATACAATTGTGGAGCACCAGCTTTTCTTTGTGAAGCAGAGCAAATATTCGTGTGCATAAAAACCACACCCTTTTTGCATACATACACACACACACCACTTTACGGCGCACAAGCAGTGTGATTCTCTTGTGTACCACGGTGCACAGTCATCGTGGCAGAGTTTTGGGCTGCGCACAAAACGTAGTGTATGTGCGTGTATTTACATTTTCGTCTTGTTATTGCTGATATAGACACAAAAACATAATTTGTCTTAAGAGACAAATAAAACCTTCGTTTAAGTGGCAAAATTTATCGCATGCAACAAAAATAACCCTAATTTTGTGATTACGTCCTAAGCAAAAGGAACCACAGCGTTTAAGTGACATAAATCTGTGCATTTTATGTGAAGTATTACTGAAAAAGGAAGATATTTGTATTTTGCCTTTAAAACCAGTACCTTTTTGACCACAAATATTGCTGAAAAGGATAATATTTTATCTTGCCTTACGAGCATCTGTTTTGTCATAGTTTAGCAAGAAGGAAGATTTAATTATCTTGCCTTAGAATTGCCATTTTAGTGCTGAAAAAGAGAAATAACTTACCATTGATATACTTACCCAGATTTGACCATTGAATAATACCTGAAAAAGAGAAAATACTTACCTGTTAGTGACGATTTTGTTGAAAACAAGTACCAAAATACTTACGTTTTGACCATTTATTCTTCGAAACATTTACGAGTTCACAGTAGTGTGAATAGTTACCGTTCTACTTACCATCGAATAATTACCGTCTGTCCACATTTTCATCGATCATCACCTGCAATAGCCCAATTCATTTTCATCAAATTCATCGCCAAAATCATCTATAATCATCTTTAACCATATTTAGTCATCTATAGTCATCTTTAACCACATCTTACTTAACGTTAATTTCCCTTTGCACCCCATGAATGAGGTATGGGATAGCTTCTCGCGTTGTTGTGAATTAACACGCTTTCTATTTTAAGATTCACAACTAACGGCACCTACTTGTTTATCGACGAATGCAAACGTCACTGTTTGAGAAGCTCTTACTAGACACGCCAATTGAATCGACACTTAATACTGCGAAGTTGCTGTCAACAACATTCGAGGGGAGCCGACAATGAAAGAACAATTTTTTTAAGATGACTGGAGCCAGGTTTGAACCTGCGATCTCCCGCATGGTAGTCGCGTGTTCTAACCACTATGCCACGGCCGGTCCCACATCTAATCATCATTAATTTCATCACCATCAATTCATACACCTGTTCCTGATCCCAACTATACGTATATTCTTCAATCAAAAGCGTTGTAGAAGGAAGAAGAAGCAGCTGTTTGTCCGTCCGTCTATCACATCATCACCCACTCATCAACACATATACCAGGTCATAAAGGTTAAGTCAAGAAACTGACACATAAAGTAAGTCCAGTTTACATTTTTTCTGGCATTAGTCATGGGACAATAGCAGAGTAAAGTTAAAGTAAAGTTATAAAGTTTTCAATTTGCGATTCATTTTTGAGAAATTTAAAGTACAATTATTTCAGGCTTTAAGCCAAAATGTCTTATAAACATAATTACTTTTTGACAAAGTATGTTTATTTCAAATTTTAATATGAGGTCACACACAACATTACACAAACAATTAACATTAGTTGAACAGAAAACCAAATGTCCGTCCCAATATAAATTTTGTTAACTAACGTATATAATGTTTTAATTATATATTCATTTTTATAATCATTTACATTAATTATTACAGTAAACTACGGATAAGTGCACATCGCATAAATGCGAATTTTTCCTTTGCATACTCTACAGATATTTTGCCATTCGGTTCGGTTAGTCAATTGCCCATGACTCCTCAGTTTAAGAGAGTCTAAACTCTCAAAACAAACCGGCTCTCATTATATGCGATAACAGCGACGGACAACCACAAGAGGTGTTGGTTGATAAGGGATTTGTCATTTATGATGTTTTTACGTAGATTATTTATGATGAAGTTTGGGTAATTATTGTTGTGCATGGTTTTAACTTTTGTTATATTTTTTGACATGCATTTTTCATGACATGGATTTTTGTTATTAGGTTTGTTGCTGTATTTATTTTTTGTTTTAATGGTTGTGTGGAGTTAAAGTTTATGATTCATCCCGAAGCTGTTGGTTTTGTGTACCAGTCCGTTATAATTCTGTCTTCTTCGCGAAAGATTTTCATATCCAGATATAGGATACATTTGTCTTCTTCTTTCTCCATTGTAAACTGTAGTTTCTTGTGATAATGGTTAAATGTTTTTAATATTGTTTCCTCCACATATTTTTTAATAAGTTTTATTCTGATGTTGTTTCTTTCCAACTTTTCCAAAGTACTTTCCAGTAATTGGTCCAGGACAATGTCAGCTATAGTTGGGGATAACGGATTACCCATTGGCATGCCATACGTTTGGTTGTAGTATGTGGTTCCATAGATGAAATAATTGTTGTCATTAAGACTAAATTTTAATATTTTCAAAAAAATTTGCTTTCACTTTTTGAATTTTCCTTTGAACATATAAACCATAATGTCTTCAGGCCTTCTGCCAAAGTTTCTATAAAGGTAAATACTTTAACAAAAGTATGTTTTTGACAAATTTTAGTTACACATACAATTAACCATGATTGAAATAGAAAAGATAAATGTCCGTCCCGATAATTTTTGTTAACAATTTCACTATGTTTTAAACTATAAAACAAATTATATAATCCTATTTATAAATATTTTTTTTTTTTAAATCACTTTCTATATATTTTATTATTGTAATTTTAACTCTCCATATACAGGTTATACTTATTTTTATTTCGCTTTTGTTTCGGTAGATATAATTATGAAAACTAGTAGGTTTGTTTGTCAGGTTGTTTTGCTTTTGGTTTGTTTCTGGAATAGTGTCCAGAGGCCAGACAAATTCCACGACTGAAGGAGCGCTCTAGCAAATCGTAGGACAGTCAGGCTAGCACTTTCGCAACAAATAAGACAAAAATGAATAAACCAATTTATAACGAATTTGAATAGAAAACTAAAGTTCAGATGTTTCAGTAGGGAGATTAGGTCAGCAGCTTAAACAGCTAAAGCAAAGTAAGTAGCAGGCGTGATGTTTTGGGACACTTCTTTTCAGTATTTTAAGTGTCATAGGTGGGACACTTTGTGTTCCGTGTGGGGGGGGGCATATAACACCGGCAATAACACCAGCCGAAGAAGGCAAATTAAAATAAACTCGTTCCTCAACACAAGTGAGTATAATCGTCGTTCAATGTAAGTAAAGTAAAGTAAAGTTCCACCTTTGGTCTCTTGGGTCCCCCAATTAATAGAATGATTCGTGGTCGACCATCCAGGCCACTAGCTAGTATGAATTTTATGGTAACGTGAGGACAGAGTTCGAGCTTTGGGAAGATCCCCCCCCTCCGTCGAGACATAGCCCGCCTTAAACACGAGCATACTAGCGCCGCCTCCGTCTCTAGCTACATATAAAGGAGAAGTCACACTTCCGCGTCGACGAGTGAAAGTGACCGCCATGGTAAAGCCAGAAAAAAAAAATTAAAGTGTTTCACTAACAAATAGAACACAATTCCTTACAACTGGTTTAGATACATATAATTAATTTATACAGCTGTTACAAACAATTGATTAAATCAGTTATAAAGTTGAAATTTCATGTATGCATGTTTCTTTTAAATAATTTAATTTTATACGAGGATAAAATGTATCAGCCTTAGGAAATTGTTGGATAAGATGAAAAGTTGCTGGGTAAAGATTTTATTTTTTGGTAAATTTTAGGTTTTAGGTTTAGGTTAACTAAACCTAACTAAACTATTTAGTGACGTAAGAAAAGGAAAGACCCAATTTTTAGAGTTAATCTACTAAATCAAATTTTTCCTTTGCATACTCTACAGATATTTTGCCATTCGGTTCGGTTTTTCAATTGCCCATGACTCCCCAGTTTAAGAGAGTCTAAACTCTCAAACAAACCGGCTCTCTTTATATGCGATAACAGCGACGAACAACCATAAAGGGTGTTGGTTGATAATTCCGTAGTGGTGCATTCTTAACACGAAGTCAGTTTAGCTGCCGCAGCCATACAGTCATGTCTTCCGACGCATTGGATGGCATTTGTTTAACAAAGTCAAAAACCAAAGATACCCAGTCAGTGTAAGGAGAATATTATTATATATTTTTTACAAGTTATCATTATACAAATATTTCGAATTTTATTAATATAGTTATTTATGAATTGTGTTTAGATCACCCCCACCAGCTACTATGGCAGATTTGCGCTATGATTTAAAGTACAATATGAACCACCGGGAGAGGGGCTTAGCTCTAATATTCAGTCATAAGGTATTCGATAATAAAGACTTTAAAAAGCGGAATGGTGCTGAAAAAGATGTTGCAAATTTGCATGATGCATTTAAAAGATTAGATTTTGAAGTTGCCGTACATCTTGATTGTAAGCTAGAACAAATTCACGACATTACAAAGAAAGGTGAGCGAATATTTGTGTAAGCGTAGTTTTGGAAGTTCATTAATTTTAAATCATAAATCTTTGCACATAGCGGCCGAAAAAGATCACTCCCAACATGACTGTTTGGTCATTGCAATATCTACCCAATTAGAATGTGGTGGTTATGTTCAAGCTCGCAATAAATCCTATAATTTAGATACAATTTTTGAATATTTCACTGCTGACAAGTGTCGCGATTTGGCCGGAAAACCAAAGTTGTTCATAATCCAAGCGTGCTGTGGAATTGAGACGACTAAAGTTGAAACTGATGGTCAAGGATTTTTTTCTAGTTATCGTATACCACTACACGCTGACTTTCTAATAGCATATTCAACTATACCCGGTAAGTTATTATGGTGGTTTTTATAATAAAAAAATCTATTTTTATAACTAACAACAATCAGTTGTGAGTGATTCTAAAATGAAAAAGGAAAACATAAATATATTTTACGTTTAAAGCGGAAATCTTTTTACAAATAAAAAGTGCGAAATATTATACTAATCCATTCATATGTAGTAAAAATAAATTTAAACAGCCGATGGCCGAAGTTAAAAGCAATGATTTTCTCATACATGCATTGTTGTGAAATTCTTTGAGCCTATGCACTCAAGGAGAAACTCTTTGGTATGAATACATGAAAGCTTGTAAAGGTTTAAGAGTCTGGTTGCACTTACGATTGAATTATCATTTTGTTATGGAATACACATAAAGCAGCGAGGACCTACGATAAACGTCTTTAAAAAAATTGATCTTGAGCTTGACTAAAACTCAAAATCAATATTCACAAAAACGATTAAATAAACAGTTAATGTATTTAAAGAATAATAATAATGAAAAAAGAAGAAAATTCATTTGTCAAGGCATGATTTATTAAAAACATGAAGTTTCATGATGTTACTTTAAAAGCAAGTGGTCACAAAAAATACTATGAAACGAATAAAATATATAAATATGTATTACATAATTTTTTGTATCACATAATTTTACACTATGCAACAAAATCAAAAAAAAATCGACATCAGATTTTCCATAACTTTTTGTTTTCCAACTTTTTATTATCAATAACTTACACCAAGAAACATCCTGATATTTTTAACCAAAGCGAAGGTATACTACTCCATAATTAATAACGCATTAAAACCAAATTGTCAGAAAAACGCCGATACACCCATACTTAATTTTGGGCCGTAGAACGCCGGGTCGTGCTCGGTTTTAAAAGATTAGGTCAAAATTAAAATCTTAGTTGGTATTGTCTGGTTGCCGTTAGAGATATAAAGTGAATCTAGCATAGCAAGCCGACTCACAACCTCCTTTGTGGTGGCACCTGGGCAACGGTGTTCGTGATATTTTATCATGAATACATAGGTCCTTTACTGGCTATGAAAACACGGCAAAATTAAAGTAACAAACAGAATCCCCCAAATGTTGACGAACCCAGCAAACGAAAAAAGGACCATTATTTAAGGGTATGGATCTGGAATGTACGGACTCTCTGTAGAGAAGTTGCCACTATCCGACTGGCGGATGAGATTAGGCTTGCCAGATGGTCGGGATTAGGCGGGATTTTCCCGACTTCTTGCCAAAATCCCGAGTATTGAAGTAATTTTGGGGAAAATCCCGATTTTTTAATATTTTCTATCTATACTAAGAAACAATATATTGAAGATAAAGACAATATATTAAAGATAACAATATATTAAAGCTAACAATATATATAAGATAAAATACTTTGCTCTTATTAACTAGTTGTGTGCAGATTCGGAATAGAACAGCGGCCGCGACGAATGTGTGTTGGAAGGAATGTCTGAGCTCTATCTATATTTTCTACGAAATACTTTTTGAGAATTTTAAACGTTCATATTAGCTCTAGAATCTGACTCGTGTACTATTGCCGAAGTACATGGCATAATGAATAAATTACTGAATAGCCTAGAAGGAGAATGGATAATAAGTTTTATGGTAGCAAAGCCATAAGGTTTTGCCTCCTATTATAAGATAAATTAACTGACCAAATTTGATTACCCCTCAAGTGTCCATTTGGAAGTTACGGGAGAAATATGAATTTTCCAAAATTAGGTTATTTTGTATGGGAGGTACCAGAAGGTACCGAAATAGTCCACATTCATACCTGCTTCAAATTTTCACTTAAAAAAAATATATGTATGTAAGACTAAAAAGGTAAATTCGGTCATTTGTCTGGGAGGTAACAGGAGGGGTGTGCCAAATAGTTCAGTTTTCTGAGGGGTTGCCTCCTATCACAAGATAAATTAACCGACCAATTTTCATTACCCTTTAAGTGTCCGTAAGTCAATATTCATTACTGAGTCCTATTTTCATTAGCGAACATCTTACACATTTGAGTGAATTCAGTGTACTTACAAAAAAAGATTTGTATGTAAAACTATGAGGGGCAATTCGGATATTTGTATGGGAGGTACCTGAAGGGGTGTGGCAAAGGTTTCGGTTTGCTTATGGTTTGTCAACTTTTGCAAAATAAATAAACTGATCAAATTTAAATATCCTCCGGTAGTATGTTTGGAAGTTATGAAAGAAATATTTATTATCCAAAAATGGGTAATTTTGTTTGGGAGGTACCAGAAAGGGTGGGGCTATTCTGCCCATTTACAATCCCATTAGTTCGTTTCGAAAAATGTTAGTACTCATAAATTTGCATACCGATCCGTTAAGGTTTACACGTGTTATCCTGCTGACCAGCCATCCAGCCAATCAGACAGACGAACATAGCTCAATCGTCTTAAAATGTCATGAAACGAATTTTGTCTTAAGATACTTTGGGTCTAACTCGTCTCCTTTAATGCGTTACACCTTTTTTCGTATCAAATGATATATACCCTCATCCCTAAGGGTGATGGTATAAAAATGTCAAAACCAATATAATATGATCTTTTCATTTGTCCCGTCAAATCCCGCTTTTTAGTCTCGGTTTTCCCGACATTTCGAATTCAGTGCCTGGCAACCCTAGATGAGATGGACAGGACAAGGATGCTCGCGACGTAAAAATTGCGACATCTATTACAGCCGCCATGCCGAAAAGCACGAATTTGGATGAGGATTTGTAGTTGGCGAAAGACTCAGACATCTTGTCTCGCTATTTAATCCTGTTAGTGATCGAATAGCCGCAATCCGAATCAAGGCGAAATATTTCTACATCACGCTGATTTGTGCTCATGCCCCGACGGAACATAAAGACGATGAGATTAAAGATGCATTTTGCGAGCGCCTAGAGGAAACATACGAACGCTGCCCTGGCCACGACATTAAAATTGTTCTGGGAGACTTTAATGCAAAAATAGAAAGGGAAGATGTCCTTGGTCTATCGATCGGTAAATTCAGCCTGCATAACGACACGTCAGACAATGGGTTTAGGCTGGTTAGCTTCGCAGCGGGAAGGAACATGGTAGTGAGTGGAACCAGATTCCAGCACAAAGATATTCACAAGGCAACTTGGCTATCCCTCGATCAAAACACCAAAAATCAAATTGATCATGTGGTAACTGATAGCAAGCATCTCCGTGGTGCTAATATTGGCTCGGATCATTACCTGGTTGCAGCCAAGGTGCGCACAAGATTGAGCATAGCGAAAAACGCACGTAACAAAATAAAAAGAAAGCTGGACATCGCGAAGCTGCAAACCCCAGAGATAACCACTGCCTACTCCAACCAGCTCTCCCAACTTCTACGACACAACGCCTCTACTTTTGACGTTCCCGATACACAGTGGCAGCATATTGCGCATTTTATGGCAAGCGCAGCAACAACCGTGCTAGGATATGAAAAACGGCGCTCAGACGAATCGTGGTACGATGAAGAATGTCGCATAGCGTCTGAAGGACAGGATGCTGCTTAGGGCAATGCTACAGCCATACAGTGAAGCAGCCGGTGCCGACGAACTTCTGGCAGAGCTCTTCAAGTCCGGTGGTGAGGCTTCAAAAGTGCATGCCCGACGATTGGAATCTAAGCGTATTATGTCCTGTGCTAAAAAAAGGGTGATCCAAGCGTATGCACCAACTATCGCGGGATCAGCATTTTACCCATCGCATATAAGGTCCTGTCGAGTGTGCTAGAGAAACAGATCGATACGTACCATCTTTTCGTCGACTATAAAGTTGCCTTCGACAGCCTGATACGGCAGAAATAACTCGAAGCCATGGCTGGTATTCCAGCGAAGCTGATACGCCTTTGCGGAATGACGCTGACAGACACGAAGTCTTCAGTGAAGATTGGCAAGGACCGTACGGAGCCATTCTGTACCGGACGAGGCCTAACACAAGGCGGCGGCCTATCGTGTGAACTCTTCAACATAGTTATGGAGATGATAATGAGGAAAGTTGCAGTAAACACGAGTTGCACGATATTTAACAAAAGTCACATGCTACTCGCATACGCTGATGACGTGGACATCATCGGTCGAAAACTGCGGGATGTGACTCTTTTCGACGTACAAAGAATCTACTCGTTTGGGAAACTGCGTGAACGTTGACAACTATAACTTCGAGGTGGTAGATAATTTTATCTACCTAGGCTCCGCCATTAACAAAACAAATAATGTCAGCCTTGAAATCCGGAAAAGAATCCTGCTTGCTAATAAATGCTACTACGGACTAAGCAAGCGATACAATGATCGACGAACAAAAATCCAGCTATACCAGATACTGGTTCTACCTGTCTTGATGTACGGTTTACAATCCTGGGTTATGACAAAAGCGGATAAATCGGTTCAGGCAGTATTCGAAAGAAAAATACACCGTATAACATATGGCCCCCTCATCGTTAACGGAGAGTATCGGCGACGTATGAATCATGTGCCGTACGAGCTGTACACTGACATTGTCGTGACATTGACGCTTTAAGGTACAGCGGTTGCGTTGGCAAGGTCATGTTGTACGCATGAACAAAAATGCTCCAGCTCGAAAAATCGATGGACGGCGCAGAAGAGGGCGACCAAAAATTCGTTGAAAAGACCAGGTTACTGAGAACCTTACTGAACTTGGTGTGACTAACTGAAGAAGAAGCGCTTATAATATTTTTCTACGTGCGGTATATAATCCAATGGGATTGCAAAATTGCTGAATTGTCTCTTAAACGATTTGTTGGTGTTTTAAGGAAAATACATCAAAATGTCTTTTGAAATGACTAGCTTTTGTTTTCTTGTTTTTTTTTTAATTCAAGTCTTATAATGATGGGCTTCCAACTTCCGGCTTGCAAAATTCACTTATTTTTAATTAGTGGTATTATTTAATATAATTTTGATCAATTTTACGATTTTTTTTGTAATATATTTCGAATTTAATCAATGTTTTTGGGTTGGAATCTGTCTGTCATACTGAAGTATCACCTAATTTAATTATCGATAAATTAACAATAAATATTTTTATTTCAAAAGAGTTTCGAACTCTTTTTCCATAAAAAGTAAAAAATACGTTGCGAGACAATACAAATTTAAAAATCGAATATCTCTAAAATTTGACATAACCTTTTAAAATGGAGTATACTACTGTGTTCTACGTTTTTCTGTGTAATTTTGACGTACTTACAGTGATATTAAAGTTAAGAAAGAGTTATTTACTTGGTATGACAAATTATGCCAATAACCAAACCCACAAATGTGTGGCCCAAAGATAAATCGCTTAACTCCACTTATTGACTTTTTTAAATATTAATTTCAAATAACAGAAAGAAACCACATTTTTTCTATTTAAAAAAATCAAAAATAACATTACTTAACGTTTCTTACTTCGTTGCATTTTTACATTACTTATTTGACTTTATTTTTTATTAACAGAAGTTTTAAAAACAATATCAGTATTAAAGTATTTTAACTATGTAGCATGATTCCTTCTTGTGTGGTACTTTGTAAATACGAATTGTAATCAATAGTGCTCAAATTGCTTGAGCTAAAACATTCGAAACATAACACATTTTTACGATGATAAGAAATAAGAAATTGTATGCGGTAAGAAAAGTAGACATTAGAGGTCTGCAGCGTTCCATTCATTCTACTTGTACAAACAGATAAAACAAGTAAGAACCTGATATTATCAGTACAAATACAACAAAGAGTAGAACAAAACATGTGCTAATGCGTTTTGGATTGAGTAGATCGCGTACCATCTCTTTCTTTGGCTCTAATTATAGTGGAAACTTTTTTTCTCTTTATCTGTTCCACTCAGTAAAGTAACTGTTGTTCCTCTTTTTTAAATGGATATATCCATTCAATATAGATATTCAAGATCGTACGCTTTGCGTTGATGATGTTTTCTTACTTTTTTTTATTCTTTTTACAAAAATTAATGGCGTAAGTTTCATCAAATGGCAAATTTTAACAGAAAAGAAATCAAAATTTCGCTCTTTCTTCTTTATGCTTGCAGCGTCACGCTCTGCACATATTCCAAGCACAATTAACAAGAATACCAATATATCCGTTTGTTGTGTATGTATTCATACAAGTATTTTTGATACTTGGTACTTTCACTCTCTCATACCTTTTCTATCGTTATCTAAAAGAGAAATATTCCATACGCACTCAATCCAAAGAGAGCGAAACAGATATAAGAAAATAAAACTACATACAACAAGTGTGTTTGGATGGTTCTTTGCAGACCTATAGTAGACATTCATTTGTATTTTTTATAGAGCAACCTCAAGTTATGCATATGTATATTCCATTCGACTAGAGAATCGTTTCTAAACCTTATTCCATTCGCATATCCCTAAAAACCAAGCATTATTTTAACGATTACGAGACTTGCTGGCATTTATTTATTAATTTAAATGTCCATAGATATGACGTCGCACCCCCATACACATACTTGCGGGGCACAGTTTAAGAAACGATGCAATAGTGAGTGGTATAGTTACTACTTATTATACAATGTATTTGTTTTTTAATTCTGTTTTTAATTTTTTTTTAATTTTCCATTTAAGGTCCGGTATGCGGTTCCTACTTCATAGACGTACTGGCGAATGTTTTAAACGAATATGCGGAATCTTCTGACATATTGACGTTGCTGACCCTGGTTAATCAACGGATCGCCAACGATTTGGAATCAGTGAGCGACGAAGCTAAGAAGCGTAATAGAAAGCAAATGCCCTCTTTTACATCAATGTTGACAAAAATGCTTAAATTTAACAAAAAAAAACCTTAACCCGCCAGAAAATGGAACTAGTTCAAAACCTGCAGCATAGTTAGTTCCTAAGTAAACATGACTAGTTCCGACTAATCTGTCATTTTAATGACACAAAATGTACACTTACACTTAAACAAAATTGTAATGATTTATTATTTAACTATCAACATATCGCCTGCTCAAGGGAATTCAGGGATGGCCGCATCCTAACAGATTCCTACTCCTCATAACAAAATTAATAATTTTGTTACAACAACAACAAAAATTCCTCGGAGCTTCATTCCAAAGGCAAAAACTAAAAAAAAAAAATTTAATACATAAATCGTAATGAGATTAGTATTATGTCTCACACAAATTCAAAACTTTTTTTTTAAATATAATTTTTGTGGCGCCAAATATATACATACATATGAATATAAAGTATTTTGTTGTAAACAAAAATCAATTTTAATAGTTATCTTATATTATATATACATATATATCTTACCTTTTTATACTGTTTATAAAATTTGTTATGAGAATAAGTTTGTCACCGATGAACTCAATAAATGTAATAACATAACTAATCTGATTTTTAAAATCTTACAATAGTATAAATTTATTTTTATTTTAAATTCATAGGTATAAGCAAATCCCAATCCACACACGTCAACTTTTGTTGCCTGAAATTTGGTTCGTGGAAGAGGAAGGAATGACGTATGAGTTGCTAGTACGGGGTCACGATTTGGTGTTGTCCTTAAGTGATTGTAATGATTCGTAATCTATAAAAATAATACCACTGTGAAACAGTTTCGGGCTCACTGTTGGGGGGTGAGAAAGTCAGGGTGAAGGTAATAGTACAGTATAGCAGAAACCCGATGTTTTTTTGCATGGGTTTGAAAATAACACTGTTATACAAAAAAAATATTTTTCATTTTTCTGGGTGTCTGAATTGTGATTCCTATGGTTATTAATATCATGATTTCTTGATTTTCATCAAACGCAGTTTTTTAGTTATTTAGATTTTAATTTTTTAGCATTCTTCATGTTGCATAAATGTAATGAAAACTCAATTTGATCCAACAGAATCTTTTCTAAATACAATAACCGATACTAGTAGAGCTTAAAACATGTAAAATAAGAACAACAAATTTGTATTTTCTATAAGTAAAGAGTTTTTTTTTTATTTTATGCTGAATATTCTTGCAGTGTCCTAAAATGTTGCAGAGCAGCCAGCGAATATTTTTTTCTGGGTATCTGAATTGCGATTCCTATGGCTATTAATATCATGATTTCAAATATGTTTTCAAATTTTTTATCAGGCACAGTTTTTTAGTTATTTGGATTTAAATTTTTCCAACTTTCTTTATGTTGCATTAAAATACATTTTGCATAAATGTGATGAAAACTTTATTTGATCCAACAGAATTTTTTCTAAATACAATATCCGATGCTAGTAGAGCTTAAAACATGAAAACTAAGAAGAACAAATATGTATTTTCTATTAGTTAACAAAGTTTTTTTTATTTTATGCTGAGCTAGTGGGCCCGGCAATGCTTCGCTATTGCATTTTAACTTGTAATATATTTCACATTTAGGTCTACAAAGTACTTTGAAAACGGTACTTAACCTCGATAATCTATATATATATAAAATTGTTGCAAGTGTGTTGTGACTTCATAACTCACGAACGGCTGGACCGATTTGCATAAATTTTTTTGTATGCGTTTGGGTGGCGCCCCAGTTGGTTTATATTTACAATTCGGTCCAATTGGACAAAGGGGCGTGGCACCGCCCATACAACTTGAAAATCAAAAGGGCTATATCTAATGAACTATCAGAGGTATGAAGATGAGATTTGGTATATATGTTGTTGGAGCAGTATTAATTACAGCCAGCGTAGAAGTGGGGGGTGCCACGCCCCCTTTTAAAAACCGATCTGCAGGCTTTCCCAATAGACAGATTGATACGAAAATTTTACCAAGTGGTACTGATGACCTGTAGATCATCAGTGATTGGATAAAGGGGCGTGGCACCGCCCATACAACATGAAAATAAAAAGGGCTATATCTCATGAACTATAAGAGGTATGAAGATGAGATTTGTTACATATGTTGTTGTTGCAGTATAAATTACAGTAAGAGTGGAAGTGGGCTGTACCACACCCCTTTTAAAATAAACAGTTATAACTGTCAAAATTCCACAGTATATTGCAGTTCGCCTAGAGATATGAACAGTAAGGTGGGCCAGTTTTTTTATTCGCAGAAATTGTAACCAAATCTACGATGAATTGTTAGAAAATGTCACCAATAAACTGTGTGTGTAATATCAATTCCTAGCTCGCGCTGGGAAAGCTTAATTTAGCGTAGAAAACTTAAATTTTGATAGAAGTGTCTTAAAGCTGAAGTCTGTACGCTTTTAATAATCATGGGGCAACGAACGTCACTTCTGAAAGAAGCGCAAAACGGAGTAAATAAACGAAAAATCTTTTTATCTTAAATAAAGTATCAGCTAGGATTTTGATTCATGCGGATTTTTAATGTACAATTGACCCCCAACAAAACCCTATTTACCGTTTTTGTTGCCATTTTAGGTCAACCAATTCGTCATTCAGGCGAGGTGTGTGAAGTGTGATAAACTTTCATTGAGACTTTTATTGAAAAATCACCATGTAAAGACTACACAAGAACAACGTTTACAAATTTTTCAAATTTATTTTAAAAATGCGCGTTCTGTTTGCCTATTGTGAAGTTTATGGTGCATATACTCATCCATCTGAGCAGCTAATAAAAGCCATCGCTGTAGACGTAAGTGCGACAAGGGGCTCGAATTTATCGAACCGACGGTGTTCTCAGCAACTCGGTCTCTGCAAATGCTGAGGAAAGATCTTGGACTATATTCATATATCCAACGGTAGAAGAACTAAAACCAGTGGACGATCAATTGATTTTTTTTATTTATCATGTCATTGCACATTATTTGAAGGAGAAATGGTTCCAACACGACGGCGTAATATGCCATACAGCGCGTGAGATCATCACTTTGTAAAGCCAAACGTTGGTGACCGAATTATCTCATAGAATGGTAACACGAGTTCAATACAAAGATAGTATTCGGAAATATTCTTGATCCATGTGAGAAGAAGACATGCCAAAAGAGGTTTTTATAGCTAAAGGCATGAAGCTTCAAACAAAATTTTCATTTTCGGTCATTAGGCGGAGAAGGCATGTCAAAAGTGTTTTTTACTCCCAAAGAGATAGTTAGTATACAGACGGTTACCGCTACTTCATTGAATTTTGATCTTTAACGGAATGTCTGTTTCCGATTTGTAAAAGATATGACTTTGCTGATGAACTTTTTACTATCGTCATAGAGCCTATGATATTTAGAATTTAAAACAACAACACTTAATTTGTTAACTTTCATGCTAAGGAGTTGCTTGAAATTAGTCACATAAGTTAATAAACTTTATATATCATTATCGAGGTTAAGTACCGTTTTCAAAGTACTTTGTAGACCTAAATGTGAAATATATTACAAGTTAAAATGCAATAGCGAAGCATTGCCGGGCCCACTATTATGTTTATATTATACAATTTAATTACATTTATATAATACTTCCTACAATAAAAAAAAATAATATGAATGCATTTTCAACCAAGTTTGAGAATTTTTACTATAATTATGATTTCACGGATTCCGTTTTGTCGGATCCGGAACTGATCAGTTTCGGATCCGACTCCACGGATTCCGTTTTGTCGGATCCGGATCTGATCAGTTTCGGATCCGCATCCGCATTTGTGCACATTGGGTCTTAACAACATACACACACACAGCAACATATTGCGCACAAGCAGTGCGTCAAAGTTTTCGGCTGCGCGAGTCGCATTAAGTTCTTGTGTATATGAAAAATTCAAATTACGAGCAGAAAACAAGCATATTTTCAGGCGCAAGTATACATACGTTTGCTTAACAAACGTACGAAAACCTTTTCGCCGTGTTTTTGACAACATATTGAACATCAAAAATACCTACATTCAGTGTAGCAACATTGTTTCGCATCACCAGTCTTGGTAAAAAAAAAACCCTAAAAGCGAGCAGTGGAAAACTAAATTTTGTCGCATGGCATAAATGTTGTGTAATATTCAGATACTTGTTGCAAAACTTGAAGTTTATCGTTTTGTTAGTCGTTGTTAACAATAGCAACATGCAACACATTTTGCTAAGATTTAAAATCCTATATTTTTCTAAATTTTTGATACTCATACTTATCACATTTTGGCACAAATTTCACCTGTAAAATATCATAAAACATACCTCACACAATTATTACCTTTTGACCTAAATTTAACCTAAAAAGAAGAACACCAAATTTACTTACCATTACTGCAACTTCCGTCGAGACATACATAAAAAATTCATCGAGATCATCATATTTACCATATTTCATCTTTAATCACCATATACTTACCCAACATCATCATTCATCTTTAATCCAGCAATAGCCCGAATCATCTATAATCAAGATACCCACCATTATCCAACATCCACATCATCATCCGTTCCTGTAAATCTACAATCAAATAGCCTAGTAGAAGAAGAAGAAGCATCAAATTTGTCCGTCCACATCATCATCCTTCACCACCATTTCATCAAAATCAATATCAAACAAAGGTTAAGTCAAGAAACCGACACAAAGTAAGTCCAGTTATGATTTCTTATCTGGCATTAGTTATGGGACAGTAGAGTAACGTAAATCCAAGTTTAAGAAATATAATTTTTTTTCATTTTTGATTTCCCTTTGAACACATATAAACCATAATAATTTCAGGCCTTCTGCCCAAGTTTCCGTAAAGTTAAATACTTTAACAAAAGTATGTTTTTGACAAATTTAAATTTTAATTACACACACAACTCACATACACAATTAACCATGATTGAAATAGAAAAGATAAATGTCCGTCCCGATAATTTTTGTTAACAATTTCATTATGTTTTAAACTATATAACTAATTATATAAGCCTATTTGTAAATATTTATTTTTTTTAAATCATTTTCTATATATTTTATTATTGTAATTTTTACCCTCCATATACAGGTTATAACTATTTTTAGTTCGCTTTTGTTTCGGTAGATATAATTCTGAAAACTAATAGGTTTGTCCGTCAGATTGTTTTGCTTTTGGTTTGTTTCTGGAATAGTGTCCAGAGGCCAGAAAAATTCCACGACTGAAGGAGCGCTCTAGCAAATCGTAGGACAGTCAGGCTAGCACTTTAGCAACAAATATTTTCAGCCTAATTTTGTTTTCCGAATTGAATCTACAAATATTTTGCAGTATAGCGATTTTTGTTGAATATTTTGAATGAAGTCATTGAGTAATAGAATTATGTTTGAGACATATAAAACAATTTCATTATGACATTAAGGATTTTAAATCAACCTATTATTTTTTTAAGTATAAATCATTGATCATGTTATTTAAGCCATATCAACTATTGTTTAGGAAAATCAGTATTATACCCTATAGTTAGTTAGATTTAACGATACCAACTAAGACAAAAATGAATAAATCAATTAATAACGAATTTGAAAAGAAAACTAAAGTTCAGATGTTTCAGTAGGGAGATTAGGTCAGCAGCTTAAACAACTAAAATAAAGTAAGTAGCAGGCGTGATGTTTTGGGACACTTCTTTTAAGTATCTAAAGTGTGGGAGGGCATATAACACCGGCAATAACACCAGCCGAAGAAGGCAAGTAAAAATAAACTCGTTCGTCAACACAAGTAAGTATCATCGTCGTTCAATGTAAGTAAAGTAGAGTTCCCGTTTTGGTCTCTTGGGTCCCCCAATTATAAAATGATTCCGTGGTCGACCATCCAGGCCACTAGCTAGTATGGATTTTTATGGTAGTGTGCGGATAGAGTTAGATAGAGAGATCCCCCCGTCCGGCGAGACATAGCCCGGCTTAAACGCGAGCATACTAGCGCCGCCTCCGTCTCTGACTACATAAAAGGGAGAAGCTAGACTTCTACGTCGGCAAGCCATATTGACTGCGTCCGATGTTCCCTTTCCTTGGTTTAAATCTAAATCAATCCCTAAAACACGCACGGTACAGAATAAACTTTGGAGTGTTGCCTGACGACTTCGATAAGCTGTGACTTTCACACCAGGTGCCAACAAATAGTTTGATTTCAAAATGGAAGCCAGCTCTTCCGATTTATGCTGTGTCAATTCCAACTTGGCAACAATTGAATCAAGCTTATTTTGATTTATTAAAATTGGCTCATTGGATACTGATGGCTCATATGGGGGATCATCACGTGCATGATATGTCGGAGCAGTCGTAGAAGAGAAAATATCTGGGCTAGAAGCTTTTGGCACAGGAATGTGGTCCGAATGAGGCAATGGTGTTACGGCACTTGCAACACCAACGTAATTATACGATTTTCTTATCCTTTTTGCGGCTCCTTTATTCGCACATGCATAGCAATTCAATGGATTGTGACCTTCGCCAGGATTAGTCCAAGTCATTGGGATACCGAATGGCATACTTTCACGTCTTCTATTTTTCCAATCCATTAGACGGTTGTAGCAGCTTTTACACACTATATTTGGTACCCAATTTTCGTTCACTATAACATTTTGGTTGAAGTACATCTCGTATGTTTGAACAAAATCAGTACTGAAATTTTCCCTTTTTTTATGTGTTGAGACATATTGACCACAGCAGTAGCAAAAGCTATTTATATCTGGCTTGCACAGTTCCATATTCTGTTCTCTTTTGTTCACTTTTAAAAAACTGGAGAAAAATCACTTTTACTGTTCGCGTTCGTCGGCACTTGTTGAATGACAAAAATCACAGAACCAGTGTGAGAAAGAGAAGAAGTATAATGACAATGCATTTTTTATGTGAACATTACAGAACCAGTGTTGCCACATCAATATTTCTCTTTTAGTACAGTAGAAAAATATGAGAGAGTTCGGCTTGTGAGTGTCAATGTTTTCTCCAAATAATGTTGTGGATATCTGGAGCAAATTTTTGAAATTCATACATTTACCTAATTGTGAATAAATGAGAAACGCGTGCATCGATTTTCATGATCTATGCCTTTTTTTGCTCATGAGTTATGTGACTTTACGCGAAAGTAATTAGTTTTGGCACTTTTTTCCATTTTGGATTATTTATGAATTAAAAAAAAAAATATATTTAAATTTTTAGGCAAAAAATACTTTAGAGAAATTGTAATTCTTAATGTTTCTAAATTTGTTTCATCAAAATCGGACAAGTGGTTCTCGAGTTATGTTAAACTAAGTTTTTGCCAAAATGTTACAACTAAGCGGAAAAACATCAAGATAAGGAAAAAATTTAAAATGTTATAAAAAAAAACTGACACATACGAACGCCAAACCCTTTGAGGGTTTTACTATACTGACCTAGTACCATCACCCTGACTTGGAATTTCTCACCCCCCAGACAATAATCCCAAAAATGTTCCACAGTGTTATTTTTGATGAAGTTTGGGTAATTATTGTTGTGCAATATGGTTTTAACTTTTGTAATATTTTTTGACATGAATTTTTCATGACTTATGGATTTTATTTTTGTTATAACGTTTTGTGGCGTGCGCGTATTAACGCAATTATTCAAACACCTTACGCCGTCGCAAATTTCCATCAGCGGCGCCCACACACACAAATCGCAACCTTGCAAAATGCAGCAGTGCATGCAGTCGTTTTTACATGTTGCACATGCACATTTGGCAATGTCATTGATTGACAGATGTCAATAAATCGACGTAGGCGAGATGTTCTGGCAGGCCGAACACTACCGGCATCTTGATCTTTCTTTCTGTTTCAACCATCGACGAGTAAACATCTTAAATCGCAAGTTATTCAAGCAATCATTGCAATTTCCCGAGGTTAAGTACCATTTATAATTGTGACCAAGCGAGACACATTTCTAAGTCCCGCGTGTTCCTGAAGAAGGTAATTGATCATTTTATGTTGACAGGAATTGGAGCGTTGTGATTTCCATTCACTAATGCCCATCGTTTACTTTTTTTCCCTCTTCGAACACATGTGTAGGAACGCCTAGGATACCACGAGTAAAAATTCAAGAAAACTCAAGATACCTAAAATTCAAGCAAATTATCAGATTCCTTGGATAAGTCCAATAAGTTTCATCAGTTACCGACACATACCATTGTGGAGCACCAGCTTTTCTTTGTAAAGCAGAGCAAATATTCGTGTGCATAAAAACCACCACCTTTTTGCATACATACACACACACCACTTTACGGCGCACAAGCAGTGAGATTCCTTGTGTACCGCGGTGCACAGTCATCGTGGCAGAGTTTTGGGCTGCGCACAAAACGTAGTGTATGTGCGTGTATTCACATTTTCGTCTTGTTATTGCTGATATAGACACCAAAACATAATTTGTCTTAAGAGACAAATAAAACCTTCGTTTGAGTGGCAAAATTTATCGCATGCAACAAAAATAACCCTAATTTTGTGATTACGTCCTAAGCAAAAGGAACCACAGCGTTTAAGTGACATAAATCTGTGCATTTTATGTGAAGTATTACTGGAAAAGGAATTTTGTATGTATATGTATTTTGCCTTTAAAACCAGTACCTTTTTGACCACAAATATTGCTGAAAAGGAAGATATTTTATCTTGCCTTACGAGCATCTGTTTTGTCATCGTTTAGCAAGAAGGAAGATTTAATTATCTTGCCTTAGAATTGCCATTTTAGTGCTGAAAAAGAGAAATAACTTACCATTGATATACTTACCCAGATTTGACCATTGAATAATACCTGAAAAAGAGAAAATACTTACCTGTTAGTGACGATTTTGTTGAAAACAAGTACCAAAATACTTACGTTTTGCCCATTTATTCTTCGAAACATTTACGAGTTCACAGTAGTGTGAATACTTACCGATCTACTTACCATCGAATAATTACCGTCTGTCCACACTTTCATCTATCATCCCCTGCAATAGCCCAATTAATTTTCATCAAATTCATCGCCAAAATCATCTATAATCATCTTTAACCATATTTAGTCATCTATAGTCATCTTTAACCACATCTAATCATCATTAATTTCATCACCATCAATTCATACACCTGTTCCTGATCCCAACTATACGTATATTCTTCAATCAAAAGCGTTGTAGAAGGAAGAAGAAGCAGCTGTTTGTCCGTCCGTCCATCACGTCATTCATTCACATTATCACCCACTCATCAACACATATACCAGGTCATAAAGGTTAAGTCAAGAAACCGACACATAAAGTAAGCCCAGTTTACACTTTTTCTGGCATTAGTAATGGGACAATAGCAGAGTAAAGTTATAAAGTTTTCAATTTGCGATTCATTTGTAGCATGCAACGATAAACTTCTAGTTAAATAGATTTTTGTTGTATGTAGGAAAAGCGAATGCACGCACAGGTTCCGGTCACTTTGCTCGTCGGTGGGGTAGGTTTTTGCTTAGCTACATATACAATAACTACAGCAAATTTTGTTGTTGCGTGCGCAAAGAAAGAAAAGAGTTTCTCTCAGGTCAAGATGGCCATAGGGAAACGTTTTGTTTGAAAGGCACTGAAAATTATTCGAATATATATATGACCGCATATGACTTTGTACAATGATGTTGGTGTACAAACATGAGCCCACCCATCCTGTTCACTGAGTGTCCGAAATAGAGCTATTATCAGCGAACCCATATTTAGAACAGGTTCACAAACTTCTTACCGGTTTCGGGGAAATCAAAAATTAAAAGATTAACCAATCATTTTCGTTTCACGAATGACAAATTCAAAATTTAATTCGAATTCACTGATGCTTAACAAACTCATTAGTATTTGACTTATTTGCGAAAAATAGATAAAACATTTTATAACAGAAAGTTATTCAGAATATATGTTATTAATTTATGATATAATTATCGTATAAGTAAACTTATATAAAAGATTATATCATAGATGAAAAAAAAATCCTACGACTACAAATTCATTAAAGCATTTCAATAATTAAAATTTGCTTCTGAGATTTTGTTTCTTTAAAAAAAAAAACTTAAAAACATATGATCAGCGGGATTTATATGTATGTAAGTCGATAGCAAATTCCAGAAGTTCATCGACCTGTGTGAACAACAGGGACAAAAGGAAATAACAAAGTCTTAGGTTGCAATGCAAGAGCGACAAATTTAACTAACACAAACTCACTGCAATGGCTCTCTAGTGATTTGCTCATCGACGTGCATACGCAAATATCAAAGGCGTATGCAAATAACAAAACAGAGAAAACAGAAAAAGATGACTTACTTGGCGACGGCGAGGGAGTCCAACGACGAAACTACTTTCGTAGAAGAGACATCATGTAAGGTGTCGGCCAGGGAGATGATTAGATCCATTGTTGTGCGTGTATTCACATTTTCGTCTTGTTATTGCTGATATAGACACCAAAACATAATTTGTCTTAAGAGACAAATAAAACCTTCGTTTGAGTGGCAAAATTTATCGCATGCAACAAAAATAACCCTAATTTTGTGATTACGTCCTAAGCAAAAGGAACCACAGCGTTTAAGTGACATAAATCTGTGCATTTTATGTGAAGTATTACTGGAAAAGGAATTTTGTATGTATATGTATTTTGCCTTTAAAACCAGTACCTTTTTGACCACAAATATTGCTGAAAAGGAAGATATTTTATCTTGCCTTACGAGCATCTGTTTTGTCATAGTTTAGCAAGAAGGAAGATTTAATTATCTTGCCTTAGAATTGCCATTTTAGTGCTGAAAAAGAGAAATAACTTACCATTGATATACTTACCCAGATTTGACCATTGAATAATACCTGAAAAAGAGAAAATACTTACCTGTTAGTGAAGATTGTGTTGAAAACAAGTACCAAAATACTTACGTTTTGCCCATTTATTCTTCGAAACATTTACGAGTTCACAGTAGTGTGAATACTTACCGATCTACTTACCATCGAATAATTACCGTCTGTCCACATTTTCATCTATCATCCCCTGCAATAGCCCAATTAATTTTCATCAAATTCATCGCCAAAATCATCTATAATCATCTTTAACCATATTTAGTCATCTATAGTCATCTTTAACCACATCTAATCATCATTAATTTCATCACCATCAATTCATACACCTGTTCCTGATCCCAACTATACGTATATTCTTCAATCAAAAGCGTTGTAGAAGGAAGAAGAAGCAGCTGTTTGTCCGTCCGTCCATCACGTCATTCATTCACATCATCACCCACTCATCAACACATATACCAGGTCATAAAGGTTAAGTCAAGAAACCGACACATAAAGTAAGCCCAGTTTACACTTTTTCTGGCATTAGTAATGGGACAATAGCAGAGTAAAGTTATAAAGTTTTCAATTTGCGATTCATTTGTAGCATGCAACGATAAACTTCTAGTTAAATAGATTTTTGTTGTATGTAGGAAAAGCGAATGCACGCACAGGTTCCGGTCACTTTGCTCGTCGGTGGGGTAGGTTTTTGCTTAGCTACATATACAATAACTACAGCAAATTTTGTTGTTGCGTGCGCAAAGAAAGAAAAGAGTTTCTCTCAGGTCAAGATGGCCATAGGGAAACGTTTTGTTTGAAAGGCACTGAAAATTATTCGAATATATATATGACCGCATATGACTTTGTACAATGATGTTGGTGTACAAACATGAGCCCACCCATCCTGTTCACTGAGTGTCCGAAATAGAGCTATTATCAGCGAACCCATATTTAACACAGGTTCACAAACTTCTTACCGGTTTCGGGGAAATCAAAAATTAAAAGATTAACCAATCATTTTCGTTTCACGAATGACAAATTCAAAATTTAATTCGAATTCACTGATGCTTAACAAACTCATTAGTATTTGACTTATTTGCGAAAAATAGATAAAACATTTTATAACAGAAAGTTATTCAGAATATATGTTATTAATTTATGATATAATTATCGTATAAGTAAATTTATATAAAAGATTATATCATAGATGAAAAAAAAATCCTACGACTACAAATTCATTAAAGCATTTCAATAATTAAAATTTGCTTCTGAGATTTTGTTTCTTTAAAAAAAAAAACTTAAAAACATATGATCAGCGGGATTTATATGTATGTAAGTCGATAGCAAATTCCAGAAGTTCATCGACCTGTGTGAACAACAGGGACAAAAGGAAATAACAAAGTCTTAGGTTGCAATGCAAGAGCGACAAATTTAACTAACACAAACTCACTGCAATGGCTCTCTAGTGATTTGCTCATCGACGTGCATACGCAAATATCAAAGGCGTATGCAAATAACAAAACAGAGAAAACAGAAAAAGATGACTTACTTGGCGACGGCGAGGGAGTCCAACGACGAAACTACTTTCGTAGAAGAGACATCATGTAAGGTGTCGGCCAGGGAGATGATTAGATCCATTGTTGTTACGATTTTTCTCTGTTCTGATTTGGAAGCAACTTACGTTAAAGAGATTTAAATGTCTATTATGATATTACCACTGATGAGTATTAGACAATTCAAATTTTCAAATTTCAAAATGATAACATAAGTATTGATGCACAAAAGAAATCACTGTTGTTGACAAAAACAAAACACAATACACGAATATGGAGTGAGAAAGAGAGTTAAATTATAGAGAGATGTTGTTTTTTTTTCTTTAGGTTTGAATATCAATAGGCATTGGCATGGTATTCGTGTGTTGTTTTTGCAATTCAGTGATTTTTCAAGTTTGAATCAAAAATGGTAAACTGATGATCAAACTATCCTTACTTTCACCATAGATTTCCTTATCCGTAGGGATGCGGAAATGATAGGGATTAATCACTGCACTTCACTTATTTAAATCTAATTTTACAATTTTCTTTTTTTTATATATATATAATAAACTAGCGGACCCGGCGAACTTCGTCTCGCGCCAATTTAATGCCTTTAGATAAACTCTGTAGATAGTTGTATGATATACAATGTTTTTCAACACACGTAAAACAGGGAAAATCTAGATTAATCCCTTGCGATTTATTGATTGTATTCGGGGAATTGGAATGGATGATCAGTTGGAATTATCTGATTCGTAAGATAAGGACTTCCTCTTCTTAGAATTTGTTTTTGATGATCGTCGGTTAAATCACATTGTTTATCAGATTCTTGACGGACAACCGCGTACCGTTGCACAATTTCGGTTGATTTAGATTCCGCAATATGATTATAATCGATCCCACCTTCATCTGTATATTATGCGGCACATTAATCGTGTTGAAAAATTCGGTTGATTGTTGGTCGCATCATCCTCGTCGGTCACGCGGTAAACAAATTTGTACGAATGCAGTTCTCCAGCGATTTGACTTTCTAAAATCTAGTTCATGCCATCAATGTCCTCATTTTTCGCTGCTAGTACAGCCCGTTAATTAATCCAATCGAGATTTTTATAATTTTGTGCAATTTGATGAGTTGCTCTTCCGACGTTGTGAACTTGCAAAAATTAGCAGGGAACGATATCAATTCAGTGGAAACATAAACACGAATTTGGCCGTTGCCAATTTAGCAGACGGTGGGAGGTTATTTTCAACCGTAAGAAGATTCATCGTCAGTTTCAAAGCGGAATTTGCAGTTCGACTGCCTTTCAATAATGTTGCAACCATGCCAGGGGATGCAGCGGCCAACGTTATTAGAGATCTTGACCGAATTGTTCCCAGAATCAATAAAAAAATGTCTTGCCTGTCCCACCGGGAGCATCGAGAAAGTAAATTCCTCCCGTTTTATCGTCAACAACCTTCGTCAGCGAATCGTAAATGTTCTTGTACTCGGCATTTAACAGCGGCACATTTGTTCGAACTCTTTCGGTCATTTCGTCTCGACTATAGTCTTGCTCTCGTCAAAATTCGAGATCGAATGCATATTGCATTGAACGATTCGGCGCTGGCAATCCCAATGTAGACAGCTGATTGCCGCACATGCCATCCGTCGAACCCGGCTGATGATCGCAAACAATGTACGAATTTGAATCGCTTTTGAATTTTTGCAAGAATCCCGAAATGCGGCGCACTAAACACCATCCACAGCACGCAAGGAATTAAAGGATAGCAAAGGTAGAAGCATACACTTTGGCGTGGATGAACTGTGTATAGTCTGACTAGTTATTGCACAACGGTTACGTAATCTAAGGTTTGATCGTCTAATAGGTGGCATTAGCCAAGCAAATAAATCTCCCTAAAAAAACTAAAAAGTCGTTACGAAATGAATACCCGCAATCCAAGTGGATAACTTAATTTTTCAAACGTAAACTAATTTTTTGAATACATGACCAAATATTGCATAGAATGTCAATATATATTTTTTATCTAATAATTAATTATCTCGTTAAATTCTGCAACCAACATTTATCCGAAATTTTCAACCTTGACATCGTTCAAAATCTTCAAATCATTCGAAAACTGCAAAATTACTTCGATAAAAATATCAATTTTTTGCGCTTTTCCAGAATATTCCGAGTTTGTCCATAAGAATTTTCTATTCGAAAAGCGATTCCTTAACAATTGCACATAATTCCGTACAAAAGAGCAATTTTCGTTATTTCCAATTTCCAGACTTTTCCGAAGGATTTTCCCAAAACAGAAGCAAAATGGGCCGGCACTTGATGAATTATTATACACTTTTTACACCATTTTTATACATATAGATTTCACAATAATCCGAAATTTTCCTAGCATCCCAATGAATTTTCCACCTTTTCGTCCTCTGAAATCATCAAACCATACGGTACAATCGAAACAAATTCGTTGAAAAAATCCGAAACTTTAGACTTTTTTCCGGAATTTTCTGAGTTTTCCACCGATAATTTTTCTATTTTCCATTCGGAAAGTCATTTCGGAATAATTATCCAAAATTTTTCACGGTATGCAAACTTTCATCGAAAAAAAAAATTTTTTTTTGAATTTTTCCGGAATTTTCCGAGTTTTTCAGCAAAATTTTTTTATTTTTCCATTCGGAAATTTGTTTCTAACAATTGCACACATAATTCCATACAAAACATCAATTTTCGATTTTTCGAATTTTCCGACTTTTCCGGAGGATTTTCCCAAAATTTTCTTTTACATAAACCTGCTCCTGGCAATTACGAACAAATGAAAAAAACTTTCAGCAAAATCGGCCCAGCCGTTCTCAATTGATGAATTACTATACATTTTTGCCACCATTTTTATATATATAGATATAAATATTCTAACATAAATATTTTTCAGAATACATGATTTTTTTTCTCTAACTATTAACTAAATTTAACACATTTTAAAAATTTTCAATTTCTGGCTATGTTTTGCCAAATTTCGCGATCGAAATGCCGACGGCAATTACCGTTCCGCTAAACCAACCAACAAAAGGCATCGAATATACGCGATGGCGGGACGCTTGCATGTAGATCGCGACGGACAATCAACAATACTATTGTCCGATGCGCCTGGTACTTGGTGCCAAACCTAATAAGTTAGAAAATTGTTATTGTTCACTGGAGAACACAAAGAAGAATCGGAACTCACCACTAAAGAATTTGGCACCAATGATTCTTCTCCTTTTCTATAGCGAAATTGAAACAGGTTATGACGTATTTTCTGCGCTAATTCCTTTTCCTAAACGGACGGGTTCGATAACCTTTTTACGTCCGACAGCTGATAATTGGCTGGTGAAACAAAATTTTCAATATGTTGGGATGTATGTGTGTTGTCACATATTTACATCGAAACTTACTTTGGATATTGATGAAACAAACTTATCCGCCAATTATTCAAATGCTGATATGGCAGATCAACCAAAAGCACGGCGTGAGGGTCGAATTCAAATAAAATATAACGATATTTGGCTAAAAAAACCGAAATATTGGGAGAAAAATGTTTACCAATATTATGGTTACATTATAGCATAAAAACATGTAACTTTATTCTTCAGGAGGAAGGCAAAAATGACTCATTATATTGCTCAAAAGAAGGGAAAAACAGTTTTAACAATCCCATGTCAAATTTAATTCTTTTGAAATAATTGACGCAATATATTGAATCAGCCATCCTACTAAAGTTAAAAAGTTAAAGAACAATTGAATAAATTTCACTTTACTCACGTTAGACGATGTGAATCAAAAGGATTTGATTCAAAAGATTCAAAGAATCAGGCTGAGACGATACTCAGAATAAAAAAACAAATTACTTTTAATATTTGCACCTTAACGATAAGTTAACACGTTGACTGCCAACTACGAGATAACTCGTAGTACGATTTCCCTTCCAGGAAGCCAACTACGAGTTATCTCGTACTACCTAAAACTACCACTTTTTGTGTAGCTACGAGTAAAACCGTATTATAATAGTGTTAGTATCGATAAATGGCTTCTGGAAAAAGTAAAAAATTTTGGGTTTGGCATCCGTGAGCTTTTCTTTTTATTAAAAAAAAAATTTTATGGAAAAATTCATTCAATATAATGCAAAAATTCATTCAATATAATGGAAAAATTAACTCAAATACAAGAAATAAAGTAATATATTATTGTTTGTGGAAGTTGTTAAAACAATTTTCCATACAAAGGGCTGGCTTCTCTGGACAGGCTGGACAAAGAAACGCGTTTCTCGGCGTTTTCTTTCTTGGGTATATACACGACATGGCTTTGTCGGACGCTGTTTTTTTTCCGTTGGTGGTAAACACTCTAAATAATGGAGCTCTTTAAATCTATTTTTTTTTTCAAAACTGGTTAAAAATCTCCAATCAACGCCAAGTCGAATTCTTCTCTAAACTTTATCAGTTTTATTTTAGATGAAGTTACTTTTTGGTACATTCTGTGAGCATTTTGTATATATATCTCTATAATATGAACTGAAACCTTTTTGTGCCATCTAATAGTCTTTCTTAGTGATGAGTAGAGATGAGTAGAAAGCAAAAATTATGTTTTTTTAGGAGAAAAAGGACCTACGAATTAACTCGTATTTGGCTTCTGCGTAGCGACTACGAAATAATTCTCTTTCCCAGAAGCCAACTACGAGATAATTCGTAGCGAGTTCTTTCCCAGACGCCAACTACGAGATAACTCGTAGGTCCTTTTTCTCCTTTAAAAAACATCATTTTTGATTTTTGATGATACCAATGATCTAGAAATGGAGTTTTTAGTAATATAATGTGAAAAAATCAAAATGTCATTTTTGGCCAGTTTTCTGAAAATGGCCTTGGCAGTCAACGTGTTAACTTTGCCTCACTACACTGGTCACACTTTAGATGAAATTGTTCTTGCTTGAACGCGTCTCAAAATGGAAAAGAAAGCTGCTAAGGAAGCCATTAGCCAACAAGCTTCGCATTCGTTCCAGTGCACGTAAACCGATTCGCCATTTCACAATCTACGTTGCACACGAAACAATAAATGTCAGAAGAAAATAATGACAAGAAACACCAGGGAATTTGTTTGCGACATTCAACACATCAACGGATGTGCATGTGGTTTAAACATCGGAAAAGTTTACAGTGACGTTCAAACTATATCTGTGAGGAATTTCAAATAAACAGAAAAATACTGCAAGCGACACTACACATTTTTGAGAAATTTAACGTACAATTATTTCAGGCCTTAAGCCAAAATCTCCTATAAACATAATTACTTTTTGACAAAGTATGTTTATATCAAATTTAAATATGAGGTCACACACAACATTACACAAACAATTAACATTAGTTGAACAGAAAACCAAATGTCCGTCCCAATATAAATTTTGTTAACTAACGTATATAATGTTTTAATTATATATTCATTTTTATAATCTTACTTAAACTTTATTTCCCTTTGCACCCCATGAATGAGGTATGGGATAGCTTCTCGCGTTGTTGTGAATTAACACGCTTTCTATTTTTAAGATTCACAACTAACGGCACCTACTTGTTTATCGACGAATGCAAACGTCACTATTTGAGAAGCTCTTACTAGACACGACGATTGAATCGACGCTTAATACTGCGAAGTTGCTGTCAACAACATTCGAGGGGAGCCGACAATGAAAGAAAATTTTATTTATTTTTTTTCTTTTAAGATGACTGGAGCCAGGTTTGAACCTGCGATGTTCTAACCACTATGCCACGGCCGGTCCCATTTTTATAATCATTTACATTAATTATTACAGTAAACTACGGATAAGTGCACATCGCATAAATGCGATTTTTTCCTTTGCATACTCTACAGATATTTTGCCATTCGGTTCGGTTAGTCAATTGCCCATGACTCCTCAGTTTAAGAGAGTCTAAACTCTCAAAACAAACCGGCTCTCATTATATGCGATAACAGCGACGGACAACCACAAGAGGTGTTGGTTGATAAGGGATTTGTCATTTATGATGTTTTTACGTAGATTATTTATGATGAAGTTTGGGTAATTATTGTTGTGCATGGTTTTAACTTTTGTTATATTTTTTGTGTTAGTTGTGAATCTAAAAATAGAAAGCGTGTTAATTCACAACAACGCGAGAAGCTATCCCATACCTCATTCATGGGGTGCAAAGGGAAATTAAGTTTATTTTTTTTATATTTTTTGACATAAATTTTTCATGACTTATGGATTTTTGTTATTAGGTTTGTTGCTGTATTTATTTTTTGTTTTAATGGTTGTGTGGAGTTAAAGTTTATGATTCATCCCGAAGCTGTTGGCTTTATGTACCAGTCCGTTATAATTCTGTCTTCTTCGCGAAAGATTTTCATATCCAGATATAGGATACATTTGTCTTCTTCTTTCTCCATTGTAAACTGTAGTTTCTTGTGATAATGGTTAAATGTTTTTAATATTGTTTCCTCGTCTTTGCTTTTTATTATTACCAATAGGTCGTCCACATATTTTTTAATAAGTTTTATTCTGATGTTGTTTCTTTCCAACTCTTCCAAAGTACTTTCCAGTAATTGGTCCAGGACAATGTCAGCTATAGTTGGGGATAACGGATTACCCATTGGCATGCCATACGTTTGGTTGTAGTATGTGGTTCCATAGATGAAATAATTGTTGTCTGCTTTCACTTTTTGAATTTTCCTTTGAACATATAAACCATAATGTTTTCAGGCCTTCTGCCAAAGTTTCTATAAAGGTAAATACTTTAACAAAAGTATGTTTTTGACAAATTTTAATTACTCACACAAGTCACACATACAATTAACCATGATTGAAATAGAAAAGATAAATGTCCGTCCCGATAATTTTTGTTAACAATTTCACTATGTTTTAAACTATAAAACAAATTATATAATCCTATTTATAAATATTTTTTTTTTAAATCATTTTCTATATATTTTATTATTGTAATTTTTACTCTCCATATACAGGTTATACTTATTTTTATTTCGCTTTTGTTTCGGTAGATATAATTCTGAAAACTAGTAGGTTTGTTTGTCAGGTTGTTTTGCTTTTGGTTTGTTTCTGGAATAGTGTCCAGAGGCCAGACAAATTCCACGACTGAAGGAGCGCTCTAGCAAATCGTAGGACAGTCAGGCTAGCACTTTAGCAACAAATAAGACAAAAATGAATAAACCAATTTATAACGAATTTGAAAAGAAAACTAAAGTTCAGATGTTTCAGTAGGAGATTAGGTCAGCAGCTTAAACAGTTAAAGCAAAGTAAGTAGCAGGCGTAGGGTTGCCAGGCACCGAATTCGAAAAGTCGGGAAAACCGATACTAAAAAGCGATACTAAAACGGGACAAATGTAAAGATCATATTGTACTGGATTTGACATATTTTTTTAAGAAATATTATTTGAAAACTCATTGCAGTTTCATGCTGATAACAACCATTATTATAATGGATTAAAAAAAACTCAAACATAACAATATTCAGATATGACTTATACATACACTTTAAGTTAATTTTAATTTTGCCACATATACTTCTTGTTATTTTTCACCGAATTGACTAGTTTTACTCCCTCGTCAGTTGTTAAAAATGGCTGGAATTCCTGACAGCTTTTACCAATATTCAATCGTATGATTAGTTCAGACTTTATATAATAAATCTTTCGTATATAAATTGTTTAAAATACTAACGGCCTTATTCATAAAAAATTTCTAAAGTGGATATGAAGCGTTCTCTAGCTAAAGTATTCTTTGGCTCTAAAAAACCTTAAATAAGAATTGTATTCAAAAACGTTTGTTATCAGTCCTTTAGCCCAATGTGTTTCGGTGGCAACGCCGACTGTTATTGGTCGTTAATGATGTATAAAAAAAGCTTTATAATCGAATACCAAACATGTATTTCCACTTATAATAACTATGAACATTATTTTAGCTCAATTTTTCATTGCCTACGATTATCATGACGATAAGAAAGTCGTTAAAGTAAAAATTATATTAAAAAATTGTTTTTTCTTTTCCTCATGTTGAAATTATAATCGGATACCGATTACATTGTTTCCTTGTTTTGATTGTTTATACATCACGAATATTATTTCATTATTTACAAATTATTTTTGACGAATTTTGGAGAAATATTTTTAAAAATGGAATTCATGAATGAAAAGTGTCTATTTAGATACTGTGTGTAATGATTAGGAAAATTTTCTACACAATGAATACATGGAAAATCTCTTTCCAATGGGAAAAGTGCCGAAAAACTCAAAATAAAGATCTCAAATTCATAAATATACAATAAATTTTTCAAACGTCATGTTATAGCACGCTAAAAGTAGAGACAACCCTACTTTAACTTATAGAAGATGTGAATCGTTTATGAATATTGTTTTCTCGAAATTTGCTAAAAAAAAATGGTTTATAAACCTCCTATAAGTTTTTATGAATAAGGCCGTAAATACTTTATCACAATAAGCGTTACTTATCGGCAAAGGAAATATAAATGAGATCAAATTAAACAAATTCAAGTGATTTTCTTTGCCACATTTGGTAAAAATGTGACCATATTTTGTCATCTTTGGGCAATTCTGCATTAACAGCTCGAAGACTGCAGTAGTCGCTGCACAACATGGCATTGTTCACTACATCTGATAATTGTAGAACTTTGGGTATTTCTCCCAATTACTTCCAAGTCAATAGTGAGTCTTTTAGATTAAATGCTGCAATTTGTCCAAAAATTGGCATTTCTTGAAAGTTGTAATGTTATGAACAGCTGTGGTAAAATCAGATGATAAACAATTGCTAGGGATGGGAAAGATATTAATACCAGTGATGAAAAAATGTTAGGTGCACACAACTAGTTCAAAAGAGAAAAGTATTTTTTTGTATCTTCTTCAATATGTTGTTTCTTTGATTATTCTAAGTATAGGTAGTAAATATTAAAAAATCGGGATTTTCCCCTGAATTGTTTCAATACTCGGGACTCGGGATTTTCGCGAGAAGTCGAGAGTAAATATTAAAAAAATCGGGATTTTCCCCTGAATTGTTTCAATACTCGGGACTCGGGATTTTCGCGAGAAGTCGAGAAAATCCCGCCTATTCCCGACCATCTGGCAAGCCTAAGCAGGCGTGATGTTTTGGGACACTTCTTTTCAGTATTTGAAGTGTCATAGGTGGGACACTTTGTGTTCCGTGTGGGGGGGCATATAACACCGGCAATAACACCAGCCGAAGAAGGCAAATGAAAATAAACTCGTTCCTCAACACAAGTGAGTATAATCGTCGTTCAATGTAAGTAAAGTAAAGTTTCACCTTTGATCTCTTGGGTCCCCCAATTAATAGAATGATTCGTGGTCGACCATCCAGGCCACTAGCTAGTATGAATTTTATGGTAACGTGAGGACAGAGTTCGAGCTTTGGGAAGATCCCCCCCTCCGTCGAGACATATCCAGCCTTAAACGCGAGCATACTAGCGCCGCCTCCGTCTCTAGCTACATATAAAGGAGAAGTCACACTTCCGCGTCGACGAGTGAAAGTGACCGCCATGGTAAAGCCAGTTCTTCCCTTTTCTCAATTTGGTTAAGTTCCAAATCATCCTCAACACTCACGGTTACATTATCATATCAAAAAAAAAAAAAAAATAAAAATTAATGTGTTTTACTAACAAAGAGAACACAATTCCTTACAACTGGTTTACATACATATAATTAATTTATACAGCTGTTACAAACAATTGATTATATCATTTATAAAGTTGCAATTTCATGTATGCATGTTTCTTTTAAATAATTTAATTTTATACGAGGATAAAATGTATAAGCCTTAGGAAATTGTTGGATAAGATGAAAAGTTGCTGGGTAAAGATTTTATTTTGTGGTAAATTTTAGGTTTAGGTCAACAGGTTATTTAGTGACATAAGAAAGGGAAAGCCCCAATTTTTAGAGTTAATCTACTAAATCAAATTTTTCCTTTGCATACTCTACAGATATTTTTCCATTCGGTTCGGTTAGTCAATTGTCCAAAACTCTTCAGTGTAAGAGTCTAAACTCTCAAACAAACCGGCTCTCTTTATATGCGATAACAGCGACGAACAACCACAAGAGGTGTTGGTTGATAATTCCGTAGTGGTGCATTCTTAACACGAAGTCAGTTTAGCTGCCGCAGCCATACAGTCATGTCTTCCGACGCATTGGATGGCATTTGTTTAACAAAGTCAAACACAAAAGATAGCCAGTCAGTGTTGTTATATAGCTATCATCATAAATAGTATTTTCTCAAATAAGGAAAATATTATTATATATTTCTAACAAGTTATCATTATACAAATATTTCGAATTTTATTAATATAGTTATTTATGAATTGTGTTTAGATCACCCCCACCAGCTACTATGGCAGTTCCGCGCTATGGTTTTGAGTACAATATGAACCACCGGGAGAGGGGCTTAGCTCTAATATTCAGTCATAAGGTATTCGATAATGAAGACTTTAAAACGCGGAATGGTGCTGAAAAAGATGTTGCAAATTTGTATGATGCATTTAAAAGATTAGATTTTGAAGTTGCCGTACATCTTGATTGTAAGCTAGAACAAATTCACGACATTACAAAGAAAGGTGAGCGAATATTTGTATAAGCGTAGTTTTGGAAGTTCATTAATTTTAAATCATAAATCTTTGCACATAGCGGCCGAAAAAGATCACTCCCAACATGACTGTTTGGTCATTGCAATATCTACCCATGGAGAATGTGGTGGTTATGTTGAAGCTCGCAATAAATCCTATAATTTAGATACAATTTTTGAATATTTCACTGCTGACAAGTGTCCCAGTTTGAAAGGAAAACCAAAGTTGTTCATAATCCAAGCGTGCCGTGGAAAAAAATGTGAGGATGGAATTAAAGTTGAAACCGATGGTCAAGGATTGTATTCTAGTTATCGTATACCACTACACGCTGACTTTCTAATAGCATATTCAACTATACCCGGTAAGTTATTATGGTGGTTTTTATAAAAAAAAAAATCTATTTTTATAACTAACAACAATCAGTTGTGAGTGATTCTAAAATTAAAAAGGAAAACATAAATATATTTCACGTTTAAAGCGGAAATCTTTTTACAAATAAAAAGTGCGAAATATTATACTCATACATTACTATGTAGTAAAAATAAATTTAAACATCCGATGGCCGAAGTTAAAGGCAATGATTTTCTCATACATGCATTGTTGTGAAATTCTTTGAGCCTATGCACTCAAGGAGAAACTCTTTGGTATGAATACATGAAAGCTTGTAAAGGTTTAAGAGTCTGTTTGCACTTACGATTGAATTATCATTTTGTTATGGAATACACATAAAGCAGCGAGGACCTACGATAAACGTCTTTAAAAAAATTGATCTTGAGCTTGACTAAAACTCAAAATCAATATTCACAAAAACGATTAAATAAACAGTTAATGTATTTAAAGAATAATAATAATGAGAAAAGAAGAAAATTCATTTGTCAAGGCATGATTTATTAAAAACATGAAGTTTCATGATGTTACTTTAATAGCAAGTGGTCACAAAAAATACTATGAAACGAATAAAATATATAAATATGTATTACATAATTTTTTGTATCACATAATTTTACACTATGCAACAAAATGAAAAAAAAATCGACATCAGATTTTCCATAACTTTTTGTTTTTCAACTTTTTATTATCAATAACTTACACCAAGAAACATCCTGATATTTTGAACCAAAGCGAAGGTATCCTACTCCATAATTAATAACGCATTAAAACCAAATTTTCAGAAAAACGCCGATACACCCATACTTAATTTTGGGCCGTAGAACGCCGGGTCGTGCTCGCTTTTAAAAGATTAGGTCAAAATTAAAATCTTAGTTGGTATTGTCTGGTTGCCGTTAGAGATTGTGAATCTAGCATAGCAAACCGACTCACAACCACCTTTGTGGTTTAAGGGTATGCATCTGGAATGTACGGACTCTCTGTAGAGAAGTTGCTACTATCCGACTGGCGGATGAGATGGACAGGACAAGGATGCTCGCGACGTAAAAATTGCGACATCTATTACAGCCGCCATGCCGAAAAGCACGAATTTGGATGTGGATTTGTAGTTGGCGAAAGACTCAGACATCTTGTCTCGCTATTTAATCCTGTTAGTGATCGAATAGCCGCAATCCGAATCAAGGCGAAATATTTCTACATCACGCTGATTTGTGCTCATGCCCCGACGGAACATAAAGACGATGAGATTAAAGATGCATTTTACGAGCGCCTAGAGGAAACATACGAACGCTGCCCTGGCCACGACATTAAAATTGTTCTGGGAGACTTTAATGCAAAAATAGAAAGGGAAGATGTTCTTGGTCCATCGATCGGTAAATTCAGCCTGCATACCGACACGTCAGACAACGGGTTTAGGCTGGTTAGCTTCGCAGCGGGAAGGAACATGGTAGTGAGTGGAACCAGATTCCAGCACAAAGATATTCACAAGGCAACTTGGCTATCCCTCGATCAAAACACCAAAAATCAAATTGATCATGTGGTAACTGATAGCAAGCATCTCCGTGGTGCTAATATTGGCTCGGATCATTACCTGGTTGCAGCCAAGGTGCGCACAAGATTGAGCATAGCGAAAAACGCACGTAACAAAACAAAAAGAAAGCTGGACATCGCGAAGCTGCAAACCCCAGAGAAAACCACTGCCTACTCCATCCAGCTCTCCCAACTTCTACGACACAACGCCTCTACTTTTGACGTTCCCGATACACAGTGGCAGCATATTGCGCATTTCATGGCAAGCGCAGCAACAACCGTGCTAGGATATGAAAAACGGCGCTCAGACGAATCGTGGTACGATGAAGAATGTCGCATAGCGTCTGAAGAACAGGATGCTGCTTATAGGGCAATGCTACAGCCAATTGTAACCCGTGCTGTTAGGGAACGGCACAAGGAGACAGTAAAACAGGCGTGACAGCTATTTAAGCGAAAAAAGTCAAATGAAGGAAGGGGAGAACGAGGATATGGAGCGATACAGGGATAGAGGTGAGGTCCGAAAATTTTACCAGAAAGTAAAATCGAAAGGTTACGGTAATGGGCTTCTCTCCAGTAAGGACAAGGATATATGGAGAGAACTCTTCCAGCAACTGCTGGTTCCAGAAGGCAGCGCACGTGAAGGTATCCCGCCAATTGTTCGATGACGGCTTAGATTGCTTACCACCAATTCAAGCCGAGGTAAGAAGAGCAATATCGCGGCTGAAGAACAGTGAAGCAGCCGGTGCCGACGAACTTCTGGCAGAGCTCTTGAAGTCCGGTGGCTTCAAAAGTGCATGCCCGAAGATTGGAATGTAAGCGTATTATGTCCTGTGCTAAAAAAAAAGGTGATCCAACTATCGCGGGATCAGCCTTTTACCCATCGCATATAAGGTCCTGTCGAGTGTGCTAGAGAAACAGATCGATACGTACCATCTTTTCGTCGACTATAAAGCTGCCTTCGACAGCCTGATACGGCAGGAATAACTCGAAGCCATGGCTGGTATTCCAGCGAAGCTGATACGCCTTTGCGGAATGACGCTGACTGACACGAAGTCTTCAGTGAAGATTGGCAAGGACCTTACGGAGCCATTCTGTACCGGACGAGGCCTAACACAAGGCGACGGCCTATCGTGTGAACTCTTCAACATAGTTATGGAGATGATAATGAGGAAAGCTGCAGTAAACACGAGTTGCACGATATTTAACAAAAGCCACATGCTACTCGCATACGCTGATGACGTGGACATCATCGATCGAAAACTGCGGGATGTGACTGCAGCCTTCTCAGGTATACAGAAGGAATCAGCGAGAATGGGTCTAACAGTGAACGTCGACAAAACGAAATTACTAGTTTCAACGTTCAAAGAATCTACTCTGCTGCGTGAACGTTGACAACTATAATTTCGAGGTGGTAGATAATTTTATCTACCTAGGCTACAAAATTTACAAAAGTCCGGAGAAGAATCCTGCTTGCTAATAAATGCTACTACGGACTAAGCAAGCTACTCAATGACAGAGCCCTCTCTCGACGAACAAAAATCCAGCTATACCAGATACTGGTTCTACCTGTCTTGATGTACGGCCCAGAAACCTGGACCTGGACACAAGCGGATGAATCGGTTCTGGCAGTATTCGAGAGAAAAATACTCCGTAAAATATATGGGCCCATCATCGTTAATGGAGAGTATCGGCGTCGTATAAATCATGAGCTGTACACTGACATTGACGTGGTCAGACGCATTAAGGTGCAGCGGTTGCATTGGCTAGGTCATGTTGTACGCATGAACAAAAATGCTCCAGTCGTTTATACGTGAGGTATTTAATCCAATGGGATTACAAAGAAATGCTTACTGAATTGTCTCTTAAACGAGACATCAAAATGTCTTTTGAAATGACTTTAGCTTTTGTTTTCTTGTTTTATTTTTTTTTGGAATTCAAGTCTTATGATGATGGGCTTTCACCTTCCGGCTTACAAAATTCACGTTGCGAGACAATACAAATTTAAAAATAGAATTTCTCTTAAATTTGACATAACCTTTTAAAACGGAGTATACTACTGTGTTCAACGGCCCAAAATTAAGTTGGGGTGTTTTGGCTAAATCGCTTAACCCACTCATTGACTTTTTTAAATTTTAATTTCAAATAACAGAAAGAAGAAACCAAATTTTTTCTATATAACAAAAAATCCAAATTAAGATTACTTAACGTTTCTTACACCGTTGCATTTTTACATCATTTATTTGAATTTATTTTTTATTAACAGGAGTATTCAAAACAATATCAGTATTAAAGTATTTTTTATGTATCATGATTCCTTCTCGTATGTACTTTGTAAATACGAATTGCAATCAATAGTGCTCAAATTGCTTGAGCTGTATGCGGTAAGAAAAGTATACATTCATTTGTATTTCTTATAGTGGTTGCTAATCAAGTTATGCATATGTATATTCCATTCGACTAGAGCATCGTTTCTAAACCTTATACCATCCGCATATTCTTAGAAATACCAACAATTATTTTTAAGTTTAAGAAACGATGCAATAGTGAGTGGCAAAGTTACTACTTATTACACTATGTATTTGTTTTGTTAATTAATTTTTTAATATTTTTAAATTTCCATTTAAGGTTATGTTTCCTGGCGTAATGCGGAACGCGGTTCCTACTTCATAGACGTACTGTCGAATGTTTTAAACGAATATGCGGAATCTTCTGACATATTGACGTTGCTGACCCTGGTTAATCAACGGATCGCCAAAGATTTCGAATCAGTGTGCGTCGAAGCTAACAAGTGTAATAAAAAGCAAATGCCCTCTTTTACATCAACGTTGACAAGAATGCTTAAATTTAACAAAAAAAAACCTTAACCCGCCAGAAAATGGAACTAGTTCAAAACCTGCAGCATAGTTAGTTCCTAAGTAAACATGACTAGTTCCGACTAATCTGTCATTATAATGACACAAAATGTACACTTACACTTAAACAAAATTGTAATGATTTATTATTTAACTATCAACATATCGCCTGCTCAAGGGAATTCAGGGATGGCCGCATCCTAACAGATTCCTACTCCTCATAACAAAATTAATAATTTTGTTACAACAACAACAAAAATTCCTCGGAGCTTCATTCCAAAGGCAAAAACTAGAAAAAAAAATTAATACATAAATCGTAATGAGATTAGTATTATGTCTCACACAAATTCAAAACTTTTTTTTTTAATATTATTTTTTGTGGCGCCAAATATATACATACATATGAATATAAAGTATTTTGTTGTAAACAAAAATCAATTTTAATAGTTATCTTATACATATATACATATATATCTTACCTTTTTATACTGTTTATAAATTTAAGTTTGTCACCAATGAACTCAATAAATGTAATAACGACTGAATAAAACATAACTAATCTGATTTTTAAAACCTTACAATAGTATACATTTATTTTTATTTTAAATTCATAGGTATATGAAAATCCCAAACCACACACGTCAACTTTTGTTGCCTGAGATTTGAGTTCGTGGAAGAGGAAGGAATAACCTATGAGTTGCCAGTACGCGAATACGATTTGGTGTTGTCCTTAAATGATTGTAATCAATCGTAGTCTATAATTATAATAATACCACTGTGGAACAGTTTGGGCTCACTGTTGGTGGGTGAGAAATTCCAAGTCAGGGTGAAGGTACTAGGTCAGTACAGTTTGTATTTGGTTATATGCATTTTTAGTACCATATAGATTCGAAAACGACTTGACTGGAATGTAGCTGTGTGGTCGGTAGTGAAAATAGAGTATATCAAGTGGGCGTCGCCCCGCTCATTGGTCGCCCCGCTATTTTTGAAACAGCAATATCTCGAGAACTGTTTCTCCAATCACCTTGAAAGATTGCGTAGATGCTTTTGACTGCAAAGTTCGTGATCCAACATAATCCGTGGGCGTGGTTTACACCTTGATACTTTAAAAGACTATCTCATGAACTACCAAAATCCTTTTTATGCCAAAAAGTACATTTATTGGCCCAAAAGCACTTTTCTGTTGCACAAAGTACTGTTTTTGTACCAGAGTACTTTTTTGTACCAAAAGTACATTTACTGTACTTTTTGGTTCATAGTACTTTAATTGTACTTTTTGGTACAAAGTACTTTCTTTTGTACCAATATAATTTTCTATGCCAAAAAATACTTTTATTGGCCCAGAAGCACTTTTCTGTTGCACAAAGTACTTTTTTTGTATCACAGTACTTTTTTGTATCAAAAAGTACTTTTAATGTACTTTTCAGCAGAAATATTTTTTTGTACGAGAGTACTTTTTTGTACCAAAAATTACTTTTATTAGCCCAAAAGCACTTTTCTGTTTTACAAAGTACTTTTTTTGTACCAGAGTACTTTCTTGTACCAAAAAGTACTTTCAATGTAATTTTCGGCAAAAATTTTTTTTTGTACCAGAGTACTTTTTTGTACCAAAAAGTAATTTTTGTCATAAAAAAGTTCCTTGGTACAACAGAAAGTACTTTGTACCAAATGAACCAAAGAGTATTTTTTGGTACAAAAAAGTACTCTGGTACAAGAAAAGTACTTTGTGCAACAAAGTATTGTGCAACAAACCAACGTTTTTTTGTACCAGAGTATTTTTTTGTACCAAAAAGTACTTTTTGTCATAAAAAATTTCTTTGGTACAATAGAAAGTACTTTATACAGAAAGTATTTTTTGGTACAAAAAAGTACTCTGGTACAAAAAAAAGTACTTTTTGTACTGTGGTACAAAATAAGTACTTTGTGCCGAAAAGTACATTAATAAAACTTTTTGGTATAAAAAAGGTACTCTGGTACAAAAAAAAGTACTTTGTGCAACAGAAATGTGCTTTTGGGCCAATAAAAGTACTTTTTGGGATAAAAAAGTAATTTTGGTATATAACTTTGGTATTTAACTCGCAAGCCAAGAGCCACAAAATTTCATATGGGCTCTCGAGTTGGCGAGCCATCTCTTTTTTGGGCTCTTGGATCGCGAGCCAGCTCTTTTTTTTTTGGGGTACAGGCTCGCGAGCCGAGAGCTTATTTAAAATTTTGTAGCTATTGGCTCGTGAGTCGAGAGCTCATTTTAAATATTTTAGCTTTTGGCTCCTGGCTCGCGAGCCGAGAGCTCATTTGAAATTTTGTGGCTCGCGAGCCAAGATCCCAAATAAAGAGCCAAGAGCCGGACAATTTTAAATGAGCTCTCGGCTCGCGAGCCACAACATTTCAAATGAGCTCTCGGCTCGCAAGCCAGGAGCCCAAATAAAGAGCTGGCTCGCGAGCTCATTTGAAATTTTGTGGCTCGCGATCCGAGAGCTCATTTAAAATTTTGCGGCTCTTGGCTCTTTATTTGGGACCTTGGCGCGCGAGCCGAGAGCCGAAAAAAGCGAGCCAATACCTACTCTGGTGTAAAGGGAAATAAAGTTTTTTTTTCTTGGGTAATAGCTGCAAAACTAAACAAACAAACATCAAGATAAGGAAAAAATATAAAAGGTCATAAAAGGGTTTTAGTATACTGACCCTGACTTGGAGTTTTAAGTTAATGCCCCTTGTATTTTGATACAATAACTACAAAACTACTGTTTACGTACAAATTGCTGTTTTCACACCTTTTGTCGTAACTCTATTCGTGAACCACCCTATTCCTTCGAATAGGCGTAAGGAACTACTGCTATACAACTTTGAATTGTATTGCTTGTATAAAATCACAGTAGATCCTATATAACTAGTTGCCGCGATCCTTCGCGCTCTTCAGACTTTGTTCGCTACACCGAGATATTAATCATCTAATTCTTGTTGCGGATCCAACCTTGCAAGGTATACCAACGCTGAATTTTCGAATTTCCCAATAAAGCGGAAAATCTTTTGAATACTTAACATTAAATCCCTTGAGTTTTATTTTATTTATTCTTTTTCTCGCATCACATCCTTGGGTTTTTTTTTGCTACGCAAACAACAACTTTCATTTTTTACAGGACAAAGACTATGACTTTTGGGACAGTTTTGCATCCTTATGTCCATTTTACAAAAAAGTGGACTTGAGACCTTTTGCATGGAAATATAATTCTACCCCACCAATGCCTTCTGCATCCTCAGTCACTATTGATTGCAAAATAAAAAGTAAACAACACTCAATAGATTTAGTTTGAATTCATATTCATGTTTATATATTTAAGAAAATATTTTTCTTAAAAAAAAACCTTAAAATGTAACAAATGGCAACCATTTACTTTGTGGAAGGCAATTTAGGAAATGTTCTAAAATTACAATAAAATAAAAGTAAGTAATATCAAAATGTTTTTTTTTATATTCTTAGACAAAACAATGATCTTTCAATTCAAATGATTATTTGAAAATCATAATTGCTATAAATATACAAACCAACGTATGTCGATAATGACAAAAGGGCAAGATTTCAAAATAACTGAATTTCAGTTTACAAAAGTCAATCTAAACATTACGTTAAAAATGCGTATATGTATGTGTTACAAAGAAATCATTTAAATACTTTATACATATATGTATTATGTATTGTACATTAGAAATGTATGTTTTTTAATTGTGATAGTTTATATTTGTTTTATAAATTTTGTTCTAATGCAAACAAAAATTCATCAAAATTTGTCGATGTTATTCATTACAAAATAGAGATATTTTCTACAATTCTTTCGTTTGTGAAATTGGTGTAAATTTGTACGGGACATTTGTGACACATTGTTAAATGTTATTTTCATGAAAATTAAGCTGATGAAACTGTTGTTCTCTTAAGCACTTATAGTTTTATCCGTAAAACGTAAAATACGCATCAACATCGAAGTTATGCAAGGAATTTGCTTCTGTTGGTCCATAATGGACCGTGACGGCACATTCGATTCATAGTTCAAGGCTACGCGCTGATTGACAAACGTCAATAGGGTAAGTATATCGTATTTTTTACCATTGGTATTTAGTTCATCTACCAATGACTGGATGAACCATGAACCACTTTGAGGATTGCGCCAAGAGTAGAAACCTATAGCGGAAGAATTAATTGACTAAATTGAGTAAAGTTTTTAATTATTTGTTGAGTTTTAAATAATGTCTCACCTGGTATTGTTGAATAGGATATAAGGAAATCGGCGTGTACCGGTATGCGGTACGACATATCAGATGATGTCTCGCCATCTGTTTCAGTCTTTTGTAATCTGATGCCAGGATCCAAACGATCGCCGCGACATGCCTGTATAAAGAGTAATTTTGGTTTACCAGCCAATGTGGGACACTCGTGGGCAGTGAAATAGTGACAAATGGTATCTAATTTGTACATAACATCTTTGGCGTATAAGTAGCCGTGTTCTCCGTGTGAAAGTATTACTAGTACGATGCAGTCATGATCACTGTGATCTTTTGATGAAGCTGCAATTGAAATTGGGGAAAAATTATATGATTAAAAGTCCAATTTGCACTAAATAATGAATCAAAATGTAAATGATATTAGGAAATTACAAAGCCTACATTATGGGCATTTTAAAAAAACTCAATTTAAAAAAAAAAATACAAACGATAACCTAATATTGTCGAGTTATAGTAAACTACGTCCATTTCCTTTTTTTAACACAAAAAATCACATTGTATTCAAAAAATGATTTCCACAACGCATTCACGTATTTTATGTTTGGAAATATCCATTGGACAATCGAGGCTGCCTAAATACTAAATCAATTATTTCATCTGATATGTGTTACCGCCCACGTAGCCCATTTACCACCTAAAGTCCCTAGGAGAACACCATAAAAAGATTATTATTTTATTTTGATTGGTTTTCTCAGTGATTCCGTTTGGCGTTGATATCTAAATATATTGCCAATTAACTACTGATTAGATAAAAGTTTCACCACAAATATTACTCATCGCATCCATTGTTTTATTCGCTATTGTTGGGTTAGGACAATAAATTCTCTACATATCAGTGTGCTTACCCAAATAAATGATAAGATTCGACTGATTCAGGGGAAAGCCCTAATTTTAGAACATTAAATTGATATACATATTAAATTCTTTTGTTTTAGACTATATCACGGTTCGGACCGAAGTACTATTGTCACTAACGATAATGACATCATGGTACAGATTCATTTAATGCCTATTTATACATATGGCAAACTAATCAGAGCATTAAACGTCCGAATAATTTCACAAGAGTCCAAAATTTTCAAGGCACTTTTAATACGCATATTACTATTTCAAAACGTTTTAAACTTACCCTTTCTGATATGTTCTTGTAAATCACGCAATTTACAATCTTGATGTGCTGAAACTTCAAACTCCAATTTTTCGAATGTTTGCTTTAACTTGTCGCAGTCTATATTTGTGCCTGTACGCGGCTGCAAGTAGGGTACATCGAAAAACTCATGATTAAATATTAATGCCAGTCCTCTTTTCTTGTGGTTCATATTGTATTCCATGGCATTACGTTCAACAGGCATGCGCGCAAATACTGTGTCAGCATAAGTGCTGAAATAATATAAAAAAAAAACCATTAATAAAATATATCCTTAACGCAATGTTAACTCTTACAGGAAATTCATTTTAATATAAATTGGTTTCGAAAGAGATTTAGATTTAAGGTATATAAAAGTAAATAGTTTTGTTAATTGTAGTAGTTAAAGTCAGTCAGTCAATAATAACTATCAAACAATACAAATTAAATATAACGCCCAGCATGTAAGTATTCCAGTAGAAAGCAAAATGACTATCAGCATTTAAAACACATAAGAAGCTAACCGACTACGGTTGACCTAAGTTCAACTCTCCCTCTCACAGAAATCTGCATTTATTTAATCGATAACAACACAGTTACAAAAAATGTCCTACTTAAAAAAATATGTATATACACATACCCTTTCTCTAAGAATTTACCGAGAAATTGGGTAAGATTTTGCTTCACAAAGTATTAATTTCTTTAGAAAAATGGAAATGGGTCAATTTAATTACAGGAGCCCTTTCGATACCTAAGTTATATCTTATAGCAAAATTTGACTGAATTCAGTCCACTTGGGACTGACTGTATGGGAGGTACTAGAAGGTGTGTGGCAAATGTTTCGATTTTATGGGGTTTACCTCCGATATAGTTTAAAACCGTTTTCAAGTTATTCCAATTTAGGTAGTGAAAGAGCCTTAATTTTTGACATTATGTTATATCGCTCGTGTCTGGATATATTCTCCAAAATTGCTATGGGAATTTGTCCGCTTGGGATAATGTCCGGGCACTGTTAAGTTGTATGTGTTAATTCTATTAGTTGTATGAGGGGTAATACAACTGACAAAGTTCTAGTATCCCACAGGTTTTCGTTTGGAAGTTATTGATAAAATATCTAGTCTCCTAAAATAGGTAATTTTGTATGTGACATGCCAGAAAGGGTGAGCTTATTTACAACCCCATAGCTAATTTTTGGAAAGTATAATTGAAGATATTGTCCACACCATTTACTACTGAAATTTAGTTCTTGTAGTTAACACAGATAAAGCGTTTGGGTCCTGCAAATATACGCCCAACCGATCTTGATGCAGTCATAATAGAAGTGAATCCTTTTTGCTATTTTGATAGCACTATCCCTGCGGATGGCTGATCGGATAAGGACATCAATGGTCGAATTAACAAAGCCCGGTCCGCTTTCCAATCGATCTACAAAATCTGGAGAGCAAATAACGTTTCAGAGGCTGCAAAAATTTGGATTTTTAATAGTAGCGTCACGAACGTGCTCCATTGCGCCAGTTTCTTCGTATACTCTGGCCCTATGGGATTACAAACGAATAACTGAATAATTGGCTAACTTCAATACCATCGAATATAAAAAATGTGCAAATGGACCGTATAAGACATACGCTAAAGAAGTCACCGACTGAAATATCGCGGGCAGTCTTAGAATGGAATTCACAGGGGCAACGAAGACAAGAACCAGGTGTCAAATCCTTTTATTCCAACTCCTTTTTTAGCTTCTACAATGTTATTGAAAATCAGTAACTACGAAAATGTAACTTATTTAATGTTACTCTAGAAAACCTCATACTATTTAGCAAAATTTCTAAATATTTCGCGAATAAAAAGTCATGAAACGTATTTTGTTTAAGTTGTAATGGATTTGGTAAACAAACTAACAAGTCAATGGTTATATATACCTACATATTAGGGTGATCGATTCTTCGACATTTTTCAGAAACCGGTTTTCGGTTTCTTTGAGAAATTGCAATTCAAAATAAACCGGATTCGGTTTTTTAATAATAACCGGTTAACTGGTTTTTTTTCATAAAATACACAGTGCAACACATAAATTGGTGCCGCCTTCGTACCCAGTTATTTTTTAAGTATATACCGAGACTAAAAAAATCCCCAAAGGATTTGGCCCCATTACATCGCAACATTTTTTTATGGATTCTCCAATATTTTCACCCCAAAACGATTTTTTTACCATTTTTAGGGAGTTTATATTTCATAAACTGTTCGGATTTTTTCTATTCGTCTTCGGCAAAGTTGTAGATCTAAACCAGAGCAAAAAGTCTCAAATAGACCGACCCAAAAAAATTGCGTCTAGTGCATGAAATTAGCTAGAGAACGCTTCATACCTACTTTAGAAATTTTTTATGAATATGGCCGTAAATCTTTAATTACTCAGAAACACAAAAAGTGAACTTAAAAACCTATTTGCAAGTGTCCCAAATATCATATTTAATGCCCTGTAAAAAAATCTCATGTCTATTTAAAGTAATTTTGTAGTTATGGGATAAAAAAACAAAGGCCATAAACTTTAAATCATCAATAACATAGAAACCATAAACGTGGACTTGAGCTGTTTTTGCAGAATACCGACGGTATAGTTAATAAAGTGTTTGGGGGGAAGGCCAATGAAAATAAATAAAAGAATAACAAACCAAATTTCAGTTTTAATTTCCTCGATAGGAACTTTATTTAAATTCGCAAAATTACCTTCGATTGGTACGATCAGCAAGTGGATCTAATTACGAATAATTTTGACATATACATATATCTAGGTTCGAATGTGGTAGAGATCCGAATGATTCTACCAGAATTGAAAAGATATATAATGTCAGTACAATAGTGCGTGAGGGAGAACCATAGGTGCTTCCGATGATTTTTTATGTGGCATTGTTGCAAAATGGGAGCAAATCAGGTTCCATTTAAGGATACTGTTAGGGTTGCAAATACTGAATGAAACGAATAATTTTCCACCAATTATTTAAGATTGGGATTAAACAAAAGCATTAAATAAGTTTTCAGCTTTCAGATCTCTTATGACATTTGTCTAAATACAAAATGTCCTTTAAATTGTTTAGAGTAAGGGTTTTTTGGATTTCAAATACAGTCGAGTACGGTTATAGCGAACTCCCAGGGACTAGGCATTTAAGTTCGTTATATCCGAGGTATTAAAAAAGTAGACTCTCTTATTATTTTTTATCAGTTTTTATATTTTTTAACAGTATTTTATTACGTTAAAAAATGAGATCAATCAACTTTAAAATAAATCAAACAAATTTTCAGTTATAAAAACAACAAAATAACCTTTATGTACCCGTTTGAAAGAAATTACGTTAACGTTACCAAAATAATTTAAAACATTGTAGGGAGTTCGTTATAACCGTGTATGAAAACTGAAAAATGGGACAACAAATACTTTTCATTATACGTAAAGTTCGCTATAACAGTATAGATTTATATGACGAAATGAAGCAAAACCGTTGGGACCAGAAAAAGTATTCGTTATAACTGAAAGTTCGTTATAAACGTACTCGACTGTACTTTTAATAGAAGTATTGAATTCATGTTCCAAATTATATTCACATTCATCACTGTTTATAAATATTTTTTAAAGTTTTTAATACATTAAAACTTATAAACTAATAAAAACATATTCTTAAAAAACCGGGTATTATATGGTAAAAACCCGGTATCTTCGATATTCGAAAAATTAACTTTTTAAAATAACCGAAAACGATTAAGCAAACCAAACCGGTTCTGAAAGAGCGGGCCGATCGCCTTACTTCATACATATATACTATTTTTCTTGCAGTTATTTTAACGTGTTTTCAACGTTGCCAAATCGATTTTCCAATTTGTTTTTAATAAAATAAAATTAATTTTTCAAATAATAGAAATAAAATTCCATTACCAAAATAAAACCTGTTGCAAGCGAATCGACAATTAGTATTTTATGCATCGTGAATACTGCCACTACAGATGCAACAGAGTCACAGGACTAAATAGTTTAAAAATTCGATATTATATCTTCTCGATGTTAGGCAAAAAATCCTTAAGTCAGAAACTGCAGTTTTTCGTAATGTTAAATTGAAAATTAGAGTTAGAGTGGCTGGCTGTTGGAACCGACGATTGCCCTATGAATTAAAACTTTTTCAAAATTTTATTGATGTTGTTCTATAAATTTTTGTTCCTTTAAAAATGTGTTTGGGTGTGTTACTTCTGATAGGACCTATTGATACTTACTTTTATTTTTGCTTTTATTGCTGCTTTTAATTCATTTATGGCTGGGGAGCCATTGGGTACGTTTTATATGAATTATTTTTATTTTTAAGTATTTTAGGTTTTTGATATAACTCAGGCATTTGTTTACAATGTAATATAGTTTATTGGCAGTTATGGCATTTTATATTACAATACAGTAGAATCTCAGAAATTAGAACCACTTTGTACATCGGGCAGTTCTAATTTCTAAAAAGTTCTAATTTCTGGACATTTTTTTTTTGCAGAAAATTATAATAAAACTAGTTTGCAACATTAAAATCTTGAGCTAAACGATTTCCACTTACGCCTTCATTAAGTCTTTTTAATATTTTAACCTTAGTATCCAAAGATAAGGTGTTTTTTTACGTTTATTTGGCATTTTTTTTTAAACTTTCACACGTATGACAACTTTCACTTTGACCTTCAGTCATTAACTAACCCAAATTTGTACAAGCATATCAAATTGCACATGCATATGACCGAATTGTACTCACCACGAATAACTCGGGGATGCCCCGTTTTATTTTTACTTCAATGAGCAAAAAAATAATTTGAAGTGAAAATACAAAACAAAATAAAAAAAACTTCCAGAAATTAGAACCACAGGTTCTAATTTCAGAGCGTACAATACATTGGAATGGCCGGTTCTAATTTCTGGACGTTTCTAATTTGTGAGAGTTCTAATTTGTGAGATTCTACTGTATTGAAATAAAAATTAAAAAAAAAATTAAAAAAATAAAATAATTATGTTACAGGTAAGTCTTTCACAACACGGCTTGCTACAAAAAGATTTCGCTCTTACACGAAAAAAATATTGCTGAAACCCTCCTACGTACAAAACAGCTTCATTCTAACACAATAATAAAATTGCGAAAAAAAAACTCGTATGACACTAGTACAAAACGAACGTATGAACTACAAAGAATTTCCACTCATACTTGCATTCATATTTTTTATATAAATTCTTGTTTATTTTTGTAATTTTTTTGCTCATATCATAATTCTAATCACAATTTGAATAAAGGAATACGAATGCTCCCAAATGATGTTAGAGAATATGGGTTTGTTGATGAATGGCGGCAAAATAAGTTACTGGTTTCGAAAGCTCAGTGGAAGGGACGTAGACTAGCAATCCGAGGGTGCCGGGTTCGATTCCCGGCCTGGGCACTGGCCAAATCAACATCGATGAAAAATTTATTACTTTTCAAATACTTTCGAGTTCTCCAGCCAACAAAACTCATCATAGATGCTTCCACTACAAAACTACAGATTGCGCAAGGACCAAGAAAATAGGAAAATGATTTATCAACATCTCATATAAATCAACAAGCCAGCTGGCGCCATCTCTGGTGGAATTTGGCGGTGAAACTCACAACAACAACACCTAACAATCCTTGACACAAACCTTGTTATCTACAAAGGAACGAAACAACAACGAACGAAACGTATGATAATCGGTTTATATGCCCGATCGAGTGCCGATAAATTGAAAATCGGTATAAAAAATTATCACCCCAGCTAACCACCAGATGTTACAACAACGACTGGTTTCAATAAAACAACTATTATTCGTGTCTTAGACAACGCATAAAGTACGTTGACAACTACGACTATATTGTGTTAGAAGAATCTACCTGAGGCCTACCCTTAGTAAAGTAAAACTATATACTGACTAGAATAAAGGGTAGTTTTCAAACAATGTAGCTCTTTTAAAGAACAACAAAATATCATTTATACGCTGATATTACCTGTCGGACCTGCGCAAGCACCTGAAGCTGTGTCTGTGCAGATAAAAGGGAAGACAAATACTTCCCAAAATGTTAGCGCCATGTGTTTTTTACTTCTGACAATTGCTATATATACAGCCACGTAAAGCTTGGTCTTGTTGTGCGAGTGTACGAAACGCTTTATAGAGTAATCTTGTTGTACTGCACCACTTAAATAGTTCCACACTTACCCCATTTTCCCATTTGTAGCTTGTGTTTGCGTGTCACCGTTTGCTTGGATACTATTTGCATTGTTGGACTCTTCACCGCACATCATGCCCAGTGCATCTGGGCGATCTTCAGCATAATCTACGTCCGCACTGCAGCCGCGAGTAGCTCTCATTTTCAGTGTAGCACTTGTTATATACTCAACTGTGGTCACAGTTTTCGATGTGCATTCGTCGGTCATTTTTGATACTGATTGTTATTGTTCTATTCACAATTGGTTTTTAATATTTCCTTTATATCACTTTTACAATGATGATTAGTAATGTTTCAGTATTAAGTTCTTTTTTTAGTTTCCCGATAAGAAAAATCGCAGTAAAGAAAAAAAATGAAAATGTACAATTATCTTTGTAATTGCGTTGCTATTGCTTCTCTGTGGCGGCAGTGTTAGTTATTCTCGTGAAATAAATCGTATATTTTTTTGGATTTACCATTAACCAGCACGCACCTACGTTATGACTGCCTTGCCCATACCATGCGAATGAACACACAAACGCCGCCTCCAGACACGCCAAGAACTAGAAAATCGATCTGTGATGGTCAAGGGCAATTGTTTTGAGCACACAACAGTCAAGCCAACAAAAGATATTGTTGCAAGTTTTCAGCTAACGCAACTGTTGTTATTCCCGAAAATTGTTAAGTAACTTACGATACAATTGCTATTTGTCACCAATTGAACTTTTTGTTGTTTTTTTTTGCTACAAATTGTTTACTAATATGGTCAAAAACCGCTTTTTATCATTATATTTAAGCTTAATGACGTTTTTGGAGGTTATGCATTTTCTCATTCATCCGTTGTTGTCGTCGTCTGAAGCACTGTCCGTCCATACATGTGTTAGTTGCAGCAACGGACATCAACATCGCCATCTCCATGACTGAATCCAAAAACTGAATGCATTTGAGCGACGCTACGACGCTATTTGGTTTATCTCTATTCTATATTAGTGGTCCCGCGCACTTGTGCATCGATGTTTTTACAAAGCGTTAATGAATCAGTTCGTTTGACGCATCAAAACAAAACTAAATAAAACATTTTTCCGGAGAATGCATTCTGAAATGACGCTGAGATTGATTACTAGTTGTTGTTGGGAGTTTGACTACTAGTTGTTGTTGTTGTTAGTGTACTGAGAAATGTAAACAAAAATAAAACAATCACAATAGAGTGTTACACAAAAATATGGGATCAAAAAAAATGCAGAGTTGAAATTGGGAGGAGCATCAAAAGGGAAATTTTGTAAAGAACGCCCTAGTGAATTAAAGTCTGTTTATGCTAGCGCAAACAGGTCGAATATCGTTACGAAATAAAATAAACAACCAAAGATCTTTAAACAGGGGTTTCTTGATTTTATTATTAACGTCGTTGGATATGTACACAGAAAAAATGTAATCAAACGAAAACATAGGAAAATTTAAGCGCCGGAGCCCATAGGGCTTTTGGGTTCTATTTTCGTTTTCAATTTAATTTCGTATTCAATTCAATTTGTAATATAAAACTACTTGATCATTACAATTTCATTTGTAGATACCAAAATCGAAATAAATTTTTCTTTTTAATAAAATATAATATTTTAAAACGACTAAATATAATACTTTAAAAATAACAAAATATAAAAATATGACAATAAAATATTAACAATAAAACACTTTTCTTATCGTTTAGCAAATTTAATGTATCATAAGATACACTAACATAAATTGATATCTAATTAATACGATCGACTAACACTAAACAACAACACTGTTTAAAATAAAAAAAAATTATGAGAATTATCCAAAATTAGCAAAATTTTGTTGCTGTTTCTCTTTTCTTATTCAATTTGTATAATATTTTATGTGCGCTTCGAGGATGCTTTCTTCGCACCGGAGGGAAAAGTTCTCATTAACTTTGAGATGCTTTCTTCCCTTAAGGTTTGTGATGATAGAGGAGAAGGCACAGCAAAGGGCGCTGACGAGGCATTGTGGTGAATGCCGAAATAACGTTATACGCCTAACCTGCTGTCAACATAATACATTTCACACTCTTGAATAAAAAACTATTGGCAATAATAAATAATTGCCAATAGAAATGATCTCAAACCGAACTATGACAATATGTATCATATTTTATCATATTTTTGTACAAATATTTTGAAATTTGTTCTTAGAAAATTTATCAAGCGCAAATATTAAAAGTGTACAGTTTAAAAAAAATCTTATAATGCACCATAAAAATTAAAAATTTATTAATTTTATAATATTAATTACTTTTTTATAAAATATACGAAAACTAACAAAAAAAACTATAAAAAATAAAGTAACTACAAAAAAATTTTTACCGCCATTATTAAAAATTATTTTTAAGGTTATCTTCGATCTGAATGGAAGATAAAAAATGTACAAAAAAATTATGTCTTATTTTCCAGAATCTTAGTAGAGGCCTAAAAATAGCATGGTTAGAATCGTAGTGATTATACCTTTAATTTAAGTACATATCCATAAGGGGTTATAATAGAATCCAACGGCTCCCTAGAGTGCCAACTTTGACAAGGTTTTCGTGTTTTAGGGGATATTTGAGAGGAGGTGTAATTTTCAGTTTATCCACCCAACTGCGGTCAATTGCAATTTTACCTTTCTGTTTGTACGGATGCCAAAAACCTTGTTATTAGCAAAATATAGATTGCTGCAAAATATTTTCTCAAACAATGATCAAGTTTTTAAACAAAATATTTGTTTTCCAAGATAATTAACTTATTTTATAGATATTTTTGTCAAGAAATGCCATTAATATGTTCCACGATTCCAATTCTTATGTTTTTTTTCATGCTCCCTTTTAAATTCCTACTCCTTTAAAATTAATAATCTGCGTCTCTTGTCACTACACTTCACCCAATTATTTCATTACGAAGAATTTTTACTCAATTACTAATAATTTTCACTATTAACAACTTGAAGCAAAAAAACAAAATCCATTATACGTTGCGTTGGACATTTTTTAGAAGAAAATAATTCAGTATAATACTTCGTTAAAACACGTGTTGCAATGATTCCAAGCACTGAACTTTTATTAACAATTAAAATTAGCGCTGTAGAATGTTTCAAACGTCTTAAAAATATTTTACTAATATGACAAATGTGGACTGGACAAAAATGTATAGTAACAAAAAATACATACATAATTATGTGTGTATATATGGATTGTTTGATTTTTCTTGGATATAGGTCGGATATCTATATATATATATATATAAACATTTATAGAAATTGAGTATTGCATATGAGAACTCTCTTAATCAATATGATTTTCAAAACATACAGCGTTGCCACTAAAGTAGAACTCTTTCTTTTTTATATATTTCGCAAATACCAAAAAATATAAATAATACAAGAACTCATAAGGCCGTCGTGAAATGTTCGTTACTTATGCCCTTAAATAACACTCAACTAATAGCATGGTATAAAAAACGATGCAAAAAAACAGGATTTCCCCCATTCACTAACTCGACAGCTACAAGGAAAATATAGCATTATAATTTTATTATTTATTTTCTTATTTTTTGCATATTCACGCAATATGCACGCTCTTCTTCTTCTTAAACTTTTATTTTTCTTATAATTAAAGCTAAAAATAAGAGAAAAAAATTAAAAAAAATTGATTTTTAAAAATTTAAATTTTTGATGAAATGTTGTGACCATATTTTGTGTTTTTAGATATCGTTTTTTAAAACTTTAAAAATATTCAAACTTAGAAAAAAATATTTTTCAAAAAAATAAATTTAAAAAAAATTCCGGCGAAATAATATGTAGAAGATTAAAAAAACAGGTGTATTTTGCCTTTATTCCATTTATTATTTTATTACACCACAAACAAATATGTATATTATTAATTTTAAAGTTTGTAAATAAAAAAAAAATAAAAAATATAAAAAAATATTTATTTTTATTATTTTGTATATTTTACAAATGTTTATAAAATGCATAGAAAAATACATCGCAGGGTTACTGGACCATTTTGCGATTAGGGAAGTTCAACATTAAATTTGATTAATTTGAATGTTATGGGCCAATCAACTTTTCTTGATCTCGGTCAGTCACTCTGGTGGCGAGAAGTCTAATATTGATGGCAGTTATATATTAAAAAAATATATATTACTCTTGTTTTGTATTGTTGATCTATATGCGTAAATAATGAATGTGTTTTCATCGTTCGGTTCAAGATCTTTTCTATTATTGCTAATAGAATTTGTTTTACAAGAGTTATGTGAAATGGTAAATAGATAGTTATTTCGATGGTTGCCAAACCATCTTCATCAGTACCACTTGCTGTGCCTTATCCACTCATTATCACGACCTTAAGTGTTAAAAGTTTCAAGAAACCACAAGCTGTCAACATAATCCAGTTCACATAACTCTTGTAAAACAAATTCTATTAACAATAATAGAATAGATCTTGAACCTAAAATATTATAACAATTACCTGACAAAAATAAGGATACATCGGATCCTTAGGGAGTTCCTGCACAAAGAGAATCAACATAAAACCCAAGAGACTCCTGTTTTGGGGCCCCAACTCAAAAATGAATATTCCGAAAATAATGGTTTTAAAGTAGCTGTCCCCCCTGTTTGGTAGACATTTTAATTTAGATATAAGTGTAATTCCATTGTGACGGGTGTGACAGTGTTACTCACATTTTTTGTTATAATTCAAAAATAGAAAATTAATTATTAGAAAAGAAGCTGGAGTTTTCAAGGATGACACGGAAAGAACATCAACTGTGGCGGATGCGACCATACAAATTTGAGCTTTTTGAAAATGATGACTAAGGTTACATTTTGTAAATTTTTCCGTATATAGCGCACAAATATTGTGATGTTGGTATGTAATTGGTTAACGTATTTCTGTGTTAACCACTTATTGTGTTAAGTACACACTGTTTTCCAAAATAATAACTATTAAAAAACTGACGGGTGTGACACTATTGTACGACGTTGACAACCTAGCGACACACAATGTCGTTCCGAACTAATATTTTAGCTGGTCTACATAGAAATATGTACATTATTTAGTTGAAAATACCTGTTTAAACAGGGAAGTTCTACTATTTTGTATGCTAACACAATTAAATCTGGAACGAAATACTTGCAGCTCCTTAATTGATAGAACTACTTTAAGGGGATTCAATATTTTAATACCTTTCTCGCCCGTCGCCAATTAAGCCAATCAATCTTACAAATCTGGTTGGTATAAATAACATTTTCACACAATGACGTTTGGTTTTTGGAGTCTTTCCAATTTCGATTTTATATTTCACAATCCAAAAACATTAAATTTCTGATAATTACTTCTAGGATGTTTCACATAAAACGTCGCATTTTCCAATCGCATCAACGTTTATTGTTCATAGCCATCGGGCAAAGCGTTAACTTGGGGGTTGTGGAACAATGATTTGTTACCCTCTCCCCAAGGGAAACGTTTGGTGCGTACTGTCAAATATTCGTATTTAACAAATTCGGGGCGGGCGTGGTGATGACCCTCCTGGTGACCCAAGTAGGCATTCAACATGCACAAACCAACACAGGGAATTCCAACGAAGAAACTAATACGTTTCCATAATTTGTAACCTCCTGTAAATATAAATAGAAAAATACTCATTAGTTGTGTGCAACATATTCATGCCATTTGGGAGATTCCTTTGAATCCTTTACGAGCTTCTCCAGAGTCTTGCCTTCACATTACATAACCTCCTTAACCTTACATTGAGTGATCCCAGAATTGCGAGATAATTCTTGGATTTCATTTGAGGGTTTCGTTTTTCATTACCTGAGTGTTCACCGGCGGTGGCAGCATAACCAGTGGCCCTTTGGGCAGTGGTCGCAATATGACGACGAATAATCTGGGAAAGAATTGCAGACATTTTCCTAGAGACAAGACTTTTACGTTTCGATCAAACGAAATAAATTTCTTTCAATGTTCTGTCACAATGGAAAAAATATATTTGACAGATAAATCAATTTGCTAAAGAGTTGCCATACAGCAATAAGAGTATGTTCATTGTAATTGTGAATGTTCAAAATTCATAGTTGCCAAGTGGTGTTTTTGTACACCGAAAGAAATTGTAACGGGCCGAAAAGTATATTCAGACATCAGCAAATATTTAGGCAACGTGAAATCATGTTGGATACGGTTTAAGTTTTTTTTTTTTTCAAAAATGTAAGTAGTTACGATGGTGTATTAACATTTCTATAATATTTATTTTAATAAATATCCAAAAGTTTCACGCGTTTTTTCCGTTCGATTACTTATAATAGGTGTATAAAAACTACAAAAAAATTAACAATAAATACAAAAACAACAAAAAAAATTACACTAAAATTACAAAAATAACAAAACAAAAAGGTAAAAAAAATAAGAAATTATAAAAACATATTTATATTTTTACAACAAAATTTATCAAGACATATCTTTAAAAAAAAAAATTTTACCGGTTTACCCAAACGTAAATCAAATTCTACATTTTCATCTAAAAAACAAATTCTTTGGGCACAAAAAAACCACAGAAATAGTTCCAACTTGGTACAGAATCACCGTAGACTGCTAGACTGAGGGGTGGCATTTTCACTTTTTTCACCCAGACCCGCCCCGGTCAACTGCAATTTTATTCATAATTTTTTATTTGTATTGAGTTGCTACAATAGTAAAAATGTTCAAAATAAACACACATGCAAAGACGTTCAACTTGTAACGACATCAGCATAAGCATTCTTCTGCACGACATCTTGAGGAGCCTAATTTAAATTGGGTCCAAAATCATATTTCACTTAAAAAATATCGCTATATATTGATATAATGCTATATTTAATTGCTATCGTGAATGTCACTGTCGCAGCTTTATCGCTTTGGTTATGTTTGGACTTTACCCATATTTCACCATGTTTGTAACAGTGTCATCATATGTCTCACATAGGGTTAATTGCAGAAAACAACTCTGTTCCAATTGGCAGCGTTTGACAGATTCAACACACTTCTGCATAACATTGAGCAGACCATATTTTGTCTTCGTGTGCAAGTATTGAAATAATTTTCAATAAATCTATTAATTTATAAAAAAAAGGTAAGCAAAATAAGTGTAGCTATGTTTTTAAACCCTACTTAGAACATTTAAACCGTACGAATGATAAGCCAGGAACACCACAGAACAACAGCAACGCATTCGGTTTTCTGTGGGGTCATTGGCAAATGAAAGTAAATTTGCAGTAATATGTATTTATTTACCTCTTTCCCCAACTCTGCTTACAAAGGGATTACTAAAATGAAGGTATCAAACCTTGTTAACTGACAATTTTTCGTTTGAAAAGTTAATTTACTTCAGTGATTAGCACTAATCAACTCCTTTGTATCTTTTAAGTCTTGCACGTCCAAGTCCAGAAAGAAACGAAGTCAACGTCAAGCAAAACAAATAATGAATCCCGGGGACATAACAACGACTGAAATAAATACCGAAATCAAACTAGAGGTAAAAGTGGAAACCGAGTCGATCGTTAAGGTGGAGACTGTCAAGAGTCCTGATAACAAATTAACGACATCGATCTCCAAACCCCAAGTCACCGCAGCGGGAATGTCTTCCCAGGAATCAACCAAGTCACGTGAAGAAATAAAGGCAGAAAGAGAAGCTAAAAAATTAGCCAAGCAGTCAAAGAAAACGAAAACTTCTGGAACAGAAACTGCCAATGCACCAGCTCAATCGGCAGCGTTAGCAACAAAGAATGTCGTTGTAGGTCAAGCTACAGTAGCCCACAATAATGTTGAGGCAGATGGTGAAAAGTCGCGTGAACAAATTAAAGCAGAGCGCGAAGCAAAGAAATTGGCGAAACAAGCAGCAAAATCTAATAAAGCAGGTGTAAAAGATGGAGCAAGTGCTGTTTCGGAACAAATTACACAAATGAAAATAACTGAAAATTGTACACAAAAAGATGCGGCGGCGCCCACAGTTGGTAATGATCCCGAAGGTGAAGAGAAGGTATGTTTTGTTATAGTTTTGGTAATAATCCATCAATTTATCAATTTTTATCGATCAGTCAGGAAATTTGATTACCTTGGCATGATATTACAACCTGTTCCTCTACAGATTCTGTTGACTTATGTGCGACATTTATAACCATTTTACGATGTATATTGTCGGCGATATCATTAATTTATGACCAGAGCCCCGCCTGCTTCTACTGATCTGACGGATCTGATAGTAATCCTTTAAACCGTTTTTTGTTCCAGTCACTCTTTGGGCTATAATCCGTTTGTTTTGCAATCAATGTACCCATTTTTTGCCCCATTATACATACCTATGTATTTTGTTGGTTCTTGCGGTGTTGATAACAACATTCTTTGACGCTTGTGCGATTGTCAACGTTTATTTTTGTATGTAAGATAAGTATATTGCTTGCAATACCATGAAAAGTATTTTACATTGATGTTAAAATTTCGACGCGAGCCCTGGTCCAAATTTGATACATTACGATTCTAAATATACACTGTTCTTACAGCAGAAGTAGCGGATATAAATATCCTTCAAAACGTTTCTTTACGTATTCTTCTTCTTGTACACAATAGACTTGCGTTATACATTGTTGAATGTGGTTGCAACACCTAATATACTCCACTACTCGGTTTTGTTAGTTCTTCCGATTTGATTCCTTGATCCTTGTTCAATGTGGCGTCTACGTTAGGACTTAGTTTGTTGCTAGCTGGAGATCCAGTAGGGACCCTCGGATTTGTTTTCTTCGAATTTCCTTCTGCACTATCAAAGAATAATTATGCGGCCAAGTTGAACAGCAAATAAAGTCCAGAAAAATTTAAAACAATAAAAGGCAATACTCCTAATAAGCGGAAACATGTGTTTTGGTTATCATAATAATAGAAGCTGTTCGCCCGTAGTAACATTGTAATTTCAATAGATATTTCAATACATAACTGTTCAGCAATAATTGAAGAGTTGTTTGAATAGGCATTTGCTATGTCTGGAGTATGCAGCTTTTCAATGTGTTATCAAAGTTGTTAGATTTGTTAACTGTGGCATTAAGTGTGTTGAAAGATAAATTCTAATGGCGTCCCAGGGAAGAGGTCATATGTTTCTTATATGCACTTATTTAACTTCGCTGCCTAAGTAAATGACCTCATTTAATATATTTCAGAAAAAGCCCGTACTTTCAAAAGCTGAGCGAAGAGCAATACAAGAGGCCCAAAGAGCTGCCAAGGCACAAGCCCTATCACAAAAGAATGCAGCGACCACTAAAACTGGACAGAATGCGAACAAAACTCCCGCAAAATCTGTTGCCAAGACTGTAGCGGTACCCAGTAAATCGGTACCGAACGCCTTACAGGCGGCAACTTCAACAACGCCTACAAAACGGGCAACAAGCACCTCACCTGTAAAAACTGTGCGATTCAATGATGGCAATGTTAAACTTTTTAGTCATTTGGAAAGGTCACAAACGAATGTAAATTTATTTGTGAACAATCCTCAAATCCATCCCAGTATAGCAAGATTGGGAGAACAATATGCAAAGCGTACGATTGTGGGATCCAACGCCAGGTGTATGGCATTTTTAAATGCCGTTAAAACGGTAAGTTATTACTATTTGATTTTGGTTTTTATTTGATCTAATATTTCTTAAGCCAATAACATAAGATAATTTTATCTTTTTGCTAACAAATTTATTTATTATTGTTGTTTATTTTGTTTTGCTTTAGGTTATCCAAGATTTTGAGACCCCTCCTAAAAAGGAATTTGCGCGTAGTTTAGAATCATTCATCAGTAAGTGTGTAGATTATTTACAAAAATGTCGCACATTGGCCGTATCTGTCATAAATGCCCATAAGAATCTAAAACAAGTTCTAACACAATTGCCTACCAATCAACCAGAATCGGAGGTATTTATAAGTTTTTTTCTAAATTTTCACAAGTTGTTGTTAATAACAAAATTTTTTACATTCATTTCAGTTAAAAGAGAAATTGTTTACATTTATTGACACCTACATAGAGAATCAAATTGGAAAAGCTGCCCAAGCCATTAATTCTATGATGCAAAAGAAAATCAACAATGGTGATGTCATACTTACTTTTGGCTGGTAGGATTAAAGCTATGTTTTTTTTTTGCTCCATCCTAATTTCTAATTCTTTTTATACAGCTCATCTCTTATTAACTACATTTGTGAGGAAGCCCAAGCGCGAAATATAAATTTCCGTGTTGTTGTTGTAGATTCGCGACCCTTCTGTGAAGGTCAAGAAATGTTACGTCGTCTTACTGCCAAAGAGATACCCTGCACCTATGTTTTGATTAATGCCATCAGTTTTGTTATGCCCGAGGTAACAAAGGTGTTATTGGGTGCCCACGCTTTGCTCGCCAATGGATATGTTATGGCCCGCACCGGTACGGCTCAAGTTGCTTTAGTGGCACGTTCCTTTAATGTGCCTGTTCTTGTATGCTGTGAAACGCACAAATTTAGCGAACGTTTCCAAACGGATGCCATTGTCTACAATGAGTTGGGCAATCCCGATGACATTGTAGTCGATGACAAATGTTGCCTATCGAATTGGCAGGCCAAACATAAAATGTCTCCATTGAATTTGAATTACGATATAACGCCGCCCGAGTTGGTTACAGCGGTTGTGACCGAAGTGTCCGTCTTACCATGCACGAGTGTTCCAGTTATATTGCGCATGAAACCCGACTGGTTAGTTTATGCCAGTTAGGTGAATGTACGACGAAAGATACAATGTGGCCGGGCGTTATTTTCGATGGTTCTTAAGTAAGTGTGTTTGTAGTCACAACATGTTGTATTTAAATGCATCTCGATTTTTGTTACTTTTCTTGATAAAATAAAAAATTTAAAACATTCTCACGAATTGGTTCGTTAATAGCTATTAGCCAATTACACTAAGTGTCGGGCATTTGAAACTTGGGGAGTAACCTGTTTGATTTTGTATGGGATAGGAAAATTGCGTTCCTCGAAAAACATAAATAACTTAAGCATTTGTCCACCAATTTTAAATATGCATTTTACGCATGACAAAATGCACTTTTAAAATAATGTAATTTATAAATTCCTTCAAACAGTAAAAAAAAAACACAAAAGTTTGCAATTTGAAAGATGTACCAAGTTATCTATATAAATGTATATATCGTTGGAAAGGTCTAAGATTTTTTTCTATTCAAAACCGTTAAGAAATCAAAACTCGGTTAAGAATTGCTGAGTTATAAACTCGTAAGTGAGGAAAGATACAAAAAACATTCAACATTCTGAGGGTGTTAGGATACTTTGGTATCCGTGGCCATGTTGTATTCGACCAGACCTAAAACATGCACTAGGTCACTCCCCAAGTTCCCACAATTTTTTTTCCAATTTGTCACAGTGTGTTATTGGTTCTGAAACCGTAATACATTATGTTCTAGCCAACAAAATATTTAGACCTAACATAAGGTTAATTGATCAAATGAAAGTCGAACTTGTTGTTATACAAACAAAAACAAATTTTTATTTAAAGAACATACAATTTTTAGTAATTTTTAAAAAAGTTCGTTCATTGAGAAATACATAATGTTTCCTAATCGGGTTTTCGATTACCGCTTAAAATAAATAATTTATTCGTCATAATTAAATTTGTAAATTTAAATTAAAACGATTATTTAAATTTTTCTGTTGAAATTATTAATGTTACATCGAGCTGTATAAAATCATTTCTTAAACATGTTTTTTTAATATTCGCATAACCCAAAAAAAAATTGCAGTATAAATTACATATAATAAAAATTAGAATAATTATCTATTTAAAATTTATCTAGTGTATTTCTCAAACAGTGACGTTCGCATTCGTTGATAAACAAGTAGGTTCCGTTAGTTGTGAATCTTAAAGTAGAAAGCGTGTTAATTCACAACAACGCGAGAAGTTATCCCATACCTCATTCATGGGGTGTAGAGGGAAAGTAAGTTTTTTAACTAAGTGTATTAATTTTTACATCCCATTAATAATACAAGGGAACAAAATGGAACTTTTTGAGTGTTGTTTGGAATTCTATAGCAGTTTTTTACTAATTTGTGGTCGCTGATTTTAAATCTAATCTCCATTTTTCTCCAACAGCTCGAATTTTAAAGTTACAGGTACTAATCGTATTTTCGCCTTTTTCCAAAAATTATAGTTAAAAAAATCATAATTTTTTTTTTCAAAAGCCGGATTTTAAAAATTTGTTTTTTTTTTTGTAAAGATATCGTTGTTACCTTTGAAAAAAATCAAATTTTTTAATATCACAAAAAAAAAATGACTGAGTAACGGCTGTTTTATTCAAAAATACACATTTTAATTTTCTTAAGTTAATCGGTTGGGGGCAAATTGTTCTTTTTATTAGCTTTATTGAATATCATATTAAAGTAGCTTTCTAAAACATGTATGTACATAATAACCGATTGAAAATTGAATGAGTTATGCTAAGTTCGGTGATAACAGAACAAAAAAAATTAAAATTATGTATTTTTAAAAATCACGACAAATTTGCAAATTTATTTATAGTTTAATTTATAGTTTTGCCTCCTATTACAATATTAATTAACTGACCAAATTTAATCGGCAGGTGTCAATTTGGAACTTAAGAGAGAAATATAAATTTTCCAAAAATAGGTAATTTTGTATGGGAGGTACCAGAAGGGGTGATCCGATATAGTGCAAATTCATTCCTGATTCATATTTTCACAACCGTAAAACTTACGCATAGTTTGACTGAATTCAGTGTACTTACAAAAAAGATATGTATGTAAGACTATTAGGATGAGTTCGGTCATTTGTATAGGAGGTACCAGAAAGGGTATGGCAACGGTTTCGGTTTTTTTAGAGTTTGTCTACAAGATAAATAAACTGATCAAATTTAAATATCCTCCGGTAGTCTGTTTGGCAGCTATCGAAGATATTTATTTATTTATTTATTTTCTAAATATTTTACAAAAATAAATTTATAAAATATTGGTAAAGGACGCCGAGTAGCGAGACCATATGCGCCCATAGATAAAAGTTAAAAGTAAAGTAGTATTAATATTTAGGATGTCAATAAAATAAAGTTTAGATATTTACACGTACTTAATATTATGGTTGAAAATATAGCATTTAATTTGGAAAATTTGAAAGAAAGAATAAAATATATTTAGAATTAAAAATTAATATTTGATTTAAACGTTATCAATATTGTGTATGCGTAAGGCAGAACGTATCCTAGCCAGCATGTTGCCAGTGGAACAGTCGAGAATTTTCGAAATAGGTTCCTCAATCCTAGAGGAATTGCACTCGGAGAGGATGTGTCCAACTGAAAGTTCACAGTCACAGAAACTGCATTTGATGGGATCGGAACGATCGTAATAGTGTCTGGTATTAAAAATTGCCTTATTTACTCTAAGACGCGACAAAAAAATACAGTCACTTCTACTAAGACTACTATGATACTTAGGCCTGGTTGTAGAAAAATTAACTTGTCTGAGAAAAACTAATGACTGATTCCAATAATCGACTATTCTAGTCTTTCTCAGGGAAAAATAAGGTGCCGTAATACAACATGGAAAAGGAGGAGGATCTGAAATGCTAAGCAACATTAAAGCCTGTTTAGCAACTTCATCAGCCTTGTCATTACCAGAAATACCTATGTGTGAGGGAATCCAAATTATAAGGATTTTGCAGAGAGTTGGAAGTCTAAGCAGATTGTTATAAACACCTCGGTCGTTTTTCCGTATTGCCCTAATGACGCTGAGGCTATCTACGCATATTAATACTCTACAATCCGTATGAGCAACGTGGGTGATGGCAGCCAAAAGACCCGCAAGTTCAGCAGAAAAAATTCCCGTTCGATCGGGAAGACGGGTTTTACAAATAACCTCAAACTGTGAATTCGTCACCTTTTCAACAACAGAGAAGGATGTAAATATCCCATCAAAAGACCCGTCAGTGTACAAGGATATTTGTGGTTCAAAATTGGAAATTTTGTCCGCAAGTAGAGATTTAAATACGGCAGGACTGCTGTTGTTCTTACAAAATGCGCTTAAACTGTCATCAATTGAAATATTAGAAATAGTGTCAGAAAAAGTAATGGGTCTAGGGGGAATACTTATTTTGAAGTCTTTCAAAATTAGTAGTATATGATCGATGGCACATACAGGGGTACTGGTACTGCAATCAATACGACTCCAGAAAACTTCATGAAGACCATCATCCGATAAAGTTATTGCCCTAGATGCCAATTTAACAGAAATTTTCTCTAATAATAACTTGAAGTCAGTAAAATTACCCTCCACCCTCAAGGAATCAATAGGTGTGGCCCGAAGCAACCCAGTCGCAGTTCTGAAACACTTGTTTATCGCAATGTTCAATTTAGAAATATTACTCTTCGACGTCCATCCATAAATGGTCATACCATGAGAAAGTGTACCCATTGTAAGGGCCCTACAAATTTCAACAGCAGTGTCCAAATGTGGTCCCTTCTTTTTCGAACAAATTAGTTTCAACAAATTATTGATACGTCCCAGTTTTGAAACCATCTGTTTCACATGTTCATTCCACAACAAATTCTTGCAAAATGTAAGTCCCAAAATTCTCATCTTCGTCAAAATGGGGATGGATTGATTACCAACGTTGACACATTCACATTGACATTTTCTTTTCCTACATATATGGAGAATTTCAATTTTGTTAGGTGGAATTACAGCACCTGAACTTTTCGCCCAATCTTGCACACAGTCATTAAAAAGTTTCAAATTACGCTGAGCGTCAACACCAGAGGAAACAGCAAAAATGTTATCGGCAAAAATTCCAACGAAGTCCATACCCTCCTTGTTTTCGATGATCCTTGCCAGTGAATTTGAATATATGTTATACAGGATAACAGAAAGAGGAGAACCTTGTGGTATTCCATTATCCAATGCAAATGTCCCAGAAAGATGTCCATCAACTTTGACAAGAATCTGTCGATTTGTAAGAAAAGATGTCAAAAGCTTAAGAATACCAGCCGGTACTCCCCAACTATGCAGTTCCATTACAATTTGAGAAAAAATAACCCGGTCAAAAGCCTTCTCCAGGTCCTCTGATATGACTAAGCTGTGCTTAGTTCGTAAGAGGTTGGTGCGTACTACTAATTCAAGCCGATGACATAGGCTATGCACACCGTGTCTAGGCAGAAAAGCGTGTTGAATTTTAGAAAACATATGCCCGGTCTGTTTGTAAAAACGTCGGGACAAAATTTTCTCGAAAATCTTAGAAATAACTGAAAGTAGGGAAATTGGCCTGTATCCTTCCAATAGGGATGGATTCTTGCCCTGTTTAGGAATGGGAGTTAGGACAGCCCTTTTCCAATCATGTGGATATGTGCCTGAAGATAGAATTTTGTTAAAAAGTCTACAAAGGCGTTCTCTTATTACAACGGGAGCATTTTTAACCATACAATATGATATTTTATCCAATGCAGGCGTTGTGCCCCTTAAAGTGCTCAAGGTCGCATCAAGCTCGTTAATATTTATAGGAATCATCAAATCAGGAAAAGCATTGCCAGTTGTCGGTAAATCAACTAAGTCTAAAGACCGTTTAGTGTTAATGACATCGTTATCAAAAGCGCAATCAGAGCTTAAGGTGCTCCAAAATAGGCCAAATTTCTCTGCAATTTCCCTTGGGTGTGATACGGCCGTCCCATTTACACATATTGTCGAAAATCGGGTTATTCTAGACTCTTGCAAATTAGATACTCTATTCCAAAGATGTCGCACGTCCAAAAAGGGATTAAGGGAATTGAGGAAATTTGTCCATGTAAGCCTCTTTGCAACTTTACATTCCCTTTTAACAAGTGCACACGCACGCCTGTACGAAACACAATTTTCGGTATTCCGGCGTTTTTTAAATTTTCCCCACGCTTTTTGTCTATTATATATTAATCTGGCAATGGTTCCATTAAACCAAATTGGTTTTACTTTTCCCCTAGGTTTGTGACTCAAAGGTATTGATTCATTTGCTGACTTTCTGATCAAACGTTTGATTTGAGCAGCCTCTCTATTAATATTCACAGACTCTGGATAGATGACGTTAAATTCGGATAATTTAGATTGGTAAAGAGTCCAATTAGCTCTATCGGTAAGAAACCGTGAAATAAAAAGTTTTTCATGAGTTGGAATGTCATTAGATATCAATATCGGAAAGTGATCTCCAACATCGGGCATTTCCGTAGATTTCCACTGCAAAGACGGTGCCAATTCAGAATTGCACATCGAGACATCGATAGCCGTGAGAGTGTTGCGAGTGCTGAGAAGCGTTGGAGAACCATCATTTAAAATGACTAATCCACGTTCATCTGCAAAATCCTCCCAAATAACCCCGTCAGTGGAGCAAAAGGCAGAACCCCAAAGAGTGTTCTGGGCGTTTAGATCACCCACGAGAATATGATGGCCTACATTAAGAAAATTTATTGAATTAACGGTATCAACGCCCAGCACAACGTCACATTCTTTATAAATATTGGTGATAACCAAGGGAAATCCACTATCAATAGTTAGTTGTTGAAATAGCAGTAGACCTGACGAAGTAGTGTGTTGGACAACATTTAAGTTGTTGCTCGTAAAAATTGCTATGCCGGCCTTAGCATAAGAGTAGTCTTTATTATGATGAAATATTCGATAACCGGGCAAATGTAATAGATGGACGTTCCTCTCCGTAATGTGCGTCTCCTGGAGCGCTATGATATTTGGCCTATGTTTGGCAACTAGAAGTTCCAAGGCATACTTATGTATTAAGAATCCTTGAATGTTCCACTGTAAAATATTAAGTTTAAGATCAGACATAATAACAAAAAATATAAAGTAAAAAATAAAGAGGGGAAGAGTTTAATTTAAAGATTCAGATGATTTTGATACTGTTTTTCTAAAAGTTTCGGGAGTAATAAGAACACTTAGATTAGTGTATTTATTAAAAGCTTGACTGCATGGAGATAAATCCTCATCCTTGTCGCTCTTGTTGCGATTTGGAGAAGATAAAACATCATCAAAGCTATTCGTTTCCATGTCAGTAGGTAAGATGGATGCAGCAAGATCCTCTGGGTCTACAACAGCTATAGCGTGAGGGTTTGTTGTGTCGATTAGATGTTTATTGTTAGTAATGTGTGCTTGTTTTTTAGAAGTCGATGATGAAAATTCAGTAGGGAGTGGCAAAAGCTTTTGCCCTGGTGATGTGTTTGAAATAGTTTCGTGACGAGGTTGCTGTTGGTGTGGTGTTTGTTGTTGGTTTTGTTTTGATTGTATTAGTTGTTGTGTTTTATTTTTAGATTCTTTTTGATTATGTTGAGAATTGTTGGTTAGTTGTTTTTGGGCTGACGACTTATTGTGATTGGATTTAGAAGTAACGGTTGAAGGAATAACGGTTAATGAAGAAATTGGTGTAGATATGTGAATAGATGAAGAAGGGTTAACTGATGTAGCGGGTGCAGGAGATGTGGCTTGTACGGAAGACGTTGATGAGCTGTTGGCATCTGAAACATTGTTATTGTTAGAGACAACTTCGGCGAAGGTAGGTTTTCTAACATTTGGTGTAATTAGGTGGGCGTTGGGGTCACTGTTGAAAATGTTCCAAGCGTCGCGTGATGTGCATCTGTATGTGAGCTTTATTTTATTTACAGATTTATGTTTAATGAAGCTAGGACAACTGGAATCGTACGAAGTATGGGAATCAGAGTTGCAGTTAACACAAAATTTTCTTTCGCATATATCATGAGGCGGCGGATAAGCACATTCATTACAAAGTTGAACTCTCTTGCAGTGGTTCTTAGTGTGACCGAGTTTTTGACAATTTTTGCATCTTAGTGGGTTGGGAATGTGTTCACTGACGGTGCACCATTTGTATCCAATAACAATTACAGGAGGAGGGTGAATGTCATTAAAAGTAATAACCAGTGCACCCGTAGCAACAGGTTTACCGTTTTCCATTTTTGTAATTTTCTTGACATCTGCAACGTACCCCGGGTAGTCAATGTTAAGATCGGCTAGCAACTCTTCTTCTTTTATATCAATTATTTTGTTGTAAAAAATTCGGCCATAAGAGCAATTAAGCGATTTGTGTAAAGAGAATTTGACTGGAACATTGTCAACTAAGCGAGCGCTTAGAAATTTACTTGCAGCTTTGAGGTTATCCGCTTTTATTAGTAAGTCGCCATTTTGTAATTCGGTCACTTCACGGAAATCTCGGCATATGTGTTTAAGCCCTCTACCAATTTGGAAAACGTTATACATAGATAACGGTTTAGGAATATCGTTGTCCGTTGGTAATGCCGTAGCCACCACGTATCTTGGAAGATGATCATAATTAGAAATATTTGGCGAGAGTGGTGGTAATTCATCTTTATCACTGCGAGGTCGCTTGCTTCCTGATTGTTTTTTATTTTTGCTTATAGACGGTTCTTGCGATAAAACGCTAAACCTATTGTAGTTCGGGGGGTGAACCCCGTTCATATTTAAGTTTTCAAACACTCCTTTAAAAAGTTTGTTTCTGGCTCACTTTCGAAAAGTTTTATTTATATATTTAAATCTTTTAGTAAAACCCAAAGGGGACGCGATAACTAGTTATCGAAAATCAATCACTTAAACCGAAAAAAACAGCGAGAGCTTAAATGATGTGTTCTCGGCAAATGCCAAAGAGAGACTGCTATCGAAGATATATTAATTATCCAAAAATATGCAATTTTGTATGGGAGGTACCAGAAAGGGTGGGGCTATTCTGCCCATTTACAATCCCATAAGTTCGTTTCGAAAAATATTAATACTGATAAATTTTCATAACGATCAGTTAAGGTTTGCTCGAGTTTCACTTTCACAAACATATTAATAAAAGTTATTTCTGTATGGAAATCGCGATTTTTGTAAATTTAGTTATCTCAGTAACATGTTGACAAAATCAAAAGTTGTGCACAGATTTCAATGAATTAAAGCTCATTTGATTCAAACTATATTAAACTAAATGTTTTAAGACCTACACTGTGATTTTTGTTGCATTATTTTTTTTAATTTTTTTTTTTTTAAATTGTTGTTTTTTTTAACTACAACGATATCTCTGAAACCACTAGGCCAAATTAAAACAATGTAGGCACGGATTAAAGATAATTTTGTTGACGAGTTTCAGTTTTTTTTTAATTGAATATGGTGAACCGTTTTCAAGTTATTTAAATATTTGTAGTGGAAGTGCCTTAGTTTCGGACATAACGGTATATCGCGAAAAGTCGAGCTGATACAAAAAAAACAAGTGCAGATTTGGATTCAGCGTCCTAAATTACCTTTAAAACAATTTTCAGTTCTTAAACAACAAATACCTTGTTCCCTTGTGTAATGTTTCAATTTCTTCCTTTAATTTCAACAAAAATTTCCCTAATAGCAAAGACATAAAGTGATTAAGACTCTGTTTGTTGGAATATTCCAAATGTAATTCAAATTGCATGGCGGTAGCATGAGATGGTATTTTAACAGAGCTAGATTGTGATTTAACAGAATTCCATTACATTGGAATGGAAGAAAATGAGCTTTGTAAACAAAACATTTGCGACTGACTTATTATTCATATTATTTTTATAGTATTTTTCTGTTTCTTGTGTTTATTTTTCTATTCCGTGTGATATTATCTTAATATTGGAATAATATTGGCAATCCCCAATACTACTCACCGCTAGAGACCTTTTGTCATCACATTTCACAGCACTTAACTTTTGCTCACATCGCGCAACTGACATATGTGATTAAATTGTTATTTTCCATCAGCTGCCACTACAGTTCAGAGCTCTGTTAACGACTGTTAACTAACAGAGATTCGATGGGAAGCTTCGAACATGTCGAGGTTCGAATGGAACAAAACAAAATATTTGTAAAATTTAGATTATTATGAATAGAGATAGATTTATAATACATTTAAAATATGTACCAGGTGAGTTTTTTACGAAAATATTCAATAATAACTGGTTCGTTGTTAAATTAGAACTTGTAGTTAATTTTTAATATAATACTTTTATCTTATTTGTACATTTTGCTATCGATCACACAAAAGCAAACGTTTTGAATACTTTGGTAAAAATAAATCTTGTTTTTTTTTTTTAATTTTTACGTCCCAGTTATAATGCTTCAATTCCTTTCATTTATATCAATAACAATTGATCTATTCTGGCAATACCGTCATCCCATACAAATCATTTCCCAGCACTTAACTTTTGCTTACATCGCACAACTGACATATGTGACGAAATTGTCATTTTCCAACAGTCGTCAAATAATTTTCCTATGAAGAGGAGACGTGTGATAAAGTTTGCGCTTGAAAACTCAAAAAGAAAAACAAAACAATTTTGTTCGGAATTCTTTTTCATACACATTCTTTTTTAGTTGCGTTCATTTTTCTGACCAAAAAACGTTTAAACAAAATCCAAAAATCGAATAATAAGACATTGCATTTTATCTCTCGCATAACCTAACAAAATCTGTGTGTGTGTGATTTATTTAAGATAATTAAAGAAGACAACAAAACAAAATACACGGTGAAAATCTGCCTAATAAGAAAAGAAGAACCACACGAAGTGAAAAAAACAGAAACGAAATAAAACTCCACGTGAAAGTGGGTAGCCAGCCAGATTAACTAAACTGCGCCTCACGATATACCTAGCAAAGATAACTTTCGATATAAATACTCATACAACACACAACACAAACAAACACACTCGTAGAGTATCTGTAGAAATCTCAATTCAATCACTAATATTTTCTTTAAGTTTCTACTTTGACTTTGTTTGGCATTAAAGCGGAAAAAAGGAAACTCGTTGAAAACGAACCTACATTGCTGTTGTTGCTTTCTATTGTATTTGTAACCCAAAAGACTGAATTAATTGAATTAACTTTAGTGAGAAATGAAAAAAAAGTGTTATTAATAAGAAACCAAAAAAAAACATATATTTAATAATCCACGACGACATTTTTCTTCTTTTATACAATAAACACAAACACATAACCACACACAGTCAACCGCCAGTAAAAAAAAGTGAATGATGAATAATTAGCTCAGCTAAAAGAAACAAAACGAAAAAAGGCAAAGTGTACGTACGGAAAAAAGTCATAACGCAAAGTGCAAAACTAGCAAAAGAAACAAAAAGATACCAAACACAAACGCTCACTCAGCTGTTTGAATGACCATACACTGTTGTAGTTGTTGTTCCACAAAACAATAACAAAACACTCGGACACAAAGTCGCGGCCGACCAACCGATTGACCGCCTATTGCCGAACAGTAACCACAATTTGTGAAGTAAACAGCGCTAAATAATTTTGTGCCGGACCATAAGTACATAGCAGAGAAAGAAGAAGAAAAACCGAAGAATTATTAAAAAAATTCCTCTTAAATTATTCATTAAATATTCGAAAATCCGAAAGAACAATAACGACGAGTCAGAACACAAAAAGAGAGAAAGAGATAAATAAATTAATTGCTACATTTCTTAATCAAAATAAAACGAAACGACAGAAACTGAAACGAATTTTTGGTGAAAAGATTTTGTAGAAAACTTGAATTTAATCTATAAGAAGCAACTAAATTAGTGTAAGTGTTGTACACAGTAGGCGTAAATTCCAACCATAGCAGTCATCTGCTTTTTACGCCTTTCCTGTGCCCGTCTTCCATCACCTCCCGCCCAACGTGGAGTGAGAATTGCAGTCTATCCAGTGCTGGTATTGGCTTCCACGACAGACAAACGACAACAACGACGACGACATCGTTGCAAATCTTTAAAGAAAATAACAATATAGCCAACATTATTCCATCCTCCGCCTATATTTGTCATTTGCCTGCATCACAGTTTTTTCGATAAGAAAAAAAAGAAACCACTTCCACATTATTTCTATGAACATCGTCTTCGCTTAAGTTGAGGTAAGTTTGATTGTATACTCATAAAAATATGGCTATAATAGTGTTACCATTGTAATGATTTAGGCATGTGGGGAAATGGCTCTTACGGATATTTACAAGATATCCTAAGGTAGTGCAATGCATTTTCTTCTTAAATTAAATGGATTATGCAAGGTTAGCAAAAGCAGTGTGCCAAAATATAAGACAATCTTTTTGAAAAGCTCAAAACATTATTTAATGTTTTTTGAGCAAATAGAAAAGCTAGACTAAAATAAATGCATTTACAGTACGAGCTCGATTTTCGCAACTACCGATTATTGCAACACCCCGATTTGCGCAACTGCTCTTTGTTACACATGAGTCTTGATAAGTGCAACACGTTCAAAAAAAGCAGTCTCGATGAGCGCAACTTTTCAATGTATTCGCAGAAATTATATGTTTTTTTTTTATTTGCATGCTATGTTACGCCACTGTTCAATGTGAGTGAGCAAATGACTGCACAAAGTAAAATAACAATTTTCAATAGAGGTTCGGTAAGCGCAACAATCTCGGTAACTGCAACCGGCTTGGGCTGCTATCGGTTGCGAAAATCGAGCTCGAAATGTATGTTAAAAAAATTATAGATATTAAAAGAACTATCAAAAATTTCAAACAATTTAAAAGTGAGTTATTAAAATTATTTTTTTATTTTTGGTACTATAAACGTACTTTTAGTTTCGAGTATTTTCTGTGTATCAACTATCTATTTATTTGGCCCATATTACGATTTAATGAAAAAGGGCTAGCTAGCTAGGGCTAGCTAATAGCTACTTTGGTACAATACATAAACTTTTTGTACAATAAATAACACTTTTTGGTTCATTAACTTTTTAATAAATTAAATTGTACTTTTCGGTATCCCAAATACTTTATGTATACCAAATTGTATCTCTCTGAATCTATAGTACAGTTTGTTCACGCCCCTCTGCCCACTGATATCTGTCTAGGACAAAAATACAGTTTGGCCAGGCCCTTCCACCCACTAAGCCAAAATTAAAATTTCGTCTGCATATTCATATTCAAGCCAAAAACACTTCGCCTACTGATCGAAAACAAATTTTCGCCTATATGTTTATATTCATTTTGCCGAGTTTTATCTAGGCATCAGGGTTTATTTCTCTATGATTAATTAATACACAGTTTTTCCACGCCCATTCCTCCCGCTGATTCAAAATTTCAATTTCGTCTGTATATTCATAATAGTGTTGTCATGTAATACCTGTGTACCAAATTTTACATCACTGGGGCTAAAATACAGTTTTCTGCATATTCATATTTGTGAATAACTGGGTATCAATTTTTATCTCTCTAGGTTTTAAATAAAATTTTAGCCACTCCACACCTACGCCCACTGATAGAAAATACAAGTTTCGTCTACAAATTTAAATTAGAAGTGTCGAGTACTATCTGTGTACCAAATTTTATATCTTTAGGACTAAAATACAGTTTGACCAATCCAAGGTCGCCCACTGAGCTAAAATTAAAATTTCGGCTGCATGTTCTCATTCCTATAGCTGAGTACTATGTGGGTATCACATTGTTTTACCACGCCCACTCCGCCCATAGGGTCAAAAAAAGACACAGCCTACGGTAATTTCCATGAAGTATATTACACAAATTCGATGCAATACAAACACAAAAAACAAGATCTAAGGAAAAATGTGTTGCTATGATAACACTGTGCGACAGACAAAATCGGGATGGGAAGAAACTACCGGGGAAAGTTGTATTAGTCAAAACAGTTATATGTATATCTAGGAATCGAGATATACCGATTTGAACTTAGTTAGTATCGTATGGGGGGATTTTCACGTTTAATCACATTTGTTTGACACAACTCAATGAAAAAAGAAATAAAAAATATCATACAAATTATTCAATGAGTTGTCAGTAATTAGTGTATATTATAATTTTTTTGTATGTTAATACATAAACTTAATCTCGGTATAAAATCGATTTGTCCGGTTCTGGCATTCCTTTTTTCCTAAAAAGGTTCTCATGAGTTGGATATAATTTCTTTTACAATATTTATTTAACTTATTATTGTTAACAAATTATTATCAAGATTACAGTTTTCTGAATTTTTTCTCTCAAAAATACTTAAATATTTTAAGCATTTTAGTTGTTTAAACAAATCTATTTTTGTAGAGTTCAGTACTATTTGATTAAACATATCATATCCCCCCTTATTTGTATATCGTAGTCACGTCGAATATTTGTCGTTTTTTTAAATATAGCTATCGTTTATGAGACTGAAGTCCGATTTGTCCTTGCTACTATTTTCATCAGATGATTTAAAATTCTCAACACAAAACATTTCTGTTAATTATTACTTGTTTTCGAAGCTCTTTGCCCGTTATAATCGAAAAAAACGACAAATAAAGACAAATACTTAAATTTTTTTTCACGTTTAATCACATTTGTTTGACACAACTCAATGAAAAAAGAAATAAAAAATATCATACAAATTATTCAATGAGTTGTCAGTAATTAGTGTATATTATAATTTTTTTGTTTGTTAAAAACATGAGCTTAATATCGGTATAAAATGGATTTATCCGGTTCTGGCATTCCTTTTTTCCTAAAAAGGTTTTCATGAGTTGGATATAATTTCTTTTACAATTTTTATTTAACATATTATTGTTAACAAAATATTATCAAGATTACAGTTTTCTGAATTTCTTCTCTCAAAAATACATAAATATTTTAAGCATTTTAGTTGTTTAAACAAATTTATTTTTGTAGAGTTCAGTACTATTTGGTTAAACATATCATATCCCCCCCCTTATTTTTAAATCGTAGTCACGTCGAATATTCTATTTTCATCAGATGATTTAAAATTCTCAACACAAAACATTTCTGTTAAGTATTACTTGTTTTCGAGGCTCTTTGCCCGTTATAATCGAAAAAAAACGACTTTAATAAAGACAAATACTTAAATTGTTTAAATTAAAATGTTCAAAGCTTATCTTATTTTCATTTATGATTAAACGGACTAAAAATTTGCATTAATGATCTGGTCACCTCATTGAATTTTTAATAACATATTTACAGATGATACAAGTGTACTTTTATCATAAAATATTTGTTACACCAGTAAATAAATTCAATAATAGAAAAAAATTGTCAGTTAGCTGCAAGAAGGAAATTTTTGTCACATCACGCAACGTCACGACACGTTTCATAAATTAGGTAGTACAAATAAATTAAAAAAAAATTGTCATATTCCAAATCATATAAAAAATATTTTTTTTTAAAAGTCCGACTCAATTCGCACTAGTGTCTTTGTATTACACACATTCGTGATTAAAAATTTTTAGTAAACAAACTTTATAATATTTCCTAATTTCGCAAATAATTTTTTTTTTTTAAATAATTTTGTAATATATTTTCAAAAGAAATTTTTGTCACATTAAGCAACTTCACGACACGTTTCATAAAATAGGTTGTACAAAGAAATTAAAATAATAAATTTGTCATATTCCAAATCATATTAAAAATGTTTTTATCAAAAAGTCCGACTCAATTCGCACTAGTTAGTGAAAGATGAAAGTAATAAAAAAAAGATGAAGTAATAAAAAAATCAAGTTTTCCTTGTTTCTCATCTCATTGAATTGTACGACCTGTCACGTATTTGACTATGGAATTGCCCAAATTAACAATTCAATATATAGTTTTCCATGCTATTTATTTTGGCCCTCAATGATGTGATTAGTGCTACCGCCGAATTAGACCTTCTTCGGTGATAGTAAACAAACATGTTTTTAAATTTTACCGCCTGCAAAGATATACATATTATCGTATGTATGCACTATCAATATATTATATTGTTAACAGAGTGGAAAAACACTCCCACTAAATAAACACCGTAATGAGAGAGTCCTTTGTTTTATACGTTTTAAATGTACGCTGCTGCGTTGCTTCTTATCTGCATCTTATGACAAATGAACAACAACGAGATCACATTAGGTATAATATAATTTATATGGAGAAAATGGGGACAGCTATCTACATATATGTATATACGAAATAATAGCAAAGCAAATAGCTATAGTAAAGAACAAATAAAGTGTGACTATCGTTCAAAAATCGATTTCCATTTTTAAATACAAATACAACAAAATTGCAGTGATAATATAAGACTTTACATATTTAGGAAAGATTGGGACCGGCCGTGTCATTATGGTTAGAACACGCGACTATCATGCGGGAGATCACATGTTCAACTCCTGGCTCCAGTCATCTTAAAAAAAAGAACAAAATTTTCTTATGATAAGAATGCACTTTCATCATCAGTAAATATGTTATTACAAATTCAAAGAGGTGGCCAGATCATTAAAGCAATTTTGCATACCGTTAAATTATAATTGAAAATAAGAAAAGCTTTTGATTTTATAATTTAATAAAATTTAAGTACTCGTTTTTACTAATACAAGCCAGAAAAAAAAATATTTTTCCTTTTTTTTTTTTTTGATCGCGGTGGACCTTTCTGTGGAAATACCCATATGCAAACATAAAAATATTTGAAAGGTTTGACACATTTTTTCATTACATGGTTTGCTCGCATGATTGGTGCGGTTGTGGTAAGTTACATTGCCAATCTCTTTTATGTATGTACATCATGTTATGTGTCAACAGATTTCGTTTATATTGATTTTTATCTTGTTAATCATAGAGAAACAGTGAGAAAGGAAATGATGCGGTTTGGTAGCAAAATATTATTAACAATTATCTGCAATAAATGAGAAATGCATGTCGGCAAAAGGCGAACACATCAAAAGGTCTTTAGTCAGACTATGCGGCCTAAAATTGAGGTATTTATTTATTGTTGTTGTACTGACAGAGACGATTTTGATGTCGTATTTTTTACCATTGCCAAGATTATATTTCGTCATGTGAATGACTTTTATCATAAAGTTAAAGTTTATAATTGTGAATTCACATTTATGCCAATAGCACACATTTTTCTTACCCGTATCTTCTGGATTTTCAGAAACATGGTAACCACAATTATTGTTTATGAAAATAAAAAAAATATTTTTATAAAACATGATATTGATCCCAATAAACATTGATGTATGCCGGCTAATAAATAAATGTTTTCCAAATATTTTAGTTAATTTTTCAAAATTAGTTTGCGAAGTTAACGTTTTCCAAACCTTTAGTAAATTTTTCACAAACACTTTGTAACAGATTTGTAAAAAAAGAAACAAACAATTGCCCAATAAACATTGATGTAAACTGGCTAATAAACATATGTTTTCCAAAGATTTTAGTGTACTTTTTCCAAATTAGTTTGTGACATATTTGTAAAAAAATAAAAATAAAATGCTTTTGTAAGGTCGAAGTCTAGACAGGAAACAACAGTTAGAATTTTTGTTTACATATTTCTTTTCGTCTTGGCATTTAGTGTTACATATTTGCTGCTGCTGAAAGATTGGCGTGTTTCGTGTTAATGTAAAAAGTCCTTATAAATATAGAAGAAAGGGTGCGAAAAAGAAGACCAAAACTATCAAAAAAGAACTGAAAATAAAAGAAATCAATTGAATTGGAATTAAATTGACAAAACGTTTGTATTTGCTTTGGAATGGTATTTGTATCTAATTTGGAAATAAATAAAAATATAAATTTACCACAAGCTTTCAAACTTTTTTATTATGTAATGTATATCAAGTTTATTTCCAAATATTTTCCAAACATGAATACAATTGTACAATAAGGGATCCCTTTCACTTATCTAACAATTGGAACTTAACAAGTTACAATGCCTACGATAAAGATTTTCCAAACATCATGTTTACTAATGTAAGCTTATAGTAAATTTATAATAACTTTATATTGTTTATTGGGATGTAGTGATGATGTATGAGGTGTGTGCGTGTGGTACAATGCAAAGGGTAAACAAACGTAGACATATGTATGTATGTATGAGTTAACATGTGCATATGCTTTTATGTTTTGTAATGTGTAGGTCGGGTGTGTTTTGTTGTTGTATCCCTGTTTCATTCGCGCTGCGCTCTTTTGTCAAGATCATTTTTGTTTTATTAATTCTGTTTTGGTTTCGTTTGTTGTGTAGATCAGCTGTTTACATTCCACATAAACCCACATACATAGTGTATGTTTATGCGATTACATCAAATTGAAGTTTGAGATGTATGTGTGTGTATGTGTGTGTGCGTGTGCGATGGTATGTATGGGCGAATGTGCGTTCTTTTTTTTGATATGGATTTATTGTTATTAATTTTATTTCGAATACAATCAGTGACATGAAGGTATAAATGAACATAATTTGGAGGTCGGATTAAGGATTAGTAGTTATAGCAAAGATAATATAGGTAATAGCAATAATAAGAAATCACTATCAGAATAAATTTAAAATCTTATTTACTAAAGTTTTTTTTATGATTTACTAATTATAATTTTTTTTGATTCACTAATCTATGTTTATGTGTTCTAAAAACAAATCTTTCTCAGTCTCCATTTCGAGTCTGTAGAAGTACTCGAATACGCAATTGTAACATTTGAATATTATCATTATAACATTCCTCTGTGATATGTTTAAATGTTTATAGGTACGTAACAGTTGACTTTTTCTTTTCAAAATTTAAATGCTCCCACCCTGCAAACATTTTTGATTGCGGAAGAATTATCCGCGAATCATTTGGAAGATGAACTTAATCGTGGCGATTATTATCTGCGATTTGTCCGAAATCCCAAGGTGTGAGTAGTTGTGTCTCAAGACGATTCGTCGCACGCGAATTGCTCGAGAATTGCGTGGAAGTGTGGCAACCAAGTTGCGAAGAAGAGTTGGAAACGAATTGCGAAGATGTCTTATATGGGAAAACCATAGAAGAGTTCCCCACGAATCGTGAAAAAGATTCCAAAGTGAATCGTAACGAAGATCCCCAAACGAATCGTGAAGAAAATTCCCTAAAATTCAATTAAAATTCGTCGGTTATGATCCCCTTAATGGCAGATCTAACGAAGCTTGGTAAATCATGTCCACCATATCTTATAATCATTCGTTTCTGGAAAAAATAGTAAATATTAAACCTTTTACAGTACGAGCTCGATTTTCGCAACCGATAGCAGCCCAAGCCGGTTGCAGTTACCGAGATTGTTGCGTTTACCGAACCTCTATTGAAAATTGTTATTTTACTTTGTGCAAAATGCCTGACGTCACTAAAAAAACTGTACTATAACAGTCATTTGCTCACTCACATTGAACAATGGCGTAACATTGCATGCAAATAAAAAAAAATATAGAATTTCTGCGAATACATTGCAAAGTTGCGCTCATCGAGACTGATTTTTTGAACGTGTTGCACTTATCAAGACTCATTTGTAAAAAAAGGGGTTGCGCAAATCGGGTTGTTGCTATAATCGCTAGTTGCGAAAATTGAGCTCGTACTGTATTTTAATTTTCTTTACAAATGATTCACTCACTTTCACTTTTTGACTTTAAATGATCATCTTCGCTGTTTCAACAAAAAGAAACAAGAATTTTTTACCGTTATGAGTTGGCTGAGGTTAATCGTTCACGATCTTCCACTCATTGCGTAGAGGATGATTAGATAAACATTTTTCTCAGTTAGCCTCTCTGTGGTTCTCGGAGAGAAGAGTTTTGATAATCTATTCATCGTACACACGATTAACAAGCAAACAATTGCATTAAAGGGTTACAAATAATTCGAGTGCGGGATCGACTGGCAAGTAAACCTCTAACAATTGCCGAGATGTTTTACTTCCGAATCGCGCATAATCCCGCTGACAAACAACCGTCGACTGATCTTCTAGAAGAGTTTCAAACAAATCTCGCAAATAAAGAAATTTCAAATGATCGCCACTTAGAATCGCGTATTCTTCGCGCGGCATATTAATCTTCCAAACTCTTCCAAAATGTTTGCACTGCAATCGTCTGTGCGTTGTGCGAATTTTGTTTCAAAGCGCACCTATACATATGTACCTATCGACTTCATAGAAAAATTGCGTGTATTTTTGTCATTATCACCTGTTGAATATTTAGCATCTAGGTACAATAAGTTTTTTTTTAAATATATTTGGATTCAGCGTACTTGATGTTTTTGCGAAAATCGTTATATGTATGTCTAAGAACGACCCATAGTTTAAAATATGAAAAGCATACACATTGCCATTCTTTGTTAACATAACACAACAATTTTGACCGCATTTATACAATTACACATTGTTAAAAAATGACTTGACATCACCACAATTTTGACTTACAGATCTGAACCGAGTCTTTCCTCACTTATGAGCCGGTAAATCAGACAGTTCTGAACAAATTTTTGATTTGCTAATAGTTTAACAAAGAAGAATCTTAGACCTTTCCAACGATATATTTATGGGTATTTCCACAAAAAGGTCCACCGTGATCGAAAAATTAAAAATTGGCAAAAATTTGTTTCTGATTAGTATGATTTAGTAAAGGCAAATACTTAAATTTTATTAAATTAAAGTGCCAAAAGCTTATCTTAGTCTCCGTATTGCCTCTTAGGATTCCAACATAGCATTAATGTGCAGACCACCTTTTTAAAATTTGTAATAAAATTTTTACTGATGATGCAAGCGCCCTCTTATTATAAAAAAATTTGTAACAACAGTAAATACCTCCATTATCAGTTAGTAGCAAAATTTTGATTTTATTTAATAAACGTTTCTTAATTTCCCAAATAAGAATAATTATTTTTAAAACAATTTTTAATCGAAAAGCATCAAAAAGCCAATTTAGGTCACAACAAGTATCTTCACTTCAAAATATAATATACATTAGAGTGACTTATTTTGTATGGGGCCAAAAAAAGTATCTTCGATCCACCCCCCAAAATGTACCTTGGTTTGTTTTATGATGAATCCCAAAAAATTTCGTGCCTAGGATTAAGATCCAGTGCGCTGGACCTTTTTTAAAAAAAGTATTTTTTTGAGTTTTTCAGAGATTTTTTATATTTATCTAAAGACAATATGTTCAATATTAGTATCATAGAAAAGAGTTTTTAAAGACGCATCCAACGGTATGAAAAACATGGCCACAAATGTCCTGATAAGACCTTTCTTCAGCGATATTGTGCAAAAAAATACGGATTTTTAAGTTTTTAGTAGTTTTCTGAACTAAATACTATTTAATTCGCGAAAAACGAAACTCATATTTAGGCAAGGCAAATTTTTTCCTAATTACACCATGTCATAAGAAGAATTATTTAGTTGACGATTTAGGTCTTGCCGTGGAGTTCAGAAACCTGTATTAAAGATGTACAATATACACTAAAATAAATATGTTAGGGAAAAAAGCTGAAATACGTGTTTACTTAAATCGACTAAGGATAAATATATGTCAATCTGACATTTAATTCAGAAAAATGTCGCTACTAAAAACTTAATTATCCATATTTTTGCAGCATTTTCCGGAAAAAATTACATGCTAAGGACATTTGTGGGCATGTTTTTCATACCATTGGATGCGTCTTTAAAAACTCTTTCCTATGATAACTCTTTCCTATGATACATGCTCCTATTGAGCATGCAATCTTTAGTTAAATATCAAAAATCTTTGAAAAACTAAAAAAAAGACAATTTTTAAAAACGGTCCAGCTCACTGGATCTTAATTCTAGACACGATATTTTTAGGGGTTCATCATAAAACAAGCCAAGGTACATTTTGGGGGGTGGACCGAAAATACTTTATTTGGTGAGTCGGGCTAATATACATAGGTTGTAAAAAAGATATTTGTAAATCAGCAAATTGTTAAACAAAGTAAAATTTTTCAAATCTTATTAAAAAAGGTTTTATCAAAAAAGTACGACTCAAAAAAGTCGAACTGTTTTGCATTCTTGTAAAAAATAAAAAACTGACTTCTATTTTTGTCGCGTAACGTCATATAACGGGATAGCTGAGTTCGCTAAGGCGATGCCGGTGATGAGTATCTATCCAAAGACGAAACGCGTACGGCAATGGGTGCCGGTTCGAATCCCAGATCGGTCACTTGATTTTTTCAATTTGTTCTAATTTCTCAAAACCAGTTCAGAAAAAATTATTATCGAATATGTTAGCTCAATCATTCTAGCTAGAATCACTGTCTTCCTCTCTCTTTCATAACAAAATTCCCTACCAATCGTATTCCCAATACACTCACTCTGTTACCCTTTTAAATTGGTAATAATGTAGGACCGTTCTCTTTTACTTAATCTAGAGCTTCTTGCGTATTACACAACAAGTTAAAGAAATAATAACAAAATTAAAGTTTTCATTTTATACAGTTTTGTTTTTTAATGTTAGTCGATCGTAGTGATTAGTTATCAATTGTATGTTAATGTATCGTATAATACATCAAATTGGCTAAACGATCATAAATTGTTTTATTGTTAATATTTTATGGTCAAATTCAGTGTCACGCACTAGGATGACGCGTTTCGAACTCCATGACGAGTTTATCTTCAGATCCCTTTGTGACGAACAATGTTACATCATCAGCTGTATATATATCTACAAATATGCCAAACATGTACATGCGAAGTAGATATCAGCCGAAAACCAATTATTTGAATTGAACCGTTAATATTCAACATGAGAATGGAGGATATTTTTCCCCACAATTCCCTTTTTTCCTGTTTCTTATCTTCTTGGAACGTTCGACCGTCACATATGTGACCATGGAATTGCCCATATGTGCATAGATAAATTGAGATATCTGTCTGTTTTTGCCTTAAAATTGATTTTTTTTTAATTTTTTCACTATTTCTTAAGTTTGAAGAAGTTTCTAACCGCTATTTTAGTAGAATTTCCTAATGTTTATTATATTATTTAGAAATGAAAAAAAAAAACAATCGGTTTACAAGTGGTTAAGTAATTCATGTTTTTGAGGAAAGCAACTTTCACATACCTTTACTGAAAAAACTATATATATGTTTTGGAAATGTTTAATAATATAATTTTGAATAATTAAAGATAAAATGTTTAAATCGCGTAATTTTTTTAAAAATATTTTTTGTCTGCGGCGCTTTTCTTCACAACATAACCATTTTCACTCTCATTTACGAAAATCAAACAATTTCTACCGGGAAACACCAAAAAATTTTTTTGCCAGCGCCGCTATTAACCGCAACATTAGCATATACCCTTTAATTTGCAAAAAAAGTAATTAAAAAATCGCTTTTTCTAATACTTTATAAATTTTTCTTCAAATTCTCCACTTTGTTCCTTTTTTTTACATTTTTTCAAATTTCTTTTGTAACATTTTCTTGATTTTGCCTATTTTTTCCAGAAATTATTTTCTGAGGGGGTGATGATTTTTAAAATTTTAATTTTCTTTTTTTTTTCAAATATTTCTTTTTGCACTTTTTCTTGGTTTTTTTTAAAGTTCTTAAAATTTTCCATTTTTTTCCTTCATATTTTATTTTATTTTTTTAATTTTTCAAATTTTTCTCAATTTTCTCTTTTTAATTTTTTCCCAATGATCTTTTTGGTCTCCTTATTTTATCTTTTTAATTTTTTCCCAATGATCTTTTTGGTCTCCTTATTTTATCTGTTCCTACGAGTCTCCTAAGCCGCGTTAGAGCCATTTCAATTTTTTGGAATATACCAAAAAAATAAATTAAAAAAATCGTCTAGAAAATACCTTTCATTTGAGTACCCGCACATAGGGGTCATCATAGAACCCAAGGGGCCCCTTTTTTTAGCTCCCCCGGAACCATGGTCCTTAACGCCAACTTTGACCTTGATTTTCTTGTTTTAGGACATATTTAAGGGTAGTGTAATTTTTTGGGCTCCCGACCCATATTCTTCACTTTTTCCAAGTTTGGATTTGTTAGATTGTTAAATAAGAATAACCACAAATAGTTTAGCGCCCCTAAAAGTTTAAAATCCTAAATAAACTTTCCCATTAGATGTCACTGTGCTTTCGGCGTACTTAAAACAGTAGTTGGCATCACTGCCTGAAATTTACTGTTCTTTTTTGACATTCCGTTCTCAAAACCACTGTTCCTATTTTCATATTCATTCTCGTTTTGTTGTGCACACATCAGGCGCTCACACGCACCGGCACTGTCGTACACAAATGATCTTTTTGTTGATCGATATCAAACGGTAAATTTTTGACGTGACCACCACCGACCGTTGTGAATTGGAAAATTTTAGAAGAATTCCTCTATAATTTTTGCGGCCGCCATAGCTACCAATGACTGCTAAAAAAAAAAAATAAAAATAAGGTGAAATGGAGACGAAAAACAAACAGCAAAAATTTACATTTTCTTACATTTTAAACAGTTTGCGTTTTAATGTTTTTTTTTTGCTGATTTCTTTTTGTTTATAGAAATTAAGCGCGCTCACACAGCAGCGCAACATGCAAAACGAAAAAAATGTCGAAAGAAAAAGCAAAACACATTTTTCTTGTTTTAGTTTATAACAGCAACAACAACAATTAGTTTCATTGTGAATTTTGTTTAATTTTTTTTCTCGTCTCATTTTTCATTTGCAGAGAAATAGCGAACGAAGCATAAATAACCTGAATAACAGAAAAAACGTCAAGTCAGCAGAAATTCGAAATCTCGACAAAACGGCCGAGCATTCCACACTGCCACCAGCAAGAAAAGACGGCAAAATCTGTGGTCGGGATTTCCTGCAAATCATTTCCTTACCACTCCGAGAGAAAGAAATGCTAAGAGCAGAACGTGACTTGGACACGGACGCATAAAAGAAAGAATCCAACTCGAGACCGTAACAGCACAGGGAGGAACAACCGCAATTGCAATGAGCACCTCCCAGGGTTTAACTGCAACAACGTCGTCGTCTGGTACGACGACGCCTACAACACTTACAAATGGTGGTGGCTGTGCTGCTGCTGCCGTAACAACATCGTCGTCTTCATCGAACGGCAGCGGGGGCAACAATGAACGCAAACAACGTATCTTTATCACACACGTCGACTCTTTGGGACCGTATCTGAAGATCAGCGGTCACATCAACCCCGATGCCATGGGTGTAGTGCGTAGTCAGGTGCAAAAGGTATTAACAACTTGCTATGCCATTGATCCGTCATGGCCGGTGTCACGTCAACAGGCTCTACTGTTACCCGGTGCCATGTGCCTGTATAAACGTGTCAAAGGCGCTGCACCAGCAGACTTTGAATTTGTACGTTCACGCATTACGAAAGTCATCACAACAGCCGCCACCACCCCAATAGCGCAACAAACACCGCCGAAAGTGGAAATAGACATTATCGATTATGGTTATAATGCAACAGTGGCCAGTTTCGAGGTAAGTGTTAATTTTTATTTAAACAGTTTTATTTTTTTTTTGATTTTGTTTTGTGTATGAGGTGTGATTCGAGATAAAGAAAGAATTGACAAATATAAGAGTGAAAGACAGCAAATGAAAGAAAGTATTTTTTTTTTGTAAATTATGTCGATTAAACACAGGTGTTTAGGGGGCATGACCGGCAAATTGTTGTATATTACGTCAAAATGAATTGAGGCGGAACGAAACACAAGAGAAAATTTGACATGGTCTCGATATAAAATAGATGCAAGCAAAGTATAGGTCATAATGCTAAATTAACTTAGTTCACATTGTCAAAATTACCATCTTTCGATTGTCCTGAGATGTTTTCAAAGACTATTTGCGCCTCAGAATGACAATGTTGTCTACAAAAGTGGAGTTCGGCAGAATCATATAAGTTCCTATACTTACTTAGCTGGCACTTCTTTGCAATCCAATTGGTTTATATACCGCACGTAAAAAAATATAATCAGCGCTTCGATCTTCTGCGCTTCTTTACCAGTTGGTCATACCAAGTTCTGTAAGTTTCTTAGTAACCTGGTCTTTCCAAGAGTTTTGGTCGTCCTCTTCTGCGCCGTCTATCGAGTTCATTGTCGAAGACTTTTCGAGTTCCTATATCAACTGCAAAAAGAAGTTAATAAACTGGTCGAGGATATCCTTGCCGAACTTTAGTAACACTATTTCGTATTCGCCTGTGCAAAAATCGTAAATTTTGTCTCAAAAGTATGATTCCAGAATCCAATTGTACTTTCTATAAATACCTATAATTTTAAATTGTCAGTAGGAAAACTCAAAAACGTTATTAGTGGCATGGCAATAAATGGAAAGGTTCTGTAGATGTAGCGAACATTTTTTTTCTTGTTTTTAATTTAACTACATTTTAAATATTTAATTGGCTAATAGTTTTAGTTATAAGTTAAAAATCCCAACTTTTGGCTATGAAAGTGGATATTTTTTTGGATTCGCAGTCTAAAAAATTCAGGTAGCGATATATTAAATTAAGGACTTTAGGATGAGTGGCTATCAACTATAACCATAAGTCCAAAGCAGTTAGGAGCAGGTTTGGGGCGACAAACCTGAGTTCAGTAGGAGTGTTTCTTTTTATATGATTCAAAACCCAACAGTTTTTTCATCCTTTGAAAAGGTTGTTCGATTCCTTAATTGCGGAATCAAACAAATGTATATAGCGTCTAAGGACAATGCAACGTATCGAAGGGTTTTTGTTTCAGATTAAGATACAAAATAAATTTATTGAACGTATATATTTCGTAGTATAGGGTAGCGGTGTTCACCTTAACTTTTCAGAGACCACTCTGGAGCGGCATAGTTAACCACTGACCGGCCAATAGTTTTGTTGGTAGCCAACAAGGTTTCTTTGTCCTTTCCCCAGGTGCTGCCGGAAAGCGCTTTGAAGACTTTGTTCCTACTTCGCAGTTAGTTTCCCAGCAGCGGAAAAGACGAGGCATTGTAAAAATATTCCTCCAAACATGCCTTCAAAAGCAGTTTGTCGAGATTCAAATACGCCTACTTTTTCCAGGCATGTTTACAGGCTATAATAAGTCCTTCACTAAGCCTAACAAAAAATTTCATACCCATGCACATTTCGCTTCTCAAATGAGACCTGCAGACATGCAGACATCCCGCAGACATGCCTCTTTACCTTCTTAAAACAGGTTTGTGTTTTCCCACAAAAATACCATAGATGTGCACAAAGGGCATGTAAACTTTCTTGCCTTAAACAGGCCTGTAGACAGTCCTATTAGTAGAAGGCAGAATTGACGTTCATAGCCATGTACTTGTCACTTCTACGATTAGCCCTGTTGACAGGCCTCTTAAAGGAAGGTAAGACAGATGCTGTTGTTTATGAGAACCACATTTATGCTATTTTTTGTACAACAACTATATCACGTGATAGCTGAGTAGGTAGCATGCCCAACTATGAGTACTGATGTCGCGAGTTCGATTCCTGCTGCTGGAGTTAATAAAAAAATAGTTATTACAAATTGTAAAAAATATTGTATTAAAAATTTATAAAAAGTGCGAAATCATTTAATATAGAAATAATTCGCATATGTTTTTTTTATTTTAGTTCTTCTATAAATGCTCTTTTGCAGGCTTGCAAGCTAGTCTGCAGTAGCAATGCATGCCTACTGAAACGCCTTCAATGAGAAAGGGAATGTGCCTTGCCTGCCTATGGCGCCCCATGTTAATTTGAAATGAAGACTGCATTTGAAGGGTAGGGCTACTGAATGCCTTTGCAGGCCTGCAAAAAGGCATGCAAAGCCCCATTTTTTGCTGCTGGCATGCCTACTGAAACGCCTTCAATGAGAAAGGAAATGTGCCTTGCCTGCCTATGGCGCCCTATGTTAATTTGAAATGAAGACTGCATTTGAAGGATAGGGCTACTGAATGCCTTTGCAGGCCTGCAAGAAGGCATGCCTTTTTACCTTTTTACTCAAGTATTTTTCAGTCAACTGAGGCTGTGGACTTCTCTTTCGTCAGTGCTTCAGGTTGATTATAGTTCTCGGCAAGAATATATCGTCGGTATCCTCCAAAAAAGTCTGAAGTCCAATTTTTGTGCTTGTGTTTGTTCATAAAATAAATTGGTTTTGATACAATACCTATAAAATTACCTTAGAGATTCTAATACAGGGCATAGACTATGACTTTTGGGACATTTTTGTATCTTAAGTCCATTTCTTAAAAAAGTGACATCTTGCGATAGCAAACAGTTCACGATTACTTCCATCTTCCGTATGTCACGAGTGGCTGTGTTCCAAGTTTCGCAACTGTACAAGAGAGTGGAGCTAGGAAGGATTAGTTCCAAATGGACCTAAAGCGGCCAAATGTCCGACGAAAAAGATCCCATACCAATTTCCCATTTGTGGACATGATGTTCCCAAGATAGCGCTATTGGCCCACATCATTTAATTGGTTTGAGTTTTCGTATTTGCTACGTTAATTTTCAAACCAGCTACTTTTGCTTCCAGCGTTAAGCTACGTAAATTTAACGCAAGATTCGAGAAGCTTTGTGCTTAAATACACTTATAGTCTGCGTAATTAAGAAGACCACTTTATCCCCCTGCCATTGTTGAGGGCTGTACCAAAGATCGCAGTGGAAAAGCGTTTGTTTATTACTGATGCACTCAAAAATGCTACAATATCGTTTAATACTTATTTTTCTTTTTCCTCCCGAGAAAAATTATCATAGTGTGCTGTGCTTTTAATTTTGCTCATGTCTCCTTATCCTATGCAAAATATCCTCAGTTTCCTTGCGCACAATATGAATATCCTCAATGCTCCTTTAATCTCATATAAAAGTTTCGTTTATAAAAAAATTTCAGTTCATTTGTTTTTTTTTTTTCAAATTATTCGTTCAAAAACATTAACAACAAAATAAAGCACTTCACTTATTCATCACTTCTCATCGCGTTTCATACTTTCAAAATATTTTTTGTTATGCATCATCAATTTAGAGTTAATTAATATTCTTGCAATGTACATTTACCTCACAGACGACAGTATACGTCCGACGCATTAACTCGTCCGCCAGCCGGCCATATGATATTGCCGCTGGCGATTGTACTTGATTAAAAATTGTTGGTTGCATACATTTTGTTACTGTTGTAATAGCCAATACAATCTAGGGTTATAAGAAAACAAAACAACAACAACGTTTTCTATAGTAGCGCGTTTTCGCTTCCATAATGAGATATTGATTACATCTTTGGTCAAGGAGAATTGAATTCCAACGGTGTATAAGGGATTCCAATGCTAGTTTGAAACCATAAATTTGATCATGTCTGTAAAAGTCATAATTAAATGCAAATTATCATGACAAAGACATAGTCTTGCTGTGCACATGCATTTGGGAAATGTAAAATTTGTTTGATACAAGAAGCCCATTATATACCATAGAGATTTGCGTGGCGAAGGTGTCACGAAGAAAGAAAACACGATCCAGCCGTAAAAAAAATGTAAATTTATCTAGTTATAAGCACTGCAGAAAATTTACAGCAACGCTAATTTGTATTATCTGTAACAGTTTTTATGCTCTTGTTCATTAACTTCAATGACAAGGGATTATATACATACATAGTTGCTTCTTTTATTAAAACATATTCCATTTCTTGGTACATTATAATTAATTAATCATAAGGGTTATTATAGTACCGAATCATGTTATTTAATGTTTTAATGGGAAATGCAGATGTGTCTCTAGAAACATTTTATTAATTAGGCTGGGGAATGATTAACAAACAGAAATGTGACTACATTTCGGTCGAAGTAATTGACATGATCATTTCTATGTACAAATGTAAATGTTTGCTGGAAACAAATTCGTTTGCTTCACCAACTTTTTTTAACATTTATTTTGAATCTAAATGTTATGTATGAGATTTGACAACTTTTCGTATGAAATACTGAACTGCGAAACAATACAAATTTTAAAACTGCTTGTTTTGTATTGTTTTGTTTAGAAAATAATCGCTTCCAATACATATCTATACTTTTTACTTTACTAATTAGATAGTTTTATCTTTCTATCTTTAAAAACAACCACATTCATTAATCATTTATGATATTATTTTTAAGCATATACATTGCATTTAAATTCTATTTATTTTTAATTTTTTTTGTTTTGTTTTGTTTGTCGTCTTTTACAGTTACTATTTCCACAACAACCAGAACAATTATTGAATATACCAACTATGTGCTCACAGTATATAGTGTTGGGTATTTGCGAAGATTGGATGAAATCGCAATTAGAGGAAATTTCACGCATGATTTCACATCACACACTGGATGTTTCCATTATAAAGGAAGTAAGTAAAACAATATAATCAATTGAAATGTTTTTTCTAACAGACAATTCGATTCGATTCGATTTCTTTTCTATCTTTTGTGTTGTTCTACTTTCGTACAGTTTAATCAATTTAAATTCATCACAATGAAATGGAAAGAATTCAATATTGCTGAATTCCTAATACATCAAAAGAAAATGGGTGCACCCATAGCTAATGATTTGTTGTTTGATAATTTTTCGAAAATACTTAAGCAACAACTTCTGCAGCAACAACAGCAGCAGCAACAACAGCTCCAGCAAAAGCAACAAGCTGCTGCTGCACTCAACAATAATAATATGCCAACGCCGAATATGAATAGTAACACCAACAACAACAATAATTACTATAATAAAAATCATAATCATCAAACATCGCCACCACAACAGCAAAATATTATTAATTCCAATAATAACAATGTGGCTGCTATGGCTGCTGCCGCAGCAGCTGCAGGTGCTAACAATCAAATGCGTGAACAAATGGCTGCGAGACGTTCACTGGCAGCTCGTTTACAGCAACTGCAACATCCGCAATTACAGCAATTGCATCACATGCAACAAACGTCGGGTGCTGGACACATGACGTCTCATGGCAATATGCAGGGCATCATATTGGTAAGTACTAGACTTAATTTACGTTAAGTTGTAGAAATTCTAATGGTTTTAATTGATATGCGTTACATACATCTACGATTATGTTCTCCAAGGGAGCACAAGCACACATTTCGTATAGATGATAATGGAAGAAAACAGGCAATGATAATTTCCTACTGGAAGAGGCATTTGTTTAATTGAAAAATATAAAGCGTTGATTAAAAAAAAAATTATAAATAATTATAACTTTTGTTAAAACAAATATGCCCTATAGAAATTTTATTTACTTTGATTTACATTATTTGAACTGTTGCACAGTGGACCGTTTCAAAAAAGGTAGATGAAAAAATGAATAGTGCCATAGTGCATTTTCGATATGATCGGCATTGGAAAGTTTTCTCTGATGCCCAAAAATTTACAAATTTTATTTTTTAACCATCCTGGTCAAAAAAAAATAGTTTTATAGAAAACAACGATTTTTTCTCTCTTGGTTTTCTAATTAATTGCTTATTTATTTAAAAAAAAATCTATGTTTTTATATTTTTAGATTTATGTATATCGCTCATTTGCTGCAAGACCGGCATAACTCAAAAAACGTGATTTTTGAGTTAATGATGTAGAATTGTCCATTTCATCATAAAAAATTCATGTTAATATCTTTTATACACTCCGCATGAGAGCTATTTGAATTCCTCCATTTCGTACAAGTTGGGTGTAAACTAAAAACTTTAAACGCGTTTATCTCGGAATCGATTTTTTTGAGTTATGCCGGTCTTGCAGCAAATGAGCGATATGTATATTTTGAATTTTTATTTTAATATTTTTATATATTTATATTTTTGTATATTTATATTTTTGTATATTTATATTTTTGTGTATTTATATTTTTGTATATTTATGTTTTTCTATTTTCATATTTTTATATTTTTATATTTTTATATTATTATATTTCAATATTTTTATATTTTGATATTTTTGTATTTTTATGTTATTATGTTTTTATATTTTTATGTTTTTATATTTTTATATTTTTATATTTTTTATATTATTATATTACACTGTAAGACAAATTTTAATTTTTGGTCTCACCCATGATCAAAATGACCAGATTCTGAAAATATAGCTCAAATAAAATTATACGTATCTCCCATTTTTTCTAGATCAGCTCATTTAAGTTTTTTACGAGCAATTCAATTTTTAAAACAAAGCTCCCATACAGCGACCCGAAAGTGACTTCTTCCTGTTCGCAGAACTCAGAGTTGTTAACAGATTTTGACGACTTTTTTTATGTATTTCAAATGGTCAGGATGTGGTTCTGACCAAGCCCAAATTTAAAATTTGTCACAAACAAATTGTCAACAGATTTTGATGATTTTTAAATATATTTCAAGTGGCCAGGAGCGGTTTCTGACGAAGCCCAAATATAAAATTTTTCAAAAATTAAAAATGTCCCAAATTGCCAAAAAATTAAAATTTTCACAAATTTTTTTTAATTTGTGACAAATTTTAAATTTTTGCTTCGTCAGATCCAGCTCCTGGCCATTTAAAACATATATTAAAATTCTGTTAAATACTCGCAAATTTCTGCAAAGATGAAGAATTCACATTCGAGTCGCTGTATGGGAGCTCCGCTCCAAAAATTGAATTGCTCGAAAAAAACTTAAATGAGCTGATCTAGAAAAACTGGGAGATACGTATATTTTATTTTGAGCTATATTTTCAGAATCTGGTCAGTTTGATCATGGGTGAAAAATCATATCGTACAGTGTTATTATATTATTATATTTTTATATTTTGATATTTTTATATTTTTATATTATTATATTGTTATATTTTTATATTTCTATATTTTTATATTTTTTATTTTTATATTTTTATATTTTTATATTTTTATATTGTTATATTTTTATAAATTTATATATTTTTTATTTTTTTTTTTAAATTTTTATATGTTTATATTTTTATATTTTAATATTTTTATATTTTTATATTTTAATATTTTTGTATTTTTATATATTGATAATTTTATGTATTTTTTGGACTTGAATTATGTGTAATTATGAAAATTATGTTCTTAAAACGAATACATTAACGAAGAAAGAAACCAAAAATCATATCTGAATCTTTCTGACAATGTCTGTTTGTCAATAGGTGTTAAATTAACTTGTCGTAGAAAAAAGCGTTTGTATTATTTTTTATATTTGAAGCAAACAATGCAATTATAATATGTAATATAAATCAATTATTAAACGAACCTATTCGTTATTTATTTTAAGTACATAGTACAAGCGACTATGATTGTTATCTGTAGAGTTAAATGATAGTTTGTTATTTATTTAGAGCATTGTCTGTTGCCTTTGGAATTTCAATTGCCCTGATACAATGTTCATATTTTTTTTGTATTATTGTGAAATAGAAATTATAACAAGTGGATAGATGTAAGTTGTTAAAAACTTGAAAAGATAGCGTTACTTTCAGTTGTGCCTAAAGATCACTTCCACGTGTTGCAGTCTATTGTAACCGTTTATGTTTTGTGGATTGATTGATCTCCCACTAGCCTCGCGGTAGTATTTTGTTTCAGTGGGACAAGTCAAGACGCAAGGAAATGTAGTGAAATATGTCGTTACAAAAGAGTGATTAAATTTAATCTATGTTCAGAAGTTGGTGTAGGCTATATCAAATTATGATAAATATCGTTTATTTTTGTGCATATACAATGAATTCAATTCAGAATTTAAAAGTACGTACTTCAATTTAAATCTTTCGGTTGTATATTAACTTTGAAATGTTATTTGATAGCCCTAATTTCATACATATTTTCTTTGCAACATTAAAATTTCCTATTGCTTTAAACAATCACATTAAAAACACACTTAAAATCTATAATATTTTTATCCATTTCAGTCTGGACCCGTGCAGCCACGTATGCCTCAATCGATTGGCAACTTAAGATCAATGATGCAAGGTAAGTACAATGAATTTACTGTTTCTTTCAACAATAACCAATTAATTCCAACTCTTCTTAAAGGTATACATTTGCAAAATAATCGCATTCCCTTTACTGGCCTCCATTATCAACAAGCACACCACTCATTAGCCACTGCCGCACCGTCACCATACAATGGTTTATCGGGTGTCATATCATCAACTGTGCCACAATTTAATGTATTCAATGCGCGCTACCAAAGACCACCTCCACCCCATCAGCAGCAGCAGCATACTCTACAACAACAACCCCTGAGTGCCATGAATATGTCTCCCGTTGGAGCGCTGTCGCCACCACGACGTGCTACTCCGGCCACTTTTAAATCAAATCATCTGCAAATGAATCAAGTGTACGATGTTAGTGTTAGTTTTGTGGAGAATGGACCATTTTTATTTTCCGTCCAATTGGTGACACATCAAGAAGATTTAACCGATATGATGAATCGCATCGAAAAGGTGACCCTAAAACAGTTTGCCGATAAGCCCATGTTGGGTACTGCATGCATTGCACGTTACTCGGAAGATGGGCAGTTATATAGAGCTCTGATTACCGGAGTACAGCCTACAGCATGTAAAGTGGCCTACATAGATTATGGCAATGCAGAAATGGTTCATTATCGGGATTTGTATGAAATTCCCGAGGATTTCTTAAAATATAAAGCATTTGCCATACGCTTTACATTGTCTGGTCACAAAGAGCTAGAGCCCATTGATGACAGTTTAAAGAAAGCCTTTAAGGACTTGGTCATCTACAAAAATTGCAAACTGAAGGTGATGCCTTTGGAAGGTCCTCCCTTGGTGCAGTATTGTGAGTTGTATTTGCAGGACAAAAATATTTTGCATGTCCTGAGACAGATTCAGAAAACTCGTTTGGTCTATGCCAAGACTGAGCCCTTGCGTAACAATGACATAGTGGAGATTCGTTACATAGATTCACCCAAAAATTTCTACGTTCAGAAAGTAGAAAATATACCATCGTTTGAGAAGCTAATGGATGACATGTTCTTGTACTACAACAAGAATCAAAATGTTCCGAACCATTTGGCTTTGGGTGCACCTTGTATTGTCAAGTATGAAAATGAATGGTATCGCGCCGAAGTCATGAGGGCTGACACCACGGCCATTATTGTGCGACATGTCGATTTTGGTTACGAACAAAAGGTGACAAAGAATTTGCTAAGTACCATAGCGGAAAAACATCTAAAATTGCCGCGACAGGCCGTGCAGTGTTGCCTAAAGGGCTTTGAAAACAATGAGCTGAGCAAAGACTTGGCCACCACACAATTCGAAATGTTGGCTGAGGAATCCAATCGCGAACGTAGATCGTTTACCGTTAAAGTATTTCGCATTCAGCCCGATGGAGTGAATCTAGTTAATCTGTGCACCAAAGAATTGAACGTCATGAAGAAGCTTTACAAGCTTTCTATGCCATTCGAACAATACTTAACATTGGAGAAGGACGACTTTAACATCAATAGTAGTCACCATCCTAAAGCGCTTGCAGAAAATGGACACAAGACGCCTTCGATTGCTTCGGATGTTACATCAGTACATTCGAGCAAAAAGGGTGGTCACATCTTAAACTCGACCACGGTTCAAAGTGATGAGCAGCGTATGAATAACAAGCAAAAACAACAACAGCAGCAGCAGCTGTCACCGCCGCAACAACAACAACAGCGTAGCAATAACAACAGTTATCAGGCATCTATATCGACTACAGAATGGGATAAACAAAGTACTAACAGTTCGATGACGGAGAATCGTGATTCGCGTTCCAGCTCCAGTGAGTTCAAACAAAATCAATCACAACAAAATCAGCAGCAAAGAAAACATAATTACTACAAGAACTATCCCAATCACAAACAACAACAACAGCAGCAGCAGCTGTCACCCAGTTCCAATAACTCAGTGGCCAGTGATCGCAGAAGTACGACCAGCAGTTACAACAACAGAATGATGGGTCCCAATACACCGCCCCGGTTCCAAAATAAACAAAAGAACCAACAACAGCAACAGAAACAACAACGTCCACAGAATGCACCACAAGGATTTTCGCAACAACATTCAAACAACCAGCAGCAACAGCAGCAGACGCAACAGCTGCAGACCCAACAACAGCAACAGATGCAAACACAAAAGCAACAGCAACAACTAAACAAATCTTCCAATAGCGAAACTTCCAAAAAATCCACAGATACTTCCAGTGAAACATCCAAAAAATCGCAAGACAACGCCACGCCGAAGGACAAGCCCATCGACAAGCCCTATAACTTTGTTGCGCTCAACAAAGCATTCCCTGTCAAGCCCTTGGAAACACCTTGCCGTGAAGATGTCATTATCTCCTGGTGGATATCACCGCATCAGTTCTACACACAACTGAAATCGCGTTCAGTTGAGTTTGAACGTTTCATGAAGGATATCCAACAGTTTTATAGTAAACTACCACTACAGCAACTACAAATGCGTGTGGGTTCCTATGTCATGGCTCGCCAACGAAAGGACAACATAATCTATCGGGCCCGCATTTTGGCGTGCAATCAAATGCTACGCAAGTATAAAGTGCACTTTGTCGATTTCGGCAACCAGTACACTGTGACCTCGGAAGATATCTGGCCGGTAGAAAAGCGATTTGCTGACTTCCCCCTAATGGCATACTTGTGTGGATTCGATGGCATCGTCTCAAACTATGACCATCTATATATCATTGATCGCATGGACAAGTATTTGCCTCAGGGTGTAACATTGAAATGTGAATACATTGAGAAGAGTGCGCAGCAAAACGATTTTTACTTTGTGAATGTAAGTGTCAACAAGGTATCCCTAAAGGAGACACTAAAGACAGAAGGCTTAATAACAGAAATTTGCCCAGGTAGGTTTCAAAACTCTTAAAACGTCAATGAAATATATTTTAATGTATGATGTGTTTTTTTTTTGTTTATCCGTTGCAGAACTTCGTTTAGATTTATTGGCTGGCCAACAAATACGTGCCAAAATATCTTATATAAAAGATATGCTTAACTTTAAAATTGAATTACCTTTCTATGGCTGTGATAATAGGAAACACATTGAGGTTTTGTGTTCATACGATGATGTGCGTTTTGTAAAATCCAACCAGGATGTGGCCAAAAAGTTTAAACAATTCTATGTGGGCAAATCGTGCGTCTTTAATATTAAAGATGTCAACGATAACAAAGTGTAAGTGTACCATAATGTTACCATATAATGCTACATTTACGAGAATATTGCCTTCAATTTCATCCAAACAGTGTTCTCCTACGTCCTCTGATGCCACTGCTTAAAGAGGATATACCCTCGTATATTTGCACCTCGCCTATTCTCCTGGAGAGTTTTACAATACGTGTGGTTTATGTTCCAACTGCTTATCGAGTGTATGGTCAAATTGTAGCCACGGAAATGGAAATGGCCCAACTCTTGGATGATATGTATAATTATTACGAAAATGAAGGTTGTTTAGACGCCACCACTCATTCCAGTGTGTTTGCAAACGTTAACGAAACAATTCCTCTCTTCTTTTTGTTGTAGGTACCTTATTGGAGAACGTCGAAGTCGAAAAAGTGTGCGCCGCACGAGGTAGTGACGGTAATTGGTATCGTGGCCGGATTCTTAATAAGAAGAATGTGCAAGGCCCTGTGGATGTATATTACATTGATTACGGTAATACGGAAACAGTAGAAATTAATCAATTAAAACATCTCGAAGAGAAGTTCTACGTCAATAAAAGTGCGTACGCTCTTGAGATTAATTTGCCACTAAAAACATTGTCCGCGGACGCTCAACAAAAGCAGAAGAGCAAAAAACAGTCTGGTGGCGGAAACTCTTCGCCGTCCTCTCCTTCCTCCAGCTCAACAGCTAATGAAACAGATATCGCTGTCATTAAACAGCTAACCAGCTTGACTTTGGATCAAGAGATAACCGTTAAATGTCTTGAGGTGAAAAATAATCACTTAATTGCCGAACTTTTGATGGCAGATGGTAAAAATATGGTTGATATGCTCAAAGATCAGAAATTGATTAAATCTCGTGACTTGGATTATATGCGTAAACAATTGGAAAAGGAGAAGCCCAACATGTTAGAGTACATTGAATGTGTTGATCTAACTATTGAAGATGAAGAAGAGGAAACTATTACGGCGAATGGAGAAAAGGGTAAAAAGTCAAAACAACCCGCATCGCCAAAGAAAAAGAAAGCCAACATTAACAAGGAGACAACTGAAAAGGAAAAGGTTATCGATGGAAAATCAAACAAAAAACCCGAAGAATCAGTGCCACAGCCACAAAAATTGCAAGAATTGCCCAAACCAGAAGAGATTAAAAAACCCGCTGCACTGGAAAAACCCGTTGAGATTACCAAACCTGTGCCAGAGCCAGTCAAGGCCGCAGTTGTTGCCGAACCGGTTAAAGAAGATATTCCCGCACCAGTTGTTAATCCCTTTGCCGACTGGGAGCATGCCATCTTGGCTCATTGTGACAACCCGGCACAATTCTTTATTCATCCTATGCATAAGGTTAAGGATTTGACAAAATTACAAGAAAATCTACAAATCGTTGCCAGTTCCCTGCCTCCGCTAATGCGTATCATCAATGGTGCCTATTGCATTTCCATGTATTCTGTGGACAAACAATGGTACCGCGCCAAGATATTGGACGCTGAGCTGATGGTACTGCAATTTATTGATTTTGGCAACACTGACTGTGTGACCGACACCACTGATCTCAAGGAAATGATAGTTTTCCCCGATGACGAACCCCTCTGTATTCCTTGCGCCCTGGCCATTAGACCTAATGGCACTTTGGATTGGCAAGATGCTGCCAATAGCATCTTTAATGATTCCTACACCAAAGTCTTGGATTATGAGTTCATCACACAGGGAGAACAGTTCAAAAAGAGCTATTTAAATCTCTACATTGAGGGCGTTAATGTCACCGAGAAATTGATCAAGGATGGATATGCCAAACCTTTGGAACTGGTAGAGTCTGGTGAAAATTGCTACATTTCGCATGTCAATGGAATTTCCGACTTTTATATTCAATACGAGAAGAACTCTAAGGGCTTGGAATTGATCGAAATATACTTGGCCGATAATGAGAAGTTAAAGAAGTTGGAAAAGTTCGAAAAATCTAAAATTGTTGCTGCGATTTTCCCTGACGATGAGAACTGGTATAGGGCTAAGTTGTTGAAGCAAGTGCCTGAGGGCTACGAAGTTCTTTTCATTGACTATGGCAATACAAGCATTAGCCCTGAATGTCGCGAAATTTCCCAAGAAATTGCCGAACTGCCGCCCCTATCTAAAAAATGTGCTTTGGAAGTGCCAGACAATTGTAAATGTTGGTCAGATGCAGCCGAGCAGAAGTTCATGGAAATTGCCGATACCGGCGAAACTATTTTCTGTGTTGAACTGCGAGAACCGGCGCCGGATCACGCCATAGTACATATGCTAATAGATGGCCATAACATTAACGATGACTTGGAGGAACTGTGCGAGAAGAAGGTCTTGCCAGAGACACCGTCTGAAATGAATATGAGCCTAAACAATTCCGGTTTGCAAACGTCCATTTGTGAATCGGGCTGTCTTTATGATGCCGTAATATCTCATGTCAATTCACCATGTGACTTTTACGTTCAATTCGCCAAGGACACTGCTCGTTTGGAAGACATGACCCAGTCGCTGAATTCCCTGCATATGGACGTCTTGGAGAATCCCACAAAACAACAACTGTGTGCTGCTGTATATCCCGATGACAAGGCTTTGTACAGAGCTAAGATCTTGGATATCTTGCCCGATAAACAATATCGAGTTATCTTCGTAGACTTTGGCAACGAGGCAGTAACTTCAGAGTTGAAAACTTTACCGCATGACCTGCTGGAGCTGCGGGAGTTCTCAAAGAAATGCCAATTGGAAAATTTCAAAAAGTTTTTGCAATTCGGTTCCATAGCAACGGAAATATTTAACAATCTGGTGAATCAATGCGAGGGAAGAGTAAAGGTTGATATCATTGCGGAGGAAGAATCTCGAGTACCCGCAGTGGTCAAAGTGTTTGCCTCCAATAACCAGGACAACTTGTGCGAGCAGCTCAATAAACAACTGGGTTTAGATCACAACACACAGACGACGTCCACGCAGGACACCTCGGTGAGTGTAATGTCGGAAGAAGAATTGCAGAAGGCCGCCAAGACCTGTGTCATATCACATGCAATTTCTCCTTCACATTTCTACATACAGCTGAAGTCCAATTCTCCCAAAATGGAACAGATCGCCAAGTCTCTGCAATGCTCTAAAGTCAAATTGGAGTGTGACATCCTCAAACAGAGCGAATTGAATAGTGTTTGCATTGCCTTTGCCCCCGAGGATGAAAGATATTACAGGGGACGCATTGAAAAGATTCTAGGTGAAGACAAAGGATATGAAGTCTACCTTTTGGACTACGGCAACACTATCACCACAACAGAGATACGTGCCATGTCCGAGGAGTTGAGAGCCATGCCATCGATGGCTCTGAAATGCCAGTTGAATGCGATACCCTCCAACATCAGTGACACCGTGTTGGAAGAACGTTTTGCTACTTTGCTGGAAACTCACTTTGGTGAAATGTACGACATCGAACAGGATGAGGTAAACGACGAAACCCGTTTGCATACCGTAAAACTACAAGTGAACTACAAAGATTTGGCCGAGGAGTTGCAGAAAGCGGTAGAAACCGATATCAACAGTGAAGAGGTATTCTCTCCACTGCCCGAATTACATGACTGCAGCATTATCCATGTAAATTCGCCACAATCCTTTTTTGTGCAACTAAGCAAAGATGTGTCGGGCCTAGAGCAGATCACAGATGTGTTGCTAGATGCTGAAACCGACTTTGAGGAATTCACCAATGTGGCAGTGGGTGCTATCTGTGCTGCGCAATTCCCTGATGACTTGGCATTTTATAGAGCGGAAATAGTGGCTGTGCTAGAGGATAACAAATGCGAAGTGCATTACATAGATTTCGGCAATAATTCGGTAACTGACAAATTCCGTAAATTACCCGAAGATTTGCTCAAACTTGAACGCTACAGTAAACATTGTTCACTGGACGCATCGTGCCCACAGACAGCTGAAGTACAACAGCAATTCTCACAATTTGTTGACATTAGATTCTCGGAAACATTCCAGTTAGAGATATTGAAACCCTCTGCGACTTTAAGCATTGTTCGCTTATTTTATCAGGATAAAAACATAATCCAGGAGATAATGCAGTTAATTAAGGGAGGCGGCGGCGTAGGAAGCAGTGTCGACGGTGTAACTTCAAGCAGTGGCATAAGCACCGCTGACATGGATGAGGCGGAACACTACGTAGCTGCGGAAACTAATAATGCCGCAACGAATGGTGAGCAATAAAAAGAAAGTGAAAAAGCAAAAAATACCGCAAACATAGAAAAGAATAAAAAGAAAAGAAAAATATTAAACTTTTTGCGAAAGAAAAAGTTTTGCGAAACAACTGTGGCTCCTATAGCAGCCAACAGTGGGGTCAAAAACACTTAAGCCCCACATGTTTGGACTTAATGACACATACATAATGCCAAATGTGAGGCGCAGTGATATGACTAATTAGTTCTGAGCCATATATTGATGCTAATGCAAATATCACCAGTTTTTTTTGATGTGTGTGTAAAATTAAAAGAAATTTGACACCATATGTGGTGAACATAACGACGATGATGATGATAACGATTATATAGGAACAAGTATTTCCATACTTGAGAAGAGAATAAATTTAATGAAAAAAGCTTTGGAAGCTTTCAAAAATGTGATGCCAATAAAATGTGCTATATACAGGTTTTTTTTAAAAGAACAATTTAATAAAGGAAAAAAATAAAAGAAGAGAAGAAATCACTGATAAATCACACAATTGATACTCCCGCAATAGTTGTCAGAAATACTCATAGCATATGAGATATTTTTTTTTCTTAAACAGCATATAGAGGAAAAAGACAATTAAAACAATGTTTGTTGTAGAGGAATTTTTTATAGGTCACAACGTTTGATGAAGCCTTTTGATTAATTTTTTATAAGAGACATCCTATTTTTTAATTTCAATTAGTTGGCAATGTTTAAGATATGGGAGAAGTTTTGGTAAATTTATTTAAAACTTTATATGTGAGAAGTTATGAAAGACGGTCTTTGAACAATTTTTTTTTCTTTATATATAAATGGAAAAATATTTTATACAGAAAAAACTTTCTTAAATTTAAATAACTTATTTGTATGTGTTATACAATTATCTAAATCTTCTTTAAATATTTTTCCAAATTAAATATTATTAAAGCATTAAATTCAAATGTAACAAACTGGAGTATCCTATTTTTTGTAACTGGAAATTAGTTTTAAAAATTATTTGTAAGTATTGTCATGTACTTAAATACCGAAATTGACTAAGTAGCTTAATATCGGAATTTATAAATTTTTAAACAAATGGCGACATTTGTTATCGACTCTTTAAAATGATTGGAGTAAGAATATGTTTAAAGCACTTAAATCGGAAATGAAAACATATTTTTAGAAATTTCAAGTTATTCACTTTGCCTTTATAAACCCCATATTGTTGGTGCAAAAAACTTCTTTGTGTGTTGAAAAATATCAATCAATTTCGTAAAATTCCGTCCTTTTTCTATAACGATTAAAAAAGTTGGGTTGTTTTTGCACATTTCACATTTTATGTGTTATGATTCTATTGCTTTATCTGAATCTCTTAAAAATTATTGTTCAAATGATCGATAATTACTTTCGATAGTAACTTTTATATTTTAATAAAAATACTTAGAAAGCTAATCTTCTCAATTTAGTTAAAGTAGAAAAAAATATTTAAAAACATAATTTTATATTAAACTTCTCCCAATCTTAATTTTTATAACCTTAAAAGCTTTAATACGTTATTAAATTTAACCGAACTTTGGCACGGAACCCTTTTAATTCATAATTGCCAACATTAATACTCAAAAGGTTTAAATATCGTTAATATGCAGATTTATTTCAATACATTTACACAAATTGTATAAGAATATCACATGAAAAGTAGTATTTACTTTAAATTTTTTTTCAATTTAAAACTTATTTTAAAAATAACTCAAATGGCTTCTAAGTTTGCTTATGAAAATAAATCTATAATAAACATTTCAAAACTTCAATGCTTCCACATTTGAAATAATTACCCAAAAGAGGGAGAACTACCAATCTCCCTCTCTTCATAACAAACAGAAGAGAAACACAAACAAAGAATTATAGAATATTATGCGTAACATCCTCCTAAAAGTATGCAATACAACAAAACGACATTACAAAAGAACACAAAGGTCTTTGACGACGACCATGGCCGGCCGGTTCTGTTTGTATTTAAAACAGTGTGATAGTTAAACTGAAAGATAACTGAAGAAAACATTATTCTGAAGTGTTTTTAAGAAAAACGACTTCCTTTTTCTTCTATAAAAAGAAAACAAAAACAAACGATATTTAATGAGAATACCTTTAAAAAAGTTAAAAAAAAAACAACTGCATATATTCTAAAAGATAAAGCAAAATTTATTAACTTAGTCATAAGATATTTTCATTTTTTTTTATATATACAATTATAAATTACAATTAAAAATGTAAAAAACAACAATTAAAAGCAGCTAATATTTAAGTAGTAAAACTACTGCTTCAATGTAACAACAACAAAAAAAAAAACGAATATTTGAGATTGAAATTGTATAATTAAATTAAATGATTAATGGATATCCAAATAAATTGAAAAAAAACTAAATAAAATTTCTTAAAGAAATGAAGTATTAATTATCTTTTTTTTTCTTTGGTTTTCACGTTTAAAACCACAAGAATGGAATTTTTTTACTGTTGATTTTTTTTTAAATAATTTTTTTTTAATAAAACCTAAAACGAACGATTGATTGATTTGTATCGTAAAAACAAGAAAAAACGATTGTAATATAAAATGGAAGTGCTCATTTTTTTACAAAAACTAAAAATAAAAAAAATACCAAACAAAACTAAAATTTCTTTAAAATAACTATTGCTCATAGAGAAAAAAAATAAAAAAAAATTTAATACATAATTTTTAACAAATTTGCAATACATCATACTACATATATGTAAAACAAGAGGTTGAATTGTTAAATGGCTCTATTTTTTCTATTATCATTATTAATAAATTTAACATTACAACATTTATATAAATGTTTAATTATTTATTTACACAATTGAATTTTATTGATTTCTTCTTCCTATATCTAATACAACTTATGAAATGTGAACTATTATTTATTTTACTGTTTAGTTAGTAAATTTTTTTTATGTTAAACAATATATCACAATAACAAAAAGAAGAAACAAAACCTCAATTTCCCTCCCATCCAAAATCAACACCACAAAATATTTTACTACTACTAACTTATACATAAACCGAAGAAAAAAAAAAATAAATAAAAATAAACAAAATGAATGAAAATCATATTTATTGAATGTGTAACTAATGTCTTCTCTACTCCATTATTACTTCTTTTTGCATTACACTTACTTACATACATACATATTTAGTACTGATACCAACCATTGATTGCTAATGTAACATTTAAATACACCAATACAATATACATATACATATTGTGAAAAGTAATAAAAAAAGCCAAAAAACCCGTTAGAAAAAATAATCCTGCAAAAAAATGTGTAAAATTTTGAAAAAAAGCAATAAAAAATTTCTTAAATTAAAAACTAACTGCTGGGAGTGTTTTAATTTTTTGTCAGAGATAATCATAGACATAAATACATTTTGGAGAAAAGTAAGAGAAATCAAGAAATGATATTCGCTTTTGGTAACAGTTTTTATCTTAAAGGAAAGGTTTTCCAAACAACGTAGATTTGTGATTCAGAATAACAATTTCCTCGGAATTTGTTCCCTATTCACTCCTATTCTAAAATTAAATCTTTCCAAGATATTTTTCTCTTTTCCGTATTCTTAACGAATATTGAAATAAGAAACTATTTCCCGGGACAAAGGTAAGTATTGAGAAGGTATATACAATAATAGAGGCATTTATTGACAGATTTTGGAGGAAAAAAGTTAAGTATTTATTAGTTTAATGGTAATAGTGCAAAATATTTCTCAGGATTATGCAAAGGATATATATGCATTTTCAAGATTAACTCGCAATGAGCTGTAATTTAAAATAAATAAGTCGCGATACGCAGCGGGATGGTAAGCATCAACGAACAAACTTTATCCTGAGCTTATGATCAGATACCTCTTTTTTTACCTTTATTGGACCGCAAAGTACTTTCATTGTTTCTAGTAGTACTTTAATTCTACTGTATAGTACTTTTATTGTATCAAAAAGTAACATTTATTGTAGAGAAGTACTTTTCAAGAAGTACTTTTATTTTAGTACTTTTTGTATCAAAAAGTACTTTTGTACCAAAAAGTAGTTCTATTCTAGCAAAATCATAACTTATTGTACCAAAATGTAACATCTGTTATACTAAAAAGTTAATTTTTAAAACCAAGAAGTACAAAAAAGTATTTTTATTGTAAAAAATTTAAAATCTTTTTAACCAAAAAGTACATTTATTATACCAAAAAGTACATGTATTTTGCCAAAAAGTAGTTTTTATTGCGCCAAAAAGCACATTGCACAAAAATTTACTTTTATTAGTACTTTGAGTACTTTAAGTGTGCCAAAAATTTTTTTTATTGTAACAAAAAGTATTTTATTGGAACAAAAAGTACAACTTATTGTGCCAAAAAGTACTTATTTGTACCAAAATGTAAAACCTATTGTATCAAAAAGTACATTTATTTCACCAAAATTTATTAGTACAATATATACATTTATTGTGTTCTTATTGCGCCGAAAACTACTTGAATTGTGCTAAAACAGCATTTTGTTGTACTAAAAAGTACTTTGTGTCAAAAAGTACAATTTATTGTAAAATTTTACTTTGGCGCAATAAAACCAAACGTAATTTTATTGTACAAAAAGTACTTAAAGTGCGCCAAAAATTATTTTTATTGCACCAAAAAGTATAATTATAGCACTAAAAAGAACTTTCATTGTAAAAAATTACTTTTGTTGTGTCAAAATCAAAACTTTTTGTACTAAAAAGTATTTTTATTGTACAAAATGTAAAATCTATTGTACCAAAAGTATATTTATTGTACCAAAAAGTACTTTTATTGTGCCAAAAAGTATTTTTATTGTACCTGAAAGCCCATTTATTGCACAAAAAAGTACTTTTATTGTGCCAAAGCACAACTGATTGTACCAAAAAATACTTTTATTCCTCCAAGATGTAAAATCTATTATACCAAAAGGTACATTTACAAAAAAGTACTTTTATTGTACCAAAAGCCAAAACGTACTTTAATTCAGGGATTCGGAGTGCTCCAAGGAAAATATTTTCGCTTCCGCTCCGGTAAATAAAGGCCTCTCCACTCCGCTGCGCGCTCCGAGTCCATGGTGGTGGCGGTAACAGCAAACTGAAGTAGCAGCAGTAGAGCGCTCCGAAGAAAATATTTTCGCTCCACGCTCCGGCAAATTATGGCAGCTCCACGTTCCGAATCCCTGCTTTTATTGTACCAAAACGTTTTTTTGTGGTTCTAAGAAGTATTTTTATTAGAACAAAAAGTACAATTTATTGTGCTAAAAAGTACTTGTGTTGTAATAAAATGTAAAAAGTACATGTACTGTTCCAAAAAGTGCTGTAATTGCGTCGAAAAGTACTTAAATTGTGCCAGAGCATAATTTTGTTGTACTAAAAATTACTTTGATATTCTTGAAATAATTAGTCAAGTTCAAAGTCGTTGATTTTTAATATTTATACGTATTATTAAATTTGTTAATTTAGCTTAACGATTAGAAAGGTTATTTATTGTCAAACATAAATGGCAATTCGTTGTCACTCACTAGGATGACGCGTTTCGAACTCCATGACGAGTTCATCATCAGACCCCTTTGTGGCGAATTGTTGCATTTTGGTACATCATCAGCTGTATATATATCTACAATTATGTGCAATGTCCATATCAGCCGAAAATGTCCATGCATCAATCCATGAATTAACCATTTATATTGACATGAGAATGGAGGAAACTCTTTCCGCACAATTCCCCTTTTTCCCTCGTATTTCAAAATTTCGCTATTCGTCGGATAGCATCTTCAGGAATCTTTAAAACTGAAAAAGTACACATTATTTAGGTCATTATTTATCAACATATCACAAAAGAAAAATAAACTTACGAGTAACAATTAAAAATGTGTAATTTACAAATTTAAAATTACTCTAAAGGTTACATGTATTGTTTTTACAGATGATGTGTCTGTAGTTCACTGCTAAGCTCTCAAAATCCGATTTTTAGTTCATTCTTCACTCTATTATTGATTACACAAGGGAACAAAATTGAACTTTTTGAGTGTTGTTTGGAATTCGATAGCTGTTTTTTACTAATTTGGGGTCGCTGATTTCAAATCTATACTCCATTTTTCTCCATCAGCTCGAATTTTTAAGTTACAGGTACTAATCGTATTTTCGACTTTTTTCCAGAAAATTATAGTTCAAAAAATCATAATTTTTTTTTCATAAGCCGGATTTTAAAATTTTTTTTTTTAAAGATATCGTTGTTACTTACTTACTTAAGTGGCCAATTACAATTTACGAAACGTAGTTCATAAATTTGAGGCCTGAAGTAATAAAGAATTCCACACGCTTCGGTCTTCTGCGAGTGTTCTCCAGTTAGTCCTACCAGATGACGGCACATCGCCTACCACTTGGTCCTTCCAACGGAGTTTGGGTCTCCCTGCTCTGCGCCGTCCTTCAGGTTCGCCTTCAAACACCTTTCTCGCTGGAGCATTTACATCCATCCTGGCAACATGACCCAGCCATCGAAGTCGTTGGATTCTGACTCTTTTAGCTACGTCGATGTCGTGGTAAAGCTCATACAGCTCATGGTTCATCTGATGGCGAAACTGGCCTTCGACACAGATAGGTCCATATATTTTTCGGAGTACTTTTCTCTCGAATACTCCCAAGTTTTGTATGTCCGTTGTAGTAAGCACCCATGATTCGGCACCATACAACAGAACAGGTAAGATAAGCACCTGGTATAGCTGTTTCTTAGTATTCCGAGAGAAGGTGGTGTTACTAAAGTGCTGCCGAAGTCCGTAGAAACATCTATTGGCTAGCACTATTCTCCGTTTAATTTCTTGGCTGACATTATTCATCTTGTTGACGGAAGATCCGAGGTAGGTAAATTCGTTGACTACCTCAAAACAATAATTGTCAACGTTCACGGTGCGTCCCCATCGAGAGGACTCTTTGTTCGTCGAAATCATTATTTTTGTTTTGTCCTCGTTGACCGCTAAACCCATTTTTGCTGACTCCTTTTCTAGCGATGAGAAAACTGCAGTAACATCCCGCAGATTTCGGACAATGATGTCTATATCATCGGCATAGGCTAGTGGCATGTGGCTCTTGTGGAATATGGTGCCAGACATGTTGACACCAGCCTTTCTCATCACCTTCTCCATAACTATATTAAATAGTGTACAGGACAGGCTATCGCCCTGCCTGAGACCTCTTTCCGTGTTGAATGGTTCAGACTGATCCTTGCCAATCTTAACCGAGGATTTGGTGTTGTCTAAGGTACATTTGCAAAGTCGAATCAGCTTTGCAGGAATACCAAACTCAGACATGGCCTCATAAAGCCTATTCCTTATCGGAGAGTCGAAGGCAGCTTTGTAGTCGACAAAGAGGTGGTAGGTGTCGATCTGCTTTTCATGGGTTTTTTCCAGGATTTGTCGTAAGGTGAATATTTGATCCGTCGTAGATTTGCCAGGTCTAAAGCCGCACTGATATGGTCCAATTAGTTTTTCTACAATTGGCTTTAGACGTTCACACAATATGCTTGAAAGGACCTTGTACGCAATTGGTAATAGGCTTATTCCACGGTAGTTCTTACATTCACTACGATCTCCTTTCTTGTATATGGGACATAACAGACTGAGACTCCAATCCCCGGGCATGCTCTCCTCTTGCCAGATGTTCTCCATGAGCTGATGCATGCTCCTAATCAGCTCCTCCCCGCCAGCCTTAAACAATTCAGCAGGGAGACCATCGGCTCCAGCAGCTTTGTTGTTTTTAAGGCGGGAGATGGCCATACGTATCTCGCTCTGGCTCGGAGGTGGACAGTTAATACCATCGTCATGGATTGGAGCGGGGTCTTCTGGAGTGGTGTCAGTATCCAGTAAATCTCTAAAGTGATCTCTCCATATCTTCAGAACGTTATCCGGGTCCGTCACTAGCTGACCATCGCAGTCCTTGCAGGAGGGCAACCCTGTTCCACGCATTCTCGCTTTCACTCTCTTGTAGAATTTTCGGGCTTCCCCTCTACTTCGGAGCAACTCAATGCACTCATCCTGCCTCTTCTTCAGCTCCTTCTTTTTTCTTCTAAAAAGACGAGTTGCCTGTCGTCTCTTCTCCCTGTGCCGTTCACGAACAGCTCGCGTTGCCATTGGCTGCAGTTTCGCCCTGTATGCAGCAACCGTCTCTCTCGTGGCAGTGCGACATTCATCATCGTACCAGGCATCTTCTTGAGACGGCTTTGAGTACCCAAGTACGCTTCTCGCAGCCCGTTCTAAGGAGTCGGCTATATTTTGCCACTGCGAGGTTATATTGTCAGGGGTTGGAGCATTCCGCAGCAGTTGAGTTAGGTGGCTGGAGTAAGCGTTTGCTACCTCTGTGGTCCGCAGTTTACCGATGTCCAGCTTTCGTTGTGCCTGGTTACGTACGTTTTTCGTCATGCTTAGCCTTGTGCGTACCTTAACTGCGGTAAGGAAGTGATCGGAGTCTGCGGTAAGGAAGTGATCTAATCACTCGTACGTCCAGAACACTCGATGCGTGCCGTCCATCGACTACCACATGATCAATCTGATTCCTCGTCAATTGATCTGGAGATAACCATGTTGCCTTATGAATATTTTTATGGTCAAATCTAGTGCTGCTCACTACCATATTTCTTGCCGCAGAGAAATCAATCAGTCTGATGCCATTGTTCGACGTTTCGGTGTGCAGACTGAATTTTCCGATGGTAGGCTCAAATGCGGTTTCCCTGCCTATTTTAGCATTAAAATCGCCTAGTACAATTTTAATGTCATGGCTCGGGCTACGGTCATATACATTTTCTAGGCTCTCGTAGAACTCGTCTTTGTCCTCATCGCTTTTCTCTTCTGTCGGAGCATGGGCACATATAAGTGTTATGTGGAAAAACTTAGTTTTGACTCTTATGGTGGCTATACGTTCACACACCGGGTTGAACCTTGAGACTAGGTGTCGCAGTCTCTTGCCAACCACAAATCCACATCCAAACTCGTGCTTGTCCGCATGGCCACTATAGTAGATGTCGCACGTCTTCATGCGCGAGCACCCGTGTCCCGTCCACCGGATTTCCTGTAAAGCGGTTATGTCAGCCTTGTATTCTTCGAGGACTTCCGCCAGTTGGATAGAGGCACCTGTTCTATACAGTGTTCTAACATTCCAGGTGCATATCCTTAAATCATGGTCCTTAATTCGTTTGCGGTGGTCGTCAACATTTTGGGGGGTCCATTTTATTCTTTTCTTACTTCTTTTCATTGCAATAGTTTATACGTCGGTGGCGGGTTGCAAGCCCAGCGCACCACGTCGCAGTTTTCTCCTCCTGCCAGGATTTTATTACAGCCGCCCATTCTGGGTCAGACGCTGACCAGGGTACCGCTCACTCTGAGCAGACGTGCCTGGGTTTTAGGTTTCGCCCCTCACAGTTAGTCGTGCTCTGACGGGTGTCAAATGACTGAAAAAAAACGGCTGAGTAACGGCTGTTTTATTAAAAAAAAAAAAAATTACAAAAAAAATTACACATTTTAATTTTCTTCACGCTGAAAGTTAATCGGTTGGGGGCAAATTGTTCTTTTTATTAGCTTTTTTGAATATCATATTAAAGTAGCTTTCTAAAACATGTATGTACATAATAATCGATTGAAAATTGAATGAGTTATGCTAAGTTCGGTGATAACAGATTTTTCGAATTTTTTTGTTTCTATCCAAAAAAAATTAAAATTTTGTATTTTTAAAAATCATGACAAATTTGCAAATTTATTTATAGTTTAATTTATAGTTTTGCCTGCTATTACAATATTAATTAACTGACCAAATTTAATTAATCGGCAGGTTTCAATTTGGAAGTTAAGGAAGAAATATTAATTTTCCAAAAATAGGTAAATTTGTATGGGAGGTACCAGAAGGGGTGATCCGATATAGTGCAAATTCATTCCTGATTTATATTTTCATAACCGTAAAACTTCCGCATAGTTTGACTGAATTCAGTGTACCTACAAAAAAGAAATGTATGTAAGACTATTGGGGTGAGTTCGGTCATTTGTATGGGAGGTACCAGAAGGGGTATGGCAACGGTTTCGGTTTTTCTAGGGTTTGTCTACTTTTGCAAGATAAATAAACTGACCAAATTTCCTATCCTCCGGTAGTCTGTTTGGCAGCTATCGAAGATATATTAATTATCCAAAAATAGGTAATTTTGTATGGGAGGTACCAGAAGGGGTGGGGCTATTCCGCCCATTTACAATCCCATAAGTTCGTTTCAAAAAATATTAATACTGATAAATTTTCATAACGATCCGTTAAGGTTTGCTCGAGTTACACTTTCACAAACATATTAATAAATGTTATTTCTGTATGGAAATCGTGATTTTTGTAAATTTAGTTATCTCAGTAAATTGTTGACAAAATCAAAAGTTGTGCAGAGATTTTAATGAAATAAAGCTCATTTGATTCACACTATATTAAACTAAATGTTTTAAGACAAACACTGTGATTTGTGTTGCATTAATTTTTTTTATGAATTTTTAAAAAACAAAAATTTTTTTTTTTTGAAAATTTTTTGTTTTATTTTTTAAAACTACAACGATATCTCTGAAACTACTAAGCCAAATTAAAAACAATGTAGGCACGGATTAAAGATAATTTTGTTGACGAGTTTAAGTTTTTTTTTTAATTGAATATGGTGAACCGTTTTCAAGTTATTTAAATATTTGTATTGGAAGTGCTTTAGTTATGAACATAACGGTATATCGCGAAAAGTCGAGCGGATACAAAAAAACCAAGTCCAGATTTGGATTCAGCGTCCCAAATTATCTTTAAAACAATATTCAGTTCCTAAACAACAAATACCTTGTTCCCTTGTGTTATGTGTAACATTTCCAGCATAAACCCTTTGCTGTAACGTTCTTCCGCATCCAAAATGTTAACATTTTTCAAGTCCGGCAAATGTCCTCTCTCTGCACAGTGGGTAGCTTGCCGTTTCTTGTGTACCAAAAAGTACAATTTATTGTAACAAAAAGTACAGTTCATTGTACTAAAAAGTATTTTTATTGTAAAAATTTACATTTATTGTACAAAAGTACATTTATTGTACAAAAGTACATTTATTGTACTAAAAATCACTTCTATTGTAATAAAAAGTACTTTAATTTGATCCAAAATTTATCCCATTTATAGATCTAATTAGATCTGATTATATACTCTTATATTCTATTGGATATCATTATACATATATACACAGATTCAATTTTATCTGCCATTTAAAATAGTATAAATTTGGGTTCGATGAGGACGTGCACAATGTACATCGGGCCATCTTTTGGATATAATGTCAGATAAAAACAAAAGACAAATCTCGGATTAGATTAGATCCACTTAGATAAAATTAGAGCAGCACTGATGTTACCTGATTCAATCAGATAACACCATTTTTGGCGCCTTATAATGGCACTAATTGGATCTACACTTTTTTACACGGGGGTGTCTTATATTTAGATATCTTTAAGATAAGGCACATTCCTGAATCACAGTAAGCCAGAATCTATAGGCCTTTAAACTGTTAATTTTCAACTGATCCTTGCCTCATCAATATTAACCAAAACTCCATCGAACGTTTGTCTGGAAAGGCTTCTGCATTGTAAATTGGGAAATGAGTGTTCATGAAAAGCTCCAAAGTTTCCTCAACGCTGTTGGTCCAGGATTCATTCGCTCGCTAAATGTACCCAAGAACCTTGGGTTTTGAGATTGCACTCTAAGTCTACAGTACAATCGTTTCTTATCGTTTCTTTTACCTTACTCGCAGTAGAGTTTACGAAACATCAACCTATCCATATTTCTTGGGTTCCTATTGAAAAAAATTGTATTATCCAATTCCAATTCTAGCCGAAAAATACTTATGTACGTTTTTAATTGTTGCCAATCAGGCCTGTTTTGAAAATCACAAATCACAAAAGTGATTTGAAATCACAAAAATGGTGTTCTGCACACCAAACTTTTTGAAAATTTGTGTGCGTCCTTCGCAAATTTTCCAGAGCAAAAAATTTAGCACCAGGCATTTTACTTTAAACTTTTCTTTCTTTTTCAACGTAAAAATTTCTACTAACTTGAATAATCTTAATTAAATCACAACAATATAATTAAAAAAATCAGCTGTTTTATTGTGATTTCAGAAAAATTCAAATCACACCGAAAAAAGACAAAATCGTGTGATTTACAGAACAGGAAAAAAATCACACGTGTGATTTCTAAACGGCATGTGATATGAAATCACTTGATTTACAGAACATGCCTGAATATATCGTTACCTTAATATAAAAAACAACCTAACTTATAATTTTACGAAATCCGGTTTTTTACTGATTCTTGTTATGTAAGTCGATATATACGAGTATTATGTAGTAATATGTCTCTTTTATTTGTTCTAAAAAGCCCCCTCATTTTTCTTTCATAAAATTCGAACAAAAAAAGAACTAACTCACAAAAACAACATAAAAAGTTTTTAACAATAATTTCATTAAAAAATATGTGTATTTATATTATTTCCTATTTTATTACGTTTTTTCCTCCTCCTATATAATTTTCGTTTATTTTTGTCGAGATTATCAGGCCTCCTCTGTAGAAAACATCGAATATATTGGCAGCATATTCAATTATAGCCTATAAAGCTTTTGCTAGGGGTCATTAACATTTAAAGGTTTCGGGTTCATACTTTTTCCTTGTTTCTGAGTTATCAGTCAAATATATTTCATTAAAACTCTGAGATAAGGTTCCATACATTATACACATACGAAACGACGAATTTTTCAATCGAGTGCAAGTCGAAAGGACTATCCAAATCAGAAACCTTAATATATCACAACGCTGTTTCCAAATTAAGTTCAATAACTGTATTTGAAAATCAAAAATTCTATTTAAAATGGAAAAGATATCAATTAAAAATAAAAATATCTTTTAAGAAACACTTCAATTCAAATGTAATATAACAAAAATTATGAAAAAGAGTGTTTGCTGTTTGTGGATTTTTTAATATTAAAAATGATCCTAACATTTTCCTACGCAAAAAAAACATGTTTAATATATGTAATTGTTATTTTCACTTAGTTTTAGTAATCACTTGCAAAAAATGACATCCGTTGCCTTTTGAAATTGAAAAGAAAATCTTATCAGCATTTGCAAAATATATTAAATCTATTGTGACGTTAGAACGCATTTCAATGTTTTCTTTAATAGCGCGAACAATAGAATGTTACACAGATTAGAAGTGACATATAAATCTAATTATTAAAAATATTGTATTAAATTCGAACTAATTGCGAGCAAAAATAAATCATACTAAATATGATATGCACGGATGAAGATTCGTGGTTGCAAAATACCTTAATTCGTTTAGAAATCGTCCAGAAAATGTTGCATTAAATTTATCACCTAAAAGTCATCAATACAATTTCAATACCACGCTAAAGTCAAAATACAAATCATCTTCATCGACAGTCATTCCAAGTGAGAAAATGTTCAATGATTTTTCCTATTTATGCTGCGAAGGAACTCCCCTGATGTATGTGTAAGAAAACAAAAAGATGTTTTTCTGGTTTTTTTTATTAGTTTTCCCACTTACATCCCACGTAGAAGAAATCTATTTTGAAATAGACACACAAACACATATTGTAAGTCATGTTGCATGCTGCAGATATAAGAGACGATTCCCTTGCTGCCGCCCATAACAACAGAACCTTTGTAATTTATGTTTAAATCTTACATTTTTATGACCACCATCATTTTCAGTGTTTAGCTTGTTGTGAAAATGGTCCGAAAGCAAAGTAACAGATAGCAGGTAGTTTTTCCTCATTTTCAATCACAAAGACGGGAAAAAAGTCTTCCGATATGATCGTTGCCCAGATGCAACAGGCGAAAGGTTTACAAAGGTCAAATACAGGTAGTTGTGTGAAGCTCAGGTCTTTAACCATTTGTAGTGTTTAATGACCTTTAAATGGTAGGAAAGAAAATTAAAATCGTTGTGTGAAATTCGTTTATAACTACATATAGTCTTTAAACTGGGAGATTAATATGTAGTTCACATACAAATTATGCGAATGCAGACACATATTTGTATTTTGTAATCTTTAAAATTAAAGCAGATTATCGTATATAAGCGTGAGCGAGCAGCTTCTTAGTTATTTTCGATGAGATGCTGAAATATTTGAATATAATTTAGTAGAACATCTAAGGAATTTGTAAGTTATCTACTTTGCTTCGAATTCAATTAGAATTTGTTCGAAAGAAATTATCATTCCTAATGGATAGATTTCTTAGGTTTCAGCTGATAATACAAAATATTAAAAGTAAAATCTTCTAAACATTTTGAGTGGTTTTTATTTAAAAAAGTGCACATTTTTTCTGACTTCAGCGTACCAGAAAGGGGCAATCTTATATATCATAAGACGGATTAGGTCTTAAGATACTTGGTGTCTAATACGTCTCCTTGAATGCATTGCACTTTTTCTCGTATCAAATACACTTAGGGATGATATGATATAAGAAGATTTGTTGGTACGATTAAAGTACTTTTTGCTACAACAAATGTCATTTTTGACACAGTAAAAAAAATACTTTCTGGTACAGTAATAACACTTTTTTGAATAATAAAAATATTTTTGATACATTAAATGTAGCGTTTGGTACAATAAATTGTACTTTTTGGTGCAATAAAAGTGCTTTAAGATATAAAAAATATACCTTTTTGTACTATAAAAGTTCTTTTTGGTAAAATAAATTTTCTACTTTGGTACAATAAATTACTCATTTTTTAAACTGTCCTTTTTTGTACAGAAAAGTACTTTCTGTAATGATAAATAACATATTTTTTGGTACAATATGTTATACTATTTATATATAATAAAAGTACTTATACGCAGAATAAACTGTACTTTTTAGTACAAAGAACAAAAATACTTATTTTAAATATACCTTTTTGTACAAAAAAGTACTTTTAGATGAAGTACATGCACTTTTTCGCAAAATATAAGTACCTTTTGGCTCAATAGATTTTACTTTTTGATACAATAAATTTCACTTTTTGGTACAAAAAATTTAACTTTTTTTTGTACAATAAATTGTACTTGTTAGTTCAATAAAGTACTTTTTAGTACAACAAAGTACTTTTTTGTACAATAAATACAATTGTTAGTCCATAAACGTACTTTTTCGTACTATGAATGTACTTTTGTTACAATATAGTCTACTTTTTGGTACAATAAATTGTACTTTTGAATGCAATAAATTTTACTTTTTAGTACAATAAATTGTACTTTTTAAAATAATAAATTGTACATTTAAGTACAACAAACTGTATTTTTTAATACATTTTTTAATAAAAGTACTTCGTGGTGCGATAAAGTCCTTTTTTGTACAATAAATAAACTTTTTGGTACAATTAATAAACTTTTTCGTACTATAAATGTACTTTTGGTACAATATATTGTACTTTCTGATACATAAAAGTGGTTTTAGATTCAATAGATAAACCTGTTTGTACAATAAAAGATATTTTTGTACATTTTGTGTACAATAAACTGTACTTTATTGTACAATGAAAGTACTGTTTATTATGATGAAATTACTGTTTGGTACAATAAACTTATTTTTTGGAACAATAGATTGTACTTTTTGATATAATAAAATTACTTATTGGTATATTTAATTTTCAGTACAATAATAGTACTTTTTGGTACAATAAAAATTCTTTTTGGTACAATACTTGTACTTTTTGATATAATTTAAGTACTTACAGGCATAATTAATTGTACTTTTAGAACAAACAAGTACATTTTGATATAATAAAAATACTTATGGTACACTGAATATACTTTTTCGTACAATAAAAGTACTTTTATGTATACTAAATTAACTTTTTGGCATAATAAACGTACCTTTTGGTTTAATAGATTTTATTTTTTGATACAAAAAATTTTACTCTTTTTGTACAATAATTTTTAATTTTTGGTAAAATAATTGAATTTTTTGGTACAATAAATTGTACTTTTTCGCACAATAAATAAACTTCATGGTACAATAAACGTACCTTTTCGTACTATAAATGTACTTTTGGTACAATATATTGTACTTTTTGGTACAATAAATGTTCTTTTTCGTACAATAAAAGTTATTTTTCGTACAATAAAAGTACTTTTCAGTGCGAACTTTTTAATACAATAAATGTATTTTTATGTATTATAAATGTATTTTTTGGTACAATATATTGTACTTTTTTGTACAATTAAAGTACTTATTGGTAAATTGAATATAATTTTTGGTACAATAAAAGTATTTTTCGGTACAATTCCTTTAGTGTTTGTACAATTCCTTTTGTGTTCAATAGATTGTACTTTTTGGTCTAATAAATTATACTTTTTAGTACAATTAAAGTACTTTACATTCTTATACCCTTACCCTACGTGTAGAAGGGGATCAATCATTTCCCCAAACTTCTTATGTTATTGCAAATAAGCTACATAGACACGCCCCTTCTGGTTCCTCCCATACAAATGTACCATTCCGCCCACTTTAGAAATCGAGTAATAATTTTAAAAAACCCAACCCGATAGTGCCCAAAATCTGTGTTTTGTTAAGCTTTATTAGTATAATGTTTTGAAAAAAAAAACTGGAAGTCTAGCCATGCCCCTTCTGGTACCTCCCATACAAATGTACCATGCCGCCCACAGAGATTGAGTAATAACATCAATACACCCAACTCGATCCTGGCCAAATTCTGTATTATGTAAAGCTTTAACAGGATACCATTTTGGATAAAAAACTGGAAGTCTAGCCACGCCCCTTCTGGTTCCTCCCATTCAAATGTACCATTCCGCCTACTTTGGATATCGAGTAATAATATTAATACACCAAATGGGTGAGGGTATTTATCTTTCAGTTCACCAGTCTGAAATTTCTTTACTGGTTTCCTATTGTAACCTTTTCATAATCTACAGTATTCATTTTAGATTTTATTTCCTTACATAACTTTGGACCTTGTGCCATCCAGTGACACCTGGTACCAATAGCAAAATATGCGTCACCGTTTCCAATGCATGACACCCCCTACTGGGTTTAACATTTGCTGCCATCCAGAGTGCAAAAACAACGTATAACAGGTAACGTGCTACACTTATTAGCACCCTGATGATGATGATAATAATGGTTCTTACACAACTCTCTCACTGTCTGACGTGCTCTCAAGAAACACGAATGAAAAAATAACAACAATTTTTACTTTTGGTTATTATCATCTTCCCTCGTCTATTTCACATGAATGAAGGATATTGACAAGATCAACCCGACCGTCCGTTGTCGTCGTCAACGCTCTCAGGTCGGGGGGGCTATAATTGGTTTTGTCGTGTCGAAACTGGCTCAAATGTTGGGCTGCTTGCTATGACTGTAGCGTAAATTCTGAAGATGAAAAACAAAGCAAATAAACTGATTAACAACAATTTGTTAATGAAAAATAATGTTAACACATTGTACAAATGTACATATGTATTTCTTTTGTTGCTGTTAATGAATGAAGAAAAAACGCCATGAAAACATTGACAAACATTAAAAGCGAAATAAGAGCAGGCGGCAGGCAATATTGTCCCCAACACTCTTGAGATCGCAGCTCGAATTATCACCACTTGAAGTGCAATCTATCTACAAGCTCAGTTACACTAACACACTCGCTACTTTGCCGTCTGCGATAACTAACGTTTCCAAATTTTGTCTTATCAACTGTAGGAGCAACAAGAAATTATCAAAAAATAAAAACAAATTACGTGCGGAATATTTTTGTAGATTGTTTTGAAAAATTTCACTGCTCTCGTTTTAAATGCGAGAAATTTTTTACTCGCTCTCTTGAAGTTTATGATGAATGTGATTCTTGTTTTTCTCTGTACTCACCGGTCTCACAATGCAAATGTTGCTCTTTTGTGGTGATAGCAAGCACAAAAATACCATTGGACGAATGTATTGAGTATAATAATACGGGAAATAGATAACATTTAAAATTTAAATCTGAATTTCTTAATATGGCGCTTTTAATGGGAGCTACTATTCCTGCAAAATGGCCGCATATAGTTGCCAAATTCCGTTTTTGCACAAAATACATAAAAGTATTTTTGCTTTGAGGAAATTATAATTTTTATGTTTTTACATATAAATTATTTTATATTTTTATATTTTGATATTTTGATATTATTATATGTTTATATTTTTATATTTTTATATTTTTATATTTTTATATTTTTATATTTTTATATTTTTATATTTTTATATTTTTATTTTTTTATGTTTTTATATTTTTATATTTTTATATTTTTATATTTTTATATTTTTATATTTTTATATTTTTATATTTTTATATTTTTATATTTTTTATTTTTATAGTATTATATTTTTATATCTTTATATTTTTGTACTTTTATATTTTTCTCTTTTTTATATTTTTAAATTTTTATATTTTCATGTGTTAAGCACCATTATTTATTTGCATTCATACTAAATTAAACCAAACTTAGCGAACCACCCTCATATTGGCACACGCTCTCTTCACTCTGATGCACTACATGAAATATCACTGATATATTCCAATACACACAATCGCATACAGGCTGCCACTTTCTAGTGCTCTCTGTTTTCATATCACACTACCTGCAATTTCACTCTCGCACTCAGACAGTTTTTCTTTTACTGTTGTTTTGAGATTTTTCATAGTGCCATTGGGCGCTTGTGAATGCGTGTGTGTGTGTGTGCGAGAGCAAGTGATCGCCATACTCGCCTCAGTAGAAATGTTCTTTTCCCAGTGAACCTCAATTTCACAAACGATTCGGTATTGTACGGATGGGTTGACGACGTTGACAGCAAAACGGAACGAGCGCGTATTTCCGATGGCCGTTTTAATTTGAAAACTAAAAAGTGCAGTTGTTTTAATTATTTGTTTTTCATATTTTCTTTTTGCAAGAAATTTCCATTGATACGCCTTACAGGTTACGGTTAGGTGTATGTTTCCATTGAAAGTGAAAAAAAAAATTAAAGTTAATACAAATTTAAGGCAACTATAAGATATAACAAAATAAGTGTTAAGCTTGAAAGTGTGAATGAATAAAAAGAAATGCATTAGTTTCAGCATTACTGATTGCAATTGAGAATAAAAATACAAATATTGGCTTATATTATTTGTTAAAAACGTGCTTTTGCTGTAAATTTAAGAAAATGCACAAATAAAAAAAAATTTGCATATATTCAAGAGATTTGCATATACGTTGATTGAAATCAAGTGAAATTTAGTTGCAGTCAAAGTAAACACAATCTTTATATTCTTCCATGACGATCATGACCTTATCTATGGGATTATTTCGCATTTAAATTGGATTACTCAACAGCTGATTATATTTGTGACATTATTATTACCCCAACATCATAATAATAAAGGTGAGTTCAAGTTTATTAATGTTTGGAATTAAAAAAATCACCTATGTTATCAGCTAAACACTTTTGATTTTTTTTTTACAAATTTAAAAAAATAACATAACAAGTAATAGGCTGCATTATTGATGAGTAAAAATATTGATATATTACTATGTGCTAAGTGATATTCTCTTATGCTTAATTATTCAATTTCTATTCATTGAAATGTTTTCCTCTTAAGTGTTAAACGTTACAGTTATCTTTAAAATGAGGTCAAAAATCACAATGACTTCTCTACATGATTAATACAAATGTTATTGATGATTCAGTAAATTTAATATCAGACTTTGGATGATTTTTTTTATAAAATAAAAAATTGTGTAAATAAAAACAACAAAACTTGTAAAAAAAATTATCATTAAATACAAAAATTTTATTCGATATAAATTCCAAACATTTAGCACGTTCTTTATATAAGTTGTTAGTAAAAAGTCCATGAAGTTTTGTTAAAAAAATATTCTTAAGCAAAATAAATATACTAATTAGATAAATAACATTATATTAGGATATATCGTTTATCATTTTTTTTTAAATAAGTAGTATATGTTTTAAGTTAAATGTCGTATTTATCTGATCATTCTTAAAAATTTATCGAATATTTTTATAACCTTGTACCCTCACCCTACGGGTAGAAGGGGAAAATATTATTTGATACGACCTCAAAAGTGTAACACATAGAAGGTGGCACTTTAGACCCTATGTTTCTTTGAACCAAATTCGATTCATGACATTTAAAGTCATTTGAGCCATGTCCGTCTGTCCGGCTGGTAAGCACAATAACTTTTGAAATACGCAACCAAATGTTTTGAAAGTTTGCACGAGTTAATATTTCCCTAAACCTACTTACGGTATTGCAAATGGGCTACATTGTCAAGCCCCTTCTGGTACCTCATTCCGCCCACTTTAGAAATAAAGTAATAATATCAATGCACCCAACGCATTCGTGCTCAAATTCTGTATTTAGTAGTGCTATATCGGGATAAAGTTTTAGAGATAAAACTGTCAGTCTAGCCACGCTCCTTTTGGTACCTCCCATACAATTGTACCACTCCGCCCACTTTAGAAATCGAGTAATAATATAATATTTTGCCACGCCCCTTCTGGTACCTCCCATACAAATATACCACTCCGCCCACTTTAGAATTCGGGTAATGATATCAATATACTAGAAAATTTTATTTTTTTACTGAGGGTAGAGGTACATTTAAGTCGAGTTTCTCGACAGAAATTTTCTTACTGGTTTAAAGAGTGTAAGCTATTACTACGACGAATTAAAAAAAAAAGTCTATGGGTTTCTTTTAAAAAGAGATAATGATTAGGTTAGGTTGAGTACATGTAATGACACAGCACAGTACCATGCCATTACAACACTCGAAAATCATTATAGTCCATTGTGATTGTCCTGATTTAGAAGGATGAATTAAAAAGGGAAGAATGTTTTACAACAAAACAAGAGCCAGATTCTCCAAGTTGCATGGCGACAGTTCAGTTAGACTATTGAAGAACCATTTTCCGAGGAATTGCTTCCTTCTTCTATTAAGAGCTGGGCAATGCCATAACAAATGCTCAATGGTCTCAATTTCCTCCTCATCGTAATCATTCTGTGTCGTCTCCCAGTTGGATGTAAATGCTCTGACATCGAAGTGTCCCGTGATTACTCCAATTAGTCGTCTAATGGACCTCAATCCAATAGTTATCTGGTTCGTCTTCCATCCAGTCTTTTCCAAATATCCCGTGATACCACACAGTCAGTGCGATGTCCCCAGGATGCATTTGCCAGCCGTTCAATATGACGGGTCACAATTCCGTATGTACACATGACACATTGGTGGTCGTACTGATCCGTCCGATAGGTCGGGCCTTAGTGCTGAGCCTTTCCGCTATTTCGTTTCCTGGAATGTCACTGTGTCCGGGGACCCAGCAGAGCCGAACACTATTTTCCGGCAGTTTTGAGAGCGCCGTCCTACATCTATAAACTTTACTTACTTACTTAGCTGGTACTTCTATGCAATCCCATTGGATTATATACCGCACGTAGAAAAATATTATAAGCGCCTCGATCTTCTGCGCTTCTTCTCCAGTTAGTCACACCGAGTTCTGTAAGGTTCTCAGTAACCTGGTCTTTCCAACGGAGTTTTGGTCGCCCTCTTCTGCGCCGTCCATCGAGTTCATTGTCGAAGACTTTTCGAGCTGGAGCATTTTCCAAAGCCTTTAAGGCCGCTTGACTGTCCACATAGATTGTGACGATCTACTTCAAATTTCTTGCCAGTATTTCCTCCACAGATTGCATAATAGCGAAGATCTCCGCCTGGAACACACTGCAGTCGTCATCCAATCGGAAGTGTTGCTTCAAATTAATGCTACCTGATCCTGTTCCAATTTTCATTTTTATACCATCACCCTAAGGGATGAGGGTATATATAATTTGATACGACCCAAAAGTGTTACACACAGAAGGAGTCACTTCAGACCCTAGATTTCTTAGAACCAAATTCGATTCTTGACTTTTTAAGTTATTTGAGCCATGTCACCTTCACCTTTCCGCCCACTTTAGATATGGAGTAATAATATCAATAAATCCATCGCGCTCGTACCCTAATTCTTAATTTAGTAAAGCTATAGCAGGATACAGTTTTTGAGAAAAAAAACTGAAGTCTACCAACGCCCCATCTGGTACCGCCCACTTTAGAAATCGATTAATATTATTATTAGAACTACCGCGATCGTGACCAAATTCTGTACTTAGTAAAGTTCAAGCAGGATAAAGTTTTGTAGAAAAAATCTGAAAGTCTAGACACGCCCATTCTGGTACCTCCCATACAAATGTACCTTTCCGCCCACTTTAGAGATGGAATAATAATATCAATACACTTGACACGATCGTGCCCAAATTCTGTATTTAGTAAAGCTATAACAGAAAAAAGTTTTGGAGAAAAGATCTGGATGTCTAGACACGCCCCTTCTGGTACCTCCCATACAAATGTACCACGCCGCCCACTTCAGATATGGAGTAATAATATCAATACATCCAACGCTATCGTGCCCAAACTCTGTATTTAGTAAAGCTATAACAGGATAAAGTTTTGGAGGATAAACCTAGAAGTCTAGGCACGCCCCTTCTAGTACCTCCCATACAAATTTACCACTCCACCCACCTTAGAAATCGAGTAATAATATCAATATAATAGCAATTTTTTTTTATTTTACTGAGGGTGATGGTATATGTAAGTCGGGTCGCCCGACTGAAACTTTCTTACTTGTTGAAACATCAGTGAATATTGATCGCCCTCTGAAAGATAAGGAATCTTTCCATTCTTCTCTATCAGGGATCATCACTTCCGGGCACGATGTAAAATCCAACAACGGAACCATATAGACCGTTCCTTTGTTGAGTCCTTCGTTGCATCCATGTCTGATGAACCATAACAGTATTGATGCGACACCCGACTCCGTTTGCCGACAAAGGCCTGCTTCTCGTAACCTTATTGCACTTTTAGGCGCTACAGATAGTGCATGGTACCGTAGGTTCTTTTAGTTTAAAATCACGTCCGCTTGTGGTGTGCTTCGTCTAGCACCTGTTATACACAGTGATGCTATTCGCTGTACAGTGTTCACTACTTATCAGCATTAGCTTACTTTCCGTTTCAAGAGCCGCCCTCCAAACAAGGCATCGGTAAGTTATACTATAGGACGCACTACCACTGTGATTATCCAATATACAATTGCAGGTTGTAGTCCCCAGCTTTTCCCTACAGAGTTCCGGCAGGCGTACTGGGCATTTAGTCCTTTCTTCGTTCTTTCATCCGTGTTGTGTCTCCAGTTTAGTTTCCTATCCAAAATGACGCCTAGATCAATTGACGGTAGTCCGAAGTTCTCAATGAGGTATTTGCGTGTGAATAGTACTAGCTCTGTTTTCTGTGGATTGACATTCAGACCACAGCTTGTGGATATTAGGAAATTAAAAATTATATAAAGAAATAAGAAAAACATTTTAATTTTCTCGGAAATTATACATTAAATATTAATCAAATTATTTAACAAATTTATTAAATTTCAATAATTCCCTGATTACAGATTTAAGCCGAAATATTGGAAATAAAAGTTGAAAAATTTAAAAATATATAAAATCTTTCAATACATATACATGAATGTCTTTTGGAATGATCTTGTGGATATAATATGATATTAATAGAGCATTGAAATTGATTGATTTAAAGCGATATCAGATAAAATCACGGACAAATCTCGGATCAAATTAGTTCTACTTAGATACATATAGTTATATAATACAAACAGGACTTGGGCTGATGCAATTTGTTTCAGTTTTATAGTTGGTAAGCGTTATTAAATCCAAGCATTTTCTTAAACTACCAAAAATTACACTATGCAACAAAATGAAAAAAAATCGGCATCAGTCTTTCCACTATATTTTTATACCCTTCCACACGCGCACGCACTTTTCGCATGCATCTTATAAGCAGAGGTTAAGTTCTCAGATGAGAAAGTTTGGGCAAAACGCCATCCACTTCCCATACAAACTTCCCCTTTTGGAAGGTGTCCTTCTATCTGTACCCGCAATTACAGCCATAGTTTAAGTAATATTGAGCTCAAATGTGGTATGCAGGCTTCTATCCTCTAAGCGGAGGAAGAGTTGGAAGATGACCAACTTACTTACTTACTTAATTTCCCTTTACGCCCCATGAATGAGGTATGGGATAGCTTCTCGCGTTGTTGTGAATTAACAAGCTTTCTATTTTTAGATTCACAACTAACGGCACCTAAAGAAGATGACCAAGGTCGGACAAAAACTACACGCACCTCCCATACAAACTTCTTCTTTTTTTGGGATTAATAAATTCATAATACAAGAATTTATTCGCGATCTTAAGTATCTGGATTATTTGTAGCAAACATTTTAAATAATTTCTTTTTTTTTTTGCAATTTGATATGTATTTTGTTTTTGTAGGTATTTCAAATTTACCTCAAACACTAAATTTATTCAAAATACTTCAATACAGGACCAAAAAGTTATGAACGTGACAATTTTTATACAAGCTGAAGGGAATTAAGATAGAAAAGTATTTTTTAAAAAATATTTTAGTAAAAAAAAACTTTTTCTGAAAAATTTGAAAATAATTATAATATCTGCTAAGGATACATAGGTAATCGTAAAATTTTGCAAACCCAATTATACGACATGCAACGTGAACTGCCCTAATGGCACAAGTTATGATTGAATAGCTTCAAACGTACAGTTGACGTATAATATGTACATTAGGGGTATAACCAATTTTTTGGCATAGTACCATGAGGTCAACCATGTCCTAGTAACCACAAAAATCATAATCTTTTGTAATTTTCCTGGAAAAAGTTCACGCACCAATTGGTTTTTCTAAACAGGTGTATAAAAAACTATTTAAAAATTTATTATTTCTTAAATTTTTTTGCCAATAGCAACTTAACGAATTAATAAAGAAACTTCGTTAAGTGGGGATTTAGATCTCCCAGGCTCATTGGTCAATTTTCAACAGGCTGCCACCTCTGATAAATGTTGCAAGTGTTAGTAAACAAATTACCTATTAGCATTAGGAGAGATTATTCGTTTCACATTTTTATTTTTTTTTTTGTTAAAAAAGGTTAAAGATACGTTTTGGTTTGCGGAAAAATCTCTTACCATCCCTAAATATTAATGAAATTTTTTACTTGAGCTATTTTTTGTTTTAAATAAACATATTATTAATTTTTCTTAACCAAAAAGAAAATTGGAAATTTTCAAAACTTCATCGCGGTTGGTGCGTGAACTTTTTTGACCTTAGCGAAAAAATAAATATACGTTCCCTTATAGTTTTTTATGCTCTATTGGACTGTGCTATGCCAATTTTGATATTTTAAAAAATTGTTAAAAAGTTATATCCCTAATGTACATATCACTTGTCGAATATGATTCAAAATTAGCACTTAATTAGTAAATTGACACATATCAAGTTGAATGTATCAATTACGGCTAAATATAACAGTAAACAAACGAAAATATGTTTTAGCTTTAAATAAAAAGACAGGGAAAATTAATTGCTGACGCACCATAATTATAGCGAATAATGACGACTAAGATCTAAAATGAAAAGTTAGATAATCAATCAGGAAAGGTAAAAAGATTTCAGTTTTCACTTGAAATTGAAGACCATCATCAGCCAGCCATAGATTGTTATTAATGAAAGGCTTTTCTCTGAAATAAGTAGAGTGGATTATTATTTTCGAAGCAAAATGTATGATTTATTTTTAAATTTTTAATACATAACAAAGTGACGCAAAGAGTTTGACGATATGTCAATCTGGCTCTAAAAATTTTTACAATATTTGTCGCTACAAAATTTATATTTCATAACTCTTATAAGTCCAATTGAAACTTAAATTTCATATTTCTGTGGAACTCAAGGCTATGCTATCGTTTAGCAAATTTGTTTAAAACCAACCTTGACTGTGGTTTTTAATTTGCCGATAAGAAGAAGTTGGGAAACCCTTTTGGTTTAATTTAATCTCTCTCGTATACATAAATAATTTTGATAAATTTAATTTAAATTCAAACTAAACGAAATGAAATTGTTTCTTTATCAATTAAAGCCACAGACGTCTGAGCGAACGAAAAAGCAAACTTAAAATTTAAACCAAATTTATATAGAAAAAAAAAACGCACAAAGCTATTCAAACACGCGGACGTTCTGAAATTTATCACATAACAAACAAAGTAAAGTAGTTTATTTCAATTAAAAACAATTAAAGAACTCAAGAAATGCGAACAAAAATCGTGTTCATAAACAGAAGAAGAATTGACCGTGCTGGCGTTGGGGATGTGGTTGGGGCTATGTATTTTCGCCAGCGGCATCGTGGGTTGCTATTGGAGATAAACTCAAAACAAAAGTTTTCAGTATTTAGATAGAATTTTTATATATTTTTTAAATAATTGGCTGATAAAACAATTGAATAAGTGATTAATTAACTAACTAACCGATAATATTCTTATAGAAGAAACCAGTTAATGGTATATAGTGATCTTTAAGCAGATAAACTTTTTTCACACTAATATAAAAGTCTTGCTAAATTTCAATTTATTTATATTATTTATTACTATCTTAATTTAAATAAATTAAACATTATTAAGAAGAAACACACCAAAAATTTTTGAAAATTTATTAAAATAAGAACCAAGAAAATTGACAATGAAAACATTAAGAAAAATTAAGAAATCACAAAAAATGTGTATCAATTTTTACATCTGAAAATAAAAATAACTATTTTTTTTTGTAAATTTTAATTATATTGAATCTTATAAATGCTAAATATATAAAATACCATTTAAATATTAAATATGTTTACAGTAAGGGAAATAATATGGAAGAATTTATATATATTAATAAAAATGATATTGTCATAGTTCGGTTTGAGATCAGTTCTATTGGCAATTATTTATTATTGCCAATAGGTTTTTAGTCAAGAGTGTGAAATGTATTATGTTGACAGCAGGTTAGACGTATGACGTCATTTCGACATTAACCACAATGTCTCGTCAGCGCCCTTTTGCTGTGCCTTCTTCTCTGTCGTCGCAATCCTTAAAGGAAGAAAACATCTCAAAGCTAATGAGAACTTTTCCCAACGGTGCGAAGAAAGCATCCTCGAAGCGCACAACATGCCAACATAATACATAATAAAATAAAAATATTAAAATAAAAATAAAATAATTTAAATTTAGATAAATCTAGAGGATATGAATTTTGGAAATATGAAAAAAGAATCAAAATATATTTGGAATATAAAAAAAAAGTTGTTGTGGACACTTCTTCTGATTATCCAAAAAACATTTTAGAACAACTATTTTTATTCGATCCATTCACTCTACTTGCGGCCCAAATATGTTTTATTAAACTGTTTTCTTATTTAGTTTCGTATCGAAACAAAACTGATACCTCTGTTCTTCGTATATTGAAGGATTTGACTTCGAATTAATTTCGACTATTGACTTCCTGTATTACATATCCTCTATCCACATGTTACCAATTTTGTCCATGTAGATCCCTTCAAAATTTAGCTTTAGAAGTATTTACTTTATCTACAAACATACAAGTTATGCAGGTTTAAAAAAAAACGCTATAGGGTGGAACTATAACAAATATGTTTTGCTGTGTTGTCATTTCATATATAATCGGAACAAAATGCATAACATTGTTTATGTTTTACTTTTTCTCATTAATAATAATTTTTTGTCTCCGACGTCAATTATGAAAGTTGACTTTCCATAAACTTTTTTTACTCCAAAAACTTGTTCATGAACGTTATAAAAAATTTACATCATGTGGACATAGGAAACGAATTACAGAAAGTCAATAGTCAACATTGACACAGAAGTCAAAAGTGACCCAATAGAAAAACGGATCCTTTAATATACCAAGAACAGCGATATCAGTTTTGTTTCGATACGACATCAAATAACAATCAATAAAACATATTTGGACAGTACGTAAGGTGCGTGGATCAAAAAACAATTTAGCATTCCGCCTCGAAGGTGAAAAATTGAAAAGCGTGTTAATTAACAATAATGCAAGAGGATCTTGCATATCTCCTTTATGAGATGTAAGAGGATTATAAATGTGTTTTATATTTTTATGTTTTTATATTTTTATATTTTTTATTTTTATATTTTTATATTTTTATATATTTTTATATTTTTATATTTTTATATTTTTATATTTTTATATTTTTATATTTTTATATTTTTATATTTTTATATTTTTATATTTTTATATTTTTATATTTTTATATTTTTATATTTTTATATTTTTATATTTTTATATTTTTATATTTTTATATTTTTATATTTTTATATTTTTATATTTTTATATTTTTATATTTTTATATTTTTATATTTTTATATTTTTATATTTTTATATTTTTATATTTTTATATTTTTATATTTTAATATTTTTATATTTTTATATTTTTATATTTTTATATTTTTATATTTTTATATTTTTATATTTTTATATTTTTATATTTTTATATTTTTATATTTTTATATTTTTATATTTTTATATTTTTATATTTTTATATTTTTATATTTTTATATTTTTATATTTTTATATTTTTATATTTTTATATTTTTATATTTTTATATTTTTATATTTTTATATTTTTATATATTTTTATATTTTTATATTTTTATATTTTTATATTTTTATATTTTTATATTTTTATATTTTTATATTTTTATATTTTTATATTTTTATATTTTTATATTTTTATATTTTTATATTTTTATATTTTTATATTTTTATATTTTTATATTTTTATATTTTTATATTTTTATATTTTTATATTTTTATATTTTTATATTTTTATATTTTTATATTTTTATATTTTTATATTTTTATATTTTTATATTTTTATATTTTTATATTTTTATATTTGTATATTTGTATATTTTTATATTTTTATATTTTTATATTTTTATATTTTTATATTTTTATATTTTTATATTTTTATATTTTTATATTTTTATATTTTTATATTTTTATATTTTTATATTTTTATATTTTTATATTTTTATATTTTTATATTTTTATATTTTTATATTTTTATATTTTTTTATATTTTTATATTTTTAAATTTTTATATTTTTTTATTTTTTTATTTTTATATTTCTATATTTTTATATTTCTATATTTTTATATTTTTATATTTTTATATTTTTATATTTTTATATTTTTATATTTTTATATTTTTATATTTTTATATTTTTATATTTTTATATTTTTATATTTTTATATTTTTATATTTTTATATTTTTATATTTTTATATTTTTATATTTTTATATTTTTATGTTTTTATATTTTTATATTTTTATATTTTTATATTTTTATATTTTTATATTTTTATATTTTTATATTTTTATATTTTTATATTTTTATATTTTTGTATTTTTATATTTTTATATTTTTATATTTTTATATTTTTATATTTTTATATTTTTATATTTTTATATTTTTATATTTTTATATTTTTATATTTTTATATTTTTATATTTTTATATCTTTATATTTTTATATTTTTATATTTTTATATTTTTATATTTTTATATTTTTATATTTTTATATTTTTATATTTTTATATTTTTATATTTTTATATTTTTATATTTTTATATTTTTTTATTTTTATATTTTTATATTTTTATATTTATATATTTTTATATTTTTATATTTTTATATTTTTATATTTTTATATTTTTATATTTTTATATTTTTATATTTTTATATTTTTATATTTTTTTTATATTTTTATATTTTTATATTTTTATATTTTTATATTTTTATATTTTTATATTTTTATATTTTTATATTTTTATATTTTTATATTTTTATATTTTTATATTTTTATATTTTTATATTTTTATATTTTTATATTTTTATATTTTTATATTTTTATATTTTTATATTTTTATATTTTTATATTTTTATATTTTTATATTTTTATATTTTTATATTTTTATATTTTTATATTTTTATATTTTTATGTTTTTATGTTTTTATATTTTTATAGTATTATAGTTTTATATTTTTGTATTTTATATTTTTATAGTAGTATATTTTTATATTTTTATAGTATTATATTTTAATATTTTTATATTTTTATATTTTTATATTTTTATATTTTTATATTTTTATATTTTTATATTTTTATATTTTTATATTTTTATATTTTTATATTTTTATATTATTATATTTTTATATTTTTATATTTTTACATTTTTATATTTTTCTATTTAAGAAGCATCTGATCGGAACCAAAAAAATTTCTAAATCTTTGTTCTAATTAAATAATTTTTTGTTTTTTTTTTGTTTTTACTACGATTCTGTATCTTTTGCTTTCGTCACCTGTTACTTGCCGCTACAAAGTTTAAAATCTGATAACGAAAGTATTCACATCTTGTTAAATACTTTCGACCAAATCAGTCATACCTGTAACAGCGTTCGTTCACTCACATCCCTCTAGGGTTGTGTTATCTTCTGTTGCCTAAGTAGATTACAACAATTACTTACAGACAGTATCTATTTTTAAGTAAATAAAGTGTCTCCGTTCATTTTAAAAAGTATCTATTCTATATTTGTACCTTTTCTATATTTACGCTACTTGGGTAAGGCCATAAAATTCAAAATGAAAATAGAGACAATAAAACGAGAATAATCACAACACATGTGTTATTTTTCGTTACAAATTTGTGAGTTTTCGGAAAACTAATTTAAAACGATTTCAATCGACAAGAAGTCGATTAGATGCCGAATATATACGAGTTCATTCCAAGTCTACATTAAGGGTCGAAATTGTTCATTGTTCGCCAACACTTATCATTTTGTGCTATGTTGATTATATTTATGAGTGTGAATATGAGTTAAATGAAAGAGTTCCAATTGCAATTGTTTATCAGTTCTTAAACATGAAATAGTTCTACCCCGTATCTGGAAACCATGAACAGTTTCGACCCAACTCTACCTTTAAGCCGAATTGTTAAAACTTTGATTAATATATGATTTTCTGATGATATGCAGATGCTGATTTTTTATATTACTAAAATTATCGTTTCTGATGAAGTTCGTTTCGTCAATGTTTTTTTGTATCTTTTTTTACATAATACTATATACTTTTTTCTCTCACATTCAGCCAGTCAGTCACTTTAACCATCAATTTAAATCAATTAACTTTATTTGTTGTATTCATGTTTTACGAGTCAAAGAACACAATACATACATACAAGCGTTGTTGTTCTATAGCAACGCTCAATTATTCCCCCTCTTGGCGTGTGTGTGTGTGTGTGCGCGTTCAATATTTATTTTCCCTAAGAAAAAAAAAACAAATACAAATAGAAAGCGGCAACAACAACTTGTTGATACAATTCTCTTGAATAGAAAATATCACTTAGCAAAGTTGACTTCAAATGCAGCATAAGTACTATTTACTTGTTAGTTTAAATAAATAAACGTAACAAGTTATCTTTCGGCGGGCATTTTTATTTGAAGAAAGTTATTATCGTACCTCATAGCAGCAGGTGAAGGTGAAGGTGATAGTGATGGATACGAGATGTTATATGGAAAATGTATTTGTAGTCTGTTTTTCTGGATGGACGAAGAAAATTTGATAATTTGTCTGTTATTACAAGGTTATTAAATTGACCAAATTTAAATATACTCCAGTTTTCCGTTTGGAACTAATGGGAGATATGTTAATAAATAATAATAAAAATATTGAAAATATTCAGAAATATTGAGTATATTAAAAAATATTGAAAATATTAAAAAATATTGAAAATATTCAAAAACATTGAAAATATTCAAAAATATTGTAAATATTTTAAAATATTCAAAATATTCAAAAATATTGACAATATTCAAAAAAATTCAAATATTCAAAAATATTGATAGTATTCAAAACATTCCATATTGAAAATATTTAAAAATGTTGAAAATATTTAAAAATATTGACAATATTAAAAAAAATATTGAAAATATTTAAAAATATTCAGAAATATTGAGTATATTAAAAAATATTAAATAATATGGAAAATATTCAAAAAACATTGAAAATATTCAAAAACATTGAAAATATTCAAAAATATTGGAAATATTCAAAAATATTGAAAATATTCAAAAATATTGGAAATATTTTAAAATATTAAAAATATTGACAATATTCAAAAAAAAAATTAAAATATTCAAAAATATTGAAAGTATTCAAAACATTCCAAAATATTAAAAAGATTTAAATTATTCCAAAAAATTTAAAATTTCGAAAATATTAACAATAAAACACTTTTCTGATCGTTTAGCCAAATTTGATGTTTCATTTGATACACTAACATAACAAACAATATTTTAAATATTCAAAAATATTCAGAAATATTGAAAATATGCAAAAATATTGAAAATATTAAAAAATATTGACACTATTCAAAAATATTGACAATATTCAAATTATTAAAAATATTGAAAATTTTCTTAACAATTAAAAATATTTCAATCGATTCATCCGACTTACATATACCCTCACCCACAGAAAAACATAAAATTTGCAAGTATAAAAATTTTAATTATTCTGGGAGATACCAGAAGGGGCGTGGGTAGACTTCAAATTTTTTCCTCCAAAACTTTATCCTTTTATAGCTTTTCTAAATACAAAATTTGAGCACGATCTCGTTGGGTGTATTCAAATTATTCCTCGATTTTTAAAGTGTGATGAATGGTAAATTTCGTATGGGAGGTACCAGAAGGGGCGTGGTTAGACTTCCAGTTTTTTTCTCCAAAACTTTATCCCACTACAGCTTTACTAAATGCAGAATTTGGGCACAATCGCGTTGGTTTTATTGGTATTATAACTTGATTTCTAAAGTGGGCAGAACGGTACATTTGTATGTGAGGTACCAGAAGGGGCACGTAGTCCATATGCAATCACGTAAGTAGTTTTGGAAAAATATTAACTCATGCAAAGTTTTAAAAGAATTAGTAACGTCTTCGTAAGTTATCGTGCATACCGGCAGCACAGACAGACAGACGGACATGTATCAAATAACTTAAAAATTTATCTATCGAATTTGGTTCAAAGATACCTAAGATCTAAAGTGACTTCTTCCATGTGTTACACTTTTGGGTCGTATCAAATGATATATACCCTCCTACCCGTAGGTGTATTGAAATAATTTAAAAATATTTAAGATATCAAAAAATAAAAATTTTTAAAATATAGAAATTATTTAACATATTGAAAATTTCAAAATGTCATGATAAATATACGTATCTAGCTTTTTAATTACTCGACGATATATCCTTTCTCAATCTTTGACATGACATTGTGTACGTTTTGGATACAAAATTTATCTCATATTCTACCGGTAGGCACCAAATTTTCACCATGAAGCGATTGAGGTCGAGTTTTAAGATATATTTTGTAGAAAGCAATTTACCAACCCGGGTCGCTCTGTATGGTCAGCAATATATATTCATAACACTTTACCTAAGGTGGAGCTTGATGTCCCACATTACATATTATAACTGTTTTTAACAAAATTCGAAAAAAAAACAAAACAATATAACTTTTTTGTTTATGTTTAAATGTTGTTCGTTGAAACAAATAACTTGGTTTTGTCCTCATTTATCACCAGACCCACTTCAGCCGACTGCTTTTCAATGCTCGAAAAAGCTGCAGTAACATCTCGCAATCCACGTCCAATAATATCGATATCATCAGCATACGCGAGCAACATGTGGCTTTTGTTAAATACGGTGCCATTCCTGTTTACTGCTGCTTTCCGAATGATCATCTCCATTACGATGTTAAAGAGATCGCAGGACAGACTATCACCTTGTCTAAAGCCTCGCTTGGTAGAAAATGGCTCTGACAGATTTGTGCCAATTTTCACTGAAGACTTCGTGTCAGTCAGTGTCATCCCGCAGAGTCGAATTAGTTTTGCGGGGATACCAAACTCAGCCATAGCATTCAACAATTTCTGTCGTATCGGACTGTCAAATGCAGCTTTGTAATCAACGAACAGATGGTAGGTATCGATCTGCATTTCTTGGGTCTTCTCCAGGATTTGTCGTACCGTGAATATCTGGTCGGTGGTGGATTTACCAGGTCTAAAGCCACACTGATAAGGTCCAATCAGGTTCGCCAGAAGGGGCTTTAGTCTTTCACATAACACACTTGACAGTACCTTGTATGCGATGGGTAAATGGCTAATCCCGCGATAGTTGGTACACACACTAGGATCGTCTTTCTTAAGCACGGGACATAGGACACTCAGATTCCAATCATCGGGCATGCACTCCCTGAGCCAAATCGTGTTTATGAGCTGGTGCATGCATGTTACCAGGTCATCGCCGCCGGCTTTAAAAAGCTCTGCCGGCAGTCCATCGGCTCCCGCAGCTTTATTATTTTTAAGCCGCGCAATTGCCGTGCTGATCTCGTTTTGACTCGGTGGTGGACAGTCTACTCCATCGTCGATGATTGGTGCGTTTCATCTCCCTCCTTTTCTCTTTATAACGCTCCGTCACCGCACGCGTCGCCATTGGCTGCAGCTTTGCCTTGTATGCAGCATACATTTCCTCAGACATTTCGCGATATTCATCATCGTACCAGGGCTTGTCTGAGCTTGGTTTTTCATAACCCAGTACGGTTGTTGCGGCAGTGGTCATAGAATTCGCAATATGCTGCCACTGCATGTTGGGAACATCAGAACTAGGGGGATTTGTATGGAGTAATTGAGAGAGTTTGTTGGAGTAGGCATTGGCTATCTCAGTGGTATGCAGCTTTGTGATGTCTAGCTTCCCTTGCGTTTGATTACGAGTGTTTTTAGCTCTACTTAATAGTGTGCGTTCCCTGGCTGCAACTAGGTGGTGATCCGAGTCGATATTTGCACCGCGCATCATACGCACGTCCATAACGCTTGAGATATGCCTTCCATCAATTACCACGTGATCAATCTGATTTCTTGTATTTTGATCGGGAGATATCCAGGTTGCCTTGTGGATATCTTTATGCGGGAACCTGGTTCCACTCACAACCATCCGTTATCGGAGGTGTTGTTGTGTAGACTGAATTTTCCGACTGCTGAACCAAGAGCATCTTCCTTTCCTATTTTAGCATTAAAATCTCCCAGAACAATTTTAATGTCATGTGCAGGGCAGCGGTCATATATATCCTACAGGCGCTAATAGAATGCATCTTCGATGTCATCGTCTGTGTCTTCCGTCGGGGCGTGCACACAAATCAGCGTAATGTTAAAATATTTCGCCCGGATGCGAATGGTGGCTAACCGGTCACTTACAGGGTTAAACCGCGAGACCAGGTGTCGAAGTCTCTTGCCGACTATGAAACTACATCCAAATTCGTGTCTTTCTGCATGGCAGCTGTAAAAGATGTCACAGTTCTTCCGTCGTGTGCATCCCTGTCCCGTCCATCTCATTTCCTGTATGGCGGTGATGTTAGCCTTGTATTTGTCAAGGACATCCGCCAGTTGGATAGAGCCACCATCTCTGTATAGAGTTCCGACATTTCAGGTGCATATCCTTAAATCAAGGTCCTTATATCGTTTGCGGGGGTCGTCAACATTTTGGGGGTTCTTGTGGCTTATTAGGCCACCGCTCCCGATCCTAGTTTCTAGGGGCTATCAAAGCCACTAAGAGAGCCTGTGTTGAGCTTCAGTAATTTCTGTTACCTAGTTCCTAAGACGCATTGGTGGTAGCATGCCGATTAGGTTACTCAACATTTCGCCTTCTTACATTAGCTAACTTCTAAGCGGGGAATACTTGGTCTAAGACCGGAAGTAGTTAGCTGCTTGGACAGTGCCACTAAGGAATCGCTTCTGGTCACTCCCAAGTGAGTGACAATCAGTAACTTTCCACCTCTGGGCAAAGTCCCAGAATAATATAAAAACAAGTGTGTGTGATGTAGTTTTCATAACACTCAAGCAGAGACTGACTGTTTTGAATCAAATAAAACTGTGAATCAAACAAAACTTTCAAGTACGTGTGAATTTCCATGTGGTGTCTGTGTGAAAAACAAAGATAGTTTACGGCCTCGCGAGACTATGGAGTGTCTATCATTGCTCTAAATTATAAACAAAGTTCTTGTTAATACCTCATTAAGGACGCACAGAATTACAAAATGTTAATTTTGAGATAATCGCCTTCAAAGTTAAAATTCAATTGCAAATTCAGGTATTACTTGAACTGTTTATCCGCTAGATATCACCACTGGTAATAAAAATCGAGAGAGATGGTCTTAAGAAACATAACTGTGTGCTTATCTCTATTTTTGTCCGTTTGTCACTTGCATTCCTTTGCTTCTGACCCCCTAAAATATCAATGTTATAATAATAAACTCAAATACGGCGTTTTTGGCACGCCCACAAAATTTTTTTTATAGTCATTTAGGTAAAATTTTGCCAAATTTGTTTGCCTCTAAAGCAATTGCTAAAAAATAAACATTTCCGATAATTGCCGTTAGGTTATTTATAAATTAGTCTCCAAAGTTGGTCGGTTTTATTGAAATTAAGTTTCTTAAGATATTGAATATTTAATAATTGAAATGCGATCGGTGCAGAATTCTTAAATTGTTTTTTAATCTTTAAAAAATTTAAATTGTGATTAGTAAGTCTCCCACTCTCTTACCTTAAAAGCATTAAAGCTATATATTTTATACAAGACAAAAACGTTTTATAAAAAATAATTCCCAATTACTTAGATTTTAAATGTCCTCCATACATTTTAGATCTCCACTAATTTATTAGAAATTCTATTAGTCCCGCATGAGTATTTTCTCTCGCATCCAAGTCAACCCTTTCGAATGTGATAAATCAATGCAAATCACTTCAATAAATCTCTGTTAAAATATAGTAAATCTTTTTCAAAGCAAAAACATAAATTTCAAACAAATCTCTATGAAATGCAAAGCGAATATTATACCAATACGCGACAACCCACACATGATGCCACCGCCACTGGTATCACCATCGCTCGCCGCTACTATTGATTTCAACAAATGCAAGCTAGCATACGTTCGTTTGTTGTGGATTGGAAAACACCTATTCAAAACACCTGTTAATGATGAAAACATACGGATAGATAAACAGCACTATGGAGGATCATTTCCAACACTTCATTGCCGCATTCATATCTCTCGCACCATAAATATTGAACATTTTCCAATTCATTTAGATTGCCGTCAAAGCAAATCTAAAAACATAAATCTGTAATAACTAAGAAAGAAAATTGTTTTTTTTTTCTTTTGGCGAAGTGATTAAAATATTTCCAACTCATTACACAGCGAGGGGGATGTCAAACATTTGTGTGTTGTTGTTTGGGTGTGAGTGTGTACAGAATTGGGGAAATTTATGAATTTATTAACATAATAATATGGGTGAAAAAGTCTCACGGTGAAATAGAAGAGAGCGAGCACAATATACGGAAAACATGAAACACATTTGTAAAATACTTACAACATTCCTCTTACGACTTTATGCGTAATTTGGAAAACGCCATCGTAACAGAAAACAATTAATGAGGTAGAGGTGTGTGAAGATTACGTTAATCGTATTTTATGATTAGTCTTTACAAAGTCGATGAGCTGACATTAAAACCCTCAACGCGGAAAAACGTAATCATGAAGAGAAAATCGTGGCTGTAGATTAGAGTTTGAATTTATGTATAGAGATTGAATTTACGAAGAGAAGGCGGAGGGGATGTAAATTTACTAGTGTTATTGTTAAGTTTTTGTAAAATTTGGAATAAAATAATCTGTGAAAACTCAGATATCTTTAAATCCTTCAATTTCTAAAGGCAGCATGTTAATTTTATTTTTATTTTAAATATAAAGTGTAAATTTCAAAATAATAAGTAATTTAAAAAAAATATGTTTGTGCACAACCTCGAGGGAAGACATATCCAATGATGTATTACTTTTATGAAAATAATTGTATTAAACTCTCCAAAAAGGTAGCCAAAATAGTCTTCTTGCCGTTTTTTTATATCAATTGCAAAATTGTTGGCAGAAAAACGGAAGTGTGGCCTGTTGTTTTTTTTTTATCGGTCCGTCAGGTTGTTTATTCCCAAAGTATTTCCCATAAAGATATGTTAAAATTTCTTGAAAAATTTAATCTCGTACAAAACTAAACGCAGCCATTAAAAGCAATTGTACCTCAAATATTTCAAATCTTTTATTCATCCGCTCTAATTTACAACACTATCCCCAAAAATAACAACAACCTAGCATACGTGCGGATATGATATAACAAAAAAAAAAAACTGTTCAACCAAATGTGCAACAAATGTTTTGCGGCATGTGTTGATGTCTACGACACACGCCGGCCACATCACCACACATCGGGTAGGGAGGAAATTTATGGCCATATCTGTAAAATACAACAACAAAATACCAACATAACTAAATCTTCATAATCTGGAAAAACAAATCCACCTACATGTGCCATACTATCAACCAATCCAACATTTAAGATACCCAAAACACAAAAGAAAAACACACAAACATTTTTTAACCAAATAGTATTTGGACACAACAATATCTAAGATATTGGTATATAAAATCTGTTTAAACTTATATTACATACAAAAACCATAATGTTCAGTTGATATGTTTATTTAACGCTTAATATCAAGTCTTGTTAAATGTAAATAAATTCTCAATATCGATAGCCCCCCTATGTATCTCTGATAGCGGAGCTTTTATTCGCATTTGTTTTATTTATTTATTCATTTTTCAATCAATTAATATTTCATAACAATAACATATGGCGGCTGGCTCCGTAAGGCTTAATAAATACGCTGGGTCTCTCAGTCCACACAAAACTTTGGCCAAATAATGATCAATATTGGAACAATACATCGATCATAATAGAAATACCATAGATATAAATACAATGAGTAGTGCGCACACAAACACAAACACACACGCACACACATCGCATTTGTGGAAGACCATATTTCCATTTCGTGCAGTCATCAAACCGGATACTTGTGGCGTATGAATATTATGAGAAAATAAAGTTATTTGACTTTGATAATAGGGAGGGGAGGCGCAAAGCTATTGAGATCGTTATAAGTACCATAAAGATAAACGATGTACTGGGTGAAAAATTATTCACGTTTTTCTCCTAAAATGACCATAAAACAAATTTGACGGTTGAAAAATTTGATTATCGGAAAAATTTAACATTTCAATTTATAAAAAGTTTCCTAATAATAACATAAATTTTAAATTTCACCTTTCAATTAAATTCTATATTATATGTATTAATAGTAGTATGTATAATTTATAAATGTATAATTATACATATAAAAAAAGTACATTATATTAGTATGTAATATATCTAAAAGTTATTTAAAGTACCAAAAATAAAGTTGGAAAATAATTAAAAGTACAATACATGTACAAATAAAGTATTTAGTTGGTATTTTTAATGTCGTTTTCGATAGATTTATGCAATATTTCGGCATTTATGTACCTTTAACCTCAGGCATGAGGATCATGTCCGTCTGTCTTGGTGCCTAGATGTCTGGGGTGGAGAAAGAAGAAAGAGGGGAGGGATAGAGAAGAAAGAGAAAATATTGGGAGCATCAAGTTTTATCTTGGCCCAGTTAGCCATTGAAGGCACCGCAAGAAACGTATTAAATTTCCTACCGAGTATGAGCAGAAATACTCTAGGTCTTTTATGCAACTCTCCCCTAAGTGTCTTAGCCTTCTTCTGGCTATAGTAGAGCATCTACAAAGACGATGCTCCATAGTCTCGGACAGAGTCAGGTCGCTTCTGCACAAACCAATCATGTACGCCGATCGGTACAACTCATTGATTTGGGACTCAATTCTGAGAACTGCACGTAAGAGTAGCCCCAAAAAGAAAAAGTTCTGCATCATTCGTGTTGTCAAGTTACATGCCATAATAATTTAATATCGATTTGAAGTTAGTAATAATTTGTTTGACATTACTCGAGAACCACTAGTCCGATTTAGCTGAAACAAATTAAAAAAAAATTAAGAATTACAATTCCTTTAATTTGTTCATATAACATTTCCCGACATAAGCAGCAGTTTCACTTTTCCATTCATCAAATGATTTTGAACTGGGTTTATTTTGGAGCAGTTACAATAAAACTGTTATACTCCGTGGCGTATGATTTACGTGGAATATTATTTATGATAATCATACACCATTATATAGTATTTATGTTAAGTCAAACAAAAGAGCCTAAAACGTGACAAATTCCCCTATACGATACTTACTAACTTCAAATCGATATTAAATTAATATTGCATGTAACTAGACAACGACGAATGATTTGGGGCTACTGTCACGTGCAGTTCTCAGAATTGAGTCCTAAAATCATGTGTTGTACTGTGAAAGGTAACAAATGGGCCGGTAAACTTCTTCCAGAGAGTCATGATCAGACATACTACAGTCACCTCTGGTCAGTAGGTCTGCTGATTCGTTACTAGGAATGTAGCAACATCTCTTTACAGTTCCTCACCAAAATTGATTTACACAATGTAGAATTGATAGCTTTTATTGCAGACTGACTATCCGCACATTATTCATCTGCTAGTACCAATTCCACATCCCATAATAGCATGCACAGCTTTTTAAATGGTCAGTACCTAAGCCTGAAAAACGCTGCATTCATTAGGGCTTAGCTGCAGGTCTTCGCTGTTGACACCAACTTGTGTACCATATTCAATTTTTAAACAGAATTGGAGTCACCATAAAGCGACCCGCCGTCATTCCTTTTCGATCTTTCCCTAACTTTAAATATTGCTTTACGGAAGTCCACCCATTTTTTAAAAAAAAAAACAGTACGAGGTGGAAAAAGCTGCAAAATCTTCGCATGACCATGTATAGATTGGTGACAATCGCCAGCTTCGCTCTGTCCGATAGCCCCACGGGCTGCAGTAGCCTTGACGTATTAGTCCAGGGGCAGAAAGTTACAGGAACACATCAAAAGCCCTTGCATTCAACCCTTTATAGAGGTGTCCTTCTGCCTGTCTCAGCTATAACAGCCATAGTTTAAGAGCTATCGAGCTAAAATTTGGTATGCAAGCTTCTATTCTCTCAGCGGTATAAGATGATCAAGATCGGACAAAAATTTCTTCCAACTCCCATACAAATTCCCCGTTTTACGGGTGTCCGTATGTCTGTCCCCCGTAGTCTATGTCTAGTATAAGAGTAATTGAGCTGAAATTTGATATGCAAGATCGGGCAAAAACTTCTCCCAAATTCCATACAAACTCCCCCTTTTTATGGTTGTTCGTCTGCATGTCCTCGCGATTCAAGCCGTAGTTAATGAGCTATCGAGCTAAAATTTGGTATGAAAACTTGTATCCTCTTTGCGGTGATTAAGATAAACATACAATCTACTCCTATTGGGGATGTTCGTCTGTTTGTCCCCGAGATTACAGCCGTAGTTTAAGAGTTTTTGAACTGAAATTTAGTACGCAAGCATCTGTACTCTCAGAGGAGATAAAGTTCTAAGATGAGCGAGTTCGGTCCTCTCTCCGTGCGATTACAGCCGTAGTTTAAGAACAAAGCAAAACAAGAAAGAAGTTTAGCAATGAATTCTCATTTCGATGTGAGATTCTGGTGCATTAGACTTGATGAACAATTGGCAACCATTATACCAAAGGGAGTGCCACATAATCCCCAAAATCAAAATCCCCAAACACAAAATCCCCAGCGAAAAAAAAAACCCCAAAATCAAAATCCCCACAGTTTTTTGGCGACAGTGTCACAAAATCCCCAAATACAAAATCCCCACCCTACATTTTGGTGTGATTCGGTTTCTTTTAGCGACAATTTTCCGCGCACTCATAACTCAATTGAAGCTTATAGATTCAAAACTATTGTAGGAGAAAAAATTGAAAGAGTTAGGGAAAGAATTTATAGAAATAAAAACAAACATAGGCAAAATATACTCAGGCATAGGTATAAGAAAAAATTAAAAAAATGTGGACCGTCTCAAGAAAATTAAAAAAAGTTGTTGAATCTCGAGCTGGTTTGAAAAAATTAACTTATTTCGCATCCATATTGCATAATATTTCACGTAGCAATTAATATCTTAATGTATGAAATGTTGTAAATGTATTTTGTTTAAACCGTAAATATTGTAATTTTTATTTATTATTAATGCAAGTGTCCTCAATGAATTTTGTATATATTTCAGTTTTTGTAAATAAATCTTCATTATAATAAAAAAAATTCTGTTTTTAATAATGGTTGCCAGATCTAATAAAAAATCATCCCTGAAGATGCTGGAAAGAATCCCAGCGAAACGTCGGATGTATAAATGTTTAAAATAATCTTTGACTTCAAAATGATCTTGAAAGCACGATAACAATTAATATTTTCAATATTAATTTTAACATATTTTGAATGGTTATCACACAGAATTTGGGGATTTTGTATTTGGGGATTTTGTGTTTGTGGATTTTGATTTGGGGATTTTGTGTTTGGGGATTTTGGTTTTGGGGATAACGTGGTACACCCAATACTTGAACTAATACGTGAATACCCCTTACATTTCCATCATTTTTTTTACAAATGGTATTTGATTTTATACCTCATTCATTGGGTAGGTAAATAAGAAATGATGAAATGCACTGCTTTGGGTTTGTAATGTAAGTATAAGTGGTCCCATAGTATGTAGTGATTTCAACACCAACGAACTTGTGCCCAGCTTAGAGAGATGTTATTGCGTTTTTTTTAATTTTGACACATTTTGTATGCCGACAGGACATGTACACACGCTTAATCTCTTATATATTGTTAACACTACTCTTTAAGATGATTTTTAATCAATTTCCCTAATATTGACATTTTAAAAATTCTACTCGGAAGCTCTGAAATTTCTTTCTGTACTTACTAATATCTAAATTTCTTACTTTCCCCCATAATTTTGGACCCGCATACACATATTCGCCCCACCTCTGTCTTACCAACTCTCTGACACATTGGCTGAGTAAAAAGAAACCAAATCTATCTAACCAATACGAAACTAAATTGTTGTTGTATTTAAGACTTCACTTTAAACTATATATGTCACTATAACTCAACCGAATGACGTTTGGCCAACTTCGCTCACATTTGCATCAAATGCAATTTTTCTTAGATCATTTCAGATTTTCTGGCGAAACCATAACCCCAAGAATGAAAGCAAGGGGGGGAAAAACGGCCAATCTATTCATTCTATAGCTAAATTTAAATCATTCGCAACTTCTGCAGGCAACAAGTTTGGCCCACAATCATTAGACACTTGAGAATGATGTTTTTGGGTTGGGGAAAAAATAAAATTAAAACAAAAAAAGGAAAGAAAGAAAATTTCAAAATATTTTGCTGAGAAGCAATAATTCCCCAAGAAAAGAGGCTAAAAATAAAAGTAAAAGCCAACCAGGCATGTACTTTCAAATTGGCAAATAGGAAATATAAGAATTAATGTAATTAACAACCATGTTATGGAAAACAATTCAGTTTAAAAACAGAGCAAAATCGGTAAAAGGGTAATACTTTTTAATACATTTCTAGCGATTTTGCTCTGATTTCAAACCGAATAGTTTTCCAGAACATGGCTGTATATACATTTCAACAAAAATATAAACAAGGGCTTAGTAAAATAAATAGGCTAAGTAATAAAACTATACATAACATAATTTGTTCTAAGTAGAATGAGTCACATTATTTTAATTCTGTCATTCAATCAAATATATCAAATAATGTAAACTCGTACTTCTTCTATTAAAGTATACAAATTTAGAATTTTTAGTTAATATTAAATATTTTTATTTTTGTTATTATATCTTATTATCATTTAACATATATGTATATTTGACACAATAATTCCATAAATTTTGTAAGGTCTCTCTGGCTTTTTAATATTTACGTGATACTCTCTTTTTGTCTATTTTTGTCACCACCTGCACCCAACCTTGTCACCACTTTAAAACCCCCTTATTTCAATAAATTTAACCCTCATCTTTATCGACTGTCAGCCGGCGCATTAACTTTTCACTTGCAACTCAAAAATGTATTATTAACAATTTGCATGTTTTGCGTATTGCATTGGCAAAAACACAACAAGTGTCAACGGCGTCATACTACGACGACGTTTGCTCATCATATCTATTCCAGTTGAAAAGGAAATACTTACGTCGACATCTGAAAACCCTTAAAAATTATGACTATTCAGATGTCAACGCTGGCTGGAACTATGATTAAATTTCATAATTCTAGTCAAAAATTACTGTGTGACTAACTTCTAGTTAAAGTTAACGCATATTTTTTTGAATGAATGACTGACGGCACATTATTGGAATTGTTATCACGGAAGAGGGCAGTTGATTGCTGGGTGGCGGCGGGCTTGGGGTGGCCGGCCTTTGTTTCATTGGAGTTTTTGTTTTTTTTTTATACATACTATGGCATATTCGTGATATCGCTGTTTTTTTTATTTTTTGATTAAAAAATGTAAGAAATTGTAGGCGGTTGTTATTCAAGTTTTATAGTTGGAAAAAACTGCAAAGTGTTTAGTAGCATTTAATGGTACATTTTATTGTTATAGTCGCAATATGATAAAAAATGTTTTTATTTGAATCATGGTTATTTGTTAAAATTATGAATCAAGCGAGAGCATTATTGCGTAGCAGGCGACAATTTGGAATGTGGAACTGTTCATTGTATTAAATTATTTTTATACAATTGAGATGCTCGTAAAAAGATACTTGCTAAAAATGTTTTCTTTCTAAATGATATTTGACAGCTAAAACTAAATACATATGTACCTATTTTTTAAACTTGTTCACAATTTCTTTTATTTATATTGAAGGTACCAGAAGCAGTGTGTAAAATAGTTAGGTTTTTTGAGATTTTGCCTCCTATCACAAGAAAAATTCACTGACCAAATTTCATTATCCCCCAGGTGCCCGTTTGGAATTTATGGGAGAACTATAAATTTTCCAAAAATAGGTAATTGTGTATGGAAAGTACCAGAAGGGGTCAACCGTCGCCGTCTATATTCATTCCTCAGTAAAATTTTTATAAGCATATTTGACTGATTTCAGTGTACTTACAAAAAAAGATATACATATATGTAGAACTATTAGGGTAAATTCGGTCATTTCTATCGAGTTATCCTGCTCTCCAGCCAGCCGGCCAGACAGACGCAAGGTCTGTACAATAATAATAATTTAATAGAGTTAAATAAAACTGTTGTACTTCGTGGCGTATGATTTACGTGCAATATTATCTATGATAATCATACGCCACCATATAATATTTATGTTATGTCAAACAAAAGAAAAAACGTGACAAATTCCCCTATACGATACTTACTAACTTCAAATCGATATTAAATTATTATGGCATGTAACTTGACAAAACGAATGATGTAGAACTTCTTCTTTTTAGGGCTACTTTCAAATCTTTAGAATTGAGTTCCAAAATCATGTGTTGTACTGTGTAATTAGATGGGCCAGCAGTACGATATTTATCGGCGCCACGACACAGCGAAACTGTAGAACAGATGAACTTGCAAGACTAACTTACTAATTGCGATGGTATTGTCATTGTATGAACATTCTGAGAGAACGCTCTTATATTGAAACCCCATAATTTAATAGCAGCCGGCCAATTCGATATTTATGAACTGATAAATTTTCGCGGCCATTGTCTGGTGAGTGTGAGATTCAACGTCAGTGTAAAGGTACTGGGGCAGTAAAGTAAAAACCCAGCGAGACCATTTACATATGTAGCAAATCTTATTTTCATACCTTTAATTATTCGTGAAATATGACCGATAATATTTTGGTTTGTGTGGGCGTTGCCACGCCTCTTTGTCTAGTTATGTTTTCATGTAGCCTATGATAGAAGCCCTATGATAGTACTACACAGTGAAAATTGCTTAGCAATTAGTGCATTTATTTCGCCAAGATAACGATATGTTCAAAAGGGGCATGGTACAGCCCATTTTCCAGCGAGACGTAATCCTCTTTGTATCAGTAACATACATATATAGCAAATCTCATCTTCATACCTTAAATGGCTCTTGAGATATGACCGATTGAAATTTCTGTTCGTGTGGGCGTTGCCACGCCCCTTTGTCTAGTAATGTTTTCATGCAGGCCCTATGAACAGTATCACACTAATAATAATTGCAATAGGTCAATTTATATGGCCAATATAACTATTTATAAAAATGTATTTTTTGTACGACTAACATATGCACTAGGGTGATCAGTTCGGTTTTCAGAAACCGGCTACTCGGTTTTTTTCACTCATAAAAACCGTCGGTTTTTTTTAAATCCCTGTTTTTCGAATATCGAATAATCTCGTTTTTTTTTGTCGAATCTCGGTTTTTTGGCGTTTGATCCTTTTTATTTAAATTCATTCATAATTGTATTAAATGTGTACTCGTACATGTTTTTTCCAGCTTCTGCCGGCTTCTGAGACTACAATATGGGAGAAAATATATGATTTCTATCTATCCAAAAGAGATAAGTTAAAGAAAAAATTGATTTACTTAAAGCAGAAAAACCAGCGCATCTCTATTGTGGTCGATGAATGGTCGGATATATCTTACATAAAATACATAAATGTTACTGTGCGAACACTTGATCCCGAAAGCAAAACGTTCAAAACCAATTATCAGTAAATTTATATGAAATTTTAAAAAGACGTATATCAGAAAGACGTATTCAAACCCTGAATACTCTCATTTTGTATTTAAGTACGAGTAAACTCCCAATTAGTGACGCATTTTTAAAAAAATCAAGTAAAAATGAAACAAAATAGTTGACGTCCATTTTGTATTCACGATTATTTACTGAAAAACAAGATTCGTTTACAGATTTAAATGGCGAAATGATCGTTGATGCCACTGAAGATACTATAGAAACAGAACTAAATAAAGCTATAAAAAATGTTCAAAATCTTAAAACTACCATTAAAAATTCTACCAAAAATTTTCTTTTGGAAGATTTTTTATATATGAATAAGAGCGGCAAAAGGACTGTAAACCTTGACAGATTATTAAATGCCTTGTACACAATAAGTCCAACTGGTACATTCAGTGAGAGGGCATTTTTAATGGCAAGTTTTATAAAAATCAAAGAACAAAATAGTTATACACCCAAGCACTTAAATTGTATCTTATTTCTTAAATGTTAGGGAAAACTAAAGATTAAATTAAATATATTTTTATATAATCAAGTATTTACAAATGAATTGTTATGTTTTGTTTGTCTTTGTTAAAATACCAAACTGATCTCAGTAATGTTCTGCATTGTAATTATAATTAAACTAAAAGTTTACTTTTTTTAAGTATATTTGAATTATTTTCTGTTATTTTTCAATGAAATTTTTTGTCAAAAATTGTGTTTTAATTTGTTATTTGGCATACATTTGAAAACCGGATTATCCGGTTTTTTGTGAATTTCAAAAAAAGCAACAGGTTTTTTTTAAATTCCATTTTTCGAATAATTCGAAAACCGGTTTTCGCAAAAACCCGAATAATTGATCACCCTAATATGCACCAAATCTCGACTTGGTACCTATAATGATTTATGATATACAGCCATTTGAACATTCGAGTTGTATGGGGCGGTGCCACGCTTATTTCACCCCCTTGCAGTCCGATTTTCTAAAAATCCCTTTCTAAGTGCGCGCCTACGTCACAAAAGGAACATACTTTCCAAATTTCACTGATATAGCTTTTCGGCCTTATTCATAAAAACTTATAAGATGTTTATAAACCATTTTTAAGCAATTTTCGAGAAAACAATATTCATAAACGATTCACATCTTCAATAAATTAAAGTAGGGTTGTCTCTACTTTAAGCGTGCTATAACTTGACGTTTGTACAATTTATTGTATATTTTTGAATTTGAGATCTTTATTTTGAATTTTTCGGCATTTTTAATATTGGAAAGAGTTGTTGCATGTATTCATTGTGTAGGAAATATTCTTCTTAATCATTACGCACATCTAAATAGACACTTTTCATTCATGAATACCATTTTGAAAAATATTTCTCCAAAATTCTTCAAAAAAAATTTGTAAATAATGAAATAATATTCGTGATGTATAAACAATCAAAACAAGGAAACAATGTAATCGGTATCCGATTATAATTTCAACATGAGGAAAAGAAAATCACATTTTTTAATATAATTTTTACTTTAACGCCTTTCTTATCATCATGAGAATCGTAGTCAATGAAAAATTGTGGTACAATAATGTTCATAGTTATTATAAGTGCAAATACATATTTGGTATCCGATTATAAAGCTGTTTTTTTTACATCAGTAACGACCAATAACAGTCGGCGTTGCCACCTGAACACATAAAGCTAAAGTGCTAATAAAAAACGTTTATGAATACAATTTCTTATTAAAGGTATTTTAGAGCTAAAGTATACTTTAGCTAAAGAACGCTTCATAGCTACTTTAGAAATTTTTTATGAATATGGCCGTTAGCCGTTTAGTAAGTTGCATAAGAAAGATTTTTCAAAAATTGTTAATATCTATTGATGTTTTCTTTATAATAAGTAATAGCATTTAATTTAAGTCGACACCATTTCCAATGGAAATTTAATTGAAATGTGTTCTGAATTTCAAATTGAATGTTTGAATATCAATTGACGCGATTGAATTACAAAGGGATACAAGTGACAAAAAGTTAATTTCGAGATATTCGCCTTCAAAGTTTCAAATTCTAGTATAAATGCAGGTATTACTTGAACTGTTTTTTGGCTAGATATCACCACTGGTAATAAAAATCAAGGAACACAACTGCACATTATATTAATTTTTGTCAATTTGTCACTGCTCCCATTTGTTTCCCCTTCGTTGATTTTTGTTTTAATTTTAATTAAAAATAGTGTAGAATCGAAATGGCGACATATACTACAATAACTTTTATTATATTTCCTTACATTCCTAGTATTTCAATAATAAAAAACTTTTACGATACTCTTCAGTTATTACATTCAACATTTTACTTTGCTATACATATGTCCCAATTAATTAATTAACCGCCCATCAATCATTTTCGATAAAATCGTGTAATTTATAGAGGGTTGGTTGTGTCATTTATTGTTATTACAACAATTCATTGTTCCACATTTTTAACGAATTAAATAAAGTTGCAGGTTCTTTGAAGACATATTCTTTGAAGACTGTACACAAAAACGTAACTTTATCAGAAATTCTTAGTATATCTGTTAACGTTCTTTTTTTATATTATTTTGTTCGAATTCTAACCTGATAAGAAGTTGGGTCTATTATCTCAAAGAAGTTCATACAATCGTTGTATCACATATTCTGATAGGCAGAGATATAAAGTTCATTTGATAAGAGAGAAAGAGAGGAAGGAAGAGAGAGAGAGAGTTACTAAATATTTGAGTTAACTTGACTGAATTGTTAATGACAATATAATAGTTTAAAAGACATACTGGACTCTTTTCTGTTAAAATATAATTAACAGATATATACACTGTGGTGCAAAAATGAGCCAATGTTTTAAACAAAGTACGTTATTAAATATGTTTTATACTTTTTATTATATAATTTTCAAACCTTTTGCTCAATTTAAAATATGCATCTGTAAAATATGTAAAGCAATAACAAATTTACATTACTGTAAGTATATAAAATCAAAACATTTTCAAAATCAGACCATTGGCACACTTTTGCTCCACCATCTAGCACGGTGGCGGTTCTGTAATGATTTGGGAATGTGTAACCCCAGATGGTGTAGGACTACTTATACGGATCGAAGGAATAATGCAAAAGGAAGACTATTATTGCCCCATTGCCGTGGCCAGATTCCAGGTAGACCAGAGAATGTCGTCTGCCAATATGACAACGTCCCAAAACATTATGTAAAAATTGCCAAGGAATTGCTTGGTTCACAGGTGTTTGGGGTCAGGGAGTAACCACTGCAGAGTCCAGATCTGAACCCGATCGAAAATCTGTGAGCTTACCTTAAACGCGGGCTGACAGAAACGTAAGAGCCCCGAAAAGTATAAATGAGCTGTGGGAGTGGGTTCTGGCTGAATGAAACAAAATTTCTGTATATTATGTTGCTTGACTTTGTCAATATACGCCAAATAGGGTGGATCATTTGAAGAAAGTAAAAATATGCAGGACTAATTATTAAATTTAGATAAGAAAACCCATGGAGCAAAAGTGTAAATGTTTGGTTTTTATATACTTACAGTAATGTAAGTTTTGTTTTTGTTATTGCTTTACATATTTTGCAGATGCATATTTTAAATTGAGCAAAAGGTTTGAAAATTATATAATAAAAAGTATAAAAAATATTTAATAACGTACTTTGTTTAAAACATTGGCTCATTTTTGCACCACAGTGTATATATAAGACAATAATTCAAGACGTTACTAAACCTCCTTCCTTGGGCTGTCTAAACATTACTTTACATTACATACCCATTTGTACAACATCGTGTTATATGCCCAAATATATAACATTTTTGCCTAATCTACACCTCTAGGTAGCATATTATTTGTGGGCGTTTCGAGTTCATAAAATTATGATATGACTGATATATGAATGCCTCAATGCTCAATGTGACATTTTCAATTTTCCACTTTTCCACATCATTTCCTTTTTCTGGCTGTGGCCAGAACATCTAAAGGCGATAATCACCTCAACATGACAGCCGAAAAAAAAATTCGAAAAAATATGAGAAAAGAGTTTTACATTTACGACACAATATTTATGATGGTGATAAATTTTATGTAAAAAAAATTTAGTGGGAGTAAATGCTTTGGGACAACATCAAAATATTTCTAAGATTTATGACTGCAGATATTTATGTACTACATACTAAATATTATATTAAAATGCAAAAATCGAAACCGTAAGGAAATTATTTATGTTGCTATTAAAATCTATGACAGATGTAAGGTTAGTTTTGTTTCTGCTGAGTGTTCGGTAGAAAAAAAAGAACAAAGGTGAATGGTTTGTTTTGAATTTCAAACAGAAGGCTATTTGTATAAGTGGCGAGTACGTGATATACACTGAGCACAATCAGTTGTTTGTGTAATAATAGCGGCAAACGTCAATTGATATTATTTAACATATGTCGTACTGTGAAAGTCATATTTGTTTACAAATTCTTACTCAAATTCATTTAATATCTTCCTCAATTTTGTTAACATTTGTTGGGTGTTAACTTCGCTTTTGTTGTTTTTTTTTCCCAGTGTTAAGTGTTAGTATTATCAATATCACTTACTGATGATGCAGCACATGCTATCATAAAAAAACCTAAAACTGTTCAGAACAAAATTTATCATTGACCTACATTTGCTTAACTTTTAAGTATTACACTTCTCCTCAAGTCACATACATAGTAACGCAGATATCTATACCAATTGAGTTAAAATTGATTGAAAATATTGCTAGAAAAGTGTTACATTTCTGTTATGCTATCTTGGGTTACAATGAATTGAAATTGTTTATGCTGAGTATTGTATCATATAACTGTGATGAGTTTGAGTTCATACTCTTACCGTAAATATTAGTATTGTTGCATGTATCGTATTACGTTGCAAAATAAAAACCTTAAGAATTTCTTTCGAATGACCTTAAAAGCGGGCAACGTTTATTATTTAAGTTTTAAACGTTTTTTATTTGGAAGAAACGAAGATTTGCTGAAGTAAACACAGTTTTATTTAATTATAAAAAAACTTGGGTAATAAACCACAATGTTGTTCGCGCCAATTTAAACACTAAAATTAAAAAAACCAATAATCATTGAAATGCTATCAAGTTAATTCTACCAAGTCTTTAGTAATAGGAAAATGTTAATATATATAATCTGGAAGCGGTTGGGAATTCCCTAAAAGCATATTGAAAATTGGTTAATAGATGAAGAGGTTGCATATTATCTACCAAACGATTAAGGCATTTTCTCCTAAACTAAGTCCCTAATGTCAAAAAGAAACTTAATATGGAAAAATTAATAGGAAGAGTTTCAAAATTCCCTAACGAAATATTGAGAAATAATTCAATAAAATACTCTAAATATTTCATCTCTATTAAAAGGTGGGAAATTACTAGGAAGGCGATGGAAATTTCCTATTGAACTAGTAAGTAATTCTCCAAATCTATACAGATTTCATATTTATAACGGCTCCACGAAAAGCCCCCCAATGAAATAACGCCCAGGAAATAACCCCCAATGAAATAAACCCCAAAAAATTGGAAATAACACCCAAAAACAGTAAATGAAATAACATCGAAAAATAAATGAAATAAACCCCAAAGCGAAAACGAAACAACCCCCAATATTTGGGAGTTATTTGATATGAAATAACACCCAATGATGAAAATGAAATAACCTCCAATGAAATAAACCCCATCAGCAACAAAAATGAAATTATGCCCAAAATTCATAAAAAAGTCAGTTTCACCAAGGATTTTATGAAGTCAATATGGACCAACAGCAAAGTCGCAAAATTGTTGAAATGAATCGTGTGGATCGTAGATCGTTGTAGCCCTGCTCTATTTTTGCAGTTCGGAAGACAATTTGCCTTTTACGTTTGGCCATTACACAACCACCTCCAGTGTTCACAAGCAAATCAAACTCTCTGCTTTTATTGAATTCTTCCTTTTGAATAACTCTTACAAATTAAAAAAAAAACATTCTTAGTGTCTACTAATCGAATTTTCAAAATGAAAACATGCTCGGTGCATTTTGTTAATTTTCTATCCGTCAATATGAACACAAATGAAAATATCTGTAAACATTCAAAAGATATTGTAATATATTCACAGGCTAAAAGTTTTCTTGTAAAAGGCCTATTTTTATATAATTATATAATTATAACCCCTAAAAACCAACAGCTTTAAAAATGAAATAACCCCCGAAAAAAAAATGAAATAACACCCAAATTATTCACGATATGAAACAATCCCCAAATTTAAAAAATTGGTTGGGTGTTATTTCATTGGAGATTATTTCATAATATGAAAACCCCAAATAAGGAATGAAATAATTCCCAAAGAAAAATGAAAAACGGCCCAAAAAAATTGGGAGTTATTTCATATGAAATAACACCCAAAAATGTATGAAAAAAATTTGGGGAATATTTCATTTCTCGTTTGGGCGTTATTTCATTGGGGGGCTTTTCGTGGAGCCTTTATAACTATGAAAAACAGGGGAAATACTTAATAAGAGTTTGGAAATTCAGGAGTCTTTTATTTTCATTATGAAAAATTAGTATAACCCTAGAAAAGGTTGGAAATTCCTTGTCGAACTTTTGAGTTATAGTCCAAATCCATATAGAAATCTTAAAATACATATATCACCTAATCCATGTATCTAAACGCAAAACGGAGCTAATTTTATGATTACTATAAAAAAGGGAAAATACCTAAGAAGAAATTATGATCACTATAAAAAAAGAAGGAAAATCACTAAAACGGAGGTTGGAAATTCTCTATCGAACTTTTGAGTCAAAAGTCCATATTGAAATGAAAATCTTTAAAGAAAATATAGGGAAATTATTAGGACAAGGTGGAAGTTTAAAAAATCGTAAAAATCCTTATAGAAATCTTTACACGAATTTCTATCCGAAACTGAATGCTTAATTTCATTTATTTATATTTTAATATTTGTATATTTTTATATGTATATATTTTTTTACTTTTATATTTTTATATCTTTATGGTTGGTTGGTGTGCAGGCATCTCATTCTTCGAGGAGAACACTTAGGTCCTTATGGACCCATTGTGACACCCGTTGGGCATTTGTGCCATCCCTTCAACCTATGCCATCAGCGCGTGTGCTGCCTGATTGCGTTGCCAGTTGTCGATTGGAAATCCGCAAAAGTTGTTGATCCTTCCGATATCCAAGGATGCAAGTTCCTCTACACCATTTATGAAGGGTTTCCCCAGGGTTTCCAGTCTCCTTCTGTATATGGCTGGGCAATCGCATATAATGTGGTCGGTAGATGGTTCACTGCTGCTATTCCCGCAGTGGTTACATTCGCTTTTCGTTGCGAATCCCATTCTGTTCGCATGTCTGCCTGTGGGTCCATGTCCTGTCAGGAAGGTAATAACTTTTCTTATCTGGTCCATCTCAAGATTTACCAGGTACGACGAACGCTTTGGGTTGTATTCAGGCCATGTCTATTTGGCCTTTCTACAGGTTACCTCATTCTTCCATCTGTCATATAGGGCAAAGTGCTATGTGTTCAACGTCACTTTCCCGCAGGGCTGAGCTCCGTCGGGCCTCTTCGTTCGCTCTACAGTCTACAGTATCCGCTGTGTCCGGGTATCCACGTAACCAGAACTCTGTTATTCCAGGATATCTCGTTAAGAGATTTCCGGCAGGCACTGGCCACTTTCGATTTGATGTTATAGGACTTCAATGAGATTACCGACTCAAGACTGTCCATGAACATGAGAATATTCTTCTGTGATACACTCCTCACGTTGATTACGTCCGCGGCGGCTCGTTTTATAGCAAGTACTTCCGTTTAGAAAACACTGCAGAAGTCTGGAATCCTTCATCTTTACTTAGGCCTAGATCCGCTGAGTAGATACCGACCTTGTCATGTAGTTTGGACCCATCAGTGAAGAAGTTTATTGGTTCATACATAGCGTTCTCGTTCTCTGTCCATTCCTTTCTGGAGGGCGTTCTAGTTCCGCAGAGAATGTTTGAGATGTTTGTAAGATGTTGATATGGTTCAGGATCCTGGAGAGATTGTAATGTCCAATCTCGTCGAATGACTGATTTGAGGGCGGAGCATTTGCAGCTCAGATCAAGTGGTAATTGATTAAGGATCGTGTAGAGTGCCTTTGGTTGGTTGGTGTGAAGGCATCTCCATCTTCGAGGAGAACACTTAGGTCCTTATAAACCTATTGTGACACCCATTGGGCATTTACGCCATCCCTTCAACCTATGCTATCAGCGCGTGTGCTGCCTGCTGAGCGTTGGTCGTGGAATGCCATGAGCTTTACTCTGTTCTGATGCCAACCTGCATCGGTACATCTTGCTGAAGGGCCAGGATTGTCCCTTATTACACTAGCGTACGCAAAAAGCAGCTTAGCGTTAGCTTTCCTCCAGTTATCAAACGAGATGCTACCGCTAGGATGTGAGTTGTCTACGACGGCGCGCATGAGACTGTTCCTGGCTATGTCGCTATACCGGACTCCTTCTTGGGTCTTTGATCTCTTTTATGATCTGGCAATGTCAGGTTCTTCGTCAGCAGATCGCTGACGTTTTATGTTATCAGTCCCTTGTGGGGTCTGAGATTGGTTCAGTTGGTTTTTGGCCTTTTCAACCAATTGGTTTTGCTCCGTGGATCGTTGAGCCTCAGGGATTTTGCCAACGGTTGAAAGGATGTAGTTGGCCCTTCGACGGTCACGGTATCGTCGATCATGAGGTCGTACCCGTTTAGCTGGCTTACCAGCGCGAGGTGGGGAGGCATTGCCTGGCGTTGGCTTGCTGGTTCCCGAAGTAGATGCTGCCGTATCCCCCATTAGGGGGGGCTTCTACTGCCGCGTTCTTTTTTAAAGAAGGAAGGTAAGGCACTAGTATTGTGCCTCTTGGCTTCTTGTGACAATTTAGTCGAGCCGAAAGGTCTGCCTCTTTTCGAGGGAGTAGAAATAGAGGGTCCGTTACCAGACTTCTCCGAAGTTGTTGTTTGTTGTTGTTTTGTTTGTATGTTCTTGTTTATGGTTCGATCCTTAGGCGGAGGGACAAAACGGTAATTTACGCCAGAACCCTTTAGCGCAAGAAGGCATTGGATATATTTTATATTTTTATATTTTTATATTTTTATATTTTTATATTTTTATATTCTTATATTTTTATATTTTAATATTTTATATTTTATATTTTTATATTTTTATTTTTTTAATATTTTTATATTTTTATATTTTTTTATTTTTATATTTTTATATATTTATATTTTTATATTTTTATATTTTTATATTTTTATATTTTTATATTTTTATATTTTTATATTTTTATATTTTTATATTTTCATATTTTTATATTTTGTATTTATATATTTTGATATTTTTTTATATTCTTCACATATTTTTGACCAAATATCTTTGCGAGTAACATTCATATAATTTGTTATTAATAAACGTTTTTGTTTTTTCAAAACGAATCGAGAAATATACTCTAATTGCACATTTATATTTTGAATTTGACAGACGGTCGCCTCCAGTTGTGTTTTCTGTTTTTGTATCACTCTTAATGGACCACAGCCGTGAGGAAAGATCTGCTCACTTTCAACGCCATTATTTCAGCCACCTTAACCCACAACCTCATTACAGAGCCACCAGATCCGTTCAACAATAGTCGCACATCTCGAACGATAACTAACATAAACAACATTTTGATTGAATAATTTGGCGAATCTAAAGGTCACATCGCATGATTGGCCATACGATGGGATGAGATTACATGGGCTGCCTAAAGGCTAAACAGATAGGGTGGGGTTAGTGGGTAGCCTCTTCCGTTTAGCCGTTAAGGTAGAGGGCGGTTTGCTCACCTCAGACATGTCATGCACCACAGCCATTGGTGGTGGGTGCGGAGTGCGTTTAATTTAATTTGAACTTGAGTCTCGTTTTGATGAACTACATAGATAGATTTACCTACTAATTCCAAGAATCGAATAACAAATCATTCTGTGTGATGATAAATTGTGACGATGACATTTTTATGTTTGCGTTAATTTGTGGCATTCTAATTTGATGGATTCTCTCTATATGCTCTGTGATTTCTTTATTTCACCTTTATTTTTATTGTTGTTGCTTTGCCTCCCGAGCCGAGTAGGTAAATAAATCACTTATTTTGTGTTACAGTTTAATCGATTGCAAAGCGGTGATAGGCATGAATGAAATGTTTCTAATGTTTCCCATTCAAATAAACGCAATATTAGCGGTAATAAAATAAAGGCCCAGCATTGATCTTCGAAACATTGAATTTGTGTGAGAATGAATGTTCGACCGGCATGAATGGAAGTATTAATTTGTTTATTTTGTTGAATAATTATTTAATTGCTTTTAGCAGTTTATTATATTGCAATTGTGTTTTCTAAATGTATTTGTATTTTTGTGAACATATAAAGTAATGAATCTAATTTCATATTAATTCATATAATTATTATGTGGTTGGTGAAATTTTATATTTCAAAATCATTTTGACAGTGATATATGTATAAATCGGTGATTTAATATCCTTTTATAATATCATAAATAAGAAATTGAAAGAGGATCTAAACCCAAAGATGATATGGCTACCAAATGAATGGGAACATTTTGACTATTTAAAAATCTTTTGTTTGTTTGATTGGAAGCGGAACAAAAATTTGAAAAAGGAACTTTAAGTTTAATCATTCGTTACCTTAAAAACACTTCTTTGCCCTTATTTTTCAGATCGTCGTAATAGTTTCAGCAAAGTTTTCTGTCTTTTCAACAGGGGTTTCGTTGCCCTCTCCTTCACCATCCATCGTGCTTTTGCGGTTTTATCAATGCACTTAACATTGGACCATTTATTTTATGCATTATTTTTCTCTGGTGTACTGCTAGAATTGATTCGTCCGCTTGTGTCTTTACTCGAATACTGCATCATACATCAAGAAATGTATAGCTAGTATCTGGTAAAGTTGTATTATTGTCTGTCGAGAGAGTTCTTTGTCATCGCTTGTTTATTTTGTTTGTAAGCAGTATTCCAGGCGGACTACAACTTTGAAGTTGTAATTGTCCAGTTTGCCAGATTAAGTTTGTTGAAACAACTTTGTTTTGTCCTTGTTCGCCGTTAGACCCAATTCGGCGATTCCTCTGAATAGCTGAGAAGGCTGCAGTAACATCTTGCAGTTTTCGACTAATGATGTATACACCATCAGCATACGAAAGCAGCATGTGACTTCGACTAAATATCGTGCAGGTAGTGATTAACATAGAGTTTCTCATTATCATCTCCATTAGCATGTTGAAGAGATCACACAAGAGATCTTAGGTCCCGCTTCGCATAGAGCGACTCGGTAAGGTCTTTGCCAATCTCCACTATAGACTTCGTGTTGCAATGACGTATCAGCTTGGCAAGAATACCAAGCCATGGTTTTAAATCATTTCTGTCTTATCGAGCTTTCGATAATATTTCAGCAGCGAAATGTCATATTAGTTACAAATCGAACTAGTTACAAAATGTAGAACTTTAATTCCCTTTACACCCCATGAATGAGGTATGGGATAGCTTATCGCGTTGTTGTGTTAGATTCACAACTAACGGCACCTACTTGTTTATCGACGAATGCGAACGTCACTGTTTGAGAAGCTTTTACTAAACACGCCGATTGAAGCGACACATATACTGCGAAGTTGCTGTCAACAACATTCGAGGGGAGTCGACAATGAAAGAATTTTTTTTTAAGGTGGCTGGAGCCATTAGTTGAACCTGTGATCTCCCGCATTGTAGTCGCGTGTTCTAACCACTATGCCACGGCCGGTTCCAAGTTACAAAATGTATACCTTAGTTATATACTAGTATATTACGCACAATTCCCCCAAGTTTAGGACATCTCCATGTTAAATGAGACAGTTGTATGTATGGAACATGAACAGTTCACTGCCTATGGAGAACTAGTATGGGACTTACTTTTTGGTACAATAAATAGTACAGTTTAGTACTGTTAATTGTAATTTTAGGTACAATAAAAGTATTTTTTGTTACAATAAAAATACTTTTTGGTACAATAAAAGTACTTTGTGTTACAATAAATTATACTTTTTGGTAGAGTAAATTGTACTTTTTGGATCCATAAAGTATTTTTCGGAACAATAAATTCTACTTTTTGGTACAAAAAAAGTGCTTCTAAGTACAATAAAAGTACTTTGTGTTACAATAAATTACACTTTTTGTTACAATAAATTGTACCTTTTGAAACAATAAAAGTATTTTTCAGTACAATAAAAGTATTTTTTTATTCAATTTGGGACAAAAATAAATAGTTTTCAGTGCGACAGTAAACTGTACTTTTTGGTACAAAAAATTATACTATTTATCAAAAAAAGGGCTTCAAGGTACAATAAAAGTACTTTTAAATAAGAACAAATTGTTTTATTTGGCACACAAATTAACTTTTAAGTACAATAAATGTACTTTTCAGTACTATGATTTGTTCAATTTCGTACAAAAAGATAAATTTTTGGTACAATAAAAAATTTACTCTTCTGATTTTTTGGACTTTTTAGCTAAAAAGGGTTTCTAGAATAATAAAAGTACTTTTTTGTACACTAAATTGTTCATTTTGATACTTTTTGATACAATAAATAATATTTTTGGTACAGTAAATTGTCCTTTTGGTACTATAAAAGTATTTTTCGCTAAAATAAATTGTACTATTTGGCAAAAAAGGGCTTCGGGGTACAATAAATAGTTCTTTTTGGTGCAGTAAATTTTACGTTTAGGTACAATAAAAGCACTTTTCAATACAAAAAAGTGTACTATTTGGTACAAAAAATAACTTTTAAGTACAATAAATGTACTTTTCAATACAAAAAAGTGTACTATTTGGTACAAAAAGATAAAGAAATTAAAAAATTTACCATTTTGTACTTTTTTGCTTAAAAAGGCTTCAAGTATAATAAAAGTTTTTTTTGTACATTAAATTTTCCATTTTGGTACAATAGAATTACTTTTTGGTACAATAAATTATGCTTTTGGTACAGTAAATTGTACTTTTTTGTACAATAAAAGTAATTTTCGGTAAAATAAATTGTACTATTTAGTACAAAAAAGTGCTTCAAGGGACAATAAAAGAATTTTTATTGGCCCAAAAGCACTTTTCTGTTGCACCAAGTACTTTTTTTTGTGCCAGAGTACTTTTTTGAACCAAAAAGTACTTTGAATGTACTTTTCGGCCCAAAGTACTTTTTTTGTACCAAAAAATATTTTTTGGTTCATAATACGTTTTGGTACAAAGTACTACAATAAGTACTTTTTGGTACAAAAAAGTTCTCCGGTACAAAAAAAAGTACTTTGTGCCGAAAAGTATATTAAACGTTATTTTTGGTACAAAAAAGTACTCTGGTATAAGAAAAGTACTTTGTGAAACAGAAAAGTGCTTTAGGGCCAATAAAAGTACTTTGTGGTAGAGAAAAGTACTCTGGTACATAAAAATACTTTGTGCTACAGTAAAGTCCGATAAAAGTACTTTTTGGCATAAAAAAGTACTTTGTTACAAAAGAAAGTACTTTGTACCAGAAAGTACAATAAAAGTACTATGAACCAAAAAGTACAATAAAAGTACTTTTTGGTACAAAACAAATACTTTGTGCACCAGAAAAGTATTTTCGAGCCAAAAAAGTAATTTTTGGCATAAAAAAAGACATTGGTACAAAAATTTACTTTGTGCCGAACAGTACATTAAAAGTACTTTTTAGTACAAAAAAGTACTCTGGTACAAAAAAAAATTTACTTTGTGCAACACAAAAATGCTTTTGAGCCAATAAAAGTATTTTTTGGAATAAAAAAGTACTTTTGGCACATAACTTTAGTACTTAGTTCGCCAGCCAACAAAGAGCTGGCTCGCGAGCCAAGAGCCATAAAATTTCAAATGGGCTCTCAAGATGGCTCAGGGCTCGCGAGCCAGCTCTTTATTTGGGACTATGGCTCGATACAATAAACTATTCTTTTTGGTATAATAAAACTACATACAGGTACATTAAAAGTACTTTTGGGCAGTCTTAAAATTGTTTGCACTTTTACTATTAAAATATTAAATACTAATTTTTCTCCTTCTTCTTCGCTTTTTTTTGGAGCAAAAAAAAGAGAAATAAAAGATATGTATTAAGTTTTCTTATTAACTTATTTATTACACATATAAAATACTGCATCCTTTGACACATTTTCTTAAAAAAATCTGCAAAGTTGGCACTTTAGTCAGGAAATCTCTTAATATAAGTGGCGCATTGTCATACATCAGAGATTTCTTTACCCAAAATGTCTTAATGATCTCTTGAATACCCTTTTTAAATATCTTCATGTTTACTTTCAAGTTGTACTATTTTCCAACACCTACTAATGGCATTATTATGTAGTCGCTATTAGTTCAAGCATTCATACCCCCTTCAGGATGTCACACATTACCAGATGTACCTCATATATCATTCGACACTTAATTGTAATCATGCTATCACACATACACACATGTAGGGTATTAATAAGAAATCATAAAAATATTCCATAACTCAATATCCAAAAATAATTTAACCAGCATTTTGAACATTCCACAAAACTGCAGACAATCCAATGCCAGAATCTGTCATGAACGACAGTTGTTGATGCTAAATCACAGAAATCGTCAACCGGACAGAGAGACAGACACACACACGGTGGCGGTTCTCACAAGAACTCCTCCTGCATACAGGATATCAGATTTCAAAACTAAAAACTAATTTAAATCGAAACTCATTCACGCCGTGCAAAGAAACATGCCACTATTTGATCAGAGTGTTTGGGCTCGCGTTCATTGGCTCTTCCTGTGCGCCGTGTGTGGACCATTCAGTAAAAGCAGGAGCAGTAGCAGCAGTGAATGTGTGTGTGTTTGTCAACCGTAGTGTAAATAAACATAAATATTTCATCATATTTCCAAATGGTTGTACTTATTATATTCTTATATCCAATTTAAGATGTGACCCTTAACTAATTCCCTTTCCGGCCGTACGGCAATCTTTCATTTCAGTATGGAACTCAGTTCGGTGATCTTGCAAATATCATTTCTCATCATATTTGGCAAAATGTTGGCATTTGGCTTTGTCGGCCCCGAAGAGCGAAAATGTAAATATCTGCGCGTGGACAAACTGCTAAAGATTCGTTGCTTCGATATGAATCTAAAGGAGGTGCCACAGTATCTCAAATCATCGGTGGAGGTAAGTGTGTAATCAGTGTGTACTACAACACATGTAGTTTAAGGTTGCGTGATCTAAAGGACGGACATCCAAACAGACAGACGGACACACTTTAGACAATTGGGTGCAACAAGTTTAGTATACAATTTCGTTTTGTTGTAATTGAATGATATTCAATTATGGTCATTATGTTCAATTTAAGTGGCTATTAACTTTTGTGAACTTGATTTCGGCTGGCATCTCGTGTCAGCCACTCTGCCTGCCGTCTGTTAGTTTGTATGCAATGCGACCGACCGACGATGATGGATTTACATTTTAATTAAATGAAACGAATATTTTGTGAGATAGACCAAATGAATGAACTAACTCGATTTTTTGTATAATTGTCATTGGTGGTGTAAATTTGTGTATGGTGCATATGCCGCCAAGTCAGGGTTTGGATTTTGCAGTAACTAAATTATTCATGAGCAATAATGGGAGAAAAGTACATCAATCTTGGAAAGGGGATTCACCCACCCAACGTAGAAGTTATCAAAATAATTGACTAGCTTTCGCGGTTCGCGTTGCTTCGCCACTACTAACACATGGTTGACTAAAGATTTTTAATATAAAATATAACCTATATCACTCACTGATAATGTAAAATTCTACTGGTGAAAGAATTTGTTAAATCGTAGGAGTAGTTTAGAAGATTTCCCCCCTACATACAAACAAACTTACTAACTCACAAACATCTTCTCTGTATAATACTAGTACAGATAACACCCTGCTACAGAATAGAACAAATTTAAAGAACTTGGGGAGTGTCTTATGTTGGTGCATGTTCCAGTTATGGTTAAGTACAACATACTTCTGTATACCCATCTGTTCCCTAACACATTTAAAATCTTGACTTACGGGTAAGCAGTCGGCTTTCCGTTACTTTCCTCACTATAGGACTTAAGACTCAGTCAATTCCTAACCAAGTTCTGATTTCTTAAAGGGATTGGTTAACGGTTAATTTTCTTCAACTGTTTGATTTTAGTATACGATATGAAAATTGCGTTGCTCACAACTGTGTTACTAATTCTCGAACACTTTTATAACCTATCACAATTTCATGAGAAACTAACAACAAATCCTCATAGTTGCATTATAGCCGAACCCTGTCTTTGAGCTCTCTTTGTGGTCAATTTATTTCAATGAAACTAAATACTGCATTCTCACACATAATTTCTGAGGTTTATAATGTTTTTGCCCGTCGCACGGTGGGGTAAATTCACGATCTGGGCGGCCAAAATTCGATTTCTCAAAAACTAATGTTTTTAATAATTTCCTATTGTAGGGTAAAGAGAACAAAATGCTTCACTAGATTCCGTTATTTTTTAATTCCATTTTGCTTACATTCGTTTTCTACACGCTGTTAAAGTTACTTGTTGCTAATTGTGCATTTTTTATTTTGATGGGCTCAGCTAAAGCAACAATTTTAGCAGGCTGTGGGAAGGCGTGTGTTTAGTTCAAACATTTAAGTAAAATGGAAAATAATAAAGCAGGTTAATATTATTTAATACACTTAGCTAAATAAAATTATAATTCAAATTCATACTAGTAAAGCAGCATTGACAAATATGGTATTTTTGTCAATTTCAATGGGTAACAAAATCGATCTATGGACAAAAAGTTATGCATCACCCCTTTTCACCCCTTCAATCTGTGATTATATATAATCTTTATCATCGTATTGTTCATATGGAAAAAAAAAATTTTGCGGGTTTTTGCGGTTTTGTGTTTTATAGCCATTTACCTACTGCGGAAGAATGAACTATAATTTCTGCGGTTTTACTGAACCACTTTAGTTAACATACTGGATGTCCTATATCTCCATGCATTTATAGTTAGAGGGTATCCAGACGAATAAAAAGTTATATGGAGGTAGGGCTCTAAAATGCAACCTTATGGAGATATATGGGAAATATTTGGAATCTTAAATCTTTAAAAAAAAAAATTTTGTATAAAAACGGTCATAACCTCTACCCTCCGAATGTTAACATATTATTTTTTTTACGCCTCACCGAGTAATATTTTACCATTCTGCTTCATAAATTTGCTTCAAATAATTTTGGCCGCCCAGATCGTGACTTAACCCCACTGTGCGTCGGCCAGGGTTCATTTCACTTCTGTGAATTTCAATACAGAGGACAAAAAGAGAACAATGATAGTGAGATAGGAACAAAGAGAGCTAGATAGGGAGAGTGTAAATGCATTGCATTTTATGTAGCCACAATTGAAGCTCAATTGATCTTAATTGCTCAACAAAACGTATCGGGAAGATACTGGTAGGCGCAGAGGGACTAAACTTTACTTCCATTGAATTATAGAAATTTTTATGTAAATTTAATGTCTGCAAATAGACTGGGAAGAGTAAAAATGCTGATGATAGCGGCAATGTCAAAGAAAGCAATGACCTACGAAAAACTTATGATAACTATATAGGGTGAGGTGCAGCTATACTGAACTCATTAACACTTAACTCGTAGAGAAATTGAACCTGGTTCGAAATGTTAAAGTGGGTGACAATGTAGAATATACTAAAATTGTTAACTTTTAAACAGTGCAGTAAATGCCAAGATTAATGTAATAAGTACAGCTCCTTAAACCCGTGTTTGGAAACCGATTTCCAAAAATCGAATTGTGCTGTTAAATAATATCTACCTAAGAAAATGTTTTTTTTTTTGGAAAAATATGTTATTTTTTAAAAAATATTTTTTTCATCTTTACACTATCCTATAAATTTCTTGTAATTTATAATTTGTCTTTGTGTTATTATTAAAGGATGGATATTAAATGAATGTAACGGAATTTTGCTCATAATTATAAATTTTTTGAAAAAAATCGTGTTCAATTTGTTAATATGAAGGTAAATGGCAATATTTTACGCCAATATTTTAGAGGCTTGGGTGACTGACTGATCATTCCCCAGCCCAAACGGCTAAAACTAGAACCGTGAAATTTGGAAAGAAAGGTTCCTTTTATGAAGTAGGCACGCATTAAGACGGGATTTTTAAAAATTCAGACTACAAGGGGGTGAAAAGGGTGTGGCGCCGCCCCATTGCGTCTCGCTGGGAAATAGGCGGCGCCACCCCCTTTTTGAAAAAATCGTTATCGCGTTACTAAACGGCTGAAGTATAGTCACAAAAATTTAAGTAAATATTTTAGTTGTGCGATGTGAAGTAATTTTTTGAAATTCGTTCTTTACTTGTAAAAAGATCGAATAAGGGGAAAAGTGGTACTATGGCCCAGACCAAATGCCTTAAGGTAGAGTTACGAAATTGTAAACAGAATTGCTCCCTATGGAAAGAGAGAGCCGCCAGATGGGTTTTTAGGGGTAAAATGGCCGAAATGGAATAAAACTGTTATCATCACCTACTAGACCAAACGGCTAAAGCTATAATCGTATATGGGCATGCTTCCTATAGAATTAGAGGAGGTTCCAGTATATTTTAGTTGTTTCTTTTGGAATTCGTACTTTTAGGTAAATGGGGTGTTCGTTTGTTTCATTTTATTTAACCTGTATTGCTTAAATTCAGAGATTCGCGAACGCGAGCCGGGAAAGCTAGTATTTTTATATTTTAATATATTTTAATTTATTATCTTAAAATTTTTATATATACAAATTTTTATATTTTCATATTTATACATATATTTATATTTTTTTACTTCTATATTATTAAAATATACTAGCGGACCCGGCAAACTTCGTCTCGCCCCAAGTTAATGTCAGATAAACGCTATTGAGGGTGGTATGAATTGAAATAATCGGAATTCGTAAGTTAAGGACTTCCTCTTCTTAGTCGGTTAAATCACATTGTTTTTTAGTTTATTGACAACCGCGTACCGTTTCTCAATTTCGGTTGATTCATATACCGCAATATGTATATGATCGATCCCATCTTCATTCTTCATTATGCGGCAGAAAGCGAGTTGGAAAATTCGGTCGGATTGTTGGTCGCTATATCCTCGTCGGTCACGCTGTAAATAGATTTGTGCGAATGCAGTTCTCCAAACGATTTGACATTCTGAAATGAAATTCATGCTATCGATGTTCTTATTCTTCGCTGCTAATACTGCCAGTTGTTTAACCCAATCGAGCATTTTATAATTTTGGGCAATGCCAGGGAACACTTTAGTGATTAAGTTGCTTTTTCGACGATGTGAACTCGAAAAAATTAGCAGGGAACGATATCAATTCTGTCGAAACATCAGCACGAATTTGGGCATTGACCGTTATCTCGAGAATTCAGCAGACGATGGGAGGTTCTGAAAAATTACCTTCATGTTCGTGGTCAATTTCAAATTCTTCCGGTCGGGTTCAACGGAAGACTTGTGACTCCGAGTTACGCAAACAAAGTACAAATTTGAATCGCTGACGTAGAATCGGTCGCATCGGCGAACACTGATGTCAAGCAAATTTAAATTTTGGCAAGCCTCTCAAAATGTGTGCACAACACACCATCCACAGTACGCAGGGAATTGAAGGAAAGCAAAGATAGAATTAATTACGTTTACGTCATCTAATAGGAGGCATTAGTCAAGTAAGTAACTCTCCCTAAAAATCTACAAAGTCATTACGGAATGAATGCCCACATTCAATTGGATAACCTCATTTTTCATACGCAAACGCATTTTCTGAAAACAATATCAAATTGATAAATATTGCATAGGATATTAATATATATTTTTTTGTCTAAATAATATTAATCTCGTTAAATTCTCCAACGAAAATCATCAAATCATGCGAAAACTGCAAAAATTCATTGATAAAAACAAATCAAATTTGTAAATTTTTCCGGAATTTTTCGAGTTTTTCGCTAATAATTTTCTATTTTTCCACCCGAAAAGCCATTTCGTAATAATTGCACTCAAATTTGCTGACTTTTCCAAAAATTTTTTTGCATAAATAACTCCTGAAAATTACGAACAATTGAGAAAAAAATTGGGAAACTGGGCCAACTCAACTTGATAAATTACTATAGATTTTTCATCACAATAATCCGAAATTTTCCAAGCAACACAACCAATTTTCCACCTTTATGTCATCTGAAATCATCAAATCAAGCGCAACAATAGAAGAAATCGTCGAAAACATCCAAATCTTTTCCAAGTTTTCCACCAAGAATTTTTCTATTTTTCCATTCGAAAAGTCATTTCTGAATAATTATTTGAAATTTCTCACATTTACATCCTCCAAAATTATCAAAACACTATAAAATGCAAAATTTTTTCGAAAAAAAAAATAAATTTTGTGGGATTTTTTCATAATTTTCTAAGCAAAATTTTCTATTTTTTCACTCGAAAAGCTACAAAAATTTAATTTGCGATTTTCTTCAATGCATGAACGCAAATTTAAATTTTTCGAAATTTTCCGAGTTTTCCACCGAGAATTTGTCTATTTTTTCATTTGGAAAGTCATTTTGGTATAATTATCCTAAATTTTTCGCAGTTACATCGTCCAAAACTATCAAATCATACAACAAACAGCAAAATTTCGTCAAAAAAAAAATTAAATTTTTCGAATTTTTCCGAATTTTCCAAAAAAAAAATTGTATTTTTCCATTCGAAAAGTCGTTCGTAACAATTGCATACAAAATTCCATACAAAAAAACAATTTTAGGTTTTTCCAATTTCCCGGCTTTGCCGGAGAATTTTCCCAAAATTTTCTTTTACATAAACCATCTCCTGGCAATTACGAACAACTGGAAAAAAATTTCAGCAAAATCGGTTCAGCCGTTCTCAATTGATGAATTACTATACATTTTTGCCACCATTTTTATATATATAGATTTTTATATTTTTATATTTTTATATTTTATATTTTTATATTTTTATATTTTTATATTTTTATATTTTTATATTTTTATATTTTTATATTTTTATATTTTTATATTTTTATATTTTTATATTTTTATATTTTTATATTTTTATATTTTATATTTTATATTTTTATATTTTTATATTTTTATATTTTTATATTTTTATATTTTTATATTTTTATATTTTTATATTTTTATATTTTTATATTTTTATATTTTTATATTTTTATATTTTTATATTTTTATATTTTTATATTTTTATATTTTTATATTTTTATATTTTTATATTTTTATATTTTATATTTTTATATTTTTATATTTTCATATTTTTATATTTTTATATTTTTATATTTTTATATTTTTATATTTTTATATTTTTAAATTTTTATATTTTTATATTTTTATATTTTTATATTTTTAAATTTTTATATTTTTATTCTTTAATTCTTTAATTTTTTACATTTTATATTTTATTATTTTGATATTTTTATCTTTATATTTATAAATATATAATACATTTTTTTTATTTTTTGTAATATTTTTATATTTTGTTATTTGTATATTTTTTTATATTTACAGTGCCGCTTCTCGCATTTGAGTAAAAAAAGTTCTATTTACAGACTTACACAACGGGACCTACAGTTTAACAACGAATCCGAACATCCGTTGTTTGAAAAACTTTTGCTATATAAGCCGATTGACTAAAGACTACTATGAAATTGAAATGTAGACTGTGACAGGGATCGAACTCTGGTCTCCCTCATCATAGTAGCGTGTTCTACACTTGACTATTTCGCAATATGTATTTTCCTATTAAAAAACTTTCTATATTACCAAAACATTAAAACTAAATGCATATATCACATTTCTTCTCTTCCAGGTCTTAGATTTATCCTACAATCGCATTAAGAAACTAAAACGCAGCTCATTTCAACCCTATAAAAGCATCAAATACTTACTACTCTATGATAATATGATACAATTCGTCGAAGCGGGTACATTTTCACATCTCACATCACTACAGGTAAGGCAACTAGCTATATAGCTAATCAACATTTACAATTGACTGCCAACTCATAATCTCTAAACTCTAAATCAATGATGATGATGATGGTAATGATGATGATGCATTATTTCATACCGTGTAACTGTCAATTTGAATATGATAAAAGCTGAAACAATGAAACACGGCAGATTCATTCATCGATCGGCTTCGTTGACTAACATATAACAAAGTATTAACAAATCATGGCAGAACATGCAATTGTCACATTATAACAGTTCTCGTAATTACTAATTATGACACTGCACGTCACTTGTCACTTATTTTAACGATTTGACATGGTTTAATTTCTCCTCACATCTCTTACAGGAAATCGATTTATCTAACAATGGCCTGCTGACCATACCTCAGGAGCTGTTGCAGTTGCCCTCACTGAGAAATCTCTATATAGACAGCAATGAATTGATGCATTTGGAGAGAGATCTAGAGGCTTTGGAGACGCCTATTAAGGCGCCTTTGGAATATCTCAATGTGGCCGATTGTGGTCTTCAAGATTTACCCAATTTGGGAATACTACCAAGTGAGTAGGCCACTATGTCAAAAGGGATTAAAAATATATATTAATTAATTTTTTTTCTTTTCAGAACTGTGGCACATCAATGCCTCCATGAACCCTCTTATGGATCTGAGTATAGATCGCTTTGCCAATATGTGTAATTTAAAAAGCATCGATCTGACGAGAACAAAGTTGACACAGTGCCAGTGTCAGCAGGTCAATAATCATTTAAGGGCCACGGCGGTGAAAACCAAATTTGTTCCTGTTTGTGTGGGTAGGTAACCAATTGTACTAAAATTTAAAAAATATTGCGATTGGCTCTTATTAAAGTGGTTTGAAGTTTGTTTCTTTTGGTCAAAAGTCGAATAAAAGAATATGAAAAATCTTGTGTAAAAATTGTTTGGAAGGGTTCATAGTAACCGAAAAAAACTAATGATGTAGTTTAATTCCTCATGATAACTCAAAAAACTAATGATGCAGTTCGATTCATCGTGTCCAAATTAGGGTAAAACCATTGAGTCCGGTTATGTATTTTTTCGACTACAACAGAGTTATTTTACAAATTGTTGTATTTACTATTTTTTAATATATTTTTTAATTTATTTCCAGAATCTTTGGACACTTCCGTATGCCCAACGCCGTATAATTCCACCATATACTCGGAAGTCTATCAAATGTGCAAGACAACAGAGGCTGTGGCGGAAGCGCGAAGTCTTTGGCTTTTTGTGGCCGGTTGCGCAGGCGGTATCTTAGCAGTGCTGCTATGTAAGTATCACAAAGTTTCTTTCTATTCTTTGGTAATCTAACTGTTTTCCTATTCTCTCACTCTCCCCTCGCAGTGGTATGGTACTGCATTCATCGCAAACGTAAACGACGCAACAAAAAATTACGTGCTGCCGCCTTACATCGCAAAAGTTTGGTGATATCACCCAAAAATGCTATTAACAAAAAGGAAAAAGAGTTACATTACAATCACAACGATGAATTGTTATGCTGTGATACTGCCTGATTGCAATACATCCACCGCCATACAAAACGACAACACTTTGGGTCCCATACATAGGAATTACCCAAGTGCAAAATGTGTCGAAAAAGTGCCTCAAATATTAAATAAGCATTAGCTATAAATTTGTAATTTATTTTATGCAACTGACGACAATTGATTGTTTATTGATATATATATATATATATTTAGATATAAGTTAATTATACATATTTACACTTTAGTTTAGCGTCAATTTATTTTGTATAGAAATCCAAATGCAAACAGAAGCCAATCACAAAGGTGCCTTATTACAAACATATGTAGTATGTATTTAGTTGTAAGTTATGTTTTTTTTATACGTAAAAGTTTAAACTTTTAAGTTTGTCGTATCTGTAGGTACTCTTTAGTTGTTAGCAAAATCCCACCACATTTACATGAAACACAAAAAAAAAAGAAACCAAAATCAAAAAACCGACTTAATAAAAATGAAATTTTTCTTTGTAGACATTAATAATGGTGTATATTTTACTCGGCGCCACCCAAACTCCCCATTTTGCTCAACAATGTTGGGGAATTAGGGATAGCGTGTCGGGATATGTGTCATAAACGGTTCAATGTCCTCATGGTGTGCAAGTGAGCTTACATTAACGTTAGAAAGTTCTGGATCTGATTGAACAGAGGCGTCCCGGGGAGGTAATTAAGGTTGTAAGGGAGGGGGTTGTAAAATGAAGTCAAGCACTGTATATATTTTATTTTATATTAACAAAGATTAAAATAAATAATTTGTGCATCAAGTCAATACATTTTAGAAGTCTAACTGACAATCAAAGGAAAAACGGTCATTAATTCATGGTAACTCCGAGAAAACACAGCCCGATCTTGTAGTTAGAAAGAGTTGTCTGTATTGGCAAATATCGCTCATTTTGTGCAAGACCGTCATAACTCAAAAAAATCGATTGCGAAATAAACGCGTTTAATACAAAAGTTTATATACAAAAGTTTCCTAACAGCCTAAAAACTTGATTTACTTACTTACTTACTTAGCTAGTACTTCTATGCAATCCCAGTGGATTATATACCGCACGTAGAAAAATATTATAAGCGCCTCGATCTTCTGCGCTTCTTCTCCAGTTAGTCACACCGAGTTCTGTAAGGTTCTCGGTTCTCAGTAACCTGGTCTTTCCAACGGAGTTTTGGTCGCCCTCTTCTGCCCCGTCCATCGAGTTCATTGTCGAAGACTTTTCGAGCTGGAGCATTTTCGTCCATGCGTGCAACATGACCTAGCCAACGCAACCGTTGCACCTTAATGCGTTTGACCACGTCAATGTCAGTGTACAGCTCGTACAGCTCATGATTCATACGACGCCGATACTCTCCGTTAACGATGATGGGCCCATATATTCTACGGAGTATTTTTCTCTCGAATACCGCCAGAACCGATTCATCCGCTTGTGTCATAACCCAGGATTCTGAGCCATACATTAGGACAGGTAGAACCAGTATCTGGTATAGCTGGAGTTTTGTTCGTCGAGAGAGGGCTCTGTCATTGAATCGCATTTATTTGCAAGCAGGATTCTTCTCCGGATTTCTAGGCTGACATTATTTTCTTTGTTGATGGCGGAGCCTAGGTAGACAAAATTATCTACCACCTCGAAATTATAGTTGTCAACGTTCACGCAGTTTCCCAAACGAGTAGATTCTTTGTTCGTTGAAACTAATAACTTCGTTTTGTCCTCGTTCACCGTTATGCCCATTTTCGCTGATTCCTTCTGAATACCTGAGAAGGCTGCAGTCACATCCCGCAGTTTTCGACCGATGATGTCTACGTCATCAGCGTACGCGATTAGCATGTGGCTTTTGTTGAATATAGTGCCACTCGTGTTTACTGCAGCTTTTCTCATTATCATCTACATCACAATGTTGAAGAGATCGCACGATAGGCCGTCGCCTTGTTGTAGGCCTCGTCTGGTATAGAATGGCTCCGTAAGGTCCTTGCCAATCTTCACTGAAGGCTTCGTGTCAGTCAGCGTCATTCCGCAAAGACGTATCAGCTTCGCTGGAATACCAAACTCAGCCATGGCTTCAAGTAATTTCCGCCGTATCGGGCTGTCGAAGGCAGCTTTATAGTCGACAAAAAGATGGTACGTGTCGATCTGTTTCTCTTGGGTCTTTTCCAGGATTTGCCGAAGTGTGAAAATCTGTTCAGTTGTTGATTTTCCAGGTCTAAAGCCACACTGATAAGGCCCGATCAGGTTGGATAACACTGGCTTTAGTCTTTCACATAGCACACTCGACAGGACCTTATATGCGATGGGTAAAAGGCTGATCCCGCGGTAGTTGGAGCACACACTTGGATCACCTTTTTTCAGCACAGGACATAATACGCTTACATTCCAATCGTCGGGCATGTACTCTTTAAGCCAAACCGTGCGCAGGAGCTGGTGCATGCTCGTTATCAACTCCTCGCCACCGGACTTGAAGAGCTCTGCGGGCAGACCGTCGGCACCGGCTGCTTTGTTGTTTTTCAGCCGCGATATTGCTCTTCTTACCTCGGCTTGACTTGGTGGTGGCAATCTAAAACTTGATTTACGGTTCAAAAATCGGTTTTGTGGATCTTTCCTTACTTATGAGCTTATTACTTAGTCAATTCTTAGCTGAGTTTTGATTTCTAAACTTTCAACAAAAAAAGAAGAAGAATTCGATTTGATTTTGCCTACAGCGATATTTGCTCCCTACCACTAGCTCGCAAGGACCCCAAAAACATCACAGGGTCTTAATAAATACATCAATGGATTCGCCTCAAAAATATCTTTTTATTTTAGTAACCGCACAAAGCGTGTCATCATACAATCCAAAGGGCCCTTTTTTACCCCATTTGCCCCGATTGGTTTACCTAAGTTTACCGGTTTTTTTCGTCCGATGGCTAATTATTCGGGTTTTTTCTTAATTTTGACGACTGGGACAGGCGTGAAAATTTTGCCCTAAGCGATTGCTTGCGAAAACCACATATGTTAACTGTATTTTGAGGATTTCACGCATATTATTATGCTTATTTATTGCACCCTAAAGTAATTTTATTGTACCGCAAAGTACTTTTGGTATAGCAAAAAGTAATTTTTATGTAACAAAATGTACTTTTATTGTTTCAATAAGAATATTGCTTGTCCCAAAAAGTGTACCAAACATTGTACCAAAAAGTAATTTTTTTGCCACAAAGTAGTTTTATTGTACCAAAAAGTACATTTATTGTACCAAAAAGTACTTTCATTGCACCATAAAGTACATTTAATGTACCGCAAAGTTCTTTTCTTGTGGCAAAATGTACACTTATTTTACCAAAAAGACTTTTATTGTGCGAAAATGTAATTTTAATGTATTAAAAAGTACTTTTATTGAGCCATAAAGTACTTTAACATTCATTGTGCTAAAAAGTAGTATCATTGTACCGCAAAGTACTTTTGTTGTAGCAAATATTAAGTTTTATGTACCAAAAAGTAATTTTAACAAACAGTACTTTTATTGTACCAAAAAGTACTTTTATTGTGCCATAAGGTACTTTTATTGTGCCAAAAAGTACTTTTATTGTTGCTAAAATTATTTTCATTGTACATAAAAGAACTTTTGTGTCGGCAAAAATAACTTTTTTGCTCCTAAAAGTACTTTCATTGTACCGCAAAGTACTCTTATTGTAGGAAAAAGTACTTTTTATTGTACCAAAAAAGTATATTGTAAAGTATATTTATCGTAACAAAAATTAATTTTCTTGTACCAATATTTATTGCACAAAACACTATTCACTATTATACCCAAAAGTACTTTTATTGTGGCATAAATTACTTTAATTGCACAAAAGAGTACTTTTGTTGTGGCAGAAACTACACTGATTTTACCAAAAAGGACTTTTATTCTACCAAAAAGTACTTTTATAGTATCAAAAAGGTCTTTTAGTATACCAAAAAGTACTTTAAATTGTACCAGAAGACCTTTCATTGTTATTGTACCTCAAAGTACTTTTGTTGTGACAAAAAGTACACTTATTTTACCAAAAAGAATCAAAAAGTATTTTTAATGTACTAAAAAGAACTTTTATTGTGCCGTAAAGCAACTTTAAAGTACTTTTACATTCACTGTGCCTAAAAGTACTTTCATTGTTCAGCAAAGTATTTTTGTTGTAGCAAATATTACTTTTAATGTACCAAAGAGTACTTTTAACAAACAGTACATTTATTGTACAAAAAAGTACTTTCATTGTGCCTTCAAATACTCTTATTGTGCCAAAAAATCACTTTTCTTGTGCCTAGAAGTACTTTTGTTGTGCCAAAAAGTACTTTTATTGTGCCTAAAAGTATTTTATTGTACAGCAAAGTACTTTCATTGTAGGCAAAAATACTTTTTATTGTACCAAAAAGTACAGTAAGAATATTTCTTTTCCGAAAAAGTACTTTTATTGTACCAAAAAGTATATTTATCGTAACAAAAAGTACTTTTATTGTACTAAAAAAAACATTTATTGTACTTAAAAGTACTGTTATTGTACTAAAAAGTACTTTTATTGTACTAAAAAATGACTCCTTGTATCAAACACTACTTTTATTGTGCCTTAAAGTACTTTCAGTGTACCGCAAAGTACTTTTGTTGTGGCAGAAAGTACACTTATTTTATCAAGTACTTTTATTGTGCCAAAAGTATATTTATTTTGCTAAAAAGGACTTTTATTGTACCAAAATGTATATTAATTGTAACAAACAGTAATTTTATTGCACCAAAGGTACTTTTATTGTGACAAAAAGTAAATTTTTTATTTCAAAAAGTACTTTCATTGTACCACAAAGTACTTTTGTTGTAGCTGAAGGTACAGTTATTTTACCAAAATGGACTTTTATTGTACAAAAAAGTTTCAATAAAAACATTTCTTGATCCAAAAAGTACTTTCATTGTACTGAAAGGAACATTTATTGTACCAAAAAGAACTTTAGATTGTACTGGAAGCCCTTTCATTGTGCCAAAAAGTTTTTTTATGTGCCTAAAAGTACTTTTGTTGTTCCAGAATGAGATTTAATTTTACAAAAAAATAAATTTATTGCAACAAAAAGTACCTTTATTGTACCGAAGGGTAATTTCATTGTTACAAAAAGTACTTTGTTTGTTCAATATTTTATTAAATAGTACTTTTACTGTACCTTGATGTTTTTGAAATTTGTTTCTTAAATATTTTTTAACATGTAACATAGTTTTATATATTTATTAAAAATTAAGGCGAATGTTTAACTTATAGGGGACCGGCAGTGGCATTATGGTTAGAACACAGAAAATGAATCTTTTAACTTGATATTATGATTCTGAACTGAATATGTATATATTTTTTCATTCATGACGAGTTTGTTTTACAATATATAAATGGGTATCTAGAATATGAACTCGATGTTGACGAGTATTTAACGATTCTTCAAATTAACAACTCGTTAATAGCGGCTGAAGTGTCAATGTTCAGTGCAGATCACAACCCTGACAATATCAACGTTTGTGTGCCCTCTAGAGGCAGAATATGCTAAGAGCTTATTAATGATATGCATCCACAATGCATCTTGAGATGTTTGACTATTGGCCAGTAGATGTCGTAGTTAAAATTTCACTATTATAAAAGCCTGTTTATGATAGGTGCAGCAACAACAATTCAAGCATTTATTGTTTTTAATGGAAATCGAATACAAAACTTAAAGATTTATCATATAGGTATTTTGACACGGATAAAATCGAATAGTAGTACTTGATTTAGACAAAATGAGTAAAATGCTAAATATTTTTCATAAAATTGTTATTTTTATTTCGAAATTTCAACGATATTTCTGAAACTATTGGGCAAAATTAAAACCAATGGAAGCACCGCTTGAAGGTAATTTTGTTGGCAAGTTTTGGATTTTTTGTTTAACTGAATATGGTAAGCCGTTTCCAAGTTATTCCAATATAAGTAGTGGAAGTTGAAGGTATATCGCGAAAAGTCGAGCTGATTCGGTTCTTAATCAACCGTTTAGTTCTTATTGACTAATGCTTTAAAACTTAACAAAGATATTTGTAAGATTTATGTAGTCCCCCTCATAAAATTACGTCCATGTCTGTTTCGCTACTGTTTAGTCATTTGCAAAACATTATGTAGTAACATGCAACATGCTATCCTAGCGAAACACTCACTCGCGCACACACACAGATAACAATCGATATGGATTTCCCACAGGATAAAAGTGACAGCAAATTTTTAAAATATCATTTAGTACACAAATAGTCCTTAAACTGCTTAGTTTTGTTTCGCTGTCGTACGTTCTTCACCTCAATCACTGTGAAAATGCTTTTTAAATCAAAGCTCATCTGGATTGTTGCACCCTTTTATCTATTGGCCGTGCTAGATGAACTTTTGTATACCGAGGCCTATATGAAATCCGTACGCATTGAGGAGATTCCTTTTGCCCTCACGCTGAGAGCTCACAATCATAGCCGAGAGAGTTCATTAAAGCGACCACAGGAGGAACCAAGACGCAGTATTCATGCTCTGAAACGTTTGGATCAGCACAAGGGGTTCCTAAAGATATTCAATGTACCATGTAAGCTATGACGAGACAGTTCGAAAGTTGAACAAACGAGATGCCACAAAGGGAAATTAGGGAGTTAATATGGGAGTAAATGTTGTTTGGTATTAGAGAATACTATAGACAATCTCTTAAGCATTTTTTGTGGCATCTCTAGAGTTCAGCTTCCGACTGGCAACAATCATCCCTCAATTCTCCAAAAACTCCAATTGGCTTTCGGTGTTTATGTTGCAGACATTATTTGCTTTTTTGCTGCCAAGGGCAAATGGCCCTTCATACCACCCTTCATGCAAAATCGTGTCGATGCCGCAGCTCGAACATTGTTCACGCAAAATGATAGTTTCATTAAACAATTTTGCAACAAATGGATACAAGTCAAAGAGTGTTTTCGACCGCTTTTTTGTAAGTAGCTCACATTTCATCTCATACAGCTTCTTTTTATTTTGCAGCAGTTTTTATTTTTAAATTTTAAAATTAAAATTATATATCAAATTCATATCTGCCAATATTATGCTGAATGCTAAACCAGATTTTCAAAAATATAACTATTACGTCAAATTTTTAACGAAAACTAAATACACATATGTATTTTATTTTTGAGAAAAGAGTAAACGTTTAAAAAAAAATGTTATTGAATGTTTTTTGAAATATAAAAAAATAAAAGAAGAATGGCATATCAGGAAGAAATTAAAAAATAATTCAATTTAAATAGCGATTGAAATAAAAATTGTGCCTAAAATTTTCCGAGGAAATGTTCCCCACAAATTTTTAATATATTTTTTATATTATTTGATTCGGCTTCTGATAAAAATAATTAAATTTCAAAGCACTGTAAAAAAATTGTGACGCAGTGGAGAAAAATTAGAGTTTACGGTTTTGCTATGTTTGGAGAAAAAAATTGGAAGTCTAGATATACCCCTTCTAGTACCTCCCATACAAATGTACCACTCCGCCCACTTTAGAAATCGAGTCATAATATCAATATAATAGAAAATTCTATGTTTTACTGAGGGTGAGGTACATATACCCTCAACCTCGGGTTGCCCGACTGAAACTTTCTTACTGCTTTTTGTCAAGAAATTTGTAGAACACATGAATAAGCTTGTGAGGGGCATTTACTTAAAAAATTTTTAAAAAAAAAATAAGAAAAACCCCATTTTAGTTTTTAGATATGTTATATATATTAATTAGGCCTATCTAAAAATATTTTTTTTTGAAAAAAAAGACGATCTTCGAAGTGTTTTTCAAGTTTAAACTTTTATTTTTGACAAAAAAAAGTGTAATATAAAATTTTTACAGTGTATGTTTTTGAAAGGTGACTTATATACCTTTCTAATGGAACCAAGATCTTTCAAACCGGTTGAGTCATTCCATAGTAATCGCAGCTTAAATGTACCAATTACCGTAATTTTTCAAATATTTCGGTACCTTGCCACGCCCACATATTTTCAAAAATTAAATTTCTAAAAATGAGGTTGTGTTTCTGTATGTAAAATGTAGCTGTATGCAAAATTTTATTAAAATCTGAGGGGGTCGGGTTCAAAATGTCCCTTTTTTTATAGGTTTTGATATGAAATACATCATATATAATTTCCCAGGTATTGGGTTTTTTGTCGATCTGTGTTATCCATAGAATAATGCGTGTGTCCCCAGCGCACATTTAGATTGATATAGTTTTAAAGGTAATAGTATTTTAAATGTGAAGTAAGTTGTTTATAAAACCCCAACATGTCTTCTATATTTTACAAAAAGGAATATACTGATCACATAAGAAATTTCGCTATATTTCACAAATTTTCATAGGCTCTTCAAGTTGCTGTGGAAAATTGTGTGTGTCCGTAACGCACTTTGTGTTAGTCATAATTTTGAATGCAATATTTTAAGTAAAGTTTCATTAAAAGAAGATTATAGTGCTTTCCAAAATCTACATTTTTTAATATCAACATAATCTTCAAAATATTTCAACTTTTCGAGAAAAGTGCAAAATAAGAAAAAAAAGTGCGTCCGCAACGATGGGAAATATCCATATAAATATTCATAAACAAAATATTAATCGCGAAAATCATGAATATGTAAGAAAAATTATGGTGAAGGCGTATTCATAATATTTATTAAACATTAAAATACTATTACATTCAGAACGACCAAAATATACAGAACTGTTAGTCAAAAAGTCAATGGTCTGAATCTTATAAAAGTAATTTAAAACATTACTTCATTTAATTTTCAACTATTTTTGATGAATTTTTATTAAAAATTAAATGTATTCAGTAAATAAAATTAACAACGTATCAAAATTAATTGTTCACTTTTTATCAGTTTTAAGGGCATTTTTTAATGTTTTTCGTGCTTATCTACTGCGCTTATTTTAAGTTTTTTTTGTGCATATTTATGACAAAAGGGGCGTGGCTAGACATCCAGTTTTTTTCTCTAAAAATGTATCCTGCTACAGCTTTACTTAATGCAGAATTAGGCCACGATCGCGTTGGATGTATTGATATTATTAGTCGATTTCTAAAGTGGGCGAAGTGGTAAATTTGTATGGGAGGTACCAAAAGGGCCGTGGCCATGTAGCCCATTTGCAATAACGTAAGTAGTTTTGGGGAAATATTAACCCATGCTATGATTCAAAACAATTGGTTACGTTGTCGTGCGTATTAGCCGGACATGGCCTCAACGACTTAAAAAATCATGAATCGAATTTTGTTCAAAGAAACCTAGGGTCTACAGTGACACATTCTATGTGGTACTCGTTTAGGTCGTATCAAATGATATATACCCTCCTACCCCTAGGGTGACGGTAAAAATATTGCAAATTCCCACCATGTACTCAAAATCAAAAAAAAGTAGCATAAGCGATTGTTTGTGAATACAATCAGAAATATTTATCCCAATTTTTGTGATTGTACCTTTTGGCCTTTGCCCTAAGCGATAGATCAAGTTTTTCCCTTTTATATCCAAAAAGTTAGATTTTCGAGTCCCTTCGTGTCGCACAATCTCTCTACATGATAAATATTAATCAATAAATTTTTGTGGTTTTACCTTTAGCCGTTTGGTCTGTTGATGGCACTGGCTCTATGAAAAATGGCCAAACACAAAATGCAACCACAAAAAAAATTGGGCAAAAAAGATTAAAAATGACCCAAAACTCAGTCACGAAAATTCCCCCCAATAAACATAATAAAGCCCATTTTGGCCATTTTGACAACCCTGATACCACGCTCCCCCAAATACTCCTTAAAATAGTAACAGTACACATAGGCCCCGAAAAATCAATGAAAAATACCAAAACGCAACAGTTAAGCCATATTCCCCTAAAAGTGCGAATATTGAAAAATCTATTTGTATTGCACAACTACTCTATAAAATAAATATTTACCTAAATTTTAGCGATTCTACCTACCTACCCAACTGTTTGGTCCTGTCTAGTCGCAGAACCACCATATAATATAAATATTCATCCCATTTTAGTGTTTCTACCTTTAGCAAAAGTACTATTTGTATCCGTTTTCGGCCGTTGTTGAAAAATTCTGCCAAATCGTACAACTACTATATGCAATAAATACTCACCCCCATTTTCAAGATTTCCCCTTGAGCCGTTTGGACTGGGTGATGGTACCATTTGTATCCCTTGTTCGGCCATTATTTCCTTAAAATGCGAAATTTTTAAAATTCCTGCATATCTTACAACTACTTCAAAATAAATATTCATCGCCATTTTCGCGATTCTACTTTGAGCCGTTTGGTCTGGCTAATTGTACTAGCTTTTTTCATTTTTTGGCATATTTACCGCTGAGTGTAGCTATCTAATTCTATAGGGTGCCTAATTATATAGATTTTTCGCGATTCTCTTTAGCCTTTTTAGGTAATTTTTCCTCTAAAATTTCGAAATTCGAAATATCTCTATAAATTACATATTTACCCTTGTTTTCGCGTTTCTATCTTTAGCCGTTTGGTTTGGCCAGTTAAAAAAATTTTGCGGTCTGTTTAACCCTAAAAGTACGATTTTCGAAAAATCCCTTCGAGTAGCTTTAAATACCGTAATGAGCCTGACCAAATAGATATTCGCGATTATAGCTTTAGCCGTTTGGTCTGGGTGATAGTACCAGTTGTATCCCATTTCCAGGTCCTCTTTTAGCCCTAAAAGTACAAACTTCCAAAAATCCCTTGCTAGCTGACGACTTCTCCTTAAGAGAAACGATGACCCCACTTTAAACTAATTTTAAACCAATACTTTACCATTGACAACATAATTTCGACTAATTTTTTTTGTAATCGATAGACCAAAATGCACCAAAAAATATAGTGTAAATACTGTTGTCGAAATATTTTTTATCATTTTGTTGCAGAGTGCAATCATTTTTATTGGATTTCTTATTCTATACACATTACCCAAAAATACAAAATCCAAAGCAATAACCTGAGATTTTAGCAAAGAACATTGCGACTTGTATTATACCGCAATCATTTCAATTGAGCGTGAAAGCATTCTACATATGCTACAACGTGTGGCTACTTCACAAGTAAAAAGATTAAGAAGCTAATTTTTGATAACGGTCGCTTTGTAATCTATTTTTTGGTGAAATGCGCAATACTTCAGGTATTTTAGATGGTATTGTTTATTATATGTCCATATTATAAATGAAATTTAAGATCAACAAATTTATTGGGTAGTATTCTTAGAATTTTATGAATTGACCAAACATTGAGTATAGAGTTTCTGCTGACGCGTATACTGTATATTTGATACGAGGGTTTCTACTTAAGTTTTTAGGAAAATATGCAAAATTAAATAGTTTTCGTCGAAAATTACTTTACTAAAAATTACTGTTTTTGAAGCACTTTTTATTTTATTTATATGAATTCATAATTGTAATTTTAAGCCTTGAGGCCGATTTCAATTAAATTACAATAATACGACTTATTTTAACATCTCAGAAATTTCTTTTTAGTTTAGCACTTTTAAAACTCATCAGATAAATAATCACCCCAATTTTTGGGGTTGTAGGTTCTGTCGTTATATTTTGCCTATTATAAATTTTTGACTACGACGTCAATATTACTCGACCGATTTTAAAAAATTCGAAATTCGTACTTTAAGGAATAAAAAGGCCGGAAAGAGGATGAAACTGGTACCATTAGGATGCATATTTATATTGTAGAGCAGCTGTGCGTTACAAAAGGATTTTAAAACATTCGTACTTTTAGGGGTATAAAGGCCCAAAAAGGGATAAAACTGGTACCAGCACCCAAACCAAACGGCTAAAGCTAGAATCGTGAAAATCTTTATGGCCATGCTCCCTTTATAAATAGAGAGAGCTGCACTCAAGAGTTTTTCGAAATTCGAACTTTTAGGGATACAAAAAAGCCCAAAAAGCATAAAACTGGTGCCGTAACACAGACCAAACGACTAAAGCTATAACCGCGAACATCCATATGTGCATGCTCCCTCTAGAATTATGTAGATATCTGCACGAAGGGAAAAAGTCCTTGGAGGCCGAGATCAAACTGGTACCATCACCCGGACCAAAGCTAAAGGTACAATCGCAAATGGGCTTTTTTCCTATATAATTAAAGAGCAGCATGAAGGGATTCTAATTCCGGTAAATTTATGGCCAAAAAAGGTCCGAAAAGGGATAAAACTTGTACCACCACCCAAAAAAAGTAGAATCGCGAAAATCTTTCCTATATGAGAATGCTCCCTATGGAACTGCACGAATGAATTTTTTGAAATTTTTACTTGTAGGACCGTAAATTAAGAATTTAAACTGAAACCATCACCCAGACCAAATGGCTAAAGGTAGTATCTCAAAAATCTATATGAGCATGCTTCCTAGGGAACTATAGCTTTTGACCGACCTTGCTCATCTTAGAACTTAACCTCCGCTTAGAGGATACAAGCTAAATGTTCGCCATCATAGACTGTGTATTAAATTCGTAAAATAAAATATTTAACGCTAAAAACACTTTTGCCACGCCCCTTCCGCTCACTTATCGATATCAAATATAATGTTGACATCTTTATATTGTCTTGCCGAGTATATAAAAAACTTAATTTTCCTTTAAACCCCATGAATGAGGTATGGGATAGCTTCTCGCGTAGTTGTGATTTAAAACGCTTTCTGCTTTTAGATTCACAACTAACGGCACCTACTTGTTTATCGACGAATGTGAACGTCACTGTTTGCTTTTTACTAAACATACAGATTAACTCGACACTTATACTGCGAAGTTGCTGTCGACAACATCGAGGGGGCCGGCAATGAAAGAAAAATGTAGATGACTGGAGCCAGGAGTCGAACCTGGGTAGTCGCGTGTTCTAACCATCATGCCACGGTCGGTACGTTTGCTAATCAAAAAAAAAATGTTATCTACTTATACATATCCATATTTGTAGTATGGGACTTTGCCCAGAGGTGGAAAGTTACTGATTGTCACTCACTTGGGAGTGACCAGAAGCGATTTCTTTGTGGCACTGTCCAAGCAGCTAACTACTTCCAGTCTTAGACCAAGTATTCTCTGGGAAATGACTTTAAAGCAATCGCTTAGAAGTTAGCTAGAGTTAGAAGGCGAAATGTAGAGTAACCTAATCGGCAATCTACCACCGATGCGTCTTAGGAAGTAGGTAACAGAAGTTACTGAAGCTCAACACAGGCTCTCCTAGTGGCTTTGGCAGCCCAAAAAACTAGGATCGGGCGCGGTGGCCTAATAAGCCACTCTCCTTAAACAAAATTATTATGAAAACACGAAGAAAAGAAAAAAACAAGAACCCTCCCAAATGTTGACGACCACCGCAAACGATAAAAGGACCATGATTTATGGATATACACCTGGAATGTCCGAACTCTATACAGAGATGGTGCCTCTAGTCAACTGGCGGATGTCCTCGACAAATACAGGGCTGACATCACCGCCATACAGGAAATGAGATGGACGGGGCAGGGATGCACACGAAGAAAGAACTGTGACATCTTTCACATTCTATGAGCGCCTGGAGGAGATATACGACCGCTGCCCTGCACATGACATTAAAATTGTTGTCCCGCATAAAGATATCCACAAGGCAACCTGGATATCTCCCGATCAAAATACAAGAAATCAGATTGGTCTTGTGGTAATTGATGGAAGGCATGTCTGAAGCGTTATAGACGTGCTTGTGATGCGCGATACAAATATTGACTCGGATCACCACCTAGTTGCAGCCAGGGTTCGCACACGATTAAGTAATGCGTAAAACACTCGTTGTTAAACGCAAAGGAAGCTAGACATCACATAGCTGCATACCACTGAGGTAGCCAATGCCTACTCCAACGAGCTCTCTCAATTACTTCAAACAAATCCCCCTAGTTCTGATGTTCCCGACATACAGTGGTAGCATATTGCGAATTCTATGAACACTGCAGCAACGACCGTACTGGGTTGTGAAAAACCACGCTCAGACAAGCCCTGGTACGATGATGAACGTCGCGAAATGTCTGAGGAAATGGATGCTGCATACAAGCAAAAACTGCAGCCAATGACGGGGCGTGCGGTGACGGAGCGTTATAAAGAGAAAAGAAGGGAGACGAAACGCCTGTTCAGACGGAAGAAACGTCTGTGGAAGAAAAGAGAGAGCCAGGATATCGAAAACTACAGGGATAGAGGTGAGGCCCGAAAGTTCTACCAAAAGGTAAAAAGTAAAGGTTTTGGAACAGGGATCCCCACCTGTAAGGACAGAGAGGGAAATCTGGTCACGGACACTCAGAGTGTGCTGCAAATATGGAGGGAACACTTTCAATCTCTTCTCGTTCCCGAAGGCAGCATAAGTGACGTAATCGCACTAATCATCGACGATGGAGTAGACTGTCCACCACCGAGCCAAAACGAGATCAGCATGGCAATTGCGCGGCTTAAAAATAATAAAACTGCGGGAGCCGATGGACTGCCGGCAGAGCTTTTAAAAGCCGGCGGCGATGACATGGTAACATGCATTCACCAGCTCATAAACACGATTTGGCTCTGGGAGTACATGCCCGATGATTGGAATCTGAGTGTCCTATGTCCCGTGCTTAAGAAAGGCGATCCTAGTGTGTGTACCAACTATCGCGGGATTAGCCTTTTACCCATTGCATACAAGGTCTTGTCTAGTGTGTTATGTTAAAGACTAAAGCCCATGCTGGCGAACGTTATTGGACCTTATCAGTGTGGCTTTAGACCTGGTAAATCCACGACCGATCAGATATTCACACTACGACAAATCCTGGAAAAGACCCAAGAGAAACAGATCGACACGTACCATCTTTTTGTCGACTATAAAGCTGCCTTCGACAGCCCGATACGGCAGAAATTACTTGAAGCCATGGCTGAGTTTGGTATTCCAGCGAAGCTGATACGTCTTTGCGGAATGACGCTGACTGACACGAAGTCTTCAGTGAAGATTGGCAAGGACCTTACGGAGCCATTCTATACCAGACGAGGCCTAAAACAAGGCGACGGCCTATCGTGCGATCTCTTCAACATTGTGATGGAGATGATAATGAGAAAAGCTGCAGTAAACACGAGTGGCACTATATTGAACAAAAGCCACATGCTACTCGCGTACGCTGATGACGTAGACATCATCGGTCGAAAACTGCGGGATGTGACTGCAGCATTCTCGTGTATACAGAAGGAATCAGCGAAAATGGGCCTAACGGTGAACGAGGACAAAACGAAGTTATTAGTTTCAACGAACAAAGAATCTACTCGTTTGGGAAACTGCGTGAACGTTGACAACTACAATTTCGAGGTGGTAGATAATTTTGTCTACCTAGGCTCCGCCATCAACAAAGAAAATAATGTCAGCCTAGAAATCCGGAGAAGAATCCTGCTTGCAAATAAATGCTACTACGGACTAAGCAAGCGTTTCAATGACAGAGCCCTCTCTCGACGAACAAAACTCCAGCTATACCAGATACTGGTTCTACCTGTCTTAATGTATGGCTCAGAATCCTGGGTTATGACACAAGCAGATGAATCGGTTCTGGCGGTATTCGAGAGAAAAATACTCCGTAAAATATATGGGCCCATCATCGTTAACGGAGAGTATCGGCGTCGTATGAATCATGAGCTGTACGAGCTGTACACTGACATTGACGTGGTCAAACGCATTAAGGGGCAACGGTTGCGTTGGCTTAGTCATGTTGTACGCATGGACGAAAATGCTCCAGCTCGAAAAGTCTTCGACAATGAACTCGATGGACGGCGCAGAAGAGGGCGACCAGAGCCCTAGGCTTGCCAGATTTAAAATTGCAAAATTCTTGAATTCACCAGAAAATATCTTGATTGTGAAAAAAAATCTTGACAAATAAAAATACTCATACGTAATTTGTTACTATGTATACCAATATCATTTTTTTACCAAATTAAAATTTCTGTATAAAAAGCATACAGAACATTAAACAAATCAAGTACAGATATTTCAGTCAGATGAACTGACTGATAAATACCCTTACTTTTATGCCAATGATAAATATCAATATTTTCCAAAAATGCACTTTAAGCCTCCAGGTTGCACCAATGTCAAAATAATCAAAGATAATACATGAATGATAATTAAATCCCTGTTTGTATACTTTTATAAAAAATAAACAGTTTTTATCTCATTTTTCCAGTGTGTTACTGTCATCGTTTCAAAAGTAAAGAGACTTTTGGTCCAGTCTGCAGAAATGAAAAATATGGGTAGTTTCTAACAAGGATCACCTAGGATTTCACACAGAATTCAGTAGCATTTGCACTTTTTATCGTCATTTTCATGCAACCTTATTTTACTTTATGCCTACCGTCAAAACCCTAAAATCAAACAATTCACCATTTGCCAACGTGTAACTCTCCCACTTTTCACTGAATTTTTTTAAACGACGGCTCGTGGATGTCCGATCTTTATGCTCAATTTATGAAATTGGAGATATTTTTGCAATTCATATGTTTTGTAAATCTCTTTATCGATTTAAAACCGTGATTTCTGCACAAACAAATTTTTCAAACATTAAATACCCCTACCATCAAAACTATCCAACCGATGTTAAAAGCTTGTATAAAAAGGCTTTAGGGGAGCTCAGTACCTTTAATAGGAGATCATTATTGTTTAAACCGTTGGACGCGTTTATGAATTATTCTCCAATAAGCTGATGCATCTTATAAAAAATTCGTAAAAAAATTCACAAATTCTTATCTTGAAAACTAATCAGAGGTAACAATTTTAAATGTGTTTAGGTGGCCGAAATCTATAAAAAAATTATTTAGAAAAAATAAAGATTTGTAAACTGATAATCAAGAAAAATCAAGACAGTCTGGTAACCCTAAATGGCACCATATTTAACAAAAGCCACATGTTGCTCGCGTATGCTGATGATATACATAGATATTATTGGACGTGGATTTCGAGATGTTACTGCGGCTTTTTCGAGCATTGAAAAGCAGTCGGCTGAAGTGGGTCTGGTGATAAACAAGGACAAAACCAAGTTATTTGTTTCAACGAACAAAGAGTCCACTCGTCTGGGACGCTGCATGGACGTTGACAACTATAACTTTGAGGTGGTAGATGATTTTGTCTACCTTGGCTTCGCCATAAAAAAAAAAATAATAATGTCAGTCTCGAAATCAAAAGACGAGTATTGATCGCAAACTGCTGCTACTATGCGCTAAGCAAGCGATTTAACGACAAAGCGCTCTCTCGAAGAACAAAGATCCAGCTCTAACAGACTCTGATCCTACCTGTCTTGCTCTACAGCGCAGAATCCGATGGAATCCATCGTGAACGGCGAGTACCGTCATCGAATGAATCATGAGCTGTATGAGCTGTACAACGACTGATAGATACATTTCTGTTGTTGCTGCCATTAAAGAAGATGAAGAATTATTTACTATAAAGTTAAAATATATACTCATAAAGAGATTTCTGAAACTAGATACTGACAAATTTATGCTTGTAATGTCATATCTCAACACTTAAGTACAGTAGATAACGGTTATAAGAAACTCAGCAAATACAAGAAATTTTTTTTATATGCAATTTTTGTTCAAAGATAATAAATGTTTTGTGTTTTTATAAACATTATCATATGTATGCGGTTATTTCTTATAAGAGCAGTTATTATATCCAATAACTACTGTAGTATCTCACCTCTAATGTAGCATTACATTTTAATTATTCTAATAATTAATTTATTGTTCGGCAACGATTGCTCGCATAACGATTAAACGATTAGATTATCTATATTAGATTTTATCACTACGGCCGTATTTAATCATATTAAGTATTTAGAGATTAGCACTATCGTCAATCTTTCATCATAAACAATGCATTTGAATAAAGACCTATTAAGCACATCATAAACAACTAATTTCTTTATCTTACCCATTATTTTTCAGCTGGCACTGCTAACCCCTTGAATGTGGATGTTATCGATGGGTCGCCTCAACGCTGCCAATGTGCACATCTCGTATCAACTGAGTCACCGGTACCGGTGGTCTACTTCGATCGTGATCATATTGGAAATATTAGTACGGAAACCATACGCAACACTATTGAGTTTCTGGAGAATTTTCTACCACCACCTCCAAAGAAGAATAAAAGGAAAAATCGTGTTCGATCGCGTCTTGATGAAATCGATATAGAATAAAGTGGGCTGCATCGATTTTCATGCATTTTTACACAGGCAGTAGGTAATGTGGAATTATATGATAAACAAATATAATAAATAAACGAAATAGTTAGTGTAATAAAAATTGTATTGTGTTTGAATTTTGTTAAGCAATAAAAGATAAGTGATAGCAATTGGTAGATTCACAGAATTTATTAAGCATATATTAAATGGTTAAAACAGGAATACTGATAAAGTCGCTGATGAACTTGATGATTAAATATCAAATATTGTTTGAGATTTATAATTACACATTACAACATTTCTCAGCTCATTGATTTGGGACTCAATTCTGAGAACTGCACGTGAAAGTAGCCCCTTAAAGAAGAAGTTCTTCATCGTTCGTTTCGTCAATTTACATGCCATATTATCATTATTTTATTATATTTTCGATTTTTTTTTTAGCTTTTCTTCCTTTCAGAAACAGTTTGAAACTTTATTACAAAAAAGCACTTATGGTTAATTACATTAATTGCAATAATAAATATGATCTCCTTATATACTATCATGGTATACCATTAGATAGGAAGGCAGATTACCGATAATAAGAAAATCTGACTTATCCAACAGTCAACACTTGTTCCAGCCATAGGTGATGACCACGCGCCGTGTTAATCTTGCAGCAACTCATCCCAGAAATGCATTCGTCTTACATTAAATTTATTTTCAGTCTTAATAACAAACGAACCATTGGGTTCATTTTCAAATAATACATAATCACATATAGAGTCCTTAGAATCCTGCGGAAAGTTGGATCGCTTACACTCGACTTTGGGGTAAGGTTTTCTGGAAAAAATAGGCGGAATATTTAAACAAATATCATTTTACTATATATATTTACTACAAACTTACCGATTCTTTGCGAAATTCACCAAATGTCCTACAAATGCTGCACTAACTTCAGCATCAGTTGAATCCATAGGAAAATCTTCAAATAATATTGATGATCTAAATAAATAGATCAGTTCATCACAGTGTACCACCCCATAGTTTAGATTGGTTAGCCCTCCCGTGTATAGGGTCGTATAGGTATGGCGTCCCGTATAGTTAAAATAATACAAATACAAAGGATATTTAATGGTGTCCAAGGTGTTGACATAGGTGTCGATGGCATGATAGAAGGGATGATGGAAACCACGATCTGTAATCACCTGTAAATGGGGGAGAAGAATAGTGATTAGATGTATGATATTGCTTTAAAAGTACGAGGTTAAATAGTAAGAGCCGAGTTGAATTTGAACCACACCTAAACGTCAAGTTCTTTTCTGCATTTCATAAAATGGGCGTTCAAATCAAAATGCATACCGTGCACTTCGTGATTTTTTCGGTCAATTACATCGTCCAGATGTGCGTACAATTGGAAAAATCGTGCAAAAATTCGAGCAAATGTGATAACACCAGTGCATGCGCGTATAGCTCGTACCGCAGAAAATATTGCTGCTGTTCGCTATAGTGTGGCTGAAGAGCCGTCTACCTCAAATCGTAATCGTGCCTAACAATTGCACTCTAACATTATAGTGTTTTGTGCGGTTTATGGGCTGGCGGCATCATCGGGCCGTATTTTTTCCAAAATGAGGCCGGTCAGGCAGTTACTGTGAATGGAAGATATTGCCCGAATTGAAAGATATGGATGTGGACGATATGTGATTTCAACAGGACGGTGCCACTTGCCACACAGCTAACGAAACAATGGCTGTTTTGCGCCACAAATTCAATGGCCGTGTTATCTTACATGGTGGCGATGTCAATTGGCCGCCAAGATCATGTGATTTGACACCGTTGGACTTCTTTCTTTGGGGTTATTTGAAAGAAAAGGTGTACGTCGATAAGCCAGCAACAATTCAAGAGCTAAAGATGAGATAATTCGGCACATTAACGATATAGAACCTCAATTATGCCTCAGCGTCATAGAAAATTTGGGCCATTGGATGTAGGTGTGCCGCCGCGGGTCCATTTGGGCGATATTTTGTTCCATACATAATTGAACCAAACCAATATTATCATTGCCCTTATTCCCGTAGTCGTCGTCGACGCAAAACGACGTCGACTTGTGACGACGCTGTAAAATCGGTATTCTTGTAGTCGTTTTCGATAACTATCGATGAATATGGACACTGTAAGAAAATATGACGACGACGTCGACTAGAAACAACTCTGAATCTCTCGTCACAGTTTTTGGTAACGACTTGAAACAATTTGAAGGAATAATTTTAGCTTTTGTTTAATGACGTCAAGAATGAAAATGTCGTGGACCAAATAGGGGCTGGTTTGGAAACAAAATCCCTAATTGGTACAAGGATTTCGAAGAGAAACATTTCCGTCTAATTTTAAGCGGCATTGTGAGAAAATTGGAAGAAAAAACTTAATTCTTTTGGACCGCCTTTAAGAGATACTAAAGAATCCTTTGCAGATGTTGTAGTAACGATTCCGGTCTTTATTTATTTGGAGCGAAAATTTTGATATGGGTTCCATTGACATATCCAATAACTTCATCTGAATTCATTTTCAATTGTATCCACTGTGGACAAATGACCTCTCTAATGCATTTAGTGTATCGACCGGAATCTTGCAACTACTGGCTGCACTAACACTTAGGTGGTAAGACCCCTGCCCTAGCGACCTCAATGTTGCTGAAAACTTAATTATGACTGAAACAGATGTCCAGAGTTCACGTTTCATTATATGAACTATTTCTTCTTGCACGTAATTCAATACTTAAGTAGTTCTCGAATCTAAAAAAATAAAAGTTAGGAGCCCGGCCAACAGTCAACCACAAATTAGGGTTTAAACACTTATATACGTACTTCTTATATGGCAATTTTAAAATATCGGACTTTTCGGAGTATTTTCCTTTCCAATATAAAATAAATCTTGCTTTCCTCATCGCTAGACTCTGATTCGAACACAATATATTTTTTCTTGCAGCACATTAAAATAAAACAGCTGATGTACAAATGTTACATCAGCTGTTGTCATTTCTTTCATGTTATCGATTACGACGATGTTGAATCGAATTGATGTTGACATAAAAACGACGACGATGTCGACGACAACAACGGGAATAGGGTTGCATAACAAAAAGAAATGACAATAATTTCCTAATTATTCGAAATCAACATCGGCTTTTAAAATTAAACCACCCTTTATTTTAGTAATCATGTGTGATTCTTTAAAGGGTTTTGTCATAGGTTTATTTACAAAACGCGACCGTCTTGTAACAAGCTCTCATGTTATTTTTATTTAGTTTAACTCTTCTTACTTACATCCACAAATCCAGGATTCGCCAATTCATGCTGTCCCTCAAAATACTCATCGATAATCCTCTGCATTGCAAAGTCCAATCGCGAGCGATTAAAATGCTCTGGAAAATCCATAAACATTTCCATTAAATGATCAAAATCGGCATTAAATGAATTCCTCAATTCATTCGTTTCCATAATAGCAGCAGCTCTCACAGCACCCTCCCCGGGTACTATGCCCGCCATAAAGCGAACGGGTCTATAATCTCCACCGGTAAATATATCATCAGGATGTCGGGTAAAGAATGCATCGTTCGTGTGATAGTTTTCCACCACTGGTCTAAAAAGTGTCAATGGATCTACATCCCAGTATTTCATGGCATCAGAAGCAGCCAGCAATGCATCCGGTTCTATGGCCCGTAAAGCCTTTAACAATTTCGCTGTACTTAGTTCGGCAGCATTAGTGACATTGCACAGCGCTGCTGTCTGCCGGGCCATTTTTAGGCCATCATTTTGTATGGCAAATGGTACATTTGCAGTTCCACTTAAAGCAATAACACCCTGAAATAATCCCTCCGAATGTTTGCTCAACACATGCATGTGGGCTGACACGGCACCAGCGCTTTGGCCAAATAGCGTCACTTGCTTAGGGTTACCACCAAAGTCGGCGATATTTTTTTGTACCCACTTCAGTGCTAAAGTTTGATCTTTCAAACCGAAATTACCCGGTACTATGGAATCGTTGGTGGATAGGAATCCAAAAATGCCCAGACGATAGGAGAATGTTACCACAATCACATCTTGAGTATCCATTAGATAGTGTGGCCCCGTTAGATCGGGATGAACAGAACCGGCGAACCAGCCACCGCCGTGTATGTAAACCATAACGGGTAACTTAGGCATATGCCGTCTTCGAGACTGAGGGGTGCAAAGATACAAATTGAGCTGTACCATATGTGTACATATGCATAAGGTATTAGATAACTTACTGGTCTATAAACATTTAAGTACAGACAGTCCTCGCTACCTGTGACTTGACTGTTGGGTATCAAAGCGTTCTTTTGTATGCAATCCGACTTAGGCTCGGTGGCATCTATTATATCCAATGATCTGGGATATGATTTAGGATGCTGCAAATACAAAAATAGGAAAAAAAATGGTGTCATTAGAAAAAATTGGAAAAATAGTCATCTATGAATAGTTTTAGGTTGAACAAATTAGATTTTGTCAAGCCATTTACTAAACTGTACTTACGCTAAATCTCAACTCGCCTAACGGTGGCAAAGCATATGGTATACCCATAAAAGCCTCAAAGTTATCGATACGATAACCTGGCATCACCTTGCCTACCATACAGCCCGCATGTTGGGTACAAACTTTGGGCGTGTGCAATGCATCACTTTGATAACCACCATCGAATTGGGCCTTCTCCGTTAGGGCCTGCGTAAATGCATAGGCCAATGGCACAATTATCAATATTAGCACTTTTATTAGCATATCTGTGAGATGGCGCCAATATTGTTGGAAATCTAAATAAATATTAAAAAAAAAAACAAAGCAAACAACATTAACAAGTGGGAATTCACAAAACATTCACAAGATTTATTGTCATTTAGAATACTATTAAAATTCAAATATGTGATCGTGTTAGACTTCAGTTGAAGATGTGATTAATGTCACATTAAGACGATTTCATTTTATTTAATAATTAATGTGCACACGACAGGAAAAAATTAAAAAGAAAGTACAGCAGGTGTGTTAAACATTACAACTACATACAAATCAAATATAGCAATTTCGGTTATAGTCTATGATAAAATATTAGAGTTTTGATCAATTAAGAATAAGTTAATTTAATAATATTGATACCTTTACTCAATTGATCGTTACTTCACCTTGTTATCCAATGATCAAAACAGAGGTTTACAGATTCATTATATGGTTATCTATGGGAGACATGGCAGTGTATGTTGTGATCAGTGGTGCTTGGTACGAGACTAGAGCGAAAGTTCTATGTAACCAAAAACAACAAAAAAAAAATGTCAATGCTGGCAAATTAGATAAAAGCCAAAAATATTTCCAAAAACTTTCTCAGTTACAACAAAGGTCGTTGAGACCCGCAGCATGTTGTGCTTAATCCGTGATTTTGCTATTTTGGCCACGTTTTAGTATATGACGGGCAACCTATGTCATCGTCGATAACACTGTGTAATATTTTCGGAGTCATTGTCTGGGGGGTTGGGAAATTCCAAGTCAGGGTAAAGGTACTTAGTCAGTATAACCTCTAAAGTGTTTGGCGTTCTCAGGCTCAACGTTTAAATTTTTTTTTTTATTAATGTTTATTTGCGTTAGTGTATAAAAACTATATGCTTACTTTGACATAAAAACTTGAAGTAAGCTTAGTTTACCAACAAAACCTTGTAAAGAAGCTTAAGCTTTGAGGTAAAAAGGGAAACGTGGGTATAAATTATCCTCCATTCTCATGTTTGAATATTAACGGTCAAATTCAAACTATAATTGGTGCTGGATATTTTCGGCTTATATCTACTTAGATATATATACAGCTGATGATGTACCATTGTTCGAAACGGAGTTCGAAACGATATCAAACAAATATCAAACAATAAAAAACACTTTTCTGATCGTTAGCCGAATCTGATGTATCATTTGATACACTAACGTATATTTTTATTACTTTTAAACCATAACACCCAATAATATTGGAACGAAGTACGTATGATTAATTTAAAATCCGCATACAATTAATATTAATCATACGTTGTACATACAATCATATAGATGTAGCGAATACACTATGTAAACATGACGACACTGAGTCAATGAATATCATTAGCGATGACCAGTTTTTATCTTATCACAGGAAGGCAAAATTTTATAGCAAAATTATCGCATTATTTTATAGCAACTATTTGAAAGCCGTGTCATAGTGGTTAGAACACGCGACTACCATGCAGGAGATCGCAGGTTCAAATCAGGCTCTAGTCATCTTAAAAAAAAAAATTTTCTTTCATTGTCGGCTCCCCTCGAATGTTGTTGACAGCAACTTCGCAGTATTAAGTTGGGAGCCAATCGGCGTGTCTAGTAAGAGCTTCTCAAACAGTGACGTTCGCATTCGTCGATAAACAGGTAGGTGCCGTTAGTTGTGAATCTAAAAATAGAAAGCGTGTTAATTCACAACAACGCGAGAAGCTATCCCATACCTTATTCATGGGGTGCAAACGGAAATTAAGTTTTTTTTTGAAAGCTATATTCGAAAAAATTTGTCCAACTTGATTTTTTACATGGATATATTAATATAAATTACACAGTGTAACACACTTTTTCCGTAGTGACCCAAACCCATATCAAACGATAGCATTTGATCTCAGTAAAAAAACAAGCAAAAGTCGAATCAAAGAATATGAAAAATAATATCTAAAAATACATTTGGAATAGTTAATGTCTTTGAAAATATTTTTATTGAATATTTCATCGGAACATTTTAACACTCCAGCTCCTCCACACGTAAGAGAAAGTTTTTGGTTCGGATTTATAAAATTTTTGTTTGATGGTATTGATTGTAATATGGTCTTTGTATAGAAATATGCTTAAAATATACTAACGTAAGATATGTAAAATGCTGTTAATATATAACACAGAACAACACATTTGGGACTCAATTCTGAGAACTGCAAAGTGAAAGTAGCCCCAAAAAAAAGAAGTTCTGCATCATTCGTTTTGTCAAGTTACATGCCATAATAATTTAATATCGATTTGAAGTTAGTATGGTGGCGTATAATTATCATAAGTAATATTCCACGTAAGCCATACGCCACGGAGTACAATAGTTTTATTGTAATCGCTACAAAATAAACCCAGTTCAAAATTATTTGATCAATGGAAAAGTGAAACTGTTGCTTATGTATTATTATTATTATTATTAGCCTTTAAAACAACTTGACACATATATATATTTATATCTTAGTGCCTAAGTCAGAGGCCGAAATGATCAAAGATTTCCATTCGCTTCGATCTTGTGCGCACCGTCTCCAGTCAGTCCTACCAAGCAGCGTCAGTGATTCCTCCACCTGGTCCTTCCAACGTAGTCGCGGTCTCCCTCTTTTGCGCCGTCCTTCGAGGTCTTCATAGAATACCTTTCGCGCTGGAGTTTTCTCATCCATTCTCACGACATGGCCTAGCCAGCGTAATCGTTGCACTTTGATCCGCTTGACGACATCAATATCGTGGTATAACTCGTACAGCTCATTGTTCATCCGAATCCTAAACTCGCCGTTTACCCAATGGGTCCATATATTTTGCTGAGTATTTTTCTCTCAAACACCGCCAGATGAGCTGCATCTGCCTGTGTAAGCACCCAAGATACGGAGGCGTACAACAGGACCGGTAAAATTAGTAGCTGGTACAGCTGGACTTTGGTAGTTCGAGATAGGGTGGTGTTTATAAAGTGCTCGCGTAGTCCAAAGAAACACCTGTTAGCAAGCACTATTCTCCGTTTTATTTCGAGGCTGATACTGTTGTTCTTGTTCATGGCGGATCCAAGGTAGATAAATTCATCCACTACCTCAAAGCAATAGTTTTCAACGTTCACGCTGTATCCCCAACGGGTGGACACTTTGTTCGATGATACCATTAACTTCGTCTTGTCCTCATTCACTGCCAAACCCATTTTCGCTGACTCCCTTTCAACTGATGTGAAAACAGCTGTTACCTCTCGCATCGTTCGACCGATAATGTCGATATCATCGGCATATGCGAGCAGCATGTGACTCTTATTAAATATGGTGCCAGACATGTTAACCGCTGCTTTCCTTAACAGCTTCTCCATCACTATGTTGAACAGCATACATGACAAACCGTCACCCTGTCTAAGACCTCTCGTCGTATCGAATGGTGCAGATAGATCCTTGCCAATCCGAACAGAGGTTTTGGTATTCGTAAGGGTACACCGGCAGGGACGAATTATCTTCGCAGGAATATCGAACTCAGACATGGCTTCGTATAGTCGATGCCTGATGGGACTATCGAAGGCAGCTTTGTAATCGACAAAGAGGTGGTAAGTGTCGATTTGCTTCTCATGGGTTTTCTCAAGAATCTGCCGTAGTGTAAATATCTGATCCGTCGTGGATTTGCCTGGTCTAAAGCCGCACTGATAAGGTCCAATCAGGTTTTCCACAATTGGTTTTAGACGTTCACACAGTATGCTAGACAGGACCTTACACGCAATCGGTAAGAGGCTAATTCCACGATAGTTTTTACACTCACTACGGTCACCTTTTTTGTAGATTGGACATAGTACACTGAGATTCCAATCCTCTGGCATGCTCTCCTGAAGCCAAATGTTCTCTATGAGCTGTTGCATGCTTAAAACAAGCTCATCTCCACCCGCTTATGTATGGAAACGTTATATGAACAGATTAAAGGAATTGTAATTCTTAATTTTTTTTAATTTGTTTCAGCTAAATCGGACTAGTGGTTCTCGAGTTATGTTAAACAAAATAGCCTTAAACGTGACAAATACGATACTTACTAACTTCAAATCTATATTAAATTATTATGGCATGTAACTTGACAAAACGAATGATGCAGAACTTCTTCTTTTTGGGGTTACTTTCACGTGCAATTTTCAGAATTAAGTCCAATTTATAAATCAAGTAAAAATATTAATACACCCAACTCGATCATGTTCAAATTATGTATATTGTAAAGCTATAACAGGATAATGTTTTGGAAAAAATATGGGAAGTCTAGCCAAGTCCCAGTCCACTGTACACCCAAAGCCATCAGGAACCTCCCACACAAACGTAACATTCCGTCTACTTAAGAATTCTAGTAATAATATTAAAACGCCCAACGCGATCGTGCCCAAATTCTATATTTTGTTAAGCTATAACAGGATAAAGTTTTGGAAAAACAATTGGAAGTCTAGCCACCACCTCTTTGGTACCTCCCATACAAATGTACCATTGCTCCCACTTTAGAAATCTAGTAATAATATCAATACAACTTACGATATCGGTCCCAAATTATGTTTTTTGTAATGCTGTAACTAAATAAAGTTTTGGAGAAGAAAATTAAAAGTCTAGCCACTACCCTTTGGGTATTTTCGATACAATGGTTTTATCCCTCCCACTTTATAGATACAATATTTGAAAACTATTTATACCCTAGCCAATCCCACTTCGGGTTTTTACTGAGAGTGAGAGAAAGTGAGGACTGAAACTTTCTTAGTTGTTTTTTTAATTATTAAATATATTTCAATCCCAAAAGGACTTTGTCATTATTTTATATATTTCGTGAGTACATCATTTCAACCGGAAATAATTTAATACGTATATATCACAGCGCAGTAAAATGAACCTAATAAATTATCTTATCTAGCCAAATGTATAGATGAAACATTTCTTCGATTTGCCTGGCGCCATTTAATTTAAAACATTTATCGATTTTTTATGAATCCAATTATCTCTTGTATTTTTTTTATGATGTCAACAGCTATTCTAGTTTAACCGTCCTCCATTAGTTTGTTGTATGTAAATTTGTATTAATTTTGTTGTTTTTTTTTCTCATCGCGATTTGTTTACGTGCAAATTCCCTATTCCTCCTAAAAGTGCGCATTAATTCGCCCAGTCTTAGCCATTTCTCTTAACGAGATCATCGCTATTTTTGGTTTGATCGTTTTCGTTTGAATATTTATGAAAAGCTACCGTTGTCGATTGTTGCTGCACGTGCTATGACGCTGTAGCGATTCAAACAAGATTTCCGAATGATGTGTCTGTCTGTCCGTAATTTGTCTCGACTTGAATGCAAACAAAAGGCTACAACAATGTATGGAGAGATGGCGCCTAGTGATGTTGAATGACTTGAGGTAGGTCCGTAATAGTTGTTGTACCGTTGTGGTTGACGATGTGACTGGGGCGATCTACCTGTGAATCACAGCATCTGGCAGTAGTGATTGGTTTAATACGACTAAAGTTAATTGTTTCATACGTGGTACAATTCAAATGCAAATTTCTTTCATGACTTGAGCAAACACTGCGCAAACTAAACTTTATGACCGTTAAGGCAAATCGAAACGAATTGCTGTCAGATTGAATTTATTGTTGTTTTTTTCCAATAGTTTAGACATAGAAGAATACTCTACGAGGGTTATATTATAATTACCCAGATTTGTGGAGATATGAACAAAGGGCATAAAATGATTGTTTCATTTCAACTTGATTTCAATCTTTAATTTACTACAATTTTACCATAATCCCGATGAATCTAATTTTAGAATTAAATATATGCCATAATCTGTGGTATAGCTTTTATTGTCTTTAGTTGCCATTTTTTGGCATAATACAAAACTTGCTCATCATAGGAACCTTTGACTTATTATTTATTAAGTATTTATTTTTGCAAAACAAGAAAACCTGTTGTTAACGCACTTATAATAGCTGACGGACAAGGTGGAGAGACCTGATTAACCTATAGTTGGAAAAATATTCAAATGGAAAAGTGGAAAGCACACGAGATAAATAACAGCTACTGGATTATGGCAACAGGTTCGCCACGTGTAATAGACTTTATTGATTTAAAACACTATGCAACAGCAAAAGCAGTATTGGCACTTAGTAATCTATATCTAAATCTCTGTGGCCGTGAGGAAAAACTAGGTACATAATTCCATTTTTTGAAAACACGAAAAACACAATTTCTAGTTTTACATACAAATTAGCATTTTTCTGAGTTTTGTTTAACTTTTAAATGAGTGATAGTAAATGAAACACACTTTCTGCTTTTAATGTTATCTCAATTTTCGCAAAAAGTGAAGTAATACGCGACCCAGAAGTGTTACACATAGAAGGAGTCACTTTAGACCCTAGGTTTCTTTGAACCAAATTCGATTCATGACTTTTATGTCGTTTGATCCAAGTCCGTCTGTCTGTCCGGCTGATACGCACGATAACTTTCGAAAGACGAAACCAATTGTTTTGGAACTTAACATGGGTAAATATTTTCCCAAAACTACTTACGGGATTATATATGAGCTATAAATTTACCTTTCCGTCCACTTAAGAAATCGAGTAATAATATCAATACGCTCAACGCGATCGTGCCAAATTTTGTATTTTGTTAAGTTATAACTTTATACAATTTTGGGGAATAAACTGAAAATCAAGCCAATCCCCTTCTGGTACCTCCCATACAAATGTACCATTTTGCCCACTTTAGAAATCGAGTAATAATATTCAAACACTCAACACGATCGTGGCCAAATTCTATATTTTGTAAGACTATAGCAGTATAAAGTTTTAGAGAAAAAGTTGTAAGTCCAGCCACACCCCTTCTGGTACCTCCCTAAAACTTTTATAATTGTTTTTACTGAGGGTGAGGGTATAAGTAAATCGGTTTAACCGACTTAAACTTTCCTAATTGCCCATTCATGATTAGTTTAATTTTGAAATGTTAGGTTTATTACGTTGTTAACCTATGTCACATATGTCACAATTTACGACAGACTATCTCTGGTAAGTAAGACGTACCTGTCTTACCAGAACTGTCAATGTCTGGTAGAGTTGATTCTTTGTTCGTCGAATGAAAGCTTTTTTATTTAATCACTTGCTAAGCGCATAGTAGTAGCGGTTTTCGATCAATACTCTTATTTTGATTTCCTGGCTGAAAGTTAGACAAAATCATCTCTCACTTCAAAGTTATAGTTGTTTACGATTAGTCCCGAACGAGTAGAGTCTTTGTTCGTTGAAATAAATAACTTGGGTTTGTCCTCAGTTATTACCAGACTTCACTTTAGTCGACTGATTCTCAATGCATGAAAAAGCTGCAGTAACATCCCGCAATCATCGTCCAATGATATGAGTTTTATTAAAGATGGTACCAATTGCTTTTACTGCAGCCTTCCGCATCATTATCTCCATTTTGATGTTAAAGAGATCGCCGGACAGACTAGTGCCTTGTCTAAATCATCGCTAGAAAATAGCTCTGTCAGATTTTTACTTATTCATCCCGCAAAGTTGCATCAGCTTCGCGGGGATGCCAAACTCTGCCATAGCACTTGATAGTTTCTGTCGTATTGGACTGTCGAATGCAGCTTTATAATCGATAAAGTGTCGATTCACATATCTTGGGTCTTCTCCAGGATTTGTTGTAGCGTGAATATTTGGTCGGTCGTGGATTTACCAGGTCTTAAGGAGTATATTATGTGAAAGTATGTAATGGGTTTCGGCGCTAGTTGGTACACCGTCTAGCCTCTCTTAAGCACAAGACACACAGATTCCAATAATCGGGTTTGCATTTGGTTAGGTTAATTCGGCAGCCACATTGAGCATAGATAGCTTAAGTCCTAGTGTAGGTCCCGTTGTGATACCATTTCCAAATTTCCGCACCAATTATTCTAACACTGCACAGTGGTCGTCCCCATTGGCCAAAAATAAAAAAAAATAAGTCAAAACTGTGGGAAATACTATGGCAACACTATCTCACAGTAGATTTTGCTCATTCAAATTACTTTTGTTTTTGCTTTATTCCATCTGTCCTCTTTAAGAATAGCTGCCAAAGGACTATGAAAATAATTTTGTTTCGCAGCTTGAGTAACTTTCAAGTAAAGGTCCAAAATTAAACGTATAAACCTCTTTAAAAAGCATTGCTTAAGCAATGGAAGTATTAAATATTGTAAAGAAAGGTATTAACTATTATTTAAAAGAATTAAAAACTTCTCAGCATGCTGTGTCTATTTTATTAAATCATTTTGTTATATGTGCCTATATCAGTACTAGACTTAAATTTCACTTAGAGTTTTAGTTGCGAAGTCAATCGAAGTTAACAACCAAATTTGTTGTAAAATGTTTACCAGTATTTACAGATTATATGATGTAAATTTCAGCTGTGGAAATTCGCGACTTGTTGAGTTATCTTCAATAGAACAAAGCGGCCTCACCGTTTTCTTTGTCATTTTTTTATAGTATACTCTAAGAGAGGTCCTTAAATCCTTTGTCCGACATTGACTAAATTTTAGATTTAGTCATAGATTGATGAAATCAATGGATATACCGACTTTGGTATGCCTACAATGAAATTTAAATTTTCAGGATCTAAAAGAGGTCGTTGAATCCTTTGTCCGACATCGACCAAATTTTAGATTTAGTCATAGATTGATGAAATCAATGGATATGATGACTTTAGTGTGCCTACTATGAAATTAAAATTATCAGGATCTAAGAGTGGTCCTTGAATCCTTTGTCCGATATCGACCAAATTTTAGATTTAGTCATAGATTGATGAAATCAATGGATATGATGACTTTAGTGTGCCTACTATAAAATTAAAATTTTCAGGATATATGGTAGGTCCTTAAATCCTTTCACAGATTTTAACCAAATTTAAGAAATTGGTGCCTAATATTATTCGCCTATGAAAACTCCTTCTATTTTTGGCCGCTCTTTGTATGAAACGGCAACCACTGTGCACTGTTCGCTCAACGTCGCTCTCAAGCCATTTCGTGTTTTGATGATGGAATGGATGTTCCGACGATCGCCAACTGACAGACAGGTATTACAAGTTTTCGATGACCAAACTAGTGACAGAAGATGCTCCGTCGTCTCCTCTTCTTCCTCATCATTGCAGCTTCTACAAAAATTTATGTAGAGAATTTTCAAACTCTAAAAGTGTTTTCCAAACGGCCATGACCGGTTATTACAGTTATGATGTTACTCAGATGGACTCTAAACAGGTTCAGCGCAAATATTGTCCTCATTTTTTCCATAGAAGGCCAAACTTGTTTGGTCGCAGTGCATGTGGGTTCTCTTACCCATGTTTCCTAAGCAATGAGGTTCAGTTTCCCGTCAATTAGCTGTTTGCGCCTTATAAGAGCCGATGTAAACTTCGCCCAAATTCACGGTGGTGGTGGCCTTTGCCAATGTATCGGCCCTTTGGTTACCATTTATATCTCCATGTCCTGGAACCCATGTGAGGGTAACCGTTGTTGTTGTTGTAACAGCTGGAGGAAATAGCTGGGGTGATAATTCTGTATACCGATTTTCAATTTGTCGGCACTCGATCGAGCATATAATCCGATTATCATACGATCATTGTTGACAACTCTATTTGGTTTCTTTGTACATAACAAGGTTTGTGCCAAGGGATTGTTAGGTTTTGTTGGCCAGTGCCCCGGTGGGGAATCTAACCCGGCACCTTCGAATTGCTAATTTGCGTCGCTTCCACTGAGCTATCGAAGGTCACTAAGGGTAACCGTCGAATGTCTTGTTATCTCCTCCAGAGACTACCGGCTTTCTCAAACATATCTCATTTCTACAGACTACCGGCATTCTCAAACATTTCTCATTTCTTACAGATGGGGATCCCTGTTCTAAAACTTTGCTTTTTCACCTCTGGAAGAACTTTTGGGTTTCACCTTAAAAAAAACTTATTTCCCTTTACACCCCATGAATGAGGTATGGGATAGCTTCTCGCGTTGTTGTGAATTAACACGCTTTCTATTTTTAGATTCACAACTAACGGCACCTACTTATTTATCGACGAATGCGAACGTCACTGTTTTGAGAAGCTCTTACTAGACACGACGATTGAATCGACGCTTAATACTGCGAAGTTGCTGTCAAACAACATTCGAGGGGAGCCGACAATGAAAGAAAATTTTATTTATTTTTTTCTTTTTAAGATGACTGGAGCCAGGTTTGAACCTGCGATCTCCCGCATGGTAGTCCCGTGTTCTAAACACTATGCCACGGCCGGTCCCCGTGGGTTTGGGTTTCACCTATATACCTATAATTTTCGATATCCTGGTTCTCTCTTTTTTTCCGCCTGAAGAGGCGTTTCGTCATCCTCCTTGTCTTCTCATTATAATGTTTCATAGCATTACGTATTACCATAACAAAATATTCAAAAATATTATTACTGAGAAATTTTCATAATGAACAGTGGAGGTTTACTTTAGTTATAGCGCCCAATAAAGGGCTACGTAATACAAAGAAAAAAATTTTAGGCAAAAATTCTAAATGCATTTTTATGTTTTTTTTTCTAATTTGTCTCCTTTCAGTTATCGAAACAGAAAGTTTTTTTCATAAACTGTTTATCGTTTTACTAGTTTACCTTTTTTGCTGGAATATCCAATGGTTGATGATTTTAAAGCGAATTCTTTTAAAGTTTCACTTTTGTTCACTGGAGATAATTTTCCACTCGCTTCTTAGTTTGGCACTCAAAAACAAATTTACTTTGTTCTATTGTTTAAGAATATAACACTTAACATTCTTATTTTAATCTTAATCATATATTAAATATATAACACAATTGATATATTTCTGAATGTGTATTGTATTATAACTATATCACGATTCTGCATTCAATTAATTGTTTTTACACAATACTTTGCAAATGTTTACTTTCTGCAATGAGTTCTTTGTAGCACGAGTGGGATAGGAAATTAATCATTTTTTTTTACTTGAACGCCAAATATAAATTAACAACAATCGATTCAATCGATTGAAACACGTTTCTTGCTATTTGCAAAAAAAAATAATTGTGCTATACAAATGCGATTTTCAAAATCCTTTCAAATTTTTAACGCTCAGAGACAATCGTGTGACAAATAGCTAATTTCATGTCGTTTCACGTTTTAAACAACTTTAAACTTTGGCTAACTCCGAGCGTCTGATTGGCGTTAAGCTGATTCGCTGTTATTTTATTCTTGAGAAATACAAAACGCGACAGCGAGGCGTAAACACGACGATCGACCTCATGCTGGCTGTGTGTTATGAATGAACGAAGAAAGTACAACGACATCTAGGTGGTATTTGTGTCTCTAGCGCCGCTCACCAGTGTGCAGTGCACTGGCAGCTGTTTATGACGAGTAGTCAATTTCCAATTGAACTACATTGATCAAGTGACGAAGTGCGCCTAGATCGTTTAATCGATTGTTTGTTGTTATCACGACTGATTCGCTAACGAGGCAGGGCGTTCGGTAAGAATCGTACGTTAAATGAATTAAAGCTGATCGCTTGTTGCGGCAGTGGGAAAAATAAATAATACTATGATAGAACTTTTAATCTTATTTGTTGTATAGAATCTTAAAATAGAATATGAATACAGCGTTGATATCCTAATATTATATTCGGCTGTACTGCGGGAATGGGGGTATATATTAGAAATAGGCTCCATACCTTTATTCAATTTCTCGATACGACTTGTTAAACCTCGGGTAACTTGAAATTGTCGAAATTACGCCACAATAACTTCATTACTTCTAAAAATTTTTACTATTTTTGATACACTTACCCATAGCCATGAGGGGATATGTAAAGGGTGGACCAGCATAGTTTAAATATATGGTCTTAAATATTTTTATACCATCACCCTTAGGGATGAGGGAATATATATCATTTGATACGACCCAAAAGGTTCCTTTGAACCAAATTCGATTCATGACTTATTAAGTCATTTGAGCCAATTCCGTCTGTCTGTCTGGCTGTCCGGCTGGTACGCACGACAACTTTCGAAAGACGCAACCAACTCTTTTGAAATTTTGCACGAGTTAATTCCAATACTAAAAATAATAATTTCCCCAAAACTACTTACGGTATTGCAAATGGGCTACATGACCCCGCCCCTTCTGGTACCTCCCATAGAAATCCTTCATTCCGCCCATTTTAGAAATCGAGTAATAATATCAATACACCCAACGGGATCGTACCCACATTCTGTATTTAGTAAAGTTCAAGCAGGAAGAAGTTTTAGAGAAAAAATCTGGAAGTTTATACAAGCCCCTTCTGGTACCTCCCATACAAATGTACCACTTCGCCCACTTTAGAGATGGAGTAATAATATCAATACACTCGACACGATCGTGCCCAAATTCTGTATTTTGTTAAGTTATAACAGGATAAAGTTTTGGTGAAAAAATTTGAAGTCTAACGACGCCCCTTTTCGTACCTCCCATACAAATGTACCTTTCCGCCCACTTAAGAGATGGAGTAATAATATCAATACACCCAACGCGATCGTGCCCAAATTCTGTATTTAGTAAAGCTATAACAGGATAAAGTTTTGGAGAAATAATCTGAAAGTCTAGACACGCTCCTTCTGGTACCTCTCATACAAATGTACCACTGATATAAAATCAGTATAATAGAAAATTTTTTGTTGTACTGAGGGTGATGGTATATGTAAGTCGAGTTGCCCGACTGAAACTTTCTTACTGGTTGATTATAGCAATGTTTAGCTCGGTTTTTCAGCTATAACTCAAAAACCATTGATGATTTCTCATATAATTCTTCAGCAGAATCTTAGCTAAGGCTTAAATAAATAACTTATATTAACATAACCATGTAAAAAATTAGAGTAGACTAATTTTATCGAATTAAAACTTCTAAAAATTTTCATTGTTTTCAAACCAGAGTGCGTAGAGCAATCAAAATACGCTCTCGCTCTTTTGAGTTATCTTTACAATGAGTTTATCATTTTCAAAACAAGTGAGCGAAAGCAATCAAGCAATCTTCTCTTCTATAAACTCCTCATTAGTTTCACTCATTCAATACATCGCACAGTGGTCGATATACCGAATCTGGCGGCATTTAATTCGCCAATGAATAAAAACAAAGCCTGATGCTTAATTTCGACTATAAAATGCGTAATAAATTAAACTGTAAACAATTTTCAATTTTTTTCAGAGCTTTAAATACATAATTTAACACAAATATTTACAATTTCCAGCCTATAACAAAATTTGGCTGAAGTGCAGAATATGGGGCGGGAGCCCGATAAAAAAAAAATATGCTATTGTCTTCGTCTTGTTCCCCAAACATCGGAATGGTAGGTCAAAGTTGGCGCTCAGACCCATGGGACCCGGGGGGTCAAAAAAGGGGCCCTTTTCGGTTCTATGATGACCCCCCACGTGCGGGTACTCAAAGGAAAGATATTTTCGAGACGAATCCAACGATGTTATTTTTAGGTTCCGACGGGTCTCTCCGAGTTAGAACCATTTGAATTTCCGGGATATACCAAAAAAAAAATTTTTTTTAAAAAAATTCCGCGATTTTTATAAAATAATAATTGCTTGCGGCGCTACTTAGCCCAACATATCTATTTGCACTCTAATTTACAAAAAAAAAATATTTTTCCCGGGATATACAAAAAAAAAAAAATATTTTTAAAAAAATCGCCCGATTTTTTTTTGCGGCGCTTTTACGCCCAACACATGGGGGGTCATCATAGAACCCAAGGGGCCCCTTTTTTTCTCGGTACTGCTTCTCATTACAGTGCGAATCCAACGATGTTATTTTTAGGTTCCGACGGGTCTCTCCGAGTTAGAATCATTTGAATTTCCGGGATATACCAAAAAAAAATTTTTTTAAAAAAATTCCGCGATTTTTATAAAATAACAATTGCTTGCGGCGCTACTAAGCCCAACATATCTATTTGCGTTCTAATTTAAAAAAAAAATATTTTTCCCGGGATATACAAAAAAAAAATATTTTCAAAAAAATCGCCCGATTGTTTTGCGGCGCTTTTACGCCCAACACATGGGGGTCATCATAGAACCCAAGGGCCCCTTTTTTATTTCTCGGTACTGCTTCTAATTACTGTGCGATTGGTCTATTATTTTATTAAATACGTGGGCCTTCACAGCTGAAAATTTTTTAGTAAGGACGTTTTTATTGTGTCAAATCAAAAAAAGTGTGCGTTTGGAAACATTTATTATGCCTAAAAAATTAATTAAACAATAAACGGGCAAGAACGGGCAGATCATTTTGGACGTCTCACAACAACAAATAACCAAATAATTAAACAAAACCATATTTGGACCGAATCCGATCGAATCCCAAAAGATGCACTCCACCAAACTTTAGTATATAGCACTTCAAATCTGCTGTCACCAATGTTAACTTCTACAACGTATTTCTACTAAACTAGATAATCACAGATCACAAACATATTTTTTTTAGTGAATACATACCTTCTACTTTAAACAAAAACCTTAGTTTATAAAATTATTCATCAAATGATTTAATATTGCCAAAAACCACGCACTGAGTAATTTGGCGCCAAATTCTTTCAATGCACTTGCTGCAACTTATGTTATATTTGACAGCTAATAGCTGTGCGAATATTGAAAGCAAAACAAATATAAAAACGTAAATTTGCTCAGTGGAGTATCGGTTATCGGTACAATGTAAAACATTTATCGATTTTAAAGTTTTAAAATTTGACTTAAATGCCGTCAGATCAATGATTTCGACCAGTGTGCATCGCTTTGATAAGTTAAATGGCGACCGCTTGTTTGAATAGAATTTTTAAATTGAATAACTCATTGTACGCTCATTGAAGCAAACAAGGAGCGCTCATTTCACGAAAATGATCGATTGAATTTTACTTATCAATCATAAATAAGCAAATGTGAACATATGTATAATGTTGATTTTTCAAGTGCCGTCGTTTCGTTGAACACAGAAATGAATTGTGTTGCTTGGAAAATATGCATTGATATTAAGGTAGTATGTAAGAAAATTATTAATATTTTTGAAATAATAATACTGTTAACACATTGAATCATTTATTTTTATTTTTTTTATATTAAAAATTACATTTAATAAACCTAAATTATTAAGATTGATAATTTGCTCGTCAAACTTATGCTTATGGATTGTTGTGTAGTGTCGTTTTATATTATGGAGCACTTGCCCCTTAAATGTTTTTCCACATTTAAGGCACTTTGACACATTGCTGGTTTCATCGTAAGAAACGAATTCTTTTTTGTCAATGTTGGAAAATCTTCCCATGTTCTTCAACAATTTTAACTTTTTAGCACGAGAAAAAACAAAATAATGTGACTCTAATGCAGTGGTACGCAAAATGTTTATCAAGAACAACTTCGAAAAACGACGCTAGCAGAGCAGATACAAGTATGTAATTCCTGTAAACCAAATCAGTTATGAGCATGTTATTAAACAGGAGCACTCAAAACTTAGCTTTGTTGTTGTAAAGAGTTTATCATCGCAATAACTTTTGAGTGAGAAATATCAAAGCATTGAAAGCAATGAGTACTCTTTTGTTGAGTGCTTTCGAAAGAGTATTCAACGAGCGATGACGTTCTAGAGCATTAACAAACGAGCGCTCATTTCTTTTTACGTCGAAAATGAAAACACAAAATTGAGTCGCTCGCAAATAGAGTTGTATTTGAGGAGAAGAGCAAAATAATACTTCTCAATGATAAGTATTTACGAACTCTGTTTCAAACCTTAAACCCACGATATTAGAACGAATTGCGTATGATTAATATGAAATCTGCATAACAATAATATTACTCATACGTTTTACATACATATCGTTGGTATATACTTACCAACTCCACTTTTTTGTGAAATAGACTTAATGATGCAAAAGTGTTCTATGCCCTCTAAAACATCCTATTTCTATTAAAAATAGTTTTCTAGATATTGTATCAAAACATAAACAGCCATAAAGTTAAAATCATCAATAACTCAAAAACACAAAAAGTGTACTTGAAAACTTTTTTGCAAAAGTGTCCCAAAAGTCATATTTTATGCCCTGTACAAAATCTCATTTCTAGTTAAAGTAGTTTTGTAGATATTGTATAAAAACACAAGCGGCCATAAACTTTAAATCATCAATTACTAAGAAACATAAAAAGTGGAGTTGTTCAGTTTACGCACTAACCAACTATATGTACGTAGCGAGTACAATATGCATAATCGCTACATAAGTACAATACAATATGTACAATATCATCATTTAATATCATTTTAAATTTATCACAGATGAGACAGTCTGTATATGGCCACACTCTTGGAGTTATAGGAGAAATTTTATTTAAAAAAAGCGATAAAAGACAACTTTTTGAAAGTTTCATACGATATAATTAGTCCAACTTGATTTGTTACAAGTTTTACATATATGATATGATACTAATACTGAAACTAATTATGTTTTACATATCATTCATAGACTACATACATTGTAGTGCCCATTAGACAGGTGTTGGCGATATGACACTTTCACTTCACATTGAGTGCGTTGATGGATTTTTGTCATAAAGAAACTAATTGCAATTTTGTTACAATTAATTGATATTTTATACAATTATGCAAATGACACAGAACTAATTCTTTACATTAGTTCTAACAATTCGATACAATGTGTAGTGGTGGCAAATGCAATAGAGAAGATTTGCTCACAAAGAGTTAATACTGTACTCTTGAAAAACAGTTTATTATTCATTATTAATTACAGCCGGGTGGGTAGTTCATGAATGTGACAAACGTTTAAAGTATTGTCAAACAAGTGCTAAAGCACTTCAATAATATTGTTAGACAAAATCCTTAATAACATTTAACGGATTCGAAAGATAATTAATATAAGCCTATTTTGCAAATACCTCAACTATTGATTTTGCCACGCATAGTTCCGAAACTCAAAAAAAAAATAAATTACAAAAATTCAATTAATAAACCTTTTATCCTTTGGGGATTTTTCTAATCTGATTATCTGATCGTTATTCACTTAACTAGTCACTTGTTCCCGCGCAATGCCACTGAACATCCGTTAATGTTAATTAAGTTACTGCTGTCTTTGTGGCGTTGGCAGCCACAAGAATCTAGGATTGGAAGAGGTGGACTATTAAGCCCTCCTTTAACAAAAAAATTAATATAAAAACACAATCGATTACAAAGCTGCATTTAAAAGTCCGATACGACAGTAACTATTAGATGATAGAGCTGAGTTTGGTATTCCTGAGGAGCTAATACGACTTTGCGGAATGACAAAGACTGACACGATGTCTTTAGTAAAACCAGACTAAAATCTGATATATCCATTTTTTACCAAGCGACAAGGCGATAGTCTGTCATGCGGTCTCTTAAACAACATAATAGAAATGATCATGCTGCAGTAAACACGACTGGTACCATATTTCATAATAGTCACATGCAGCTTGCGTAATAAGGACAAAACCAAGTTACTTGTTTCAACGAACAAAGAAATTACTCGTTTAGAACGCTGTGTAAACGTTGACAACTATAACTTTGAAGTGGTAGATAATTTTATCTACCATTGGCTCCGCCTTAAACAAAAATAATAATGACAGCCTGGTAATTAAGAGACGATTATTGATTGGTAACCGCTGAGCAAGCCATTGAATGACAAAGCCCCCTCTTGACAAACGAACATATAACTCTACCAGACAACTAACCGTACCTACCAGTCATGCTCTACATGGATATTGAAAACAGTGTTAAATTTTTTTTATCGTAAGGTCACATACACAGTACAACATTTTTTAAAGCTTATTGACTTGGGACCTTATTCTAAGAACTGCACGTGATAGTAGCCCCAACAAGAAGAAGTTCTGCATCATTCATTTTGTCAAGTTACATGCCATAATATTTTAATATCGATTTGAAGTTAGTAAGTATCGTATAGAGGAATTTGTCACGTTTTAAGCAACAGTTTCACTTTTCCATTCATCAAATGATTTTGAATTGCGTTTATTTTGTGGCAGTTACAATAAAACTGGGCAAAAGTGCAGAAAATGACGGGAGCCCAAAATAAAAATGCCACACCCCCCAAAAATACGTCTCCTTGTCCGAGTTACAGCCATTTTCCGGGATATACCAAAAAAAAATTGAAAAAATCATGGAAAAAGTTGGAAACATTTCAGAAAATAAATTGAAAAATTCTAAAAAAAAAAAAACCCAAAAACCGCGCGATTTTAAAAAAAAAAAATTTTTCTGAAAAACCCCGTAAAAAATTTAAAATAATGGGGAAAAATCATGGAAAATTTGAATAATTTAAGGAAATGAATTGAAAAATTCCATAGAAAAATGAAATTTCATCAAAAATGTGTGAAAATTTTAAAATTTATTGAATTTTTTAAGGTTTTTAAAGAAAAATTTCAATAAATATTTAAAAAATTCAGGAAAAAGTTCAAAGAGAAATATGTGAAAGAAGAAAATTGATTAAAAAAATGATAAAAGTGGAAAAAATAAAGAAAAAATTTAAATTTGAAAAATATTTAAAAAAAGCTATGTATTGTAATTATTTATTTTTATTGTTTTCGATATATCCCTTTAAAATATTATTTGTTTTTTAAATTAGAGTTGTAACGGTTGAGATGGTTGCAGTTGCGCCGCAGCCAAAAATTTTTTGGTATATTCCGGGAAAAATATATTTTTTTTGTAAATTAGAGTAAAAATGGATATGTTGGGCATAAAAGCGCCGCAGGCAAAAATCGCCTTTGGTATATCCCGGAAAATTTTTTTTTGTAAATTAGAGTGGAAATGGATATGTTGGGTATAGTAGCGCTGCAGGCAAAATTAAATCGCGCGATTTTTTTAAAACTATTTTTTTTTTTGGTATATCCCGGAAATTCAAATGGCTCCAATTCGGTCAAGGAGACCCGTAGGAACCTAAAAATAACATAGTTCGATTCGTCTCTTCATTTGAGTACTCTTTCATTTGAGTACCCGCACCTGGGGGCCATCATAGAACCGAAAGGGGCCCCTTTTTTGACCCCCCCGGGCCCCATGGGCATGAGCGCCAACTTTGACCTACCATTCCGATATTTGGGGACCAAGACGAAGACAATGGCATATTTTTTTTTATCGGGATCCCGCCCCGTATTCTGCACTTCAGCCTAAAACTGTAATAATTGGTAATTTTACCCTAACCCATAGGTATGAGCGTATGTAAAAAGACGACGTCGATCCCAAGTCTATTTAAACCACATTTTTAGGACTTTTTAATACAACTATAGTAAATGTAAAATATTGCTCTTCCTTTTAGATAGTTATATCTCATCCAGCAACCATTTGTGACTCATAGGTCAAGTAAGTTGATTTATGGATAGGAAAATATTCCAATATTTATTTCATCAATGAAATTACAACTAAACCACAATGTAAATAAATAATTTAAATAATACAAAGTATGTATAGATTTAAGTAAGTGTCATTTATCAACCGCATGAAAGAAGTAAAAAAACCGTTTATAGGGCAGTTTTTTTTCAAAAGGGTTCAGTTTACCGATTGTTAACTGATTTTTTTATTAGTGCTTTCAAAATATTGGAAAAGGAAAATTTAATTGAGCGATTTATCTAACGAATTAAAAAAATTTTGATTTTGAGATTCAAATTTCATATTTTTTTAGATTTTTCTTCGGAGTTTTCGCTATTTTGGCTATATTTTCTGTCCTACACTCAAAAAAAAATCAAGTATTCCGTACTTAAATCATTCCCAAGCGGTGTCAAAAGTACGCTAAGTACGGATTTTCTTAAATCCAGTACAAAATGCTTGATCCAAGAGCGGAAAATCCTAGTCTAGAATTCTTATTTGTAGATGTTATTAAGTCTTGTGGCGCCTTGATTTTTAAGTGTAGAATTCTTGAATATAGATATCATTAAGCCTGATAGGACTTGATTTTTAAGTATAGAATTCTTAATTATAGATGACATTAAGCCTAATGGGGCATGATTTTTAAGTGTAGAATTCTTAATTATAGATGCCATTAAGCTAGATGGTGCTTGATTTTTATTAAATTATATGCAGATAGCTAATTAGATAGTTGCCAAAATATCTTATCAGTACCCATTTGCTTTGCTTTTATACTATCATTACAAACCTTAAGTGTTATAATCTCCACGAAATTATGAGAAGTAATGAGAAGTCAAAACACACTGGTGCGAAAATGGCATCAACGAAGATCACACTTTACTTGATTCGCACAAGCTCTTAAGATTTCCATACTTAATTGGAGAATTTATATGCTTAAATTTAATTACGATTTTTTAAAAAAATTAAAAGTTTTAAATCTTAAATTAAGAATGCAAATTAATTGTGGGGAGAAAAGTTATTTCTCTCCCAAACATTTTTTTCTCAGAGATTTATGTAAGATTTGTTATTCTTACTTTGAGTCAAATATTACTTGATATTTATTCTAATAATTTTTTACTTGATTCGTTCTTAATATTCTCCAATTAAGTTCGTACATACTTAATAGGAGAATTTCATTATTATTTTAATAATTTCTACAGAGATTAATGTACGATTTTTATTCTTTCTTTAAGTCAGAAAAAACTTGACATTAATTCTAAGAATTTTTAACTTTAAAGTTGAGAAGTTCGTACTTAAAATTATGTAATTTAGTTCGTACAAACTTAATTGGAGAATTTCATTCTTATTTTATTCATTTCTACGCTTACATTTTTGAACATATCCCGTTTTTTATTTAATTTAAGATAATTAGCACTACTCGTACTTAAATATATAAGTGCTTTTTCTGCAAAAAATAAGAATTTTAAACTAATATTTAGAATGCGTATTTTTTCTGTGTAGATGAAACTTATCTCTATTTAAAGACAAGAATGTATTCTACAGTGGGACAAAGAAACATATTTAATAATATAAACATTTTTATCTACACAGAAAAAAATAAAAACAAATAACAGGACACATTTTGGATCCTCCAGGCATCCAGCGATTTAGTCGGATTAATTGCATTGATCTGCATAAAAGTCGGCCCGTCACTATTCCAGCTGATTCTTATGTAAAAAGACCTTATGAATCCGAATATCATTTCCATTTTTCCCCCAACACCCACCGTTTTCTAACCAGTTATAATCTGAATTAAAGTATGATTATCTGAGACAGTTTCTGAAGTATTGCAGCTACTTGCGAAAAAAAACGCAGTTCCTTGATAATTATTACACCTACTAACGCCATACAAATCTTGATAATATGTAATTCCATTAGTATTACTTTTAGAAAATGATTTATAAACTTAAAAAATATGCCTTTATAGCTGTCAGTTGACAATTGCGAATATATGTATATAATTGTTTTGTTGTGCCTTAAATATGCGCAATATCACTTCGGGATCATGATACGCATTTGATATTTATCACGATTTTAATAAGAACAACAATGTTAACATACATTACGATTAGCGCATAATATACCTATCTAGCGGTCACAACTTGCATTGCCGGCAACCATAACACACGTGTATCGGACTTCCATAGGATAAGATTGTAATCGATTATGGATTCAGGTATTGGGTAGTACAATATTGCTGACGTTGTTGAGAATGTAACCAAGTTGTAGTAGGTTCAATAGCAGGTTTTAACTTATGATACATTCTTCTTCTTATTAGGCAGCAGCAACAGAAATTCATACATCAGTAGCTATATAAATAGTTCGTCACGCCAAGTTTTGATAACAGCTCTTTCACCTGGTCCATCCAACGAAGTATCGATCGCCCCCTCCTGCGCCGCCCATCGAGTTTATTGCCGAAGACTTTTCTAGGTGAAGAAATTTCATCCATTCTTACAACATGTCCAAGACAGAGCATTCTCGGTCGCATTGACTACGTCGATGTCGTTTACCAGGTTCAAGTCTTTTGCAAAGAATTTTTCTTTCGAAGACTCTTAAAAATCAAGTTGGACTAATTTTATCGAATGAAACATTTAAAAAAAGTTGTCATTATTATTCATCCATAAATTCAAAATATTGAATGAAGTCAATTTGTTATGGTTATCAAAATCGTAATCTATGATGAATTCTTACAAAATTTGGCCAACCATGGGTCAAAAATTAAAATCGAGCCACCGGTTTTTAACGAGAAACTTTTCGTATTGGGGGAAAAATTACACAACAAGAATCGCCCCAGAGGGTTCAAATGTATGACTGACCCCCAGTCATTTTTTCCTCCTAACATTTTTCCCAAACATACCTATCTTCACCCCCTAATGGGGCTCCCACACGAATTTTTTTTTTAAATTTGCTCCCTCCACTGTTACTGCCCCGGAGTCGCCCCTAGGTGAGTCAAATGAATGACTAGTCTCCAATAATTTATAAGCCCCAACAGTTTCCCAGATCATATCTACCCTCTATCTTCAAACCTTAGGGTGGTCCCCATAGTTATTTTTTATTTTTAAAATTTTATTTATGAAATCAGCTGCTGCTTCTCCTATGGTACCTCCAAGGGGTAAAATGTGGGACCGTCCCTCACTAGCATTTCCATACTAAAATCTTTCTCGAACATACCTACCCCCTAAGGGGGCTCCCATACAAAAGTCACTTAAAACGACAAAAACACAAAAATTCTCCATAAAATAATATTTCCGTTAAAATTTTTTGTTTTTATTGTGGGTAATTAATAGTGCAGCCCATTTTCCGGAAAACGGTATTCCCGGACCTATCCCGGGAAATCGGGATTGATATATTTTCCGAGAATCCCGCGGGATTCTGGAGGTCGGTCATACATTTGAACCCTCTAGGGGCGATTCCGGGCCAGCTGTCCTTGTTGTCGATGTTTTACCAATACGAAAAGTTTCTTGGTAAAAACCGAGGGCTCGATTATGATTTTTGGTCCAAGGTTTCTTTAGTAAATTTTCTTCGAATTCATCGTATATTACGATTTAGATAACCGCTTGGTCGAGAAAAAAACATTGATCCACTCTTAAACATAAATATGTAGCGAGTACAATTTGGCCTAAGAAGGCCACAGTCTTATCTATTCGAGCCTTGTACTTTTTAATATTTCCCCAAGGCTCTCTAATGATGCACCCTACTGCTTAGGCATTTAACAAAAATGTATAGTGTTCTAATAATTTCACTCCTCATATTCTACCTAGGCTATGACTCATTGCCACAAATTTACAACACGATCTTGATTCGTAACAACCAAAATATTTGTATTGCAAATTAGTCGGAAAAACAATAGAATAGTTTAAATATTTGTGTTCGAAATCATTCGAAAACAAACCAGACAAGATACGTGCCGTCTGTGAGTTTAATTGTTCAGAGACTTTTTGTACTGTATCTATTTTGTGGGAAAACACCTGGAACTATCTCACTGCCGGCGTGCTTTTTCGTTTGTAATATTTGCATTCAAACGTAAAAATAGGCGTGAAGAGACAAATTGTAACGAATTTTAAAACACGTGTGAAAACAATGCTAATTATATTTAATTTAATTAACAGATTTAATAATATTTCTAATACATGTTCCTAATGATATCAATTACAAGTGTTGATAAGTGCTGTATACGGCCTACAGACACTCTCTGACAAAACTATGTTGATAGTCTAATTTGTGTCAATCGTCATGCGTGGTTATAATTTAAAATGTAACAACTATCATTGTGCATCAGTACAGAATCAGAATCCTAGTTCGTGACAATGAATTGATCATTAATATCAGCAATAAAAAAACTTTTCTGATCGTATCAAATGACACACTAACACAAATTGATAACTTATCAATACGATCGATGAACTCTCACGAACAACACTGTATGAAAAAGGCTTTTTTTGACACCCAGAATGAGAATTTAAATTTATATTCACTATTTTATTTAGAATCACACATTTGAGTGCAATGCTCACACGAGACCTTAAGATTAACGATGATTCCGATATGCCAATCGACTCGACTATTAAGAAGCTGTTATCGGCATCATCGAGAGAACCGTCGATCAAAGATATGTTGATGGCTGTGACAGGCCATGAACTCAGGTCATCCTAAAAAGTACTCATTACACTGTTTTTTTTTTTTCTAAAGAGTGTACCCACACTTTTGCTCTAGACTGTCCGTCACATCTATTAGAATATTATTAATGCCCATGTTAATTAGAGAAGTGTGCGCGGTATTAACCTCTGTGGTAGACAGCTTTCAAATAATTTATTATAATTGTTAATGAAATCATGTGGAAAAACTAAAATGTCACTGATTTGTTCGTATGTAAACACAATCACTTAAAGTTCTTTTTTAACAATTTGAAATGTTATTTTCAACAATTTTTGCCAATTCAAACAGTGACACTTGACTTCACTTGTACAAGTTTTTGTGACTAAAGGTCCAATTGAACTGAAGTTGAAATGACATAAAATCCGTCATTTATATGACAATTTCTTAAATCTTCTGCATTTGTTTACCATTGTCTTGACGATACATATTCGTAGTTTTTGCTTTCTTTCCTTCTTGTGCGTACAAATCTATGTAACTGAATAAATAATATGGAAGCGTGATTTTGAAGATACAAAAGATGTGCCTTAAGGATGTTCGCATTTAACTCAAAGTTTACATTTTTTGATGCTTTGTGTATTTTATATTCAAATATTAAAGTGAACTTTAAAGAAAATTGATTTTTTTTTAATGTTGACCCCATTCTAATAAGGCGGAAATTTGATAAACATCACTGTACAGTAGCCCCAAATAGAAGAAGTTCTGCATCATTCGTTTTGTCAAGTTACATGCCATAACAATTTTATATTGATTTGAAGTTAGTAAGTATCGTATAGGGGAATTTGTCACGTTTTAGGCTCTCTTGCTTAATGTTTAGGCTCTTTTCTTGAGTATGCAAAAATCTGTGAAACAAACTTTTCAAAATTATGAAAAAAAAATCATCTTAAATCTTAGGGCAGTCAATCATTATCAGACTTAGCCATAATTAAATTATAATGAGACCAACAATATCGCTATCGTCGATCCGATCCTTTCTTTTCTTTATATAGCATTCATATTCTAGGTCAACTGTCAATTGCCACATTTAACATATTGGTGGTAGTGGTGGTCCTATTTAGCCGTAGACTGTTGTTCTCGTATTCCACTTTTGTTGCGATCAGTTTCGGTGACTTTCAATTGAGTTCAATGTAAATTAATGCATTTATACTCCTATTCAAGATCTTTACGCAAATTAAGTGAGATGACGATGAAGATCTTCATCTGAGTGCGCGTGTGACCCATATTCGTCGTGCGGCAGATGTAAATGAGAGCGAACGAAAGGAAATCGAAAGTTACATACGAGTATATGAGAGTGAATTGAATTATTGCAAATTTGTGCAAACAAGTAAGGTGATAAAAAGAGTGATGGACATTATGGAGAGATCAACACGACAATCGTGGGCGGTAATCGCTAGGCGAAGAAGAAGACGTCAAAATCAATTCATGATTTAAGGTAAACTATATAAAAATTCTTTATTTAAATTTATTAACCAATATTGTATTAAAAAATTGAATTTCAAATGGAAAATAAACTACTGACCTTAAAAACAATTGCGGTTTTCTAAATATGACATCGCTGGTGTCGTTTGTGAGTCTGAAATACGACTGTCCTTGCTCCTATCGTGTTCTTTTTCATAAGATGATGAAAAATGCTCAAAACTTAACATTTCTGTCACTTATTACTAAATTTATTCAAATAAAAAAACAATCGAATGTTGTCAAAAGTCGACTACGACATACGTAATAAGGGGGAATATGGTGGATGAGGAAAAGGTGAAGTGAGCCCCTACAAATCGCTTAGTCCGGATGGTATAATAACTCCGATTTTGGTGAACTTCTTCAATGCTTGTATCCGGCTATGTTGTGTTCTAGAGAAATTGTGGAAGGTTGAGGTGGTTTTTATACCCAAGGCAGGGAAGCCCATTCTTGCCTCCCCAAAGGACTACATACCAGTTAGCTTCTCTTCCTTTTGCTGAAAGTTTAAGAAAGATTGATAGATATGTGTATAAGGAGCACTCTTCATGACGTCGTTGGCTTTACTGATCGCAGCCAAAATCAGGTTACTATACTTTAGCTGCCCCTCTGGAAATAGAAGGGGCTTTCAATAATGTGACGCCATGCGGATACCGTCTCCCGGTTTTTTTGTTCAAAACCGTGTACCGTTTATTCCAAAAACTATATATTTTTGAATAACCGGTTTAACTGGGTTTTTGGTGTCCGGTAACCGGTTTTTAAAAAGGGGTAATATCAATATTCTAATAGATTAAGTTACTTGGAAAATATGTATTTTCAAATGAATCCAATATGCACATTAGATAGAGTTGCTCCATATGGCGAAAAAAAAGTTTATGTTTTCTCCCCCCCCGTTTTGTAGGTTGTCTAAAGACAATTTGAGGAAGTCAAATATTTTTTGGATCCGTGCACCCAAAAATATAAATTTTTTGTCCTTCCATGTTGTTTGGCATTCAGAGTACAACTCTTTGCATTTTTCCGCATCCTTTATGGATGCGAAAATATGTTAACATCTATCCAACAACAAAATACAAGTAAAAATTATGCAGAAAACCTTGAAGTGCAGTTAGTTATCTCATAAACTAAGCATCCAATCGCAAAAACGATCTTAGTTTGTGAACACCATATACTTGTTTGGGAAATCACTAAGACACAGTCGCAATCTCTTTAAATGGTTTGGGATCTCAATTTCGAATGGGTTGCAATCCATCGATATTTATAAGAAAACCTTGAAGTTTAGTTATCTCCTAAACTAAGTGTCAAATCGCAAAAAGAAGCTTAATTTGTCATCACCAGGGCCAACACAAATATGCCCGGAAAAAACTAAATATATGCGCATTAGATAAGCACGAAAAACACTAAAAAATTCCTTAAAAACTGATAAAATATGCACAATAGATTTTAATTCATAGTTAATTTTATTCACACAATTTTTCTCTCATATTCTTGATTTCCGCTTTTAAAATGTTGACCAATATTTTGTTTATGAATATATGTGATTTTAAGAAGCTATTTTGTGAAAGAAAGGATAAAACTTGCTTTATATGTGAAAAACAATAATTTCTTCAAATTTATATGGCTTCTGACGGAGTTCAAAAGTCCAAGTAGTATAATATGTGTTGACTTTTAAGTCGCACCGCCCATTGTTGCAATGTAAAAAGTGTTTTTTTTTTGCAATGCTATCTGCTTTGCCATATTTAAAAGGGTAACGCTAATTGACTATTTATATTTGGAAGTACGACGGAATCCTTAATACAAACACATAAATAATATTTCGTTTTGTTAGTATCGGAAATATATACATTAAAAAATACAGCGTTTGCAGAAGATATTAATTCATTAATATAAATTCTTTAACAATGGATAGGCGTCGCCAGTTGCGAAAAATTATAGAGATTATCTTCCAATCTTAAAGAAATAAACAAGTGTTGTATATACTGCCACGAATATATACGAAAAGGGAAAAAATAATAAAAAATAACTTGAAAACCCAAAAATAAACCCCCAAAACATGCCGAAAGGTCTCTAATATGCATTTGCATATGCAAGTATGCAATGCATACTTTTGTTGGCCCTGGTCATCACCATGTGATAGTTGGGAAATCACAAGGACACAGTTGGAATGTTATCTTTTTCTCATAAACTAATCGCACAAAAAAAGTTTATTTGTAAATATACTCATACGTTTTCCAAAATATTTAATATAGTTTTTATTTTACAGTTTCCAAAAAAATGGACAAAATCGCTTAACGCGGTTTTTAACTGAATTAGGTATTTGAACACCAAATTGTTGAAAAGTTTAAGAAAGTCAAGTATTTGAACATATAAACACGTCGTTAGTTAATTGGGTGAACTGCACGATAGAAGTTTGAAACGATGAAACATCTTCTTTGTAGCTGCCCCGCTCAAGCCCGTAGGAGGCTCTAATACTTAGGGCAAGGATTACTCACCAGTCGGAGTAAATAATTTAATTGATTTCATGCCTTTCGTATTTTATAGCTTCTTTATCGGACAATCAATTATTTTTTTTTTTAATTTTTCTGAGCATTTACACTTTCAGCGCAATTCTGGTACCCTAATATACGTTGAGAAACACGTCCACTCCAAACACAAAAACGCCCGAAAATATACTCACAATTACCTGTTAAAAAATAGTGGTTCCATAACCGTTAATGTTAAACACAAGTAATCTTTAAACAATAAGATTACTTTGTATTTATTTTCGACATCATTTTAGTAATTTTTTTACATAATAATCCGATGTTGCTTTGTTGTAGTCATAAAGTGTCACATGTTTCATAACCATTGTATTCAGAATTGTACTCATCCCTATGCCTTCTAACTTAAATCAACTAAAATACATTGCCAAAAATAATGGCAAATTTTACCCAAAATGTTTTTTTTGCTACTTTAAAATCAATCTCTTCTATCAGTTCAGTACTTTTTTGCATTATTAAAATTATTATTAAGTATTAAGTCAAATTTAAAATATCAGTCATGCAGACAGCATTTGATTAACACGAACTGTTGTTGGGGCAGGTCAAAGTCAAATTATTTTTGAGATGAGATAAGAACAGTTAAAAAAAATAAGCTAACCAACTAAAAATAGGCATTGCAACAATACACAAAAAATACAGCGGACTCAAATTCCATATTAAATTTTAAAATGCTTATGTGCAATGACGTAGTATCAATTATTTTCGATACTTGCCTTATTTGGCATACTTGTTGCATTTTCCATACATCCACTTTGAGTCAAAATGCTCCAAACGTTTTTTTTTATCTTTAAATAAAAAGACAAGCTTCACCAGTTTTACAAAAAAAAAACTAGTCCATACATGAAAAGTTGCTATCTAGATAACCTAAACCCATGTTCTGGAAAACAATTCGGTTTGAAAACAGAGCAAAATCGGAAAAAATGTATTAAAAAGTTTTACCTTTTTACCGATTTTGCTCTGTTTTCAGACCGAATTGTTTTCCAGGACATGGCTGTATTAAACTGTTTAAATACAAAATTATGAAAAATTTCTTAGACAAATTTTTTTTTGAATTATAAAAACAAACGCGCTTACAAAATTAAACAACTTTTATTTTAAATACTTAATTACAAAAAATATTAAATAAAAAAAACATCATTAAGGTATTTCAATTGTTTATAGTAATAGCTTTGAGCCGATACATATGTGTAAACGCATTTCTGTGTATGTATACTGGAATCTTCATTTTATTTTTAAAATGACGAAATAAACAAATAAGGGAATGTTTGATGTATCATCAGACTTATTTGGTAGTATATACTAACTTTTTTGCATGCGCCCACTCTAATCCATCAACTCGCTGTCTAGTTATTTAGCCTTTTTTGTTATGTTCGATTTCTTTGCCGTCGCTGGTGTATTCTTCTTCGATGCAAAACACTTAAAGGCAATGAAACCCAATATCAACAGAGCCAAACCAACCGATACTCCTATGAGAATTAGTTGATTGTCTGTAACGGTTTTCATTTGATCGGCAAAGAAGTTGTTTCTAGATAAATAAAAATAGTGCATTTAGTACAAAGAACATATTCTGTTTTTAGTTTCAAATGTCATGTATGTTTATACTTACATATTGTTAACTTCAGGTGGTACTACTTCTGGATTTGTCTGTTTGGCATAGTCCGACTGAACAAATTTAATTAGTTTAGTGGCCGTGTATTGTTTGGGTTTGTAGCGATACACTTTACCCTGGCGAATGCTGAAAAAATAAATATAATATAATTAATTGTCTATTGTTACAAAAATATTAAGAATTTAAATGAAAAATTTTTATAGTTATGAGGGATAAAATTAATAAAAAAATTAATTATATTTCTTATTCAAAAATTTGATTTTGTTTAAATTTGAGACCTTTTTAACAGGATACCAACGATTCGATCGAGGAGGAAAACTTATTACTTCATTGTTAACAGTTCTCTACAAACATTGCAGCAAAATTATTTGGCTGAATTTTGAGATAAATCCACACGAAATACTGAGCTCAGCACAGGCCTTCCATGCATTCATATAAATTTTTAGCAAAATGCAAATTTAAGCTGTTTAATACTTACAAAATAAACTCTGGCGACTCAACAATGCCAAATCGTTTGGCTGTAGAAATGCCGGCTTCTAAACGATTAATACGAGCCACATTCAAACGATGTTTAAGATGGGCACCCACTGCTTCCCAAGTAGCATGAAGACGTAAGCAAAATACGCAGTCGGCTGAATAGCTGAAACAAAGCAGAAATCATTAGAGCATACAAAACACACCTTAAGCAGCATCTTCATTAGCATAGAAACTTACAAAAAGACAAACCAATCACCCGTTGTGGCGCCCGTGGATGCTTGAGTCAGATGCTCAAAGTTTTCATCGGATAATTCTTTTACCACAGGTTCACGATTTTCACTAAACACTCGAACAATTTCCTCGGCGTTAATCTCGCCATGATACAGCAACGGCATGCCACGTCTAAAGTATATTAAAGCTGGTTCTTTGGTAGGATCGTACAAGTTAACCATATGGCTATTGACTGCCTTCACCACCGAGGCGCCAATGTTCTCAGTTAATTCCTTCAGGGCATTCTCCACCACCAGTTCCAAATCGTCACATTCTCGGCAATTTTTTTTGGCTTTATAAAGAATAATACTGCGGTAAAAAACTGCTCTAAAGGTCATTAAGAAATAAGACAAGCTTACTAAACAAAACGATGACGTGATCTTGGCCGGTAAGCATATGAACCAAATCGGAATCATCTACCTGGTCGATCACTGCCCCCGCACACAGTGCTCCAAACAAAGCGAGCACAAGGTACATGCACTGTTGTCTACAGAGCATATTCATGTTGGAACACTAATACTGTACGGACGAATGATTGATTGATTCAAATCTATTCGGACTATACACTTTGCGCAACCGGTCGATATTATTTTGCTCCGCTCACAAACAAAATTCGTACGAACTGCGATCAAACACAATGTAGTCATTTCGGCTGTTTTCTATTTTGGGAAAACTGCTAAAAGTGTATAACATCAGCTGACATCTAATTAAAAGGTGGTAACTCTAAATTGTGCCGTAATCCTAATAGTAATATGCTGTTCAAACTGTGAATATAAACATTTTAAATGTTCTAAAAATGATAACCATAATAATAATGAACATTTTTAAAATTCCATTCGATAAAATTTGTACGACTTGATTTTGTACATGGATATATTAATATATTAATATATTTTTCACATGGATATATTAATAAAAAAGCCTAAACTACAATTTCGAAGAATGATATGAGAAATCATTATATTGAGATATAAATCAAAAACTAAGTAAAAATCAATATGAGCAAAAATAAAAAAGGTTATAAACAAAGTTTGAACCGAAAACGCCAAACCCTTTAGAGGTTTACCTGACTTGAAATTGCTTAGTTTGTAGTTTGGGACCGGCCATGGCATGATAGTTAGAACACGCGCCTACCATGCGGGAAATCCTAGGTTCAACTCCTGGTTCCAGTCATCTAAAAAATAAAAAAAATATTTTTCTTTCATTGCCGGCAGTATAAGTTTCGAGTCAGTATAAGTTTTCTTTCATTGCGGCATGACTAGTAAAAGCTTCTCAAACAGTGACGTTCGCATTCGTCGATAAACAAATAGGTGCCATTTGTAGGGACCGGCCGTGGCATAGTGGTTAGAACACGCGACTACCATGCGGGAGATCGCAGGTTCAAACCTGGCTCCAGTCATCTTAAAAGAAAAAAAATAAATAAAATTTTCTTTCATTGTCGGCTCCCCTCGAATGTTGGTGACAGCAACTTCGCAGTATTAAGCGTCGATTCAATCGTCGTGTCTAGTAAGAGCTTCTCAAACAGTGACGTTCGCATTCGTCGATAAACAAGTAGGTGCCGTTAGTTGTGAATCTAAAAATAGAAAGCGTGTTAATTCACAACAACGCGAGAAGCTATCCCATACCTCATTCATGGGGTGCAAAGGGAAATTAAGTAAGTTAAGCCATTTGTAGTGAATTTAAAAATAGAAAGAGAGCTATCTTATACCTTATTCATGGGGTGCAAAGGGAAATTCTGTTTTTTTAAGTTTGTAGTAATAGTGAAGGAGAAGTCTTTTATGTAACTTTTTACAGAAAAGTGGTTTATTATATTCCAACAAAAGCCGTGGTCGAATTGAAAAGCTCGTATAAATTTCATTCAAGATAGGCAATTTACATAAAAAATCTATAGACCATTTACTAATGGCCTATTTGTAACTTATTTTTCAACCATTCGTATGTCAAATGGCGAAGATAAACATTTTATTTAGAGCAAAAAAGAGCTTCTATTGGTGGAAATTTTTGGTTCGACAAACTGAAACACGGGCTAAACAAAACGTTATATTAGATGTTCAAAAAATACCAATCGTTGAGATCGTTGTTATTAAAAGTTAATATATTTACAAAACAATGTTCTTTCTTGCCATTAACATTTTAAACACTACTATACATTTAAATTTGGAAATGGTGGATTAGCCTTCATGTGCTCGGGATTGTAAACTTACGTGGACGGTCGGATGACTACAAATGTAGCAAACATGGAATTTTAAGTAAAAAATACATATTTGCTTAAAATTTTATGGTTAATTTATTTTGTTTGAAGATAAAATAATACATCTTACTACAAAACTAAATAGTTCTGGAAAACTAGCATTTTTTGCCATGTTTTATGTAGAAAAATGGATAACGCACCCCAAGATTGGGTTAGGTGAATTGGATTTATGTATGTCATTAGTAACATCAGCAAAGCTTCCAAAGTTGTATATTCAGGACAGTAACCATATTTCAGATGTATATCCCACTATTTTTGGAATGTACATGCGTTTTTCCATTAGATACATGTAAAGCTATTATGCCCAGCTCCGCCGGAAGTTTCGCTTCATGCTTTTGTGCTGAACAGGGCTATGATTTTCCAAATATATAATGACTAATACGTTTATATCAATCATATTGTAGATCATTGCCAAAGGCAACGCCAAGTTTATTTTTGGTTGTGTGGCGGAAACCATTTTTGTATTTTGAATTGTTTTTTCGGAACTACAGACTTTGTTAGAGGAACACTTGAAAGTATTATAATTGACCTTCCATTTTCTATATCACACCTTGCTGCATTGGTGGTATGGCCTAGTAAATATAGTTCGTCTTTATTGCTGTCTAGCCAAACTGCTCATGTATGGTAATTGTCAAACCAAGAGGCGTCCCGTCTCCATATTCTTCCCATTATATCGTTCCGCCACAGCACTAAATTCCATCATTTGTATGGGAGAAGTGGTGGGGCGTTCCGACGCTTTGTCTACTATTGTAAGATTATTATAGTGATCTCATTTATATGGGAGGTACCAGGCAAATGGTTCGACATTCTGAGGATTTGTCTACTATGTTAAGATAATTAAACTGACTAAATTAAAAAAATAGGTAAAACTGTATGAAAAGTATCATTTGGACATTGTACCACAGCTATAATACACATCGTTCAAACTGCACAATGCATCTTATCCCATCAATTGATTTATTGACGCTTGCTAGCAATAGAAGTTCAACGAGCGCTCTCAGTTCTATATAGGTGAGATACCTGATTTCACATCGTCTGCTTTGCAGTATTGCAGTATATAGTTCTTTATTCACATTGGGAATAAATTGATGAATTTATAAACTTTGCAACCATTGCACCATGACTCCGGCGTGTAACGGTCTCCTGCTTTGCAACCAAGTCGTTCTGAAAATCTTATAATTTAGCTACGTCGTTCTCTTGCGATCTTCTCCAATATCATACCCAGCAAGTATAATTTCGTATTTCGCGTTAATTCTTTAGAAATGATTGTGAAGAAACAAAATCAATACTAAATGCACACGTTTCAACAAACGTTAAGCAAAAAAAATTGATATCAGTTGAAAATAAGATGAATTTCCATACATTTTATATATTGACTACATTTGTAGTCAGCCGGCCATGGGATGGTCATTTTAAAATTATGATTTGGAGGCAGCAAAAGTTATTTTTATAGCAAAAAAGCTACAAGAGTTATACTTCAAAATTACTACAAATGTAGTCATCCGAGCACATAAAGGTTAGAAAAAACGAAAACTGTTTTTTTATGTTTAGTGGAATCGATATATGTTACTGTTTTTTGTATTGTTATATTGTTACTTAAATTATTATAGATTTTCATTAATACAACTATTAATTAATACGGCTTTACACCATTCAGTTGTTGTTTGCTTGTTTTGTTTGTTTCTCCGCAGTCAGCTGTATTCACTAAAGACAGGGCTGCCTCCATCTTGCAAAAACTTGGTATTTTTCAATAGCTAAGGCTTTTGAAAAGACCAAAACAACACATCGGCAACAATGGACTTTGAACGAAGGACAATGAGTGAAATGAGCTTTTACTAGCGGGCGAAAAGAGAAAGAAAACACAAATAAAAACTCGATCGCCTGGGTACCAATCGCACGTCTGCCTTCACGAAAAAGTTTGCTAAACAGGCTATAATTCTTTATTCTGTTTTTATGTAAATACAATGAAGCTGACGCTAAGAAAGGTATGCAACACGTGTAAATTTAGAAAAATATCTTACTTTAAATAAACATTTAGTTTCATGATCTGTGGCGTTTTTTAACAGTCTTATAGCCTTTTTACACCGGAACGAATTTAACATATTTCCGAATTATTTCACATCTTTAAAAAATGCAGCCAAAATGCTAAATTTTTCACATTTATTTTGTTGTTGGATATATGTTAACATATTTTCGCATCCATGAAAGATGAGGAAAAATGCGCAGAGTTGTACTCTGAAAAGCTGAATTTAAGCGATTTTTTCTAAGTAATGTTGATTCGGCAATCACCATTTTCGTTGTTTGTTTACATTTATCGGAAAAAATGTCAAACAACATGGACGGACAATAAATTTAAATTTTTAAATATTTTAAAATTATTATTCCAATTAGTTAAAACCATTCGCGCTTCGTGGAATTCGGCCTCCGAAACAATGTTAATAGGTTTGTGGCTGGAAAATATTGCAGGTTTACAAGGAAAATGGATAAATTTGTAAGCTAGACAACAGTTGAGAATATACCAAACTGCAGTGTAAAACCACTTTTTAGCATTTCACATTTTCAGCTCGAAATGCGAAATGCTTTTTTGGTGTAAAAAAGCTATTAAAATATATATGAAAATCGAATGTCGCTAATTTCAACTTCACACGTAGTTCTTTATTTTTAGTTAACATTAACTATGTCGATACAAGTACGCGCTAGTTATGAACATTTCACCTACGATATAGTTAAAATTATAGTTTACATCAACTATGAAATTTTTTCGGTGTAGTAATTTCAATACAAGTACGCAGTAGTTATGGACATTTTACCTACGATATAGTTAAAATTATAGTTGACATCAACTACGAAAATTGTTCCGTGTATTAATATAAACATTTTGTTTTTATTGAATTTTATGAGCATTTTGTATGTTTTAAGTTATCTGTTATTTAATTTTTTTCGTAAAAAAATAATCTATAAAAACTATTAGTTTTTGAAAATATGTTTACAAGAAAATTTTCTAAAAACTTTTGTAATATCCATAATATATCCACATATAGATATATACATAATATACTCGAAGCTTTAACAAAAACGTTATTTCAATTTATATGTTAGCTTCATACCATTGAATTGTACTTTTGACACAAAATTACTTACATTTGTTGCAGAATATACATATTTGTTAATAGAATGTTCTGCAAATACTAAAACACCATACAACAAATTTTACCAAATCTGTATATCTTCTGTATAGCCACAATTCGTATTACTGCACTAACAAACAGTATATTAGCAATTACACCTGGCAACAAAAGCACAACAATAATGGGAAACTATTAGAATCTTACGTCTGGCAACTCTATACGTTCCATACATAGTTTAGCTGCGACCAACTTAATTTGCTTCCTTTCATTTCTTTTCGGCGACTCGTGGATAAAAGGTAATTATTGCTGCTGCTGTTTTGGTGAAAATTTTTTTTTCTTTGTGATGATAATTACTTAGGCCGTGCACCATTCTGAAGCTTCACCAAAGCTTTTTCCCTGTTGATCGGTTCGAACTGACAATTTTGCTTTATGTTCTTTAAACACAAGAAATGTTTGATTATGGCGCTAATGACATTTTTATTTATTCTAGGTCTAATGATGTCACGTGGAAAATTGCAGCAAGAAAATGGCAATTATTACAGTATGGTGTCCTAGTAGAAGAAAATCTTGTGAATTCATTGGAAATGAAAATTTTAAAAGGTAATTTGGATGAGAAGTCGCCGCCAGGAGCAGATTGCTTATAAATGAGTTTGAGATCTTGCATGTTGATACTGGAGTGGTGTGGATAGTTCGCTAAGAACTAGATATTGCATTCATTATTCACCTATTTTATGACATTGGCGGCAGTTTTCATCTGCACTTAATGCAATAATTTGTCGAAGAAAATTATCTTCATATGTATATTAAAACCAGTCAAGACCTGTTAGCAACAACTGGTTAAATATACCCAATCAAATTTAATCTCTACACCTCTATCGCGATCTCATTTTCGTTATAAATGTTAATAAATACCATGATGATTTTTCATATTGGCCTTGCACCATTCTGAAGCTTTCACCAAAAGCATTCTTCTGTTGATCGGTTAAAACTGATAGTTATTTATTAATATTTGACAGATTAAATATATTTTTTCAGTGTCATTGAGTGTACTAACAATTTTTTTCGGTTTTTATTATAGATCTTAACAAGGAATTGCATTCCATGCTATGTCCTAACATGGCGTTTGACGCAGCAAATATCTTTGGAAATGGGCCATAAGGTAAGTTTCTGTAAATGCTTGAAACCCTTGACGTTAATAAGTTACATGATGCTAACAACCTTTAGATAACAGCATAAATAATGTTGACCACTTATCCTTCCTTAGATGTCTGAAACTAGTAATCAAAACTAGTGGCGGCATCTAATTAATAATACATGTACTTATTTGTTTCCTTCTTTTTGTCCTTACCAGAATAACTATTCTGGATCATAAATTAACGAGAAATTGCTTGTTACCCCCCACCCTGACGCATGCACATTCCATACATATATTTGACAGCAAGGTAAATATTGAATTTTTCTTTCTCGTGGTATCTACACCACCAAACACTGCCTTAACATGATGATATCATTATATACCTATTAGAAATCACAATGTTGACATTTTATCCTTCCTTAGATGTCTGATGTTAAAATAAAATGTTAATGCATGAAAACAACGTGTGTAATACGTTATTAACCGCCACATTTTATCTGTTCTCCTTTCAGGCTTGGGCATTGTAGACCGAAGACCACTTAATCTACGTGCAGGTGGACATTTTTGTTCCTCAAATAAAGAAGCAATGGGAAAAACGATTAAATCGTTAACAAATTTTGTCTATGGTACTAAATAAAAAATGAGAAAATTATTATTTTCATGAAACGGCAATAAAAAAAGCAAATAAACAAAATCTTGATTTTAATTCATAATGGGGTGGTGAGCAAGAAGATGATTCCATAATCTGGCAGGGAACTTAAATTCACCTTTCGCACAAAAATATTGTTTTTATTTTAAGGATTGTATAGACATTTAGAAAAGGGCTTAACTAATAAATTACATACAAAATCGCTCCGATTTTATTTTGTTTTTTCCTCCCTGAAAAGTACACAAAAATTGACATACGGCTTTTTCATTTTTAGCCATAGATATAGAAATTTACGTTGAATAATAAAATGTAAGCCAATCGGCAATTTTAATTAACCATTTTGTAAAGAAATTTATCTCGGAAGAAAATTTCATATGTATCATGAAAGACAATTATCTCTTAAAAGGTACAACGGAATGGCTTTTGTATATCGAAATGTGCAGGGAATTGTAATTCTCATATTGGAAAGTATTGAACAAATATTCTTCAGATTCATCATGAATCGTAACCATAAAAATAAAGTGGTATTTGGTAGTAATTTTATATTTGATAGAAATCGTACAACAATACTTCACCTGAACTGCAATTCTGGCTAGAAAAAAGAAAATGCTATCCTCTTCAGTTTAGTCCCAGAAAAACGAATACCAAGTTCAAAGATGATGTCCATTTGGTCTAGGGAGACCAATATACATAGGTTCTTAAAAGAAAGGTACTATCACCACGATTCCAAATATGCTATTTAGATTGCTACGAGCATTACCGTGAAAGGACATTTGAGATCAGGCCAAATTGCATTAAAAAAAAAATTGCTAAAACTTGATCAACATTATTATTAAAAAATAAATATTAATACATATTAGCTGCAGACCTCAGTTGCCAATGCTATTTTCGTATCCAAAATATCATAAATTATAGTACCTGCACATAAAATGTCCTCATATAACCCAACAGGCCTCTTTGTATTCCCCCAGGACCTCATGAAACTCGCAGGTCTAGAAAAATACACTTTTGGATTCGTCTTGAAAATATCTCTAATTTGAAAAGCCGCACATCGTCATTCAACATTTTAGTAGTTTTGAGATATTTAGCCTTTGTTTTTTATCTCCCGCGTCTTAAAATTAAATGTTTTTGAAAATTTTCAAATATAATATTTTTTTAAATTTTATTATCGTAACAAACAGGGATATTTTGATGATAAAGTAGAAAAAATTGACTTATTATTTTTTTGCCTAGTATAAGCACCCAAAATTTTTTTGCATTTTTTCGCAAAAATAATAGTGTCTTTAACTATTATAGTTGCTATTTTTAATTTATATATTAAATAAGGTTTTGTCATGTTTGTAAGAACTTGAGAAAAAAGTCATAGTTTCCAAAAAAATCATAGATACTGTCTTAAAAGCCAACTTTTTATCATAGACTTTTTTGACTAGGAAACACGCTAGAAGTGGTAGTTGTGACCATTATGCTTAACATTTTTGGGCCAATTACAGTTGAAAATATGTCATTTAAGTTAAATGCAAAATCAGAAACTAATTCACTCTTCCGAATTTGCCGTTATCTCAATTTTGGAGCTTATGGAAGGGCAGTATATTTCTTATCCGGTCCAGAATTGCCGTACATACATAACAATAGTATGGTAGGAATCGTGGTGGTTGTAACTTTAATTTAATTTAACATAGGTTGTAGTCTTTAGGGTTACGTTTCCCTAGACCTCGTCCAATAAATTCTAAATTTGAACATAGATAAATATATTAGAAAATTATAAAGATCCTCCTAAAAAAGTGATAATTTTTTTTACAAACAGGATTAAATTTACTGAATTAACCGCCACCTAAGAAAAAAGACCGCGGCGCGTTTTATCATCACTCGGCTTGGAACTTCATATTTACATTGACAAGTCTTATTAGAGATGCCATATCAAAACTATTTCGCACATATATGAGAGTACGAGAGTACATAAATCAGCTGATATTTCAATGGGAATTCATTTATTTTCTACACAGAAAAACATTAAAATTATAAAATTTTATGTGAAGCTAATAAACTGTTAATACAATATTCAGAAAACGCATATATTGTAGTACAATATGAGAAATAGAAATTTTATAGTGTTGCTCAAGAACAACAGATTATCAGTCAAACATTTTTAGGCCGAAAGTTCCACGGCAAAAACACTACAGGAAGACCAACAAATATCTACGATTGTTTATAAACAATTTCGATTGTTTTTTCAAAGATGTTGTGTTGTGTGTGCGTAACAAATGCCCGTGATGTTATGGGTGTATTTGACGAAAACGGTGAACAATTAAAGATAGCCACAGTTATTGAACAGCATTTATGGTTTAAGGTAAATCTATTATTGTTATCAAATGTTGTCCCTGTGATGTGATCAAGATTTTGCTCTTATCCCCTGTGCAACAAAAGCCTCAACCAAACGATGAAGCAATGCCTAAAATTTGTTATCATTGCTGGAATACCATTAGTGAATTCCACGAATTTTATCACAAGACTGAAAAGGCCTACCATGATTTCCATACATTTCAAACGGAGACCTTCATTATCAAGGAAGAAGATGGACAGCCACCGTTAGAGCCCATTAAGCAAGAGCTAGATGAACTATGTGAAGAGAAAGTAATGCAAATCGAGGTGGAAGTTGATCATAACATACAAAATTCCCTAGAAGATCTGGGTAGTGCGCAAAGGAATCCCTTGGACGATGATGCCCGGAGTTGTGGCAGTGTTGAATCCGGAAATGACTTTGCAAATGCTAATGATGATGACTCCTCCAACTCTTCATCATCGCCATCTGAGAATGCAGCATCATCGAGTGATGATGAAAAGCTAATCAATTTAGTTGAACATAAAGTAACAGTTAAAAGTAAAAGGTCTGCCAGAAAGAAAAATGCGCCAGCTAAATCTGCACAAAGTGATTCGAAAAACGAGGAAGATGACGCTGTTAGGAAAAAACGAAAGCGTTTGGATCCCAAGCTATCAGAAGAAATGATCCAAAAACACATACCAATGATTTGTAATTTGTGTAATGTAGACTGTAAAACATTCCTAGATGTTGGCAAGCACTTTAATGAACAACATCCAAAAATTAAACCGTACATTATGTGCTGTAATAAAAGATTTACCAGACGTCATTATATAGCTCAACATGCCCTGCAACATGAGGATCCAAACTGTTTCAGGTAAATTAAATTGTTTTGAGAGTGAATTATACGATTGTACAGATTAATTTTTGAAAGGGAGAATGAGGCAGCAGTTCTATGTAGGTGTTACTAACCTCCTTTCTTTAGATGACCAAACAGGAATATTGTATAATATCAATATTATGAAATTGCACGTCAGAAAAGGATTTAAAAAAGCTTTTTGAAAAATTTAATTTTAATTCTCAAAGAATTTGTGATTTTTTTTGCTTATGCAAATTGCAAATTATATGCATTTTACAATGCAAATTTTTAGTGCTTACCAATATATCAAATAACGTTTCAGAATCTTTAACACATTATGAAATGTAAAAAAAATATTTTGTTAATCGTTAGAAAAAAAATATGGCTTATTTATATAATTTACATAAGAATTAAAGAAAAAATTAAATTCACCAAACATAACACCATTGTATTCCATTTTCTTTTTCTAATAGATGTGATCAATGTAATAAATCTTTCAAGACAACCTATAATCTTCATACGCACAACCTCTCGTTCCACAACCAAGAAGAGAATGGCATTCATGCCTGTGAATTTTGTCCGCAAAAGTTCGCAAGGCGTAAATTGCTAGAATTCCATAAGCCCACACACATACCTAAAGAGAAATGGTCATTCTTCTGTACAAAATGTCCAACACCAAGAGCGTAAGTTCATACAGTGCCATAATTCCTAAACCTAATACCAAATATTAAATTAATTTATATCTCTCTCCATATTTAGGTTCGCCAGTGAGTATTTATTAAGAACTCACGAAAGTGTTCATAAAAGAGAAACAAATATTTGTCATGTTTGCGCCAAGGAAATCAAAGATAAATATTTATTTGAAAAGCATGTACGCTTACATTTCGAAGACAGTGGTCCACGTGTAAAATGTCCATATCCTGATTGCGAAAGTTGGCTGAAGGATGACTACAATCTAAAAGATCATATGCGTCGGCATAATAGTGAAGGCATTGAATACAAATGTCCTCAATGTGAAAAGGTGTGTAAAAATCGTAAAGCTTTGTCACAACACAAGCGCAACAATCATTCCGACAAGGTGTATACATGCGGGCAATGTGAAAAATCATTCAAGAAAGCAATTACATTAAAGGTATGTAGTTGTAACATTTTTATTTGTTGGCATTATTTGAAATTTGTTTATTTTTTGTAATTTTCTTTTTTTTAGGAACACATGGCCCATCATACTGGAGAAAGTTTGTATAAATGTCCTTTCTGCCCGAGAACATTTAACTCCAATGCTAATATGTACTCGCACAAAAAGAAACAACATCCAGTATTATAAACAATATCTCCTAAGTGGAAAGTTACTGCTATCAACCGTCAGGGTTTCGTTAGAAATAATTGAGAAGTTAAAAATAAAGAAACATATTTATAAAAAAAATATTGAATGAGTTCTCTCACTAGCCACTTTGCCATATCAGAACCGCGTTGGGAAATGACCAAGCTTTTGTACAAAATTTTGAATGGCAAATTGATTAGTTATATGACTAAGTATTGTGCTTAAATTTTAATTAAAACGATTGAGTGTTTTTGTCGCAATGGATTATCTGTGGTAGGTTTTATATCCAGAACTTTGTTAAATGAGTGTGGAGTTGATAGGGAACATACAACTTATTTCTAGGGTTGTTCCTAAAAAGTGATCACAAAGTGATCACAAAGCGATCACAAAGCTCAGTGATCACAAAGCTAAGCAAAAAATTGGAAGCTGAAAATTCACTTAAACATTTCCATATCAGTTTGGACGATTAGGGAATATCCAATCTCTTCCTAGCGATTTTCCCACATTTTCAAAGTGATCACAAATAAAGGTAGTTATTTTAGTGGCAATATATCTATACAATTATGGCAATAGTTGATATGTACAATTTTCATAATTTTACAGGAAGCCCATTTTATGTTTTTAAACTTCATAAAAACATTGGGGCGTATCAGCTTTCTGTACAACAAATTAATAGACTTCCAAACATATCAAGTTAAAATCCACATTTTTTTAAAAATAAACCGACATCTCAACATTTGCCATAACGGTATAGATATAGCGCCAATTGTCCTCCCCGGTATCGATAAACCATTTTAAAGTAATACTACGACATATTTTTATTGAAATTTATTTAAATAACTACCATTGTGTAAAATGCAAAGAATTTTGTCACTTATGTCTTCGATAAGCCTAATTTCGATTGATTGGATAATTCCCATTCCATAGGGTGAGCTTTCTTTTTATGTGAATACATGTTGGCTTTAGAATTGAACGTTCTCGTACAAAAGGGGCAATTGTACAAAGCTTCTCCGGAATGGCCAGCCATATGTTCCTAAACCAAAAAAAAAAAAACAAATTCAACATAAAGCAGTTATTAACGAAGGTTTTAACAAATTAGTAAAGCATTTAAATGAATTTTTTATCCACTGTCTTTTTAACAGTGAAGGTGTCTTTTAAGTCCCACCTACCTTTAATGACTGTTGACTTTTGAAACTCTTTTGGCATTCTTCGCAGGAATATGTTTTTGTAGTGTGCGTATTCTTTAAATGGCAGGAAAGCGAATGCTTATTTTTGCAAATGCGTCCACACTGTGGACATTCATACTGTTGGACATCATGGAAACGTCTTAAATGTTGCTTTAGATTATCCTTGTCTTTGAGCCAGCTGTCACATCCCTCCCGCGGGCATTTCAGACGTGGGCCGCTTGTTTCAAAATGAAGCCGTACATGCTTCTCGAACGCCTGCTTATCTCGTATCTCCTTGGCACACACATGGCATATGTTAGTGGCTTTGGTATGGCGGGATTTAATGTGCAGCTGCAGTATGTAATCGTTAGCAAACCTAAATGGTCAATAATCAACATATTTTACAAATGGTTATTTTCTTTTACTTACGCTCTTGTTGGCTTGCAAATTTCACAGAAATACGAACGTTCCGTTTTGGGTATATGTTTAGATTTATGATGTTCCAAGAGATTTTTTCGAGCAAATCTTCTTGGACACTGATCACAGCCAAAGGATAGATTTTCTTCCGGCTCGTGATATTGCAGGTAATGATCTCTAAGCCCTGATTTATTTATAAAACGTCTCTCACATTCACTGCATTTGAATGTTTCAGGATCCTCATGAAAATAAACATGTTGCAATATATCAGAGGGACAATCCAATTTCCTTTCGCAGCACTTAATGAACGGTTTTACATCCGCATGATGTCTCTTAAAATGTTTGACTAAACTTTGGAAGTCTTCGCCGGTGTAGGTACACATTTCACATAACATTGTTATATGTTTCTTGATAAGGTCTTCATTTTCTTCAAGCAAGAGATGACCCTTGCGGCGTTTTGGTTGTTTAGGGGAACAATTTTCCACCTTCAAGTTATCAGGCCTAGGTGTAATGTCTTCCTCGGTATTGCTTATTTCATCCAGCAATGATTTGAGAGTTTCTTTGTCATTGTCCTCGTAACAAGATTTATCTTGTTCTGTCAGGTTTTCTTGTGCAGCTGCTGGTATAAAATGTGTATTTCCCTCATTCACTGAGAAATCAATTACGTTTTTCCCCTCTACGTCAGTGTCATCTTCCTTAGGAGAACTTTTCTTACGTTTTTGCCGTTTCTTTGCCTTGGTTTTCTTAGATAACGAACGTTTCAAACTTTTTGTTTTAACTTTAATTTCCAATTCATCTTCTATAGTTTCTTCAGTTAAGAGGCCTACCAAAGGATTTTTTGTCAACACGTCGTCTGTTTCTAGGAAATGAATTTCCATGCCATTATCATACGTTTCCTCGAAACGTTCTTCTTTTATGTCAATCATATTTGTTGGGTCATCATCGTTTACATTGAATTTGTTTTCTGTCAGTGCTTCCAATTGATTCGTATGAACTTCTGCTACATATTCGTAAAAATCATTAAAATCCTTCAGTTTTGTCCAACATTCGTCACATATCTGAGCAGCCGAGTCCTTCTCCGGATCAGGCTGCAAGGAAGAGTCGAGCTCCTGTGTTAAGTATCTAAAGTAATTGCGCTTATTACATTTACCTTGACACTTAGATGTCTTTCTAATTTCTCCGATATTCTATATTGAATGACCTGTGGTCCAAATATGGAAAACGTATTTTCCGAAATTTTTATGCACACAAAACATAACATTTTGTTCTCTCTTTGCTGATGCTGTTTTCTATTTGTAAACAAACGGAGAATTTTGAGAAAGGGCTGCCATATCAAATCGTAACAGATGTCTCATTACAGTGATGCCATTAGCTTGTTTTATTATAAGCATTATTACTAAAAACTAATTTAAACGTTTTTTATTATAATTGTCAAGGAGAATATTGTAAAAGAAAGTACATTAGGGAAGAGGTCTTTTTACCGTTTGTTTACATCATTAACTTAAACGACAGTTGATAGGAAGAAGAAGTCAAATAAGACTGTGATGTTATTGTTGTTGTTGTAACAGCTGGTGGAAGTACCTGAGGTGATAATTCTTTATATCGATTTTCAATTTATCGGCATTCGATCGGGCATATAATTCCATTATCATACAATTATTATTGGCAACCCTGTTTCGTTCCTTTGTAGATAACAAGGTTTGTGTCAAGAATTGTTAGGTGTGTTGTTGTGAGTTTTAATCGCCAAATTCCACCAAAGATGCCGCCAGCTGGTTTTGTTGATTTATTTGCGATGTTGATAAATCATTTTCTATTTTCCTTGGTCCTTGCGCAATCAGGATTTTTGTAGTGGAAGCATCTAGGATGAGTTTTGTTGGCTGAAGAAATCGAAAGTATTTGTAAAGAAATTTTTTATCGATGTTGATTTGGCCAGTGCCCCGGCCGGGAATCGGACGCGGCACCTTTGGATTGCTACTCTACGTCGCTTCCACTGAGCTATATCGAAGGCCACTAGACTGTGCTGTAATGTAGTGTACTTACTTTCCTAAATAACGTACTTATAGATCGGTGCTGAACTCTTATTTTTTGTCCATACATTGCAAATAATGCATAAAAATCGCATCTGGCAGTGCCGTAAAAGTATTGCATTTCACTTTTTGTAGCGTTCAGCTGTCGTTTTGTAGCTAACTGAGTAATTATCTGACTATTGATGGAAAACTCTCGAGTCATTTAACTGCAAACTCTGTTCGCTCCATTTTAAATCATTTTCGATTAAATATTATATTAAATTTTTGTCACATATCATTCCATACAGAATTTCGGCTCAATATCAAGTAATTAATAGAACCACTATTGTACACCACTAACTAATAGCAAATGTGTGGCAACTCCTTTAATGCTGCCCTGTTTTTACTTATACGGTTTGCGGCTCGGCTGATTAAACAGATGACTTCTTGAAGTCGAACAGAAAATACTGGACGCTGTTGTGTACTGAAAAATTTGTTCCGAACAAAGATTCGATTCCATTAATTAAGTAAACCACAAAATGTTGTCATTATTAAGAAATACTCGTCCTGCCATAGGTCTTACGGTAACTATAGACATTTTGCAGCGTAACGGTACATTTGATTACTATTTATTTTTCGATGCCTTCCCAGCAACGTTTCTACTGCACGGCCCCACAGAAAAAAGACGCACCCACTGAGAAAACTATACCAAAAAATCCTTTGGAATGCGATCAAACAGCACATCTACAAAAAGAGAATGGTGTAATATTCGATAAGAAACCATTCAAACTTCATTTAGAAAAAGGTAAGACGAGGTTAAAACTCTATAACTAGGACAAAAGTGAATGTGAATTTACAAATCTAAACACTCGGTGTTTACATAACCTTTAATGTTTATTTAAAACTTTGTTGTTGAACGGCAGATAAAGTCTATTGTTGGTGTTTGTGCGGCAAATCGAAACTGCAGCCCATATGTGATGGAACGCACAGAAATGAATTCCTTAAAATCAAACTAAGACCCATTCGATTCAAGGTGGAAAAGACTGGCGACTATTGGCTGTGTAACTGCAAACATACCAAACATCGTCCCTTCTGTGATGGCACTCACAAGCAACCTCACATTCAAGCTGCTGTTAAATAATTATTGTTGTATTTTGTAATTTGTGTAAAGGGTCAAAAACATTTACTGTTAACAATAAAGCTGAGATTTAAAAATAAAACACCAGGTGGTATACGGTTTTGTTATGTTTTTTTTTCGTTTTGTTTATAAGATTTATAAGCAACAATATTATGGAATAGTTCATATTATATATATGTATAATTTATAAAATAATAAAGATTTTATGCTTAGATTAATAATATTGTTGGGGAATAAACAAACTAGAGCCGAACTTTTTTCTTGGGCTGTTGTTAGAAGTAAAGAACATATTATTTTAGTACGCTTTAAACGAAATTGGGATAACTTGTTTTTTTTTCAGTTTATCCGCATTAAGTTTAGTATACACTTAGCAGGTGCTAACGTTTTACAGCATAATCCTGCAAAATTAATATAAGCGCGTACGTGTGTTTAAGATACAATATTTTTTCAGTGTTTCGCTGCTGTGGACCCAACATTAGTCTTATATACAAACCATTGTATCATGAGCGAGATACATACATATTTATATTTCGCGTTCTTAAGGGATACGATACCTGTGTAGTAAGGAAATTTAATTTTAAAATAATCGTTCCAAATACCACTTCTATAAAAGGAAATTTCCAAAATGCTCCTGCTCGAAAAGTCTTTGGCAATAAACTTGATGGGCCGCGCTGAAGGCGGCGAATAAAACTTCGTTGAATGGACCAGATGCAAGAGCTGTTATCTGTCTGAACTGTCTACGCATCTAACGTTTGAAATTCTTTTCTACCGAACTACCGCATTCGATTCGAATATATTAACTTTCCTTTATTTTCAGCCGTGTCCTCAGCTTTTCATATCCTGTCGTTTCCCCAAAAATCTCTTTAATAAAACTACAGTAGAGAAAACCTAATATATGATGTTGATAGAGCGTAGAGCAACCCTGCAGGGAATGGAACTAGCAAAATCACTAGCCCTAAAAGTACAGGACTAGATACGCTTCTATCCACTACTGCATTACTATTGTACTAGAACATTCCATAATGAACTAGTAGTAGCCACGTTCTTACGAACTAGCCACCTCTATAGTCCATATGGACTCCTAGCTTCAATAACCCAGTGACTATCCTAAGTCATCCTATCTTAAAGACATCTGCAATAGTTTTAAAGCTAACTGCCAAATGCCTTACGCTTCAGAAATATATATGAATATTAACTTTTCTATTTTTTAGCATACAGTTCGGCTTTGTATAAGCTTGTTTCTATACTTTGTCTATCATTAGTGGTGATATTTTAAGATATAGATTTTCCAAATACTGATTCGACTTTAATTTATTGAAGTTTCATAAATTGTATTGTATTTACATTTACAGTGTCCGAAAAATTAAACCAAAATAAATATGTATTTTATAAGCTGTTAAATTAGCTATTAATTAAATGATCAAACGATCATTAAATTTAAACAATTTCTGAATTTTCAATTTTAACTTGATACATTTTTTTTAGTAATCAAAATTTGTTACTTCCTTAGCAAAAAAAAAATAGAAAAAGGAATACATACACTGTGGTGCAAAAATGAGCCAATGTTTTAAACAAATTATGTAATTATATATTTTTTTTATTTTTTATTAAATTATTTTCAAACTTTGTATTAAATTTAAAATATGCATCTGTAAAATATGTAAATCAATAATAAAAATATAACTTACATAACTGTAAGTATATAAAAACAAAACATTTTCTAAATCAGACCATTGGCACACTTTTGCTCCAAGGTTTTTCTCATCTAAATTTTATAATTAATACAGTATTCTTTTTCATTTTTCAACTGATCCATATTATTTGGCGTATATTAACGAAGTTTAACAATATAATATACAGAAATTTTGTTTCATTCAGTCTGAACCCTCTCCCACAGCTCATTAATACTTTTCCGGGCTTCTTCGTATTCTGTCATTCCGCGCTTTAGATAATCCCACAGGTTTTCGATCGGGTTCAAATCTGGAATCTGCGGTGGCCACTCCCTGACCCAAAACACCTGAGAACAACTTCATTCCTTTACAGTTTTACAGAATGTTTTGGGTCGTTGTCATATTGGAAGATGACATTCTCTGGTCTTTCTGGCATTTTGGCCAGGGCTATTGGGCAAATTACATTTCAAAATGCGAAGATAGTCTTCCTTTCGCATTATGCCTTCGATCCCTATAAGTGGCCCCACACTATCTGGGGTTACACATCCCCTTACCGTAATAAAACCGCCGCCGTACTTAATTGTTTGTGATACATGAGCAGGATGTGGTGTGGTTGATCGCTTGGCCCAATACCAAACTTTCCCATCCTATTGGTATCTATTGATTTTGGTCTCATCTGACCATAAGACCTACAAATTAAACATAAAAGGTGATATGTATTAGAAAAAAAATGAAAACAAATGCTCACCAGGTGCCAATCTCAAACCATATAGCCCAGAGGCGGTTCTATTATAATATGGGAATGTGTTACCCCAGATGGGGTGGGACCACTGATATGGATCGAAGGCATAATGCGAAAGGAAGAGTATCTTCCCATTTTGCAAGGTAATTTGCCCTGTTGCCCTGGCCAAAATGCCACAAAGACCAAAAAATGTCATCATCCAATATGACAACGACCCACAACATTCTGAAAAATTGTCAAGGAATGACTTAGTTCCCAGGTGTTTGAGGTCTGGGAGTGGCCACCGCAGCCTTAAGATTTGAACCCGATCGAAAACATGTGGGCTTACCTAAAGCGCGGGCTGGCACATAAGATAAAGCCTTGAAAAGCTTTAATGAACTGTGGGAGAGGATTCAGGGTGAATGAAATAAAATTTCTGTATATTATGTTGCTAAACTTTTTTAATATACGCCAAATAAAATGGATCAGTTGGAAAAAACAAAAGAATACTGTATTAATTATTAAATTTAGATGAGAAAAACCTTGGAGCAAAAGTGTGCCAATGGTCTGATTTAGAAAATGTTTTGTTTTAATATACTTACAGTGATGTCAGTTATATTTTTGTTATTGATTTACATATTTTACAGATGCATATTTTTAATTTAACAAAAACTTTGAAAATAATTTAATAAAAACTAAAAAAAAAAATTTAATTACATACTTTGTTTAAAACATTGGCTCATTTTTGCACCACAGTGTATATAGACAAAAGAACTGTAGTGGGAAACGAGTTTGGTAAGAGAGTAGTACTAAATATTATAGTATATTTGTAGTAATAATAAAAAATGCACTTTGAGGTTTGGTTTGTTTGTTTTTTCAATATCATCTTTCTGGTTTTTATTAGAGAAAACTGACTCATTAAAAGAAAATGACAACACAAATTAAAATAAATTAAGATAATGGGATTCAGTTTAGTTTTTCAAGTGATAATAAACATTTCTCTGTAGTGTATTTGAAAAAAAATTAAGTAATGGGTGAAAACTAAAATAAAAAAAAAATTAAACAAACATGTAAAAACGCCGCCGCGCTAATAAGCCAATAAATTAAAAACAGATTTCAAAAATATATTTAAAGAATTTTTTTTTATTAATATTTTTTTTTTCAACTACTAATTTTTAAAAAATGTATGTAAAGGCCATTTATTAATTAATAAGAGCAAAGAGAGATTTGAAAGAAAACATTCAAATGACTGGGGGAGAGGGGGATTCTTTATATTTTATAATTTTTAAACTTAAATTTTAAAAATTAAAATAATGACTGACTGTGGTGTGATAGTGGTTGGTTGTTGTTATTAATTTTTGTTGTTCGTTTAAATAAAAGCAAATACGTTGGTAGTATGTATATTCGAGAGCAATTAGAAGATATCAAATTAGGCATACTTAAAATAATCTTTTTTTTTATTAAAATACATTATTTTTATTTGCTTATTTTTTCGTTTTGTGTTTTTTTCAATATTCTGGGATTTCTTTTTGGAAAAAAATATTACATATCGTAATAAATGTTTAAGAAAATAAAAGAACAGGAACGTCAATATGAAGTTTTCAAAACATTTTTGAGCATTATTTTAAAGATCTTACTTAATATTCATGTTGTTTTTACTCTGTAGTCGTAGTAGAAGAATTTTGCAACATGTTCTTTCTTGATATGGCAAAACATGAAGGGTATGTTCATTGCTTTTTTTTTTTTTTTTTAAGTATGTATGGTTATACAGCTGTTGCCTTTAGATTTTCAGATTCAATTCAATTATGCATAGTTTTTTAGTTTTTTTTTTTATTATTTTGTTCGGAAATTAGGCATTTAATGGAAATATTGAAAAGTTTTTATTGTGTCTGTCGTCGTTGAAAAACGAACTTTTTTTTGTGTGTGTGTTGTCGTTAATATTGATTTCCTAGCAAAAATATTTCAACTTCATGTTCAACATTTATTGTTGTAGTTCTTTTGCATTGTTAAATAATTTATAGAGAAGATGTAATTTCTTTTTGTATACAAAAACAATAAAAAGGAAGGAAAAGAGAGATAGAGAGAAGAGGGATGATAGCGAACGAAAGAAAATAATAATAAAAAGAGAATACACCACGACACGACGAACATTCAACAAACTTAATATTCTTCATCCTCAGGTGGAATTTCATCTGGTGGCGCAAAACCGTCCTAAAATGGAGAAGAAGAGAAAAGAGATTAATTAAAAACACATAACCACAGATAATTGATATATTAACATGAACTGAATTTTCAGTTGGAAAGTCCAACTGTTAGTTCTGACACAGACCCATTCTGGGGTTTCACAAGAGTTGGAATTATCAAGGTGTTTCGAGAGTTGGAATTATGTCTGAAATAAATATATGACATATTTGATTTGTTTTTTCGTTCAGATTCGAAATAAGTTCTATTTTTAGTTAATTTGTGCAAAGTAGTGCTGAATTTAGTAGTAAAGATGTAGCTGTGAGAGCTACAGCTAGAAAGGAGCTACTTAAAAAGTACCCACACAAAAAGTTGAAAACTGCATCCTAATAATAATACAACATTTAAATTCTGAACATAATAAAGAGGAACCCATGTATGAAAATAGTCAGAGGAAGAAACATTAGACCCAAATCTTAATGTGTATAAATTACACTGTGAAATATTTTCGGGGTAATTATAGCAAAACCCCCAAAGGTTCTTCAGCTATGACTCAAGAACCTTTGATGTTTTTCTTATTTCATTCCTCAGCAGAATTGTAGCTAAGCTAGAAATTTATATTAATATATCCATGTAAAACATCTAGTTTGACTAATTTCATCGAATGAAAATCTTCTAAAAATGTTCATTATAATTAAACCATAGACAATATTAGATTATTAGTGCGTATGATTAATATTAAATCCGCATAACATTAACATTACTTATACGTTGTACATACAAACATACTTTAGGGTGGGAGCGACAATTGTACTTTGGATTTTCGGTAATGCCCGAGCGGAATATTGTCAGTTATTATGAAACGGTTATGGTTAAAATTTGAGCAAAATCGGAAATACTTTTTAAGCCGTCCCCCAAAAAGGTTAAAGGTCAAATCTATATACAGTCGAAACTCTCTATAATGAACTCCTATATAACGAAGTTTTCGTTATTGCGAAGCAATTATAAGAACACTGCGCTTTGGTGTATTATAATCCCCATATAACGAATTTCCCTATAGCGAATATTTCCTTATAACGAAGCATTTTTGCGTCCGTAACATCAAGATTGAAGCGTTTTTAATCTCCATATAGCGAATTTATTCAAATAATTTTTCGTTATTATTTACACACATCTCTTAATAGATGAAGATGACTACGAAGAAGGATCTGCCGATATTGTTAAACCGTTACCCACATATGGACAACATTTTTCATCAGTTGAAGGTTTCCGTACCTATTTGGAAATGAAAACCAACGTACAAATACTGTGATTACTTCTCTAAATGTACTAGAAAATTATATTGAAGAAGAAAAGTGGAAAAATGTACTTCAAATGAAAATAACTTACTACTACAAGTAAAAAATGTTAAAAGGAACAAAATTGTTTTTTTTATACAGCGAATTTTCTTTACAGCGAAGTAAATGTCCAGTCCCTTGGAATTCGTTATAGTTTCGACTTTATACGAAAATGAGTTTGTTTGTTTATTTGCATTTTTTAGTACCGTATAGAAGTGAGCGTGGCTCTGCCTATTGAACGGCAGGACTGTTTCTCCAATCGATTAGAAAATTTGGCAGCAAAGCTAGTGATCCAAGCGAAAAATGGGCGGGATCGGATCAGTGGGCGTGGTATAAAACTTAAAACGGCTGTGTCTCAAGCTCAAGTCTAGTACTCCGTCCGATTTGTCCCCCCACTCCTATTATTTTAAGTACATGTACTAAAAGTACATGCGAGACTCCCCAAAGGTCTCCAGGTAACAGTCATAACAATAGTTTGATCGTCCTGAAAATTTCACAGTATAGTAGAGATATAACCATGTTGTTTGGAATCAAGTTGGCAAAAAGGCAAAAAGGACCGGGGCGCCGTTTACACGCGTCAATATTTGACTTTGACATATATACAATTCCTTAATCGAACATTGGTAAAAACATAGGATTAACTATGAACCTGGCCTATGACCTTTTGGGGGCACGGAGAAATAGTTTTCGATCTTACCCAAATTTCTGTCATGTATTTTTTACATCAAGTGGCACAATATTCGTGCTCCAACAATTTTAAATTTCCGCAAAAAAAAAAATTCGTTAGCACATTTCACAGCCGCCCTAATGTACATACATATTAGACATTCATACAATGCAGTATTGGTTTGTTTTAATTACTTTGGAGTACCAAGAAAATTAAAGATGTTTAACAATTCTGCACAAATTTAGTCTACTCCCCATAAAAATTTATTGAGTCAATTTGATCCAAAAACAAAAACATTGGCGAAAAAATTAACACAAAATGCATTACATGTCCCCGTTCGAGGATTTGCCGTTCTGCTGGCATATAGACATTTTAGAAGTTTTTTAACGTGTTTTTCTTTAAATTTGTGTCATTTGACCTAATTTTGGTGGAAGGTTTAACACATAGAAGGGTTAATGCATAACATGAAAAATAGACAGTTCTATGGATTTAGACGCCCTAAACTTCCTCATTCCTATGTTACCCCATATTCTTCTTGTTTTTTTTTAACCACCCGCAATTTTGTACACGTGATTTCTTATTAACTTTTTTTTAAAAAAAAATTCCATTTAACTTACCTCCGTTGCATACAAAATTTCCAAAATTTTTTGAATCAATGGATGTGTATCGCCCTCTTCAGCTTCTTGGCAGCTATTTGTGTGTGGTATAATAAAATAACAAATAAAATAATTTTGATAAATAAAAATCAGAGAGCAGCAGTACACTTACAGAATTTCTATATCACGCAATTTAGAGAAGTAGAAATCTCTTTCCTTTTCCAAACCCTCTAAATTCAAACGCATATCCATAACCTAAAAACAACAAGGAAATGGGGATCAATCAATATAGGGCGCAAATGACAATATAAAACAAACGGTCACTCACCTGGCTTGATAACTCCTCAATCTGTTGGTTCGTTACAGCATTCGAAACATCATTTGTTTTCTTAACTGCTCCAGCAACACCGCTATTTGCGATACCAGTCGGCCTTGAGTTTGCTGCAGGTACAACAGCAGCTCTGGGTTGTACTTTTGTAGCTATTGCATTGCAAATAACAAAAAAAAAAAAAACAACAATATTAATTTCTGTGCCTGACATTAAAGAAATTCTATCAAAACTACCAACGAGCTTTGACAACATTTCTTAGAGGATTTATTGTTGTTGTAAATTTTAACAAACGCGAAGCACGTTAAGGGTTAAATTAAGAAGACAAAAATATGTAAATAGAACTGAATTTAAAAAATTTAATGTTTTAAAGTGCTTGCATGTTTTGTTAAATAAAAATTATACTAAATGAAGTAAAAAAATAAAATCCAAAACCCAACTAAAATAAAAACAAAATACATATTAAATAATAAATTATAACCACATACTAGGCCGCACTGCTGATGCTACCGCTGGACGTGGCGTAGGCACTGCCACAGCTGGTTTTCTATACGATGTGTTACCGCCACCACCAGTGCCAGGTAAAGTTTTAACATTGCCCGCTCCAAAACCCATTGGTGCACCTTCTCTGGCCCCACTAGCATCATAATCATGACCATCGTAGTTGGCATCAAAGAATTTTTTAAACCATTGCAAGAATTCAAAATTATCTTGAAAGCGGCCTTTAATCAATTTGTCAATGGGTATAATCTACACACCGATCGTATTAGATATTTGCATGTTTTTGTGTGTGTTTGTTTTGGGGATAAACGAAGAGACACAAAACAATAAAACAAGAAATGAACCAAAAAAGAAAAAGAAGAAACAAATAAATGATAGATGAAAATATGAAATTCAATGCAGTTTAAGTTTTTTTTTTTTAAAGTGCAAAGTAAGTGATGTTTTATGAAAATAAGACAAAGAGAAAGATAGAGATTCGGGTGAGAGAGGTGGGCAGGTGGCAGTGGGCTTTTTTTGTTTGCAAAAAGGTCATGCGCAAATCTCCAGCTTTTTACCTGATCCTCCTAACTTACATTGTGTGTTTGAAATTCAAAACAAGTTTTTAAAGAAAACTTGACGAATGTCCAATAGGACAATGTCTAAAGGTTTTAAAGTTACTATAATATTGATTTTAAATTAATTTAAAGAATTTAAATTTTAAACTTAGATTGTTATTTATTCTATGTTATCAGAAGAAATTTAAGTATTAAGTTAATGGTGTCTTTTAAGCGGTTGTATTAATTATATATATAATTTGTTATAAAAGCTTTATTAGAAACAATTAAATAAATTGCTCCTTTTTTGTTTCTTGTTATGATAAAACCTTTTCGAACCTTAAGTCTAGTCATTAATGTATATTTTTCTGGAGGCCATCGATTTTTGTCTTACCCAGAGTAACATTTTCTAAGCAACATTTTTTTAGAACATTTGAATGCTGTATAGTCCCATTTTAAGGTATGTTTCTAACTTTGCTTGAAATAAGAACGCGTAAGGAGTTGTAAAAGTTATAATGTTCCACAAAAAATATCCCCGCTAAATTTCATTGAAGACTTGTTTTCAAAAAATATTACAAACTCTATTTTAAACTGAAAACTTTAAAAGACCAAAACAAAATGTAGACTTAAGGCTGATCTTTTCTTACTTTATTATAAATGTGATATACCCAAAATTGGTAATAGACCTCTGTTATTCACTCATGACCTTTACCTACTAAGAATAAGACCATATATTTTAATAAAGTTGATATTACAAAAATATCTTAGTTTTTAATGGTAATAAACCTTGTTTGAAATCATTAATAAAACATCGGCCCATGTTGCACTGATAAATAAAAAACAATATGCCCAAGCCATGTGTTTACATGACAAAAAATTTCAACAAAAATTTCCTTAAACCGCCAACTCTTGCGATTACCGCTTATGTTATAACATGTATTGAAGCAAGAGCTCCACTTTAAGTATTGAAAGTAATATTATTTTTTAGAATTAGACTAGACTTGAAAGGCTTTCATCAAATGGAACTGGATTTCAAATCAATCCCAAATTTCCATGTAAAAACAATAAACCAACGCGCTTAAACAGCACAAGATTTCCGTTTACAATATTCTAAGAATCTCTCGAGGATATTTTTGAATTTCAAACAAATGCAAGAGATATTGAGGCTTAAGCCAAGATGATGGGAAATGTTTATTTTCTTAACGCGTTCCGGTGGGAAATGTCTTCAGTAAACGAAGGGGCGGAGGACACCAAAAAAACAAAATGAAAACAACAACAACAAAATAAAAACCAACTCATATAAAGGGACAGCAACAACAACAAAACATGTGTTTAATATATCAGTCACAGTTCAAGTGTACGCCAAAGTTAAAACTAATCTTAGGATCAATAAGTCTGGTCATTGGTCACAATTAAACTTTAAACCAAAAAAAAAAATAAGTAAATAAATAAATACTGTGCAAAATGTGTGACGTGAAGTGTTTGTTGGTGATGGTTGTGAATGCCATTTATCCGTATTTACCAAAATAAAAAGTTAAATAATTAAAGAGTTAAACACCAAACCTAAGACAAATGAATATGAGGTGGTAACCTTTAAACAAAACGAAAAGGAAAACAAATCAAAGAAAAACGTGCTTCACACTCTCCAAAAAATTTTGTTGCACTATATTTGGTCATACCGGTTGTTCGTGTGGTCGCCGGAGCAGCATGATGTGTTCGTCCCGAAGGCATTTGTATGTGACGTCTGTCATGCAATAAATCATTACTACTGCCGACACCACTGCCGCCGCCACCGACGCCATTGCCCAATCTGATGCCACCGCGAGCAATTAAGGGCTCATATTCACGTCCATCGTAATTGGCATCAAAGAATTTTTTAAACCATTGCAGAAATTCAAAATTATCTTGAAAACGACCCTTAATTAATTTGTCAACGGGTATAATCTATAAAGCCGAACGCCACCGAATGTCATCGCGAACATTTGGTTTGGATTGAATTGTCCGAATTGGTTAGCAAAAACAAAACAAACAAAAAATTAACATATGGTGAAGACACAACAATTAAAGACACAGAGAGAACACAATGTAGGTCAGTTAGCAACAATAGGTTGTTGTTGTTGTTGTATTGTTTTATATAGGAAAACTATCACTTACTTTTTTGTCTTTAAATTGATATTAAAACTTTTGGCAAAGTACATTTAAACAAAGAAAAAACAGAAGAATGTCACAATGTTAACCTACCTTGTCAACGCTCATCTTTTTAAATGAGGCTTGTAGTATTTTGAAATTCTGAATATATTCATGTTCCAAATTTGTACGGAACTTGACACGTTTTATAGGTACGCAACCAGGAAATAGCATATCCATAAATTGACAATAAGCAGCACCTTAAATATACAGCAGAAGAAAAAAATTGGATAAATAATTTATTGGACTTTTTATTCTTACGAATGTTTTTTTTTTTGGTTGCAGCATATCTGTGGCGTAGTTAACAGGAGGGGGGTAGGCAAATAAAATAAAAATCATATTATGAGACGATTGAATTGAATGTAGGCTGAGTAACATCAAAGTAATAAATTCTTATGCAAAGACCAAAAACCAAAAGTAAGAACAAATAAAGTACTCGAAGTATTTTTTTTAATTTATCGAATACATTTGAATCGGAACTCCACAATGTTGGCCTTTTTAAACTTGTCCTAACTTTTTATAATTACTTCCACCTAAGGCTAAGAATTAACTGAAATCAATTATTCTATGACAAAAAGTGTTATCTAATGTAACATAATCATTATATCTTGTAAAACACAAAAAATGCGAGCTAATTTGATATATAATTACATCAAAATGGATATATATTAGTTCTGCCTCTAAGAAAAAGTGTTTTCATATTTATAAAGAAATTTTTCGGATATACCAATTAACGAAATTATCACAATTCCCATACCATAAATTTTTTTCATATCCTAACAACGCTGATACATTCTGGTACATCTAAATCTTAAATACATATCGCTTATTTGCTGTAAGACCGGCATAGTTCAAAAAACGTGATTTTTGAGTTAATGATGTAGAATTGTCCATTCCATCAAACTCTATGTCGTGTAAAAAAAATCATATTAATATCTTTTATACACTCCGCGTGAGAGCTATTTGAATTCCACCATTTCGTACAAGTTGGGTGTAAATTGAAAACTTTAAACGCGTTTATCTCGGAATCGATTTTTTTGAGTTATGCCGGTCTTGCAGCAAATGAGCGATATGTACACTATATTAAGGGCTTATTCATAATAATTTAAAAGAGGTTTATACAACGATTTTTCTATGAAAATTTGATTTTTAAATCTTTATAATGTTTATGAATACGGCTGTAACTCTATAGTACATAGAAGTAAGAAGGAAGATTCTTAAATTTCCCTTTTAAAATAAGTTTTTTTTCTAAAGTTGTGTCTCAATTCGATTCTCCTAAAAATATGCAATACTTTTTGTGACTAGCAAAATAGTTGTGCCAACCTAATAATATATCGAACTGACCAACTGCATTATGATAATTTAAAATTAACATAAAATGTATCTTATAAGAATGTGTATTTTTCTTAACTTTTGTTTTAAATACACTAGATACAAGTGTAAACAATGTTAATGTGTAAATATACTTCTAATAATTAGTTTTCTTTTGGCCAGTTTACCAACGATATACATTTTATCACAGCAAATACCTAATGTAAGACTCTCATCTCTAATCAGTAACACATTACATTGTCACCTGTTGTTTGACGCCCCTTGGTTAACCTTCCCCCTCTCTATGGGAGCTTTCAGTTGACTACGCCAATGCTTAAAATAAAGTGTGTGTTTATTTATTTACCGGTGCAGAGTTCTTCAATCTTTGAAAACTGTGCTTGCAGACAATCGTTTACCCATGCGAGCATATCATGTCTGGATAGATTCTCCGTTGTAACATTTGTTGAATATACATTCACGGCCATATTTTAATAATTGTAAACGCTCGCGCGCGCCCGTTCACCACAATAACACAGAAGAAAGAACAGAAAACAAGCCAAAGTTGTTTCAAGCTTTTTTGTTGTTGTCGTTGATGTTGTTATTGTGTGTTTGTGTTTTTATGTTCCGGGAAAAGGGTTGACTGCTGCTGATTGACGGTGGCGAGACAACGTCGGTGGTGGTGGTGGCACTTTATTCAAGACTCTCTGAATAAAACTGAAAAGAAAAACAAATGGAAATGCAATTAGTTTCACTATATAGTAAAGTAGTACGTATTAGTTTTTCTACAAAGACCGAAATTGAATTTCAAACTTTATTAACTTTGCAGCAATTAAACATTAGTTTTGTTTGATCTTAAAAAAGTGTTTCGTGGGCGTGGGCCCACTTGGTAGCGCAATCATACACATAGTAGATGATGATTGAACATGGTGGCATTTTCCATGTATGTTTCCCAATTCGGATTTTCAAATGTATTCTCTCATATGTAGCTGAAGTTGGCGTCATCCGTAGTCAAAAAAAAAAGAGGAAGGAGAGTAGTACATGTGTAATTATTTGTATGATGATGTTTTGAAAGTGAATTGAAGCATAGCGCCATCCATGTGCGTGATTCAAATCTTTCCACACAAGTTCATTATCGTTATAAACGTAACGGCAGCTTACTGTTTATTGTTATCGTTGTTGCCTTTCGCGTTATGGAAAACCAGGCCCAGCCGAACACATCATCGCTAGCGGTGAGCAGCAACAGATGGTCACGTCAAAAGCTAAATATTTGTCTAGCTAAACATGAATCGAGCGAGCGCTTTTCATTTCTTCTGGTCGTTTAAATTTCCCCGCATGCCGCCAATTTAAACGTTTTTAAATTTTGTATAATGAGGAAAATAAAATAACATTAAAAACATTTAAATTAACTTGATGGAAATCTGTTGGAAAACTCATGTTCATGCTATAAGAAAACGAGTGCCTATGTGGTTTGGTTAAAGTATGTATGTTAGGTTTTATTCGGAGAAATGTTTTGTAAACATTAACACCTGTTGCATTGTGTGGGGGAGAACATTTCAGTGCTATTTAATGTTTCAATATGTTATTGAATAGTTTTGACATATTAAGAGCATGAGCGTAATTAAAATTAGGCTTCCGTTTACTTAGTAACAATATGGCTCTAAAAAGTGGTGCGGAGGTCATACGAATACACTATTTTTTGATTTCTAAATATGCTGCAAAATATTTTACAAAATAATGAAAATTTGAAAACTTGTCTTGAATATTGAATATGATATTTGAAATTATTAACGTAAATCATTCCCCCTTATTACGTATGTCGTAGTCGAATTTCGACTACTTTCGATAGTTTTTATTAATTAAATAAAATTGGTAATAATTCATAGAAATGTTTAGTGTTGGAAATTTTTCATCATCTGATGAAGAAAAACATGATAGGAGCAAGGATAAGTCATATTTTAGTTTTACAAACGACATTGGCGATGTCATATTTGAAAAACGACAAAGATTCGACGTGACTACGACATACATAATAAGGGGGAATGTGTCAAATATAAAATGGCACCAAATGACGCAAAGCAAGTATTAACGTGCTGAATATAATGTTCGTCCTTAATATACTTTTTGCTTAACCCCTATCGTTATTTGTTCCCACTTCAAAAATTACATCGTTCGTAAAGTTCTTACGGAAACCAGATGAAATTCGTTCATATTTTAACATCAATTTACTCACTTTATTTTTGTTGGCGACCTAAATTGGTCCTGAAAACTATACATTTTTTTAAGAGACGATGCACTGTGAATGTAATAGGTAAAAAAATGTTGGTTCTCCTAATAACACAAATCTGAGATTTTCTAAGATAACCAAATATATATTTTTTTTTAATATAAAGAAAATATTCCATTTAAATCAAAATAAATTGGAAACGAATTGCAGCAAATTTTTTCCTATATCAACATCCTGGCAAACTGGTGTGCCAGCAGTGGACTTAATGTGAACCCTGATAAAACGGAATTAGTACTTTTAAGTCGAAAACAGAAATCGCCACTACATCCAAAATCCATTTGGGCAATAAACCACTCAACTTCTCCGGAACGTTGAACTACCTGGGCCTTCAATTGGACAGGAAGCTTAATTGGAGACAGAGTATTGAAAGCAGATCCAACAAGGCACTCATAGCTTTACATACATGCCAAAAAGCTATCGGAAAAACCTGGGGATTCAAACTCAAGGTTTTTACAATGCTATAGTAAAGACAATACTACAATATGGCTCTATATTTTGGTGGTACGCGCTCGACAAGAAGATCAAATTTAGACAAATGGATCGTGTTCAACGTTCCTCTTCCCTCTTATAACCGGATGTATGAGATTGACTCCCTCTAAGGCTCTCTACACGATACTCAATCTACTACCACCTGAACTGAGCTGCAAATGCTCCGCCCTCAAATCAGATATTCGACTAAACGAGATTGAACGTTGGGATCCTTTCATCGGGCACTCAAGAATCCTTAACCATATCAACATCTTGCTTGAATCTGACTACGTGCTCAATGCACTCTCTACGGAACTAGAACGCCCTAAAGAAAGAAGTGAAGAGAGAACGAGAACGCAATGTATGGATCAATAAACATTTTACCGGCTATGGTATCTACTCCCCGGATTAAGGCTTAAGTATAAGATCAAGGATTCCAGACTTCTGCAGCGTTTTCCAAGCGGAATTACTTGCTATTAAACGAGCCGCGGACATGATATCACAGGAGGATATTCTCCTGTTCACGAATAGTCTAGCGGTGGTAAACTCGCTGAAGTCCTGCAACATCAAATTGAAAGTGGTCAGTTCCTGCCGGAAATCTCTTAACGAGATATCCAGGAATAACAGAGTTCTGGTTACGTGGATACCTGGACACAGCGGAATTGAGGGCAACTGCAGAGCGGACGAAGAGGCCCGACAGGGCTCTGCCCTGCAGGAAAGCGACGTTGAACAGGTAGCACTTTGCCCTCGGAAATGTAACGTTTAGAATTGGATGAATGAATGAAGAAACCTGTAGAAAGGCCAAAAAGCCCTGGGCCAGAATACAACGCGAATCGTACGTCGTACCTGGTATGTCTTGAGAGGAACCAGATAAGAAAAATTATTACCCTCCTGACAAGACATAGACCCATAGGCAGACATGCGAACAGAATGGGATTCGCAACGAAAAGTAAATGTAACTACATACTCTGCGGGAACAGCAGCAGTGAACCATCTACCGAACACATTATATGCGATTGCCCAGCCCTATGCAGATGAAGACTGGAAACCCTGGGGAAACCTATCTTTAATGGTATAGAGGAACTTGCATCATTAGAAATCGGAAGGATCAACAAATTTTGTAAAATCATTAACTGGACAAATTGGATCGAAACTCCGGATTCCCAATCAACAACTGACAACGCAATCAGGCAGCACACACCCTGATAGCATTAGTTGAAGGGATGGCTTATATGCTCAAAAGGTGTCACAATGGATTCATAGAAACCTAAGTAATCTCCTCGAAGAAGAAGATGCCTGCACAGCAACCGATTTTTTGTGTATATATTTCACTGTTCTTTATTATTTTTGACTGCAGACAAAGGCTTCCAATACCTTATTCCCAAAAAATTGGAAGCCGAAACTAGAAAATGACAGAAGTTGAGTTCACGGAGCTATATAGGTTACATTTTCATAACGGCCCTCGTTTTTGTCGCTGCGATAAAGAAAACGCTATTTGTCATTTATTGTTAAATTTTGTGAAATCGAAAATGACCGACTGCAGCTATAGCCTTCTGTTGCTTTGTTCTCAAAAAATCAAGCTCTGTTGGCCGTTGCAATGAAGAAAACGCAATTTGTCCCCTTTTAAAATATCTAAATGTCACTTATACATGTTTCATTTTAAAATCAATTAGGGAAGTGATTTTATTTTTGTATACTATTTACACAAAATTTAGTCAAGTTCCTTTAAACATTGAACTTTACAAGATTTATTTTAATTTCTTTCCCTCACCCCTCTCTACACTTCACATTCACTTTGCCAAATACAATATAAATAGTGTGTGTTGGCGCTGCCCTTCTTTGCCTGTAAATGTCCATAAAATGTTCTTAAAGTGCGTTGACTCCAAAGAGCCTCTGTACGGTGCGATAAAACATACATACATATACACGCACACATGACACCAACTCACTCACGTATACATTAAAAATGTAGAAAAATAAGGGAGGACCACAAATGTAGGGTTTAATATTTGCAGTCCGCGGAACAAAATTGTTTCATAATAATAGTTACTTTTTGCTTAGTTGGTGGGCATTGTTTATCGATTAGGTCTCAAACGAACTTGTACCCACACACACACACCAGTAGCACAATATAAATCTGATGTAGTGCACACTTGTATCAATGAACTTTGTGTCAGGGATCGTAGTAGAACTTTTTCGGTGGTAAATTTTTTGCATAAAAGGAAATTGCAGAAGTGGAATAATAACATGTGATATGGTTTTACATTTCCTACGATTTTTATAAATACATTTCTCATGATTACCATAAAATAAATACCTTTCAAAAAGTTTTAAAAAGTTGATTTGAAAATGGTAATTAAAAAAAAAAAAATTCCTTGAAAATTATATTATTTCGCTCTGTTACAATAGAAAACTATAATCGGCGTTCTTTTTCTGTGAAAAAACATATAGACTAGTTTTTCTGCAAAAAAAAAATCACACCCACAATCAAAACTAAAAATATTTAACTGCAAACTCTGACTTCAATTAAATACTTTGACTGTGATATGAAGTATTTGTGGGTGAAACATTTGTATTCCCTCCCTTTTATTCATGTTCACGCTAAGCCCGCTGTGTACTTCATACCACCAATTGTCGCTGTGTAATAGCTCAACTGCCCCAAATACTAGTATTGTTCTTCTGTTTACTTGCTTAAGGAATTGTTTCATTCAAATCTTTTCCTCGATTTAATGAGGAAATAGGAAACTCAAGTGATTGTAACAAAAAATAAATTGCAAATAAAGTTTTTGATGAAATAACAAAGACTTTTATGCGTTTCTTTTTGTGTTTGAACAAGAAACAAGTAATAGTTGTAACAAGAAAAGTTTTTGATAGGTACAATATAGAAATACTTAATGTATGTATGTTTGGTAATGTTTGACGTAATCAAAATTTATTGAGCATGGTCATAAAGAGCAACATACATACTGGGTTGATTGGATAATAGATATATTTAAGAATTCGGCTAAGCATTTCCTAATGGAAGAAGTTAAAAGTTAATATTTTTATAATTATTCATTAATAAAGAATAGGCAGTTATTGCAAATTATATGAGATAAATGTTAGATTTTGTTGTCTCTGCATAACTGGCGTTATTGGCTGTTAGACATTACAGTTAATTTTTTATATATCAATATTTTGCTTTCAATAGATCTGATTGGACCAGGTTAAAAAATACACATTTTCAATTTTATAATTGTAACATATTAACTGGACTATTTTCTATCGAGTGAAGCATGTTTGAGGTAATAGTAAATTAAAAGTTCTAATTGCTATTTCTTGTCAAATATAATATTGTTTTGTTCTAGTTCACAATATTTGTTCTAGTTTTGTTTTAGTTCACAAAGATATAGGGTGGGCCATTTAAATTTAAAATTTTAATCGGCTATAAAAAAGAAAGTACTGATAATATTTTCCAATTTTTGGTTTCATTAGAAAGGTTAAACTTTGTCATTTAATAATGGAACATGTTAAATTCATATGACTACCACGACTGTCCCAGCAATACCTCATTCGACCAACCCAATTTTTCAGTACATTTTCGGTTGTTTCGGGTGGAACCTCTTCAATGACAACTTTCATTTCATGTTTCAACGCTTCAATTGTCTCTGGATGCTTTGTGTAACATTTATCCATAATGGCTCCCCAAAGAAAATAACCCAAAGGGGTCAAATCACAGCTCTGGGGGAGGACAATTGACATCACAATTTCAGCTGATTATTCGATTTTCAAAAACAAAGCGTAAAATATCGATGATTGCGTTGGCTATGTGACATGTGACCCCGTCTTGTTAAAACCAAATGTCGTCCATGTCATTCTCTTGAATTTTTGGAAACAAAAATTCGTTGAACGTGGCGCTGTAACTCCGTTGACGATAACGACGGCACCTTGCTCATTTTCGAAGAAAAATAACCCAATGATACCGCCAGCCAAAAATCCACACCAAACAGTGACTCGTTGTGGATGCAGTGGCTTCTCAATAGTCAATTGTGCGTTCTCTGATCCTAATATGCGGCAATTTTGCCTATTGACATAGTCACCGAGGTAAAAATGTGCTTCATCTGAAAACACGATGATCGGAAGAGGTACTGTCAATTCAGTCGTAGTAGTCATATGATTGATAATGAGTTTCATTATTAAATGACAAAGTTCAACCTTCCAATAAAACCAGAATTTTTAAAATATTATCAGTACTTTCTTTTTTATAGCCGATGGTTGTTATTAAAAGTAATAACTTACATAACTTTCAAAGATAACTAGATCAAAAAAAAAAAATGCTTCCCAAAGAAGTTATGAAGCAAAATGTGTGTTATGATCTTTTCGATCTTACTCCTTATTCGAGAATTTCATACTCAATTAGTTTCTATCAAAGGATTTCAAAATGAATCTACCTGTACTACCTCTACCTCTACCTCTACTTTTGCAAAATTAGCAATTTTAAATCTTAAGAACATTATATGGCATTTTCATGCCATATAGATTTTTATACAATCTCTCCATTTTTATTCGTTTTTTGTTTTGTTCGGTCTGTTTATTAGAACTTTAATTTAAGTTTTTTTCAAACAGAACTGTTTTGAAAGGAATTACAGCAGAGAATGATATTATCAGAGTGCCAAGCATATTTAACTAGTTTCTAGTTGTAATCGTCTCACATAGCACCACTTGCAATGACAATGATAAGGTTTGTTTATCTTCTCCGAGTTTTCCCTTACACATATATAACGATGACACTGCAAAACGCACTGTACTAAGTATAGTGTGATTCGTCAACAAAAAATACATCAATTAATAATAGTAACATTTCTAATTAAAAATATTGTGCAATAATCGCCACAACAATAATTTTTCTTCATATTAATCATATTATCTGCTTTGCTTTAAAACATACGTGATTAATCCTTCGAGGCTTATAGGTTAATTTTTTTCTTAATGTCGTTACCATTATAAAAAGAGAAAAAACAAAACAAATATATTTGTTTCTTTCAGATTCTGCTGTTGCTTGCTTTCGTTGATAGTGCAGATGATCTTTTGTTGAACAACAATTTGGAAATTTGGCTTCTTCCGCCTTTGCGTAAGTCATCCAAAGAATATCATCAACCATTGCTGTGCAATGCATGACCATAAAGTTCATTGTTCTGTATTGGGTTGGGGTTTGTAAGTGTGTTGAGATCATGATGACTATGGCGATGACGATGTTGCTATGCCTGCTGTTGCTGTATCTTGTTGTTATTGTTGTTGTTACTATTGCTGCTGATTGTTCGTGAAAGTACTCTCGACATATTCTATAGAGTATTATTTTTATAATTCTTGATTTTGTTTGTGGTGGCTGGCTGCTGACGACGATTCTGCCACTTCTGTTGCATTTCTCATCCTCTTGCTTTTTATGCCCCCGCTCCACCATGTCGCCATAGTTTGGTGAATGTAATTTCCTTTTTTTTCTCTCTCTATTTTCGTTGAAGTTTGCTTTCTTTCATATCTATTTAAACATTTTTAAAATAACTTTGCGTGCCTCCTGTTGGTTGGTGGTTTTGTTATTGGAATTGTTGTTGTGGCATGCTGTTTGCTGGCCGTTTTAATCTCATGTTGTTCATTTTTCTTTTCTGACTATTTTATTGGTACTTGTTGGTAAATTTTATTTCAATTCTTATGAGCTTTTTTTGGGCTGGGCAGTTAAAAAAAGTGTTAGAAGAAGACAGAGCAGTTAGGAGACAGACGAAAACATAAGATGTAGAAAAAAAAACCAGGACGAAGCTGAAAAGTATTCGCAGTTCAACGGTTGCATGCGTTGCTGGGAACAACACTTGACACATTTCACAGACGTTTTTTTCGTAACCGGCTTTGCATGTTTAGCGGTTATTTATTTTGTGTATCCTTTTTTTGCTGTTATTAGCTCGCATATGGGATCACAATACACACACTGTTCTTTACAAGATTGTTGTTGATGATAAAAAAAAATAGTGTAGGGGAAGTGTTGCAGATTTACATTAAATTATTATAGGCAAAAGTAAAATTACTGCAAAATAGGTCAAAGGTCATTAAGTAAAGGTAATGCAAATTATTTATCGCTTATTTATATATAAGATACTATTTAAATAGTATACAATTACGTATTAACTGTCCAAAATTCGATGAGTTCCATCCCTAAAGTAGGCAATGAATTCCTTTATTCTATAATGAAAATTATGGCAGAGAATATCTTGTGCTTTGTAGTAGATGCAAGAAAACTGCAAGACAGCTTAAATTTTCTATATTTTTGCCTTACTTACTACTTTTATAAGCATGTTAAAACAATTTTTACTTCCGTATGTTAATATGTTACGGAACATATGTTTATACAAATAAAAAAACACATATTAATTTAAAGCAGTATATATTTTAATTCAAACTCAAGAGTATTTATATAAGTTTTTTATTTCATTTTAACACGAACGAATCCTTTAAAAATAATCAATAGCCAATATTATCTTGGTTGCATGTGTAATCGCCACAAAAAAATGGTAAACACAGAAAAAAACCTTAATATCTTTGAACATGTGTATTTGAAAACTTTGCCGTCGTTGTAGATTATTTAAGGATATGTGATTTGTATTAACCCCAATGTAAATGCCGTTGGTAAAGTTTTTATTGATTTTGTTTTTGTTGTTGTTGTTGTACTTTATCACATTCTTTGAACTACATTATTACGTGTATGCAGAACTACAGTCTTACAGAACTACAATTCAAAAGAAACACATTTACATTGCGTCTAGAATATAGCTTTAATATGAAACATGTTGCTAATGTAAGTTGCTAATATAATCCTAACCGTGTTACATCAAATAAATTCCTTTACCTCATAGAATTCGTTTAATAAGTGTATATTTAATGTCCTCCAGAAATTAAACCGCAATATATTTTAAAATTAGAAATTAAATTAACTTGCCAGGTTTTAATTCTATGCATCACGACAAATCAAATCCAACTAAAAATTAAAACAGTGCATCAAAAAAGGCTAAGGTAAGTTTTGTTGCCATTTGCTCAGACCAGGACTTGCTAATCCGAATATCCAGTAACTTGAACTTAATTTTTAAATGCATAAAAGATTCTACAGTCCAAATAAATTGCATCTCCATAATACGAAGTATTATTTATTATTTATATTATCAATAACATACAAATCATAATTTGCAATGAAAAAGAAACATTAGAATTTTGAATGGTATTTTTATACACTCACCCTACGGGTATATATTATTTGAGACGACCCAAAAGTGTCACTCATAGAAGGAGTCACTTTAGACCCTAAATTTTATTGAACCAAATTCAATTCATGACTTTTTAAGTCGTTTGAGCCATGTACGTCTGTCTGGCTGTTTGTCCGGCTGGTGCGCACGACAACTTTCGAAAAACGCAACCAAATGTTTTGAAACTTAACAAGTTCATATTTTCTCTAAAATACTTACGGTATTGAAAATGGGCTACACGGTCACGCCTCTTCTGTTACCTTCCATACAAATCGAGTAATAACATCAATACGCCCTAATTCGTGCCTAATTCTATATTTAGTAAAGCTACAGCAGCATAAAGTTTTAGAGGGAAAAAAAGGATGACTAGCCACGCCCCTTTTGGTACCTACCATATAAATGTACCACTCCGCCCACTTTAGAAATCGAGTAATAATATTAATATACTAGAAAATTGTATGATTTACTGAGGGTGAGGGTATGTGTAAGTCACGCTTCCCGATTTTTATTTTAAATTAATAGCACAATTATTGATTTATATTTTTTTTTTTTGAATATAAATAGCACAAGTGTATGATTCTTGCATTCTGTTCTTCAACAAAAATATACATAAGAAATTAACAAAATTTTAAAAAAAAATTTTAAATAAGATTAACAAGTTTTTTTAATTAATTTTTTTGGATTTAATGTTTAACAATTAAAAAATTTGTCGAAACGATAAATTAGTTTAAGCTGAAGGCAAGTTTTAAGACTTTATCTATACAGACGGATATCACCGTATGGATCCATTGTGATTGTTTTAATTGAAATTAATTTGAAGAGTAGAATAGAGTTAGTCAAAATTGAAAAAATGACAAATTTTAACAGATAATTTGTTTAGTATTTTCCAATGCAACTTTATATGGATAAAGTAGTAAGATTCATACATGGAGACACTATGAACTTCTGCCTGTAAGCCAGTTTTCCATGTTGCATGCCAATAATTTACTTTAACTTTCAAAATACCACATTACTAGGAATTGCACCCTTTCTCTATGAAGAGATCGGCAGTGGCAGAGCAAATAATCAATTTCCTCCTCATCGTCACACAGTCTGTATCTGTGTTGTTTTCCATTGCGATTTAAAGGCCTTGACGTTACAGCGCCCTGTAATTATCTTTATTAGTGGCCTGACAATATTTCTATCCAACTACAAAAGTTTTCAGGTTCATCGCCCATCCCGTGGTATTATGCAGTCAGTGCGGTTTTCCCACGATAAAAAGAATGAAAGTTAGTTAGGCCATTTTGCATTTCATCTGACGATATTAATAATAAAAAAAAAACAAGGAAAAATGGCTCTATCTTCTTCCAGAATAATCAAAGGCATGTAAAAATAGCTTAGTGTAAGTCGTAGTATCCTTAATTTAAGTACTAAACCAAATTGATTATAATCGAATCTAAAGTACCCTATGTGTTCCTTTGCTTTTTCCAGCCAGGCCTTCGTGCCACAAGGCCACAACCACCTAGTTCGCACATCATTAACATAGATTTACCTTGAAGAGTTCAGGTGCCTACAAATAGAGGGAAAAAATGGAACCCTTATGAGGCCCAAAGGAGCAAGAAAAGCCAAACGATTTAGAATATTTTGTTAATTTAGCGATCCGGTCTGCTTTCTTTTAGCGATCTTTCTACTTAGAATTAGAAACTATTTTGTAGGTTTATTACATTGCCTTTCGGGTAGTATTCTAAAATTTTCACGAAGTTATACAAGGTCATCATTTGACTGATATGACTTTCCAGCTTTTAATTACTTTTGAAAGATATGCCCCACAAGTAAAACCTGTCCGTTGCAAAAAGCCAACTGATCTGAGAGGAAACAAACCACTATATGCCCCACACTGTATAACAACTTCCCACTTTAGGCAATTCACTTAACGAACAACTTATTTTTGAAAAACCAAATCAGTCAATAAATTTGTGTCCACCAGAACATCCCACGGAAGAAAAAGTGTGAATTCACATCGTTTTTTTTCACATTCTCTTGTTTTTCAGGGAGTTGTAGTTTTTCTTAGAAGCTTTGAAAAGCAAGCAGACTTTACCCTCTCACAACTGTAACCGATGACTGTTAAAACTGACCACTAAAGAAACAGGCTTCTTCACGGGATTATAAAAAAGGGACCACAATTGCTAGGATAGCCCATATCTAGAAGAATAAAAGTTGCTTACACAGTAGCACAATCATTGCAAATTTCCAACAACAATGAAATGATCAATAACTTAATAGATATGAACGAAGCTAACATTAGTGCGGTGCTTTCTCATTTACACACGTAAACAAATTCCCAAAAAAAAAACTAAAGCTAAAACCGGCATATGCCAGTTATAATAGCAACAACTACAACACAAATATGAAGAAAGAGAAAAATAAACATACGCAGCGATAAAGGCAACACCACCAACAAACAAACAAATCGAGGTGGGCAAACCAGCAATAAACTGCAACAACAACAAAACCGCACATAAGTGTATCAAATAAAGCGGAGGAGGTGGTCGTCGCAAACGAGATCTTATGCTGAATGGCTGAGGCAAAATCCAAAAAGAAAAAAAAACTATTCAAATAGTTTAAACAAATAAATACCACAAAAACTCCGATAAAATCATATACTGATGACGTAAACCTGATACAACACAAATACCACAAGGCTTTTTAAAATGTGTCAAAATGATAATGCCAAAGAGAGGACACAACATATGACAGCAGCGGCGACCATGTCCTTGTCTAGTGTACAGCGCACAGTTGTTGAACTTTTAAAGGTTAAGGAAAACGAAAAGGAGTTGGGTGATTAATACAACTCAAATACTAATATGACAAACAATTGGCCGCAGTAACAACCAACAGCTAGGTTTAGTCATAATTGACATGGAAGATGGATGACACATCTATTTTTTTTTTTCATTCTCACATTCCAAAAATTCGAAACTTGAGAATCTATTATATTAATAACTAACTTTGCCACGCTGAAAAGAGGTCAACGAAAGGCAAAAAGTTAACAATTTTGAATATAAAAATTTAGCAAAAACTTGGAAAAAAGATACAAAAAAGTGCACACACGCACGCACAAAGAAGCTAGTATGAACAGATAAAGCATAATAAGCCACAAAACCAAACCCATTTTCTTTCCTTCAACTAAAACACAAAATAATTCAATAATTCATAAAAAAAACAGACAACAGCCAGCAACAGCAAGATAATCTTCTCCCCCAGGGAGCACGTAGGCAAAGGCAATATCCAAAGTAGTATGGCCACATAAAAAGGAAATGATAAAAAGGAAACATCTCTGTCTCTGCGCCCAAGACGACCACTTTTAACTCTCTGCCAAAGCGGGCAGCGACGATGGCTTCTTCTTCCTCCTCAAGAAAAAGAAGCAGGCATTTTAGGATTATCATCTAACACATAGGCACCGCCGCCAACAAACATCCCTTCTTCCAATTGTAAAATGTATGCGTCAGCTTTGTGGAAGGCGAAAAAAAACATCCACCACATCTCTCACACACACAAAAAAAGAAACCATATGCAAAGCAATGCAATAGTATAGGAATTTTATTCATCGTAATTTTCTCTCAATTTACTGGCATTTGCCGGCTACTTGCCAATGTTGTACTCTTTGCGTTGATAATTTGCCACAAATCCTTTTGCTGGTTATCGCTTTATTCCACACTTGGGCATTTTTCATTAATTAATCATTTTTTTATTTTAACTTTTCTCTCCTTATTGGCAAATGCCATTCTCTTCTCGTTTTGTTACTTTTTATTATTTGGTTCACTTTAAAATTATTCTTTCTCTGTCACACTCAAGCATTAGCTTATGGCAGTTGCCGGGAGATAAACTCTCACTCACCTTTTCACACACACACAGTCTCGCGTATGTGGGGGGAAATGCGATAAAAAAAAAAGAATTGTATTGCTCGTTTCAAGTAGGATTCTGGATTCTTTTTTTTTCTACTTTTCAGTCAAAGGAAATGGGCGAATTGTATTCTTTGTTTAAATATTCCTTAAGAAAAGTTTGTTTTCTTGATTGTTAGAGGAAATGTTGTTAAGTTTTACTTCAACTTTTTCGATTTTATTGAATTTTTAACACTGCGATTATAATTTTTCTTCACGAGCCGTTTTATTTCGTTCTGGGAGCAAAAACCGACACAAACGTCGACGAAGAGAATATTGCGAGAAATGACGACAAGAAGACAAGCAATTGCACAAAAGTCGCCGCCGGTGAGTTCTAAAATTTGTACAAACTACTATACCAAGTCATTTGTATTGAAGTGACGGCGTCAGTAACTGTCAGAGGCGTTTTAAATGAAGAAAAGTTATTTGAATATGGCGATGATTTACTAATAAAATAAAAGATGTTGTTAATTGAAATATTTTAGAATAATAATATGCATTAGCGAAATTGTACTGAAGCATAATGTTATCTTGTTTATTTTATAATTTGTCAACGGAAACCATCGAACATTCTACACTTTTTGTTTGTACTAAAACAAAGTTGCATTTTTAGACCGCTTACAAATGCATTGTGTTGTAGTGTTGAAAAGGGTCAACAAGAGACATGTCGAATATTAGGGAACACAAATAAATGATGTAAAAAATTGAAGGATGTAAGAAATGCAGTAGTCGTATTATTAGATATATTTTTTTAATACCAAAAATATGGAATCTATCAGTGATTCGGTATTAAATAAATAAATTTAAAAAAAAATCATTTGCTGCAGTTAATCGATTTGAACCATTAATATGTGGTTCAATGCGACTAAGGCGCTTTATATTACATACCTATAAATAAAATACAATAAAAATTAACTAAAATTTTTTAATTTTATTATAAAAGTCAAAAATAAGTGTTATTTTGTAACTTTTATTTAAAAAAAATACTTATTTTAATTGAAAAAATAGAAAATGTTAAATTTTTTTAACTTTTAAACAAAAATTTGGAAATAATTGTTATATTGCAATTTTTATTTTAAAACTTATAGCAAAAATTGGGGCGGACGCCACCCAAAAAATAAATCTACGCCCTACCAACGTTGTGTGTTTCACATAGGGGGTCAGCATAGAACATGATGGACCCCTTTTTGAGCTCCCTAGGGTCCTGGCCCCAACTTTGACCTACCCTCCCGATGTTTGCGGAGGTTTAAACTGTATTGATTTGTACACATTTGTTAAAATAAGGATGATCTTAAACAGGTCAAAACATTTACAAAATATATTTGGATAATAAACTTTTCTGTCAACTTAATAGCTAGTAAATGCAATAGTTTCACAATTAGTTTTAGGCCACAAAATAGGCTATTACAATAATAACAAAATATATCATTTTATATTAACAAACAATCTACAAAAAATAAATGCACTTTTCCCCAAAGACAAACGTAAGGAATCTTTCTTACATACGGAAAACACCAAACTTAGTGCCATTGCCGGGATTATTAAGGGCTGCTTTTAAACTTAGGCCCAAAACTTGACGTGTATTGGCTGGATCGATAATACCGTCATCCCACAAACGGGCAGTGCTGTAGTAGGGTGAGCCCTCCTTTTCGAATGTTTCAATAATGGGTGCTCTCAATTTATTAGCTTCGGCCTCAGTGAAATCTTTGCCGGCGCGTTTCCTCTGGTCGGCAGTGATTTGAGCTAATACATTGGCGGCTTGAGTTCCACCCATTACGGAAATACGGGAGTTTGGCCACATGTAAAGGAAGCGAGGTGAATAGGCACGGCCACACATACCTTAAAGAAAGAAAAAAAAATGCAAATGTTTTTAAGTGAATTCCTTTAAAAAATTGTCTTGTAACTCCCACTCACCATAATTGCCAGCACCATATGAACCACCTATCAATACCGTTAACTTGGGCACATTGGCACAAGCAACGGCTGTCACCATCTTGGCTCCATTCTTTGCAATGCCATTGGCCTCAGCATCACGACCTACCATAAAACCAGTAATGTTTTGCAAAAACACCAAAGGTATGTTGCGTTGAGCACACAGCTGTATAAAGTGCGCACCTTTCAATGCACTCTCGGAGAACAAAACACCATTGTTGCCCACAATACCAACAGTGTGACCGTAGAGTTTCGCAAAACCGCAAACCAACGTCTCGCCATATAACTTTTTAAATTCGGTAAAACGACTGCCATCCACAATACGAGCTATGACTTCGCGCACGTCGAAACTTTTGGTGAGGTTGGGACCCACGATGCCATACAGTTCTTTCGGATCGTATTTGGGTTCTTCAATTTCTGATACTGCCGCATTATTGGCAGCATTTATCGCCTTTTTACTCGAATACAGCAATTGGCCATTGAAAGCATTTGTAGCCGGTAAATTGAGATTACTAACAACTTGTCTGGCCAAATACAGAGCATGTTCATCATCGACCGCATAGTGATCGGTAACACCAGATGTTTTACAATGTAAATCGGCTCCACCTAAATCTTCGGCCGAGACTTCTTCACCAGTGGCGGCTTTTACCAAAGGTGGGCCAGCTAAGAAGATTGTACCTTGACGTTTAACAATGATACTTTCATCGGCCATAGCTGGGACATAGGCACCGCCAGCAGTGCAACTACCCATGACAACAGCAATTTGTGGGATACCCATAGCAGATAAGTTGGCTTGATTGTAGAAAATACGACCAAAGTGCAATTTATCAGGGAATACCTCGGCTTGACGGGGTAAATTGGCACCACCAGAATCGACCAGGTAAACACAGGGCAAACGGTTTTCTTGCGCAACCTCTTGAGCACGTAAATGTTTCTTTACGGTGATGGGATAATAGGAACCACCCTTAACCGTGGCATCGTTAGCGACGACAACACATTCGGTACTGTGGAGAAAGAGAAAAAGGAAATCATTGTTTTATTTATATTTATTACTTATGTACAAATATTAGGTAAACGCCTTTGTTAGAGCTTAAATTAAAGACAGTTTTACAGAGGAATCAAAAGGTTCCTACGACTGTCCAGAAAAGGATTAGGCTTATATTGATTAGCCGACCAAATTCGTAGCGATCCAAAAAAAGGAGCATTAATTTTAATTATTACAAAATTGGAATCTGTTTTAAAGGAGGATTTCTTTATATAAAAAAAAAATTGTTGTAGAAAAGCGAAAACCTGCCACTAACCTGAATTAGGCTAAAACCGTCTAGTCCGTTCATGTAATTTATAATTTGAAAAAAAATCATTAATAACATGTGATTTAAAAAAAATAAAAACTTTTTACAAAAACAATTGCGGCGATTTTTTTTATATAGGCATTAGAGTATTCATGAAACCCGTATGCATCCACTGAATTCTTCTCAACAATATCTTTCATTTGAGTACCCAAACATAGAGTTAGCATAGGACCCAAGAGGTCTCTTTTGGGCCAACGATGACCTTGATATTCGCGTTTTTGGCGTATATAAGAGGCGTGGTATTTTTTGCACCATTTTCTGCACTTTTCACTGTTCTTATTTTCGTGCTTCAGGAGTGTTAGAAAGTAGTGGCCCTATTTCCCGGACTTGACACAACAAAGAAAGATTTAAATTCTTTTTTCCTAATTCAAGCTTAGTCTACTAAATAAAAAAAGCCAACTTACCCGCAAATACGTCCCACACCGGTAATTATACCTCCCGAATTGATTACCTCTTCGCCGTACAACTCATAACCAGCCAAGGTGCTCAATTCCAAGAAGGGCGATCCATTATCCAATAACTTGTTAATGCGCTCGCGGGCCAACAATTTGCCTCTCGACGTATGACGTTCGGTGGCAATGGCACCGCCTCCTTTCAGAACTTCACCGGTAATCAAACGAAGTTCTTTAACCAAATTTGACATGTCGTTGGCATTTTCCTGCAAGAGGCAAGATCATATCACACAGAGTTCACAATTATGCAATTATCAACAGGTCTAAACAAAATTTACCTTGAACTCGGTCGAGTTCTTATCGACAGACGTGGGCAAAATATTGGCTTCTCCTACATGCAATAGGCGCACAGAACCACGCCACAGATGGGAGGGTATGGAACCACGTAAGAGGACGTTTAACTTAAACATTGGAGAAAATGCAGAGTAATAAAATAAATTAACAAAAACAAACGCACTGTTACAGGTGCCGTGCAAAATAACAATACGAAATGAACTGTCTGATCGCGAATATGAAGAGAGAGCGGGAGTAGAAAAAGAACACACTACCATATGTCAGTGGTATTACGTAAATTTAACATCCCTGGCAAAGAAAAATATACAACAGTGAGAAAACACGATAAATAATATCGAAAGGTCATAATATAATTAGGACGTATTTGTATAGAATAACAAATAATGGAGATATGTATATATTTTTTATAACATTAAAACAAATGCTTATTAACATTACCATATACAAAAAACACAACCCTGTTCACTGTTTCGTTACTCACTGAACACATCCCATAAGTTCGAATATTGGTTTTTTGACATTTGCTTTTCACACCTTCTTCCTTTTTCGAATATCACATTCGTTTTTTTGTGCGTTTTTGGCAAGCAAAAGAACATTTCCAATTGTTGGCTCGTAAAGAAATCCAAATTTTAGTGTAAAAAAATGTTGAACCGTTCCCATTTGTTGGCTGCCAGTAACATTTCCAAGGCTTTGGTTAGATTCCATAGCCATGGTGGTATTCCCGGCGAGGTAATTATTCAAGATTGTGCATAGATTATGTCAAGTACTGGACTGCATATGATTACATAATTTAGAGAAAATTGCACTAAATTCGGATGTATAATATGTGTTTTGCTTTTTTTTCTCTTTTTCAGAACTTGCCCTTCGGCTTGAGGAACCGTTACAGGCTCACAGCAATTTTCGCCACCTACATTACTTTGGGTTTCGGTTCTCCCTTCTTGATTGTCAGACATCAATTGCTCAAGGCATAAAAAGTTATAGGTTAGTATCTTAAATTGTGGGGAAGGTGCTCACCAAAAGCCTTCATATGTACATCGATGATGTCGGTGTTTAAAATAGTTTATTGAATAAGAAACTTATGACGGACTATATTAAGAGGTATATGTGATATTATTGAAGTTGTGTAAATAGTTGAGGGTCATTTAATACCTACAATGAGAAACTGCATTGTTCGAGCAGTTTTTTACAATTCCCTGCAGTTGTAGGGCAAATAAATTAGCGAAATGGAAAACAAAAGTGAAATTTGATGCAGGCACTCTTTCGGGGCTTTGGACCCAAAAAGGCTGATATCGTCGCTTTGACGACTGAGCGTCGTTACTGGCATGAACTATATTTTACAGGGAATTATTTTATCTTATGTTCTCTTAGGTTAGGTAAAAAGGATGCAAGACAGCACACTTAGGCTTTTGAAACCTGATGCGATACGAGCACAATACTGACTAGCTATTTGTGAGTTTGTACATCTCTTTTGGCATTTCCTGCAGGGCTTCGGTGCTTGATAAATGGTCTCCGTATACCCTATTACTTAGTCTAGCTAATACTGGACTATCCAAGAGAAGGTGTTCAATTTTAACAAAGTGTTATCTCATAAACTCCTTTTAATGATTACTTTAATGAAATATGTATATGTTCTCGAAAGACTAAATTGTAAGTCTGATATGATTGACCACACTAACCTGTGTTTGATCATGTTTGTGGGTCACGTTTGATGGCATTTTAAAATAATATAAGTGTCACAGGAGCACATATGCAATTCAATTTCCAATATTGTACCGTTGCTCAGAAAAATAGTCACTTCTTCGACTAGTAGAACTAATAAAAATTAGTTTTTTGTATTAAAACTTTTTATTTTTAATTGTAAATAATATATTTATTTTGATTTATACAAAGATTTGTATAGTTTCAAGTATAATTAATAGATCAATTTAGCTATAAGGTCGTTTGTAATACATTTATTTGGCCTTGAAGGCTAAAGTATTACAATATGAAATATAAAAATAAATAAAATAATATTAGGAAATCAACGATCGTAAACTCATTAATGAGCTTTTTGTCCGCTTTGGCAATGTTGTCTTGCAAACTAAGCCATAAATTCATTAGAAAAACCATTACCCTGACATTTCAAAAGATACTAAAAAATTAACTTAACAAAAGAGTAAAAAACTGTTTGCTTATTATAAAAGTACACAAATAGGGATTTTATTTTGATTAACAATTATGTACAACATTCATATGTGATTCTTGATTGTTATGACACCGATGCAACCCGAAGCGGAAATTTTTAATAACGGCTTGACAGGTGTTTCGTGTTCTGCCGAATACTTCCCTTGTTGAAAACTGTACTATTAAGGTATACCCAAAGAAAAAGTCCTTGTGGATAAGTCTGGGTGACATAATCGCCTCTTTTGGATGTCACTTTTAATCCGAAAATTTCGCTAACTGTCCCATCATCATGTTCTGGATATTTTTATGGCGCAATGCCGGTCGGCCTCAATTCTATGCTATCGAAATAACTGTTTTTATTTTAGTTTGTCTTCAAATCACATTTATAAATTTGAAATTATTATCGCCTGAAATGGAAAAAGGGGTAATTCTCAAAAACTAGGCGAATATACATGCCCCTACAAAATCTTAGATTGCCACTTCCAAAATAGTGATTTAATTGCATAAATAGTGTTTAAGAACAAAACAATCACACAAGAACTAAGCAACCAACATAACTTCTGCAGTTCCAAAAAAAAAATATTTTTTTAAATATAAATGTATCGTTGATCTTAAGGGAAGCTTTCAAAAAAAAATCGTGTCTAAAAGTAAAATACACATGATCTTGTTATCCTGCATTTTTAAACCATATTTTGTAAATTAGTTTATAAGATATATTGTAAATAAATAACTAACGTTTTTTGCTTCTGTAATTTTGTGAAAATGAGGGTTACGCCTTTTTGCATGCCAGCCGACGATATTCATTATGAGTAGTTTCTTGATATTTAATACAACATAATTTATACTAGTATAGCTTAGACAGCCTAATATTATATTGTTAATTACACTGTGCTACACACAAAATATACAGGTGTTCTCATGTAGCATTTCTGTTAGACTGGAGTCCATAGAGTAAAGTGATACTTTTAGTTTTTCTCGGTCACTTCGTTAAGTAATGTTTTTATACCAAATTAAGTGAAATGACGGTATTCCTAAAATTACAAGTTCCAAAATTCATAAGTCTTTTCTTTGTAAATCGATTTTCAAACGCTTACATCTGTTGTAAAGCTGTGACCTTCTCCTTTTGTAAAAAAAAAGAATTTTGAAAATCGGTTAAAAAATAGTGAAACGGCGGCTGTTTAAGCAAAACAACCCCGAAAAAAAATTGCGAATTCTCATTTTCCCAACGCTCTCAGTTGATCATGAAGCAGCGCAATATATATTTTTATTTTTGTATTATGCTATATTGAAGTAGCTTTCTAAAATAGGTAAGCTTATAAGAATCGGAGTTGAAATGAATGAGTTATGCTAATTTTTGTAATAACATGTTCGCGTCATTTTGTGGTTTTTCCTTAGAGTGTGTGTGTCACATTGTACAAATACATATGACGTATACGTATCACAACAAGTAATTCGTACTACATATTCCAAAGAATGTCGAAAAATGTATTACAAAAATTAGCATAACTCATTCATTTTTCCACCGATTCTTATAAACTTACCTATTTTAGAAAGCTACTTCAATATAGCATAATACAAAAATAAAAAATATACATTGCGCTGCTTCATGATCAACTGAGAGCGTTGGGAAAATGAGAATTCGCAATTTTATTCGGGGTTGTTTTGCTTAAACAGCCGCCGTTTCACTATTTTTTAGCCGATTTTCAAAATTCTTTTTTTTAACAAAAGGTGAAAGTTACAGCTTTACAACAGATGTAAGTTATTGAAAATCGGTGTACAAAGAGAAGACTTATGAATTTTGGAACTTGCAATTTTAGGAATATCGCCATTTCACTTAAATTGCTATAAAAACATTACTTAACGAAGTGACCGAGAAAAACTAAAAGTATCACTTTACTCTATGGAATCCAGTCTAACAGAAATGCTACATGAGAACTCCTGTATATTTTTTTCCTTCACATTTGTATCACTGTGTTATTATTTTCGTGTTATCATGTTTTAATTATATAATATTAATTCCCATTTCTTTTCTTTTTCAGTATTAACGATTTGCTTTTAAGGTAAAAAGTGATGTCAAGACGTTGCGATGCAAATTATAAGATAAAAGTTAGTTCGCAAATACACAAAATATAATAAAAATGTAATTGATGTTTTATTTAATTTAAAAATGGAGTAAGGTCATAGACATTTATAAAATTCTTGGTATAGAGAAAATATTTAAAAAAAAAAATGAGATACAAAAAGAGCATGAAGATGCATATTAAATCTTAATGATTGATTAGTCTTCCTATGTATTACCTTAAATCGTAATGATTGAATAGTCTTCCTATGTATTACCTTAGCCTAATTTACATTTTATTAGCCTCTTTATTTTATGGGCAGTTTTTTAGCTTCTCTTGTTATTTCTACCTTTGAATTCTGCATTGTATTTTTTTTTGTCTTAATCACATTTCCTTTGCTTTGAAAGTTAATTTTTCAAAACAATTTTTTAGTTTAGTTGAAAATTTTCCAAGTATCATACACAATACAAATTTACTAATTTCAACTGAAAAATGTTGGGCATTACCAAACAGTTAATAGGCATCCACACCAAGAATAATTTAATCAAGCAGACTCTAGCACGAAATTACCGCGGTGGTGTACCAGGATGTGTAAGTTTTTCTTACAGATTTATTTTTTATGTAACTGAAGCGTTTTATCCCTTTCTAGAATCTACCATTTAAATTAGACAAACCCTACCGATTTATGGTTTTTTATTTGGTGGCCGGAATTGTTGGTTTTGGAGCTCCATGGTTAGTTATAATGCATCAGATGTTGAGGCCTTATGATTATGAATAATCAATTTTGTTGTGGGTTACTTTTATATAATCGAGATGTCATTAAATAATTAAAATTTGTAATATAAACTAAAACTGAAATAGTTTTTCTATGGATTTTGGAAGTGTACATGGTGTAAGAACGGAAGTTGTTAGCTGCTTGGACAGTGCAACAGAGGAATCTTTGTGGTCGCTCACAACTGAGTGATAGAAACTTTCCATCTCTGAGCAAAGTCCCATTCCGTCATATTTAGCCTTAGAGGAGAGCCTCAGTTCGACATCGTCTATTAATTACCACAGATTTCAAGAGTTGTGCTTAGCAGTACAACATTGTAAGACAGTTTGACGGATATAACCGACAGTGGCAATATGACTAGAACATACGCCCTTCATGCAGATAATCTTAAGTACAACTATTTTTTTTATTGCAACATTACCGTTCTTGATGGCTTCAGAAAGCAGAGGCGGCATGCAGACTTCTAGAAACAGCTGTGTCTGATGGTTCCCTTTAAAAACGCTGCGTAAAGTCAAACTGAGTCACGAGCAACTGGCTGGAAATCTATCAATATCCTATCTCATTTAAGAAAAGTACCTATGTCCAATTTTATATTCTAACATGGGATGCCAACACTAAGGACAATATAATTTCTATGCGATTCTGCAATAAGTGAAATGTAATCGCCCTATCTGTCTGCAGCTAAACTGATAGACACGTCTACAATAACAAAACACTAAACTACAACTACATAGGAAGAGGAAAACTTGGGGAAGGGGGGTTCTCTTCACTGCCGCGGCCACTAGTGCTTGGCGCAGCAACTGCAATCAGCTGTTTTCTTTGAACATGCAGATACATAAAAAAATCTTTGACATCTGTATGTAAATGTAGTATTTATGTCTAAATACAGTCGCAAACTACGTGAGTAGCATAAAGTCGCCCAAAGCCTCAGTGCAATAGAAAGAAAATAGTGCCATAAAAATATCTAGAAATTATAATAAAATATCCTCTGGACATTTATAGTGTGATTGCCACGCAGAACATTGGTGGTATAATCGGTTCCAGACCTTAGGTATTGTTGTGACTACCACTCAGCAATTGTTAAGAAAAAAACAACTACAACTACCAAAATCGTATTCTGTCTTAAATTTTGTTTGAGTTTTCGATAAATTACTGATTTAGAAGACGAAATTGTCATAGAAAACAAAACAAATTTTTGCAGCAAAAGTATTAGCGAATTGAAAGACAATCTTGCCTTTTATAAACATTTCGTCTCATCTTCTTTGACCACTGACTGTTGTAGACAAATCGGCAGTGGTAATACCACCATATGTAGGAAATGGTTGTGGTCAACAAACTGCTGACATTTGGAACGATAATGTGAAAAAAGTGAAGCTCAATCAAGTTGTGCAAAGTCCTGCATCTTCGTGGGTCATGTAAGTATATATTTCGCCTATTAGGCACTTGGGGTCCTCTTCCGCTATCACCACCCGCTTCAATTTCACCCATCCTTGCGTTCCGCCTGCCCTCTCCTCTTCGTGTTGGGAATGCATATACATTTTTTTATTTTTGTTTTTGTATGCATTTTCGTTATTTTTTTTCCACCAGAAAGTTCGTCAAAAAGTTTCGCTAGGTTTCGCATTGAAAATAGAGCTGCCATCGTAGTTTATTGTTGGCCAATGAAGGGAAATAACTTAAGATTGCAGTTAAACTATAATACAACTGCTCTTTTTTTAACGATTTGATTACAAAAATGTCACCATAATTTTTTTTACAGTTTTGTAACGGGTAATCTGGAAACTTTGTACCAAGCAAAAGTTCACCTTACGGTGAAATTTACAGCTGATAAAAAAAATTAAAGGGCAACAGAGAAAGATGTAAGAATGGGCTTTTTGGAATTGCAACACTGCATTGCATATGTTGCGCAACACAGATTAGTTGAAGCTTTTATTACAGAGCAGTTGTTTCAGATGCTTGTTTGTTGCTTATTTTGTTTGCAATTCAGAACGCGAAAACATTGCAAATGGAAAAGTATATAATAAATTTAATTTGTGAATTAGATGATACTCCAAGCGAGTCAAAGATGTGTAATTTGCTGAAAAAAAGCTTTTAAAGTATAAAAAGAGAAATTTATTACTGCAAAAAATATGTGCGCTTTTTGTACGTTTTCGCAAAATATGTTTGATTGTTGCTTTTTAGAACATCTGACGCTTGCAGTGCGATGCGATGCGCAGTATATTTTTATCCCCCAGTTAAGTGCGATGTATTGATTTCATTGTCTGTAAAAAATCAAAATGATTTTGATTTTCCTTAATCTGGTCAGCAACAAGAATTCGGAACATCGATAGTAAAGTATTAGGTTTAATAAGAGAAAGCATTTGATGTTGTGATCAAATAGTATGGGTGATTGGGCACTATTGGCGCTAAAGTCGAAAAAAAGCGAAATAGTGGAGAAAGGTGAAAAAATCTTATGAAATTCAGCATTTTAATAAACTAATTCATACCTAAAATAAGTTTTCAAATCGCCTGTTATTTTCTGTATATTTATCAAAATAATATTAATTTAACATTTCCATATTTTTCGTAAAATATGTCTAATGGTTAAGAAAAGCGTTCAGATATACTGATCTGTCGACGGATTTATCTAATCTGCGAGAAAATGTGTGTGAACAGTTGCCCAAAACCAGAATGCGATGACACTCCTGACAGCCAAAACCGTCGACAGATGTGTATTTGAACGCGCTTTAAACTTCATACTCGTACAAGTTTACAATGCCTTGGCTTTTTTATTTTGCACTTTTCCTTTCCATCAACTCAGCTCAGGTTGTGTCCAAAAATCGTACCAAAACTTGTATCGCATACCGCCCTAGGATGTTTTGGATATTCTGGCATTTTGTACACGATCTGTATATCAGCTGTTATCCAATTTGTATTTAGCATTGCAAAGTTGCTTTAAATACCGCTCACTGTCGGTGATAAAATAACTGCACTACCAAACCGTTGCAACCTAAAACGCACCAAACTCTGAATACCGCTATTAATTTGTTATTTTGCACTTTTCCTTTCCATCGCATACCGCATTAGGAAGTTTTGGATATTCTGGCATTTTACACACGGTCTACCAGTTTTCAGCGTGTTAGCAACTCAATAAATACAACACTGCCATGAGTAACATTTAACGAAACATCAACGCTGTATGCAAGCCTTGGTGAGATTCGATGATTCCACCACGAACCATCTTCGACTCTGTAGATAATTGCGTTCTTATGAATTCCTCTAGATTTTTTCCGATTCGGTTGAAAAACGATAGATTTTAACAGCGATTTGGATGAATATTGAAACGATTCTCTCTCGGAAATAGTGCGTCCAATTTCACCTTCAACTATCCGCATAGCCACCACTGGAGTTGTCGGGTAGTAGAACTCAATACATGGGTGCTGTGTTTCTGTGTGCTATTGCCGCTGTTGTTGTTGTTGTTTTCGTTGTTGATTTGTGGTATGTTTCGTTCAACCAACCGCGCGCGCCATATTGCAAAAGTTCGTTCAGTCAAGATCCGGTCAGCTGCGTTGCAAGACGTTTAAGGTTTTTCTGTTCACCCAAAGAGTTTCAATTAGATTTTTTTGCTAAAGTGTTTCACTGTGTGTGTAATTTGTACAAAAAAAAGCAAATAAAATTTAAAAGGGAAAATTTTAAAATATTTGTGGAAAGGTCAAAAATATTACATTGAAAATTGAAGAAAAGCAACAATAACACCCCAAGGACCTAAGTTAAATATTTTGAAAAGAAGAATACCTGTTTAATTCGAGAGCAAAAAAGAAATCTCGAAAAGGTGTTGCTTAACAAAATGGCGAAAGTGACGAAAAATTCAAGTGCATTGGGAAGACTTTTCAATTGAATACCAACAAATACGGATTCGGAACCGTGCCTCTGGGGGGAAATTTTGGAGTAAATACAATACGGAATTGATAATTTCCTTGAAACGTGGGCCTTCCCTTGCCACGAGTTTCAGCAGCAGAGTAGTCAGTCAGTCAGTCAGTGAACGCAGAAAGACGGCAAACCCGAAAAATAAGCAAAGACGGCGGCGGGCCTCGTCACAAACGTATATAGTTCACAAATCGACGACGACAACGACGTCTACGAGCAGCAATCAAGAAACAGTCAGTTGTAATGACGTAGTAGAGGACAACCCCCCTATACGATCTTTGGATTTAGAAGAAGTCACTTGGCCTATTGGTTTTTTTATGTGAAAAATGTACAAAAAAGGCATAAAACGCATTTGAAATTGTTATTCTGCCGTTGAAAAGTTAAAAAGAAACAAGTGGCTAAAGAAAAAAAAATACATAAACTTAACAATAATTTTATGAGTAAATAGTGCAGCTGTGTGGTGGTGTACAGAATCAACTCGGCCGACTAATATTCGAAAACTTGTCACTGGTGAGTGTTTTAAAAGCAATAAGTTCATATAATACCCAAAAAATATATCTGAATACTATGTGGTTGGTGTTCCATGGCAAATCTCTACACGGCAGAGGCACCAATAGTCGTTCGCAAAACAAGTAATAAAAAAGAAGGGACCTAACCTCAATTTTTAGCTTTTTTGTTATGTTATAGTTGTTCGTAATTATTCAGCCGTCGTCGTCTTTGCCATTCGTGCGAATAGGAAATACCGTTTGTGGACTTTGTTAATTTGATTTTCATTTTTGTGGCTGTTTCTGATCTGTTCATCTTTTCTCGTTCTTGTTATAAGAGAAATAATTAACATTTATAATATGTTTGCTGTACTGTGCCTGCATTTGGTTTTTTTTGCATAAAATTTTGTTGGTAACCATTTTTTTTTTGCTGTCGCAGTCGTAAGCCTGCTCCACCTCCTGCGCTTGTTTGTTGCTTGGTTTGCGCCTTCCTTCGTTATTTTCCCCCCATTTTTGGCGTTTTTTTATGTGCGTGTGTTGTGTTCTATCTCTCTACCACAATTCGTATTGTCGATGTTCGTTTTTGAGGTTATATATCTTTTGATGTCTATTTAAAACAGAAAATTAAGATTTTTTTATCGATATATATTCTCTGCTATTCTTTAAACGAAGAGTAGAATCCAACACTCGAAACAAACAAGCAAGCAAGCGCCGTCGTAAAATACAAATTCTTCTTGTCTTACCACACACAAAACAGAAACTAAAAAGACATGACCTCCTTTTGTTGTGGGCTGGTGGTGTCGTCGGATGTTATTGGGGGTACACATATAGAACTGCTAGTATACAAATTTGGTGATGTGCGAAATCTACTGGAAAACCTTTGTGTCGTGTTTGTTGTACAGTGCATCATCTGTACTGGCTTTAGAAAGGAATTATATATTGGCATATATCAACAAGGTTTCCTTTTCTCGGTTTCCTAATTGTACAATTGCCATATAGATATGATAAATATGTGTATTATTGTTCGTTATTGTTGGCGTTATTGTTGTTGTTGCTGTGTTGCTGCTGCCGCTGCAGTTAAACGGGAGATTGAGTCTGTGTGTATAGTTTTGTCTTTGTCACTCTTACAGAGTTTTCCTTATATAGTGTGTGGTTTACTCATTTACACCACTGTCGTATTTTCTTTTGTGCGTTGCTTTGTTTTCTCGGTTTTGCTATTTTTTTTTACATTAACGTTAGGCTAAAGAGTTGCCAGCTTTCACAAAATGGCATCATCTGAGGTGTGTGTTTAGCAAAAAGGAAATAATATCCAATAGTACCCAAAAATTAATGGAAACCCATAGTGTTGTTGGGAGATATAAATAACTGGACATTTTAGAGATTTTTAGTCTAATCATTGTGTCTGTGTTTGAAAGCATTTTGCTTTATGCCCATCTACCATTTTGAAAAAAGCAAGCATTAGTAATTTGGTTACTTTTCTGTATTTCATTTGAATTTCGTACGTGTAAAGAATTCAAAATGAAAATAATTATTGAAACGAGATGTTTTTTTTATACTGGCTTACAGAGAGGTCCAAACGAGAAGGCATAAGTATCTGATGATTTTATGCTACACAAGCATGTATCTCTATTGTAGTACTAAATAGATGCGATTTTGATTAAATTCATATCGGCCGTGTCTAGAGAGAGTTTCCAAAAGTTAAATTGAAGAAAATCCTTAAAACCTATAACGGTATTGAAAGTGATAAATATTTATATTTTAGGCCGAATACATAGCGAGTGTTAAGCCGATAAAACTGATAAATTGGTCGTGCTCTAGTGTGGGTTTTTCATGTCACCTCAACTGTTCATCTTAACTGAGAAATATTACACTTTTATATTTTAAACTGAAAGTTTTAACTGAACTGAGTGTGTGTGGAGAGTTCAACTGAGTTGAAAGTTGATTTTATTTCAATATATTGATCTTACCTATTACAAGTAAAATCAAGCGAGTATTATGACCAAGATATTCTGTGGTCTTTACGTAGATTAGTAATCCGCAGTGCCGAGTCCGATTACCGTTCGAACATCGATGAAAACATACTTTTCAAATACTTTCGAGTTATCCAGCCAATCTTGGTTGCGCCAGGACCAAGGAAAAATGAAATAATTTAATAACATCGCAAATAAATCAACAAAACCAGCTGGCGCCATCTTTGGTGGAATTTGGCGGTTGAAACTCACAACAACAACACCTAACAGTCCTTGACACAAACCTTATTATCTACAAAGGAACGAAACAGAGTTGCCAACAATGATCGTATGATAATCGGATTACATGCCCGATCGAGTGCCGATAAATCGCAAAAAATCGGTATAAAGAATTATCATTCCAGCTACTTCCTCCAGCTGTCACAACAACAACAACCAATTTATTCTTCTAGAACATTTCTGGCATATAACTGTCCTGTTGGTAGATATTTCAAAGTAGCATTTAATCTTTTGTGTGGAAATATTGACTGTATTTTCTATTAAACTAGACGACATCTGCAAATAATTGAGAAAATCTTATGGTTTTTTATAGATCTTTTTCTGCAATATTTTTTTATGTTAAATTTTTTTTATAAAAATTTAAAACGTTTATCTGCTAGACAGTGTTAAAATCAGTGTTGTTTTATATATAAATTTAAATTTAAAAAAAAATTAAGGTGTGACAGAGTAAATTGCACTGCTGCGCCTCTAACCTCTAATTTGTGTTTTTTTTTTATTATTTCTTAACATTTGATTCCCCAACACAAATTCGCCTAGGTAACATTTTGCAACAAAAATGTACATCCATCTGTGCATAAATATCCAAATTTGGCTATTTATTATTACCGGTAAACATTTTAAATGCAACAACTGTATGTACTTTCCATGTTTACATACAAATTTCTGTTTTTAAACCTTTTGTCGTAACTTTGTTTCTTGAACCCCACCAATTCTTCGAATAGGCTTAAGTATCTACGGTAATGCAACTATGATTTGCCTTGCTTGCATTAAATGACAGTAGATCCAATATAACGAGTAACTAGTTGCCGCCATTCTCCTCTCTCTTCATTCCTTGTTCGCTACAACGAACAATTGTCTTCCATGCATTAATAACAGTAATTTCTATATATAACGAGTAACTAGTTGCCGCCATCCTCCTCTCTCTATTTAATCCTTATCCGCTACAACGAGCAATTGTCTTCCATGCATTAATAACAGTAGATCCTATATATAACAACTAACTAGTTGCCATCACCCTCCTTTCTTTTTAATCCTTGTTCGCTACAACGATTTTCTTGTAGAGAACTTGCCACTTAGCGGATCAATTCTTACAAGGTGTATGTGTATGAATATTCGAATTTCCAAATTTGTGTTTTAGTTTGTTTTTTACATTTCTTCTTGTTTTTTTGCTATGCAAACAGCCAACAAGATTAGTTTTTTTTTATCATTTTATCAATTGCCTGTGAGATAAACCCAAATTGATTTGTTAAAAGACGGATATTCGGATACAGTGTCTCAATGCTTAAAAAAGGCATTTATTCACTTTTTTAATTATCCTTTATTATTGTTGCTGGTTATTACCAAACATTTTCTCTTAACTGTCGAAATTCACACACCTGAGCACACACTTTTCTTTTTTAGTGTACAAATATTAACGTTAGCATTTTGTTTTCTCACCCCTCACCCGATATGCCAAAAATTTAAGTGAAATCAAAAATTTCAAATGAAAAATCACGAAAATTTGTGTGCTTCTTCTTCTTCTATGTTTGAACGCTAATAATAAATCCAATTAAGCCAAATGTTGGCTATTTGGGGCCAATAAATAAACTGCCAGCCAGCCAGCCAGTCAGCCAGCCGTAGACTAAACACGATGGCGTTGCCGTCGACGAAGATGAGTAACAACAAAAATTAAAACATTTTAAAATAGAAACTAAAATTTAGATACACAAATACAACACATTATCAGGTGTTTCTTCGATTGCGATGAAAGATACTTTGTTTTTTTTTTCTGTCCAGTAACAAACGTTTGGTGGTGGACAAAATTACAAAAGAAATCACCAGCAGCAGCTGTCGTTGCTTTATTTGTTTGTTAATAAGAATACTACAATTATTTATGTTGAAAAGAGCTGCACAATGCAAACACACCAAAGCCCAAACCTCAAACAATTCCATCCCGAAAAATTTAAACTGTTGATATAACTCTTCACACACACACACACACACACACACACACGTTCGCTCCACCTTAGCGAAGAAAATAACAATCAACCAAAATGTTGGAATGTCCACCACCAACAAAACTGAAAGAAAAAACGGCCGCAAGTTATTCGACAACGATGGTGAGTGAGAGGAACTTGTTTTACAAGTTTGACATCTTTTTTTTTTGTTTTTTATTCGTTTCTTCATCGTCTACATGGGGCAGCCCCAGTCGTCGCACCACCACCAACATCACTGCAGTCGTCGTCATGAAATATTTGTATATCGATGATGAAAAAGTGGCCAAAACAAAACTATTGAACCGACTGGTCTTGGTCTCATTTAAATTAATATGAAAGTTGTGTTATCACTCACTCACCCAAGTGGTGGAGTCCGTGGTGCGTATGTGTCTGTGAGTGTGTGTATACATATGTTTTGTTTTTATTTGATTCTGCAACTAAACTAATTAATAACATCTGATATGAAGAACTGAAAAATGTTTTAAACAAAAATATATTAAATTTACTGCAGAGAGAGAGAGTTAGAGGAAACACAGGAAGTATAATCGCGTCCAGTTCAAGAGATTCTTTAGGGAAAAGGAGAAGGTAGGCTGCAAAAGATTTATATTTTTGAAAATATTAAAAATAAAAGTGGTTGCTAATTTAATTGAGCTTACTATATCAACTATTGTTAATATTATCGTTAGAATTATACGCTAATTCGATAAATGTGTATTTCGGTTTAGCCTAATTGGGTTTAAAATAAACCTACTTGCATTTTTAATCGAAATTTACTACTAAACTTGTGTATTTTTTATGTGGTTTATTTTTTGTCAATATAAATACTATTGATGCTATTTTCGATACTAATTTTTTACACAGTAAACAAAGATCAAGGGAATAAATTTATCAACTTCAAATGGAAGCCATTGGGGAGATGCAAATTAAGTTCTTTAAAATATATGCAAAAAAGGCACAAGACTTATTTACAAATTGTTAAAGGCTATTAAAGTAACACTAGATTAACTGAATGAAAGGCTGGGAAGCATGCCATTGAAATATCCAGCGGAGACAACTCCATGTTTACATTTCTTTTTAAAAAAAATAATTTGTGGAATCGGTATGAATCTATTTCAATTGTTTGGCATATGCTTAGGTTTAGGTTGAGGACATGTACTGACACAGTGTAAGGTCCTGTCATTACAACACTCGGAGACCATTACGGTCCATGGCGATTGTCCTGATTTAAGAAAGAGAAATATGAAGAAAAGATACAAGATAAGTTGTTGTTGTTGTTACAGCTGGTGGAAGTAGCTGGGGTGATAATTCTTTATACCGATTTTCAATTTATCGGCATTGTTGGCAACTCTGTTTCATTCCTTTGTAGATAACAAGGTTTGTGTCAAGGATTGTTATGTGTTGTTGTTGTGAGTTTAACCGCCAAATTCCACCATAGATGGCGCCAGCTGGCTTGTTGATTTATATGAGATGTTGATAAATCATTTTCCTTTTTCCTTGGTCCTTGCGCAATCTGGATTTTTGTAGTGGAAGCGTCTAGGATGAGTTTTGTTGGCTGGAGAACTCGAAAGTATTTGAAAAGTAATTAATTTTTCATCGATGTTGATTTGGCCAGTGCCCCGGCCGGGAATCGAACCCGGCACCTTTGGATTGCTAGTCTAGGTCGCTTCCACTGAGCTATCGAAGGCCAGGTAAAAAGTTTACAAGGTTAATACAGGGGAAGAATGTGTTAAAATAATTCCGGTGTGTTCTCTTCTTCAACTCTATATAGACAAAGTAGTAAGTAAACCAAAAGTGAACTTCACTAGATTCCCCCATGTCACATGACGACAGTTCAGTAAGACAATCTAAGAAGCATTTTCCGAAGAATTTCCTCCTTCTCCTGTGAAGAGCTAGGCAATGACATAGCAAATGCTCAATGGTCTCGATTTCCACCTCATCGCCGCAAAGTATGTAATAGTCATCCTCTGTCCTCCCCAGTTGTATGTAAATGATCTAACGCCACAATGTCTTGTTATTATTCCGCTTAGTCTTCTGACGTACTGCCTATCTAGGTTTAGGTTGAGGCCTTTGATACCAAAACCTTTAAGACTGCTTGACTGTCCATATAGATTGTCACGATTCCCTTCAAATTCCTTGCCAATATTTCCTTCACATATTCCATTATAGTGAAGAACTCCGCCTGAAACACACTGCAATCGGAAGTATTGGCTGCAATTGAGATCCTCGTTAAAGGTACCTGATTCTGTACCAATGTTCATTTTTGAGTCATCAATAAAGATGGACAGCGACCTGAAGGGCAAGGAGCTTTTCAATCTTCTCTACCAGGGATTATTATTTACGGGTATGATGTAATATCCATTAATAAAACCATATAGTTCGTTCCATTGTGGAGTCCTCCGTTGCATCCATGTCTTCGGCTTAACCATAACGGTATTTATGAGTGACTCGGCATGTGTTTGTTTTGGGCCCAATAATCTAGCAGTCGCACGATCCGATCTGGCAATCTAACGTCTGCTAAAGTGTACAGCCTCTTTTAGCAAAGAAATCCTCTATTTGCTATGTGTCTGAAATCTGTGGACAAGCCTTAGATTGGAACCCGCAAGGCAGTAGGCGACGTAGGAAATCAAAACAAACATGGCGAGGAACTATTGAAGAAGACATAAAACGAATGGGATACAATTTCAACAGAGTGAAATCTATCGCACGAGACAGAAGAGATTGGCCAAACTATGTTGAGGCCCTATGCTCCACTGAGAGTGAATGAAATTAAGAAGAAGAAGAAGTAGTCTGTACAGTGTCTCATTACAGTTTGATTCATTCCATATAGAATTGATCACCTTTATTTCCAAGTCAGACTAAATGTACTAGGCTAGTTAGTACCTTCACACTGACTCGGAAATTCCCACTTCCCATATTGGCTATTGCACTGTGTTATTAAAGCATAAATCCACAATGTTGGAACGATGTGCGTATGATTAATATAAAATCCGCATAAAATTAATATTACTCATACTTTGTATATATCGATACCTTAATATTTATAAGGTCATAGATTTTACTCCTCTAGGAGGCACCATGGAAGCAGCAGAAGCTGATTTAATAAAAAATTTATAAAAATAAATGTATGGGGACCACCTTAAAGATTGAAGGTAGAGGGTAAGATAAGTTCTGAGGAAATATTGGTGTTGCAAAAATATTGGGGGACGGTCATACATTACACCCTTCTAGGGGCGACTCCGGGCAGATACAGCGGTGGGACCCTTAGGGGGCTAGGTATGTATGGGAAAAATGACTGAGAGTCGTTCATACATTTGAACCATCAAGGGGCGATTCCGTTGTTGTGGAATTTTTCCCTAATACGAAAAGTGTTGAGTTACAAAACGAAGGCCCAATTTTGATTTTAGACCCATGGTTTCTCGGGAAAATTTTCTTAGAATTTATCGTAGATAATGATTTTGATAACCCCATTGGGTGCATTTTTTTACTCCATACAAATTGACTCACTCGAATGTACATATGTATACTTATGTCAGGGTAAATATTATCGAAAATGACCAGTTTTCTACTTATCACAGAAGAGAGAGGTATATATATCCAAAACTTTGGAGTTATAGAGGAATATTTATTTTTTAGAAAAATTGTCGCTACTGATTCTTCTTTCTTTAAAAAATCGTATTATTGTATATATATACTTCTTAAGTAGCAAAGTGTCATAGGAACTTTCTTTTTTTTAGAAATAAGAGTTCATATGCCAATGATGAGAGTTCATATAGACCGTACTTTTTTCTTAAACCTAGGACATTTATTTTTTTTAATGTTTTTATTTAAATTTTCCAAACATCCCCCCCTCAAATAATAATACTTTGTTTCTAAAATAACTAAAGAGAAAAACTGCCTAAAGTGTTCCACAAAACAACTTGCATGTAACTGCATTTGTAGATTCATCGATCTATGTGACCTATTTTCAAACAAAACGATGTATAATTTAATAGTTACACAAAAATGTATTAATACATGAACAAATGAATGTTTTTACCGCAATGAACCTTACAATACACTTTTTGCAGGAAACAGTGAAAAATTACAATACATATGAGTTTAAGAATGAAACAATGTTGTATGTCTAATATTTTTCACTTATTTTAAGTGGAGGTTTAAAGCTACGAAAAATTTTCGTAGAATACTCTTTAAAGGAAACTGTGAAATAAGTATTAACTGCAAATTACTTGATAGTACGCTAGGCGAACTCTTGGAATTGTTGTTTGCAGTTGTTTTGCTGATAACACTAACGTACTGTACTGTAGTGTACTGCCATCATATTATTTTGCCTAAGCCCTTCATTAATCATACCTTTATATTATAATATATTTTAAATTGATTTAAATATTTTTTATTTAATTTAAATCAAGTCTAAATATAAATTATCCTACTTGTTTTCACTTTTGTTTTTTTGCTGAGTTTAAACTGCATATCCGAGAGGGGGGACCCTAGCAACAGTTTTCTAATTTTTCTTTTTAACAAATTTTTATTATTGTTTACACTATGTATTTGGGTTTGCTTTTGTTTATCGAATAGCACATTGCAAAGGTTTTAAAAACAAATTGTTTTATTTAAAAATTTACCTTGCACTATATAAGATTATTCCTGTTCGCGCACTCACGCTTGCTGTTCATTCTCTCTTTCAACTCTCTCTCTTATTCACATACACTTGTTTTGTTTATATTGTATGCATTTTTTGCATATATTTTGCGGCAAAAATTATGTAAGTTTTATAAGGTAGGAAAGAAGAAAATTAAAAACATTTAGCACATTCAACATTAATATTGGGATGCGATAGAGATAGAGGGAGAGCGACAAAGAGAGAGAGATCACAAAAAGTTGACTGTTAAAATACAGTGATGGTGTTGCCTGATGGGTTTGTCGCGTCATTAAATGAACTGTTATGTTTTTATAGGAACTTTTCTAGTAAGTTGGAGAAAGTTATAGATAATTAACAACAATAATTAAAATTAATATTACGAAAATAAAAATTGGTTTTGAGAAATACTGATTTACATTAAGGAAATATGTATAAAATAATATCAAGAAGAAATTTACTTCGAGGCTACAAGAAAAAGTTTAATCTTTTTTAATGCTATTTAAATATGCACTACACTTCTCTTTACTACACATGATGATTTTTGTAATATAAATAAATATGCATTTCATTTGGGCATGCCTGTTTGTTTGCCTTTCAAATACTTATCAAATTAAGAAATTAATTAAATTTTTATTTATTCTCACATTATTTTATATACAAAATCTTTTTTCATCTTAAAATTTCAATCCGGTAACACCATAACAAACAAAGTGTCAAGTAAATTAAAAGAGTTAGTGACACTTACAAATGTCAAGAATCTGCACCACCCATCAACAGAGTTTGTTTTTCAATAATTCATATTTGCTTTTTCCCGGAGAGCAATTGAAAGTATTCATTCACTCGCTCATAAGCTCAACTCCTGTGCTACTTTAAAAGGAGGAAAGAGTGTTTATTGTGCATGTGTTCATGTCAGTGTGCGTATGTGTGTTCGCGCAGCATTGCTTTCCATTTCGAAAAGTGGTGGTGGAGCAGCAAATGCTCTTGTTGAAGTGAAAAACCTGCGCCTTTTTAACTTGAACTTTAAACGGGAGCTTTTTGCTTGTAATGATTTGTACTCGCATACTGGACCGGGGCCAATGTATCTTTCATCTTGGCGTGGAACGAACTCAGTGCAAAACATTGCCGAGTGATAACAAGACTGTTGCACTGTCATTTGTATTCGCTCTTCTTTGCTTTGTGTTTACTCTTTTTTTATATAAATTATTTTCGCATGGTTCTCAATAAGTTTAGTAATCTGACAGCGTAGGTCTTCTTCTTGACATATTCACCCGGGGCATAATACTATTTTCCCTTAACACTTTTCTTCAACATCGTCAGAAAGTTGTTCGCCTCCCATTTTTTGTTTGTTTGCAAAGTAAAATCAATAACATCTGATAATTTAACAACGAACTATTTATTCATTCACTTGATTCGTATTTTACATGCAGTATGTACATGTTTTGCAAATTGCAATAACCAATAATCTCCTCTCTCCCGATTGAGAAATGAAGTTTATGCCTCTGGGGGTTGTGTTTTGTAAGGGAGGTTGTGTCATGCAAGCAGTGGGTGCACGATTCTGTCATTTGATTGGATTACTGTACACTATTATTAGGTTTTTACACTGTCCAACACGATTGATGGAGTAAAACTATTAAAAGGCATTAACGGTTGGGGGATTTTTTTATATATATTTGCAAAGGCGTATGTATATTTATGTTTATATACATCTCCCTTTTTTTAAATTTCTTTAATGAATCGTTCAAATGTGAACAAAAAGTTGAATAAAAATAATTACATATTTTTAATACTTATTTAAAAACAAAGACAATTTTAAACAAAATTAGTTAAAAAATAAGTTTTAAAACTAACAAACAATACAGTTTAATAAATTATATTTTAAAACACAATGACCTGGAACTCTAATAGGTAATTAAATTATACAAAGACTATATTTAAAAAAAAAATAAACAAAAAGATTAATTAAATAAATAAACAAATTAAATAAAATAAAAATAAATAAAAAAAATTAAAAAAAAAACTAAATTAAAAAATAATAATTAAAAAAAGAATTAAAAAAATAAATTAAAAATATATTAAAAAACAAACTAAAAAAAAATAAATAAGAAAAAGAAATTAAAAAAAAATTATTTAAAAAAAATAAATAAGTTAGGAAAACATGTTAAAAAAAATAAGTAAAACAAATTAATTTAATGAATATTAAATAAAAAAAATGATACAGATAAATTAAAAAAAGCAAAAAAAAAATAATTATTAAAATAGATAAAAAAAATTATTAAAGACAAAAAATCTAATAAGAATTAAATGCACAACAAAAAACCAAAAAAAATTCAAATTAAAAAAATAGTTAAAAAAAAATAATTAAAAAAATATAGTTAAAAAAATATAGTTAAAAAAAATAATTAAAAAAAAATAATTAAAAAAAATAGTTAAAAAAATAATTAAAAAAAAATAGTTAAAAAAAATAGTTAAAAAAAAATAATTAAAAAAAATAATCAAAAAAAAAATAGTTAAAAAAAATAATTAAAAAAAAAATAATAAAAAAAAATAATTTAAAATAAAAATTTAAATCAAACTAAATAAGTTAAAAAACATACATTAGGAAAATAAAAAAAAATACAATTAAGTTATTGAAAATAAATTAGGAAAATAAAAAAAATTAAACTAAAGAAGATAAATTAGGAAAATTTAAGAAAATGAAGTAAAAATAAATATTTAAAAAAAATGAATAAAAAAGTAGTTACAAGAATAAATTAAAAAAAAACACTTAAAAATATTAAAAAAATTAATAAAAAACTGAATTAAAGAAAACGATAAAAATAGATTTTTATTAAAAAAAATTAATAATGAAATAAATGCAATAACAAATAAATAAAAAAAAATAATTTAAGAAAAAAAATAAATAGAGTCTTATATGAAGTAATGATTTTTTTATTTGTATTTAAAAAAATTTAATTGGATTTTAATTAAACAAATAATATTTAAAAAGATAAATTTATATAAATTTTAAATAAACGAAATTAATAAAAAGTATCGTCACCCCTTTTTTTTGCTAATATATTAGGACCATCAGTTAAGATTATTTCATCTCTCATACTAAATACCGAGCTTCCTAAGAATTACACCAAAGGAATAAAAATTAATAAAAAAATTAGTTTTTCATTGTTACTTATCTCATTGAAACGTACAAACGTCACATATGTGACAATGGAATCGCCCATATGTTATAAAAAATTACGCAAAATTGAAAAAATAATTATTATAGTAAAAAACTTTTCAAAAAGGAAAAATAAACAAGATAAAATTAACTATAAACAACATTAAAAAATAAGATTTTTTCTTTATTTTTTATTTATTTATTTACACATCTTTGTTTCTTTTTGTATTTCTTTTCACATTTTTAATTGTACTTTATTTATATTTTTTAATTTTCTTAAGATTTTTTTTAACTGTTTTTTTTTTTAATATCTCATATGATTTTGAAATATCAATGTTGTTTGTGTTTTACACTTACACTTAATAAATCATTCAATTTGATGTAATTATCATGTCACTATATTTAAACTTGAATTCAAACTTTTACCATTTAGAACCCTCGACCTGCTTACTCATGTCCACTATGGCCAATGAAAGCACTTGGCGCATACGTAGGGTAGATTAATTCTATGCGCAACCTGAGAGGGGTGAATAAATTTCTGGTATAAAATTATTTATTTTTATTTATTTATTGTATAGTTTCAATAACCGAGCCTATAGGGCCTTATATGGTTACAAATATCTACTCATAAATTTGTTCATTAAAATAATATTAGAAGTACAAAAAAATATATTCAATAATTCGATTTTTAAACTTTTTGAATATAAAAACAATAAATCTAATGATAACAGTTTTGTATCCTCAGTTTGTAATCAGAATTTAAACAAGTTTGTAATAAAATATTTCCAAAATGCATGCAAATAGGAGTGTTATGGAGTGAACCAGACCTATAAAAAAAACAAAAACTGACCAAATGGTTTCAGGAGTATGAGTATAAAAAAATGTATAAAGTATAGTTATTTTCAAATTTTGAAATAAACATATTCTCACTACACCAACGTAGTAAAACCAACAACAAAAATTAATTTGTAATTATCATTACAAATCATTTAAAACTAGATATAGATTAATTTTCTTCTTAAACGTGGCAACAGAGTTGTTAAACACTTTTAAAGAGCTAGGTAATTTATAGGTAATTTATAGAAAAAAAATTGCAATTGACTTAACTGCAACTACTGCTATAGAAAAAACTTGAAGATGATTTCAAAATAACTAAGAGAATTTGATGTTTACTTTACTTAAAAAAACTTAATTTCCCTTTACTCTTCATGAATGAGGTATGGGATAGCATCTCGCGTTGTGAATTAACACTCTTTCTACTTTTAAATTCACAACTAACGGCACCTTCTTGTTTATTGACGAATGCGAAGCCTTTGACTCGATTGACTCGTCACTATACGGCGCAGTTGCAGACGAGAGCGTCGAGGGAGAGGCCGGCAATGAAATAAAAATTTAGATGACTGGAGGCGAGAATCGGACCCGGGATCTCCCGCATGATATTCGCGTGTTTCCACCATCATGCCACGGCCGGCCCCGAACAGTGTTCAGTGTTTACTACTTAATGTCTAATTTGCTAAATATGTTTTAGTATTTTTTTTTAGTATAAATTAATTAATAAAGCTTTTACTACATATTTAGCATGGACTCTTGGAAATTAAAAATTTTTATTGCCGCATTCCATATACAAATTATACAAAATACTTTTAACAATTTCTTTTTGCAATTTTGAAAAAATGGCTTGGTTGTTTGTTGCAACACACAAAAAACTACATATGACCGTGATGTGTATGCGAGTTTACGAATTCTTAATTACCTGAACATTTGGTGCATTACATTTCAATTGGAGTGGTATATTTTACTTCCACATTGGTGCTGTAGTTTTGATATTTTCGGATTAGACCGCCTGATCAACAGTTTTGCATTTTTTTTAAAACTCTGGTCTTGTGTGTTACGTTTTTGCTGCTTCTTTTGTTTTACATTTGTTGCCTCTCTCACATTTGGGTGCTTTTACCACCAGCTTAAATTGTTGTTAAAATATTTGATTTCCTAGTGTACTAATTGTTATTAGATGGAAATTTGTAATATTTTTGTGCGTTCGAATGCGCCATGGCAGTGTGGTTTGTTTTTGTTTTTTTAATCATTCGTTACAACTGCTAGTAGTTTGATAGAGAGATCATATCTGGAATTATTGTTGCAAATACTTATTTGTTCTCATAGATGTTGGGTAGTGAGTGTATTCATATCAGTCATGTTCTGTGACAAATTGTTGCAAGTAATGAAACAGTTTAAGTTTAAATGCAAACAATGATCTTGCAGTTTGTTGATATAAACCAAATATACACAATTATTTGTCAGAGTCAGAATTTTTACAACAGTTCCATGCAAATTGGCTTATCTTTCAATGTGCGTACCATATGGACAATTATTCGTATTATGATTAATTTCCTCTTAAAACTTTTTATCTAGATACACCTGCTGATGCTGACAGTCAGCAGATCTTAGGGAATATTTTAGCAATACAAAAAAAAAATCACTATTTTCATTAGTAGATTATTTTATTTTTTAAAGAAGTCTAAAGTTATGATAAGACAATTTGTTGGAATAATGTAACTCTTCTATTCGATGAAGAAAAGAGAGCACTCTAATTTGTTTGCAGCAAATTTTAATTGGAAAAGAATTTCTCTTTGGAGTAGTCTTTTGCAAAGAGCTATGCAGGAGTAAAGTAGATTAGTATTTCCCGTCTATGAAAGAAACGATTGATGTATGCAATATAACTAAGCAAACAACTTGTGAGGTATAAATCCATAATATTCTTTAAAAACCTCAAAATATCAAAACTAACTCAACGGTAGGAGGATTTTGTACCCTTTGAGTGAAAATAATATTCGGCCTTATTTCCGTAGACGTCGTCGACGCAAAACGACGTCGTCTTGTGACGACGCTGTAAAATCGGTATTCTCGTAGTCGTTTTCGATAACTATCGGTTACTATTGACACAAATTTGGTATTCTGTAAGGAAATGTGACTACGACGTTGAATAGAAACGACTCTGAATCTGTCGTCACAGTTGTTAGTAACGACTTGAAACAATTTGAAAGAATAACTTTAGTTTTTGTAAATTTAAAAAAAGGTTTTGTTTAATGACGTCAAGAATAACAATGTCGAGTAACAAATAGGGGCTTGGAAACAAAATCCCTCATAGGTACAAGGATTTTGTCTAATTTTAAGGGGTAATGTGAGAAAATTGGTGAAAAACAATTTAATTCCTTTGGAGCGCCTTTAAGAATCCTTTGCGGTTGTAGTTACGAATCTGGTCTTCTTTATTTGTAGCAAAAATTTTGATATGGGTTCCATCGACATATCCAATTACTCCAGTAAATCCTGTTTTTTTAAAAAAAATTTAGTTTATGCTTCCGATTTGTCATCTTCAGTTACTTCCAATTGTATCCAAGGTGGACAAATCACCTCTCTAATGCATTCAGACAGGAATCTTGCAACTACTGGCTGTACTTACACTTAGGTTGTAAGGCCCCTGTCCAAAGGACCTCAATGTTGCTGACAACTTAATTATGACTGAAACATATGTCCTGAGTTCACTTTTCATGATAGGAACTATTTCTATAGGAACGATTACGTAATTAAATGCTGCCTTATTAAGACTTAAGTAGTTCTCGAATCTAAAAAAAGTTGGAAGGCCGGCCAACAGATAACCTCAAATTACGATATTAACACCGATGAACACACTCGTTATTTGGCAAGTTTAAGATCATCGGATCATAGTCGAAGTATTATCCTTTCCAGTATAAGATTATTTTTTCTTTCCTCATCGCTTGAATCTGAATCGGACACAAAAAATATTTCTTCACAACAGAAAATAAAAGTCAAAATGAATCAGCTGATGTACAAATGTTACATCAGCTGTTGTTATTTCTTTCATGTTATCGATTACTAGTCGACGTCGTCTCATAGTAGTTACAGAATACCGAAATAGCATTGATGTGACAACGACGTTGACTCGAAGTGATGTTGACATATGACTTTATTTTACTTCCGCTAGATAAGTTTAAAATTTTTCAAATAATAAATTAAAAAAAAAAACAGGAATTGAAAATAGGCAATTAAATTAAAAGAAAACTATATAAACTATAAGTTAAATAGACAAATTTATTAATTAAATGTAAATAAAAATAATTAAATATGTATATATTAACTAAAAATTAATAAAATTAATAAAAATGAACAAATAAATAAATAAATTAAAAGTGAAATTATAAATAACATAAATAAATGACTAAAAGTTGATAAGAAAATAACAGTTGAAAGCAAAGATGTTAAATAATGATTAGATAATGGTAATGATTGCTAATTAACCTTCTTTTGTGAAATTCTCTAATTCATTAAACAATTTGAATTAGTTCAACTAATTCCCATTAGATAATTGAAATTTGTATTACAATGGTAAAACTAATTGAAAATAGTTGCCATTAGCAAAAAAAAATTGGTTTACCTTTGTAATTAGAAATCTAATTGACTTCTGCTAATGAAATTAGATATTTAATTAGCTCAAATTAGAATCAATTATTTTGATATTTTCAAAAATTTAATTGCATTAGCAGAAGTCAATTAGATTTCTAATTGTAAAGGTAAACCAATTTTTTTTGCTAATGGCAACTAATTGCAATTATTTTTACCATTGGAATAAAAATTTTAATTATCTAATGGGAATTAGTTGAACTAATTCTAATTGTTGGATGAATTAGAAAATATAAACCAATTGCAAATATAAACCAAAATTAGCAATTGATTCTAATTGGAAATTAACATGTTTGGTTGAAAGTGAACAAATGCATACATAAATAAATTAATGGAGCGGGTATAAATATTTAGATGAATGCAAAAGAAACGAATTAATTAAATTAAAAAAATTATAATTAATTGTAATTAATAAAAGTAAAAAATATGTAAAGAATTAAACTAAATTAAACAATTATGGCATTTAATAAAATATATTAATTTTAAAAAATATAGAAAAGCTCAAAAATTAAAAAATAAAAATATAACTAAAAATAAAAAATTAAAAATAAAAAAAAATTAAAAATAAAAAAAAAATTAAAAATAAAAAAAAATTAAAAATAAAAAAAAAATTAAAAATAAAAAAAAAATTAAAAATAAAAATAAAAAATAAAAAAAATAAAAAAAAAATTAAAAATAGAAAATAAATTAAAAATAAAAAGTAAAATAAATTTTAAAATAAAAGCAACATTGACAAGTGCTTGTGTGGGTTATTTAGGTTATATACAGTGGTGTGCGATGAAATAGAGTCACACCTAACAAAAATTGTCAAAGCAAGAAAAATTCACAAAAAAATATTTTTCTATGGAACTTTGTTATTTTTATTAAATTTCAATAAAAAGCTAACAGAACCGAATATCAGTGTGGAAGTTCAAAACTTAAAATGGCACAAAAAAATAAAAATATTTAAAGTTCCCAGGATTTATGGACCTGAAAGTAAATTAATAAGTGACTTTAATTTAAAAAATGGTTAAGTTATATCTTTCTTTACCTCAGTACTTAGTAGAAAAGCCATAATTTTTAATTACTTCTGTGCAACGATTTGGCATTGAATCCCCTAACTTTTGACAAGTCTGAATTGGAATATTCTACTACGCAACTTCAATCATTGCCCATTGTTCGTCTATTTTACCATAAACAAAACGAAAAAAGAAGAGTTGAGTTCGCCAAAGAACTTGCGGATTGGCCAGTAATCAAGTGGCTGAATATTTTGTGGTCAAATGAAACGAAAGTGAAGTTTTTTAACTCTGATCGCATTGAGCTTCCTTTACAAAGACCACCCAACACCGATTATCGTCCCCAACAGCGAATATCTTCCCAAACACACCATCATGACCATGAAACTTGGTGGTGGGAACATACTGATATGGGGTTGCTTTTCGTACTATAGTACTGGGCCTGTATTTCGGTTTGAGGTTAAATCTGACGCTACATTTTACACAAATATTTTGAATGGCTTCATGATGCCTTAGACTGAATGGCAAATGCCACTTCGTTGGGTGTTTTAGCAAGACAACGACCCGAAACACACATGGAATTGGCTAAACTAAGTTTTAAGATGGCCTGCACAATCGCCAGACCCAAATCCTGTTATGAATTTGTGGCGGGGATTAAAAATTGCTCTTAAAGTTAAGAATCCATCTAATAAGGACGAACAATGGGCAATGATTGAAGTTGCGTGGAAGAATATTCCAATACAGACTTGTCAAAAGTTAGGGGATTCAATGCCAAATCGGTGCACAGCAGTAATTAAAAATAATGGCTATTCTTCAAACTACTGAGGTAAAGTAAGATATAACTTAAACATTTTTTTAATTTAAATAACTTATTTATTTACTTTAAGGTCGATAAATTCATTGACTCTATTTTTGTTCACAGCCAAATCCTGGGAATTTCAAATATTTTTATTTGTTTGTGCCATTTTAAGTTTTGAACTTCCACACTGATATTCGATTTTGTTAGATTAGTATTAAAATTTTATAAAAATAACTGAAAGTTCCATAGAAAAATATTTTTTTGTGAATTTTTCTTGCTTTGACAATTTTGGTTAGGTGCGACTCTATTTCATCGCACACCACTGTACGTGTGGTCTTCGTTGATACCATGTGATACACCGGTGTATTTTGGCTGCTCTATGGTTTCTTGAAAGTTTTTAAGACTTAAGGTTGTGAATGTGTGGGTAGGCACAGCAAAGGGTGCTGATGGTGATAGTTTGGCAACTATCAAAATAGCTATTCGCCCTGCCAGTCAACATAATACATTTCACACAACTCTTGTAAAATAAATGCTATTAGCAATAATAGAGATAGATAGAACCGAACGATAAAATCACATTCATTATTTACACATATAGATCAACAACGCGAGAAGCTATCCCATACCTCATTCATGGGGTGCAAAGGGAAATTAAGTAAGTAAGTATAGATCAACAATACAAAACAAAAGCAAAATAGAAAAAAATTAAAAATAAGAAAAAATTAAAAATAAGAAAAAATTAAAAATAAAAAAAATAAAAATAAAAAAAAATATAAAAATTAAAAATTAAAAAAAAAAATTACAAATAAAAAAAAAATTAAAATAAATAAAAAAATAAAAAAAAAATTAAAATAAATAAAAAAATAAAATTTAAAAAAAATAATAAGTATATAAAAAATTAATTAAAACAATAAACAAATCGACACTTAAATAAAAAAATAGTAATAACAAACAAAAGAAAAATAAATGGAAAACGTATAAATAAAAAAAACAAAGGTAAAAATATACGCTAAAAAATGAATAAGTACAAATAAGTATTTCAAACAAATATTAATTCAAATTCAAATAAAAATTAAAATAAATAAAAAATAAAATTAAAATAAATAAAAAAATAAAATTTAAAAAAAATAATAAGTATATACAAAATTAATTAAAACAATAAACAAATCGACACTTAAATAAAAAAATAGTAATAAAAAACAAAAGACAAATAAATAGGAAACGTATAAATTAAAAAACAAAGGTAAAAATATATGCTAAAAAAAATGAATAAGTACAAATAAGTATTTCAAATAAATATATATTAAAAAAAGAGTAAGTAAAAAAGATTAATAAAGAAAATTTACCAAAAAATAACTATAGATAAAAGTAAACTTATAAGAAACTAACAAGACATATTTATTTAAATACTGTGTACTGCAGCGACTTTGTTTTCTGGGGGATTCTTCAAATTCAGACAAGCATGAACAGTCAACAAAGACAGAATCTACATCTGCTCCTTGCAATTTTTGAATAACGCAATTTGGTTTAACGCCTTCCCACTTTTTGTTTAAAAAAACCGAATGTTACATAATTTTTTTTTTAAATATTTATTGGAAACTGTCCAGTGGTGTTTTCCTAAAAAATTATCGAGATTTAATCGCTGTTGTTCATAACGTACTTTTTACAGTTGCGCCAATACGACCAACAGCTACTTTTCCATGGCCTGAAGCAAAAAAAAATTCCAATTACAGTCCAAAGTCCTGCGGCATATTACTCCGATTTTTAAATTGAGATGCACAACCAGCTGAAAAATGTGGAAATTGTACCTTATATTTACTGTGACAGGTGTGACCAAATATTTTCTGTAACCAAATACTTAAGTGTTTAAATAAATGTTCACGCAATTTTCCTCCATTATTAGCAGTTACATTTTTATTGTTGTAAAGTATTTACGGTTTATTATGTAAAGTGGAAATTCTATTAAACTTGAGTCATTTAAACAGTGACGGGTGGGACAAAATTTTCAAAAACAATTGTTTTTTAATTATGACTTGTGTTGATTTTTTCTTTCCATATTCTTTACTTTTGAAAACATTTTTTATTATATTTTGTTAAATTTTTTTTTAAATTGTTTTTTTTTTAGTATTTTCTTTTAAATGAAATTTTTTTTTAATATTTTTTTTTAAATATTTTTTTTTAATTTTATTCCGTAGTGTTTTTCTTCAGCCTTTCATTCTATTAATCTCTTTAAAAAACATATTTTTACAACTAAACATACATGTACAAAATGCTGTACGATGGCAACTCTGTGCTTATGTTGTTTCTTATTATTGTTTTTCTCTCTTAGTACATATTCCATCGTGTGTGTTTGAGTATATATGTGTGCATACACATCTATGAAGATTTGTGTTGTTGTATTTTACTTGGTTGCCGAATCTCATTGTATATAGTAGTCTTTCCTACAAATACTTCGTGTGTATTCGTTAGTTGAATCTTTTTTTTTTGTTCAAAAGGTTTTGCATTTGTCGTCAGCTTCGCTCCGTAGACGTTTTTTAATCGAAAATATTAGCGGTTGTAGTCGGATGTATACGCGATAGTCGGTTATCATTTCTCGTCCAAAAAAAAAAAATCAAAAAAATGTAATGTGAAAATATTAATTCTATAAATTGATAAAAGAAAAGTTAAAAAAAGCTGCGGGTTAACAAGTTTGAGGAGGGCCATAATTCGAAATTGTTCAACACAGCAAACAAATCAGTGAAAATATGTAACTGGTGCGAGAGTGAGTGTTGGTTGAATTCCCAAAAAGTGTGAAAAACAACAAATACCTACCTATTCTTTATTTCTATCCAATTGCAAGTGTGAATTGAGGAAAATGTTTTGTGAAATACCACAATTTTAAGTAGATTTGGTTTTTCAATCAAATTTGCTAAAAATGCAATTGATTGAATTGTATATTGTGTGTGCACAAAAAATATAACCAACTGACTATCTACCAATCAAACGGCCGATATAAGTCATTCATTGAGCCACATGCCCACTCCCTCTCCTCCATGCCCCATTATCTGCTGTATTCCTCTGCTTTGGCTTGGAATACCTCCTGTTTCTGTGGAGTACTTACTAATGGTAGAGCTGCTGATGTAAGTGAAGAGTTTTTTTTTTTAGTTTTTGATAGAAAAACATTACATTTTTAGGTTTCGGTTTGTCCAAAGCGAAAATGTGTTATTATGAATCCCTATGAATTGTATACGACGGCCTAAAAGCAGATGTACGGAATATTTCTTCAAATTGTGCAATAAAACACCGAGCCGCGAGTATAATATTGTTGTTTTTTTCTGTTCTACGCGAGCGATGAAAAAACTAAAGTACATATTTTTAGGTTAGGTCATTTTTTTCAATTGGTTAATATACGTCGTTTCAGTAGTCGTTGTTCATTGTCGTCTTGCTTTTCGCTCCCCCCCTTTCACCTTTGAATAACATCCACACATCGATAAACACCTCTCGTACTTGTGGCAAAAAGTATATAAACACTTTGTGCACAGTGTTGGATAGGAGAGAGAGAGAGAGAGATTAAGAGATGAGCGTGCAAAGCAAAGTAGCGAGCGAGGCTATGAGAATGTTGGTAGCTTGCTCTCATTGTTTTGATTTGATACATAGTGTTGCCAAATGTTGCCTTGACTAGGGGCAAAATATTTAAAAATGCCTTCGGATAAAGTAAGCAGTGTAGTGAGCCCAGTACGAAAGAAAAGAAGGCATATCCAGTTATTTTACATCATTTTTACTGTTGCACTAGCAGCTGAATAGCTATTTAATTCTCCCACACATTTTAAGTAATCAGAATATATAATATAAAATATGTTAGACCACCCTACCTTCGTTGATGTTTTAAAAGTCAATTAAAAGAAAAATGAAAACAAAGTAATTTGGGTTTTATTTTCGTCCCCCCCATGAGCTACGATTTTTGAGCTCCGTAGGTCTCCAAAAACCCCGCATAGGTTGGTCTCAAAAATATTTTTTGATTGAGTACAATACATAGGGGTCGTCATATAATCTAAGGGGTCCCTTTTTTGACCCCCGATAGGCACCGGCGACAACGTTGACCTTGATTTTTTTTGGGCCCCCACCCCATTTTCTGCTCTTTTGTAATATAAATATAAAAAATATAACAAAATATAAAGAAATATAAATAAAAAAAAATATAAAACAATATAGAAATAATATTTTTTAAAATAAAATAATTATGAAAAAATAGTATTTATAAAAAAATAATATTTATAAAAAAATAATACATATTTATAAAAAATAATATTTATAATTTGTTGTATTTTCGTTATATTACGATTAATTTTTTAATATTTTGTATTTTTTTTAACTTTTTTTTTTAATTTTTATTATATTTTAAAATATTTTTTTTTTTAGATTAAAATTCCCGAATACAGAATACAAAAAAATTTAAAAACTCAATTTTAGAATTTTTCAAATTAAAGTTCTAATAGGGACTGAAAGAAAATAACACAGATTTGCACAATCACATTCTTTTGGTAAATATATTTAGTTTTTAAAGAATTAGAATGATTTTTTTTTTAATTTGCCGACTTGCCAAAGAATATTCTATTTGCTTCGATCCTCAAACTACGATCAAATTAAGCTTCCCGTTTTTTTTTTTTGAATATTATGGGCAATGGAACAAATTGAATGCAATGCAAAACAAAAAAGAAATCGATACTAAATGTAATTTTTGTCTATGTAATACCTATACAAATATCTAATTTGATCCCCAAGAATGTAATATTATTAACCTTATACCTATCTATACAAGGCCTCTTCTCTTTCATAAAGGGAGCAGTTGTCTTTTGATCGATTTTCAAAATATATCGAGAGGGAGACCTAAATAACTCATTTTCCCACTGCATTTTCTCTCATTTGAGTTAACATGCTTCAATTTCCAGATTTACACTACGGTTAAACGAATATGAACGTTAGCTATTTAATAAGCTTTTACAAAAATCTAAGTAGTCGAGTAAACTTCTTAAAAATTAAGGCCAGCAGCAGCTATGGGCCGACGCTCGAAGCTGTGACAGGGTTTCAATCCAGACCACCAGCGTGATAATCGCGTGTTCTAGTCAACATGCCGGAGACGTACAGGGAATCTTAGACTACTTTAAAATCAGTCTAACAAAACTAATATGTTTGCATATAAATTAAAAAGAATAATACAATATAAATAAAAAAAACTAAAATACAAATTGGCAACCCTACACTTGGAATCTCTCATATTTTCGCAAAAAAACAAAGCACCTGCAGGGAGCAATAAGTTGTTCCGATTTCTTAAAATTTTGATGGCACTGTTTTTGACCTCTGAGCATAGCTAAATGCAATTTATCCATTACTATCTGTAATTTGCTTCAGGTTTATAGAGTATAGGTATATTCAACAAAGGTCATGTATTGACAACTAATTATTTTTAGGTGTTAATTGTTAACGAAAACCCTTTACCTAGCACAAATTCAAAGAGAGTAAGCATATGATAGTAGTACATTAAAAATGTATTGTGCTTTTACGGCAGAAAATGTTTACCGTCTATGTACTATATTTAGAGAGCAGAGGGAGGTAATGAACTAATTTCTAGCGTTCTCTTTGTGTCTCTTGTGCCATACGGTTGAATGCACCTCCTCTCGCTTAAAATTGCAGTTATCGTATCACCACTGTGTGGTATTTGTTGCTATTGTTATCAAGGTTTATATTCTCTGGCTTCAAAATACAGGGTGTCTATACAGTTGCCTTTATATTCATTAATAGAAAAAATTAATTTTTCAATACTTTTGAATGATTCACAACAAAGGCACCTATTTGTTTATAGACGAAGGCTCTCTCGATTTTGTCGACAGCAACTTTGACATTCAGATTCGTCGTTAAACTGCAGATCCCGTTGAGTGAGTCTCAAAAAAAGAATGAGAAGCTATCCCTTATATCATTCGTGAGAAGTAAAGGAAAAATAATTTAGTTTTTTTTTTAAATTATTTTTAAATATTTTTTATGAATAAGTTTTTATCGTTTAAGATAATTTTTTTGTATTGCTAACTGAGTTGTTTTACAAGAGTTTTGTGATATAAATTATGTGAAAACTGGCAAGGCGAAAATGCTCACACGTTAGCTTATAACCTCCCGTGTTTATTTAGCTCTTGTTTTGTGTATTTGATCTATGCAGAATATGAATATATTTCCATCGTTCGGTTTAAGATAATTTTTCTATTATTGCTAATGGAAAAATATTTTATTTTTAGATGTTTTTATATATTTTTTTTATTTATTTCAAAAATATGTTTATTTTATATTAAAAAAGTTTATTTTTTTTTTTTTTATAAAAATATTTTTTTATTTTTTTCTTATAAAAAATATAATTTTTTTTTTTTATTTAAAACTTTTTATTTAACTTTTTTCATGAGGTGTAAAGAGAAAATAATTGAAATTTTTATGTAAAAAATGTTTTAAAAATATTTGTTTTATCAAAAAATGTTTTTATATTATATATTTATTTATTTTAAAATGTTTTTATATAATAATTTTTATTTATTTATTTTAAAATGTTTTATATAATTTTTATTTATTTATTTTAAAATGTTTTATATTAAAAAATTGTTTTTATTATATTTTTAAATATTTTTTTTATTTATTACAAAAATATTTTTATATTTTTTTATAAAATTATTTTATTTGTGTAAAGAGAAAAGACACGTGTAAAGAGAAAATAATTAAGTTTATTTTTTTGTATTAAAAATATTTTTTTTTATTTAAAAATATTTTTTTTTATTTAAAAATATTTTTTTTTATTTAAAAATATTTTTTTTTATTTAAAAATATTTTTTTTTATTTAAAAATATTTTTTTTTATTTAAAAATATTTATTTTTTTATTAAAAATATATTTTAACAGTAATCAAAATTATCTTCTTTTTTTGCTAATAGAAAAAAATATTTTATTTTTAAATATTTTTATATTTTTTTTTTATTTATTACAAAAATATTTTTATTTTATATTAAAAAAACTTTATTTCAATTTTTTTTTATAAAATTATGTTATTTGTGTAAAGAGAAGAGAGATGTTTAAAGAAAAAATAATTTAGTTTATTTTTTTATATTAAAAATGTTTTATAAATTATTTTTTTTTTTTTATTTAAAAATTATTTTTTTTATTAAAAACATATTTTAACAGTGATCAAAATTATCTTCGGTTATTAAGCCTTGACCCCCCAACATTCAAATAAACCCATGAAACCGATATATAAATAGTAAGTAGTATAAATATATATATATGAGGCCTTATATGATTACAAATATCTACTAATTATCTGCCTTTCAAAATGTGAGAATTTCTAAACATGTAACGCGTATATCAAGGCCGTGGTTCATATCGTTGATGAAGAACCAGTTGTATAAATCCTACTTGAGAATGTTAATCGTCGGTGGTTACACCATTGTTTAACTCTTTTGACTTTAATTCTGTTGTTAAGACGTTTAAGTTCAATCCGTAAATGTACAAATTTCTTAAAAGTACCTACCATAATTGCAATTTACATGCCCTGTATATTTGCAAAGATACTGCAGTGTTGTTTGTTGTTCTCTCAAACTTCTGCTCTCTTCTTCCTTTGTTGTTTTTGTCAGCTTTTCTTCTCCGCTCTCGCACTCTCCCCCCGTTCACCTCTAGTGTGGGATATGTGGTCGTCATGAAGAGAAAAAAAATAATAATAAAAAAAACTTTTCAATATACGTACGTAAAAATTATTGCTGGTTCGCTGTTCATTGGTCTTGTTGTACCACACCATACATTGAACACACACACATATACGTACCTTTCTTTCATCTCTATACCTTATCACTGGTACAGTTTACAAAAACAAAAAACTTGTGAGAAACAACAACAAAAATGAAAAATACACGATTCACGAATAAATAAAAAGACAAAACTAACAAGATTTTTACTAGATGTAGTTGGGTGTGTTTGTTGTGTATGCGCGTTTTGTGGTGGATATGGGAGAAAATGCGAATGTTGTACACACACAAGAAATTTTGGGTTTGGTGTTGTTTTCTAGTCAGAAACTAATTTAGATTTAATTAGTTGTCTTAAAGTTTGTAATTGTGCCTATATGGAGGAGAAAGAAGTTGCTACAATATTTCCAATTTCAGTTTAATTTTACTCTTCCATAAATACTGTCAGCCCAGCCCGCTACCAGTCAGCAGTCCAAACACATGCCAGCCAGCTAGCGAGTCAGCCATGAACAACAAAAACAAGATAATGTTGTAGACATTTAGTCATACTTTAGCGCGCTTTTTTCTTGTCACTGTATTGGTGTATTTGAGGGAATCTGTCTGTGTGTGCGTGTGCCAGTGTGTGTGTGGATTTGTCTCATCCACCTCCATTTAAGTAGATTAGTATTGTGTTATTGTTGCTGTTACTGCTGTAGTTTTCTTAATTATTTTTATATTTATACATTAATTTTTCCCGTATGTAGGTACATATATAATTAGTTGTTGTGGTTGTTGATTAGTTGCCATTAGATAGTTAGTTATCTTGCGTTCTTTACATTTTCATTCATTGCAATTTTGCACAGAAATTATTAAACAATGTTGCACACTGCAACCGGCTGTTAAACTTTGCTTAGTTAACCACAAAAGAAAAATTGTTGAATTCATTAACAAAGTATTTTTTTTTTAATGATTACCAAATATTTTTAAACATCTCCGGTGTTCTAGACATAATTTGTATTGGAACATTTAATATAATGGTATTCATAGTTTGTTGAAGGAGTAATCGTACTACGAGTATTTTATAAGACAGCTGTTTTGATCTTTTCAATTGTAGTGTCCCTATCTTGTTATGCTTTGAGTACTTTTGCATTACTTTATTTAAATCGCCTCTCAAAATTGTATCTGATTTTCAGACCCTGCTACTTTTGTGGGATTTTCGGTCAACTGGTATCCAATTGTATGCAATTACTTCAATATGATTAATATACAAAAAGTTTCAAATTTTGGATAAAATTAGGTTTTAGTAGATTGTCAGTCAAAGTAAAAAAAAGGAAACACATTACGGGAGACGAGTTAGACATCAATTATCTTAAAACCAAATTTGTTCTACAATTTTAAAGACGATTGATTCGTAACCGTTGTTGTTGTTGTAACAGCTGATGGAAATAGCTGGGGTGATAATTCTATACCGATTTTCAATTTATCGGTACTCGATCGGGCACAAATTCGATTATCATATGATCATTGTTGGCAACTCTGTTTCGTTCCTTTGTAGATAGTAGTTTGTGTCAAGGATTGTTAGGAGATGTTGTTGTGAGTTTTAATGGCGCCAGCTGGTTTTGTTGATTTATTTGCGATGTTGATAAATCATTTTCCTTTTTCCCCTTGGTCCTTGCGCCATCTGGATTTTTGTAGTGGAAGCATCTAGGATGAGTTTGGTAGCTGGAAAATTTAAAAGTATTTGAAAAGTAAATTTTCGTCGATGTTAATTTGGTCAGTGCCCCGGCCGAGAATCGAACCCGGCACCTCCGTCGCTTCCATTGAGCTATCGAAGGCCATGGTCATCGAAGGTCATGTCCGTCTGGCTGGCTGGTGGTCAGGATAACTCAAGTTAATATTAATAATTTTATAATTTAATGTAAATAGGCAGAATAGCTTAACTAATGCGGGCTGCTTCGTTCAACCCGTTCTGGTACCAAAAGCCTATTTTTTAGGAAATTTTTACCTATTTACCCCACAGCTTCTAAGTCGAAAACTACAAGTACTCGGATTTGTTCAGTTTAATTACATATCTTGCCATAGTAGGTTTCTGGAACCCAAATTCATCTATATACATTAACATATTTCAAACAAATTGCATACTAATCATTTGTTAAACATTAAATAAATATAGTTCTCGTTGTGCTGCCTCTACTGCTACTATGACTGTTGTTTTAACCACATCTTCTTTAAGTTTACCAATACAATATCCTATACAGATTTGAGAAGTGCCATGTCCTGCTGCAAACAGCATGCTTGACTATATATTCCTTTAATATTTTAAATATTCTACACACACATTTTTTTTCTCCCCAAAAACACCTTACTAATTTTGATTATTTTCTTTATTTCAGGATTAAACGTGCCAATAAAAGGCTATGTTGTACAACATAATCCAGCAACAGTCAACCATCTAGCAGCAGCTGTATATTCCATCATAGTAATGCAGTTGGATCTTGCAATCTAGCGTCAGCAGCAACTGCAATTTTATTAAGCCAAGATTAAGAGCAGAGAACCTTACACCAAAAGTGTAAAATGCAAAATATTCAAATGAGAAAACGACGTAGTTATAATTTACAAAAATTAAAACAATACCAACAACAAAATCTTAGACAAACAACATTAGCCGCTGAGCTTACTAAGTTTGAAAGACGACGTTACAAACGTTAAGAGTTGTATGCCGTCTCTCTTACAACACACAGACACACACATACATACGTCATAAGAATAAACAGTCCAATCTTAAGGATCTATAAGCAGAAATTAACGTTACGTAACGTATAACCAAAAGTAAAGAGTCAAAAACAAAAATATCTTTTAAAGACTACGCAACAGTAGTTTTCAAAACGGATTTTAAAGGAAAGGTTTCACAGAAAATTGCAAAAGTGAAACCGCTAAAAATGATGAAACGTACTCGCGAAGAAGTACAATATGGTGCACGGCCTGGCCCTGGGGGCGTTGGCGGTAGCGGCGGTGGAGGAGGTAGTGTTACGGCAACGGGCAATGTTGTGACTGGGGGTGCTGCCACAGTAACCACGGGAGCCATTAATATAGGCACTGTGGTACCCGGCTCCCATGCAGCCACTGGAGGAGCGACCCTAAGTGTTGGTTTGGGAACTGGCAATATTACAACGGCGGGATCCATAGCCCACCATCGTATATTAACACCCCAACATGGCGGTGCACAAACAATCGCCTATTTACCCTCCACAACACCGGTAACGGCAACTAACCTAAAGACATCTAGTGGTGGTGGTGGTGGTGGTGTAGTCACAGATAGCGGTACTGTCGGTAATAACGATGGAAATACCGCCAATATAGGTGGTACAAGCGGAGGCAGAATAACACAACTGAGTGGAAATACGGTAGTGACGTCAGGCGGCGGTGGCAGTGGTCCCCTAGGCGGAAATGTCAATGTTGTATTACCACAACAGTATTCAACGTGTAAGTATATAAGTGGTTTTGCTATATTTCTTTAAAAAAAAGCTAAATTGTTAAAAAAAAGTCTTAAATTAAAAGATTTTAGTTCATTCTGACTGACAACAAACTCCCCCAACAAATGCCAATCGCCTTAAAACATGTTTTATTCTTTAAGAATTCATTCTTTTATTAGTTTATAAATAAATAAGGTCTTCTATTTGTATTTGAAGTTAATAAGACTATTTACAATATCTAAAAGTTTAATTACGATAATTATTATATTAACTTGGCGAAATTTACTTTAATTTGGAAATTATTTCAAGCAGAATGATATTCTCATAATGCCAGGTCTGTACAGCTGTTTCGGGTTCAGCCTCGAATCCTCGTCAGCAGACTTTGGTATAACATTTGCAAATTATTCATCAAGTCTTATGCACTAGAATCTCACAACAAAATGAGAATTCTTTTTTGAGTGCATAGACTCGACAAAATTCACAATCATTCACTTTGAGAAATCATTTGCTAAACTTCTTTGTTGTTTTGTTTGTTTATGTTGAGAAAGCCGTCGGCTTTCAAACAACATGTTTTTGTTGTTGGTTTTGCAAACCAAGAGATAAATTTATCATACAATTTTTTTGGTTCAATTTGACACAACCAGACAATAATATTCTCACTGCAATTCTGCTATGCATATGTTTTTTATAAACATTACAAATAAAAAATAATCTTTTATATTAAGGTTTTAGATAGAATAACACATTCATTATTTTTAACACTTATATATCAACGCTTTAACTTCAACTCTTGTTATTTTTGTTATAGCCTACATACCCACGGGTGGTACAATTAAAACTGGTCCCGACGGTGCGGTACAAATACATGTGACCGGCGGAACGGCAACTTCTGGCGCCCTGCCCATTGTGACCAATGCACAGACACAAAATTCTGTTCGTCAGCGCACTATTAGTGGCACACAAAGCAGTAATATTTCATCGTCATCTCAACCTATGGTATCTGTGGCCCCTACACAGAGCGGCGGTCCACCGAACACTCCGACGACACCACAACCCGGCCAACCGGGTGCTCCGCCCCGTCTTAAAGTCGAAGACGCCCTCAGCTATTTAGATCAAGTCAAATATCAGTACTCGGATCAACCACAAATCTATAATAATTTCCTCGATATTATGAAAGAATTCAAATCTCATTGTATTGATACGCCTGGTGTTATACAACGGGTGTCGACTCTATTCAAAGGTCATACAGAGCTTATTTATGGCTTCAATATGTTCTTACCGCCAGGTTATAAAATCGAAATCCATTCCGATGAATTAGGTTGCTCGGTACCTGTGGTGTCAATGCCCTCACCACCGGGTTCGGCGCCTGGAAGTGGCACAACGGTGCATGCCGTCTCTGGCACTGCCATGCCGCCCATGAGCCATAAATCTGGGGTAGCAACGGCCACAGTGCATCCGATGCAATCATCAAGTGCGGGAGCAGGAGCTGTTAACCTAATGACACATGGTGGTGCTTCGCTCTCGCAAACAACAATACACGCATTGCAACCACCTGCTCCATCCCAGCCAGCACCCAGTACAGGCACTGGCGGACATACACCCACCCATGTACCACCTCATGCTAGCGCATCGCCAGCCCCAGCCCAAGTAACGGTAGCTACGGTTAATACTGTCGCCCCTCCAAATATACCGCAAAATTATTCTCGTGATCGGGAACGCGGCGCAGCAGCAGCAGCAGTAGCTGCGGCCAATGTATCATCGGCGTCAAGTGGTAGTGCTGGCATTGTCGTTGGCCCACCAACGCCAAACTCTATTAACGATTTGAGTCCACAAACTGGATCAACAGGTCATCATAATCTTCATCATATCTCGCAAGCTCACCAATCCATGATGATGGGTGAAGCGGCGACGACCCCCGGGGCTGCTCCCCAACAGCCAGTCGAATTCAATCATGCCATAACTTATGTTAATAAAATCAAGGTGAGTACCGGATATTGATAACAAAAGTTATTTTGAAGTTAACGAAATACATTAATCTGGCGTTTTGGCGTCTTCAATTATTTACATATCAGTTTACAGTTTGTTTACTTTTTTAAGATCTTTTAATAAATTTATTAATTTTTCCCTTTCAGAATCGTTTCCAAAATCAACCCGAAAAGTACAAAAAATTCCTCGAAATTTTACACACCTACCAAAAGGAGCAAAAAGTTATCAAGGAGGGCTCAACTGGCGGCGTGAACCAAGGTAAAACACTTACCGAGCAGGAAGTTTATACACAAGTCGCCAAACTTTTCGGCCAAGACGAAGATTTACTGAGGGAATTTGGTCAATTCTTACCCGATGCCACAAATCATCAGGCTCAACAATATATGACAAAATCTCACAATGATCATAAGAGAGCAACAACAGCTGCTCTCAGCGGTGGCGCACATATAACAATGTCGCCGGCAAGTGGTACCGCAACCGGCTCGCCGTTACATTTAAGCAGCGGTGCCACGTTGTCTCAGATTAGTACAACACCACATGCAGCGGCACTGGCAGCGGTTAACACCAGTGTTAGCTTGAAATCATCCTACAATAATTCTCAACAAAATCATGTCATAAATAGTGGACGGGCAGCGGGCACCGAATCGACTGGCGGACCACCTGGCAATGCGGGTGGAGCAGCCGATATTCTATACGACAAAGATTTCCGCGGAGGTGTTCATGTAAATATTCACCACCCACCGGGATCTCATCATCATTTGGGAGGCACAGCGAATACTGCGGCTGGCAATATACGAGGATCTTACGAATCAAAAGATACACACCGTAGTAATCATCATGCCTCCGTTGTTACGGGCACACAAAAGTATCTAACGCATCATCATCATGCGCATAGTCAAACCGCTGGCCAATCGAATATGGGTCACAACATGACCAATGTGTCTAGCCATGTATCAAAGAAATCCCCCAGTTATAGTAGTCTACCATCCGGTATTCCTACCGCTGGCATGCCCCACTTGCCCGGGTCAACTAATGCGACAGGATTAAATTACGCCCCATCTCCAGCCAACGCCTACCACAACCAATTATCGCACACTGGTTCCCGCAGGCATGCAGTTGATGATCTATCGAGTGCTGGAAGTTTGGGGGTACCACCAGCGAAGAGACACAAACCGATATGTCGAGACATTTCCTTCTCCGAAGCATCACGCAAATGTAGCATACAAGACGCCGCCTTTTTCGATAAAGTACGCAAATCTCTACGTAGTCCGGAAGTGTACGACAATTTTCTGCGCTGTTTAACTCTGTATACCCAAGAGATTGTTTCAAAGACTGAACTTTTAACATTGGTTACGCCGTTCCTTAGTAAATTTCCCGATCTATTCCGTTGGTTTACGGAATTTTTGGGACCACCCATTTCTCAGGTCACAGGCTCATCTTGCGACCTAACTGGCGGCCATTTAGAAGGTATTCCCCTCCAAGCAGCTCAGCGTCAAGGTGGCAGTTCGAATAGCAACTCAGGCCCATCAAGCCATGGTGGAAACTTGGGCGACAGACAAAATTTGCAGAACAGTGATCACCATCAGGAGATAGATTTGTCTTCGTGTAAACGGCTGGGTGCGTCATACTGCGCTTTGCCTCAGACGAACATACCGAAAAAGTGCTCGGGTCGTACAGCATTATGTCGTGAGGTACTTAATGACAAATGGGTATCGTTCCCCACATGGGCAAGTGAGGATTCGACATTTGTGACATCGCGTAAAACACAATTCGAAGAAACTATATACAGGTTAGTTAGCAGATTGCATTATTTTGTTGTTGCTGTAGTTCAATTAATGTGAATCGTGTTCGTCTTTAGTTGTAGCACATACATACATATCTCATTTTCGCAATCATCATATTTATGTGAAGGGAAAATAGTTGTTTTAAATGTGAATTGTTGTCGTCGTCTCACTTTTGGAATTTAAGTTTTTAATAATCACATTTTCTTTCCATTTTTGAATATTCATTCTACACAAATGATTTTTTGAGGCCATACTTACATCTGACAAACACACTCCTTTATTATAAAACAAAAACAGTTCCTTTTTTTAACATGAATTGGAGTCTAAATCAGCAATATTTTTTACATGACAGCAGATGAAAAACTCTTGCAAAACGCTTGAATAACATCTCATCCACATCATATAAAAATATACATACACTCATATACACATCATTTTTTTAGTTGTACTATTATCAAACGTGTTATATTTTTTTTAAAACTCATTAAAACCAAACATTCTAAATGAAAGGAATATTCACAGAACTGAAGACGAACGCTTTGAACTGGACGTCGTCATAGAAACAAACAGCGCTACAATTCGTGTTCTGGAAGGTGTACAAAAGAAAATGTCCCGAATGTCCCCCGAAGATTTGGCTCGTTATCATCTCGACGATAATTTGGGCGGAACGTCGCAGACAATACATCAAAGGGCCATATATCGCATCTACGGCGAAAAGGCTGGTGAAATAATACAGGGTCTAAAGAAGAATCCATCGGTTGCAGTACCCATTGTTTTGAAACGTTTAAAAGTTAAAGAAGAGGAATGGAGAAATGCGCAAAAGGTAAATAATGTCGAAAGATAATGTAATTAGTAAATATTACGAATAATAAACGTTCTAATTTCGTTTTAGGGTTTCAATAAACAATGGCGAGAACAAAATGAAAAGTATTACTTGAAGTCGTTGGATCATCAATCGATAAACTTCAAACCCAATGATATGAAGGCCCTGAGATCAAAGAGTCTCTTTAACGAAATAGAAACTCTATACGATGAGGTAAATTCAGGCGCATTGCCATTGGTATTATTATTACATATGTTGTTATTTTTTTTCTTTTAGCGTCATGATCAAGAGGAGGAAAATGGCGAGTCTTCTGCCGGACCTCACTTGGTGTTACCATACAAAGATAAAACCATATTGGATGATGCAGCTAATTTGTTGATACATCATGTTAAAAGACAAACTGGCATTCAGAAGCAAGAGAAAACTAAAATTAAACATATTCTAAGACAATTTGTGCCTGATCTATTCTTTTCGACAAGGCAGCCTTTAAGTGATGATGAGAGAGATGATGGTAAGTTTTGTCATAAATTAGCTTAATTTGTTGTGGTTTCATTGTAAAAACTAACATATAGCGAATCGCTTTAGTACAAACACGAATGATTTGTTTAATATTATTTGTTAGTAATTTAGTGTTTTTTTTTTGTTTTTTTCTTTCTTTTTGTTAAAAAAAAAAAATAACCACCCGCTACCTCTGTTCACGCCTGTGTTTTTCTTTACAAAAAAATGCATACTTATCCTTTTCATCCTTTTGTCTTCCTCCTTACACGCATGACTATTCCTGACCTAATTTTTTTTTCATATGTTTGCCTGCCTACCTCTCTTTCTTTGGCCTTGTTTTTATCTCTGAAGTATTCCCATTTTTAATAGATGATAACGATAAAATGGACGTAGATTCAACACCTTGCAAACAGGACAAAACAAAAATAAGTGGGTCGACGTCATCGTTGACAGCCACCTCCGCCACATCAACAGCAGCAGCAGCAGCTTCTTCAACAACAACATCAATTGCGTCAGGTGGTGTGACAACTATAAAAATGGAAGCTGAAACTACCGATGGAAGAGGTGATGGGTTGGCAACAGCCATCAACCATACAACAACAGAGGCTTCCGCAAATAGTAACACCACCAACGCCGCCGCGTCTTTAACCACCTCCACAGCGTCAGCATCGACATCGGTCACAGCGACATCTAGTGATAAAAGTATAGAATCAAAGGGCTGCCCAATTGACATTTCAAAGGAGACAACTCACACTACAACCACAACGACTGTGAATAGTTCAACCACCGCAGCAGCTACATCAAGTTCTTCGTCGGGTGATGCAACAGTGTCGTCTAGTACTTCGACCACCACTGCAATAGAATTGAGTACAAATCTTGTAAAATGTGATCCCAATACAAATTCTGAAAACTCAACGACAGCAACATCATCAGCTACGTTATCCAATTCAATCTCTCCAGCAACAGCAAATGCTGCACAAGCCTTGTCCTCCACATTAGCGACTGGATTGTCTGCGACAAACTCCTTAGGCATGACAACAATTGATGGCATTAAAACTGAAATCAAAGAAGAAGATGAAGAAATGCCGTCATCAGATATAGCAGTTCCGCCACATGCAATAAGTAAACATCTGGTAAGTGGCAAACGAACATACTAATGCACATGCTTTTTTGGCCAACAACCTCAGAGAAACATAAACTATTAGAGATTATTGATTGCTATGCGTTACGAATGAAATGATTGTCTCTTTCCCTTTGCTAGATACATTTGTATAGTGACTAGGAATAAAGGCCATAAAAGTCCTCAGGAATCAATTTCACTTTTTACCATTTAGTGAACGTAGAACTATGAAATTTTTCCTTCTTTGCAATATTTATTTATGTATTTATTAAATACATATCTTATAAATAAATTTTAAAATACAAATTAGGAATCGGCAATTTATAAATTAATTGCAGCGCTCATTTGCGAAATTTTGCTTTTCCTTTTTCTTACTATTAGCAAAAGGAATATTTAGATTTCAGTTGAGTTAATATTGTATTGTATCCGATTTCAAGCGGAAGATGCTATACGAGCATCTTCCAACACAGTACAGAACAATTCTGATTAACCTTCTTTTTCTGACGCTTTAGTTATGATTACGATCAAATACATTTCAATATATTCATCTTATCCATTCAGTTTATTAACTTTATTTTCTTCTTTTTTTATCTACTCTTTTAGGATGAATCATATACACTTTTCTTTGCCAACAACAACTGGTATTTATTCCTCCGTCTACACGCTATACTATGCGAACGCTTGCGAACCATGTATGAACGAGCAAAACTTATAGCCAAAGATGAAGCGCAATTCAAACGAAACCGCGGTGAAAATGTTGCACAAGCCTTAAGACTGAAACCGAAATCTGAAGTAGCCGTAGAAGATTACTATCCAACATTTTTAGATATGCTTAAGAATGTCCTAGATGGCAACATGGATTCCAACACGTTCGAGGATCAAATGCGTGAAATGTTTGGCATCCATGCATACATATCATTTACTTTGGATAAAGTTGTATCGAACGCTGTGAGGCAATTGCAAAATTGTGTTACAGAACGAACGGCATTGGAATGTGTCGAACTGTTTCATCAGGAGCAAAAGAAGAATGCGGCTGGTGGCTTGTGTCGCAATGCTTTCAAGGTTTTTAATGCTGAGATGCAGTATCAACATAAAGCGGAGGATATATTGCATGAAGAAAATTGCTTTAAAATATATATCGTAAGTGTTGAACATCATTCATCATCAGACTCTGACTGTATTTTTAACATATGTATATGTAATATGTGTGAATAACTAACATTTCTTTTATGTGTGTGTATTCTCTATCATCTGTAGTATAAAATTGATTGTCGTGTTACTATCGAACTTTTGGATACGGATAATGAAGATGTCAATGAACGCGAAAAGCCCGTCAATAAAGTCAAATCATGGTCCAAATATGTTGATCGCTTAGCTAACCCTTCATCGGCGAATAATAGTAATAACACTACAAATACAAATTCGCCCAATTCTAATAACAATAACTCCAATTTAAATATGGATTCGAGCAATAACCTAAACAACGAAATAAAATCGGAGAGATGGGATGATGATGGATTGGTAAGTGTTTAAATGGAAATATTTATACATATATACACGATTTTATACGCTATATATAGTAAGACTGTAGACAGATTTGGATAGAAAATATATATTGATGATGTTGTTTGCCATAAAAATTTAAAAAATAATTCACGTAAAAGGACATAAAACAGTCTAGAAATGGCCTATGTCCTCTGCAACTTACGTATAATAGTTTTAAGAAATGCTTACCGCTGACGTTTTAAAAAAATAGAAAAATTAATTTTGTTTGTCTGTATATAGAGCTATCCCATACCTCATTCATGGGGTGTAAAGGGAAATTAAATTTTTTTTAAGTATATAAATATATTTGCTATTTTATATAAACAACCATACAAAGAAAACATAGGACAATTTTTATTTAGTAGATATATTTCTAAGATTGGGAGACTAAGCTACAGATTTAATTGAAACAAATACTTTTAAACTACAATTTCACTTTAATACTAATTACTTAGTAGGTCAAACTGGGATCATCGACAACATACAATGATTTATATAAACCAAAAAAAAATGTTCTGCCATGTATGTAATCATACTAAATACGAGAAAAATCTACCATTTTTCATGGTATTTTATTTTTCATATAAGATAGAATAGGATTTACCAATAAAACATATTAGCGGTTTTCACTCTTTGAGTTAACTTTACAACCCTGTTTAATTTACTACCATTTTACACTACAAAGCATGAGCGTCTTTTTCCGGTGTATTGTAAACTAATGGATCAGCTGATTTTTGTTTTCGTTTTTGTCAGTTCAAATGCTCAAATACGTAAAAACTTTAGGTTTTTATCCATATTCTTCCAAATTCTTTTAATAGTTATCACAAAATTTGAAATTAAAAATCAAACCAAATATTTTTCCCAGCAAATGTTTTTGATGATCAGCTGTTTAATTCTGGTAAATTTATCACACATGTTTACTACAGCTTTTTGTGTGATTTTTTAACCACGGCGTAGTAAATTGTAGTATGGACATTTTGTTGTTGCACTGTTGTAAATGTTAGTACATTAACTACATTAACAAGATTAACAAGGTCTACAAGGGTACTTTACTACCAAGGGTGAAAACCGCTATTATAACTTTGAGAACTCTTAATGTCCTACAATGTCATCTAAATACAGTTTTTACTAAAGACCTGCTCAAATGGATTTGTTTGTTCCAACCAAACTGAGAATACTTCTTGCTGACGATAATTTGTCTTAAGCTCTCTTCTTTCAAAACCAAAACATTCATAACTATAATTTTAATGTTTAAAGTCTGCCTTTTTTATTTTCCTAGAGTACAGAAGCATAATGTAGTTCTTGCTTTAAGGTACTGGAGCTACAGAACTTTTTAGTACAACAAAGGTACAATAAAAGTACTTTTGAGTGCAAAAAACGTACTTTTTGGTACAATCTCGTTCCCTAGAATGTCAGAGTGTCCGGGGACCCAGCCGAACACGATTACCTGACAGTGTTGAGAGCGCCATTTTTCATCTGTTGCGACAAGTCTTGGCTTTAAAACCGTTCCCCAAGGCCTTTAAAGTCTAGTCATAGATTGTCATGGTTTTCTCCAAAATAATCTTCGCAGATTTCATTTGATAGTTTTTTCTTTATACAGAAGAGTTCTGTATGAAAAGTAAATGCCATTTGTGTACATGTGCGTTCCGAAATTTTAAAAAAATATTAATAAAAAAATCGAATTTCTAAAAAAATATTTAAAAAAAAAAATCAAAATTCTAAAAAAATGTTTAAAAAAAAGAAAAATTTATAAAAATGTAAAATAAATAAAAATGTTAAAAAATATTTAAGGCTTTATTCATAATAATTTGTAAGAGGTTTATAGAAAGATTTTTTTTTAGAAAAATTTAGTTTATAAACCTTTGAAAAATGTTTATAAATAAGGATGTAAAACAATTAGAAATATTAGAATTATTAAAACTATTCAAAATAATAAAACTATGAAATAATCTTGATATTGAACATATTTAAAGTATTCAGATAATATAAATATTCGTACGCACGCATAATTCTATGACTGAACAATGAAAAATAAAATGTGAAAATCGATTGCAGTACTACTATTAATACTAGTCCTGGGGCCGAATTACAGCATTCGATTCGAGTCAAAATCTGGTATACGAACGTGATCTTACGGTCATATTTATATCAGGAACTTCATAAAATAAGCAATGAGATGCTTTATTCGCTTCATATGTGCAAATATTTTTAAAATTTAAAGGCAAATTTATAATTTATAACACTTTCGTAATCAAGATTTCAATTCGCAACGAATGCTGTCGTAGTTCGGCCCAGAACTAGTTCTCCATAAACATTGTTTACCTTCCATACATACATACAAAGGTCTCACTTAACATGAATATGTCCTAGACTTGTGGGGAATTGTGCCTTTTATACTAGTACAGAACCAGTTCAGAACTATATCGCTCCAACAATTAAATTTTTGAACAAGCTTGAATTGTCATGCTAACCCTACTGGGATAAAAATCTACAGAAGAGAATAATCTGTTTGCTGTGTATAGCGCATGGTAGAGCTCTACTCAAAATTTCTCTATAGCAGCTCTACTAGGAGCAGTAAGTGATAGAGTCGCGCTCTATTGTACATCCTTAATTCCTCTGAAAAGGTAGCCCGCTTCCTTAATTGCTCAAACAAACACATGTATAAAAGAGTGTGAAGGCGTCTAAGGACAATAATGCAACATTTGGAAAAATAGTTTAATTTCAGATTTAGATTAAATTTGCAAAAAAAAACTTAAACAAAATAAACTGAGTAAACTACTACAAAGAACTACAACTATATCTATCATACAATTTTTGAAAATATTTTTTTTTATCTGCGTCATACGCAATATTTAGGTTATTAATACAACTAAAATCTTTTCCCCCAGCCAACTCAAGATCATATTTATTAAGTGCAATCCCAATGTGCACAAAAACGGGCGCGAATCCGAAACTGACCCGTTTCATATCCAACAAAACGGAATTTGTGAAGTCATAAGTATAGTAAAAATTCTTAAACTTTGTTTAAAATGCTTTCATATAATTTTTTTTATTATAGAAAGTATAATATAAATATAATTGAAGTGTATAATATAAACATATATAATATTAGTTTAGTTTAGTGAATTAGTGGCAGAAAATAAAGTTGTTTTCCTATTATAATTTTAAAAATCTGTAAGCACATGCTGCTGCTGTTTGCCTTCAATCCGCATAGAAATATTTGTCATAATATTAATGTCATTAGTAAAAAACCTACAGGTAACCAAAAACGATGAATTTTTTCCTGAATTTTTTTTTAATTGTATCCGAAACTGATTTCCTTTCGGATCCTTTTTTTGAATACGAAATCCGATTCGGATAAAATGTCCGTTGAAACGTATCAGTATCGGATCTGAAACAGATCCGTATGACACACTAGGATCCTTATGATATGTATTAATATTAGCTCAAAAAAATCACTTAGTTTTATTTTGGGATGCCGATGTTGTACTGCCAACCACCACTCATAACAACTTCAACTACGTTAGGTTCGCCATCAATGTTTTAGTGTACATTTATAAAAAATAATACATTTTTTGACATATGTTCTAAGCTAACGTTCACATCGTTTATATTTTTTATCCATATCTGTGTAAATCATGTAATATCAATTTCCTTTTTGTTTTTCCTCTATTTATATTGGGAATGTTTTTTTTATAGTTTGTGTTTCTTTTTAAGCTACTTTCTTCTTTTAATAATTTCATTTCGTTTTTTTTTCTGCTGCACTGAACACAGTTTTTTTTTTTGTTCATATTTAAAAACAGAATGCTTCAAATTTCCTTATCAAATTGTTCCTCTTTTTTTACGTAACCAAACAAATATGTATTCTTCAATCAAAATCTCACTAATTAATGCTTTGTATGCATTTTCTAATATTTTTCTTTTTTCAATTCTTTCTCCGTACCAGGTCAAACCCAAGGCTTAAATTACAAATTTTTACTAAAAATCAAATACAAACAAAAACCAATATATAAAAAATGTGCTAATTAAACACGTAGTGAAGATTCCTAATTATATTCCTAAACTCTCTAACCACCCCCCAAACAACATGCGATGAATATATTTCCAAAAAAAAAAAAAAATAATGAAGCAATATATGTAGAATTTTCCTAAAAAGCTCGAATTGTTATAATGTAACAGCCATTTGCTAATACCAACCATAAAATATCGCCACAAGTACTGTACTAACTACTTATAACTACCAATCACTACCATCACCAACACCCCAATCACCATCATCAGCATTTACTCATATTCATGTCACTTTTTAAGACCACCACCACCGCCACCACCACTTTTTATCAACACACCACAATATTGTATTGTATAGTTTTCCCCCCTTCCCCCTCTGTTTTTATATAAAATATTGAAAAAATGCAAATATATAATTGTACAAAGTTTTAGTTAAAATAAAAAACAAAAAAAAAAAACGGAAAAAATTATCTTTAAAAACGTTTAACTAGAGAACTCGTTAGAAGACCTTTTGTTTGCTAAACTTTAAACAAAACTAGTAACATTTGTATATAGAAAGTGCGTAATTTAAAAACATAATACACACATACACGGAAAATTTAAATAGTAATTAAATATTTTTCTAAAATAAGATAAAGAACGCCAATTTTTAATATATAATTTGTGTAAACTTTATGAACAAAAGAAAAAAAACAAAAACCTAAAAAAACTTAATCAATCGTCAATGAAAACAACAAAACTATTATGGAAAAAAAGTTAAAAATTTTTTTAAAATAAATTAACATAAAAGTGAATCTAAACAAAACCAACCAATTGTTTCGTTTGAGGATAACAAAAGAAATCTTTTTTAACATAAAGGGGATTTTATATTTTTAGGGTAGCGCTTTATAATTCAATTTCTAACGTTTAGAGGGAATTTTAGGATTTACAAGTTGGAACTCTTAAATGTATAATACATTTAGTTGGGAGATCAATGATTTTAACTCTTGGTATATCCCTATTTCGACTGAATTTGAATTATAAAACTGCACATTTGATAAGAGCAAATGCAAGTCGAAAGGTAAGTTGAATTCTACAAAAAAAAAAATACAAACAAACACTATTTCATTTGAAAAAATAAACGTTTGTAGGAAAATAAAGGAAAAAATGTAAACTTTTAATGTGATTTTATCTTAAAGAGTCGGCCGGCAGGGTTCGGTGGAAATGTTTGAAAGCTTAGCAGAAAGAATAATGTTAGGAAAGAATTGAATTTCTTTACAATGGCTTGATAATGCAAATAATTTTATTATGAAAGATCAATCTTAATCAATCGATAGCATTATCATATTTTATAACATTTTTAAATAATCCTTATCGTTTTGATACTAGTTCACCTTCCATACAAGCAACTGTCTCATTTAACACGTCATTGTCCTAGGCTTAGTGGGAATTATCCCTTTTGTACTAGAATAGAACTAGTTCATTTTGAACTAGTACGTTTTTGAACTAATTTGACGATTCCCTACTGGGTAACGTTGCACCTGATAAGATAAGTCGTGCTTACTTTTCAACTTTTTGTTAGAAAATAATGATGGAAGAAATAAAAGAAACATTTTAATACTATTTTAGCTTCGCTGCTTAGGTAAGAATGAAATTGTTTCACGGGCATTCAGACTTACTCAGGAGCCTAATTACTGCATCAATTAGATACAAAATGGATGCCGCAATTACACACCAGTTTGAAAGTTAGATTCCATAATACCTTTAGTTCTCCAACAGTCATTTAACTGTTGTTGTGTCTAAGCCCTTATTTATACGCAAACCAGGGGCTGAATAACTGCATCCGTTTTTAGACGTAATTGGGGCTGAATTACCGCATTCGATTTGAATTGAAATCTTGCATACAAACGTGTTCTTACGATCATATTTATATCAGGACCATCATAAAATAAGATATACCAGTCAACTATTATAGTCATTTAACTGTTGTGTCCAAGCCCTTATTTATACGCAAAGCAGGGGCTGAATAACTACATCCGTTTTTAATTCGTTATTAGGGGCCAAATTACCGCATTCGATTCGAATTGAAATCTTGCATACAAATGTGTTCTTATGGTCATATTTTATATCAGGACCTGCATAAAATAAGTAATGAGATGCTTTTATCCATTGATTAGCTTCATATGTGCAAATATTTTTAAAATTTGAAGTCAAATTTATAATGTATAGCACTTACGTAATCATATTAAGATCATGAACTAGACGAAAAACTTCAATTCAGAGTAAAGGTATTAGGCCAGTATAGTAAAACCCCAAAGGGAAGGGTTCTCAGGTTTAACTTTTTAATGACGTTTTATATTTTGGGCTTATCTTGATGTTTGTCCGCTCAGTTTTTCCGCTATAACTAAAGAACCATTGCTGATTTCTCATTTCTTTCTTCATCAGACTGAAGATCGGCTATTATCTAACTGTTTCGGTCAAAAGAAAAGTCTTGATACTTTAAAATAGTTTAGAAGTTTCAACGTAAATTTCTATTTGTTTCACTTTTGCCATTATCATTTCAATTCGATACCGAAGCAGTATTTGGACACCAGTTCGAATGTTCGTTTTTTTTTCGAATTATTTCTAAAGAAACTGTTAGCAATTAGCTTAAAATTTAAACGGTTCAAAGTCAGTTTTATTTATAATTTCTAAAAATAAAAATTATTAAGATAATATTGAAAATTAAATACTTACTGTGCCATAGTATATGGTGGCGAAATATTTCTAATCCTAGTTTATCATTGTTCTATTGTTTAAATCTAGTGTTACAACGTTGATGGAACTCTTCTGCCCTTATTCCAAGCTTCTATTCCCAATTATACTTAGTCAAATATTTCCTTTTAAATAAAGATCCCGAGTGGTTCTCATAAATAGGTTAAAATTCTAAATCCATCTCGGATTGCCCAAAAGGTTGTAAAGAATTTGAATTTTATCTAAAACCACAACATTTTAAAGGAAAACATGAAGGAAGCTACACTTTCAATTATTAAACATATAGTCAAATTTAGTTTATGTTTCGAATCCCCATTCACAAAGGAAATGTGAAAAAGTATTCACATCAAAATTCAAAGGGAAAGAATATTTGAAAAAATATGAACAATTCTCCCATAAAATGTTATCTCATAATAAAAGGGAATTCACATTTGAAAAGTTTCATAATAACAACAAAGAGAAAGGGGAAAATAATTGTTGGGAATGTACAGATATGTGACGAAAATCGATTTTGAAAAATAAACTATTTAAAACCAAAATTTTCGTTTTCATAATCTTTTGAAATTTATTTATAATAAATTCATTCTGATCAACTTTCTATATTCGTTTTAAATTTTTTTATTTTATATGTCAATTAAACAGTGTTTTGCAAAAAAAAAATAGGATTTAAAGTTTAGAATGGAAATCCATCACATTTTTCTAAATCCAACACATTTTTTAAACGATCGATTATTTCCAAGACAGTTACAAATTCCATTAAATTTCTTAGCTGTGAATATTATATATTTGTAAAGTAGTAATTTTCAACGACTTTCGAAATTCCAAAATAATATCGAGCTTTTTACATATTTTTTTGTGAATTGGTTGGTACCGATTTGAAGCAATCGAGTTAAGTTAAGTCACACTACATAGGGAAAAATACTAGTTCGGAACTAGTAAACTACTAGTTCTCCATAGGACAGTGAACTAGTTTACCTTCCATTCAAGCAACTGTCCCATTTAACACATAGTTTTCCTAGGCTTAAGGGGATTTTTCCCTTTTGTTCTAGAATAGAACTATTTCAGAAATTCTAGTCAGGCTGTAGTTGATTGTCTCCTTTAAACTAGTTTGGAACTACTTCAAAAAAGGTTAATAAGAACTAGTATTATTCTTAAAAATTTGAGTTAGTACTGTACTAGTATTTTAAATACAAAAAAAAAACTTATACGACGTCCAAAATACATTTTAAAGTAGATGAAAAACACGATTTTTTAATTAAATACATGTAAATATTAAAATATATATTGTTTTATCTAATAGTCGGCCGTGGCATAGTGGTTAGAAAACGCGACTACCATGCGGGAGATCACAGGTTCAACTCATGGCTCCAGTCATCTTAAAAGAAAAAATTTCTTTCATTGTCGACTCCCCTCGAATGTTGTCGACAGCAACATCGCAGTATTAGTGTCGAGTCAATCGACATGTCAAATAGAGTTTCTCAAACAGTGACGTTCGCATTCGAGAAGCTATCCCATACCTCATTCATTGGGTGTAAAGGGAAATTTAGTGGTAGTATTAAAAGTCATTTAGAATCATTTGTCTTTTCAAAATATAACTTCTGAAACTATTTCAAAATCCTCTTTTCTTATTCATCAGCTTCTAACGTTTAAAGTTTAGAACTAGTTCATTTTGGGATTAGTTCACAATTCCATACTTTTGAACAAGTACATTTTTGAACTAGTTTGATGAATTCCTACTGGGCAGTAAATGGTCATCATAAAATTCAGACACATTCTGGGTCCGAATAAGAAACCTAGAACTTCTTGTTTCTGGATAGCTAACACAAAGATTTTTTGTATTCCTTTAGTATGAATTGATTGATTTTTGCAAATTAACAACTGAAATATTGTAATTGTTTTGTAATAGACGTTTATTTTTCAAATTAATAGTCATTTTTTTAATTTCTCTAAAAATTTTTCCCATTCCGTTTTAGATAAGTAGAATTAAATTTTGTTATTTTTTTTAACAGCGTCTTCAAAAGAGCTGTCTGTTAAAAACAAGTTTCTTTTTATATTTACTCTTCATTTTAGTTGTTTTTAAAAAAATACTTCCAATTTTTGGAGTTATTTTGTACATTATATCTGATTTGGTTTTATCTTGATCGATCCATCGACAGCATCTTCATAATTTATACCATTTTTTTTAAATTTACCCCATATCATTTTGATTCTAATTATAACGTTTGACCTGGTACGCTAAGCAGCTTACTTGTCAATATATACATATTTTGTTCGTTGTGATTTTGATTATTATTACACAATCGTTTTTAAGACATTTTACACTACCCACCACACATTTTACTTCTCTATTATTGCATGTTGTACAACATATGCATTTGTTATTTTTCGTTCTGTAATTTATGTGAAGGATTAGTGATTAAAATTATATTCTTTGTTTTTTTTGTACTTTTGCAGGATACACATTTGCCACGTAAACCACGTTTCCTGAAGCGCAACAAACGTTCAGCCAGCCTGAGAGCTGAACAATTAAGTTTACTACAACATGAACACAAGACGCTTCTGTCCGGCACCGCCGCCGCCGCCGCTCCATCGTCAATGGTTATGCCAATGGACACATCAAATTCTGGCGGTGCGCTAAATTCAACCGATAGCATTTCCAGTAATATAACAGACTTAAATAGTTTTTGGAACAAACGACCACCGGAGCGTTTGGGCAATGCAGCCGTCATATGTCCGGGTGGTGAAAAGTATTTCATAAATGATCGTGATGAAATAAAAATGAACGCTTCGGCCGGACGTCAAATGTTTGTTATCAATAAGAATCTCAAATTTTTCAAATTGGATTCCGTGAGGAAAGCAAAAATGGTATGTATTGTATTGTTTTGGACTATATTTCATTGTAATGTCTAGAAATTTGCCAAATAGCCACAAATCTAGTACAGAGTAATTTTTATGTGAAACTGTTTAAAATATGTTTTACTTTACTATTTAAGATAAACAGACTATCAATTGATAATATTTTTAAATAATTAATCTCGATGTCTTGTTATTCTTATTTATATTATTATTTTTATTCAATATTATGATGCTCTTCGAGGATCATCTTCAGGAATTAAAATTATTTTATAGGTACATAAAACATTAAAAATGTGCGATAGACATCCGTCACCATTGAGATGTTCTCTAACACTCTAGACTATTGCAATATAGGTTAGGTTAGGTTGAAGACTTTTTCGATCTTGGCGAGGGCAGTAGTAGCTGAAAATTATGTTTTTTTTTCAGTTTATATTTGTATTGAAATATAGAGGTTTTAAAAAAATAATACTTCACCCTACACACCCCCAAGTGAAGTGTTTTCTAATTGGAACAACATGCACATCAATGTTCATGCTTACTCCCACCGGCTACTTTCCGCCCATTGGACAATTTTTTTTGGGTGTCGGAACAAAGTAGCCTAATTAAAACTATAAATAAAACAAGACAATTTTCATTACTGCTGAACAATTTTTACTGCTCAGGTTATTCAGATTTTATATGTAAAATTTAGATTCAGATTATTCAGAATTTATATGCAAAATTCAGATTCAGATTATTCAGATTTTATATGTAAAAACATAGAAGAATTTGTAATTAATTTAATTTTAAACATTGTCCCGATTTTTTAATTTGAAATCCTTTAGTTCACATAATCTTAGTTTTTCTTGCTTTTTTTTAAGACAATTTCATATTTTATTTGATTTTTCTAACATCTCCAATGTCTCTCTCTCCCTCTCTTTTTCTCTCATTTATTACAGTGTCATTTACGCATAACGCAAAGCAAATACAAACGTTTCCAACAGTTTGCCCAACGTTGGCTAACAAATCACGTAACACCCGAACAGCAACAACAGTGCAACGACTGGTTATTGGGCAACAGTAGTGGCAGTGGTGGTACCAGCGGCGGCAGCAGCGGATCCACGTTATCAAACAGCAACTGGCAAATACCCAAAACAAAAGTGATGGTGCAAAATGATTTAAAGAAAACTCCCTATCATCCCTATCACCGTTATAAAGTATTAAGTGCAGCTGCAGCCGCCGCTGCAGTCGCCTCTTTGGGAGGAGGTATGGTAGTTGGGGGTGGCAGTGGTGGTGGTAATATAAATACAAATATGATTACATCTTCGTATATTATGCCAACGAACGCCACCACCTCATCGACTGCCACAATATCCGCCGTCTCCGTCGCTACAGCGACCGGACTTACCTTAAATACATTAGCCAATGTAACAGCTCTTAGTGCAGCGGCCAATGATGGTGAAAGTGTTGGTGTTTCCGTGGCGTCCACTGTGTCAAATTTGGTAACAGCACCACATTGCAATAGCGTGGCCAGTTTGTCGCAATCATCTGTAGTTGTGCAAGAACCAGCCCAAGTCAGACCCATGGAAAGTTAAGAATATCGACGACACCCCCAACAATAACAACATGATATAAAAATTATGATGAAAGCTTCCAGATTTTAAACGATTCATCTTGCATTTTGATTAGTCTTTAGAGATTTTAAAACATTAACGCAACAGCATATTACATTTATAAGTTTTACTTGTGTTTTTGATTTTATTTCATTTAATTAATAATTATACAAGTTGATGACTTTTTTGCGTAATCCTATAATATTTCTCTCTAATGTAAAAAAAACAAAACAACAGTCGACATAATAAATAAATACATGATACGGGGTGTAGTCAAGAGTTTGAAGAAATATATTTTGAGATGTAGCCCAAAAAAAAAATATTACTCTAATTGCTAAATCTGAAAATAATTTTCTTAAACTACTTGAATACAATCCGTAGTCATACATACAGCAGCAACATGCTCAGTTTTTATTTTTTCAAAAAAATTAAAATATAATAATTATTCCCCATTTCAAAAAAATACATCAATATTGTTGTTTCATCATCCATCATTCATTTAGTTTTAGTTGTTCTTCCATTTCATTAACAGCAATTTCCTGGGTAACCGACATCAACGCTACTCGAGCTACTCCTCTTCAATAACCGTTAATCAACTAATTTCCTCACTTACATAACTTTCACTTTATTTAATTACAAACATATTTTTAGCATTTAGACTTTTAAAAAAATAATCATTTTAATTTTGCTTGTAAAGTGTGCTTATATTGAAGTTAATTATACATTTTCTTCTATAATAAGTATGTATCTATAAATTGTCTCTTTTCATTCTTTCAATAACATGAAATCCCCACAAATAAGAGAATAAAGTTAGTAACATTTATTAATATATATATTTAAATATATCATAAATCGTTAGTACTATATAAATCGTTAAGGAAATATATTAAAGTATTTTTAAATAATTTCATTAATTTCTTTTTACTAGATTTTAGTTTTCTATAAATGATTTCACTATTAAATTTTAAGTTGATATTGATACTATCTATCTATTTACCATAATATAAGTAAATGTTAAAAATGATTTTTAAGTGAGAAAGTTAATATATATACATAAATATAGATATATGTTTGTCTTTAAATATAGAACGTAAAATACTATTGAGTAAAAAGATTAAAAAGCTTAGAGAAAAATAAAAATTTTAACATTTTTGTAATTATTGTTTTTTTATTTAAGAAATTTAGGGTAAGCGTCTAGCAACTATGACAGACAGCTTGCATGGCTTATGGTGCTGTGCTGTGAGTTGCAAATTCTTAATGGCCGTCATCGGTTATCGGGTTACACATTATATAAAGATGCCCAACTTAACTTGGTATGGGTAAGACGAACCTGAATGTGCACGCAAGTTATCACTCATGGGTCGCAGTTGCTTCTGTTGTAGGTCACATTTGCCAAATAGCATAAGGGCATTTCCACAGAAAAGTCCAGTGATCGAAAAAAAAGAAAAAAAAATTCTGCCTTGTATTATTGAAGACAAGTTCTTTAATTTTATTAAATTAAAATGTCCAAAGCATATTATATTTTCATTTTTGATTAAGTGGACTGCAAAATTGCATTAATAATCTGGTCACCTCTATGAATTTCAAAGTACAACAATTTTAAACTTTTTCCAAAATTACGGGGTTCTAACAATGGATTCTGAAAGAGGACACAAAAAAAATATACGTGTGTAGGCGTTTTGATAGATCTAATCGGAATTTCATTTTAGATGCAATTAAAGTTTCCCAGCTCTGGCCTGTTCTTGCAGCATATCGGTATATAAAACTATGTTTTCTTAACATCTGAGGTGTAGGGTTTGTTCAGCAACTTTATAGACAATGGTATGACAAATATTTTTGTAGAATATATTAACCCTCTATCTGTCCCTCATAACGACATTTTTATTGGCTTTATTCTAACAAATTGTAAAAACACCCGAAAAAGGGAAAGGGCGGGTCATGAAATGTTCTAAAAAAATGTTGGCCATAAAATTTTACTATTAATGTCGGAACTCACCAAAATCCAAAACTTAACACAAACACCAAAAACCATTCGAATTCTAGATTGTCCAGTATGGGTTAATTTAGTCATTTCCCCGACTTTCGACAGCAATCGATTGTTATTTTTTTTTCTTTTGAATAAAATTAGTAATAATTTATCTATATGAAATTTTATCATCATCTAATGAAAAAGAACATGATAGGAGCAAGGACATCAGCGATGCTTTATTTAAAAAACGCCAAAGATTCGACGTGACTACGACATACAGTCGGAACTCTCCATAACGAACTCCTATATAACGAAGTTTTCTTTATTGCGAACCAATTATGAGAACACTGTGTTTTGGGTCTACTTTGAATGACTGTAACTGACTACTACAAATAAAAAATTTTGAAAGGAATAAAATTGTTTTTCTTTTCTCTATAGCGAAGTAAATATCCAGTCCCTTGGAATTCGTTATAGAGAGTTTCGACTGTACATAAAAAGGGGGATTATTTAGATTAAGTAAAAGATTACTGTGTTATGTGACCACCATTGTATATGAGAGAGTATTCACATTGTGAACATGAGAGTGAACTTTTCTTTTTAGATTAAATTGATTACAACAAGGTCGTGAGTTTTCTTAAGCGCCTAAGAAATTTATCATTCAATTTATTTATCAGTTCATTCAATTGGCAATCACCATGATTCTGAATAACGATTCCCTGGGAAATTTTTCCATATTCCTTCGACTTCTATTCTTAATAAATTCTCCAGGATATTTTCCTCTTTTCCCTTAAGTATGGCTTACACGCTATCTACCCATATCTACGCATATACCCTCAACAAAATGAGCGAGATAGCCTAATTAGAGAACATGTAGGAGTAAGCAAGGCAAACACTTCAAAATTATAGCAAAGTAATTTTGAATTATAGGAAGGTGGATAGGAAATCAAAATGTACTGAATTGACAGTAGATAGGGGATATGGGTGGATAGCGTGTAAATTAGCCTTTATTCTAAATGAATTTTGATAGTTGGGAAACTAAAAGTGAAAGAAACTAGGTACTACGAATGTAAGTTAGAGGGGAGACTTAGAAACAAATTTAAATTTAAGCAATTACTATTTCATTTTATTTATTAGCTTGTAATTTATATTTTAATAGTAAAAGTCCAAAACATATTTCAGACTTAGGGTAAAGTCTGTTAAAAAGTACCTTTGACGTACCACTTAGGGGAAAGTCTTCCCAAATACAGTTTTGATGTACCATAAAGTACATTTGATGTACTAAAAAGTACTATTTTTTTATAAAAAAAGCTTTAATTTTACCTAAAAGTAAATTTATTGTACCAAAAAGTACTTTTATTTTACCAAAAGTACTTTTATATTATTAACAGTTAAATTTTAACACAAAAATACTATTATTGTACCAAAACGTACATTTAGAACACCAAAATATACTTTTTGTACTTAAAAGTACATTTACTGTAAAAAAAAAATTATTTTAATGTACCAAAGTAGTACATTTATTGTACCAAAAAGTTCTTAAGTTGTACATAAACGTATATTTATTGTACCAAAGACTATATTTATTGTGACAAAAAGTTCTTTTACCAAAAAGTACTTCAATTGTACATAAAAGTACTTTTATTGTGGCAAAAAGTACAGTATTGAACCAAAAAGTACATTTATTGTACCAAACAGTATATTTGTTGCACCAAAAATAACATTTTAAACAACAAAAAGTAATTTTTTGTACTAAAAAGTACATTTATTGTACCAAAAGTACATTTATTGTGCAAAATAAGTAATCAACGCGTACTTTAATTACATTAAAATGTACTTTTGTTATCCCATTAAGTGCTTTTATTATACCAAAAGTTACTTTAAATGGACCATGCATTTATTGTACCAAAAAGTACATTTATTGTACCAAACAGTATTTTTATTCCAAAAATAACATTTAAAGCACCAAAAAGTACTTTTTGTACTAAAAGTACATTTACTGTAAAAAAAAATAATTTTAATGTACCAAAAATTACTTAAATTGTACGAAAATTTTTCTCCTGTCCTACAGTTCACTCGTTTTTGAACGTATGTTTTGTGGGTCAAAAACACATGAATGTGTGTCAGCACACATTTTTCGAAGATTCGCAACTCAGTTGTAAACTATTAAATCGCCAACTTTTAGAAAAAGAAGAAGACAATTTGCACCAAAAATTTGACGAAAACATAAAACATTTTTTAAATACGCATTTTTTATAAAAATTGTTTAGAAACATATATCTTTTTTTGATCAAATAGAAAGAAAACATGTTAAATTGTATAAGTGCATCATTTTTTTTATGTTTTTTAAATAATTTCGAGTCAAAAAATATGAGTTCACTAGGTTGGATGCATGTGATTGATAATCGCCAAATATTATGCGATTGCGATCTCTGTGACCCCAATTTTGCGATTTCAAATCACAATCGCAAATTTCAACAAAATGCGATTGTCAGGACATGGGCGATTGTGACAAAAAGTACTAAACTTGCACAAAAACGTCCGATTATTGTAACAAAAAGTATATTTATTGTGACAAAATGTACTTTTTTGTACTAATTGTATAAAAAATCAAATTGTACCAATAAGTACTTTTGTTGTGGCAAAAAGTAAATTTATTTTACCAAAAAAGTCCATTTATTGTAGCAAAAAGTACTTTTATTGTTCCAAAAAGTAATTTTATTGTGCCAAAAAGTACTTTTATCGTATCAACATGTTTTGTTGCTGAACGAAAACAAAACTACAATTGTTGTTTCTAAATTCTTTAATAATATTTCAAATATTTTTAGTCAAAAGAAAACAGCCGAATTTCGAATACTTAAAATTTCTTGTATTCCTGGGAAAAAATAATTCCCCAGAAACTCTATTTCCCTGGGAATATTTAAAATTGGGCTGATTAAATTTATCTAATTTTCGAAATTTTTCGCATTTTTGCTACATCCGATCTCTTTAACATCACCAGTCGCTACTGTTTTAGATGTATCTTCCTTAATCTCAACGATCGCAACTACAGTTACAGATAGCTCACTTTGCACTTTGCGCTCTCTTATGCCAACTTTGTATACTTGTAGAAATGGGCAGAAACAGTAGCGGCCTTTGATCTCTCTTAAGGAGTTCAACACAAAACCGTTTCTCAATATCTATTACCTCTTAGAATCTGTAACAAAAACATTCACAAACATAGGGGGCGCAAAATTTTTTATTTTTTTTTTAAAATAAACCTTAAAATGAAATACATAGGAGAATCAGTCAGTTTACACCTTTATTCTAGCTTAAAAGTTTTGGCAGATTGCGAAATAAACTCACAAAATAGTTCTCTTCCACCTCTTACACCTCTCTTTACGAGATAATGCAATAAAAATGTTGTTTTGCATTTTTAATAAAAATTCATCCGCGTCTATGACATCGTAAAAATTTTTTAAAAAAAACTAACAAATTTCGTCAAATTTAAAAGTCCGCTTGGTTTGAGTCACGTAGATATAAAAATAATTTATTTCAACGCATTTGTCATATCATTATTAGGTTATTTATATAAAATAAAAATATTAAAAATGCAACATAACTTATAGTTATCACTTAGGACTATTATGAGAATTATTTGTATAAAAAATCTTTCCGAGTTATAATACCGGCTACACGATTTTCACGATTCACCACAATTAAATGTCGCAAACCCAAAGCCCGAAATTTGTTGAAAATTTTTGGTACTGAATCATGCTGAAAGAGACAAACCAAAGATACTAAGATTATGCCTACCTAAGGTTAAATAGCAATTAGTTTACCTCACGTGAACAGATGGGAGATGGATTCATGAAAATATCCAAATTGATGGTATAATCTACCTTGTCATCGTGCAGTTGGACGTTCTAAAAGTAAAAACAATAAATTTTTAGTTAAACTAATAAGCAGTAAAAAAATATAATTACTTCTATGGAAGGATATCGTGGATACACATCACGAAATGTTTGTATAGTTAATTCATCGCACCAAAATCGTTTCTTTTCCTCATAGAGTGATTTCAGTAGAATGACAATTAGTTGTGATCGTAGTACAATACCACAGACACGGCCGGTAGAACGATCATTCTGCAAAATATATTAAAATTGATTAAAACACTAGACTATTATTTTGTTGCTTATTATGCTAAAGTTCTTACACCAATGACATCTTCCACAACTGGGAAACCATTGTGTTTGTATCTGTTCAGGATATCATAGATGTATTTCGATTTATCCCTTAGTTTAACGCACACAACCGGCGAACTCATAATGTTTGATGCTTTCAAGCCCATGTAGTGAGGAAATGGCTCCCAAGGCAGCATAGGAACATGATTAACTTTAACCTGAATGTCATAGATGCCTTCATTGAAGTAGTCACCAACCCATTTGGCGCTGATCAAAGTTATAATGAGTGGAAAAAAGAATGAAGTCTCAATGCCGGTGGTTTCCATTAGTATGACAGTTAAACTAATTGTCATACGCAATACGCCACCCAAATTGGCCGCTGCTCCAATTAATGCATATTTACCAGGATTTAAAAATATCTAAAAGGAAAAGGATTCGGATGTAGCAAACAAAATAACAGTTTTTTTTAGACATAAAGCTCTTACGGCTTGGGGATAGAAATAATATGCGACCATGGCCACCAAACGACCCCAGGCGGCACCAACGAGAGCAGTGGGTATAAACACACCCAGGCTGACGTTTAAACCGAACGTAAAGCATGACAACATATAGTAAACGAGTGTGAATAGGGCCAATGTTAAGATTTTGTGGGATCCTGAAAATACAAATAAAAAAAACATTGTTATTTTCCAAAAAATATAAGTTAGATAGATGTCCATGTTCATTTTGGTTTAAAAATAATAAAACTTTTTCTACAAAAAATACAAATCGGCACAATAAAAGTACTTGTTGGCATAGTCAGAAAACTTTTTGGTACAATAATAGTACCTTTTGGCGCAATAAATGTACTTTTTGACATAATACTACTACTTTGTGGTACAACAAATGTACTTTTTGGCACAATTATAGTTCTTTTTAGTACAATAAAAAACATTATGGCGCAATAAAAGTACTTTTTGGTACAATAATAGTACTTTTTGCTACAATAAATTTAGTTTATGGTACAATATTGTACTTTTTGGTACAAAACAAATACAGTTTGGTACAATAAAAGTACTTTTTGGTTCAATATCTGTACTTTTAAGGAACAATGAATGTAGTTTCTGGTACAATATCGTACCTTTTATTACAATAATTGCTTAATCCATTTAAAGTAACTTTTGGTATAATAAAAGCACTTTTTGGTACAACAAAAGTACTTTTTGGTTTATATAAAATACTCTTTGGTTAAATAAAAATACTTTTCGGTACAATTAATCTTCTTTATTATACTATAAAAATACTTTTTGGTACATTAAAATTATATTTTGGTATAAAAAAAGTACCATTAAAAGTACGAAAGTACTTTCTGCTACAAAAATAGTAATTTTTGGTATAATAAAAATGTACTTTTAAGTACAACAAAAGTAATTTTTGGTACAATTAAAAAGAACTTTCATTATCTCTATTTTTGGTACAAAAAAAATGTTTTTCTGATACCATAAAAGTGCTTATTGTTACAACAAAAGTCCATTTTTATACAACAAATAAAAAACGGTACCTTTGGAAATAATATAACTTTTGGTAAAAAAAACTTAAATTTTGGTTCACTAACTGTACATTTGTACAATTAAAGTACTTTTTCCAATAAAAATACTCTTGTACTTTCTGCTACAATATTACTTTTTGGTACGAGTATAATAAATTAGATTTCTGTACGTTTTGGTACCAAAAATATGTTTACAATTAAAATATTAAAGACTTCTACTGTTTGGTACAAATATCTTTAAATATCCCGAGGAAATTTTATTAAGAATAGGGAAAAAATTCCCAGGGAATTGTTATTCAGTATCAGGGTGCATATATTTGTTTGTTTGAAGGCCACATGACCCGTGGCAAAAGAAATTAAATGTTTTCGCGGCAAAATAAAATAAAATATTTTCAATATCACCCCTACCAAACTTACAGCTAATCTCTACTTACCCGGAGGATCGTGGAATAGTGAGCGCACAGTTGCTTCTGGCGTTTGGAACCACAAAGCCGCCACTGCATTATATTCGTTATCCTCACAGAATAACTGTCAACAAATACATATTTATTAAACTGTGTAGATATTATAAATGTATGTATATATATTTTTTCTTACCTGTGTAGGATAATCAGTAGGATCATTGCCCAGGGGACGGCAATCGTTTATGAAATAAATCATAGCACATGCCATCGATACGCCCATCATTGCCACCATTACTGCTTCAATAACTTTGACAAATTTGAATTTAACAAAACTCGAACGAAACATATTAATCTTTGTATTCATCATATTCCATAGGGCACCCAGCAAGCCACCCGATATACCCAATAACACAAATATGGGTAATTCGTAGTATTCAAATGTCAGGGGTTGTTCAAATTTGCCCAAGTTAAACAAGCCGGTAAAAGTAAAATTACTCAGACCATGATAGGCCGACAGAACGATATTCAGTGTAAATGAACTGATAATGGATGCGACCAATGTTCGCCATATAAGATTCTGATTCCAAAAACTGGCGGCTTCTTCCAGGGAAAATAACATTCCACCAATGGGTGAACCAAAAGCAGCAGCTACACCAGCCGCTGCACCGCCCAAAACAAAATCCCGCTTTTCATGGTCATCACGAAAAGCTTTAAAGACACGAAAATCTTTAACAAATGTTGTGCTTTTGCCTTGTGAAATGCCAGCGGCTACTACGGCACCGGCATGAATCATTGGACCTTCCTGTAATGGTATTGGTGGGTATTGCACAAGTTAATTGTCACTTTAAGTATGCATTGATTACCTTTCCTCCTGCTAGACCTCCAACCACAGATGTTATCACACCGATACTTTTAACCGCCAATGTTTTGATGCGTACAATTCTCGGTATTTTGACGCCATTCAAATAGCTTTTTACTTGCGGTATGCCGCTGCCAGCAGTTATAGGCTCTATATAGGTGACCATGGCAGCTCCCAAAGTAACCGGCACTATGCTCAGACCCAACCAGTATATATATGGTAATACCAAATCGGCTTTAGCATTGTTATCATGTTGCACATTGTTATCAACAGCTGTATGGTAGAGGAGATAATTAATTTTAGGGAATAAAGAAACAGTTTCTGAAAATATTTTATTTTTTTTAAAAGGTCTCTTTATAATTTTTTTTACTATTTTTTAAAAAATATTTCTAAACTACCAAGCAATCGGCAATGTCGCAATTACGAACCATGTTAATATTAAAAAATGTTGAATCATAACAGTAGTAGTCAAACAGTCAAAGTGGACGGACGTGTTTTTTAAACGCTCTTAATATATCGGATTATTTTACAAAGAATCTACCATAAAAAGTTCTGAAATTCATCAAAATAAATTGTTTTTTCACTGATATCTTCACTGTCCATGGAATTCCAAAGGAATCATGGATTTAAATTGCGGAAAATGTAATAATTCCTGTCGTGATAAGGAAATACGTTGTGGCGGGTTTTGTGAAAAATACTTTCATATGAAGTGCACTGGTTTATCCAAATATGAATGTGATGCAATTTTTAAATACTCGAACATAAAATACATATGTGATGGCTGTATTAATTACATTCAATTGACAAACGAAAATTATAAAAGTTTATTTAATCTCGTAAAAGAAAATGAAGCAAAAATGGCTGAAGAAATAAATAAAACAAGCAAAATAATGGAGCAACGAGTGAAAGATGCAAAAACAGAGATTGTAAACGAAATAAAAAAAACACAAACAAGTGCAGGAGGCGAAACATATGCGAGCAAATTGAAATCTTCTAATAGTGTGCCCGTTATTTTAAAACCAAAGAACAACCAAAACAGTGACATGACAGAGAAAGAAGTTAAAGAGAAAATTAAACCTTCAGCTCTTAACGTACAAGTGAAGGGAATAACAAAGAGACATGATGGAGCAGTAGCTATAAGGTGCGAAAATGAGAGCGGTAGAAATGCATTGACTGAAGTAATTAAAGATAAAATGGGCAGTGACTACGAGGTGCAAGCTCCAAGGATGAGAAATCCAAAAATATTGATCGTCGGAATGACTGAGGAATTGGATAAAGATCTTATTGTACAAGCAATCATAAAGCAAAATGATGTTATATGTGGCCGTTTAGAGTGTGTAAAAGTGTACAAGTCCTACAAAAATCCGCAGGTTTACAATGCAATAGTAGAAACAGATGGTGATGGATATAATCAAATAATGAAAAGGAAAAAAATTAACATCGAATGGGATAGGTGTCCAGTCTATGAAAGTTGCGGCGCAATAAGATGCTTTAAATGCTGGGGATTTAACCACACCTCTAAGGTCTGCAGAAATGATGATCAAGTATGTGCAAAATGTAGTGAAACGGGTCATACGTATAAAGATTGTAAAAATAACATTACCAAATGCATAAATTGTATAAACGCCAAGGAAAGATTAAAATTGTCAGACATTGACACAAATCATGATTGCAGAGACGCAAATTGCCGAGTGTTGCAACGAAAAAACAAGTTGGAGGCTGAAAGAGTTAATTATTAGCAGCCAAAGTTTATAAGAGGGCTCTATTTAAATGTTGCTGGGTTGTGCTCGAGCTTTAATGAAATGGAAGCTTTGTGCTCTGAAGAAAACTTCGACTTTTTATGTCTGACAGAAACTCATTTAACGGAAAACATTGAAGATAGTGAAATTTCGTTAAGTAACTATAACATTATTCGCTGTGATAGTACATCTAGGCATACTGGAGGGGTATGTTTCTACTTAAATATTAAATGGAAATATAAAATAATAGACTGTCATTCAGTTGAGAAAAAAATATGGTGGTTGAAGATTGAAATTCAGTGCGAAAAAGAAAAACATTGCTTAGTTGGACTTTACAGATCTCCAAATAGACAATTATCACCAGAGGAGCACTTCATAAATTTTTATGAATCTAAAATGGAAAACATCTCTGAAAATGAGAGCATATTAATAACTGGAGACTTCAACATTGATTGGCTAAATGAAAATAATCATAAAAAGAGACTGGAGGAAATTATTAGTGATAACTATTTAAAACAGATTGTAACTCAGTCAACGAGAATTACACAAAATACATCAACTTTAATTGATTATGCCGTGACAAACATTGAAAGCATGGTTGCGAAAACAAATTCGATGATGAAAATGAATGATCACGAGTCAATAGAATTATTAATTCCAGTAAAAGAAAATAAAATATTAATAAATCGAAAATACAAAAAAACATTAAAATTTAACAATACACAATTTCGAAACAATTTCCTTCGTAGTGACGTACATAAAACACCAACAACTGTTGCAGCCAGTGACTTTGCTAACATACTCGTAAATAGTATAAACAACTCATTAAGCCCGATGATAATTAGTAAAAATATAAACAATACAAATAACACAAAACAGTGGTTCAACAACAACTTAAAAGAAATAAAAAAAATGAAAATACATCTGTACAATTTAGCCGTTTGGTTCAACAACGATTACCATTGGGAAAACTACAAAATTTTAAGAAATGAATACACAACAGAACTGGAGAAAGCTAAGGGAAACTACACAAACAACAAAGTAAACGAATGCACAAATCAAAAGGATATGTGGAAAACTATAAAAGAATTAGTTCTGAAAAAAGAAGAAACACAGTTACAAGAAATTATTATAAATGGCAAAACGATATCGAACGAGTTAGAAATTGCAGAGGAGCTAAACAAATTTTTTGTGAATAGTGTAATGGAAATAGCAGATAGCATTCCATTTGTAACATATGAGAACATAATTAATGAAAATCCTCAGTACAATTTTAAATTTGAAATACCAAATATTTATAACTTAAAAGAAACTATTAAAAATATGAACAATAAAAAAGACCATAACTTCCTAACGAATAAAATGTTGCTGGATAATTTCGATATAATCGGACCACATTTATACCGGTTAATAGCAGAATCTCTTCAGACAGGGGTCTTCCCTGACAGTTTAAAAGAATCCTGTGTTGTCCCGATACAAAAAGTTAAAAATACCAAGAATCCTAATGAAATAAGGCCTGTAAATATGCTATCAACTATGAGTAAAATAATAGAAAAAATAGTACAAAATCAACTAAATAGATACTTTGAACAAAATAAGTTATTATGCGAAACACAGTCGGGATTCAGAAAGAACCATAGTTGTGAATCCCTTTTAAATATGGTGGTATCACAGTGGAAAATTGAAATATCGCAAAAAAATTGTGTCGTTGCCGTTTTCATGGACTTCAAGAGAGCTTTCGAAACTGTTAACAGAGATATATTAATACAAAAACTAGAGAGGTACGGTGTAAAGGACAATGAATTAAAGTGGTTTAAGAGCTACTTGACCAACAGAACTCAAAAAACAAAGTGCGGAAATTATACATCAAGTTCAATAAACGTCAACGTAGGAGTGCCACAAGGTGCGGTCCTGGGAACATTACTGTTCCTAATCTACATAAATGACTTACAAAAAGTATTAAAAAAATCAAAAGTATGCATGTTTGCTGATGACGCCCTTGTGTATATTTGCGGAAAGAATGCGGATGAATGTGTACAAAACTTGAATGAAGAGATGAAAAGAATCGAAAAATATCTAAAAATGAATAAACTTAAAATAAACACTACTAAAACTAAAACTATGATATTAAACGGAAATACCGCGGAAAATATTTATATCGAGGGAGATCCGATAGAAGCCGTTAAAGAAATTAAATATTTGGGTATTCTAATAGACAATAAATTAAAATTTGATGTGCACTTTGACTATATTTGCAAAAAAATATCTAAAAAAATTGGATTTTTAAGGAGAATACGTTACAAATTATCAACTACAACAGCCATAAATATTTACAACACAACAATCAAACCTCATTTCGAATACTGCTCAACGTTATTATTTCTGGGAAGCCAAACTATGAAGGCAAGACTTCAAAAACTCCAAAATAAAGGAATGCGTTGTATTCTTCGGTGCCATCAACTGACTCATATTAGAGAAATGCTAACAAGACTGCAGTGGCTTTCCGTAAATCAGCGACTTGTGATGAATGCTTTAATTTTTATTTACAAATTTAAAAATGGATTATTGCCAGAATACATTCGAAGATATTTAGTTTACGTATCTGATGTTCAACCCTATTTTTTGCGCAACGTAAATGATTTCAGATTAAATTTTTGTTCAACCAATTTTAGTCAAAATTTGTTATTTTACAATGGTCTTAAATTATTTAATGAAATGCCAGAATATTTAAAATACGAAAACAATTTTTATATATTTAAACGTAACATTATTTCATATATCAAACAAAAGTTTTAATGTATTAAAATCCATGATAATAATGTTATAAAATTGTACAAATAATAGCATGTATGCTAAATAAATATACCAAAAAAAAAAAAAAAAAAAAAAAAAAAAAACAGAAAATTATCGTTAATATATTAATAATATTTGATACACAACTATAATTTTAATTATATTAAAAAATTAAATCTTCCTCTAAATTTAAAATTTTAAAAAAATATTAAAACGCATTTTTTTGCCGATACATAATATGTATTATATATTATTACATATATATCTAAGTTTATTTTTGTAAAAATAAACATTTTAGACCAATTACATAAGATAAAATTCAAAATATTGAAAAAAATTAAGCTATTTGCAAATAAACTTTTGTCGGCACCTATATTTTCGGCATTTTTTCTTATTTTAAAAAAAAATTTGAAATTTTACAAAACAAAAATAAAAAAACATTTGGAAACAAGTGTATTTCATATAGAAAACAATGTATAAAAAATTTCCAATTAAAATTTAGTAAATTGAAAAAAAAATTGTAATTCAAAATATTTTCTTAAATTTAAAAGATTGAAAAAAATTAAACAGAATATTTGTTTTAACAATAAAGGTTTTCTTATAGATATTCCAAAAGCGACACAAAGAACATCGCTCGGTTTTGAAAAAAAAAAAATTCACAGCTGCACTATTTTGTTCATATGTTTTTAACCAGCAGTCTGTGGAATGGAAATCTCTCGATTCGTCTTGAAAAGATCTTCAGTTTTAGTATCCACAACTTAGAGGTAATAATGGAATGTATAACAGAAGGGAAGAATGTATTTGTAGAATAAGAATTCAATATTGTTTTTAAGGTTTTTTGGGTCGCCGCTGATCCAAATCCTTTTTTCCTATCAGCTGGACTTTAGGCAATATACCGTTTCATCAAAAATTATTGGATTTTGGCTACATATACTTGAATAACATGAAAACGTTCCATCACATTCCGTTTAAAAAAACGCCAAAATTTGTAAACAAAATTATCTTAAAGCCGTGCTTACATAGGTGCCCGTAGTTTCAGAGATATCTTTAAAATTTTGTAAAAAATAAAACAAAAATTAAAAAAAAAAATTTTGTTCTTCATGAATTCATAAAATTTAAAAATGCGACAAAGAACACAACTTTAGATTTAAATCAATTTGCTCAATATAATTTGAATGAAATGAGTTTAATTTCATTGAAATCGGTTCACACCTTATGATTTTATTCGATTGGAGATTCGATTTAAAATCCAGTCAACACTAAAAAGTTAAATTTTGTTCCATTGTGTAATCAGTCCACCGGCGATTAATGGACCATGGCTACTATTGTGGCATTGGTTACCCAATCCTATTGCAGCCGGTAATATGTATGTACCGCAATACTTTGATCAAAGACCTCAGTATTACGGTAATAGACTGAGAGACTGACAAACTTTTTCAAATTTGTCAAATACGACACCAGAACTACGTATTGAATTAAAAACATGTCTCTTTGCTTTATCACATTACACAAATATAATTGTAGAAATAATACACTCTATTGTATTAGCAAATAGCATATTGAGAAGACAAGTGAAAAACATTCTCACCTCACAAGGATAGTGCAAATATGAACCTATAAAACAATAAAGTAAATGGCAGTTAGCGGGAGTAAAACTTGGACCAAAGTCTAATAATTCATTATTATTGCATTTAGCTTAATTTTTTCATTTATGCCAACATTTCCAGAATATATTTCTTATCTCTTATTTTTATTCGAAAACTGCCACTTAAAACATACAGTTTTATTTTTTTTCTTGTCTTTATAATAAACGCTTTGGACGTAATTGCGACACAACGGGTATCTCAAAGATTAGGATTGAATTGCTAGTGTTAACAGTGGCTTTATGTGTTCAATTTTAGAAAAGACTTGAGAGTTAAACTCATATTTGATATTTTCTCAATTTCTGTGCTTGGGTGACCTGAGGGAGCTTTTTAAGAGGTTTTCTTTTTTTAATAAATTATTGTATAGCAAACTTCATATACATACAGTGTTTAAGAAATTCATATTTCAAAGCCGACAACTCCTCAATAATTATATCGATGCAACAGGCAATCAGGGCTGTTATAATACCAATTTGTATGAAAATTATCCAACGTACAACATCTTTGCGCACTGAGAATCTTGTGCTACTTGAAAGTTCTTGTTCCTTTTGAAATAATACATTTTCGCACACATCGTAATCTAAACTCTGGATTAGGAAAAGTAGGCAAAACAATATAACAGCATAAAATACAACATACAGTACACGACATGGAAATACATACTTCATAAATATCGCCTCGATTTGCTATGGCCTCATTTATAGCTGTTGTACGGGAACGTAAATGAAAAATCGGTTGTTGTGCATTTATATTTGATGTCGCAGCAGAGCCATTAGATGCTGCACGACGTTGTTGATTTGATATTGGCGAAGTTGAGGGTGTATTATCATCGTCTTGTTGTGTTGTGCTTTGACTTGGCTTTAGTACATGTAAGAAATTAGGTTCAAGTAATAATCATGTAATACTGTTATGACTCATATTATATATTTACTTACAGTGATATTTACTTCAACGGTACCACCGTTCTTGTCCACACTTGCAACTACTGGTTTCATTAGAACACCATCAAGTACTTTTGGCAAACTCCCCGACAGTGGCGCTTCATCTTCCGAATCTATTACTTGACCACTACTGCCCACTGCACTTGTTGAAATGCTGTTGCTTCTGCTGCTGGAGGAAGGCGTATCATCCGCTTCGCTGCAGAAGTCTATTAATGGTTTTTTGTCCGTTGTTGGTTTCATTATCGTAAATTGTTGTTAAAAATGTTCATTAGTATTCATTAAATCGATTGCATAGTGCAACAATATCGAACTATTGACAATAAGGGAAATACCGATGTTAAAAGTGCAATGTAAACATAGAGTTATAAAATGTCTGTGATGCAAAAAAAAAACAAAGCACGCAGTTGTATTTTTTGGTATGTTTTGTGTGGGCACTATACGATAAGAGTTTTCCAACGAGGGCAGTCGTAATAATTTCAAGAAGCTGTCGGTGGCAAATGATAACACAAAGGAACAAAATTTAACATTATTGTGTTGAATGGAACTTTAACGTCGCTGATTTTAGATCTAATATCAATTTTTTTTCCATTAGCTGGCATTTTTAAGTTACAGGAGCACAGTAGCAAAAAATATTTTTGTTTTTGTATGGTTATCACGATTTTCATTTATTCAGTGTTTTTTTTATTTTAATTAATTTTTGGAATTTTTGTATTTTATTTGTTTTTTTTTATATAAATATAAAAAATTTTCTTTTTAAAATGTAAATTTTTACGTGACTATAGTAAAAAAGTCAAATATAGAAAATAACAAATTTATTAAATTTGTAAATAAAATACAAATTTCGAATATTATTAGATTCAAAAATTAACAATTGGGCATTTTCAAAAAAAAAAAATGAAAATTATTTAAAAAAAAAAACAGAAAAAGGACCAAAAAAAATTTTATAAAAAAAATTAAATTTTAAATATTTACTTATATGTACTATTTTACAGACTTGAAGTAAAAAATTTAAAATAATTTTTATAATTTAATTATTAATTTTATTATTAAAAAATAGTATTTAAGATATAAATTTTTTAGATCTGACAAATGTCCAAATGCTGGTTTTCTATAAAATTAACATACTTTCGTTCCAACTTTTAATAATATTGTAATTTTAAATACCTACAAAAAAATTTTGAATTTTGTATAAAAATAATAAAATTATAATAAATGACTTTCTTATAAATACTATTGAAGATATCAATTCTTTAAATCTGACTAATGTCCAAATACTGACTTTCTATAAAATATAAATATTTTTGTTCAAACTTTTAATAGTTTTATACAATTTTGTATCAAAAATTATTAAAATATTGAAAAATTAATTGCAGTTTTTATTTTCAATTTTCGATTTTGAACTATTTTTATCCTCAACTTATTTTTGTATTTTGAAAATACATAAAAATTTTGGCAAAACAAAAAAATTTATTATAAATAATTCGAAATTTCCAAAAATAAACTACTTGACAGTAAAGTAAAATGTTAAACTTCGTAATATTTATTTTTGTTCTCAATTTTTAAAAAAAAAAGAATCACAATTGTTAATTGTTTTCTTCTTAAATTTAAATTATTCAGTAAATATAAAATAAATAAATATAAATAAATATAAAGTAAATATAAATAAATAAAATAAAAAAAAATTTATTTAGAATCTTATTAAATTTGTAGTGTTGAATTTTATTATATTCAAAAAAATAAAAAAATTTGCATTTTGAACGAATTTACCTATTGATTTATTTGTAATAATTTTATAGTTTAAAATATGAAATAATAAAATTAATTTTGAATTTTATGTAACAAATAATAATTTAAATATTAAAAAGCAAATAATTATTTAGTAATTCGAATAAAAATATAATAATTTTTAAATTTTGTAGAAAATAAAAATTAAATCAAGAAGCAACAAATTTGCGTACAATTCGATTCTCCTGTAAGCATAGATTAAAATAGGTAAATGGTTCCTAAAAAACGTGTATTGAAGTAAATAGCTAGTGCATCATTAATTCATTAAGAGCTTTTGAAGAATTGAATCCTTAATTTGTGTTGAAGTGTTAAACAGACTGTTATTATTATTTAAAGCGATAAAAAATAATTTACCCCTATTGCATGCCAAAACAATAAAAAATAAGGTGGTTTAATTCTATAAAGGATTTATTTCAATACTCTTTATAATAGTACAGTATGTATAGCTATTATATATAGAAGTGTAATACAAATCAATATTCTTCTTTAATTAACATAGGTGTAAAGTACATATATACAGCAAAAAAAATATATACAAATGAAAACTATATGCTTTCAAGTAAAAAAAAAAATTATATGATATTATGTCAAAATCACCTTCTTACCAATTAAATTGAAATCCTGGATGTAAAAATTTAAATTTTGCAATATCTAAGAACATACGATTTGATTCAATTTGATTGCGTATATTCATCTCATGTCGAATATCACGTAATGATGTCTCAACATGCATTAATAATTCCTGCCATTTTGATGCGCTGCTACCAACGCAGCCACCGCCACCACCAATACCACCAACACCACCTCTACCACTACCGGTTTGTGGCGTTAGCATATGACGAGAACCAGCTCTTTGCTCATTTGTGATGGCAGTGACATTTTGCGAGATGTTGTTAACACTTTCGTCACAATTGGAAAATATTCCCGAATCGGTGTGCATTGACAAATCAATAGCCTGCTGTTCCTCGGTTGAGATCAATAAATGTTCGGGTTTAACAATGGACAATGTGTTTTGAAGCGTTGGACGTTCGTGTTGGCGCATTGTATCCATATTACAAATATATTGAGTATTATTAACAGCAGAATGAGATGAATATGTACTTAAAACACTAGGGGATGATGTCGTTGATTGCGATGATGTTGTTGATAAGTCTCTAATACTAAGTTGTTGGTTTTCATAAATGTGTTCATTATTTGTATTGCCTCTAGGTGGTTGTTGGTCTGCGACACTTGTATGTTCTCCGCCTTTGTATGTGACTGAGGCCGAGCTGCGAATGGTCTAAACACAAAAAATATATGAAATTGCTTGTCTCCCGAAGAAAAAAAACCGTTATGTTTTTTGTATTTTTAAATGTACTCTTAATATTTACATTTGATTGTTGTTGCTGTTCTTGGAGGGCCTCGGAATTGGATGAGTGGGTTTCAAGTTTCTCTTGAGATTTTACACTATAGTTAATGGGTTCCTCTCTATAGCCCGCTTCGTATGAATTGAGCTTTGGCGGCCTCATGTCATAATGCGAATTATTCCACTGAGTGTAGGCAAAACACACATAAATCATAATGTAGCATAATAAAAAAAGAGACGAATACGAATATAAACATAGATATAAATGTAAAGATATTTCAAAATGTAACGGTAGATTTATATTGACAACACGTTTGAGGTAATAATTTAATGCTCATTTAGTAAGAGATGGTAATAACTAAAAATGTGGATTTTATGGAAAACATGTTTTTAGATTTGTTGGAAAAACAAAAAATCTTTTTATTGTAGAACCTTGAGTATATAAAATAACTAAATGAAATTTTTACACAAGATTAATATAACGCGTTATTAACTTAAAAATCTACTATTTTTGAGTTATTACAGTCTTTTAGTAAATGAGCGTTATGTTACATTGTAACTGGGAATACTTTTATTTTATTTTTATTTTATTACAATGATTCATTAACCGATTATTTTTACTTACATTACGCATTTCGGCAGCTTCCCTTTGTTGCATTTGATGCCTCTGGAAAACTGTTTTAATTTTTAATTTGTGCGTATGCATTAAACTTAATTCAGGCGTTGATGATGTCACTGGCATTTGATCATCTAAGGAATTCATGGAGCTAAGTTTGGCTTCATCTTTTAAAACTGCCACAACATTAGCGGCTGCTCCAGGCAAAATAAACGAATTTCCACTACTACCACTTTGGCGATTTCGATGATGGTTGCGTGAAGATACTTTACGACTGCGCATTAAGCGATCACGTCTTTCTAAAAGAGCGTTTACTTTCATATTATGAAGTTTTTCCAACAAATCAGGATGACGCCGCTGTCGAAGAGAGAAAAAGTAAAAAACAACGTGTAACATATTAAAACTTATATAAATATTCTTAAAGGTATACAAGGTATTATACATATATTCCCCTTTATTATTCATTTCGTCGAATCTTTGCCGTTTTTTCAATTATGTCACCGCTAATGTCGTTTGTGAGACTAAAATGCGACTATCCTTACTCCTATCTTCATCAAAAGATGAAAACACTAAACATTTCTGTTAATTATTACAATATATTTTATTTTTTTATTTTTTTATTTATTGTACTTATATAAAAAAAAAATTAAACAATCGAATGTTGTCGAAAGTCGACTACGACATACGTAATAAGGGGGATTCTACACATTGGAAAAGTACAGTCACTTCCGTTGATAGCTGCCTCTAAAAGGTGAACACGATTATTAAAATGACACTGAAACTGGTAAAATCTAATTACCTATCGCCGATTTGTTGCAAAAAAATCGATTCTTCAGAAAACGCATTTCAATTTACTTCCACCTTGCAATGAATAGCGTATATCATAAGAGTTATCAAGCGAAGTGTGTAAACGATATTAATATGATTGTTTTAAACAATATAAGCTATAGCTATGACGGGCATCTTCACCATTAACTTCAAAATACTTGTTTTTTTCTTTTCAAATATAACTTTTTATACCAGGTTTTTGATTTTTTTTTTAAATCATATTTCCCACAAAAATTTTATTTAAAAAAAATCGCCCCGGTGCTATCAAACAGGTTATATTTAAAATTACCTTATTTTTTAAAAATAAGTCATCTAAATTTTCTTAAAAATTACAGGGCGTCTTACACCGCCTACCCTTTTTAACAAATAACAATTATCCCATCAAATTATCCAAAATTTAAAAAAATATTACAATTTCCTTATGAAAATATATTTTAAATTTTATTTGTAAAGTTCAATTTTTGTCTGAATTGGAAAATAAGGGGCAAGAGACAAAAAACAAACAAAAATATACCATTCTCTTCGTATTGGTCCCCAAACGCCTGAACCACAGAACTCTACAAAAATATCTTTCATTAAGTACCCGCACATATAGTCACCCCAAAAACCCCGCAGGGTCTTAAAATATACACCTTTGGATTCGTCTCAAAATTATCTTTTATTTGAGTACTCGCACATAAGGGACCATCATAAAACCCTAGGGCCACCATTTTTGACCTACCATGTGCACCAGGCGCCAACTTTGATTGTGATTTTCGCGTTTTTGGGGGCGTGGCATTTTTTTGTTTGGGCTACCGTCCCATATTCTGTTATAAAATTCAATTTTCAAACCTTTTATATACCAAAAAAAATACAAATACAAAAGAATATCTTTTTAAGACAAAAAAAAAAATCAGTACACAAAATAGGTCTAACTTGACCCAGAATTGTTGTAGATAAAATTAGCACAGGCGAATCTGTTCCTTTCGAAAACGTTGGTCCCACAAAAATCTCGCAAAATTTATTGTTCCCCAAATCACTTACCTTAATATGCATATGGAAATTTCCAGTTGATCTTACACTTCCTCTATAGACACGATCCGGTGGACAATGACAACATTTAACCGTCACGTTCTCACCATCTTGCGTCTGGATTTGATACAACTCACCATTGAGTATGTACGGAATATGAACATTACGCATTTGTTGCAGTTTGCTGGAATCATCCGCTTCGAAGACGTCTTGGTTTATCATCATAACACCACTTGTATTAGGTTCCATTGCGGTTAAAGGCGGTGGCGCCAATACCATGTGTTTTCCATCCTTATCTATTATCTGTAGCTGGCTTTGTTCATCTCGATCACTTTTATCGATGGAAGTAGACGATGGACCATTTACCACCTGGGGGCTTTGTTGGATCACTTCTGCCGATTTCAGTAACTCAGATATCATTGTTGTGTCGTTAGAGGCATCTTCCGATTCCACGCGAGGATCCATTTGTGATATTGAAGAACAAAAAAAAACCTAACGCGCAAAAAAATATCCGCAAAACCCTTCTACTTGAATAGTTACAAACGATTGTGACATCTATCGAGTTCTCTAAGATGTTTTTTGTTGCTATGCTATGACGGTCGGTCTCGTTTCCCTATTATCTCTTACACACTTGTTCCCTTGACTCTGAGAAATTGTTTTCCATTACTAGTACATAGTATTTTCATTCTTACCAATCCTTTTTTGTTGTTGAGATCGTAGGAGAACTTCGGTTTGCATAAAAGTTCTCACTAAAAATATTTCAGTGAATTCGTTGTCGGTTCTCACACACCATGCATCCTATAGGCACACAGGCAAAAAATCTTAACAAACCGTTAACTCTTGCGACTTTGAGTAGGGTTGCCAGGATTTGATTAAAGGGCAGAAGCACTTGGCAAAATATGTTATGCATTTAATGGCCAAACCACCTAGTTTTGTAAGTTATATTGCCATATTTGACTAGGTTTACAATTTTATGTATGGCGACGAAAAACATTTTATTTATTGCCAGTGAAGTTTGCAATACGCGCTATGGTAAAATTGCAGTTATGGGTGGAAAAAGTGTAAATGCTATCCTCTCCCAAATACTCCATAAAACACCGGCGCCAACATTTAGTTTAAATACTCTCCTACGTGTGGGTACATAAATTAAAGATATTATCACCACAATTGCAAACATGAAATTTTAAGAACTCTACTCTTAAATATGCTGAACATTTATTATAACGTTAAATATTTTACATCATTCATTTGAATTTAAGGTTCAACACTATTTTAAACTTTATTTTTTGTGAGATTAAAAATTAAAAAAAAAACTTAAACTTAAACACGCAAAAAAACATTTGTTTTTAAAAATAGTGTAAATATTGTCGAAACTGCATACTTATTTATTTCGTAAACCCGAATAAAAGGTAGTTTTCTTAAAAAGATATGGTCACCTTTTTTACAACTTTCCGATATCGGTTGCACTAAAACATAGTACTGCCATTTGAGTTATAAACTTGGCACCACTGTTGTGCGAACATTTGTCAACTTTTTGACATACATATATTTTGTTGGTTTGCTTTTACTGACAGTTTTGGAAGAACTCGACAAAGGTGGCGCATCAAATTTTCTGCAAGTTGGAACAAGTTATCTAATATTCAAGAAATATTTTACTCTTTTAGAAATCTACAATGGCTTTCGGCGATTATCCAGCTGAATACAATCCAAAAGTTCATGGTCCCTATGACCCAGCACGCTTCTATGGCAAAGGTAAATACATCGGCATTTGACATTACGTAATGTAAGCGAGAGCTAACAGCAAAATTATATATGTTTCAGCTGATGTTCCTTTCGGCCAAGTAAAATTGAACGAATTGGGTTCCTGGTTCGGACGCCGCAACAAGTCTCCTAGTGCCCTTGCCGGTGCATTCAGTCGTGCCTGGTGGCGTTGGCAACACAAGTATGTGCAGCCCAAACGTGCTGGCATTGCTCCCTTCTTCCAATTCACTGCTGTGGCTGTGATATTTTTCTATACCATCAACTATGGCAAAATGGTACACCACAGAAACTACAAGCATCATTAAACCGTTCTTCTAAGGCATAGCCTGCGAAGTAATACCCGAAAAGCACTTGTTTCTATGTTTGACATGTCGTGGAGGTGTTTGGGGATGATTGAACGAGATAATGTTTTTTTTTTAATAAAAAAAGCATTTGTCCGCAAATTTTTGTTCAGCAGTTAATATTTTGTCACATTTCAACATTTTAGAAAATAATTAAAGAAAGGAAGTTACCAAAACTTAACCTAACCTCAAAAGTGAGTTGTTTCCCTTCCGTATGCAGGAAATTCGATTTTTTATGAAATGAAAGATAATTATTATTATATTAAGGACAACATTGGAAAGGAGGGGATCCATCCAGGCTTCAATGTAGGGCGCCATGGCACAATTGGGATTATTAGTGCAACATTACATCTCTGTGATTGTATTTATATTGGAGTTGCCATGTCTGTAACATGATTTATATTTAGCGATTTCATGAGAAATGCTGTGCACGGTTCAGCTATGTGAATCCAAACAATTTAAAATTTACAAGGCAACGAATCAATCAATTTGCTGTGATTTTATAAAAGAAGAAAATTATTTTTTTATTTAACAGGCAGTTACCGCATATAAAAAGTAATAAAATGTTGAGATAATTAAAAATTAAGTTAAATTATTTCTTAAATTCTTTACGTAATTTTCTGTTTGACGATTTAAAAGGGTATATGATATTATACTCAAAAAAATTAATTAAATACTTGTTTTCTTAAATAAAGATTTTAAAAACAAAATATTTTCCAAAAAAAATTCAAATCTATTGTTTTTGCTGTTTAACGATTAAAAAAACGCAGGGAAAATATAATAAATTCTAAAGTTTTTAAAAATGGTTATTGTTTTTAAAATGTTTTTTCTGGTTATAGTTAAATATATATATATTTTTTAAATTCATTTAATAAAATAAAGTTATAATTATTAATAAGTGTGTATTTATGACCAATATTAGCTTTTTATCGCCATAAGAAACTTTTTTTAATAACTCGTTTTTTAGATAAAAAGTATTTGTGGGAAATAGCACCGCAGGAAAATTAAAACAACTATGATTTTTTAAAGAAATATTATCTTTAAATGAATCAGAATGAAGTTTCAAATTTCTACACATCGAGTACCCTCACATATATACAATGACCCAATAAATTGCTATAACTCGGTCGAGGTGAATTGAAATAAAATTCAACAAATCCATTGATTACGCGCATAGCCCCTTTTACTGGTTTTCCATACTTTCCTTAGGTCAATATTTTTTATTCCTTAATTTCAAAGGAAATTTACCATATCTTTAATATTCGGCGATGTTCACTCCACCCAAGATGTATCAATTGTACTTTGTAGGTGGTGTTGACATGTCAGCTGTTGGAAAACTTTTTTCATTTGTATTTATGACGAGGACTGTCAAATGGTTGTTTTGTTTACATTCGTTTGCATGTTCGGTAACAAATTCTTAATAAAATATTGTTAAATGTATTGTTTTTAATGACTGTGTGATAAAATAATAATATATAGAATATTTTCAATTAATACTATCTTCAGGAAATTTAGTTTCTTTTTATTTTTTCACATATTGACTCTTCGCGGGCAACAAACATCACAAACAAATCAGCTAAATTTGACAGCCATAGTCATAAAATACAAAAACAATCTCCCTGTTGTTCTTGTTGCTGTGAACTTGTTGTAGCTGATGCCACCACCTTGTAATTAATACATCTTGACTCCACCATCACCTTCTTCCAAATTTGTATTTTTTTGTTAATTTTGCATTTTACCATTATACTTTTCACTACACTAGCTGGCAACTCTAGTGCAATTAAAGCGGCGGATTTTCATTTCATACTTTTGGTGCTTCTCGAAAATGTTGGAATCTCAAGATATTTTGCAACTTTTGGAAAAAATTCCTGATGGTTTCCTCAATCCTTTCGATGAGTTCTTTGCCGCAAGCAACTCTAATCTCCTACAACCATATAAAAAATTGGGGGCGATTAACAGTGCGGCAATAGATAGCCTGGATGAAGCGGCGGCAACTTCAACAAACCACAGCAGCGCTGACAAAGATATATTTTGCAATGTTTTAAATTGCAACTCAGTTTTTGATAATGTCGCCTCCTACCAGAGCCACTACAACAGTATGCATCGTTTTATATGCTCCGAATGTAAAAAGTCCTTACCGACGGAACACTTGTTAGATTTGCACATTACGGAGCAACACGACACATACTTTGAAGTCCGCGTGGAAAGAGGTGAACGTTTATTTAAATGCTATTTGGAAGAGTGCAAAGATCTATTTGCAAATGCCGCAGAGCGCAAGGAACATTGCATTGGGCAACACAAGTTTCCAAGCAATTATAGATTTGATCAGATGACATTTAAAAGTAAAAAATCGCCTAAAACAGAAAGTGAGTACGCAATGGATGTTGGCGACGACGCAAAGAGCTCGCCCAACAAGACAAAAGAGCCTCTCAAGAACTTTTCCTTTGGCCATCAGAAGGAAAAGACGTTCCAAATGGGGCGTAACAAACGTGAGCCTGGCAAAACACTAGAGAATTTCGACTCTTTAAAAGATGCCTTGAATAGTGTTAGAATCTGAACTCAGGTGGTTTTGTTTCCATTAAAAATAAACTAAATTGCTGTACATTGTAATATTATTTATTTTATTGCTACGTATAAAATAATGTATATAAATTTTATTTATTTATTCTTCAATATAGATCTGGAACAAAAACAAAACATTTAACAATTTGTGTTTTAATTGCAAAGCCACTCATCAGTGTCTAGCATACCTGTTGTTGGAATTGGCATTAATGTAATGGTAGAGAACCACCAAAAGGAATAGAAAAACTCCTAAGACATTGGAGAATATAGCTAGCTGGACATCTGTAATCATGTTGTTTGATTGCGCTGTGTATCTTCTTCGTAGAAGCTGTAACAAACAACGAAAATGGACACGTCATATATGATATTCACATTTGGATCTTATCTAGAGCAACAACTTGGTGTTATGCGACAATAAGGCGATAATATAAAATAATATAACGATTATGTTTAACAATATGGGCATTTAACCTTTTTTGATCAATAAAAACTCAAGTTTTTGCACAATTAGTCGCCGGTTGTTCTATTTATTTACTACAACCCGTATAGAATTAAGAAGAGAACAAGAAGCTGAAAGCTGTGAAACGAAAGTGGTGCCATATCGAAGACAATTAAAATTCGTAGATGCTATATGAGCGGCAACGTCAAACAACATCACTAGATGTCAATGACGTAGGAAAGGGATTACATTTGTGATTTCACTCCACTCAATGTGTGGCTACTTAACTTATTGTTATTATCATAACGATACCAACCATGATAGTTTTCTAGCCTTTTTGCAACGCAACGCGTTTAACTTATTTTCGGATTATTCCGCATCTTTGAAATGTGCGGCCATAATGCTAAAATTTTTACTTGAAAGTTGGAAGTTGGATTGGATTTTGTTGGAAAGATGTTAATAGCCTTTTTACACCGGAACGCATTTAACATATTTCCGCGTTAATCCGCATCTTTGATGGATGCGGCCAAAATGCATGTATTTTGTTGTTGGAAATATGTTAACATATTTTCGCATCCATGAAAGATGCGGAAAAATACACTGAGTTGTACCCTGAAAATTGGAATTTAAGCGATTTTTCTCAGTAATGTTGATCCGGCAACCACCACTTTCGTCGTTTGTTTACAAAAATGCCAAACAACATGGACGGACAAAAAATATACATTTTTGCCAAAATATTAATAAATGGTTATTCCAATTAGTTAAAACTATTCGCGCTTCGTGGAATACTGCCTCCGTAACAATGTTATAGCCTTTTTACACCAAAAAAGCATTCCGCATCTTGAGCTCAAGATGCGGAATGCTAAAAAGTGGTTTTACACCGCAGTTTCGCATATTGTCAGCTGTTTTCTAGCTCACACATTTTTCCATTTGCCTTGTAAAACTGCAATATTTTCCTGCCACAAACCTATTATCATTGTTACGGAGGCTGTATTGCAAGTTTACAAGGCGAATGGAAAAATCTGTGAGCTAGACAACAGCTGACAATATGCGAAACTGCAATGTAATACCACTTTTTAGCATTTTGCATTTTCAGCTCAAAATGTGAAATGCTTTTTTGGTGTAAAAAGCCTATTAGGCATAGGTATTTCGGTTCGGTTGTCAAAATTTTGTATCGAGATTTTGACACTAGAGAGGCACTACACAAAATAAATTGCCTTTTATTGTTGCAATGCCAAATTTGTTGTACAGATGACTCCACCTTTATTAATAGCCTTTTTACACCAAAAAAGCATTCCGCATCTTGAGCTGAAGATGCGGAATGCTAAAAAGTGGTTTTACACCGCAGTTTCGCATATTGTCAGCTGTTGTCTAGCTCACACATTTTTCCATTTGCCATGTAAAACTGCAATATTTTCCTGCCACAAACCTATTAACATTGTTCCACCATTCCATTCCACGAAGCGCGAATAGTTTTAACTAATTGGAATAACCATTTATTAATATATTGGCAAAAATGTAAATTTTTTGTCCGTCCATGTTGTTTGGCATTTTTTCCGATAAATGTAAACAAACGACCTAAATGGTGGTTGCCGGATCAACATTACTGAGAAAAATCGCTTAAATTCCAATTTTCAGAGTACAACTCAGTGTATTTTTCCGCATCTTTCATGGATGCGAAAATATGTTAACATCTTTCCAACAACAAAATACATGTAAAAATTTTAGCATTTTGGCCGCATCCATCAAAGATGCGGATTAACGCGGAAATATGTTAAATGCGTTCCGGTGTAAAAAGGCTATAATAAACGACATGAAACTACCAGATCGTCTCAGGAGTGTACATTCACTGTGGTGCAAAAATAAAACAATGTTTTAAACAAAGTATGTAATTAATTTTTGTTAATCTTTTTTATTAAATAGTTTGCAAACTTTTTGCTAATTTTAAAATATGTATCTGTAAAATATGTAAAGCAAAAAGAAAAATATAACGTACATAACTGTAAGTGTATAAAAACAAAACATTTTCTAAATCAGACCATTGGCACACAAGTTTTGCTCATCTAAATTTAATAATTAAACCAGTATACATATGCTTTCTTCAACTGTCCATCCAATTTGGCTTATTTTAAAAAAGTTAGCAGCATAATATAGAGGAATTTTGTTTCATTAAACTTGAATTCTCTTCCACAGCTCATTAATACGGGACTTCTCGGACTTCTTCGTATTCTGCCAGCCCGCGCTTTAGATAAACCCACAGGTTTTCGATTGGGTACAGATCTGGACTCTGCGGTGGCCATTCCTTGAACTCAAACATCTGAGTACTAAGCCATTACTTCGCAATTTTCACAGGATGTTTTGGCTCGTTGTCATATTGGAAAGTGACATTCTCTGGTTTATCCGGCATTTTGGGCAGGGCTTTGGGGCAATTGTTTTGCAAAATGCGAAGATAGTCTTCCTTTCGCATTATGCTTTCGATCCATATAAGTTGTCCCACACTAACAATATGTTGTCAAACAAGTTTTTAAACCCCAATAGCTCAAAATGCAGTACTAAAATTAATTGTCATAATTTTATTATCTTCTGGACATATTTGGTCATGGAACTCAAAGCCCATGAGGACAATAAAAGCAAATTTTAAATTTGTTGGTAACATTTCTGCATTTTCAGAATTGTGAAAATTTATTTTGTTTAGAATTTTATAGAACAAAAACTTTTTCACTATATAATTAAAGCTTTTTCTATGAATTTTTCCTAGGAATTTTTGTTGTGGACACTTGTATTCGGAGGCCGAATTAACGCATTCGATTCGAAATCTGGTATACGAACGTGTTCTTACGGCCTTATTTTTGTCAGAAACTTGATAAAATAAGTAATAAGATCCATTTATCTATTAACTTGCTGCTTAAGTATGTGCACATCATTTTAAAATTTGCCAATATTTGCTAATTGTTTGCCATTTGGTCGTTTGTTTTGCAGAGTGTATGCTATGACCGTTATCATTCATTTCCCCATTTCACGCAATAAAGTTGCCATATTAACAAAATCACAAAACACAGCTATAACGAAAACAGCTGTTTTCCTATTGTCAATGCAATTTTTCATTTGTTTACAAATCTACATTTCGTATAAGGAAAAACATAATTTAAGGGAAAATTTATTTAATAATATGTATTGTTGTGTATGTGTACAGGATAAAACTAATGGAATCAATATATTCGATGATTCTGGGAAAAACTTGAAAATTGCAGAAATTGTGCAACAACATTTGTGGTTCGAGGTGATTAAAATTGCGAGACTCCAATATTCCAGCATCTAAAAATTGCATTCTATATTATTTTGGTTTCAGCCTCAACCAAACGAAGAACTTTTGTCGCATATCTGTCAAGTTTGCTGGGGAATTCTAAACGAATTTCATGTTTTCTATCAACAGGCCGAACAGGCTCATGCGGGCCATCATCTGCGCAGCGAGACTCTTATTATTAAACTGGAAACAGATGAGGGCGTGTTTGGGAATGAGTCGGTCATGCCTTTTAAAGACGAACTTGCAGACAATACGAAAAACAACGTTAAAGAGGAAGAGTTTCTGGATAATCCTTTGGAAGAAGAGCACATTAAAGAGCCAGAGGTTGATATTAGAAAAGACCTTGGTGACAATGGAGCGAATGAGTTAAGAAACCCTTTAGATGATATAGACAACGATTCGGAAAAATATGACGACTATGAACATTGTGATAAAAGTGAGGATGAAAGCAGCAGTTCTGAAGAATGCAGATCGGAAAAGCAAAGTAAACGACGCAGTAAGCAAACGAATAAAATAAGTGTTTCTAAAAGAGGGAGACCACGTAAAACACCAAGATATGTTCAAAGCAACGATGAGGAGGAATCCGAAGGTTGTGAAAAAAGTGTGATTGATAGCAGTAGCACAGAAGGTGATAAGCCCCAGGAAGAGACAACACCATCAAAAGGAAGGACAAATAAAATCGCTACCCGAAAGAAAACAAAACGAAAAATTTCGAAAGATGATCAAAGCAATGAAGTTATCGTTCCAAAAAGAAAAAAGAAGATCCGCTTTAATTTTGATTACAAGCACACCGAGGAAATGATACAAAAACATATACCAATGATATGTAGCTTATGTGATTTTGTTGGTAAAACATTTTCTGATATAAAAAATCACTTTCGGGACAATCATCCGCAAGAACGGCCACATGTTGCATGTTGTGACAAGACGTTCACTAAACGCTTCTATCTAGCACAGCATGCTTTAAAGCATGAAGATCCAAATTGTTTCAGGTAAATCTTATTTTAATGTTAAAAAACATAGTTGTAATTTAAAAACTATGTAGTTGTGAACATTGGAACTTATATTGCGGTTGAGTTGTAACTTAATGAAACAGTTAGTGCCGCTCTATAATACTATACGATATTGTTTATTTATGCTACAAAATGGGAATTATTATTATATTCATAAAGTAAATTAACAATAAATACATCAAATATTTCTGTAATACTAATTTTGTTGCCTTAATTTTACAGGTGCAACGAGTGCAATAAATCGTTTACCACAAACCGTGGCTTGACAATGCACAATTTAAACTATCATGCAACGGAGGAGGAACGTACGTTCTGCTGTGAATTGTGCCCAAAAAAATTTGCCACCTCTAATCTATTAGAGTTGCACAAACCATCACACATTCCCAAAGATGAGTGGAAATTCTTTTGTCCACAGTGTCCCACGCCCAAGGCGTACGTATTGCTGCAAATATTATGAACATTTGTATAAATTTTTCTAATCATATTAAATTACAGGTTTGCCAGCGAATTTCTAATGAGTGTTCATCTTAATGCACAGCACAAGAGAGCGGCAAATGTTTGTCATGTATGTGCCAAAGAAATTCGTGACAAAAATGCATTTGAAAAGCATGTAAGCGGGCATTTTGAAGACAGTGGACCTCGATTGCCATGTCCATATCCCGATTGTGACAGTTGGCTTAAAGACGAAGATAATCTAAAGAAACATTTAAGAAGACGGCATAATCCAAATGGCACCATATACAAGTGCACGGAATGTGATAAAGTGTGCAATAATCGTGGAGCTTTAACAAATCATATGCACTACAGTCATTCAAGTGGAGCATTGTTTCAATGTGAACAATGCGATAAATCGTTTAAAAGGGCTATAACATTAAGGGTACCTATTAAACTGACAAGCAACGATAAGAGAATCAAGTAACTATCTAAACGCCTTTCTTTATTTTAGGAACACATGACCCAACACACTGGTGAAACTCTATATACATGCCCTTTTTGCCCTAGGACCTTTAACTCAAATGCCAACATGTATGCTCACAAAAAGCGCAACCATCCCATCGAGTGGGAGGAATCGCGTCGAAACAGACAGGGCAGCGCCCAAGGCCTATTGACGAAAATAAATCCATTTTTGAACTAGAGTATAATATTTGGCTTACTTGTATACAGTTTGAAATTGTGAATTGATTTTAATTTAAAATAAGTAAAAAGTTTATAAAATTTGTTTGTTTGTTTACTCTTTTAAATATTTTGAACAAAAAATCACACAAAACATTTATCTGCAATACGGTTAGAATATGCGACTATCATGCTAGTGACTTGGGTTCAATTTTTGTCACATGCATCTACGTTTCTTTGATCGGCGGTGGTCGACAGCAACATTTGAGTAGTCGGATGAATCTGTCTGTCTTAATTAGAGATAAAAAACGTCAAAATAAACTTACAGCTATCTTCTTCGAAATATATCTATTGGATGACATCTATGCTTTTGTAGGGAAATTCTCTACTACTTTTATTGACTTTATTGGTGACTTATTATTTAAGCCGTCAGTAAAAAAATGTTCATTTCATTATTCTAATCCTGGTGCAAATATTTCGAGTCAATATTTCGGCTCAGTTTTGTCTGTAAGAAGTGTTATCGGCAACGATTTGCTATGAAATTCTAGTTGTCGACATCCGTTCACACACAAAATTTTCTCACATATGTGCCAAGTCCGTCGACAGATCCGTGTGTCTGAACATCGCCTAATTCTTAGTTTGTTTCAGGGAAACCACAAAAGGCAAATTTTCCACACTCGTATATGTATATCCTGTTTAATGAGAACTCGGAACATTTCTATCCACCTTTGGTAGAGTACGTCTTTGCTTACTTCTGTATGTTTTCTAATTAATATCTATCTCGCTTAAACCGTACTTTATACCATGTTAGCAGGCAATTTGACATATTATTTTTTTCCGTGTATATTTCAGAATACCAGAATACCAGGCAATACCAATTAACCGGATGTCCATTTTTCGTATACGGAGTTGCCATCCTGCAAATTTCCGCACAGCCGTTAATTGTTTGTTCAGCCAGAATGGATACTAGACATTTATTGGCTGACCACCGCAAAGCTCCCATTCAAAACAAAAAGTAACAAGTTTAAAAATGACAAGCAAAACAAAGCATATCATCAAAATATAACAAAAGGAAAATCAACAAATTATACATTTCGCCGGTCATTTGTGTGAAAGCAACATTATTAGATAAAGATTATGCAAAAAGGAACGAAATAAATAAAGTAAACAACAACTGAAACACATCGAATCATACTATTGTGGTCATATGTCGAGCAGCCAAGGGAGGCAATAACAATCACTACTAACGCATGCCAAAGAAAGACCAAGTGAGATTCAAAACGGATCAAAATTAGAGAATACTCTCACACTCTCTCCTCCTTGACGTTCATAACAGAGGCAATGCCCAACAGCACAAAGAACTGAGTAGCAGAGTAGAAGAAGAAAAGAAATCAAAATTTATTTTTAAGTTTTTCATAAAACACAGAACATTTTTCATATACAATTCGCCCGCAACAATATCAGACGTTAACCGACAACGAACGCGAGTGGAGCCCATTAAGTTCAACTAACTGAATAGGAAGAGAACCGTCCGATCAGACAGCCAGACCGAGCGGCCAGCCAACACAGTGTGTGTTCGTGCGTGCGTGTGTTTGTGTGTGCTTTTGTGTGTATGTCAGCGGGTAGCAAAATACCAGGAAAACTATAGCCAAGACATACAGTACAGATCTATATATGCATAGATATTGTGTAGCTCTACCACATTAATTCATTTTCCCATTTTTTTTTTAAAAATAGTGGAAAAGACAATTAATTGTTTCAAAAATATCACATCTTTTCCACAAAATTCAGTGAACGTGCGAGTGTTTCTTTTTTCGAAATTCAATTTTGTAACGATCGCTTGAAGTGTGTGTGAAGGTAGAGGGATCCATCACTTTTCTCAAACGAAAACGTCATAAATCCCGTACACGAAAATTTATTAAGCACAAAGAAAAATACTTAAAAATAGACCTAAATCAGCGTCGGGTCATCAGCGTCAGTAGTGGCGGACAACGGCTAACACCATCAACCGAAGAATAAGAAGCATAACAGTAAACCAAAAACAAGCAACGACCGTTTGAGCCAAAATGTCTGGAGATGTGCAACCACGTAAACGCAAGGATAAAAAGAAGAAACGTGGTAAGTTTGACGACTAAAATTGCCCCAACAAAGCTATGCGGAGGCCAAAAAAATAATCCACGTATGTTGAGTGAATTTCATATGGAAATCTTTCGTTACTTCTTTTGTAGTGAAACGAACAAAAAAATAGTGTGTCGTTTTTCAATTTTTCTATATTCTTTTTGTTTCTTTCTATTCTTGTTCTGCCTCAGTTTGCCCTATTATATAAAAAATATTTTTGGTACTTTTTTAAGTTTATGAAAATTATATTTTTAATTTTCATCACATATACTGTGATGATGTGCTGTGCTGTGCCTCTCCTGGTACGCTGATATTGTTGTTGTGACGTTTTCTAATGTGTGAGAGACACCTAGCATGGGAGAATGGGAATGTAAAGTATGAGAGAGTTGCCAGCTGTTGCTATTGGGGAAAATTGTAGGGTTGGTAAAGGCGGTGGATACAACACGTGCGAATAAGGTGGAAATATTAAAAAAATTTCGATTTTTTCTTGTCACATCATCTCAACCGATTTTCAAAAATGCTAATGCGACATACATTTGAAATAGCCAACATACAAATATTTCATACATGAAACCTTTGAGATGTATAATATAAGTAAATTGTATACAAAATGCGTATATGAAACAAAGGAACTGCAATTTGCCTATCAAAAATATAAATTGACTTAAGGTCATTCAATTTCAAGGGATTTAAATAATGTTTGCCATTTTCTTCGCTTCGCATTGGAAAGCTATGGGGCAGAAAGCTGGCGGCCCAAAAAACAAAGATATTTTTCGGACCAATCCACTATAGGTCAAATGACCAATTTTGCCTTTCGAAATTAAGTGAAGCGAAAATATCGCATTTATAGAATCCAAATGCACAGGATACGCTATAGAACATATAAATCAAACATTTGTAAAAGAGAATTTAACCCATTACCGACCATTAACCCTTATAAGGTCTGAAATTAAAGAAAATAAATTAGTTAAAGAAATTAGCTTTATTCATCGTAAATCGGCAGTTCAATTCGCTATCTAAACATGATTGCAGATTCTGCAAATAGAAGCATTTTTTTTATTTCACTGTCTACATCAATGTCCCCGATCGAAATTTCAAAGCTTAACAGTTATATTGCTTAAAGTGGAAATTGTGAAAGTTTCCGTTGCTGATTGCAATCTGCCTGCTTTGTAGACTTTTTTAAATGATTCTTCAGCAGTTTCTATGAAGGAACCAACTGGTAGAACTGTATATTCGATTATGTTCTTTGAATGTATCAGAACCATAGTTTTGCAAAAATTTTAGCTATTTCAAAACAATATGTTTGCAATATGTTTGACTTTGCAAAAAGGCACAATAAACATATCAGTAAAACTTACACTATTTAGTGTTCCTCATCGAAATTTTAGCATCACCACGTACTTTACAATCGCCTAGTACTCCTCTTTTTTAGAGTTTTCCTTTTGCCAAACTTAAAAAAAAATAATTTTTCCGATAGCGTGGTACCCTAGAAAAAAAGCTATTATTCGCAACGCGCTCTTTTTGCAGTTTGAAATAAAAAGAAATGAACTCTTAAGGCTTTAATTTATTCATTTCTTTTTACTCTTACATTGCCAAATTTTGCCGAAGCTTTAAAAGTCTGCTTACTTTCAAGAAACGATGCATTTTTAGGTTATGTTAAAAAGCAAGATTTTCTCCCTGCAAAACACAAATATTTTTAAATTTTTTTAAATGAAAACATAAATACTTAATTATTTTAATGTTTTCCATTGTTTACTTTCTTTTCATTTTTCCCCTTATGTCCACAATTAGCAATACAAATAAAAACAACTGCGCGAGCGAGTTTTAAGCACCTTATAAAAAATATTACAAATATTTCGAAATTACCATTTGTAAATTACTCCTGTCGAGAACCAACTGTGTATATCTGTATCTATCTAGGGTTAAAATATAGTTTTGTCACGCGCACTTCGTCCACTGACTTTAGTTAAAAGATTTTATGACTTAAAACAGTTAGGCCCTGCCCATTCCTCCCACTGACCGAAAATTATCATTTCGTCTGCATATTCATATTCGTATTGCTGAGTACTATCAGTGTACCAAAATTTATCTATTTAGGACCAAAGATCAGTTTGGCCATGCCCACTCCGTCCACTGATCTAAAATTAAAATTTCGTCTACATATTTATATTTGTGATGCTGAGAATTTTTGATATATTATATTAGAAAAAGTGGGCGTGGAAATGGGCTTGGCCAAATTCTGGAGAAGTTGAAATATTTTGAAGATTATGTTCATATTTAAAAATTAAGATTTTGGACAGTACTATAATGTTCTTTTAATAAAACTACTTAAAATGTTGTATTGAACATTATGACTAACACAAAGTGCATTACGGATACACGGAAATACCCATATACATAATGGTTTCACTTCAATATTCGAAAAAATGTATTCCTTATTATATATCTATTTTTTTTTAAATTGGCAAAAATTGACTGAAAATTAATGTCTCAATACAAAACAAAGCTTTTTTTGATAGATTTACATTTTAAAAAGTTATTTTATCGTTACAATGACCCGGTACCCTACTTAAGGCGGCTTATTGGTTAACAAACAATTTGAAGATTTATTTTATATGAAATTGTCACTTATTTTGCAAGACCGTTGTTTCTTATACTTATTGCTATATTATTGGGCAATGCTGAGAGAGAGAAAGTACGGGAGAGCGAAATATACACATAGTATGCGCGACACGCGACTTATAACTTGTACTGTTATTTTAAACTTAGTGCGCGCAATTTGCTTATGTGTTATTGACTTTAGCGTACAGATTAATGGATATAAGTATTATCGTTAACAAAAATATGAAAATAGACAAATTCTCTGACACATTTTATAATGCACTTTAATTTTCTCGTAGCGATGACCTATCTAAATGACAACAACTCTGACAGTGATGATACAAAAAAATATTTCAATTATTCGAATGTTAATATTTAAAATGATTAAGGAATCAGTTGAGTGTGTATTGGTTTGGAATTCAGTAAAATTGAAACAAGGAGAGAAAATAAATAACAGACGTAACAATAGCTGTGTTCGTTTACTTGCAAATTTGCACAAATTTGCGCAATTTGTTTTTGCAAATTTTTACTGGATTGCGTTTGTTTACTCCAAAAGTCTAGTAAATGGGAGCGAGAGAGCGTAAAATTTTGGCAGCTCAAAACTAAAGAGTTTGCAAATTTTGGCTGGATAAATTTTAGCCAACCAAAGTTTGCAAAATAGAAGCATGTTAGAAATTTGAATTTTCCAACTCCAAAAGGGGTTCCATTGTTCCATCGTTTCATAGGGGCCTTGAGGGATGACAATTATTTGTTCAAATTCAACAAAAGCATCGGCTCCTGTGCAAAAACATAAAAATTAAAATCAAATAAAAACACATCAGCAGTTTTCTTGCAAATTTTTACTGGATGTTGTTCGAGTACTTTATTGAAACTTTTGCATGAAGAGAGTAAGAACATTTTTACTCTCACACATCTGATAAAAGCCGAAAGGGTTACCAAAAAAAGTTTGGATATTTAAAAAAAAGAGATATTTACTAACGGAAATTTTAAAAAGTGACGTATATTTTATAATAAAGTTTGTCGTGAAAATTTAAAATATAATACATATTATATTTGTTTTCAAATTCATTAACACGATTCGTCTATGCCCTACAGTCCACAAATATAGCTGTGATAGCAAATCATAACAATCCAAGTCTGTTTAAAAATTTTTCGGGAGACCAATTTAAAGTTTTAAATCTTCAATAACACTGTGGCGAAGGGTGATTTGCTAAAGTGATTCGTAAAAATCGATTCTAAAACAAATTCGAAAATGATAACCATATAGAATCACTGGTGAACATTCGTAAACGAATCGTAAAAGCGACTCGTTTAATATAACTTTCAAACGGTCAGCTGGCATACAGTAAAATTTGGTCCGTTTTATTACCACATAATAACAGACAAACCCTCAGAAAAGGGTTGCCACACCCCTTCTGGTAGGTCCCATACTAAAGACCGAATTAACCATTCAGTTATATTTTGTGCAAGATGGACGTTTATGAAAATTTGACTTTGAAATGAATATGGACTATATTGGCTGACCTATTCTGGTATTAACAAAATACAAAATGTCCTATTTATGTAAAAATACACAGTAAAACATACGGGGAAATCCTGTGTTGCGGACGTTCCATTCCTACGCATTTATGTTTTGTTTTATTAATCCCGTTTGCGCTATGAGTGAGATATTTACATATAAACATTAGCAACAACATTTATTTAAGAGTACTTTGAAATGACATCTAATTGATTGCTTAACTACTTTTGACAAAAACTAAATTCGTGCCAAAAGTGCCGTTGCGGACGTTACAAACAATGGAAGCAGTTTTGTATGTCAACGTGCATTTGAGTATATTTTAGCAAATATTGCATAGTAACCAGAAAAATCTAAATACATAAAGGAATGAGGAATATTTAAGGATATTAAAATGGCTTTAATGGGAGTTGTAAATTTATTGGTTCTTCCAAAACTTGAAATTCGTCTGTTGCGGACGTTACGTTGCGGACGCTTTTCCTTCTATCTTATTTATCATTAAAAATTTTAATTGTTAATTTTAGTCGATCGTGTTTTTATATATTAAATTTACGTTAGTGTATCAAATGATACCATCAAATTCGGCTTACGATCAGAAAAGTGTTTTTTTATTTTATTGTTTAAATATTTTTGGTCAAATTCAGTGTGTCACTCACTAGGATGACGCGTTTCGAACTCCATGACGAGTTCATCTTCAGACCCCTTTGTGACAAACTGATACACAATGGTACATCATTGATGTACAAACTGTTCATTATATTATATGAATGGACCGGTAGGTGGCCCTGGAGTGGACTTATTTCGAAATTTTGAATGGATGACCAATTTAACTGAAATTTAGAATGTATATTTGTTTGATACAGAGAAAATAATTTATGTACAAATGGACTCGACAGGTGGCGCTGGGGTGGACTAATTACGAAAATTTGAATGGATGTAACAATTTAACTGAAATTCAAGATGTATCTTTGTTTGATCATGAGAAAAAATTATATGTACATTTGCATTGATACAATCTAGATCAATATGGTACTGGCACCAGAACAGCTGACTAACCGCAATACATGCCCGTATCGTTAAATTTTGTTGATGTTGAAGAAATGCTCATAATATCAGACCCGCCACCAGGTAGTGTCGTGTACCTGAAACTCTATAACTAGTAACTCATTCCACAAACACTTCATATGATTTCAAATTGCTGTGTCCAATAATAAATAATTTAAAAAACAATGCATTCCGTTGCGGACGTTACACACTTTGCCATTCATATTTTCCTGTAGAACGGTGTAAAAATACATATTTATATATTTATATTTTAAGCGCACTATTGGCTCTCTTTACGAACATACTTCGTTTGATGAAAAACCTAAAATTAGAGCAGTTAAATTTAAAAAAACCTTTTTTCTGTTGCGGATGTTACATACCGTGTGTCCATCTTTTCTTAACATTATTTATATCTTCTGAATGACCTAGCGATGAGTTTTTAACATTTAATTGCAGACAATTGATTAAACATTAAGTTTATTATAAAATGGAAAATAAATATGGTGCTTTTTACCATTTTTATGAACATCTACAAAAGTTATATTGTAGAAAAACAAATAAAAACGCAAGGTAGGTGTAGGTTTCGACCTGCCATTCATAAATGGATCACCAAAATAGCTTATGCTTTATATATTTTGAGGGTTAAATATATAGCCCATTTATGGATTAACAAATATATGTGGTTTCAACAACTCTAAAATTCTTTCCTTGGTATATATTATTTCGGATTTACCCATATTTCAGCTCATTAATTTGGGACTCAATTCTGAGAACTGCACGTGAAAGTAGCCCCAAAAAGAATTTCTGAAGTTCTGCATCATTCGTTTTGTCAAGTTACACGCCATAATAATTTAATATCGATTTGAAGTTAGTAAGTTTCATTTGGGGGAATTTGTTACGTTTTAGGCTCTTTCGCTTGACATAACTCGAAAACCACTAGTCCGATTTAGGTGAAACAAATTTAAAAAAATTAAGAATTAGAATTCCTTTAATCTGTTCATATAACGTTTTCCTACATAAGCAACAGTTTCACACTTTTCCATTCATCAAATGATTTTGAACTGGGTTTATTTTGTAGCAGTTACAATAAAACTGTTATACTCCGTGGCGTATGATTTACGTGGAATATTACTTATGATAATCATACGCCACCATATAACAATATAACAAAAGATCCTACAATGTGACAAATTCTCCTATACGATACTTATTAGTTTGAAGTTTCAAATCGATAGGGCATGTTACTTGACAAAACGAATGATGCAGAACTTCTTCTTTTTGGGGCTACTTTCATGTGCAGTTCTCAGAATTGAGTCCCAAAATCATGTGTTGTACTGTGTTATTATTTCTTCCATGTCTTCCAAACGGACATTCGACAATATTTGTTGATCCCTTGATCCGTATTTGTTGATCCGTTTAACTATCTTATAATAGTAGACAACATTTAAGACAAACGATTCAAATATACTATACCATAAATTTTATACATTAAATACATTTTTTAAATATTTATTTATTTATATTTATATTATTAATATCGAAAAAAAACTGTACTAATAGATGAAACTGTGAGGTTTTAAAATTTGGAACGATATAGTTTAAAAAAATTTATACACGCTGACACAAAATACTCATATGAGTGGGGGGTGCTGGCGGTACACAAACATACCATATGTATAAAGAATAAAGTGTGGACTTACAACAATCAGTTAATGCGTCACGTCAAATATGTATACCGACAGATCTGCATTGTTGTTTGATGCGAGGGAAAAACTACCGCATCATATGTATTATACTATTGGCACATTTCCATATTAACATGATTTGCAGATTCCTCGCGATTCAGTGAAAGGAAATGAAAAGTGTTCTTATGTTTTTTCTTTCACTTTTTGTTTTCCTTTGTCTTTTGGCGGTATTTTTCTACAATTCTTGTATATGTTGTTGTTCTACTCTTAATACACTTCTTTGTTTTTTTTTTCTTTCTTTCATGATAATAATAATTTTATTTTATTGTTTTAATTCAATATCATGACACTTAACAGAATCTCTTGATTATCGAAAATCGGAAGGTGAATTAATATTTTCGCGCAAATCAAGTCTACAAGGTACACATGGCTACCCTGGGGTTATATTTCTTAAGAATTTTTCGTTTTGCACCCATCCTTAATCCACTTATGATATCTGTTTTCGGGGGGTAAAGAACTGCTTTATGTTTATCTTTGAAATTCTGATTTATTTCCGAAATTCAATTTTACATTTTTAATCACTCTTAGATGATTTTAAATTTGATTTTCTGATTTACAATTATTCTTTTCTAAATTTAAAATATAATTTTTGATTCTTAATTGGAATTTTCTCAACTTCAAGTAGAATTTCTGAATATTAACTTAAAATTTAGATTTTCAAATGTTTATTTCAGAATCTCAATTGATATTTGCTCAATTACTATTGTAAAAGATGCAGTTCTTTCTTTTCCTTTCTTTTTTTTTAATGTTATTGACATTATCAAAAATCGTTATTTCCTTTTCCAGCTTTGAATGATTTCCATTTGCTAACCTATTAGTTGTTACCCATCGCCACTTGTGTATTCATTTTATTATTAATTTTTTTCTTGTTCTCAAGATGACGAATCTTCGCATGGTGTTCATATTACCAGAATGGGAACAGAAGATGTACATCTACACGTGCAAGAGGATCATGGCACTGGTGGTAACTGGTGTGCTAAGATGTTTTTCTTTACCTTGTTGACCGTACTTTTGGGCCTAGTCTGTTTGATCATATTGGAAAATCGTGGAATATCAGATGGTAAGTCTTTAGTTCCATTCGTAGTTCCCTTCTGACATCTTATATGATTTCTTACCTACAGTGGATACCCCTTTGTCACAGTCACGATTTTCAAATTATTTCGATGGTTGGGTGGATGAACATCGTGATGACCACGATGACCATCACGGCGACGCCCATGGTTCTGTAGAGGATCATGACGATGATCATGATGATGAACACGACGATGATCACGACGATGATCATGATGAACCATTTGAAGAGGAAGCGGATGTCTCTGAAGGCGATGAAGCCGACGAGGCTGATGAAGACGAAAATGTCACTCAAGAAGAAGCCGAAGAGGCTGATGATGATAACGATGATAATGTCACTGCTGAAGATGATGATGACAATGTAACAGCGGAGGATGAAGACGTCGATGAGGATGATAACGCCACAGCTGAGGATGATAATGTCACGGCTGAAGATGAAAATGTCACAGCGGAAGATGAAAATGTCACAGCCGAAGATGAGAATGTCACGGCAGAAGATGATAACGTTACGGCTGAAAATGATGCCGATGACGATGATGAAGATGATAATGCCACTGTTGAGGCTACAACCGAAAACACCTATGAGGAAGAAGAAGATGATGATGAGGATGATGGCAATAACACCAAAGAGGATGATAATGTCGAAGATAACATTACTAGGGAGACATCAAGAGCTTATTCTAAAGCCGATGATGATGATGAAGATGACGCTTTCGATGAGGTAAGTTTCTAGTACTCTATGACGTATAGAAAATTTGTTAAATGCAATATGTTTACGAATGATATTTGGAAATGGTATGAAAAACAATGTTGTTGGCAGCGTCAAAACTCTATATGTATTTGTTCGAACTGTTATTGTGGCTTATGGACAAAGATATAAAAACAAAAAGAGAGGGGCATGTGGTTTTGATGGAAGACCAGCTTGTTTTCTACAGAGTACTGGCATTCAGAGTCGATGCTTGAATTTTCTGGTTAAATTCTTTCCATTATTTTATAGTGAATAATTTGGCTATACTAATCAAAACTCTATTAGATATTGAAACAGAAACTGAAAATGTTTTGGTGTTCAAAAATATAAAACTATAAAAATATAAAAATGTAAAAGTACAAAAATCTATAATATAAAAATAAGTCGCTAAATGTGTTGCTAAGCGCAAAACTCGAGAACGGTTGGACCGATTTGGCTCAATTTTTTTTTCAGTTATTCGTAATTGCCAGGAGTAGGTTTTTACGAAAGAAAATTTTGGAAAACCCTCCGGAAAAGCCGGAAAATTGGAAAAACCGAAAATTTGCTTTTTTATATGGATTTTTGTGTGCAATTGTTACAAATAATTTTTCGAATGGAAAAATAAAAAAAATTTGTTGGAAAATTCGGAAAATTCCGGAAAAATTCGATAAATTTTAATACTATTTTTCGACGATATTTAGCTTTTTGTTGTACGATTTGATAGTTTTGAACGAAGAAACTTGCGAAAAATTTCGGATAATTATTCCGAAATGACTTTCCGAATGGAAAAATAAATAAATTCTCGGTGGAAAACTCGGAAAATTCCAAAAAAAATCGATAAATTTGCATTTTTCGGCAAAATTTTGCATTTCATCGCCTGATTTGAGGTAAATCGTATTATTGTGAAATATAGTGTGAAAAATGTGTAGTAATTTATCAAGAAAGAACGATGTCCCAGTTTGCTCCATTTTTTTTAAATTTTTCATAATTGGCAGGAATTTTTTATGCCAAAAAATTTTGGGAAAATTCCTAGGAAACGCCGGGAAAATTGTGTGCAATTGTTACGAAATGGCTTTTCGAATGAAAAAATAGAAAATTATTAGCGAAATACTCGGAAAATTCCGGAAAATTTAACGGGATAAATAATTTCTATATATATAAAAATGGTGTAATAGTAATTTATATAGTCATTCATCAATTGAATACGGCTGGGCCGATTTTGCTCAATATTTTTTTCAGTTGTTTGTAATTGCCAGGAGAATGTTTATGTAAAAGAAAATTTGGGAAAAATCCTTCGGAAAAGTCGGAAAATAAGGAAACTCGAAAACTGCCTTTTTGTACGGAATTCTTACGGAATGGATTTTCGAATCGAAAAATAGAAAATTTTTGTTGAAAAATTCAAAAAATTACGGAAAAATTAAAAAAAAATTTAATTTTTTTTCGACGAAATTTTGTATTTTGGATAATTATTCCGAAACGACTTTTCGAATGGAAAAATAGAAAAATTCTTGGTGGAAAACTCCAAAAATTCCGGAAAAGCTCGAAAAACTTGGATTTTTTCACCGAAATTTTGCTTTATATTATATTACTTGATTTGATGAAAATTGCAAATTGAATTTTCGTATAAAATTTTGTAAGCCATTGTTCCGTAGTGGCTTTTCGAATGGAAAAATGTTTGTTGGAAAATTACGGAAAAATTAAATAAAAATTGAATTTTTTTTTTCGACGAAATTTTTTATTTTAATGTTTGGTTTGATAATTTTGGACGATGTTAATATGGAAAATTTCGGATAATTATTCAAAAATGACTTTTCGAATGGAAAAATAGATCGTCCTTTCGAATTCAAGCGAATTAAATAAACCATTCGATTGGCTTTTGTGATGACAATCAATTAATCGCAAAGCCAATTGTTGGAAGTTTGTGGGATCAATCTCGAATTCCCCTGCTTTTCGCACGGTCAGCTGTACGTTTTCTGTTCGCGTGTCGGCAAACCGTCTACAATGTTCGTTTTTGCGCCGGAAAACAAATCAAAATACATTGTTTATCAGATCGCTCTTCACTAATTTCGAATAAATTCAAATAAATTACATTAAAATTTTAACTATCTGTATTATTATTACCCTGGAGCTTATATGAAGGCGTTCGCAGGGTACGAAGTTGTATGGCAGAACAACGTTTGCCGGGTCAGCTAGTATTATAATATAAATATAAAAAATATAAAAACATTAAAATATAAAAATAAAAAAATATAAAAATATAAAGACATAAAAATTAAAAAATATAAAAATTAAAAAATATAAAATTATAAAAATAATAAATATAAAAATAATAAATATAAAAATAAAAAATATAAAAATATTAAAATGTAAAAATATAAAATTATAAAAATATTAAAATAAATAAATATAAAAATATAAAAATATAAAAATATAAAAATATTAAAATATAAAAATATAAAAATATAATAATATAAAAATATAAAAATATAAAAATATAATAATATAAAAATATAAAAATATAAAAATATAAAACTATAAAACTATAACACTATAAAAATATAAAAAAATTAAAATATAAAAACATAAAAATGTTAAAATATAAAAATATCAAAATATCAAAATGTTAAAATATAAAAGTTTAATACAGTCGAGTACGTTTATAACGAACACCGTTTATAACGAACTTTCAGTTATAACGAACACTTTTTCTGGTTCCAACGATTTTGCTTCATTTCTTCATATAAATCTTTACTTTTATAGCGAACATCGTTTATAGCGAACTTTATGTATAACGAACAATATTTTTTGTCCCATTTTTCAGTTTTCATAAATTTTTTGAAGGTTATAACGAACTTCCTACAATATCTTTAACTACATCAGCAACGGTAACGTAATTTCCTTCAAACAAATACTGAAATGTTATTCGGTTGTTTTTTTTCCAAAAAAATTTGTTTGATTTATTTTAAAGCTGATTGATCTCACTTTTTTAATGTAATGAAAAAATAATAAAACGAATAAAAAGTGTTTAGTCTATTTTTTATACCTCGAATATAACGAACTTCGCATATAACGAACTTAAATGCCTAGTCCCTGGGAGTTCGCTATAACCGTACTCGACGTACAATAAATTGTACAAACGTCAATTTATAGGACGCTTAAAGTAGAGACAACCCTACTTTAACTTATTGAAGATGTGAATCGTTTATGAATACTGTTTTCTTGAAATTTGCTTAAAAATGGTTAATAAACCTCTTATAAGTTTTTTATAAATAAGGCCGTTAATTAATAAACCTGTTCGTTTTTTTAATTCTTTCAAGTTTTCTAGACGAAAATACGAATATATTACTATTGAAAATCTTAAAGGAATTAATGTCAAAGAAAACTGTTGCAACACACATTTCACAATTGTAGTTTAATTGAAATTCAAATTTTAAATTAAAATTTCAAAATTCAGAAACGAACAATTGAAAATGAAAATTTGATATTCAAATCAACTTGACATTCAAAAAACACAATTTGAATTCATAATATACAATTGAAATGCGAAACGATATAATAAAAATTCTGAAATTTAAATTGAACATATCAAGAATTCCATTTAAATTGAATGGAATTCCAAATCAATTGAAAATCAAGAATTCCATTTAAAACTCTGAATCACATTGATATTCTAAAACGATTCAATAGTTAAAATTCGGAAAAGAAAACACAATTGAAAATCACGAAACAAAAATTACAATGGAAAAAATAACGAATTGGAAATCAGAAAATTCTTTATATAAAATAGGAATGTACCACGCCAAAAGCACATAACTCATGAGTGCGGCCTTAGAGGTTCGATAGTGTTGTATGGAGATCCTTAGTAACAAGATTTAGATACGGCTCACCTCCTTATGCTAACCGCCCTTCAACTCGCGGCAATGCCGCTCACGCGAGAAAAAAAGTCAAATTGTCAACATACTCTTTATGCAATATGCAGTGGTATTTTGAAATTAAGACTAAATGGTACAATCAAATCAAAAATAATTACTTCGATCTGACTGCTAGTTTTGTTTTTTAACCGTTTTAAACTCAGTACTTCTATATTTTACCGAATTGTCTTAATATAATATAAACATACAAATTTCAAGACGAATATTTTTTTACTATGTGAGCCAAGGTTTTTCTTTTAATTTTTTGTTTAAAGTAGGAGACTTAATTTTTTTTTTGTGAACTTATAACAAACATTTCTTTTTTCTCCAAATTTTAGGTGCACTTGCATATAGTTGGAAATCACTACTAATACATTGTCTCATATGTGTTTTAACAATTTAATCAATTTCAATAATTGATAGTTAATAGTTAAATTTTTTATATGAAACTTTATATGAAAAATTTGTTCTGAGCTATATGGGCGCTATGTTATGGGTGTGCCGATTTTAATGAAACTTTCAGAACTTTTTCATTTTGTTAATTGTAATGTCTGTGCTAAATTCTAACACATTCGGACCAAGAGAAAAAAATATCCTATGAATAATTAATTTAGAGTTATATGTGAGGTTTATGATAAAAGTGGCCGTTTTTGATGAAAATTTATATTATTCCTAATAGCATTGAGAAAGTGCTTGGTGCCAGGTTTCATCACTCTACAAGCATTTCTTATAATTTTTTCCCACAAATGTATGAAGCCATCCCCACTGTGTGCCGCTCATTGCACAAAGAACTTCTGAGCGGCAAGTGGCTTATTACTGAGCGTCATTTATGAGCGGTTTGTTGTTAAAATGCCATTGTCAAGAGAGTCTTGATTAATGCTTCTACACGAAATTGCTTTTACATTTTTCGGATATATTTTTATATTACAGTCGAGTACGGTTATAGCGAACTCCCAGGGACTAGGCATTTAAGTTCGTTATATGCGAAGTTCGTTATATTCGAGGTATAAAAAATAGACTAAACATTTTTATTAGTTTTATTATTTTTTAACAGTATTTCATTACATTAAAAAAGTGAGATCAATCAGCTTTAAAATAAATCAAACAAATTTTCAGGAAAAAAACAACCGAATAACATTTCAGTATTTGTTTGAAGGAAATTACGTTACCGTTGCTGACGTAGTTAAAGATATTGTAGGAAGTTCGTTATAACCGTCAAAAAATGTATGAAAACTGGAAAATGGGACAAAAAATATTGTTCGTTATACATAAAGTTCGCTATAAACGATGTTCGCTATAAAAGTATTGATATAAGAAATAAAGCAAAATCGTAGGGACCAGAAAAAGTGTTCGTTATAACTGAAAGTTCGTTTATTTATATATTTATGAATTTGAGATCTTTATTTTTAGTTTTTCGTCATTTTTCCTATTGGAAAGAGTTGTTGCATATACTCATTGTGTAGAAAATGTCCTTCCTAATCATTACGCACATAGAAAAGTATCTAAAAATACACTTTTCATTCATGAATTCCATTTTGGAAAATATTTCTCCAAAATTTTTTAAAAATAATTTGTAAATAATGAAATGATGTAATAATGTATAAACTATCAAAACAAGGAAACAATGTAATCGGTATCCGATTATTATTTCAACATGAGGAAAAGAAAATAAATTTTGTTTTATATAATTTTTACTTTAATGTCTTTCTTATCGTCATGAGAATCGTAGTCATTGAAAAATTGAGCTACAATAATGTTCATAGTTATTATAAGTGCAAATACATGTTTGGTATCCGATTATAAAGCTTATTTTATATAATACATCATTAACGACCAATAACAGTCGGCGTTGCCACCGGAAAACATTAGGCTAAAGAACTGATAACAAACGTTTATTAATACAATTTCTTTTTAAAAGTTTTTTAGGGCTAAATTATACTTTATCTAGAGCATAGCTGTTAAATAATGATTACTAATCATAATCATTAGTAATTAGATTACAAATTTTTGAAAAGTAAAGCAATGATTAGAATACGATTATATTCGGTTTTAAACGATTACTAATTGATTACGATTACAAATAATCTAAAAATAGTCGGGATTACCCTGATTACGAAAAAAATAATTAAAAATAATCAATAGTAATCAAAAAATAATTCGATTACTTTCAACGATTACTTTTGAAAATTTTTGATTATTTCCAAAATTACTTGCATTTATACTTATTGAATGTCAATAAACAATGGAGTGACGAACATTTTTTCTAAAAGTTTATTTCATTTTCTTGTTAGATTACACTATATGACTGTCTTTTGGATCTTGGGGAGTGATCTACTGTAGGTTTGGTCGAGTGCAACATTACCCTACTACCAAAGTATCCTAACAGCCTCAAAATCTTGACTTACGGTTCAAAAACATTTTTTCATATGTAAAACGCATATTTGATAGGAAAAAATTGTGATAAACTATTTAAAATATTCATGTAAAATCAAGCAGGTGGTGAAAATAAACTGCAACATCAAAACAAAATATTTTCTTTGACTGTTTGATTTTGTGTGGATTAGGAAATTTGCTCTCTCATTTTGGCAGTATTTTTGTGAAATATAGCATTGGTTATCAGATAGCACCACTCGATGCGTCCAGTTTTGAAGTTTGTTTGAATACAATTTGAGGACTTTGTTATTCCGTGCACCTTACCGCCCTCCCAAAATGATATTCATTATGTTGATTCGTCATTTGATATTCGATCGAAACGGGTTGTAAATCGTTATTCATGGTAATCGTGGCCTGCATTTTCGTTTTTAGAAAATTTTGTTTATGAATTAAAAAGCATAATTTTAATATTTTTTGCGATCTTTACGAATTTTAACAGAAATATGCATAACTAGGGTGTAACAAACGATTTAAGAAAATCAAAACCTAAAATTGACGTCGAAGTCGTGGGAATGTAGCCCTTCAATAACCACCAAAAGTGATATACACCTGGTTTCGATGGGAGACCAAATGACAATACAGCATTTTTATAATGAAGTACTTATCTAAATTGAAACAAACATTAAAAATAAAAAAAAATACAAAAATACTATTTCAGGGGTTCTTGGGTGCACGGATAAAATTGTTTTTGGACAAACTATAGGACTGGGGATTGAAAACATTAACTTTTTCGAGAATATGCACATTGGTCAGGTCTGTGAAAAGTTTGGGCTTATTTTTGGCGTCGCTAATTTAAATTTTCCGACGAAATTTTTCAGCATTTTTTGCGTAATTTCAAAGGGAAATATGAGGAAAAATGGCAAAAAGTGGCGTTTTATCCTGGGTCATTTCGATAGAGATATCATCAAATTTTAACATAGAGATAAGGATTTGCTGAAGTTCGGTGATTTAACACAAGTTTTAAGTCCAAGAAATATCAGAAGTGATTTCTCTGCGTAATCTTTGCAGTTATAAATAAATTTATGAAAAAAAAAAATAAAAAATTTGCCTAAGAAATTCCATTAAATAAATAATAAAAAAATCTTAAACGAAAATAATTTCAAGTCTTACTACTTTCACGTAATGTCACATAACCTATGATCAACATAAGAGAGAGATCATGAAAAAAAAGTTTGTCGCGTTTCGCTTTGTTTAATTTTTAAGCCAAATTTTTTCTATAAATTTTTTTATAACTACAAAACTGCCTATTGTATAGGGAAATTATATGCGTACAGATTAAGGGAATTGAAGTAGTCTTTCTTGAGTTATGCCCCCCAAACTTGGTTGTAGGGGCTTAAAAACTTTAAGCCTTAAGCGGCAGGGGTTAACATACTCTAATCATTCTCAAACTTAGGGTATTCTAAAATCCCCAAAGACTTATCATTTTTGGAGGTTGGTTCCGACAAAAATCCAACATCGATTTTTTCGATCAGCCTAATGTACATCATATATTTATTTTTATATCCTCTGTTGACGGTGTAAATTTGTTTATTCAATTTGTAGACCCTTCTACTCCGTTCAACAATTAAAATTATAATGAAAATTTACGACAAGCCGTAGACAAAACAACAAAAGTTCAAATGCGATTTAACAAATTTCCAATTCATAAATAACACTCGTAAATAATAACAAGTAAAAACAACACCCTCACCCTACGGGTAGGAGGGTATATATCATTTGATATGTCCCAAAAGTGTAACACATAGAAGGAGTCACTTTAGACCCTAGGTTTTTTGAAAAAAATTCGATGACTTTTCATGACTTTTTAAGTCGTTTGAGCCACGTGCGTATGTCTGTCTGGCTGTCCGACTGGTACGCACGATAACTTTTAAAGGACGCAATAAAATGGTTAGTAATTTTGCACGAGTTTATATTTCCCCAAAATTACTTACGGTATTGCAAATGGCCCCACCCCTTCTGGTACCTCCAATACAAATACATCATTCCGCCCACTTTAGAAATCGAGTAAAAATATCAATACACCCAACGGGGTCGTATCCAAATTCTGTATTTAATAAAGCTATAACAGGATAAAGTTTTGGAAAAAATAGAAAGTCTAGCCACTCCCCTTCTGGTACCTTTCATACAAATGTACCTTTCAGCCCACTTCAGAGAAGGAGTAATAATATTAATGTATTAGAAAATGTTATGTTTTATTGAGGATGAGGATATATGAAAGTCGGGATTACCGACTGAAACTTTCTTACTGGTTTATAAAAGCTAACGTTTATATCTGAATTATTTGTTAAGATTTTTTTCATGTTGTAAAGGCCAATTTTTGACAGTAATCAAAAATTTTCGAAAGTAATCGTTGAAAGTAGTCGGATTATTTTTTTGATTACTTTTGATTATTTTCGATTATTTTTTCGTAATCTCCAGTAATCTTGATTATTTTTAGATTATTTGTAATCGTAATCAATTAGTAATTAAAATATTCTTAATAAGGAATTATGTAATCATTACGATTCTTTTAAAATGTAATGTAATTGATTACTAATCGTAATCAAAATTTAACAGGTATGATCTAGAGAACGCTTCATATCAATTTGCGTATAGGGCCCAAACAATTCATACATAAATCGTTTTACATATAAACTAGCTCCACCTCTACTTACACGTGGATGGCTATAGTTTTTTTTTAAATAAAATGTAACCTGAAATAATTTTTCAAATCGGATGTATAGTTTAGAAGACTACCCCTACATACAAACAAACTCACAAACATCTTCTCTTTATACTACTAGTATAGATTATGATTAATAATATATTATAAGAAGAAGAAGAAGAAAATATTATAAATGATATTGTTAGAATATCCATAACATATGTTAACTGCTGCCCATGGATGTTTTTTTAATATTTTAATAAGATTTATAGACTAAACTATATAAAACTTAATTGTACAAGATAATACAAATATCGAATATATGACATTTTTACATTATTCATCATTCATACATATATACTACAAGCATATATTGATTTCATCCAGGATGAAGATGATGGCACTTTTGAATCTGTGGAAAGAATAGTCGATAATGATGCTGCAGAACTGGAATTATTGAAAGAGAAAGCACGTCTACAAGCAGCCGCTGAGGCTAAGAATAATCCAGCAGCTTCGGTAGAAAATACTGAAATCGTTGGTGATGATGAAGCAGAACAGGCACCTACATGGGCTTCATCACGTAAGTATATACTGTAGATGAGAATGTAGAACGTAGTTTAAACTAGATGTGGTAGTATAATTATGAAGTAGTTTAGGAAATATATGGAATTAAATTACACCTGATAAAATGTTGTACTGTGTAATACATGTAAACAGTACAACATTTAGCTCATTGATTTAGGCCTCTATTCTCAGAACTGCAAGTGAAAAGAAGAAGTTCTGCATCATTCGTTTTGTCAAGTTAATATCGAGTTGAATTTAGTAAGTATAATATAGGGGAATTTGTCACGTTTTTGGCTCTCTTGTTTGACATAACTCGAGAACCACTAGTCATATTTAGCTGAAACAAATTAAAAAAAAATTAAGAATTACAATTCCTTTAATCTGTTCATATAACGTTTCCCTACATAAGCAACAGTTTCACTTTTCCACTCATCAAATGATTTTGAACTGGGTTCATTTTGTAGCAGTTACAATAAAAAAACGTAAAACGTAACAAATTCCCCTATACGATACTTACTAACTTCAAAACGATATTAAATTGTTATGGCATGTAACTTGACAAAACGAATTTACAGAACTTATTTTTTTTGGGGCTACTTTCACGAGCAGTTCTTAAAATTGAGTCCCAAAATCATGAGTTGTGCTGTGTTATAAAATTCGAAAGTAGTAATCCAGTCTATTAAACTTTCTCCATCGGTTCCTTTTAAGGTTAAAACGGAGCATGAATAAAACTATAAATGCCTGTTATATACATATTGTGAGATGCAGGGCATAACTTTTGTGCAATCATGCATCTTGTGTATATGAAGCAATTCTTTCTGATATTGGCTTGTCCTTCACTTCGAGAGTCAATGTGGGATATCCCAGATTTTTAGTTACGATCCAAGGGGAATCCCACTAGGGATTCCCACAACTTCTAAGGGAATCCCGATAGAATGGATACCTAAGTGATGAAAGAAAATTAAAAAAATTATATATTTTTTTGTAAATAAAGTGATTTTTTCCTGTACTCTACTAAATCTTCTATGCAGTTTTATACTATGTTCAGAATATTTGTAGATTACAAAGTTGGTTGTTAGGTTAGACCACTTTGTGTTTAATAATACACTTCTATCTCGAATTATATCTAAACAACACAAATGTAGAGAAAAAAATACATAAAAACATTGTTTCTTAGGTAATACGCAAAAATAAACTAATTTTTACCCAACTGACACAACATTTTGTTTATTTTCTAAACTAGTGTAGTGATCATTTGCGTTATTTCATTGTTCTATATCTCAGTAACTAGGACCACTTAAGAAATTCAACTATTTTTCATGAGAAATCATTCCAAAAGCATCTCTCGCCCTTTGTAATACTATTAAAGTTCAAATAAAGTTCAACTTTAACAATATTAGAAATGTGCTAAATTGTAAGCAAAAATTTAAGATTTATTATGTTTGTTATTTTTATAATTATTAAGATCTTTTGTTAGTTTAAGATGCCTTAGTTAGTCAAATAAGAGAACTATTATGTTAAAGAAAGTGCAATTTATATTGAAGTTAGAGAAAAACTGTAAACAATTGATCCATTTTGCATATGCTATATATTTTACAGTGACAGTTAAAATTGGCGTTGGTCTGGCTCTAGCCTTAGTAGCGCGTCTTGTCTTGCTTAGGAAAAATCCGATTACAAGTGAGTTTGTGTTTTTTTCTTCTTCTCGTTCAAATGTTTGTTGACCACTGTTGGTTCGTTCATCTTAACCTCAGTCCGTGTGTCTTTAAGCCTAAAAAGTATTAAACACCATAAAAAAGCCTAAAGCTAATGTTTAATTTTATAAAAGAAAATATTTAAAACAAAACCGCCATTTAACACTTACTAGCAGCGATTGATGCTAAAAGTTGGGCCTAATTCATTAACTCGTATTATGTTTGTCCGCATGTAAATGTTGTGGATTTAAGTAAATTAAAAAAAAACACTCATAAAATAAAATGGAAAATTTAATTTTAATATTTTTATTTAACAAATATTTTTTTACATTTTTATCTTCTTCAAAATTTGCACTTTCTTCTATGACGTTTAACTTAATTATTATTTTTTGTTGTTATTTTTTTTCATTGATGTTTGATTTTTATGCTAAGACAATTTACGACTATTATTGATTTTTTTAAAATTTATTTTATAGTTTTTGAATTATTTAACATTTTATGCTCGCACCGTACCGCTAAATGCCATTATTATTGTATGTATGCTGCCATTATCAATGTATATTGTCTCTCATTCGCCTTAAATTGTGTAAATAATGTTTAGTTTTTTAATTTATTGTTTAAATTGAATTCTTTTTTAAAATGCATATCGATGACACGCATTGATAACTTCTTCGATGCCACAGCTGCTGATGATATAGCGCCGGAAGTTTTAATGAAACGTCGCCTGACAATAGCATCGCCCGAAGAATCGATACCGGAGGATGTCAATGAGTTGGAAGAACCTTTGCCAGAAAATGGTTAATTAACAAAGATTTCCTTAGAAATCTAAAGACATATAAATACTATATTGCCACTGCTGTAAGATGATTTTGAATTTCAAAATCATGTCGTTTTGCGAAAGCCAGCAGTGGTGTGATAGTATTTTAAATACATACTGACTAAATTCAGATTTAAAAATATTTTTTTGAGAGGAAGCATTTGATATCTTTACGAATTAAAAATATAATTAAATAACTGCGTATTGGTTGCTACTTAAGAGTTTGTTTAGAAAATAAGCATGAAAAACTACTTTGGCTAAAACTGTACAAGATTTCCGTGTGATTTAAACAGTGAAGATGATTTTATTTGAAATACTACTGAATCTTTTTTTTAAATTTGTATAAAAAAATGCAATGCTAGTTCTTTTGAATAAACGATAGGTAAATTCGAAAATAACTACAGCCATAAAATAACAGAAAACTCTAAAAACTCGGCAGATTTAACAGTACAAAAATTTCAGTCAGGTAAACTGACAGATACAAACCCTCAACATATCTCTTTTAAATAGAGGTAGATTGGATTTTCCACAGCTTTCAAGATATGTAGTAAAACTTTAAAGTATGTAACAGTGTGAAATATAGTTAACTTTCATATTTTTATATTCTTATAATTTTATACTTTTATATTTTTATACTTTTATACTTTTATATTTTTATATTTTTATATTTTTATATTTTTATATTTTTATATTTTTATATTTTTATATTTTTATATTTTTATATTTTTATATTTTTATATTTTAATATTTTTATATTTTTATATTTTTATATTTTTATATAATTTTAATATTTTAATATTTTAATATTTTAATATTTTAATATTTTTATATTTTTATATTTTTATATTTTTATATTTTTATATTTTTATAATTTTATAATTTTATATTTTTATATTATTTATATTTTTATATTTATATATTTTTATATTGATATATTTTAATAGTTTTATATTTTTATATATTTATATTTTAATATTTTAATATTTTTATATTTTTAAATTTTTATATTTTTTTTATATATATATATTTAAATTTTTATATTTTTATTCTTTCATATATTTATATTTTTATATATTTACTTTTAATTATATTGTTAAACTTAATTTTTATTTATTTTTATATATTCACTTTTGTCATATATTTTGCCGCTCAGAAAACAATTAAAAATTAAAACAAGTTTTTTTCCTAAGCAGCGCCGCTCATCTGTTCAGAAATGCCGCTCATTGCGTGGCGACTTCAACAGTATTTCATATGTTTTAATTTATTGCCGCTCACCACTCTGCCGCTCATTACGTGTCTTTGGTTTTAGAAAGAGGGTCTGTAAAAGTCAGTTCACTTAACTGAACTGTTCTATACAGTTTTTTTTTTACAAAAATTTCAGCTGATATGTCAAACGAAACTTCGCATCAAGATGTAAATTATTCAAAATCTGATTAATAGCCTATAAATGGAATCAAGTGTCTTCCTCTCGAAAATATTTATTAAATCACCCAATTTCATTTATGTTATCGCCTCCGTTTACTGATATACATACCTTTTATACCACACCAAATGTCTTCAGATTTCTCTGAGGAAGAATTTGTCATCGAAGAAGAGATTGAAATCGAAGAAGAAATTGAATATATCGACGAACTGGAAGACGAACAACCAGCCGAAGAGAATCAAGTGGATTCTGGCCACAATGTATACGTTCCGGAAACTTTCGAGCAACTTAATGCCCTGTACAGACCAAAAGCTTATCAAGAGGAAGAGGCAAGAGAATCATATGATGACAGAACCCATGCAAGCGCCGAACCACCCGTATCATATCGATCACCATATCAGACCTATGCAAACACCACTCCCACCACCACCACCACAACAACAAGTATAAATTACAATACCATGCCAAAAATAGTTAAAGAGGAGCCATTTGTAAACACTAGCAGAAGTAACATAGCATACGAAACATCAAACAAACCATCGGGTCCAATTTTTGAAGCTCCACCTCCACCACCGCTGGTGGAAGCCCGCATCGATATGCCAAAATTGTCTTCTACGCAAATGGATTTTGCTAAATATTCGCCACCGAAGGAAGTAGAGAACAAACCGTCGCCTCCAAAAGAAAATATCGATAAATATCCGATAACACAAGAACAAGTGTCTAAGACAGATGAATCAAAACCTCCCACTAAGAAAGAAGTTACCTACGATATGGACTATCAGCCGGAAGATGATGATATTGACTATGACGAAGATGACATTTATGACGATGACGACGACGAAGAAGGACACGACGATGATTCTGAAGATTTGGATGATGATGATCTGTTAGATGATGAGGATGACGTTGACGAGGAGGAGGAGGATGTATCGGAAGTTGATGATACAGAGCTAATGAATCGTTTGGAAGCTAAATATGGCAAACTACCAGCTAAAGAATATGAAAGCGATGAAGATCCCGACGATCCCACATGGACACGTAATTACTAGAAATTGTCATAAATTCATAAATAAGTACACAAAAGTCAGTGTTGTGTTGTGAAACGAAATACTAAAGCATCACCTTTCATAACGCATAAAACACAACTATTTAATTGGCCAAGAAAAAAAATTAATACGAAACGGAAAGAAAAATTAATTGATGAACAACAACAACATCCCATTATCACCCACCCACAGTTAAATACACTTTAGTATAGCTTTTATGTAATTTAGAGTAAGTGTTTGTTTACACATGTTTGAAAGCTATCATGTTTGTGATATAATAATAGGTGGAAGATATTTGACGTTAAAGATTTGGCGACACTAGTGCAGTCAGTTCATGTAGTCAAGTAATTATTTTTCAAAAAAAGGGTACTCGCTACATACATATGTATGTAGATTGTATGAAGGTATGTACTACGTATGAGTAATATTAGTTTTTTGCGGATTTTATATTAATCATACGTTCCAATATAGTGGATTTATAGTTTAATTCATTCGATATAATTATTCCTACTGATTACATGGTTATATAATTTGAAGTTATTTACTTAAGCCTTAGCTACAATTCTGCCGAAGAATGAAATGAGAAATCATCAATGGTTCTTGAGTTGTATCTAAAAACTAAGCGAAGATAAACAAACAATTTAAAAGGTTATTACCATAATTTGGCTTGTGAAACAGTGTTGCCACTGAACAATTTTTTTCCGACAAAAATTTTCGAAAAATCCGCCCAAAATCGATTGCGGCGGATGCCCAAACGTTAAAAATAAAATAGTTTATATATTTTTTTTAATAAAATAGTTTATATATTTTTTTAAGTAAAATTTATTACACATTAAAATAAACGAAAAATTAAAACGTTAGAAGTTTATATAAACATACATTTATAGGATTTCAGTTTTTCTTACATTAATAATAACAGTAACAAAAATACATCAATTAATTTTTTTTTTTGTATTTTAGAGATGTGTTTTTATTATATATATTTGTTTGTTTGTTGTTTTATGTAAAATTGTTCATACATCAAAATAAAAGAAAAAATAATACATACATATAGTACATGAATCGGCTAGTCTATGGCCATTGTCCTTCCACAATGCACTAGTTTCGCATTTGCAAAGTCTGGGCAACATTCAATTAGCAATACAGACAGGTAGTCCATTAATAGGAACGGCAAATTGTGTGTTATGTAAAACATTACGAGTGTGAATTCCACATTTCTGATCTGATCTGCTTTCTTCTGCTGATCGGTGTCAAAAAACGTCTGGATATTTAATTAGTTTTTGTTTTGTGGCGTAGTTTTGTATTTGTATAGTCGTCTTCTCATGGACCTTCAAATGTGATAAATGTGTAGTTAATGATTTGGAACAAGCAACGGAAAAGGCAACCCCGTCCTTTTCCTGCAGTCATTTGAAAGTGTGAAGCCATTTCAATCTTAGTTTTCTTTTGGAATTTTGTGGAAATTCAACGGTATCATTGGCATTGCTATAAACGGAGAGAAAAACACTTCTTTAATGAACATCTTGTTTTATTATTGCCTACAAATGTACCTGTTGTTGTCAGCATTTTGTAATATATATACATATATATATATTTTATTATGAATTAATACAAATTCTTTATGAAATAATGTTTCTACTTAAGTATTACACGACATGTATTGTACATATGACATGTCAAATTTTACAGTGTAAAATTTATACATGTCGTGTGACCCCTTTCAAACACTGCTTGTGTAAAACAATGTGTTGGATAACATATGTATACATTTCATTTAGAGCGTGCTCTATTTTGACATGTAATACATATCGGCAATCAGCTGTTTTTGAAAAACAACAAAGCGTTTGCTGACAAAAAGTTGAAAAGGATAAGTATTTTATTTCAAATAGTACATAGAACAATTAATGAGTGTTTTTCAACATATTTTTAGTTAAATTTGGCAAATAAAGCTGTGTTTGGCGATGATAAAATATAGCAAAGTCAGCTGTTACTGATAAACACATGTATACATACACAAGCACGTTTGAACGCAAAAATTATAAACCAAATGTACACGCTCATTTTGACAGACATGCAGAATTACATATCGCTTTTTGACTTGACAATCCATGTGTAAAATACATGTCGTGTAATACCACCTTTAACAATTGTTCTTCCTTATTTCCAAACAATTGAGTTGTAAACAAAAAAAGCGAAGAAGCATAGCATAATACACTGCCACTAAGTTATTTTGAACGCCGTTAATAATTACAAACACGACATTGGAATGCGTAAATTATTGTTGCAAAATGGAAAAGTTTCAAATAAAAAATAACACTATGACACAAAATCAAACTTTTTGAAAAACACCCGAACGAGACTATATAGGTTCGATAGTACAACCGGAGCTGAGTAAAACCCTAGCTCAGTTTGGCTAGATTGGCTACCAAATTTTTTTTTTGGCCCCCTAAACTTTTTGAAATCCCTTGGACCCCTTGGAAAAAGGTGACATCAATTGTTGGCCAACAGTTTCTACAGTTTTTAATCTAGCTCTTTCTCTTCTACAACAAAGTTTTAGCTAATAGTCCGCTTAAGAAACTGATATAATAAAATTTCCCAAAAAAATTAGACTTCCCTCGTTTATTTTTAAAAAACTTCGATAAAAATTCTAATTTTTTCACTATTTTTAATATAAGTCGTAGGGAATCCAGATTTTTTGCATACTCTGTTCAGTGAAATTGTAGTTTAGGTAACACCGAATAACTTCTCTGAACAAACCTATGCAATCTGAACAAGTCTAGGGATATTAAATAGCTCTCAAAACACACTATCTATTTTAAACAAATCAGTTTTTTAGGAGTTTTGGGCCATTGTGCAATGTTTTTACTTGCTATCTTTACCAAAAACGTACTTATTGTATAACTGAATAACTTCTGTAAACAACCAATATGATCGGAATTCTCCACCCCCATAATTGTTCACAAAGAGCATTAGGGTGTTCCTTATATGGCATTTTTTCGAATTTCGTTAAAAATATGTATTAATCGCGATGTTGGTCATCTATCTTCACCTTACGTTTCTTTTTGCCAATATTAGGAATATATTGTGAGAAATTTTGTATCGATAGTTGGACATTAGGGTGTGCCGCAATGAGGTTAAAGTATGAATTTGTTCTCAAATCAGTTTATTGCCGCTGAGTATTTTTCTTTCGTATATAGACTAAGTAGTAACACGCCGTTCAATAGCTGAAATAAAGACCTAAAATAATATGTGTTTGCTTTTACCATATCTCTTATAGTCGCCGAGATATTTGATATAGAAGTTGGGGTATTTTTCAAAAAATTATTAAAAATGTTGAAATTGAATTTCGATGTAGATTATTATGGGCAATTATATATTTCAACTTTTAAAGGTTAATCAAGTTAAAATCTATATGTTTAAAAAGTATATGTGTATATTATCACTATCTCTATCAATTCTCGAGATATCAGGGGCTTAAAAAGCATAGCAATGACTACTTAACTTTTGTTTCACCTGTATATCCATTGTGTATGCTTACAAATGTCACCAAAACCATTAATATCCAATGGTCTTTTGAGGGGATTTTTTATTTTTATCATATAAAAATCGTTATTGGTAAGTATTCAATGGGTATTCAGATGGAACAAAAGTTTATTAGACATTGCTATGCATACAGTCAAAAATTCCGTTTTTTAACGCCTGATATCTCAAGAATTGATAGAGATAGTGATAATATACACATATACTTTTAAAACATATAGATTTTAACTTGATTAACCTTAAAAAGTTGAAATATATAATTGCCCATAATAATCTATATCGAAATTCAATTTCAACATTTTTAATAATTTTTTTAAAAATACCCCAACTTCTATATCAAATATCCCGGCGACTATAAGAGATATGGCAAAACCAAACACATATTATTTTAGGTCTTTATTTCAGCTATTGAACGGCGTGTTACTACTTAGTCTATATACGAAAGAAAAATACTCAGCGGCAATAAACTGATTTGAGAACAAATTCATACTTTAACCTCATTGCGGCACACCCTAATGTCCAACTATCGATACAAAATTTCTCACAATATATTCCTAATATTGGCAAAAAGAAACGTAAGGTAAAGATAGATGACCAACATCGCGATTAATACATATTTTTAACGAAATTCGAAAAAATGTCATATAAGGAACACCCTAATGCTCTTTTTGAACAATTAAGGGGGTGGAGTATTCCGATCATATTGGTTGTTTACAGAAGTTATTCAGTTATACAATAAGTACGTTTTTGGTAAAGATAGCAAGTAAAAACATTGTACAATGGCCAAAAACTCCTAAAAAACTGATTTGTTTAAAGTAGATAGTGTGTTTTGAGAGCTATTTAATATCCCTAGACTTGTTCAGATTGCATAGGTTTGTTCAGAGAAGTTATTCGGTGTTACCTGAACTACAATTTCACTGAACAGAGTATGCAAAAAATCTTGATTCCCTACGACTTATATAAAAAATAGTGAAAAAATTAGAATTTTTATCGAAGTTTTTTGAAAATAAACGAGGGAAGTCTAATTTTTTTGGGAAATTTTATTATATCAGTTTCTTAATCGGACTATTAGCTAAAACTTTGTTGAAGAAGAGAAAGAGCTGGATTAAAAACTGTAGAAACTGTTGGCCAACAATTGATGTCACCTTTTTCCAAGGGGTCCAAGGGATTGCAAAAAGTTTAGGGGGCCAAAAAAAAAATTTGGTAGCCAATCTCGCCAAACTGAGCTAGGGTTTTACTCAGCTCCGGTTGTACTATCGAACCTATATAGTGTCGTTCGGGTGTTTTTTTCACTGTTGCACTGTGTAATTGGCAAAAATGCCCAAACTTGGCAATAAATTCTAAAATTGGAAAAAAATGCCCAAAATTGGTTTGGGTTTTTATGCCCAAGTTTGGCCGAAAACGCCCCAAACGGCAACACTGTTGAAGAAGCCCATTGAGAGTTTTACTATGCTGACCCAGTACCTTCACCCTGAATTGGAATTTATCACCCGCCCAGATTGGCTGTTGCACTGTGCGTTTATGTATATGTACATATATAGAAGCATTATATATATATTAAGAAAGGGAAAACAAAACAAAACTTTTGCTATACGCTCTTCTCCCTTTGATCTCAAATAAATATTTTTTGTAGCGCTGTGTATCTAAACTAAAATACACATGTGTGTCTGTTTATTCATATCTGAGTGCCAAGTACTAATGGTGCCCCAAATTTTATCGCCCTAAGGCTTAAACTACATTTACTACGCCCTGCCGACAACTTATCGATAATAATAACACAGTGGGGATATATTTGTTATCGAATGCTCTATTCGCCATCTATGTATCTGTTTGACAAACGCCATTTCTACGTCTTTTATCATTTTTGACATTTTAGACTACATATTTATTATTGTAATCTTTAACTCACTATTTTGTACTTTTATTCAACAGAAATAAAACCCAAAACTGGAGGTGGTCCTCAGTCATATGATGAATATAACGATGCTTTATTTGAAGAAGAACTAATAAGAGCCAATGAAGAGATGTTGCGAGGGGTAAGTTTATATGTTGCCAGACATTACTTCTAATTACAACCTAACGACTTTGACATTGAACTTAATTTTAAATATTCTACTCTTTACTTTTTATCTCTCTCTTTCTATGTCAACAGTTTAATTATCATTAGAATTTGTCCTCCTTCTCCCCACCACCCATTTATCATATAACCTTAATGCTTTAGCTTTTAATTATTATGTCGTTTCTTTTTAATTTAATATTCTTTTTGAATACATAAAAAAAACAAAAATTTTTCATTTGTTTAGAATTTAAGGAGACACAGAATTTTCTAACTGACAAACACATTTTATTTCTTTTCAAACAAAATATCCTTAACCGAATATGACAATTTAACCTGATCACTAACACAGTGTTGCATTTTGTTTGGCCTGTCGACAAAATTAACTTGATATTTATTTGGCGTACAACTTAAATAAATTCCGCAGATACACCCACATTTCACATCAAACGGAATTTATTTGACTTCAACAATCAAATAAATATTGACTTAATTTAACCTATAAAAATACGTATTATGTATTACTTAACATTTGTAGTTTTTTTAGTTTGTTCTTTTTTTAATTTTTTAATTTAATTTATTTATTGTTTTTATTTAACTATATATATATTGCTGCTTGATGCTTCCTATCGCTGTTATTCTGCCTTGTCAAATGTTTCCCTAACCTTGTTGTATAAAAGCGCTACATCGAAGCTTTGCGATTCTATAATCGTTTACTCAAAAAATATCCCTCAAGACCACAAGTTTATTTGGGCAAAGCTGTAACCTTGGATCGTTACGCGGAAGATAAGAACAGTAGTGAAATTTTAAAAGAGGCCATTGTGTTCTATCAGAAATATTTAGATTTCAAATTCTCTATCAAGAGTGACAATGATTATCGAATCGTGGCCGAAAGGTTTATTGATAGAATGCGATTTTTGAGTGAGTATAGTTAAAGACGTAAATTCAAATAACTCTGTGAAACATATAGAATCGAATGTCTATTTTCTTGGGCTAAATTTAAACGATCAACATAGAATAATGATACTGTCAAATTTAGAGCAAATAAATCATCTTTTGATCATCAAAATTTGACCCGTCAACTTTTGCCTAAATGGTACAGATATATATGTATGTATATTAAGTCAGTAAACTACGGATAAGTGCACATCGCATAAATGCAAAAACCGCATAAGTGCACTGGAACTTGAAGCCATTAGCGTTTGTTATACGTTTACATACAAAAATACACAGATAAGTGCAACACGTATAAATGCAAAAACCGGATAAATGCACAACTTTTGCTAACCTGAAAGTGCTTTTTTAGTACAACTTTGCATGCATAAATGCAAATCTACATAAATGTAGATTATGAATTAGAGAAACTGGAGAAAAAATGTATAAGGTTGGAACAGAAAACACGGTTCAAAAAAATATTTCAGACTTTTTCAGCACACGTGGTTTAGGTGAATCGAATTGAGTGCAATTTAATATGTATTTTGCAAAAAACAATGTTGCAAAATATTATTGCAACGATTTATTAACAGCTCTTATTTTGGCACAGAACTGAATATTTTTATTTTTTTTATATGAAATATGAAAAACACTAAAACAATGAAATATAAATTTGTGATTTTTTTACCTTAAGCTGAACTGATTTTATAAGTTTTTATTAAAAACTCGTATGTAATGCAAACCAAATATAAATTAAAACATTAAACAGCTTTATATTTTAATTACTGGTGTTACAGATTAATAAAAATAATCGAATGTTTGTATAAATGCTATAGTTGTGCACTTATCCGAGTGTTGTATAAATGCAAAAACCGCATAAGTGCACAAAAAGTCGCGCGAAAACCGATGAGCACTTTTCCGTAGTCTACTGTATACAGATCGATCGTATTACAGCCTTAAAGAAAATAGACATTCACAACTGAGTTAACTGACAACTTGTAACAATCCCTATGTTTATGTATGTATATTTTCCAGGACTTCATCGTTACGTTTTGCACATACACAATTTCCTTGTACATCGATTTCCCACTGATACCGCCGTGCGCAACGACTTCGTCGTTAGTCTTCTCAAGCTGGGACGGTAATTATCATTATGGGGACCACATTCCTAATTCCTAAATTGTTTCTTTCAATTTTATAACATTTGCAGTTTAGACTTTCAGATGCAAAACTTGTGCTTGAGGATACTCTCGATAATTGGCCGGATGATGGCTTGGCACTCGTTTATTATGGTTTCGTGCTAAAGCTCCTTGATCAAGATTACTACAGCGCTGCATATTATATGCGCATTGGTATTGATAGCAAAGCTCAGGGGACTCAGGATGGTCGTTTCTATACCCAATTGGGTGAAACTTATGAAAGAATAGGTTACCCATTAGAGGCTATGAAAATATATACTCGCGCCGTCGAACTTAAGCTATTTCCCAGTGTTTACCAACGATCAGTGTACAATGAACCCAATCTAAAAGCCCAACCATTTTGGACAGCGGAAGAGACAACTTATCAAGTGTTTTTTCGAAAATTACAACTAAACTGGCGAGCAATAAAAGCCGAAGGTTTAAATATACTCAACAAAACGGGAAATTTTAAACACGAATCAGAGGATCTAACAAGCGTAGGTGTCTGGAAGGAATTCCTACTGTATTCACGTGGTCAGCAGAAAGCGAAAAATTGTCTTAAAGCTCCTATTACATGCAACATCATAGAACAATTCCCGGCAGCACGAGACTGTAGAAGAGGCCAGGTGAAGTTTAGCGTTTTACATGGTGAAAGCGTTATATGGCCCCATTGCGGTTCAACAAATTGTAGACTGAGAGCGCACTTGGGTTTGGTGGTTCCACCTGGACCAGGTATTCGAGTAGGTGAGGAGGTGAGGTATGTATCTCTTTTTAATAAGCCTTATCTCGATGAATCATTATTTTCGTTGTTGTTGTTGTCGTTTTTTGTGTTTTGCAGAACGTGGGAAGAGGGAGAATTCCTGATATTTGATGACAGTTTTGAACATGAAGTATGGAATGCCGGCGATAAACAACGCTTAGTCCTAATTGTGGATGTATGGCATCCTGATTTAACAGCAAAGCAGCGTCGTTCATTACCACCTATTTAATTTTATTCCATATTTTTTATTTGCTTTTAAATGTATCTAACTCTTTTATTACTAATCTAAACTAAACTAAAAAAAATGTATCTCAAGAGTTTTTAATGTTGTCTAGAAGAAAAATGTGTCTGCTTCGTTTATGTAAGGATAGCTGCTAGAATATAGTACCAATTATTGTAATATACATATAAATAGATTCATTGTATTTCAAATAAATCAATAAAGACATTTCATAAATAAAAAAAAAAGTAAAACACTATAACGAAAAAGGTTTGATGTTTGTTATCTGTAATTTTTCTAGAATTTTTCTTACTTTTATCCTTCCTGAAATAGCATTTTGCCAACCACGAGCATTGCTTCAGGGCAGGGCATAGCTCAACGACGGCTTTAAAAACGATAACCAAACACATTGTGAATGACCTCAAACTGGATCGAGGAGTCTCAATAGCGTTAAAATCTCGAACTGCTACAAGTTATTTATCTTAATAATTTTAAAACAAATAAAAAGGTTATCGCCGTCAAAAACAACTAAAACAAATTATGGCTTCGATAGCTCAGTGGAAGCGACGTAGACTAGCAATCCGAAGGTACCGGGTTTGATTCCCGGCCGGGGCACTGGCCAAATCAACATCGATGAAAAATTAATTACTTTTCAAATACTTTCGAGTTATCCAGCAAACAAAACTCACCCTAGATGCTTCCACTACAAAAAAAATCCAGATTGCGCAAGGACCAAGGAAAAAGGAATATGATCAGCTATGGGCACCACTACTTTGAAAGCCTTTCATGTGTTTGTGCTTCAATGTTTTATTTCAGTGAACAGCAGCCCAAGACAACCACAATGTGAGTTGTATGTAGAGAAAGGAATTGTTATATAGTTTTTCCAAACCTATAAACAAAATTATGATATAAAAATCTAGGAAATAATTAATAAATATTACATCCGTGCGCGTGGCAACGCACATTAACATATTAAAATTAATTTTTACTGAAAAAATGCATTCCTTTTATTGCCGTGCTAACAACAACCGTCGACACAACCACGTCGGTCGAATGCTCTAGCGAGACTGAATGCATTTGTTTGTTTTCGTTCAATGGGTGTGAGAGGGTGTGATGGGCCCTCTCGCTCATGTTGCCCATGTTGTTGTTTTTTGTTGTAACTTCTTCGTATCAATACGAATTCTTATGCTCTTGAAGCTCCCAGAGAGCTCCCTGCCCATACCCGAATATGATTTATCAACATCTCATATAAATCAAAAAGCCAGCTGGCGCCATCTCTGGTGGAATTTGGCGGTTAAAACTCACAACAACACCTAACAATCCTTGACACAAACCTTGTTATCTACAAAGGAACGAAACAGAGTTGCCAACAATGATCTTATGATAATCGGATTATATGTCCGATCGAGTGCCGATAAATCAAAATCGGTCTAAAGAATTATCACCTCAGTTAGCCACCAGTTGTTAAAAAAAATATTTTACTTTTACATCCCATGTATGAGATATGGGAGAGCTTCCAACGTATTTAGACTTACACAACGGGATTTACAGTTAAACGACAAATACGAACGTCAGATGTTTTAAAATCGTTCTCTTGAGTCGACTGCTGCTGGAATTAAAAATCCGGTCGATGGTAACCACATCCAAAATTCTTGGGGTAGTACAAAACACGGACACGGTACAAAACAATGGATGTCTCTCTGTCACAAATGACGATCATCTTAATTGGTATTTTCCCGGTGCGGCAAAAGCCAATGCACACAACAACCTTCATATCTTGATGGGAATTTCTCCCTCTGTCAAATCTGGATGGACTTAAGGTGCTTCAACGGAAGCCATCAGAATGAGAAGCCGTGTCAATGGTAATTAGACACCATTGATGTAATAGACCCATCAATAAATACCCGCCCCGGTCTACCGGAATAAATACCAGCTGCCAATGCCAGCGGGGGTAACCCTGGCGAAGTTTAGATCCAGTACACTCCTACAGGAGTTCAACTATAATCGAAAGGATGGGAATTCGAAGGCCAATATGGAAATCACACCCTACATTGTCATTGACTTTTAGTTTTTGACGTACTAATTGAAAGGGATTCCATCTTCAGTTATTTTTTTTGTCAGATATTGCCAGGTAAAATAAATACCGGTAGGTCTGATTTCCCATTTGAATCACTCGATCTCATTGTGATTTGCAAAGTTGTATCCAAACTAATGGGCTTTTTACACCGGAACGCATTTAACATATTTCCGCGTTAATCCGCATCTTTGAGAGATGCGGTACAAATGCTAAAATTTTTACATGTATTTTGTTGTTGGAAAGATGTTAACAACCACGAAAGATGCGGAAAAATACACTGAGTTGTACTCTGAAAATTTGAATTAAAGCGATTTTTCTCAGTAATGTTGATCCGGCAACCACCATTATCGTTTTTTGTTTACATTTATCAGAAAAATTGCCAAACTACATGGACGGACAAAAAATTTACAATTTTGCCAAAATATTAATAAATGATTATTCCAATTAGATAAAAGCATTCGCGCTTCGTGCAATACTGCCTCCGATACAATGTTTATAGGTTTGTGGTAGGAAAATATTGCAGGTTTACAAGGAAAATGGAAAAATGTGTGCAGTGTAAAACCACTTTTTAGCATTTCGCATCTTTAGCTCAAAATGTGAAATGCTTTTTTGGTGTAAAAAGGCTATAATACGGACTTTGTTTTTTCAAACATAACATGTTGGGAAGCACGGATATATCGGTAGTCACATCTTTCATATGACAACACCACTAGCCAACATATCGAGTGTTGCCATATCAACTAAAAACATATGTATCAAGCCGAACATATGTTTTCATTTATTATTGAAGTTGAAAAATTTCTCGTCAGCAGATTTGTTTACAAAAAAATTTTGTTTCATTTGTAGCTCCCTATAGTTTAAGTTAAATAATTACAAACATGTTATGTTGTGTGTGCCTGGGTGAAACAGCCAACGGTATGGGTATATTTGATGTAATGGGAGAACAGCTGAAGATAGCCGAAATAGTGCACAAGCATTTATGGTTTAAGGTAAGTAGTATCCTGGCTTTTGTTTATGAGGAGCATCCATATTCATTGCCTTTGTCATCCAATAGCCCCAACCTAATGATGAAAATCATTCTAATATATGCCAAGTTTGTTGGAGAAAGCTTGGAGAATTCCATGATTTCTACCAACAAGCCGAAAGGGCACATGCAGAACATGAGATGCGCGAGAAGGCCCTGATTATTAAAGAGGAAGAAGCGTTGACTTCAGGCTCAATTAAATTGGAGAATGACGAAGAAATGTACGCTAATGAAATTCTACAATATGAGGTCGAAATTGATGTTAATGCTAAAGACAATGATGGTGGCATTAAAGATGAACGGTTATCAAAAAATCCTTTGGATGAAGATTTCCACAGCAAAGAGAAAGGAGGTACCATTTATGCTTATTTAGAACAACATTTGGACACAAACCAAACCGATGTGAAGAACAATTACTTTGAAGCAGAAAATGACGAAGATTCATCGGACAGTGAGAGTATTTCGGATGATTATGAACCCTCTGAGATTAGTGAGAATGAATGTAGTTCCGAAGAGGATGTCACAAAGGATAAAGGGGAACAAGAACAATTAGAGGAAAATGAAAGTAAACCTAAGGTTAAGCGTACAAGAAATCGTAAATCTCGAAAAGATAAGCCAGCCAGCGAAGGGGATGTGCCCAAGAAAAAGAGAAAAGTGATATATAAATTTGATCATGATCATACAGAAGAAATGATACTGAAACACATACCAATGGGCTGTACACTATGTGTTTTTGTGGGAAGAACATTTGCTGACATTGTGCAACATTTTAAAGAGTACCATCCGAAGGTGAGAGCACATATCGTATGCTGTGACAAGAAGCTAACGAAACGTTTCTATGTGGCTCAACATGCACTAAGGCATGAGGATCCAAATTCTTTCAAGTAAGTAGTCGATGGCTGTGAAAAAATAATATTCGTTTGATAAATATAATTTCGATTACAGTTTTTATAACACTGAATTTTTATTAACGAAACATATATAAACGCATTATCATTCTTATTACATTTTTTAGATTTATAAATTTTTATTAAAAATGTACAACCATATTCATAACCTTTTATCAAAGCTTTATAAATCAATTAAATAAATTAAATAATTTACACCTTAACGGCTATTGTTATAACTGTTTAATGTTAAAGTTAAGAATATTAATTAGAGAACAGTGGTTTCTTTTGCTGAGAGAAATATAGTATAAAGAATATTATACATTTAAATTCTTAAAATTTGTTTACAGATGCAATGAGTGCAACAAATCATTTACGACAACATGCGGCCTGAGGGCACACAACTTAAACTATCATGCCCCTGAAGAGGAACGCACGTATTGCTGTGATTTATGTCCAAAGAAATTTGCCAGACCAAACCTATTGGAATTGCATAAGCCATCACATATACCTAGGGAACAGTGGCAGTTCTTTTGTACAAAATGTCCTACAACTAAATCGTAAGTATATTTTTCGCCCGCTTGCAATTTTACTTTCTCCAATTAAAGTACTTCTTTTTATTTAATTTCCAGTTTTGCCAGCGAATATTTGCTTAACATTCACACCAGTATGCAACATAAAAGAGCTAAAAATATTTGTCATGTCTGTGCCAAAGAAATACGAGACAAACATTCGTTCGAGAAACACGTGCGCCTACACTTTGAGGACAGTGGTCCTCGAGTACCATGTCCATATCCCGACTGTGAGAGTTGGCTTAAGGATGAAGACAATTTGAAGCAACATTTGAAACGCCATAATCCAGAGGGTGTTACGTACAAATGTACAGAATGTAATAAAGTTTGCAAGAATCGTCGCGCATTAACAAATCACAAACGTTACACACATTCGAATGAAACCTTTCCCTGCGAACAGTGTGATAAGACATTTAAAAAGGCTATCTCATTAAGGGTATGTATAGCAACATGTAGTGCTGTAGTTCATACAAATAAATGTCAAAAATAATTTATGTTACTTTCTTTTAGGAACACATGACTCAACATACGGGTGAAACGTTATACAAATGTCCTTTTTGTCCTAGAACATTTAACTCCAATGCCAACATGCATGCTCATAAGAAACGTCAACATCCTATTGAATGGGACGAGTGGCGACGCAACAAAAAAGGCAGTGCTCAAGCATTGATTACGCAAACTAATCCATTAAAACTTTTGGATGGTATTTAAACTATATTTATAGAAATGTTATTAAAGTTCGAATAAAAGGGAGAAATGTTCATGTAGGTGTATTAAAAAACTTTTCATATATAAAATACTATTTATGTTAAGTTGCTGTAAATAGTTAATTTTTTTTATTTTATTAAAGATAACGTTTAAAAAATATATGTATTTAATTACAAGAAATTTTCATTGTTATTTTTTTATACTTGTTTTATATTACTGTTTGCAGTTGCAGACTGTTGGTAGCCAGAAGTGGATATGAGCTAACAGTAAAGTCTGGCTATAAAATGGGTCAAACTGAAACGAAAACAAGAAAAAGTTACTTAAAAAATAAAATACGATTATTTTAAAAAGCAGTTTTGTTTTGAATAAAATTTTAAAAAAATATCAAATAGTTAAGATAAAATAATTGGTGGCGCTATTAAAATATGTTTTTTATACAATAAAATTATTTTTGACAAAATAAAATTTCATTTTGCTACAATAAAATTCCTTTTTGGCACACAAAATGTACTTTTGGGTACAATAAAAGTACATTTTGGTACAATAAATTTAACTTTATTCTTTACTACACTAAATTTATTTAATTAAGTAATTTTTAGTATTTTTTTATGTATTTTTTTTTTTTGGAAAATATGAGTTCTTTTTTGGACCTGCGAGTGGATAGCTAACTTCGTTATAAAGCTTATAATGATCAACAATATCTCATGCAATGAGTTATCATGATAACTACAAAATATCTATATATTTACTTCACAACCCCACCTGATCACTACTCTCAACAAAGAGAGCCAGAGACGCAAGAGCAACGCAACTGCAGAGACGTCAGAGAAAGTGGATGTAATGTTGAGTTGAGTGGTTTCTGGTTTTGTTGGCCAAGAACGCACGCAACAGTTTATAAGAAGGCACAATAAACAAAAACGTAAATAAACATTTTGACCATCTGTTGTTGTTAGTGTTGTTGTGTGGCCAAAAGAGAAACTAACCAAATGGCAGTCGGCCACAAAAATATTGCTATGGAAACAAGTTTTCAGTGGATTTGCGTATTTTCTACTTATTCAACGCAACTAAACACAAGCCGAGTCAATAAGTGAGACAATTCTAAAGAAAATACTTATTTCCTAAACCGAAAAAAATGTTTGTTTACTTAAGTAAAAAGGTAAACTTGGTTTATAACAGAAATATCTAACTAAAAGTTAAACATTATCTAAAATAACTATCTTTCTCACTTTAGATTGCCATACCCAACAATGTACAATTGAATTGTATATCCTGGAATAAAGAACAGGGTTATATAGCTGTAGCCGGCAATGAAGGTCTATTGAAGGTGTTGAAATTGGAACAAGGTATGAAGAGTAGATTAGATGTTGTTAACACTAGAGACTAAATATTTGTTAACGTTCTAGCCTTCAATGGTCAAAACAAGGGTGGTTTAGCAGCCATTTCAAATTTGTCCATGAATCAGACTTTGGATGGCCACAAAGATGCCGTCAGAGTGGTCGTATGGAATGATGCCCAACAGAAGTTGACATCGTCTGACGTTGATGGTGTCATAATGGTGTGGATGTTATACAAAGGTTCATGGTATGAAGAAATGACCAATGATCGTAAGAAATCGACAGTCAATGGTATGCACTGGACTTCAGATGGCACTAGAATCTGTATAGTCTATGAAGATGGAGCCATCATAGTTGGTAAGGACACTATCGTTTACATTATTGTTTGTAGTTTTACTAAATGATAAATAAATACTTTAAGGTTCTGTCGATGGTAATCGTATATGGGGCAAAGAATTAAAAAATACTCATTTGAGTGGTGTACAATGGAGTCCCGACAATCGTTTACTGTTATTCAGCTTAGCCAATGGAGAATGTCATCTATATGATAATCAGGGAAATTTTGCGGTATGATGGCAAATGATGTGATGTGCAAAAAATTCAAAGTTTTAATGTATTTTTCTGTTATGTTTTCCCCTTGCCTATAGATGAAATTGAATGTTAAGTGCATTGGTCTTAATTCAAATCGCTATAATGCCGTCGCTGCTTTGTGTTGGTATAGCGGCAAGGTACCCAGTAAACGTCCCGTTTTAGCCATATGCTATGCTAGTGGAAGGATACAAATAATGGTGGATGAAAACGATGAGAGTAAGAAACGTTTTTTTGTGGCAAATAATTAGAAAACAGAATATAATATTTAGTCGTTCGAAAATAAGAGAAAGACATTTTTGGGAAATAATCACAATATTTAAATCGGAATATTAAATTTCAGGGCGCATGCATCTAATTCGTGTATAATTTATTCGAATTTGTTCTGTAACATTTCCCTTTATGGGTAATTCCTGTCACAAATGTGACGGGTGAGACCGAGATACTCACATATTTCATTATAATTCAAAAATAATAAACAGATTAAAAAAAGTATGCAATTCCCCAGAATGTTAATCTTAAAAACGTTTAATAACTGTCGGAAACAAAAAAAAAAAAAGACACGATATCTGCTCAAAATGGCCATTAGAAGACGACTTACTATGCCGTTTCACATTAAAAGTTTAAGGACACATTAAAAACAAACTATGTATTTTGAATAGTTGTTGCCTCACCCGATAAGTTTTTAAAATTATATTTAGCACTTTTAACTCTAAGCTTAGGACATTCAATTATCTCTTAAGCTAAATATACCCAATAAATTCACAGATCCTACAATTGTGGACACTCTTATGCGTGTTACTGATGCCAAATGGAGCCATGACGGTTCCGTTTTGGCCATATGTGGCCGTCTAGATGACACACCGTCTTCAAAGGAATTGAATCAAGTTAGCTTTTATACGCCCCAAGGTCATTTATTTCGTAGCCTTAAAGTACCAGGCAATCAAATAACCTCTGTGTCATGGGAAGGCAAGTCATTGCGCATTGCCATGGCCGTGGATTCCTTTATATATTTTGCCAACATTCGACCCGATTATCTGTGGTGTTATTTTGAGAAAACTGTGGTATTCCTAAATCCAAACAACAGGAAAAACAATAACATAAATGTAATAACATTTTGGAATACTATATCGGATCAGGTAAGCAGGAAACGGTGGAGAAAAGGAAAATATATATTACGTATGACGTAGTCGATTTTCGACAACATTCGATTGTTTTTGTTTTATTTCGAACAAAATAAAAACGACAAAGATTCGACGTGACTACGACATACATAATAAGGGGGAATATATATGTAATATACATTTTCTATATGTATTAAAAAGGATATGTTAACAACTTATTAATGCATTCAATTAAACTTGTTGATTTTAGAGTTTTCTTAAAGAGGTGGAACCCTGTTTGGTGATGGCTGCCTGTAATGAACACTGTGTATTGGCGGTGGAATGTATCAATGGTAACATTAAAGACTTGGCTTTATCATCAATGGAACAAAAAAATTCCGGTGACAAATTGTATCAGTTGCTATTGTGCAATTCCATAGGGACAACAGTGGATTGTAAGATATTAGTGAAAAGATGTTTGGGGATATGTTTGTTAATATTTTAAATGTTTTTTATTTATTTTTCTTCCATAGCCAAATATACGGAAGTCTGTCCTAAGTTCATAGGTATCAATTCAAATTATGTGGCTATAGCCTCAAGTGATGAGATTTTGTTGTGGCATTATCACACACCGAAGGTAAGAGATTAAAATATATGTATGTATGTGGTTGCAATTGTCAAATTCTCTTTGTAAAATATATCGATAACAATGGTTATTAGAGAAATACAACTTTTAGTTTAAGATGACTTTAATATACACCCAAAAAATTAAGTTTTTAAAAACTGAATATATACTAAATACAGTTTTATTGTAAATTTCATGTACTGTGATACTATCCTCGTCAAAAAATACAATTACATATAGGCTAACAAAAATTAATATAATTTTTTTTTATTTTACGATTAAATTGCCCTTACATTTTTTTTATTATTTTGCAAACTACACAAGTTTTATTTACATAGTGCTTCATGTGTGAAATTTTTCTTTCAGAGTGCCTCACAATTGCACAATGTTAAATCACGCAAAGAAAAGCGTTTCCATATAGATGATACCCCCACAGGCGTTGATTTGGCTAAAGATCTACAGGTAACCAGATCCAAATCCGAAATTCGTCAGGAAAGTAATCTCGATCCTATATGCTCTATGGCTATATCGGAAAAAATATTGTTAGTGGCCAGGGAGTCGGGTGTCATAAACGAGTACAGTGTGCCAAATGTGGCGCTAAGAAATCGTCATAAAATTGCAACTAAAATTATAAAAATGGCCATAAACTGCAATTCCACGTAAGTTTTAAACAAAATTCGTTGCGTACTCGTATTAATTGCAACCCATGCACCTAAAACATAAGTATGCAACCTTGGATTTTTTTTTGATTTTTTAAGGATTTATAATTTTTGTATTTTCCAGACGTGCTGCTTTAATCGATTACAATGGCGTTATGACTCTCTTGGACTTGGATGATAATCGTGAGACCCAACTGAATTTCAGTCGTGTAGAGCGCAAAGACGTCTGGGCTATTTGCTGGGCCAAGGATAATCCATTGCTGCTGGCTCTAATGGAAAAAACCCGAATGTATATTTTTCGCGGCAATGATCCCGAAGAACCGATTGCTTGTTCTGGCTACATCTGTGCCTTTGAAGATTTGGAAATTACCAGTGTTCTACTCGATGACATCATAAGTGGCGAAGAAAGTCAAAATCCCTTAAGTCATATTCTGCAGCTAAAAGTCAAGTCGCTGCGTGACACCGATGATCTGTTGCAGCATGTTGGTCTAGAAGACGCCAAACAATTTATCGAGGATAATCCCCACCCCAGGCTGTGGAGACTTTTGGCTGAAGCGGCTCTCAAAAAGCTTGAGCTTGATGTAGCCGAAAATGCTTTCGTACGATGTGCCAACTATCAGGGTATACAGTTGGTAAAACGTTTGCGTACTATACCGTCAGAGCTATTGCAGAAGGCTGAGATTGCCGCTTATTATGGTGAATTCGAGGAAGCTGAAAAATTGTATATCGATGGCGATCGCCGAGATTTGGCCATTAATTTGCGCATTACTCTCTGTGACTGGTTTCGCGTTGTCCAATTGTACCGCATGGGCTCAGGTATATCGGATCAACAAATGGAAGTGGCTTGGCGTCAGATAGGCCATCATTTCGCCAGCCTACGATCGTGGGATAGTGCCAAGGAGTATTATGACAAATCACATGATATTGAAGGTCTTATGGATTCGCTGTATCACTTGGAGCAATTTGAGGAACTGGAAAAATGCATAGACAAATTGCCGGATAAAAGTCCTCTACTATCGAAAATAGCGGAAATGCTGGCATCGGTGGGTAAGTAAATAACGTTGCTGGGTCCAAAAAATTAAAAAAATGATTTTAACTATTAGTTCTCAAAATATACTACAGCTGGTCAGGTACAAAAATTTGAAAGGAAATTTATTAAACAAACATAACACAGTACAATAGTTTTCAGCTCATTGATTTGGGACTCAATTCTGAGATCTGCACGTGAAAGTAGCCCCAAAAAGAAGGAGTTCTGCATCATTCGTTTTATCATTCGTTTTGTCGAGTTACATGCCATTATAATTTAATATCGATTTGAATTTGTAACGCCTTAGGCTCTTTTGTTTGACATAACTCGAGAACCACTACATAAGCAACAGTTTCGCTTTTCATGAAATGATTTCAAACTGGGTTTATTTTGTAGAACTTACAATAAAACTGATGTACTCCGTGGCGTATGATTTACGTGAAATATTACTTTGGGTCTGATGGACACATACATAGGCATGTGCTTGTGTGTATTATGCAGGCATGTTGTGCGCTTCGAGAATGCTTTCTTTGCACCGTTGGGAAAAGTTCTCATTAGCTTTGAGATGCTTTCTTCCCTTAAGGTTTGTGATGATAGAGGAGAAGGCACAGCAAAGGGCGCTGACGAGACAGTGTTGTTAATGTCGAAATGACGTAATACGCCTAACCTGCTGTCAACATAATACATTTCACAACTCTTGAAAAAAAACCTATTGGCAATAATAAATAATTGCCAATGGAACTGATCTTAAACCGAACTATGACAATATCATCAAATTATTTTTTAGTAAAATAAATTGTACTTTTATTGCACAATAAAAGTAAATTTTTGTATAAAAAAATTTTACAATTTGGTATATTAAAGGCCCCGTTTTCCCTTTATTCACTTTTGACTTCGAAGCCAAATTTGACTATTGACTTTCTGTGTTTCGTTTTCTATATTCATATGATGCCAAGTTCCTATAATTTCCATGAAGACGTTTGGAAATTCTTCTTCTTTAATGGCATCAACAACATAAATGTATCCATCAGTAGCCGCACGTAGAAAAGTATTCCAAGCGCTTCGGTCTTTTGCGCTCCGAAGATGGTTCGTCACACCAAACTTGGATAACAGCTCTTTCACCTGGTCCATCCATCGGAGTTTTGGTCGCCCCCTCCTGTGCCGCCCATCAAGTTTATTTCCGAAGACTTTTCGAGCCGGAGCGTTTTCGTCCATTCGTACAACGTGTCCAAACCAACGCATTCGGTCAGTTTGAAAGCGCTTGACAACGTCGATGTCATACAGCTCATGATTCATTCGACGACGGTACTTGCCGTTAACGATGATGGGTCCAAATATTTTGCGTAGTATTTTGCTCTCGAATACTATCAGGATAGATTGACCGGCATGTGCCATTACCCAGGATTCTGCGCTGTAGAGCCAGACAGCGCTTTGTCGCTAAATCGCTTGCTTAGCGCATAGTAGCTGCGGTTTGCGATTAGTACTTGTCTTTTGATTTCCAGGCTGGCATTATTATTTTTGTTTATGGCGGAGCCAAGGTAGACAAAATCATCTATCACTTCAAAATTATAGTTATCAACGTTCACGCAGCGTCCCAGACGAGTGGACTCTTTGTTCGTTAAAACAAATAACTTGGTTTTGTCCACGTTTATCACCAGACCCACTTCAGCCAACTGCTTTTCAATGCTCGAAAAAGCCGCAGTCTCGCAATCCACGTCTAATTATATCTATATCATCAGCATACGCGAGCAACATGTGACTTTTGTTGAAGATGGTACCATCCCTGTTTACTGCAGCCTTCCGCATGATCATCTCCTTTACGATGTTAAAGAGATCGCAGGACAGACTATCGCCTTGCTTAAAGCCTCGCTTGGTAGAAAATGGCTCTGCAAGATTTTTGCAAATTTTCACTGAAGATTGTGTCAGTCAGTGCCATCTCGCGAAGTCGAATTAGCTTCGCGGGGATACCAAACTCAGCCATAGCATCCAACAATTTCTGTCGTATCGGACTGTCGAATGCAGCTATGTAATCGATGAACAGGTGGTAGGTGTCGATCTGCATTTGTCGTAGTGTGAATATCTGGTCGGTCGTGAATTTACCAGGTCTAAAGCCACACTGATAAGGTCCAATCAGGTTCGCCACAATGGGCTTTAGTTATTCACATAACACACCAGACAGGACCTTGTTTGCGATGGGTAAAAGGCTAATCCCGCGATAGTTGGTACACACCCTTGGATCGCCTTTTCTAAGCACGGGACATAGGACACCCAGATTTCAATCATCGGGCATGCACTCCCTGAGCCAAATCGTGTTTATGAGCTGGTGCATGCATGTTACCAACTTTATTATTTTTCAGCTGTGCCATTGCCGTGCTGATCTCGTTTTGCCTCGATGGTCTACTCCATCGTCGATGATTGGTGTGATTTCGTCACAAATGCTGCCTTCGGGAACGAGTAGAGATTGAAAGTGGTAGAACTTTCGGGCCTCATCTCTATCTCTGTAGTTTTCGATATCCTGGCTCTCTCTTTTCTTCCACTGACGCTTTTTCAACCACAGACATTTCTCCCTCCTTTTCTTTTTATAACGCTCAGTCACCGCACGCGTCGCGGTTGGCTACAGTTTTGCCTTCTATGCATCATCCATTTCCTTAGACATTTCGCGACATTCATCATCGTACCTGGGCTTGTCTAAGCGTGGTTTTTCATAACCCAGTACGGTCGTTGCGGCAGTGGTCATAGAATTCGCAATATGCTGCCACTGTGTGTCGGGAACATCAGAACTAGGGGGGTTTGTCTGGAGTAATTGAGAGAGTTGGTTGGAGTAGGCATTGGCTATATCGGTGGTATGCAGCTTTGTGATGTCTAGCTTTTTTTGCGTTTGATTACGAGTGTTATTAGCACTACTTAATCGTGTGCGTACCTTGGCTGCAACTAGGTGTTGATCCAAGTCAATATTTGCACCTCGCATCACACGCACGTCCATAACGCTTGAGACATGCCTTCCATAAATTACCACGTGATTAATCTGATTTCTTGTATTTTGATCGGGAGATATCCAGGTTGCCTTGTGGATATTTACTTTAATTCACAAATTTAATAGATAGAGAGGTTTAAAAAATGTAGCTCACCCTACACCAAAAATAAAAACCAATCGGAACGAAACGCATATTATTGTTAATTTTTTTCTTAATCACTATACATTGGAAAGCGTACAATTTTACGCTCCACTGTATTTCGATGCTGATGTACTTAAGGGGTCATATTCCAAAAACCGAACATGAAGTTTGAAAATGAATCAAAAACTACACTTTTACATCCAACAGCAGCAAATTGTATTTAGTTAAGTTTGAGTGTTTTGCATTTCTTTACATTATGGCGTGATCATGAAATTAAACGCAATGCTTTTAATTTACGAAATAAAACGCAATGCTTTTAATTTACGAAATAAAACCAAATTTTAAATAAAAACACTTTTTAATAATGCGTATGATCTCTCTTGTTTTGAATAAGTTTATAAGGTTTTTTTGGGGTAGAACATTCTAAGGTTTCCCAAGTCGTTATTACTGCCGACTTTAGCTCTGCAACGCAATTGTATTGCCTGCTGTTGGAGTATATTTTATGAGATATCCAGGTTGCCTTGTGGATATTTACTTTAATTCACAAATTTAATAGATAGAGAGGTTTAAAAAATGTAGCTCACCCTACACCAAAAATAAAAACCAATCGGAACGAAACGCATATTATTGTTAATTTTTTTCTTAATCACTATACATTGGAAAGCGTACAATTTTACGCTCCACTGTATTTCGATGCTGATGTACTTAAGGGGTCATATTCCAAAAACCGAACATGAAGTTTGAAAATGAATCAAAAACTACACTTTTACATCCAACAGCAGCAAAATTGTATTTAGTTAAGTTTGAGTGTTTTGCATTTCTTTACATTATGGCGTGATCATGAAATTAAACGCAATGCTTTTAATTTACGAAATAAAACGCAATGCTTTTAATTTACGAAATAAAACCAAATTTTAAATAAAAACACTTTTTAATAATGCGTATGATCTCTCTTGTTTTGAATAAGTTTATAAGGTTTTTTTGGGGTAGAACATTCTAAGGTTTCCCAAGTCGTTATTACTGCCGACTTTAGCTCTGCAACGCAATTGTATTGCCTGCTGTTGGAGTATATTTTATGAAAAAGTATGCCCCTTACAAGACTCTCTCTAAGACTACGACGTTTTATGACCGATCCCAACCTTTTGTTTCCTTACTGGAGTGAGTAGACGCGATCTCGTGCTGAAAAATTTAATTTATTTCCTGGTTTAGCTTCAAGAAGGGCAATAAATTCATTTTCAGTCTCTTTTCGGAGTTCATACGACAGCTTGAAAGGCCAGCTCCCAATGTCCATTTTTCAGAGAATCCACTCCACAAAAAAAAACAAGAGACTTAGAACCGTTTCAAGAGCAGCAGTATTTACATACTAATACAGATATATTGCATTTGTCGCTGTCTGTGTGAAGAACAGTTGCTCTAAAAAAGTAAACAGGATAAAGTAAAGACAGGCATTTTTTTTAAAATTAAAGTTATAACTATTTTTATTATAGTCGTAAAATTTATTATTACAAAAAAAAAAACCAAAACATAAATATTCATTTCGGATAAAACGAGAGAGCAAAACAAAAATAAGGCACCTACATATGTAATGTAGAATATATACATACAAATCATTACTGCTATTAGCAAGAGCGATCTACTGGAATGTCTCCAAAAAATGACCAACCAAAAATGGTCTTCTGCGCAAATGGTTGTTTCTCAATACGCTTTGGTAGCCCCAAATATAATTTCTGGGCCACATCAGCCCCTAAGACAATGCTGCAGCCATAGGGGACATTGAAGGCGTAGTCGGCCAGCGTATCATATGAGTAAGCGTCAAAAACCACGTCTGCGATGCCTTGACGTTGTGGCGTCAACGGAGAGGCTATAAATTGTCGTCGCAACTTTGTAGTAAGCGTACGAACATCATCATGTCGATCCGTTAACTGCAGAGTCAAATAATTCATATCATACGAGGCCGAGAAAGGAAATTCCACACTATCAATATAATAACTCTCCGCGACATTAGGGTCCATTAAAACGCGTAAATCGTGTTTGCCAGTTTCGATATCGGTTCGCTGGGCCTTCACCCATGCCGTCATTTGGAGCCATTCTGTTATGATCTTATTTTGAGGATGAATCAAAGTGTTATGAACGGACGAACAGATGTGGCAACCATATATGCTGCGACAGTGCTGCTCTTGATGAGACAATCCCAGACAATTAATACAGAATTTATTCTTTTTTAAGAGCTGTGTTTTTTCGCTGGGAGACATTACGAGAAAACGGCGACAGACGCGCAAACTATGGCGAGTTGCACACAAGGGGCATCGGTACTCGTCGTTATAATGCATGGCTGTAAATAGAGAAAGGCAGTGCTTTAGTTTAATACATAATACAATGAAAGAGACGAGCTATGAATGTAGACAGCTAAAAAAGGGGCTTAATCATTTTTTCGCCTATGAGCGAATATAAGGACTACGTACTGTTATTCGATTTTTGATAATCCAACAATCAAGTCAATTTTAAATATACTTGTCTCTGTCATTCATCTTTTAAACTTAAATTGACCCGAAATTGTTTCAAAAAAGACCCTCCCAGAGAAAAAATAAATTGTTTTGTGCTCAAGTTGTGAGCCTCATAATTACAAGTCAAAATGACTTGTTGCAAGTTTATAAAAGCACAATAAGATTTTGTGCCAGGGAAGAGTGTGTATGAGACAACTGAGCGAGACAAATAACTGCAGATAGCAAAACAAAATTAATGAGAAAACTTATTTAGCTCAGAGAGAGTGTGAAAATTATCCCAAATGGACTCAAGACAGCCGATGAGTTGAAAGGGTCAATGTCCAATAATCCAACAATCAAGCCTAATATTGGCACTAGAGTTTCTCTCCCGGGATTCCCGGTCATTTTTAATTCCCGGTTTCCCGGGAAATTAAAACACCTTTGGCAGAGCAAATTTTAGAAGCATTAAAGAAGCGAATTGAAGAAAGAAGAGACAAGCGACTTTATACTTTAGTGAAGTATCTTAAAGATCCAACAGTATTTGATAAGAATGCTAATAATTTATTTCAAACTGCTTCAAAACACAATGTAATCGCGCCGCTGAACAAATTTATACTCGACTTTTTAAAGAAGACGTTATCGACGAAGTTCTGGAATGGGACGAAATTGCTATTTGCGACATTAGTACCGGAAGACCATTTGAGGATATTTTAACCGATGTCATAGCAAATTCAAATGTGCATCAAGTAATAGACTACTTAATAACTCGATAAAAAAGGATTTACAATTTTACGAAGAAAGTGAAAAAGCAACGGAAAATTTCACCATTTTATTGAATTCCCTCCTGGCAATAAGGCCAACATCAGTTGAAAGCGAGATTATATTTTTAACAACAGGGCAATTTGTAAATAGAATTAGAAACAGACTGTCTTATGAAACCATTAACGCTCTATCCGTTTTAAATACGTATTTTCAATATGACAAATTAACTTTTATTGATTAACTAATATTTTGGTATACTTTAAAATTATAATTTTTCGTTTGTTTGTTTGTTTTCTAATGCGCGAAAATTCCCGGGAATCCCGGGAAAGGCAAAAATTTTTCCCGATTTCCCGGGAAATGAAAAGTCCGGGAAAGAGAGAAACTCTAATTGGCACACATATCTATTCAGTTTATAAATAAGCGAAATATAGTTGTCTTCCTTGCTACAAAGAAAGGTAGCGAAACAAAATGAATCAAGCTCATTATTTGCCTCAGAATGAATGTAAAGATTATCTCAAATGGGCTAAGAATGGACATGTAACACGGCCAGAACATGTAACACGGCCAGACTTGCTACAAGTTTATAAAAGCGCAATAGGGTTTTAAGCTACAAATGAATGTGTATGGAACAATAGTGCGTGACAAAAAAAAGCAGGTGGCGAAACAAAATGAACCAAGAAAATTATTTTCCCCAGAATGAATGTAAAGATTATCACAAATGGGCTTAGGGTCTATATAAAATTTATTTATAAAAAAAACCCAAATTGATCTCATTCTTCCCAAGAGAAGAAATTAACGTATATTTCAGCCACATTACTTCAAGCCAAGAGGATTGGATTTTGAGCTACAAGCGAAATTGGAGTTAATTCGACCTGATTATCTTTCACAAAAAATAAATTATATTGACACCATACATGTCAAGATGACTGGTTACAAGTTTATAAAAGCGCAATAGGATTTTGAGCTACAAATGAGAAAATAGTGCGAGACAAAAAAGCAGGTGGCGAAACAAAATGATCCAAGAAACTTATTTGCGCCAGAATCAATGTAAAGATTATCTCAAATAGGCGAAGGGTCTACGAGTTGCAGGGCCAGTGCTGTCACTATCTAAAGAAAGTCAATCATTACATGATATTTCAAATGTTTAATATACATAACAATTGATATGTCACGATGTTATAATTCTTTTTGTTAAGTCCAATAATCCAACATTCAAACCTAACGATAGTCCACAAAACTACAATTTTTACAAAGCAAGACAAAAATAAAGTGGCTTGGACAAATGCCAAATGTAGTTTACAACAAATAACGGCAATGTTCTTACGGTATCTTAGAACAAATATACAAAAAACATAATTGATCTCATTCTTCCCAAGAAGAGAAATTAACGTATATTTCACTATAGTTGTGATCCACATTACTTCAGGACAAGAGGACTTGGTACAAGTTTAAAAAAGCTTAATTGGATTTTAAGCGAAATTTAAATTAACCCGATTATATTTTACAACAAATAAATTAAATTTACTCCATTCTACTTTCGGGAAAAATAGAATTAATATGTTTTCCACTCAAATAGTGTAAGCCACAGAATTACAAGACAAGATGACTTGCTGCAATTTTATAAAAGCGCAATAGGATTTTGAGCTACAAATGAGACAATAGTGAGAGACAAAAAAGAATCAGGTAGCGAAACAAAATGAACCAAGCTACATATTTGCCTCAGAATGAATGAGAAGATTTCTTTCCAACGGGCTAAGGGTCGACGTGTAACAGGGCCAGTACAAATCAAGATGACTTGCTACAAGTTTATAAAAGCGCAATAGGATTTTGAGCTACAAATAAGACATAAGTGCGAGACAAAAAAAAAACAGGTGGTGAAAAAATGAACCAAGCAACAGACTTGCCTCAGAATGAATAAGAAGATTATCCCCAACGGGCTAAGGGTCGACGTTTTATAGGGTCAGTACAAATCAAGATGACTTGCTACAAGTTTATAAAAGCGCAATAGGATTTTGAGCTACAAATGAGACATAAGTGCGAGACATAAAAAAACAGGTGGTGAAAAAAATAAACCAAGCAACAGATTTGCCTCAGAATGAATGTAAAGATTATCCCAAATAGGCTAAGGGTCGAAGTGTAACAGGGCCAGTACAAATCAAGATGACTTGTTACAAGTTTATATAAGCATAATTATAATTATGGTAATCTAGTGCGAGACAAAAAAAAGCAGGTGGCGAAAAAAAAATCAACTAAGAAACTTATTTTCCCCTGAATAAATGTAAAGATTATTCCAAATGGGCTAAGGGTCTACCGATTACAGGGTCAGGGTCACTAACCAAACAAACTCAATCATTAAATGATATTCCAAATGTATAATTTTCGATTGATTTTGTTCGATGTTATAACTCTTTAAGTCCAATAATCCAACATTCAAACCTAACGAATGTCCACAAATCTACAATTTCAACAAAGCGAGACAAAAACAAAGTGGTTTGGACAACTGCCAAATGTAGTCTACAACGAATAACGGTAATTTTCTTACGGTATCTCTGAACAATTAGAAAAAAACCCAAACACGAGCTCTTAAATAGTTTCAGTATTATTATAACATATTATTTCTTATTTTGTAAAATTTTACTGCGATCTAAAGTGAGTACGAAATACTGCGGTGCCAGTTTACGAACATACAAATTTATATACTTACTTAAGTTTAAATGTTTTTCCTTTTGTTTCTATTTAACTTCGTATATTTAGAAGGAATGGTCTAACAACGTCTTACTGCTTTGACTCGCTGCACTTCACTGAAATGAAGTTTTATTCTTTTATTGTTTTTCTGCGAGAAAACAAACAAAGATGGCGGTTTACCGTAAGATCCACCAAAATGGTAAACAAAAACAAAGAGTACAAAAACAAATAATAAAAAATAATAACACCGAACTCTCCCATTTACTGCTATTTTATTTAGGGTTGTTAATTACAGCGGTTTTTTGTCAAATGTTGCGATTTTTAAACAAACTTAATGCGGGTAACATTTGGAAGTCTGAAATATCCCAGTAGGAAGTTGGTAGGCTACACAATCGATTATTTAATCAGGAGTTGGGAGCCGGCAGTGCTTACATATAATATAATTTAAATACATTTTTATTTGGCTTCATTTACAATTACTGAGTAAACAGCTTTATAGATGTCAATTCTCCAGTATCCAAATAGCCTTACTTACTTCCTCATATCTTGTAACAATGAAAAAAATTTACGTACAATGTTAATTTTACATTTAATTTTATATATTCTTTTTTTCTATCCTATTCCATTCCATAGGTATGTGTTCTGAAGCAGTTACTGCTTATTTAAAATTTGGTGATCCAAAATCTGCCGTTAATACCTGTGTTAATTTAAGACAATGGGGCCAGGCCGTCGAATTGGCCCAAAAGTTCCAAATGCCTCAGGTTAGCGTGCTCTTGAGCAAGCATGCAGCACAACTGCTAAAAGAGAATCGCCTTCCCGAGGCCATCGAGTTGCAAAAGAAAGCTGGACGTTATTTAGATGCTGCTCGCCTCATGACCAAATTGGCCGAAAGAGAACTGGAAAAACGATCCAGTCTAATGCGCATTAAAAAACTTTACGTTCTGGCCGGACTACTAGCAGAGCAACATTTGAAAAGTTTGACATCTAGTTCAGCCGATACTTCTGCCTATAACGCGGATCGTTTAAGTGCTATGGATTCCATGAGCCTAGAGGATTCTGCTGCAATTGAACGTATGTGGCATTGTGCTGAGGCGTTTCATTTCATGTTGTTGGCGCAGCGTCAATTACGTTTCGGCATTGTTCACAGTGCTGTCATAACGGCACTGCGCTTGCGCGAATATGATGATGTAATACCACCAGAAGATATCTATAGCCTCTTAGCATTGGCCAGTTGCGCGGATAGGTCGTTTGGTACCTGCTCGAAGGCCTTCATTAAACTTGAATCCCTTACTCACCTGCCGGAAAAGAATCAGAGGGAATATGAAGAATTGGCGGTTAATATATTTTCAAAAAATGTACCCATCGATGACAAAGTAGATTTTATTACATGTTATGCTTGTGAATTGCAGGTCGCCGACAGGTGAGACTTAATAATATGTCACAAAAGAAGACTTATAAATCGATTTTATGTTTTTTCAGTTTGCCAGCTTGTAATGGATGTGGTGCTCGTTTTCCGCCATGTATTTCTTCGGGTAAACCTATAACACAACCTACAGCGAATATTTGGATATGTGGTGCTTGTCATCATTGTGCGTCTCCCATGGAAATCACAAGGCATCGTACATGTCCATTGTGCCATACATTAATATTATCGATGACTTTAGAGGTTTAAGAAGAATACAGAAAATAAAAAAGGCATTTAGTATAAAAATTGTTTTTTATTTAAATATAAGTTCCTAATTAATTCTGATCCATTCAAAAAGATTAAACTGTTCTACATGTGTTAATGTAAGTAAAAAATGGTTCCCTCGTGGAATTAACATGGATCATAAATCAACATGCAGCGAGCAAACTTGAGTGAAAGAGGTAATAAAACAATGTAATTAAAAATTCTCTCAAATAACTGTAGTTGCCATACAAGTACTTTGTTAAAATACTTGAGAATTTTGCATATTGTTTATTGGATTTGTTTCAATAAGATTCAATCAGCCGATCTCTTCTGCTATGTAATATCATGACCAGGGTCAACACAAATATGCACGAAAAACTAAAAATATGCGCATTAGATAAGCACGAAAAACATTAAAAAATGCCTTTAAAACTGATAAAAAATGCACAACAAATTTTGAATCTTAAGTAATTTTATTCACGGAATACATTTAATTTTTAATTAAAGATCATCACAAAAAGTTGATGATAAACTAAATTGATTGTTTAAATCACTTTTATAAAATTCAGACTTTTAATTAATTACTCTACTGTAAAAATATCACATTAGGTTTTTGACTAACATTTCTGTATTTTTCGGTCGCGCTGAATTCAATGGTATACTTAATATTTTAATGTATAATAAATATTATGTATACGCCCTCACCGTAATTTCATTTCATGGACATTTTTTTAACGTAATATATTTTCTTTGGCAATGCCATCTGTATTAAAAAGCCGATTGTCATTTTTGAAAAGTTAAGCGCTTATTTACTTTTTCTTTTTTAAACTACGCATTGCTTCAGCCTCCTCACAGTTGAACTATTCCACAACATTCCTAATGTCCTTTAAATAGTATTGTGATGGTGGCAACGCATCGCTAGGTAGAGCTCATTGAAATTCTTGACGACGGAATGGATTCTTAGTATAAACACTAAATAAAATTTCGTCGCCAGTTGCGAAAAATTATAGAGATGTTCTTCCCATCTTAAAGAAATAAAAAGGTGTTGTCTATACTGCAAAAAAATATATATGAAATGTAAAAAAAAAAAATCCGAAAACCCCAAAATATGCTTTTCTATACATAAACACCCAAAACATGCCTGTAAGTCTGTAATATGCATTTGCATATGCAAGTATGCATTGCCTACTATTGTTGGCCCTGGTTATGACTGATTCCGCCATAATTCAAATTTCTATTCAAACCCTGTGTTCGTTCGCAATACCAGAAATGTTTATACAAACTGAACACATTTTATTCAACATACATGAGAGTAGCCACTATTCACTTATGTAGCTGCAAATAAGTGGCCACTCTCTATAACAACAATTGAACAACCCTGTGCTTACAGCTGTTTTGTTTTTTTCCTTCGTGCAGGAGAAATTCATACAAATTATGGAAAATTGATACATTTTAACAGAACAAAAAATGAAGGTAAGTTGTGAAAACAAATTAGATTCACTAAAAATCTTGTAAAACTCCTTCCATTACAGCGCATAAGTGAAAAGAAATTGGAAGCCTTTAATGTGGGCGCAATGGCCAAGCGCCAGTTGTCCAAAAAAGAAATTGAGGAGCAAAAGAAAAAAGACGACGAGGCTGCAGCTGCCCATGTAAGTACCTGGAAAATTATAAGGAACAACGAAAGATTTCTAACAATCATATACTAAATGTTATCTCTAGGTATTCAAAGAATTTGTGGAAACATTTCAAGATACTCCCTCAGCCTCTTCTAAAGTATGGGTGAAAGCCGGCACCTATGATGCTGGCTCTCGAAGTAAGTACATATTGGTACTAATGTTCTCATACTGTACTTAACCAAGCTCATACATTGTTTACATTACCAGAGGAAGACAATCGAGAAAAGGGTAAACTATACAAACCATCTTCGAAGTTGGAGGAAAAATCTGCATCAGAAAAAGCTCAAGAATATGCCAAATTTTTGGCCTCTGATTTAAAGAAAGATGCTTTGGCCTCTAAGAAAAAGGCCCAAGAGAAGAAGAAAAGTAATTTGGAATCTTTCAAGGAAGAACTGCGACAAATTCAGGAGGAACGTGAAGAACGTCATAAATTCAAACATATGGCACAGAGTTCTATTGTGCAAACGAAGGATCAAAAGGAACACACAGTGGAACATGAAGTAGTGGAACGTTCGGGTTCCCATGATACCGGAGATCCAAATACAACCAATTTGTATTTGGGTAATTTATGTCCAAAGGTATGTGGTATATAGTGATAGATGGTACAATCCCTCTTTTATGTAATTGTATTATCCCTTTTGCTAGCTCTCCGAACAACAGTTAATGGAAATATTTGGTCGATATGGTCCATTGGCCAGCATTAAAATTATGTGGCCACGTTCAGAAGAAGAAAAATCGAGAGGACGCAATTGCGGCTTTGTCGCCTACATGAGTCGCAAAGATGCCGAAAGGGCTCTAAAAACACTCAACGGACGTTTCATAATGGGCTATGAAATGCGTTTGGGTTGGGGAAAAGCGGTGCCAGTATTAAATCAACCCATATTCATACCACCGCCTTTATTGGAAATGACAATGCCGCCACCACCTTCTGGTTTGCCATTTAATGCTCAACCTCCTGTCGCGGACAAGGCCAGTTTGCCATCGATTAACTACAAAGAGTACACATCGGATGAGGACAAAGAAAACATGGAAAAGGTAAGTATAAATATATTTCGTACACGAAAGCGTTATAAAACTAATTAAATTGTATTATAGGTTCTCAAGAAATCAGTGGTTAAAGTTATAATACCCACAGAAAAGTAAGTCCTACATACTTGTTAAACACATATTGAATATTGTTTTAATTGATTTTTTTGTTATTATCTATAGGACTGTTTTACACATCATCCATCGTATGATCGAATTTGTCATACGTGAGGGTCCCATGTTCGAAGCTTTGATTATGAGTCGGGAAATTGAAAATCATGCATTTTCCTTCTTGTTTGATAATGAGAGTCCAGCACATATATATTATCGTTGGAAATTATTTTCACTGCTTCAAGGTGACACTCCCACAGAGTGGAACGAAAAAGAGTTTCGCATGTTTAAAGATGGTCCCATCTGGAAACCTCCAATGGTTAACTTTTACACTCAAGGCATGCCAGATGAATTTGTGGTAGATCCTGACGCCCCTGAGGTTCATAAAGGTGCCTTATCAACAGCGTAAGTATGGAAAACTTAATAACATTCAGCAATTAACATACTACCTATTGTTATAGTCAACGTGATCGTTTGGAGGATCTTATACATTATCTCACACCAGAACGCGCACGCATTGGTGATGCTATGATCTTCTGCATAGAGCATGCAGATGCCGCTGATGAGATTTGTGAATGTATTTCGGAGGCATTAGCTAGTCCAGCCACATTGGCGTCTAAGAAAATAGCGCGTTTGTATTTACTTTCGGACATTCTTCACAATTGTACGGTGAAGGTATCGAAAGCTTCATTCTTTAGAAAATCGTAAGTACATAATTTTAAAATATGACACAAGTTAAAACTCTCACATTTTCAGGATTGAAAAACATTTGGCTGATGTTTTCGAAAACCTGCACATCTTCTACAACAACATTGAAAGTCGCCTTAAAGCGGAGGGTTTCAAGAACAGAGTTTTGAATGTCTTAAAGGCATGGGAAGAATGGACGGTATATTCCAAGGAATGTTTGTTGCAGTTGAAATCAACATTTTTGGGTATACAGGTATGTTTATATATTATTAAATTACTATCGTTAAAAAGTTGTCATTGCATAACACAATGTTTTGTGTATATAACTATTTTATATGATAATTGGAGATATTACGATTTTTCTCTCCTAAGAAGAGAAGTTTGAAAGTATTTTCAATGTAGTACTCAGCATTAAATTCAGATCGTGATTTTCATTGTCAAGTGTCACGTGGTAAAACCTTTTCGGAAGAAAGTTGTAAATTTTTAAATCTCAATCAGGAAACATTATTCGACAGCCGTTTTTAATTTTTTTTCTTCGTTTTTGTATTCAGATCCAAGCTGCCGTTTCTCCACCACCTGAGGAAATAAAAGAAGAACCCGAAGAAGAAGATATCGATGGTGCACCCATGTCTGGAGACGATAAAGACGATGAAGATTTGGATGGAGTTCCATTGGATGGAGCAGCATTATTAAAAGGTGTCTTAATGCGAACGCTGCCAGAAGCTTCGCAAAAAAATACTCCCACACGTAGAAGTCAAGAAGTTAGCCGCGATGCAGACTATAATGACGATATTGATGGAATACCAAGTAACTTAAAATTATATTACCCATTGACGCATTACAAGTAATAATCCAATTTTCTTTTAAACTTTAGTGTATGACGACATTGATGGCGTACCTTTAGAAAAAAGTATAAGCAATGAACATCTGTCAGACATTATTGGTGGCAAAATGTCGTCAAAGGCACCAGCTTTTATACCTTCAAAATGGGAGACTGTTGACCCAGAACAAGTTGAGGCTCAAGCTGTTACCACTAGTAAGTGGGACACTTTAGATCCCCCGGAGCCACCAAAATATGACGAGGAGGATTACGACGAAATAAAACGTATTAAATTGCGTGATGTTGAAATGAAAACAATGCAATATCAAGATGCATTGGAGTCTGGTGAAGCTGATTTAAGAACTGGTTGGACGATACCGGAACAAGTAGAGAGTTATCGTAAGAAATTGTTAAAGAAAGTAAGTACGAGAGGGCTATAGAGCGATCGCAGTGAGTAACTTTTTCTTTCTTTATACCGCAGGCATCTGAAAGCATGGATTCCCCTTTAAACTATATATATAGCAAAGAGTCTAGTCCCACAGAAACTAGATCTCGCCATTATAAACGATCTCCGTCTCCAACTCCACATTCACACGGCAGTTCGCGATCAAGTCCCACCCGTACCAGTCGCAAACGTTCTGTCTCACCCTACAAAAGTGGCAGTAGCAGCAGTCGCCGCGAAAGATCTCCCAATTCGACTAGTCGTGATAGTAGCAGCAAATACAGCAAACGACATCGATCTCGCAGCATATCACCTTCGCCACCGCATCCATTAGATAGAACGACATCTTACACATCGACGAAATCTCGTTACGATAGTCCCCAATCATCATCGTCAAGATCAAAAAGGTTTGTTGAAACTTTGTTATTGTCACTCATTTTATAAACGTTATATATTCCTCGTCCTTTTAGGTCTCCTTCGCCGTTGTATTCACGTTCCTCTAAACGTGACGATCGTGAAACATACTCCAGCAGTAGCTCATCGGCATCACGTGGAGACCGAAGTAAATCACAAAAACATAAATATTAAAAAAAACGAATTAAAATTAAATTAATCCATATATAAATTATGGAAATAAATAATGAATGGAACTTTTTCAATATGTATTAATAAAATGATTTATTTCAAGTATATCTTTAATGCATCAATATATAAAATGAGGAGAATGAAAAATCTAGAAAACATAGTTGCCCTTTTTAAATTCATATACAAATAATACTTCCAGGAAATGTTTTTTTTTAACTTTAGGAAAGGGCATAATATTGTAATGAATCAAGTCATTATCATAAAAGGAGTGTAGAGGGGACATTTGCATGATTATTGATGTGTTCGCTTAAATGTCTGTAATTTTGCCGGAAAAGTTAACACCGATCCAACTGCACATTTTCCAACACGTATCACATCAATTTCACACAAAAGTAATAGGAATAGTATCAGAAGTCTGTTTTCCACCACTTGTTACATATTATTAATATCTGATTCCTGTTTGTAGACTTCAATAATATCCTCAATGATTTCCCAATGTTTGTCCTTTGTTATGTCCGATACGAAGGGCTGTATTTAAATTAAGACAACATTTTAAATACTCATGTGATTTATAACATTCTCATGCATAATTTTCTTACCGTATACCACATAGACTGATCATCCGACTCATCAGTGAGAGGTACCTGTACGCCATAGGTTTGTAAAGCCAACGAAAGACAACAAATAGCAATGTGAGTGGGTTTATGATTTAAAATTTTCACGCTATGATGGAAATCTTGCAAAAATGATGCGGCTGTCTTTGCAATTGGCACTGAGGACCAAACGTTAGTTCCCAGCCAATCTTGTAGGGTCTTCATGTAGTAGAGTAGGTACTGAATGAAGAGAGAAATATAATTGTAAAACAGTGCCGTGTTATATGAAACATAAGAAACTTACTTTATGGGGATGTTCTATATTCAAATCAAATTTTAAAGTGCGAGCAATTAGGAGTTCAGCTTGAACAATGGCATCACGCATAGACCAATATTCATCGCCCAATTCGAGGGGTGTGGCTGCTCTATTGAGTGTTATATGGGCGACATTGATGACATCGCGGATTTTAACGGGGTCGTCTTTAATTTTGCCAGCCAGGTAGAGGGAAGAGGCGGCAATTAACTGGAAAAGTGAAAATGTTATGTAGAAATTTGTTGCGGTTGTTGATGAAAAGTTTTGTTTATTGATTATATAGATGTGGAAGATACGATTTAAGACAAATCATGCCTGGTTATGAATTGACGATGTGGCATCTAATAAGAACATACACATCCTTTAGTATTAATTTGCCAATTTGAATCTATAAAAATATGGCAAATTGGAAATAAAATGTATTATGAAATCTAGATTTCCTTTTGCTACGCATCTGTTATTACTACCGTTTAAAGCCTTTACTGCAATTTTGTATTAAATTAAAGTAGGCGGACGGAAAAAGTTACATTTTCCTGACGATTTCATTTTATTGAGACTACTGCCGATACTTTATTTAAAGTTCACCTTTTTTTTCATATAACTACTTACGTATTCATCATAGTCGGTAGTTTCCACTTCTTTAAAGAAACGATGAAATATAATGGCAGCGCTGGCTGATGTCAAGGGTTTAATTTGTAATTTAATGGCACACTCAAATAAGAATCTTGGCACAACACCGACCTTGTCAATTTTCCTAGAAATCAAAAACGCACCATCATAAATTGCATTGAATTGAACAATAGTTGTGTTAGTTTACCTGTAATCTGTTGGCTTCACCTTCTGTAGTTTATTCTCCTGGGCACGATTTTGTAAAGATAAGACATCGACAACGTTCTTCATGTTGTTGTTGTAATTTGTTGTCTTACTTCAAACAATAATTTACAAATCACAACTGAACGAAATCGTTTTTCTGGCACGTGTGTGAAAATCTAGCAATTGGCACTTTAAATCTATGGACAATCAGAATTTTACTGCAATGAAAATAAAAAGTTCATATTTATCAATTAAAACAAAAACATTAATGAAGAGTAGAGCGGGTGATAACTTTATATTGCGCCAGCTTAACTAAAGGAGGTCAACATATGCAACTTTCTTTAACTTTTGTTTTAACAAATTGAATATTTCTTAGTAAAAGAACATCTGGCTTTAAACAGATTTCACTTACATGCTTAATTTTATTGTTGGCGTTATATTTTTTCTTTTTTATATTAACTGTATTTTATTTAAATCGTTTACGGATGTTGTAAACGAAAAGAAATTGTACAAGAAAATATCTATACTTTCCCAACTGCAGCAAAACAATGCAGAGCACGACGATATTTGTTGTTGTTGTTGCATTTGGGGATCTGTAAAGTATACCGGTTCTAAAAACAGAGTTGTTTAATGAGAAAGTAGTGTAGTGATGCCAGATTAGTTAGTGGGCAATCTGTAGATTTTTCTTATTAGAGGTGTTAAAGCAATGAATGTTTAGAACACAGATATTAATTTTTTGGGTAATTTATAGAGAAAAGTAATTACACGATATTTTACAAATAATAATACTTGTTTGCTTGTATTTTGTTCATACGGAAAAATGAGAATTAGTCTAATTAGATTTTTTTATATTAAATCGAATACAAATTTAAAAGGTTTTGTTTTTATTTTGAGAAGGGTAACTCGAAAAGAATAATGTATTTGTTTTGTGACAAATCGGTTGAAAAATCTAATAAGAATAAACTATTGAACATTGACTTCTATATGAAAAAGTACTTTTTTGAAAGCAATTATCACACATCCACACAACGGCGTAGGTAAATCAATAACTGTTGATTTGCATATATATAAAAAAACTTATAATGCGTTGCACATTGGTCGGAAATCGGAATTTTCTGGCCGAAATTCAAAAAATAAAATTGTTTTTTTTTGTTTATTTTTAAAGTAAACACTGCATATAAAAAGAAAAAAAAAAAATTTTTTTTGTTCAAAGTTGACTTATGTTTTGGGTAAGCGTCATATAAAATATTAAAATATGATGAGTTATTACTAACAATAGATTTTAGTTTAAACAATAAAAATATTTTTTTTGTGAGTTGAAAAGTTCAAATGCTGTACTTTAATTACATATAATTCAATAGCAAGTTTTTTTGTTTTTGTTTCTATAAAACAGGGGTTTTTAAGGGGCTCAAAAATTTACTTAATTTGAAAATTTCTGATGTTTATTGGACTTAAACTTACGATAAATCACCCTATATCAGCAAATCCTTATCACAACGTTAAAATTTAATATTTCCTCTATCGAAATGACCCAGCATGAACTGCCTATTTTTTCCCTGATTTTACCCTTTGGATTTACCTACGATAAAAATTTAGTCTGAAAATTAAGGAGACTTCATATATGCATGAAACATAGCACTAAGAGGTTTTTGAGGTCGCTGATTTCGAATCCGGAATCAGATTTGAAATAAATAAAATGGTAGATACGAATGGTGGAAATTTAAAAAAAAATGCCGCCAATGTATATCAGCCATTTTGGTTTTTCAAAATTTGATCCCGGATCCCTTCACAGAATCAATGTACAATGAGTCAAAGACGTTACTATATACGTGATCAATTGCCTTATTACTTTCAGGACGCGTTATTAAGGTGTGACAATTTTGCAAGTCATAGAGAGCAAGTAAATCCTTAAGAGGCTGTTAAGAAGTTAAATTAAGACCATCAATATTTGAGTCTCCAAAAAATATGCATGGACTACGGCCATAGGAAACTAATACCATGTCCACACTACAGTCATTTTTCGTAATTCGCGCTCTCATTCGTAATTCAACCCCCAATTACATGGCGAATTACGTAATCCCCCATACAAAATTTTGAGAGCGAATTACCTTCTTTGAAGGTAATTCATTTCGAATTACCTTCTGAATTATGATAAAATCGTTGCCATCTCTAATTTTTATCAGAATATATCGAAACAGCTGTCAAAATGAAAATGAAAATGTAAACAACAAACACAAACATAAACACAAAGTGAAACAAATTTTATTCATTTTTTGATATTCGACCTTTTCTTTAATATTTTCCTTTTTAATTAAGCTAGAGATCGGGTTTCACGAATTATTAGTACAAATTTAAAAGCCAAATTTAAAAAACCACGAGTTGCATACAAGCAAAGCAAAGTAAACAAACAAAAGAAACTGTCAAATCGAATTAAGTACGTGTAGTGTGGACAGGGTAATTCGCGTAAGTAATTCAAAGAGCGAATTATGTAATTCGAGACGTAGTGTGGACAGGGTATAAGGCATTTTCTATGAATCCTAAAAATGTTGATGTGTCACATTTTTGAGATCTATAAAATGTTACCAATTTAATCGGATTCCCCCTTTAGGGAAAATACCACTTAAATTCAAGCATTTTTTTTGAAAAAAAATGTCTGCCATTTTGTTCATTCAAAAAAAAGCACTTTTTTTAAAAACAATGTCCGCTATTATGTGTTCACCTTTTTGTTTTTTTAAAAATTTACTCCTGGTTCGAAAGATATTCTTATAGGAAGTTTCAATTTCTAATGTGTAGTAGGTATATAACAAAAGTTCACATTATTAGTTAAATGCAAGCACTTTTTTTTAAAACAATGTCCGATATTTTGTGTTCATCTTTTTGTTTTTTCAAAATTTTACTCCGGGTTCGAAAGATATTCTTATAGAAAATTTCCATTTCTAATGTAGTAGGTATATAACAAAAGTTGTTAATTGTGGCAGGGCTCGAACCCTGGGCACCCGAACGATAGTAGCGTATTTTTAGCATCATACCATAGTTGGTCCCTTTATGTTGTTAATACAATGAAAATTATAAATTATAAATTAAGACAACTACTAAAGTATTTTTTGAAAACTTTTGTAATTTTTGTGAAAAGTTATAATTTTTATACCCTCATCATAGGGAAGAGGGTATTTATAATTTTATACAAAAAAAGATGTGTAACGCATGCAAGAAACGTGACTAGTTGGACCCAAGTTTCTTAAGACGAAATACGTGTCATGATTTTAAAGACGTTTATGTCATGTCCGTCTGTCTGACTCGATGCCTCGAGCGCACGATACTCGTGTAAAAATTCACTGATGGAGATAAAAATTTGCCAGTATTAATATTTTTAACAGTAAAATGCACTGAATAGTCCCACCCCTTCTGGTACCTTATATGCAATATACAGAATTTTGGAAGAGATAATCTTTTTCCATTACTTCTAAATGGAAAACTGCAGGATAATGGGGTTTTGTCAGTTATATAAAACTATTAGTAGTACGCAAACCCTTAGGAGACCGAAACATTTACCATATCACTTCTGGAACATCTTCTACAAAGATTTATATGTTGTATGTCTACCTTTTTTTTTAACGTATACTGAAATCAGTTCAATTCAGCATTTAGCATTTTTTGCGGCATATGTTACTGCTATTAAATTGGCAGTTGGTAACCCCTAACACTGTCGTTCTGTTTTCCCCCGGTGGCAACACTCCAACAGGATGTTATATACCGCAAGATGAAGAGGAAGTGTTATTTTTGCGAAACAAAGACGAGTTTAATACAGTAGTGCTATTGATTTTTATACAACAACAACAATAACAACGCTAAGAACAACTTCAACCGATGTGTTCTTATAATAGCTAAACTTTTATTATTTTCTACAAAATTCTATTTAAAGAAAAAAACACAAACCTTAATTATTAAAATTGCGGAGAATAAAGAGAAAAAAACTAATCAGCAGTGTAAGTGATGGTGACAACAGTTTTGTATTCACCAAAGTCAAAGTGGGGACATTTTTTTTGAAAACATTTTATTTTGTCTTTGAGAAAACGGTGAAGAAACCCATAAATTATGCCTGTTTTTTTTCTTGGTGTAGTTGTGAACAAAAAACAAAATGCAAATGACCATGAACTTTTAAGAAAAAACATTTTCGTATTAACAATTTATGCTGATGGACAATTTTATTAAGACTTTTGCCAAAAGTTTGAACATTAAGGGTGTTAAAAATAAATTCGTATAAGAATTACATACCTATACACACATACACATGTACATATATACAGATAGCTAAACGTCTACTGCTGTATGCATGAGTGGGGGTAGATAGAAAGCTGCTGCTTCTGTCACCCTTGGTAGGTAAAGGAAGTGTGGACAATGGAATACAATTTTATTGTTTACTTTACAATATTGTGCAGTAACTAGGTTTTATTTTAGGTAAAGCTATAAATAATTAAAAGACTTCCGAATGGATTTGAAAATGGAGTGCGAAGGGACATTTACTGAAATAGAAGGATGGCATTTAAATATTATTATTTGTTATTTTAGAAATATAAAAATATAAAAGTATTAATATATAAAAATATAACAAAATAAAAATATAAAAATATAAATATAGATCAACAATACAAAAAAAGCATACATACACGGAAGGTACACTGGCTTGGAAATTGTTGCCAAAAACATTTCTATTAGAGTTTCTGTTTTTCCCGGACTTTTCATTTCCCGGGAAACCGGGAAAAAATGTTGCCTTTCCCGGGATCCCGGGAATTCCCGGGAATTTTCGCGCAGTAGAAAAACAAGACAAACTATGTTAATTTTTTTAAATTTTGTAGTATGAGATTATATAGTACAAGCTGCAAGTAAAACAAAAACATAACAAACGAAAAACATTAAGTTTAAAGTATATACAAAAATATTAGTTTATCAATAAAAGTTAATTTGTCATTTTGAAAATACGTTTGTAAAACGGAAAGAGCGTTAATGGTTTCATCAGACAGTCTGTTTCTAATTCTATTTACTAATTGCCCTGTTGTTTAAAACATTCTCTCGCTTTCAACTGATGTTGGCCTTATTGTCAGAAGAGCATTCAATAAAATGGTGACACGTTTTTTCTTAAAAGCAATAACTTTCTATAAATACGACTTCGGTTTTCACGTAATAACTTTAAACAAACATCTCTTAATATTGGGACTTCAAAAAATAACCGCTTATAAATGCCGCCACTAGCCGCTCAAACTCGCTGTTCAGCCGCTCTCCGCTCCCGTTACGAGAAAAGAGAGCGCATATTTAATATATACGATATAATTATTATTAAAACCAGCACAGATATTTCAGTCAGCTAAAATGACTGATAAATACCATCAACCAATTAAAGATATTGCTTAAGACTTGAGATATTGAAATTGACCGATTTTTAATTAAAAAAAATATTTATGTTTGTGTAGCATAAACGGTTGTAGATAGGACTTTCGGTCATAATACCAGCGGTCTAAAAAGGGGAAATATCGGTTATTTATATGGAAACTACCAGAAGGAGTGCGTCAAATATTTATGTTTTTTAAGGGTTTGCCTCCAAATATGACCAAATATGATTATTCCCCCGGTGCCTGTTTGGAAGTGATGAGTGAAATATTAATTTTCCAAAAGTAGGCCATTTTGTATGGGAGATACCAGAAGCGATGTGTCAAATAGTTAGGTTTTCATATCGTTCGTTTAAGGTTTACTCGAGTTATCGTGCTCACAAGCCAGCCAGACAGACCTGAAACGAATTTGGTCTTAAGACATTTAGGGTCTAACACGTCTCCTTAATGCGTTACACTCTTTCTTGTATCAAATAATATATATACCATCATCCCTTAGGGTGATGGTAAAAAAGGGGTTGGAGCAAAGCACGCCTGGTCAGCCTGTAACCTTTAAGTTAGTAAGAAACTTGTATTTGACCCACCCTGTATATCCTGCAAGTTTCCGTTTGGAGGTTTTGGGAGAAATGTTACCCTTATTCATTCTTGAGTCAGGTGTTCCTGAGGTTTCTTCCTACCCCACTTGGTAATTAAATAGACGAAAAAGGTAAAAAAAGGTTATACTGTATAGGAGGTAGAAGAAGGGTTTGACCGATGTTAGTCATATTCATTTTTGAGTCAAGCATTTATAAGCGTTTGTCTTGTTAGGAGCATGTTGGCAAATTTTTGTAAACAATCTAAATTTGTAAAAAAATAAATGCGTACACAAATACTAAACAAATTATATTACCTTGCGATACTTGAGGAAGACAATCTGGATATGTAATATAGATTTATTTGAGAGTAGGGAACATTTATAGATTAGGGCCAAGTTTAGGCTAATTATTATAATGTGTCTTCCAGGATTATTTGTTAGCTTTTTTTTACAAATATTTATTTTTACGAAATATATATAATATGTACATTTGCCTACAATTTAGTTATTTATATATATATATATTATAGGAGACTTGTCATCATTTCGACCGCGAAAACTCATTGAAACTATGAAAACTCTTACAAAAGAAGAGCCATACTCTCTGAAAACAAGCCAAGAAAATTTTGCACAGTGGTTCTATAGGAAAAATAAAATAATTGCAAGCTAACTAGGGATAAACTTGATATACTCTGGTTTCTTAGACGGTAATGGTTTCTTGGACGGTAATAAGAAAAACAAACAAAAAATACATTCTAACAATTACTAAATTAGTTGTCTTTCGTGCAATTATTTATAAAATTGATTAATAGTGAGGTAAAATATATATACTATGCGATCACAGACAAAACACTGTGCGGCGTTTTCATCTATATTTCATGGTTTTGTGGGCTCTCCAAATTACCCACATAGTGATGATGATCTTGGCAAACATAATAATGATGGTTAATACGACGATGATGTTTCGTAGTTGTTGTTTTTTGTTGGTGCCATCGTTGATGCCATGGACCGACAGACGGGTACGTTTTGACAATGTACGCCACAGAGATGACTGTAGTTGCTAAATTTCGCTTGCCTTGGTCACTTCGAACGGTTTTTTTCAAATGCAAAAATGTTTGCGTAAGATATCGTTTCAAAAATAATTTAAAATTTTAAAGAGAAACAGAAATAAAAATAAAATAATACATGTGTTTCAAAACGGAGAAATCACATTTCAATTGCATTAGTTGTGACAGATTTCGATATAACGCATAAATTCAATCACTAAAAATTATGGCAAATATTGAAAGAGTATTGAAAATTCAAAAAATAACCTGTGCAAAAAAGTTTGAATTGAAAATCAAAAACAAGTGCTAAAAATAAAATCAAACGGCAAGGGACGTCTATTTATGTAATAATATTCAGTGTTGTGTTCATACTTATATAGACAGATATACTAAATATGTGTGTTTTAGCCGAGATGTGCTCGCGTATATATATATATCTTGATATATTTTTATGTTTGTGCGTTTAGTTTATTTTCTGCGTTATTTTTTTGTGAAATCAAGTGAATGTCGGCATAAAATCAGTTGTTATCTTTTGGTTTTCGGTTTTCATTTGGATGGGTGTCTCGTAGAAATAGTTGTAAAATAGGCAAAATAAAAAAAGTGTACCAGACGATTTGTAAAAATGTCTTGTAAATTGGTTGGAACCTACTTAAATCATTTACAGTTATGTGTTTCGCCAATTATATGTCGGATTTATAAAACGTAAAAAAAACCGCGGCAAAATCCGCTAAAACAACAAATTCATCTGTCGCTAAAACATTTCATATCTATGTCGTTTAGAATTTTAAAATAACATAACGAAATAATTGAATATGTCGAGTAATTTTTTGACATGACAAGAATTTAGGTGTAATTGATGTGTGTGTGTGTGTATTAACTATAAAAGAAAATCAACCTTAAGGTGTTTTTTCTTTTAAAATAAATTTGGCTTAAACCAATTTATTTGGTTGACATATTTAGTGACGAATTAAATAATCGTAACATTTAAATATCTGTCATTGTGGATGTGTATCCTTTTTGATTTATTTGTCTGCTGTGAAATTTAAAATTGTGAAACCTTAAGTGATTTTAATATAATGATCTGTTTATTATAGGTTATGAGTATGTGTGTGTGAATAATGTAGAAAAATTAACAATAATAACCGATGACGTATACTGGAATTTCCCTACCCTAATTTTTCATATATTTTTGTGTACAAGAACATTGGAATTAAATGTTTGCATACGATTTCTATATAGTTTGGATTTCAGGGTGGACTAAAGGTAGAGTTTCTAAATTATGATAAAGAAAAATACTAGATAAATGAAAAAAAAACTGTTTATTTATGATGAAAATTCCCAATTAGGGACTTTATTTTTTTTAAATAGCGAAAATTTTCAAACATGTGTCATTGCATGTGTGTGTTCAGTATAAGCTTTTAACGAATTTCTTTTAAATATTATCTAATTCATATTGAAATAATTTATTTAATTTTAGATATGATTAAAACATAAATGTTGCCACACACACAAATACCAAAAAACCAAAGAAGTGTCAACCAAGAAAACAATAATGCAAGTGATGATATACATATAATTAACCCCAACAGCTAAACAAACAATCGGATAGCTACTTACAATATAAAATCGAACAAACTAATAAATAGTAATTGTTAACAAAATCTTTACTAACCTAATAATATAACTTCACTTACCTGGTCGTACTGTAAACGATTTTGCAACAAAGATGCAGACATCAACGAGAAGACCGCAATCGCAGCAGCAGCAGCAGCAAGAAAAAAAAGCCTCTCTTCCAATATATTTGAATGAGGGCCTAAGTCCGAAAAAGACCGCTTTGATAATTGTAACCGTAGTTGGTTGCATTGCCATACTATGGCCCAAAGTATTCTATCCGATGATGTTTGGCGGTACAGCAATTGTAGCCAAGACGAATGTAAAAGAACCGCATCGTGGACCTGGAGGTAAGTTATTGATGTTGTCATTCGAAATATGTTTATATATTACGCGAGAAGGATGATGATGGTGTAATGGAAATGAAGTCGTTGCAATTATTTGCGAGGAACTGTTATAAGTGTTCTGATGAAATTTTTAAAATAGGTTAATTACACTGTCCCAAAATCTTATGAAGGCACAAATAGGTACAAGAATACAACAAATCTATAAAAGCTCTAAAGAAAAAAAAAACAAAATTTATGATACGACAGGGTCAATGTATCCCCCTTTTTTGTTGAGTCGAAAATCTTGTAGGAAGCATTTGTTTGCAAATCTACCGAACCTATTAAAGACTCATTTCTAACCACTGAAATTTTCAGAATTTTACAAAATAAAACAAAAACATACATACTATGCTCTTCTGAACAATAGCGAAATTAAAAACATATGACATGGACTGTAGGATGGGTCGATAAAAAAAGTTGTGCCGGTCACCCCCTACAATGAAAGATAATTTAAAGACAAATTTTTTGGCCACGCCCCTTGATCCCGCGCTTTAGGTTTTTTGTTTCCTGTGTCTCCATTTAGAATGACAACAGCTACATTTTCTTCTTTTATCACTTTTGACTCCGACGTCATGTTTTAGAAGTTTCTTCCGGAATCTCGATTTTAACCTCCCTAAGTCAGAATTTTTTCGTATCGATAAATAAGTTTTTTACATTCCATGAATTTTTCTCTTTTATCGTAAATATTTTTTTTTATAAACAAAAAAGTTACAGAGGTTTAAAAAAATCATTTTGACGTCATCAAAGGCCAAAGCTCATTGTTTACTAATGTTGGCGTGATCGAATTTTTTTTAACCTCTATAACTTTTTTGTTTATGAATATAAATATATACGGTAAAATAGAACATTTCATGGAATTTAAAAAACTTTTTTAATGTTACGAAAAAGTTCCGACTTAGGAAGTAAAAACCGAGATTTCGGAAGAAACTTATAGAACATGACGTCGGAGTCAAAAGTGATCAGATAAGAAAATGTAGCATGTCTGCATGTCTAGTAAAAGCTTCTCAAAAAGAATCTGTAATATTCCATGCCATTTAGGTGGAAGTGTGCCTCGTCTGAGAGTTCAGATAGGGGTGCGTAAGTGTTGTATGGGTAGGATGTTCAAACTCGAAATCGTAAACCGCCTAACCGTTTTTTTTTATCCAAAACCGTATGCCGGTTTCTTCAAAAATGCTAATTTCGAATACCCGGGTTAACTGGTTTTTCAAAAAGAAATATTTCAACAGAACATTGCTAGGTTATTCTGGGCAAGTCGGTATAAAGGTAGTTTATACTTATCCGATATTCTTAAAACAAATTTCAAAGGAAGCATTTTGAAATTTCCTAATTCAATATGAAAATTTGTTTGCAAAATGCTGCTAGATGACTGTTTCCTCTTATCTTTAAATTGGTGGGTAGCCGTCGATATTCATATGAAAACTATGTGTCCGATCGCAAAAAGAAGCATAGTTTATTATCACCATATATATAAGTTGGGAAATCACCGAGATACAGTTGAAATCTAATCTTTACAATGGTTGGGAACTCAACTAAAATGGGTGGGGGCGTGTCGATATTCATATAAAAACCTTAAATTACAATTATCTCCTAAACTTAGTGCCCAATTGCAAAAGGATGCTTAATTTATGATCACCATACAATAGTTTAGAAATCACTAAGGTACACTTGGGATCTCACCTTGAAATGTGTGGGAGGCGGTCGATGTTCATATGAAAAACTTTTAATGCCTTTATTTCCTATACTAAGCATCTAATTGTAAAAAGGAGTACAATTTTGGATGAAAACGATACCTTTTTTCTAAACCATGCTAAGTTTAAAATGTAAGTTTTACAGGAAACGCGATTAAAGGTTTTGCGTAATTTACATAAAAGTAGATTCCACTTACATGTTAAGTTCAAATTTCCTTAGAACTTCTGTTTGGGTGAACTGATCTTCCTGAGAATTATATTGAATAAAGAAAACTGAATTATATTGAATAAACTGAACTGAAGAAAACTGATTTAATTAGCACTAATTAATTGCAAACATGCTAAGTTGACTTAGCATACTTTAGAATTAAGGTATCGATTTTCATATGTTCTCATATTTTACATATTTTACAATATCCGAAAACTGAATGAAACCGGTTAACTCGGTTTTTTACTAAATCAGGTATTCGAAAACCGAATTGTTGAAAAAGGTATTTTTCAAACAAACCGGTAACCGATTTTATGAAAAATTTAAGTATTTGAACACGATCGATATGACTCACCAACTAATTTTGTGTGATTGGGAAAAAATTCATGAGTCCAAGGGTCCAATTCATGAGTCCAATGTTCTGTTGAAATGAGGGGAGTGGGGGTGGAAATCAAATTCAACTTTCCATTTCCATTCTTTTATGATAAATCCTTTTACTTTTGGCCGCCGTTTGTATGAAATCACGACACTGTGCGGAGTAGCTACGTGCGTTGTGCGTACGCATGTACTATGGAAACAACGATTCTTTTAGGCTCATTAAACATACGTCATAGAAATTAAGCTCCATAGATTCAATTACAATAACATTGAACATTAGAGTGGGTCAATTTGTATGGATTAAAAAAATTCACCAAGCGATTATCAAATCTATAATGAATTGTAAGAAATCAAAATCGAGGCCCCGGTTCAAACTTGAATATGAAATAGGATTGGTATAGCGATTTCGACACGGCTCTCCCCATAATTTCTTGTGGTTGGGATGAATAATCCATGAGCCAAAAAATGGGCGAGGTTGGGTGGGTGCAAATGACTGCGCGTTGTGGCTAAAGATGGTGGGGATTGGCAAAATCTACAACAAGCACCGCAACTGCCCAGAATTCCACCCTAGAAAGGGTAAAATCTACGACTGATCTAAAGTAATTTTTCGCTCCTAAAATTTTTTCAAAACATACATACCCTTTTATCTTCAACCCAAGGAGGCTCCCATACAAAAATAAAGGTGCCCCTGGAGGGGTCAAATTTATGACCGACCCCCAATATTTTTGCAACTCCAAAGGTTTTTAAAACATATCTCCTTTTATCTTCAACCCTTAAGGTGATCCCTATACAATTTTTTTATTTTTATTATTTATTTATGAAATCAGTTCCTGCTGCTCCCATATTGCCTCCTAGAGGGTCTAAATGTATGACCGACCTCCACTAGTATTTCCCTTCTAACATTTTTCTCGAACACTGGGGTCCGCTCACATATTTGTATCCTTTATGGACGACTCCAAGGCAGTTCCGGGAGTTGTTGTGGATTTTTCCCCTTCCCTAGGAAAAGTAGGACGGAAAAAAACAATATTTTGCCAAATTCGTCCTAAGGACACATATATCTCATATAACCTCATATTTTTTCAAAAAAGAAGTAGGACAGAAAAAAACAAAAAGTGTTGTTGTCATTGAACCAAAATTTACTCGATTTATCTGTGATATATTACTGACAACTGTGTTGAATTATATGAAATTATCTCTAAGGACACGCACACCTCCCATATATCCAAAAATGAAAAAATATATATCTTTCGAAATTGTTGTGATATATTAGTGACAGCTGTGTTGAATTATACGAAATATATTCTAAATGAAAAAAATCTTATTTTATAAGCATTGGTTAAAAATTTACTCAGCCTTAAGCTTTCAAGTGAGGAAAATAACGAAGCCACGATTTTAAGAGTGTAAGACAAATTTGGTTCACACATTGGAACTCCCCAAGTTTCTTAAAAGTTTTTTTATTTAGTGGTTTATTGTTTTCCCAACAATTTCTGAAAAGAACTATTAAGAAAGTTGAGTTTACTTTTTATATTGTGTATTTAGATGCAACAGCTTAGAAACCATGATTGAGTCCCAAATCACTTAGCAACAAAATGTTTCACCATGTAATAATAATCCCAAAGATATAGAAATGGTGATTTCTTTTGAGATTTTTTGTGAGAATTAATTAGAGAGTTCTTAAGTCATTAGCATAATAAGACCGGTTCATATTGGGATAGTTACAACAGATACAATTACAACAGATCCAATCAGCATCCAATATTAGCTGCCAAATCTACTCAAGTCTGCTGATTTCTTTACTGGAACCTAAAGTTTTATAGAAGTTGTTCTAAAAGAATTTTATAAATTACTAAGAATAAGGTGAATATTATCTACCTAAGATATTGTTTTGATTTATATATTCGCTACAAAAATTACTATAAATATACATATACCAGTATTATTGTTTCCAAAACTGACTTTTGTTTTGTGAGTGAAAAAATCCAATTATTTTTTATACTAATAAAACTATTCCATCAAGAGACAATAATGAATTTCATTAAAAATTTATTCAGAGCCTAATGGAAATATATAGATAGTGTTTTCTGAATTCTTGTGACTATTTACGACTTCCTTCCATGGCACATCATCATTCTCGTCTTAAATTTTTTTGTATTTTTTTTTTGATATTTTTTTTAATTTTTATTTTCTTTTATTTATCTTAAATCTGTTGTAAATGTTTTGTTTTATGTGTATGTAATATGATAAAAACCAAACTCCAACAAATAACAATAGGATGTTGTGACGTCGTGCTTGATAGAGAGGAATTTTTCAATGTGACAACGATGAAGAGTAAAAAACCAACAACAACATCAGATGCACCTGTTGTATTTGGGCCGCAATTGTATCGCAAAAGTTTAAATATATACACCGGTGAAATAAGTAGGTCAAGAGACGATATGTTTTTAATGTAAACATTTACATATAAATTTGAAACGAAATGAGTTCTTTGCTAAACTAATATGTACAACAAAAATCAAATGAATGAATGAATGATAAGTAATTTCTTGTACTAACTTTTACTAACAGGAAAATTATAAAATGTTTAATTCTTATTAAATTCTCTCTATGCCAAAAAAATTACTGTTTTAACTGACGCTCTCAATTCGACTCTCCCATAAGTTAAAATTTGAATGAAATGAGTTCTTTGCTTAACTTATATGTACAACTAAAACTAAATGATGAATGAATGATATAGTAATTTCTTGTACTTACTATTACTAACAGCGAAATTATAAAATTTTTAATTCGTATTAAATTCTCTCTATGAAATTATAGACCTGTTTCCACTGCCGCTCACAATTCGCTCCTCCTATACATTGAAATTTAAACCAAATGATGAATGAATAATAGTATTTTCTTGTACTAACTTTTACTAACAGGGATGTTATACAATGTAATACTTATTCAACTCCCTCTTTGCCAAATATAGACCTGTTTCCACAGCCGCTCTCAATTCTCTCCTCCCACATTCGATCTTATTTCGGCGATAAACTTAAATGTTTCCTACCACGCTCTTGTACTAATCTCAAAGAAGTTCAACCGCCGCATAACTGTCCTCATGTATTTTATGTATTTAATTTAATTCCTTTTACATTTTGTTTTCTCTTATTTTCACTCAATGTTATTTATTATTGTGTTTTTGTGTGTGTGTTCAGCGCTTCGCGTGCAAATACCATAGAGCATTCGTTACGCTATTTTGATTTTTATCTAACAAAGTTTTATTTAACAAATTGTTTATGGTTTCAGCGTTAATAATAATTTCACTTTCAATTTTCTTGTAATGATTTGTATGTACAAGTATGTTTGTGAATGCCTCTCGCTCTCTCTGTCAGCACTATTAAGATAAATTACTATTTTTATTTTGTAATTTTAATGGTAAAGACTTTCGCACAGGTATTCGCCAGGAACGGCCAGCTCATCTGCATCCCGATTCGGTTTATCAGGCTATGAGAGAACGTGGTCGTGCCATACCGGCCACACCGACGATACCCATTGTGGAGAGGAAATCATCACCTAGCAATCCGCCACCGCGTATTGTTGAAGGCAGGGTAAGTGTTAAAAAGTAAAAAAAAAAATAGATACAAGATATTTAAGTTAATGTTTAAAAAACTGATTGATTCAAATTCAAATAGAATGATTTAGAGGTATTGTTTTATAATTTTAAACCATTTTTATGAAATTCGATATGAATATGATTAATCGATTACAAAATTTATGAAATTCGATCACATATGATTATTTTCACATAATTTAGTTTTGGACTTCGTTTTTTGCCTTGGTACATGCTATATTATTTGAACATATATTCTTTTTATATATTTCGTTAATTGTTGAAGTGATTTGATATTTTAAAACATCTATAAATCGATAAATTTATTCGAATTTTTATTTGAATCTCATTCTTAAGTATAATAAATTATTGTAAAGATTTTCTAATTGTTTTGAAAATACAATTCTAAATCACATATAATAATTAAAAATGTACGATATCCTATTATGTCTGCTGACTGACTACTCAATTATTCACACATCCCTATTTTTTTTACACATTTTTTTAAATTTGTTCTGATTTTTTAAATCCTATTATATAACAAGTAGAACATTCAAACCAAATTCCTCTTCGCTTAAGTGGCATGCTTCAGATGCTTTTCATAAGTCAAAAGCAATTAAGCTGTCTAGTATAGGTCCAAAGACAATTTTAAAAAACATATACATACTACATGTTCTATATTGATTTATTTCATAATTAGTAGTTGAAAAAACCAAAACAACTAATTGGTAAAAAAAATGATTAAGCATATGTTTATAATTATTTCTAAACAATTTTTATTCAGTTATGCTAACACATATCGAAATCGTATGAATTTGTTTTATTAGGTACATACATAAATATTAACAGTTAGTCCCATAAAATTATTTTGTTTACATGTTATATTTAATTATTTTCTTGCGTACATACAATCACACATACATATATATATATATTTCAGCTGGTCGCATTAACGCAAAATATACTACATACATACATATTAATTAAACAAACCACTCACCACTTTGTACATCCATGTGTCTGTCTAGAATATTTGTTTTTTTTTGTTGTTTTAATAATTTTTCCCACACCATTCACTATTTTTGGATACCAGATGCAAAAATCGACTAAGAAGAAAATAAAAAATAACAACAACAACAAACAAATGCAAAATTAATGTACGTTACGACAGAGAGAAATTTTCACGGCCAAGAAAAACATGTTCACACTGACTGAAAAGGAAAGGTTATGATTCGAAATTTTTAAATTTCTCCACTGCAGCTAATGAGTGGGAATGTTGTATGATAACACTTTACAACATTTTTCAGCTCGTTGATTTGGGACGCAATTCTGAGAATTGCACGTGAAAGTAGCAACAAAATTAATAACTTCTGCATAATTCGTTTTGTCAAGTTAGCTGCGTTAATAATTTAATAGCCCTACGATTTTTTTTGCTTAAGGTGGATTCGTAGCATTTTTCTATATTTTAACACGGTTATATCTCATTATACCGTACAAAATATAGCGTTTGTGTCACAAGCAACATTTTAGATATCGAATAGGAGAAAAACAAGGTGGGACAAACGTTTCTGAAAAAAGTGCATCTAGTAAAAGTCGCAAACATTTTAATTTTTACCTTTAACCTATTGGTTTAAGTACAAAATATTTAATTCTTTAAAAAATATTTAATTACGAAAATGGGATTTCATTTTTTTTTTCGTAAAAAAGAAAACTAAATGAAAACTAAATACGGCCAAGTATTTCTTAGAAATTTTTGTGTGTGAACAGTTGTCGACCACCAGAATGTCACAGTAATTCGTTATCGATAACACTCCTGACAGACAAGTTTTTTGACAGATTCCTTGTGTCTGAACGCGCTGTTACGCTTTCTTTCATATATACTGACTTACGTATGGGTATTAAATAAAATTCCACATAACTCATACGCTCTGACATGGGTAAACTTCATATCGTCAAATAATATGCTATGACCTTTATAAATAGCTTATTGCGATACAATAACGTTTAACCTGCAATTACTAGGTCATTTTATGCTTCCTTACAATAAAAACAGATTAAGTCATTTCTAATAAAGTTTAATTTGCAAAATCCAAACCCCAATGACGAGATATAATCATGCTAAAATATAGGAAAAGAGCTAAAAATACACCTTGAGCAAAAGAAAAAAATTCGTATGGCCATTATAAAACGAATTGACAAAACGAATGATAGAGAAGTTCTAATTTTTTGAGCTACTTTCACGTGCAATTCTCAGAATTAAGTCCCAAAATCATGTGTTGTACTGAGTAATACAGGCAGGTAGAGATGGTATAAAAATACTCCTTGGTACAATAAATGTATTTTTTAGTACAATAACAGTACATATTTTGAAATACAATAAAATTATTGTGTGCTATATCAAAAGTACTTTTGATACAATAAATGTACTTTGCGGTACAGTAAAAGAACTTATTGGATTTATAAAAGTATTTTATTTTAGGTTATTGTCCAAATCATGAACCAGCCAAAAATTATGGGAATATCCGTAAAACGTATTCATAAAAGTCGGGAACATCGAAATATCTAATATCTATATTATAGATATTAGGTTGGCGCCATTTGTATGGTAGTCAAACCCGGCATCGATGTTCCCGACTTTTATGATATCTATATTAGGGCGGAATGGGACTTTGCTCAGAGGTGGAAAGTTACTGATTGTTACTCACTTGGGAGTGACCAGAATCGATTCCTTTGTGGCACTGTCCAAGCAGCTAACTACTTCCGGTCTTAGACCAAGTATTCCCTGGGCAATGACTTCAAAGCAACCGCTTAGAAGTTAGCTAAAGTTAGAAGGCTTTACAACCATGTATCCTGAATGGTCAAAGAGACGTCTCAGGAAAGTAGGCTTGAACCGCTGAAGCATGGTTGCATCGTGGGATTGGACGTGCAGATAGCAGCCGTATTACCAATCTAGGAGACGAGGGTTAGCAACCCACATCTTCCGAAAACTAAATTGCGAAAATCCATAGCGTCTGTTCCATATTGGGCGGCTTCCTGGTCAGCGTCTGCCTCAGAATGAGCGGCTGAAATGTTTCCTGGCAGTAGGAATAAAATGCAGAACCTGGTGGGCTGGGCTTGCCACCCGCCACCAGTATAATGGCAGTGAATAAAATGAGAAATAAGAGAAAAAGAAACCCCCAAAATGGTGACGACCACCGCAAACGTTTTAAGGACCATGATTTGAGAATATGCACTTGGAATGTTAGAACTCTTTACCGACCAGGTGCCTCTATTCAACTGGCGGATGTCCTCGAAGAGTATAAGGCTGACATTACTGCTATACAGGAAATTCGGTGGACCGGATATGGATGCTCGCGGATGAGGATGTGTGACGTGTACTACAGCTGCCACGCGGAAAAGCATGAGTTTGGATGTGGATTTGTGGTCGGCAAGAGACTACGACACCTGGTCTCTAGGTTTACTCCTGTCAGTGAACGAATCGCCACCATAAGACTAAAGGCAACATTTTTCTACATCACGCCGATATGTGCTCATGCTCCGACGGAGGAGAAAAGTGACGAGGTCAAAGACGAATTCTACGCCCAACTTGAAGAAACATATGACCGTAGCCCGGGCCATGATGTTAAAATTGTGCTGGGAGATTTTAATGCCAAAATAGGCCGGGAGAATGTCTTTAGCCCAACAGTCGGAAAATTAAGTCTGCATACTGACACATCGCCAAACGGAATCAGACTGATTGATTTCTCTGCAGCAAGGAACATGGTAATTAGCAGCACACGATTTGACCAGGTACTAATTTTACCGGTCCTGTTGTACGCCTCCGAATCTTGGGTGCTTACACAGGCAGATGCAGCTCATCTGGCGGTGTTTGAGAGAAAAATACTCCGCAAAATATATGGACCCATTTGCGTAAACGGCGAGTTTAGGATTCGGATGAACCATGAGCTGTACGAGTTATACCACGACATTGATGTCGTCAAGCGGATCAAAGTGCAACGATTAGGCTGGCTAGGCCATGTCGTGAGAATGGATGAGGAAACTCCAGCGCGAAAGGTATTCTATCAAGACCTCGAAGGACGGCGCAAAAGAGGGAGACCGCGACTACGTTGGAAGGACCAGGTGGAGGAATCACTGACGCTGCTTGGTAGGACTGACTGGAGACGGTGCGCACAAGATCGAAGCGAATGGAAATCTTTGATCATTTCGGCCTCTGACTTAGGCACTAAGATATAAATATATATATGTGTCAAGTTGTTTTAAAGGCTAATAATAAAAATAATATTAGGGCAGCAGATAATCGTTCAAAAGGAAATTCAAAATTGTTCGACCGTAATATTGTGTCACTTGTAAAAAATACAGGACATGAAATTTGAGTAAGATCGGACAACTATTTTCCGTGCCCCCCAATAAATTCTATATTTTTCTCGAAAAGTTTATACTGTTATAGCTTAACAAAATACAGATTGATATTATTACACCATCTCTAAAGTAGACGTGCCTAGACTTCCAGATTTTTTCTTAAAAACTTTTTCTGCTTTATCTTTACTCAATACAGAATTTGGGTACGATCGCGTTGGGTCTATTAATACTATTAATCGATTTCTAAAGTGGACGGTACCAGATGGGTATGGGAAGTACCAGATGGGGCGTGGCTAGACTTCCAGATTTTTTCTCAAAAACTTTATCCTGTTATAGCTTTACTTAATACAGAATTTGAGTACGATCCCGTTGGGTGTATTGATATAATTACTCAATTTCTAAAGTGGGCGGAATGTTGCATTTGTGTGAGAGGTACCAGAAGGGGCCTTGCCAAGTAGTTTTGGGGAAATATTAACTTGTGCAAAATTTCAAACATTTGGTTGCATCTTTCGAAATTTATCGTGCGCATCAACCGGACAGCCAGACAAACGGACATGGCTCAAACGATTTAAAAAGTCATCGAATTGGGTTCAAAGAAACCTAGGGTCTAAAGTGACTCCTTCTATGTGTTATACTTTTGGATCGCATCAAATGATATATACCCTCCTACCTGTTATGTGAGGGTATAAAAATTATAGTACAGTCGAAACTCTCTATAACGAATTCCAAGGGACTGAATATTTACTTCGCTATAAAGAAAATTCGCTATATAGAAAAGAAAACCAATTTTGTTCCTTTTTAATTGTAGTAGTCAGTAATTTTGGTTTGAAGTACATTTTTCCACTTTTCATCTGCAATATAATTTTCTTATACATTTAGAGAAGTTAACACAGTACATATGAAAGAAATGTGAGGGATGGTAATAATTCCAGTTGTCACTTGCATAGTTCGGTGGTTCCCCAAAATACACTTTCAATTTTACGGTAAATAAACGATTCAAAACATCAGTCTCTGCTTGTGCTTTGTGAAAGCAACAATAACAACACCAAAAAATTCGTTATATGGAGATTGAAAACGCTTCAATTTTGAAGTTACGGTCGCAAAAATGCTTCGTTATAAGGAAATATTAGCTATAGGGAAATTCGTTATATGGAGATTATAATACACTCAAAGTAGACCCAAAACACAGTGTTTTTATAACTGCTTCGCAATAAAGAAAAATTCGTTACATAGGAGTTCGTTATAGAGAGTTTCGACTGTACCATATATTCACCACCGACCACACAGCTACATTATGTGAAAATTTCAAAAAGATCGGGCAAGCCGTTTGTACCTATCTATACGGTACAAAAAAAAATTTAAAAAACAAACAAACTCATTTTTATATATATAGATTTGACCTTTGACCTCTTTGCGGCCGATTTTGTACAAATATTGTTCATAACCATTTTATAACAACTGACAAAAAACAGTGCCACCCTAAATATATATATAAAAAGGCTTTGGTGTCTGACGATCACGCCCCAGTCCATTCGGCTTAGCCGACAACATAGATTGGTGGAATGTAGGTTCCTTTTAAAACGTAGGCGCGCACTAAGTAGACATTTTTGAAAATTCGGATTGCAAGGTGGTAAAAGGACGTGGTATAAATGTACCGATTGCAATTAAATTTTCTTCGCCCACTTTATGAATGTAAGATTTTTTACTGGTACGAGGTTTACGTTTAGCAGGGAAATAGGAGAAGTCACGCCTATCTTGAAAAAATTATCACTATCCAGCTAGAGCCATGAAATTCTATTCTATTCTATGAAATTCTAATTCTATTCTAATCCGATTTAAAGATGTTCGTCCATCCATCCATCCATCCCTACATCTGTCCCCGCAATTACAGAAAAGGGAAATTTGCTATGCAGGCTTCTACCACCTAGGCGAAACTTTAGTTCTAAGATGAGTAAGATCGGAAAAACACTAATCCCACATCCCATACAAACTCAAAGGCAAAGATTGTTATCAATTACTTATTTAAGTCAAAAAAGTATACTCGAATTTGTGTCGCTTAAACGATTGGTAAAAGAATTTCTTTTACGATATGTTAACGTATGTCCACCGGAGATTCGCTAATGTTATCATTTTCAAATTTTTTTTTTTGGAATGCAATTAAATTTTTATCGCTTTTACGATAAGTAAACAAATCGCTTTTAAGATTCGTTTGCGAATCTTCACCAGTGACTCGATAATGTTATCATTTTTGAGTTCGTTTTAAAATCGCTTTTTACGAATAGTTTTAACGAATTGCCAACAAATCGTTGGCGAATCACCATTCGCCACATGTCGGGACATGTATGTTTCTTTTGAACTTATATGTGGGTATTTCCTAGCGTTGCGGACGCACGTTTTTTACTTATTTTGTAGTTTTCTCGATGTTTCGTGTCAAAATAAATTTCCCAGGAAATATTCGGGGTAAAAATAAAAACACAAAAGGTATTAATATTTTGGAAAATGTTATAAAATGTATAATTTTATTTATAAGAATAAATAAGGGATTTCGGGGGTTTATGTGTTCGGGTAACTTACGTTCCGTTCGGGGTTTACAGGAGTAATAATCTAACAATTGTTGATTTACATGACACTAACCGGGATGTTAAGTATCATTTCGGGATAATTGAGAGCGATAGAATAAAGAGAGAGAGAGAGAGAGAGAGAGAGAGAGAGAGAAAGGGAGAGAGAAGAACGCGGATAACAATAGAAAGTACGGGGAAACTTAACTATGTAAAATATACGAGGGTAGATTGTTAATTGTCCGCGTAAACACTCGAAAAGTTGAAATATTTTCAAGATTATGTTCATATTTAAAAATGTAGATTTTCGATAGTACCATAATTTTCTTTTAATGAAACTTTACTTAAAATGTTATATTCAAAATTATGACTAAGACACACACAATTTACATAGCCACTTGAATTGTTTATGAACATTTTTAAAAATTTACCGACAATTCTTATCATATCAGTATATTCTTTTTTGTAAAAGAAAGAAGACATGTTGGGGTTTTATAAACAACTTACTTCACATTTAAAATACCTTTTATGCTACTTCAATCTTAATGTACGTTGCGGACACACGAATTGCTCTATGGATAACACAGAGCGGCAAAGAAAACAATACCTGGGAAATTATACTATTTTTCTGACAGATGCTACTGTGCACAACAAGAATCCAAAATCTTAAGTTACGGGTAAAAAACCGGGTTTTCGTACCTTTACGCACCCAGAAGGAAGTGTCTGCAAGACATCCTCAAGCATAGGTGAACGACCATAGTAAATCGTTGATGACATATAGGGAACCGTCCATACAAATCGTCGACGAAATTTTCATACAAGTGTCCGCTTTGTCATGCACGACCTGATGAGCGACAATGTCGGTCAAATTGTCGTTGATGACTAAATAAGCGACATGTCGCCCACACAATCATGCACGACATAATGACCGACAATGTCTGTCAAATTGTCGTTACCAGTGCTTAATAATTTAAAATAACAAATTGAAGTAGTTTTATTGAAAACGTGCGATACATGAACCGTCACGCACTGCTGTTTCCAACAAACTGAACATTTTTTACTTCTACTTTCCTCTTTTCAATTTTATGTCGTTATTGTTCCGTGACATTGAACTTTTTTGTTTGATGCACGACAACATAAGTACTTTGTCGGTCAGGTTGTCGTCATACGAGTGTTTTGACTACAAGTACATACATTTTTGATATTTTGTCTTGAGGAAAGCGTTGACGACAAAGTCATGTATGACGATACTTCCTACTGGGCACTTATAAACCAGTAACGCGAGTAAATATGAACCGATTTTAAGTTTCTCAGAGGATTTGGAAAGAAAAGACTTTCCAACGATATATATAGTTTGATTTGTTAATGTTCAACAAATTCATCATATGATTACCAAAACAAAAAGTTAAAAATGTAAAGCAATTTTATACTATGAAATCGTCCGTCCATCCGCTGGAAATACCCATATATATATGTGTGTGGTGTTTTGTGTATAACCGTGGCGTTATTTATGTCTTTCTATAAACAATAAACAAAATTATAGACACATAAATGTTTTCATCTCCGCCCAATATACAATACGAAGAGAACAACAAAACAATACAACCATATGAGTTTTTATGATTCATTGTTTTTTTCTTCTATCGTTTGTGTATTTTTTCCTGTCCTATTTAAACAAATTGCTTTTTAATTTTTGCGAAATTTTGTTTGTATACTTTCAGCCCGGACCAATACCCGGCATGCGTCCTCCTATGGGTGCGGGGGCGATGCATCAACCACAAGCTAAAGGCCAAAGCATGGGCATAATAATGCCTCTATATACCATTGGTATTGTTGTATTCTTCGGTTATACTATCATGAAGGTTTGTATGAAGAAGATCGGAGATCTATGTATGTTAACTAATTTTGATTAAGTATAAGAAAAATATAAGTTTTAATTGCAATAAGCGAAAATAGTAGTAGGAAAACATTATCGTATTGTTATACACCCAAAATAGTAATTTCTAAAATTGGCAAAGATTTTTTTAGAATATGTCCTCCAGAAAATAGTAGTAGGGAAACATTATCGTTTTGTTATACACACAAAAAAGTAATTTCGTAAATACAATTAATTTTTAAATTGATATTGACGGCTTGTGTTCTTTGAACTACTAATTTTGTAGCTTAATTGTTGGAAAGGTTGTGTTTAATATGATTTTATGCCGAATTTGTTATATTAACAACGCATTTCATGAAAATGATTATATTTTTTGTTGAAATCGATATTAACTATCAACAATTCCATTGTATTACTTAAAATGTGTCGACAGTTTTTTTGTGTATATTTGGCTCAAGCCTTATTTCCAATAATATTTTCAATACCCAATTATAGACTTTTTCTAACATAAAAATTTGATTTCTATTTTTTGTTTTTGTTCGCTCTTCCACCGAGTTTAGATAGTTTTCAAGAAGCAAGTACCCAATGCACCCTATGGGCCAGCGCCTTCTGATCCCAACTTCCGCAAAGAAGTATTCGGACAAGAGAACGGTAGACACGTCGAAGATTTGAATGGATCCAAATTGGGTAAGTTGAAGAAATTGTTACACATGTTTACAAGTAGTTTATAAAGTACACTTAGTAATAGTTTTAAATGAAAAACCCTCCTTTTTTTGAAAAAAAATATACATTATTTTGAAAAAAAAAAAAAAAACTATAATAATGCTTACAATCAAACCACAAATCATTTGGTGTCCGTCCATACACTCGTCACCCAACCTACTCGTATATACATACATACATATGTATGGGTTATCCTGTTTAGGATGGCGGGAACATCAAACAAGTAAGATAATCGTTCCTTATTGGATGATGCAAACAAAATCAATGGGACTCCAACTATCCAAAGTTATAAAGAGTCTTTTTTTATTTGGTTTAGTTTTTATTGTGGCAAAGATTTTTTTAGAATATGTCCTCCAGTTTTAAAAAGAAGAACAAAGTATATATTATAATCCTTTGGTATCTCCCTAAACGATTATTTTCAAAACGCTGCTTTTAATGTTGTTTTTTTTGTACTCTCTCTCTCTCTCTCTTGTATTAAGTTGTGTAAATAATTAAATTACTTATGTACTTCCTTGATATCCTAATTTTAGTAAAGCATTTACTACCCCACATTTGCTGTTGTCATTAGTTGTAACTCCTAGCCCTACGTAATATACTACATACATACATTTTTGTTTAATTTCTAATACACGTATGTAATTTTTGTTGTAACCAATTAAACAAAACAATAAGTGACTGATATTCCTAATATTCCAAAAAAAAACCAAACTACCAAAAACTAAATGCAAATTTTAGGAACCAAACCGACCGATCCCCTCCAACAGCAACCGCAACAACAACGCACTAATGCCAGCGATTTGTACAATGCCAGTCTCTCGGCCCAAACAGCTGCTTCCCATCTATCCTCATCGCTGAAGCAGCAGCAGCAGCATTTACACCAACAACACCAGGCCCCGGGAATTGGCGCCGCTGCCTCCGCCTTGTCCTCCTCGCCAGCCACAATGTTGGCGAATAAGGAAACGGATCAGCTGATGGAAATTGAGAAATTGCGCAAAAAATTGGAGGACACCGAAAAAGCTATGGCCAAATTAATTGCCGAAATGAATTCTGATCAATATGAAGCTAAGGTTAGATTTGGCAAAGGTTTTTCTAGTAGTACTTCTTTTTTGGTTTCTTAATTTCATTTCATTTTTTTTGTTTTTTTTTTTAATTTAATTTAATTTTCTTATTTTTGTTTAAGTTGTAAATATGTATTATATAATTTAAAAAGATAAAATGAACACACACCTACACGTCCTCAACACTTTTACATTATACAGCTTATTGTTCCGCTGAAACTGTCTTAACTCAGATCTGGGCAATGTTTACAAAGCAATTGTTATCGATAACAATTTACCGATACAAATAGACAAAAAATCCGACAGTAACGTGAAAATTGGGGTATAGCAAAAGATGCTTCACATAAGATGAAGCAAATAAATGTTATTTCCAATTCCTCAGTTTAGGTGAGATTCATTCGGAACCATCTTTATTTCACAAATAAAGCTACGTACAGATGGTTGTCATTTCATACAATATTGCCCGAAAAATGTTCAGAAATTGTTAAACAACCCTATAAACTTAAATAAAGTTGTCAGGAAAATTATTGTAAGATAATTGAAAACACTTAATTTGCAGATGTGCGAATTTTATTCATCTTCCAAATACACTATTAACAGAGAAATAATTACATTGGCAACAATGTCCATGTCAATACATTGCCAGAACATTAGCAGATCTGTCAACATTGCAAGATCTGGCAACCGTCTGTACATTACTTCAGTTATGTGCAAATTTGAGTATTGCACAAAAGAGGCTAATTTGATGCATTCCCAAAAAAAAATTAATTTCCTATTCCTGAATATAATTGAGATATATTCTGAATAGAGATGGTTTAGACCTGTGTATTTACCCAAAGCTGGGTATTTATCGATTTATACCCACTTTCATACCCGGGTATTTATATAATTTCGGGTAAATACTCATTTGAATAACAAATACTCGTTGTTACGTAGAGTTAGAGAAAGGTGAACCCAGGGTAAATTCCTGGGTATTTACATTTAAATACACAATTTACCATTTGGGTATTTACCCTTGTCCCATCACTAATTCTGAACCATTGTTATATCACAAATAAGTTCCTTAACTTTACTCTTAAAGTAAATCTTTATATAAAGTATAAAAGGCTACAGCCAGAACTTCAAAATTTGGAATAGGCGACATAGGCGCGCACTAACAAGCGATTTTTGAAAATTCTGATTGCAAGGGGGTAAAAAAGGCCCATATGTTACAGCTAGAAATTTTAAATAGCTGTATCTCATGAACCATAATAGGCACGAAGTCGAGATTTGGTACATATGTTGGTCGTAGAATTACTTTTTGTGGAAAGTGGGCGGTGACACGCCCTTTTTAAAAAATCGTTATATCGGCCAAATAAATGGACCGATTGCAGTGAAATTTGTACCGTGTAATACTGACCGTAGGACCTCTTTCATAGGCTGCATGGAAACATATCTATACAAAGGGGCGTGACCCCGCCCACACGAACAAAAATTTAAATCGGTCATACCTCACTAGCCATTAAAGTTGTGAAGATGAAATTTGCTACATATCTTACTGCTACAAGAAGGATTATGTCTCGCTTGAAAACGGGCGGTGCCACGCCTCTTTTGAAAAAAAATCGTTTTATCACCCAAATAAATGGCCGATTACATTGAAATTTTAATTTAAACTAAGGGGGCGTGGCTCAAAGCAAAATTTCAATTGGTCCTATTTCACGAGCTATTTAAGATAAAAGGATGAGATTTGCTACATATATTTATGATACAAAGAGGATTGCGTCTCGCTTGGAAATGGGCGGTGCCACGCCCCATTTGAAAAAGTCGTTATATCGGCCAAATAAATGGACCGATGGTAATGACATTTTCACTTTTTACTGTACGATCTCTATCATTGACTGCATTGAAACATAAATAAACAGAGGGGCGTGGCACCACCTATTGAAACCAAAATTTCTATTGGTCATATTTCACGAGCCATTTAGGATATAACGATATAAATTATGAGTTTTGATACTGATGTTTATGGTACAAGGAGGATTGCGTCTCGTTTGGAAATGGATAGTGCCACGCCCTATTTAAAAAAAATCGTTATATCGCTCAAATAAATGGACCGATCGCAATGATATTTTCACTGAATAGTACTGTGAGTAGGACCTCTATCATTGGCTGCTTGGAAACATAATAATACAATGGGGCGTGGCACCGCCTACCCAAATCAAATTTTCTATCGGTCAAATCTAACGAGTCATAAAAGATATAAATATGAGATTTGCTACAAAAGTAAGAACTCCCTTTATATATATTTTTTGAAGTTGCAAAAAAGTTTCCGCACCTAACGCAATTATTTTTTTTCAGACTATATAGACCAAGATGTATTAATACAGGTGGCGTTAACTGCCAGCTGGTTTTAACTTTTTTCCTGATTTTGGTGCCTCTGCACTGTCAACTTACATATACTCGCCTAGTTGCGCCTTTCAGTTGTCAAAATTTTGTATGGAGATTTTGACACTAGAGAGGAACTACACAAAATAAATTGCCTGTGGTTGTTGCAATGCCAAATTTGTTGTACAGATAACTTCACCTTTATTAATACATCTTGATATAGACATTCAAGGTTTTTCTACAAAGGTTACGTCATCCCATCAGCTGTTTTTGACGTTTTGCTTTGTTGTTTTATTTCTTCACAAATCTGTCAAAGTGAGTTCAATTACAGGGTTTCCAACTCGCAGCAATACATACATTTTTTCACTTGAAATCTTAAATATATTAACTAATAGTAAGCAGGTGCAGAGGTGGCAGCCCAGTTTTTTTTGACTTTGGTCACGAACTACGTCATCCAACGTTAAAAATAATTTCGCCACACTACAAAAGTCATTGTCCGGCTTTTCAAAATCAAATTTATGTTTTACCACCACCAGCTATTCAGGTGTCTGACTAACTGACTGTGTAAAACGGCTATAGATAGGAAGATGCAATTTGGGAAATTTTAGAAGGCCGACAGAGAGGGTTTTTTAGAATTTCGCACTTTTAGGGTAAAAAGGCCGAAAAGGCATAATACTGGTATCATCACCCAGACTAAACGGCTAAACCTATAATCGTATATGGACATGTTCCCTATAGGCTTAAAGCGGGTAACAGTAGAGTGATTCAATTTTTTATCTCGGCCAAGCGGTTACCGAAATCGTAACCTACGAAGATTTCTAAAAAAAATTGACAAAGAAACCATGGATGGGTCTAAAATCAAAATCGAGTCCCCGGTTTTCTAGGAGAAACTTTTCTTATAGGGGAAAAATCCACAACTAGCCAAGCAACTGCCCCGGAATCGGCCCTAGATTGTTCAAATGTGTGACCATTACCCCCATCTTTACCCCCTAAGGGATCCCCCATACTAAATTCAAATTTGTATAAAATTGGCTCCTAATTGCCCTAAAGGTGCCCCTGGAGGAGTCAAATGTATAACCTACATCCAATATTTTTGCAACCTCAACAGTTTCTCAAAACACACTCTATCTTCAACCCTTAATGTGGTCCCCACACAATTTTCTTTTTTTTATGAAATCAGCTCCTGTCGATCCCATGGTGCCTCCTGAAGGGGTAAAATGTATGACCGACAGCCACTAGTATTTCCCTTCTAACATTTGTATCGAACATTTCTACCACCTATTTTCGCATCCTAAGGGGGCTCCCATACAAAATACACTTAATTTTTCAAAAATTAATATTTCCGTTGCAATTTGTCAAGAATTTTTGAATAATTTAGAAATTTTTTTAGATTACGATAATGATAACCGTTTGATCGAGAAAAAATTGACCCACATATATTTTTAACAACACAAATTACATTGTATTACATTTCGTTAAATTTTCCTTATTCTAATTTAAGTGTTTCTTGAAATAATTTCAAATTTGTATACCCTCACCATACGGGTAGTAGAGTATACTTTGAACCAAATTCGATTTACGACTTTAAAAGCCTTTTGAGACATGTCTGTCGAAAGACGCAACGAAATATTTTGAAACATGGCTCGAGTTAATATTTCCCCAAAATTACTTACGGGCTACATGTCCACGCCCCTTCTGGTACCTTCCATACAAATATATCATTTCGCTTAGAAATCGAGTACTAATATCAAAACACTAGACGCGGTCTTGCCCAAATTTTGTATTTAGGAAAGCTATAACAGGATAAAGTCTAGGAGAAAAAACTGGTAGTCTAGCCAAGCCCTTTGTGGTACCTCCCATAAAAATATACCACTTCGCTACACAAAACGCTAGCGCCCCCATTAGACTGGCCATAGCGTTATATAGAAAAAATTAAAAATGTGAAATCCAAAAGTTTTCGCACTGAAAAATATGAGGTTGGGGATAAAAATAATTATGCATAAATTTTTTTTTTTTTTTTTGATTCCGAGTACCTCCGGGTTGAGCCCAAATTTTTATAACATTACCCATTTAGGCTGAAGTGCAGAATATGGGGCGGGAGCCCGATTAAAAACCAAAAATATGCCATTGTCTTCATCTTGGCCCCCAAACATCGGAATGGTAGGTCAAAGTTGGCGCTCAGGCCCATGGGGCCCGGGGGGGTCAAAAAAGGGGCCCCTTTCGGTTCTATGATGACCCCCCAGGTGCGGGTACTCAAGTGAAAGATATTTTCGAGACGAATCCAACGATGTTATTTTTTGGTTCCTACGGGTCTCCTGGACCGAGTTAGAGCCATTTCCGGGATATACCAAGAAAAAAAAATTATTTTTAACTAAATTTAAAAAATTTTAAAAAAAATTTTGCGTGCGGCGCTACTAAACCCAACATAGGCGTACCGTCATTTCGCCCAAAACAACCATGATATATCGCCCAAAACATGTCATTTCGACCAAAAACCTAACTACAAAATGACATATCGCCCAAATGCTATGACATAAGACCGAACTCAATTTTTGTGGGCGAAATGTCAGACTCATGACGACGGCACGCGCTGCTGCATACGTCGCAGTCAATCTTGCACTCTTGCTCCCGACTTAGAGGGGCGTGCCCCCTACCGCATTCGTGTTTTAATAATGCCAGAGAAAGAGAGAGAGTAGCGAGTCTGACTACGACGTATGCGGCGAGGGCGTGCCCCCCACCGAGAGAGAGAGTACAAGACTGACTGCGACGTATGCAGCAGGGCGTGCCGTAGTCATGAGTCTGACATTTCGCCCAAAAAAATTGAGTTGGGTCAACTGTCATAGCATTTGGGCGATATGTCTTGTTGTAGTTAGGTTTTTGGTCGAAATGACATGTTTTGGGCGATATGTCATGGTTGTTTTTGGGCGAAATGACATTGGGCGAAATGACGGTACACCTATGTTGGGTTTAGCAGCGCCGCACGCAAAAATTTTTTTAAAATTTTTTAAATTTAGTTAAAAATATTTTTTTTTTCTTGGTATATCCCGGAAATACCTCTAACTCGGTCCAGGAGACCCGTAGGAACCTAAAAATAACATCGTTGGATTCGTCTCGAAAATATCGTTCACTTGAGTACCCGCACCTGGGGGGTCATCATAGAACCGAAAGGGGCCCCTTTTTTGACCCCCCGGGCCCCATGGGCCTGAGCGCCAACTTTGACCTACCATTCCGATGTTTGGGGGCCAAGATGAAGACAATGGCATATTTTTGGTTTTTAATCAGGCTCCCGCCCCATTTTCTGCACTTCAGCCTAAATGGGTAATGTAATAAAAGTTTGGGCTCAACCCGGAGGTACTCGGAATCAAAAAAAAAAAAAAAATATCCATAATTATTTTTATCCCCAACCTCATATTTTTCAGTGCGAAAAATTTAACTTTTCAAAAAAATTTCCACTATGGCCACTCTAGCCCCCATTCTATATTTAGAAAAGCTATAGAAGGATAAAGTTTTGGAGAAAAAAAAACTGGAAGCCTAGCCCCTTCTGGAACCTCCCATACAAATGTAAAACTTCGCCCTCTCTAAAAAGCGAGTAATAATATCAGAAAATTTTATGTTTTACTGATTGGGATTGTATATGTAAATCGAATGAAACTTACTTACTGGTTTTACATACAACTTAGTACTTACTACTTTGCCAACATTAATATTAAAGCAAAAAATTTCTATAAGTTTTGATAAAGTATCGTCTGAAATATTGAACCCAATAACAGCCTTTAAAAAAACCCGATACATATTACCGGATCTGATGAAGACAGCAATGCCAAAGGATTCATGTGAGAATCCCGGCACACACACACACACACACACACACCCCCTTTTCTACATTTCCAATACCACCCATTCGAATTTACTTACGCCCATTTATAATCCACTTATTATTTCTTCACAATACCAATATTAATCCAGTTTATTTTTAAATTTTATTTTTTAATTTCAAGATGGTCGCTATAAATTTTCTAAAACGTCAACAATTACATTCTTAAGAACCAAAATAAAAAAACAACTATCTAAAAAAAATTCATCTTTATTATTCAAAATCAATCAATCATAAGTATAGTTGAAACTTCTTACAATTTAATTATTACTAAGGAATGATGATAGCATAGTCCCATCCCTAAATACGTAACGTAACACTTAATTGTGCGGCATGAATGAGATGTCTCTAAAATTTACTTACTAACAACATTGTGTTTTTAACGCCAAGGTCCTTCGCCTCCCCCATGAAAACTGCTCTCGTAATTTCTATAGTCTTGTGGCATGCTAATGATACACACGCACACACAATCTATCTTATTCTATCACACCACCCACCCACGTATGTATTGTCTCTCGCTCTCACTTTCTCTTTGTGTTTACACGACGGCGGTACTCTTCTTGAGGTTGATGCCAAAAGTTTATAGCGAAAAGAAATGCAATGCAATGCAACTCTGCGCGTTATGAGGCACGTTAGTTGCGTTGCATGACAACTAATAAGACCTTAGAAGAGAGTACGCTTGCGTAGTTGTCAACAACTAACATTCCACCTATGATGATGACAAACATCTCAGCAGCATTTAGTTTCATACGATTAGCGAAAATAAATTATTTTTACAAAAAAAAAATGGGGACATATTTCTAAAAAATGATTTGTTTTTTTTTTCTTTTATAATTATTCCTCACGAAGTTCATATGTTATCAACCCGTATCATCTGCCATCAATTACATTTATTTTAAAGTGTTTTCTTTTTTTTGGTTTAATCGCAAACAATAATTTCTTTATTATATTTTCTCATATTTTGCAAAAAAAAAAATCAAACAAAATTTAAAAACCAAAAACGCGTGACGTAGTTGTAACAGCGATACAAGGTTTAATTGATGCTGCCGACGAAGAATTAAAATTACGAGAGACATCGACCACAACCGATCCAACCAAGGTTAGATTAGATCACAGCCAATTCCTTATGTAAAATAGCAAAAAAGAAAAAAAAACTCTAAAACTTCTCTGCAATGCCTGCCCTACTGCAAAACCAACAAACTGCAAATCTAATCATCTTCTAATCCGTTTAAATTTTAACCATTTTGAAAAAATAATAATGAGTTTGCCAATAGTTATTGCAAATGTTCAATTTTTCTAAACTATTTTTTTGTTTGTTTGTCTTTTTACGATTTACGTTGCTTAACAACAGTTTTATATTATTATGTTTTTAACTTACAATTACGTTTTTTACGTTACGTTAATCACTGTGACGGCCAAGTGCACACGGCAAACGAAATTATGTGTTATTCAACTTTTATACAACACCTAAAATTGCAGTAATAAAGTACATTCATATTTTTAAATGATTGATTTCACATAATTACGTTTAAAGTGTGAACAAGGCAGTATATTTGTTCTTTAACTAACGTATTTTTTTTTCTAATGCATTTCTACCGAATATTAAAGAAATCCAACGAAAATTCGACCACGAACCAACAAGAAAACATTTCCAATGGGCATGCAAACATTCATGAGACATCTGGTGATGACAGTAGAGTAGACGATATCAAAACGCAGGCAACGGATGGCAAACGCAAGAAGAGGGACGAAAGTGCTGATCGTACAGTAGCGGTAAGTAGATGCAACGTATTACAACTTAGTTTGGATGATTTTATTTCACACAGTGAAACAGCCAATCTGGGGGTGAGAAATTTTCAAGTCAGGGTGTAGGTACTGGTTCTGTATAGTCAAACTTACAAAGGGATTGAAGTTCTCAGCCCTATATTGATGTTTTCGGTTATTTTTCAACTATAATTAAAGAACCATTGATGAATTCTCATATCATTCTTTAGCAGAATTGTAGCTAAGACTTAAATAAATAGTTTTTAAAAAAAAATTCAAGTTGGACTAATTTAATCGAATGAAACATTAAAAAGTTTTAGTTTATTGTCATTTCTATAAATCATATTGAAAACTGGTCATTGCTGATGATACTGAATGAAGATTCTGACTGATGAACTGTATTCTATATACATATGCATGTAGCGAGTTTGCATATTGTTCTCGCTACATAAATATCAGAGAATATCAAGGGTGTCACTTTTTGGCACCCGAATCACACTTATAAATTTGGAGTGCTTGTCGCACTCACAAACAGCAAGAAAAGAATAACACACCCAAACGCACAAATCGCTTTCCGTGTTTCGTGTTTTTGCATTTCGTCACTCATTCAAACAGTAAGCGTCGATTCTATTTCACCAAACACCCAAAAATTTTGCGTAGATAAGTGAACGGCACAGTGCACTCAAAGCAAATGTACGAACAGCAACGATAGATCACAAAAAGCAATGCGCAATAATGCGCTGTGAGCGAAACGCTCATGTTTTGCAGTTATGATTTCGAGTGTCTTCAACTTTTATGCATGAGCAGGACATTGAGCACTGATCGCTGCCCAGTGTACCATGTATTGTAATAAAAAGTTCCGATACTGATCCGATTCTACGGACATTTTATCCGAATCGGATTCCAGATCGGATCCGATCCAAATCCAGATATTTAAAAACGGATCCGTTTTTTATCCGCATTTGAATCCGATCCGGATCCGAAACTGATTTCTGATCCGCATTTGTGCACATTGGGACGCAATGAAGCAGCAAAACACGGCTTTTTATTTTCATTTCACATATATGTATGTATATGTGCATATTCAAAAACAAATATGTCTGCATGTATGTAGCTAATGCAAGAATAACAACACACACATGTCTCTCACATATTGTTTGACTCAAGTGTTGTGCTCTCAACTTCGCTCATTCCTTTTGCTTGAGCATTTTGATCGGTCTCAACTCATGTATACATGCAGAAAAAGAGCACGAAACCGGTTTGCGATTGTGCGTATGAGCATGTTCGAAATAATCAGTACAAGGCAACAACCCTTATTTTAGAGTGCCGATCACACTCTAAGTGTCGTAAACGCACAAATGATTCGGGTACACTTATTGTTAGGGTGTACTCTTGCCATTCTCTGATAAATATGTATGTATAACGTATGAGTTATGCGGATTTTATATTAATCATACGCACTTCGATCCAATATTATGGATTTACCCCTAAATGTGAATGTCTGTCTGTTTGTTTGTTTGTTTGTGACTCGACATTTGGTAGTCAGTTAGTACCGACTTTATGGAAATTATCGCAGGGTATATATTTTTAGATTTTTTACCAGTGGGCGTTGCAAAATTTTTTGTTAAGGCTAGAAAGATAAAATTTGATGTCCAGATAGTACTCGACAGACGAAATTTTAACTTTGTATCCGTGGGCGGATTGGGCTTGGCAAAACTGTTTTTTAGACCTAGAGATGTTAAATTTGGTACATAGATACTACATGCCAACATGAATATGAATATGTAAACGAAATTTTAATGTTGGATCAGTGGGCGGATTGGGCATGGCAAAAACTATATTTTGGCCCTAAAGAGATTATTTGTAATCCAGATAATACACGCTAACACGAATATAAATATACAGACTACATTTTAATTTTGGACTAGTGGGCGAAGAGGTCGTGTCCAAACTGTATTTTAGCTCTAGAGAGATACAATTTGACACTCAGATAGTACAAAGGAACACGAATATGAATATGTAGATGGCATTTTAATATTAGATCAAAGGGCGTGGCAAAAGTGCATTTTAGCCCTAGAGAGATAAAATTTGGTACGTAAATAGTACTCGACAATAGGAATAAAAAAATGCAGACGAAATTTGGAATCAGGAACGGAGTGTGCGTGGCAAAACAATAATTTAGCCTTAGAGAGATAAAATTTGACACCTAGATAATACTCTGCAATACGAATATGAATATGTAGATGACATTTTAATTTTGGCTCAGTAGGCGAAGATGCCGAGTGCAGTTTAGCCGTAGAAAGATCATATTTAATACACAGATAGTACTCGACAACATGAATATGAATATGCAGACTAAATTTAAATTTTGGCTCAGGGAGCGACGTGGTAGTGGTAAAACTGTATTTTAGGCTTTGACATATAACATTTGACACCCAGATAGTAAAAAGAAACACGAATATGATAACGGAGACGATATTTAAATTTTGGAACACTGGGGGTTGAGGGGGCGTGAACAAACTGCTCTTTAGCCCCATGGAGATAAAAATTGATACAAAGATAGTACTCGGTATTTTAGGTTAAAATTTACAGATGAAATTGATATTCTCAAACAGTGGGCGAAAGAGAGTGTGGCAAAACTACCTTTCAGCCATAGAGAGATAATATTTGATACACAGATAACACTCGATATCAAAATTTAATTTGTCAAAAAGTGCACTAATAATACCAAAATGTACCTTTATTGTACTAAACAGTACAATTTATTGTGTAAAATGTACTATTATTGTACAAAAATTGGTATTTATTGTAATAAAAAGTACATTTATAATAAGTACTTTTAATGTACACACTTAAAGTACTTTTATTGTACCAAAAAGTTCAGTAATTGTGCCAAAAATTATTTTTTTTTGTATAAAAATTTAATTTTATTGTATAATAAGTACTACAATGACTTTTTCTGAATTTCATAATACTTTTAAATATTATTTGCTGACATGTCGGTATGTAAGTAAGTATGTCGCTTAATTCTGACAACACAACCTCATTTTCACGATGCTGACACATTATGAAGGGAAATACTGACAATGATGTCAGTAGCGTAAATGAGCCTTGATAATACTCGGCAATGCAGACAAGAATGTATATCGAGAAAATATTTGTTTTCGGCAAAAAATCATTTTCGGAATATGAAGACGAACATTTTATTTCCGATCGGTGGGCAGAAGGGTACGTGGGAAAAATGTTTTTAGTAATATTTGTATACAGGTAGTACTTATCGCTGTAGATATAAATTTTCAGACGGATTTTTTTGTTATTACATTTTTTAGAATTCTTGGTTTGATCTTTCAGTAAGCAAGGGAAATACTTTATGGGTATTCGTCAAGTATGCAAAAGCGCGGCATTGCCGGGTCCACTAGTACTTAGTTTAATAAAAATGGTAATTTTTAAAAGATTTCATTTGAAAACTTTAGTCCAACTTGAGTTTTTACACATATATATTAATATAAATTTTATATTTAAATGGTTCTTGAGTTAGAGCTAAAAAACTAAGCAAACATTTCAATAAAAACTAAATTTATAAATAAGATGTTAAAAAGAAGTTTGGCCTGGGAATGCTTTCGCCCTGCCTTAGAATTGATCATCCGCAGGCTATTACCCCGAAAATGTTTTACAGTGTAATTCATTTTTTTTCGCATTTTATCGTAATTTTTATTTTATTTTGCTGTTTGTTTTATATTATTTTTTTTGAATTTTATTTTTATTTGAAGGTTCTTGGAATGGAAGTGACAGCCAGTTGCGAAGGTGGCCAGAAATGGACTGGCCGACCTCCAACACCAGTGTTGTCACATCACCATGAACATGTAAGTTTTTGTTTTTTTGCTTTTTAATTTATTAATATGATTTTGTAATAAAAGAAGTAAGTGTTTACAATATTAAAATTTTTCGACAACCATGATTTTGGGACTCAGTTCTAAGAATTGCATGTAAAGGTAGCCCTAAAAATTAGAACTTCCGTATCATTCGTTTTGTCATGTTGGCTGCGTTAATAATGTTATAGCCATACGATTTTTTTTTTCTTAAGGTGATTTTTTTCGAATCTGTTCACAGTAAATTTTAAACAAAATCAAATTGCTTTTAGGCCAAATTTCTGAATTTTTTTCGCATTTTTCTTTATTATAAATTTTAAAATATTCAGTTCTTACTCAATAAATACTTAGTTCCCTTGTGTAAAAATGTATATCAAGGATGTTTTATATAAGTGGTCATTTACTTTGTAATTATCAATATAAATATATATAGGAAATGGAAATTAATTTAAAAAACATGAGATTTTTAAAATCTACGCATTTATATTCTTAATATTAAAAAACAATCGTTCACTCAAAGCCAAAATTAAAAAATATATATTTTAATTATTTTTTAGTAAATTACTATATTTTAACCTTATATAAGTTTAAAACAATGAAAATCGTTTATTTGGTTCTTTTTATTTATTTCTTTTTATAAACAAAATCTAATTTTCATATCAAATCTCCTAAACAATTAACTTTTATCTTTAAAAATTAAAGAAAAGAAATATTTTCTAAAATTTAATTTTTGTCAACATTTTTAGTACAATTATATATGAATTTTATTTAAAAAAAAAGTATATTTTGAAAGCATTTTTTATCGTTTATATGAAAATAAGTTTTAAAGTCGAATTAAGAATTAAATTTTTATCATTGAAATTTAAATTAGTTTTATATTATTAATGACAATATCAAATTATTTTGCAATAAATACTTTTTTTCTAAAAAATATTAAATTTTCCTATATTTTGCTGAAAAATTTTATTTATCCTCTAAATGGACATATGAGTTTTTATTTTTTTTTTAATTTTTTAAAGAAGTCAATATTATTAAATTTTTTGATTCTTTATTCCACAAAATTAAATTTATATTCTTAATAAACTATGGCACAAAATTGAGGTTTTTGTCTGGGGATGGAATTATTCCTTTATAGAATTAAAGCTTTAAGTTTAATTTTGTTATGGCCTGGTGGAATTTCGAGTTTAACGTAAAATAAATTTAAAATAGAAATGTCTTTATTAAAATTAACGAGTATTTTTTTTTGTGTAGAAAATTTTAACTCTCTATCTCAACTCTCCACGTGCCCTTGTCGTCCATGATATAGGACAGAACAGCATTCAAATCTTACACAAAAAATTATATTTGGGATGCTCTTATACCAAAAATATCTTCCTTTTGTTCTTTTTTTAGAAACATTCAAATTTTCTACAACAAATATTCTAAGACAAGAAATCGATATTTTTAACTTTATTCTACAAATCACTTCTTTATGACAAAAATTTGAATTTGAGTTCAGAAAAATTCAGTTTTTATTTTAGAATTTCTAATGAATTCCACTGAAAAATATTTTTTTTTGGTAAATTTTTTTTTAAATAAATAAATATTTTATAAAATTTATTTTTGTAAAATGCTATTTTTTATATATATATTTCACATTTACTTTTTAACTCATTAAAATAATTAATAAAATGTTATTTTAAAATTCATTTTCTAAAATAAATAAAATTTTTATAAAACAAAGTTTTAATAAAAAAAAATTATTTTATTTGCAAATGTTAATCTTTAAAATTTTAAGCTTATAAGCAAATGTTTTTTCCAAATTCTTTTTTGAGCAATTTTGGTTATTTGACAATTTATTTTTAAAACTGTCTCCGTTTCATAAATTTGTAAAATTTTGTCTAGAAATTTTTATTTTAAGTATTCAAATTTGCTTTAAAAATATGTTATAAATAATGTTAATAATTTTTGCAAAAAAAAAAATTTCTTCTAAAAACTTGATTATTTCACATATCGACTTTGAATTTCTATTTAAGGTATTAGGGTTTATGTTTTACAATTGTTTCATAAATATTAAATGCAAATATTTAGAAAATTTGTATTCTAAATATACAATTTTCTTTACAAATTATTTCACTGAATGAAATAAACAATACCCAATAAACAATATAAACTTATTATAAATTTACTAAAAGCTTACATAAGTAAACATGATGTTTGGAAAATCTTTATGGTAGGCATTGTAACTTGTTAAATTCCAATTATTGGATAAGCGAAAGGGATCCCTTATTGTACAATTGTATTCATGTTTGGAAAATATTTGGGAATATACTTGATATGCAATACATAATAAAAAAGTTTGAAAGCTTGTGGTAAATTTATATTTTTATCTATTTCCAAATTAGATATAAATACCATTCCAAAGAAAATACAAGATTTGTCAATTTAATTCCAATTCAATTGATTTCTTTTCATAACTCTCTTTATTTTCCGTTAGTTTTATTATTTCTGGTCTTCTTTTCCGCACCCTTTCGCTTATATTAATAAGGACTTTGTGGTTTAACACGAAGCACGTCTATCTTTTAGCAGCAGCAAATAATACTAAATGTCAAGACGAAAAGAAATATGTAAACAAAAATTATAACTGTTGTTTTCTGTCTAGCCTGCTAGCTTGGAAAAGCATTGTATTTTTATTTTTTTACAAATGTGTTACAAACTAATTTGGAAAAGGCTAACTAAAATCTTTGGAAATCATTTACTTATTAGCCTGCTTACATCAATGTTTATTGGGCAATTGTTTATTTCTTTTTTCACAAATCTGTCACAAAATGTTTGTAAATAATTTACTGAAGTTTTAGAAAACGTAAACTTCGCAAACTAATTTGGAAAAATTAACTAAAATCTTTGGAAATCATTTACTTATTAGCCGGCTTACATCAATGTTTATTGGGTATTATTTATTATTATACATGTATAACATTATTCATAATTAATTAAAAATTAAAAAAATAAGTTGCGAAACGTAGGTTTCTTAAAAGGGATTTAAATTATTCTCGACATTCGTATATGAAATATATTATAAAAGAAAATAAAAACAGTTTTTCCTTTTTTAATATGTTTTTTTGTTGTATTTAAATTTGATATTACTGCTTTAAAAAAAATTTTGATTTATTTAATTTTTGCATTAAAATTTTTGAATAACGTAATGTATTTTCCTTCTCCGCTTTAGTCCAACCTAGATGACGATATGCCAGAACCCCAGTCGATATATTTGGAAGGTACTTTAGCACATGATTCCCAGATATTGGTAGCAGATGCGGAAACTAAACAAGAAGAAATATATGATGCTGAACTCAATGGATCTCCCGAAGAACCAGCTGTATGTTAACTACATAATTTTCCATTATAAAAAACAACTTTTACAACTTCTTTTTTCTTCTAAAAATTTTCCAGGTTGTATTAAGTAGTAAAATGACATTATCCCTAATTAATTTGGATAATCTACCAATCAAAACGGACAAGAATGCCTTCAGTCCCGACATCGAGAGTCCACTGGCCGATGATATTGAAATAATTGGTCATGATGAAAACTGAAGAAAGTAAAGGCCCCCGATCATACGATTTTATTTGGAATGTGTGGAACATGCAAGGAAATCATCAGAAAAACAAAACAAAAAGAAACGGAAATATACCAATCATGAAATATGTTATACTACTAAGATATATAATTAACTTCCTTTTTTTTAAGAAAAAAAAAGCAAACATTGACTGATTTAATTAATTACTTTACGTCTACGTCGTTGTATTTATGTATGTATGTATGTATAATTTTCATATCAGTTTGTCTCACTTTGTTGCCAACCACACAAATTACATTACGTCTAACCAGAGATTAGCTTTATCGTATTCTCAGTACTTCCGTTGTAAGGAACCGTAAGATGTAACACTTGTTTGCCAAACCAAATGAATCACACAATTTGCCATTCGTTTTGATTTAGTTTCTCAAATTTTGTGCATTTTTTCAAAATATTAGTTTGTAGATTTTTCTAATTCCTCTCTCTCTCTCTCTCTCTCTCAGTTTAGTGGTATATGTTTTAAATGATTATAAATTCACTACTGTGTATGCTCAAATCAAGTATGTATGTGTAACCAAACCCCGCAAATTATTTATTAAAAAAGCAATTAAGATATTTGAATGCCAAATTTATTTAAAAAAAAAAACACTAGGATTTACAATGATATGAATTAATAAAAGAAAAATTACAGAGGTTCTTTAGTCCCCGTTGAAAAAAAAAGAATTTGTGTGTGTAAAAAAAGAATATAAATTTTAAATTTTTTTGTTTAATTGTGGCTGGGTCTCTTTGCAATTACCATAAAAACTAGATTGCAATGAGACTCAGTCGGAGTAAGAAATTTTAATTGAATTTTATGTGAAACAAAAAATAAATTATGAATAAAAAATAATAAATTGTCCTATACAACCAGAAGATGACTATAAGAAGTTTTATTTTAGGGGGAAATTGTGGAATAGCCCAGTCGCAAATAATACTATTATTTTTAATTTGGATCCCAAACTCTGTCAAAGTGGTCAAAGTTAGGGAGAAAATAAAAATATTTTTTTCAGCATATTGTTTTATTTTTGGAAATTAAAGCTTTCAAAAAAGTAATTTATTATTTTAAATAAAAAAAAATAATTATTTCAATAATATAATTTGTTTTGAAAGAAAATAAGTAAATTTTTACTTTTAAAAAGATTATTTTTTAAAATTTTTTTACATGTTGAAATTTTAACCCTTATTTATCAAATTTGCATTATAGGGTATTTGTATTATTATATGCATATTTTTTTTCTAGTTAAACTTAAATATGGTGTTTTTTCAATTTAACTTAATTTCCCTTTACACCCCATGAATGAAGTATGGGATAGCTTCTCGCGTTGTTGTGAATTAACACGCTTTCTATTTTTAGATTCACAACTAACGGCATCTACTTGTTTATCGACGAATCCAAACGTCACTGTTTGAGAAGCTCTTACTAGACACGCCGATTGACTCGACACTAATACTGCGAAGTTGCTGTCGACAACATTCGAGGGGAGCCGACAATTAAAGAAAAATTTATTTTTTTTTCTTTTAAGATGACTGGAACCAGAAGTTGAACCTGTGATCTCCCGCATGGTAGTCCCGTGTTCTAACCACTATGCCACGGCCGGTCCCGTGTTAAAATATCTGCTAAAAAATTTCACAATTCTGAAATTTTTTAATTCGAAAAAATTCTCAGTTTTCTTGTAAAAAATATATGATTTTTGTTTTAATGTCCTTTTTCGAATTAATTTCAATAATATTTTATTTACTTATTCATAAAGAAAATGTTAGTTTTTTAAATAAATTTTGGAATTTTAAGCATACCGATTTTTTTGCTTATTATTTTACTTTTTAGAAAATTAAAAACATATTTCGATAATTTTTTTTTAAATATTAAATTTTGATTGTAAAAACTAAATTTACGTTTATAAAATAATGTTATTATTTTTGTCGTAATTTTTTAAAATATTAATTGTTTTTTTTAAGTGCTTTGAAATTTCTTTTTTCAAATTAAATTTTTGAAATTTTATGAAAATGTAGTCTTGTAATTTCCTTGTAAAAAAAATTAATTTTTGTTTTAAATGTCTTTTTTTTTAAATAATTTTTGGTTTTTATTGCGATATATATTATAATTCGTTTTTTAGCTTTTGAATTTAGTATTATTCAAAATATTTTATTTATGTTATTTTTTTAAAATAATTTTTGATTTTTTGCATACTTCAATTTGTTGCTGGATATTTTACTAAAATCTTTAAAACTCAAAGTGTGCTAAATGTTTTTTATGTTTCTTTTTAATAAACAATATTTTGTTAATTTTTTTTAAATAATATATATTAATTAAATTTTGTCGTATTTTTTTTATATTTTTTCAATGAGTGATTTCGAATTTTTTGCCAATTTAATTCTTTTATGTAGATAATAATTTTTCCTTATTTTTGAAAAAGGTTTAATATTTTAGGGCCTATCTCTAAATATTTTCCTAAAACAATCTATTTATGCGTTTTTAAACTATGTTCCGACATGTTTTGTGAGTACCCTTATTAATGCATTCTCATATTGCTTGCTGTCATATTGCTCTAAACTGTTATTTCACAAACCGTGTTACACAAACCACCCTGTTCGATATGTTATGAGATATTATTAATTAGTTTTCATGAGCGACCCTGTTGTTTGAGTTGAAGAACAGCTGATGCTTTGACAATTTGACAGGCTTTGGCACAAAAATTACGTAAAATAACAGCAGGTTAGTGATTTTAATTAAAAATAATAGAAAGAAAATTGCTGTAAGATCTTTTAATTCAAGATAATTCACAATTTCCTTGAAAAAATTAATTTTTGTTTTAAATGTCCTTTTTTTTAATAATTTTTGGTTTTTATTGCGATATGTAATATAATTCTTTTTTTAGCTTTTGAATTTAGTAATATTCAAAATATTTTATTTATGTTATTTTTTTAAATTAATTTTTGATTTTTTGCATACTTAAATATTTTGCTGGATATTTTACTAAAATCTTTAAAACTCAAAGTGTGATAAATGTTTTTTTTATATTTCTTTTAAATAAACAATATTTTGTCAATTTTTTTTAAATAATATATATTAATTAAATTTAAATGTTGTCGTATTTTTTTATATTTTTTCAATGAGTGATTTCGAATTTTTTGCCAATTTGATTCTTTTATGTACAGATTATCTTAAAGCTTAATTTTCTTTAAAAATTTGTTGAAAATGTTCTATTATTGTAAATATTTTTTTTTTCAATTATTTTAGATTTAGATTTGAATAAAATTTTAATTGTTTTTTTTTGGCTTTTAAAATATTTTTTTATTGTTTTTGCAAATTTTTTTGTTATCGCTGTTTATTATAATTTTATTTAAAAAAAAAAAATCCTGAAATGTGTTAAAATTTTCTTTAACTTTAAAAATTTATTACTTTTTCATATAAATAATCAAAAACTCAATATAAAATTCAAACTCAAAAATCAATAATTTGTCTTCTTCTTTTTCCACTTAAAAGGTATAATTTTAAATTTTCCATCAAAACAATTACATTTTATTAAATTTTAATATAATTATTTACTAAAAACTCAAATTTGCATTAAAAAGTTTTTTTTAGAAATATAAATACAAATTATTTTATTTCTTCCATTATTTTTTCTAACCAATTACCTTTGATTTTGGAAATTAAATTTTCCTTTATAAAATAAATAACAAAAAATAAATTTAAATTTTATCATAATCTTTCAAAATTTTAGTTATTTGTATGTCACTATTGGATCAAAACATTATTATATATTTGTATTTTTTCTGGTAGCTTAATTATCTTAAAAGATATAAATTTTTTTTTTTAAATTTCGTTTTTTTCAATATTCTTTTTGCAAAAAGATATTTTTTCTATTTGTATTAACTTTTGATTTAAAACATAAAATAATCTATTTGTTTTAAATTTTGAATTTTAAGAAATTTCTATTTATTTAATCATTAAGAAAAAATTTTATTTTTAATATTGCAAAATTATTTCTTTGCTGATCATTTTTTATAATTTGCTTTAAAAGATAATTTCTTTAAACTTTGTTCAGAAAATTTTACGATATATTTTCTATTTATTTTAACTTTTAAGTAATCATTGATTTAAAACAAAATTAATTTATTTATTTATAAAAGAAAATTATTGTTTTTATATTATTTTTCTTATTTGCTCAAAAAATATTTTTTTGCTTGATTTTTACTCTTTAAAAAAATTGTATCTTAAAATATATTATTTTAAATAATTTTTTTCAACTAATTTTGTTAAACTATTTTCAGAAAATGAAAACTTTACTTTAAAAACTCAAATTTGCATTCAAAACCATTTACAAAACATAAATACAGTTGGGCCTCGATTATCCGTGATTCGATTAACAGGCAAACTCAATTATCGGGGATTAAAAAAGACAAGTTTTTATATTTTTTGTTTCGATTTTAGAATTTTTTATCGTTTAACCGTGAATATAATATATTATATTATCCGGGAATATAAACAATTTTTTTTTTCAATTACTTTTTAATAGTCAAGCACAATATGAACAAAACGATGAGTCAGAAACATATACATACACGTGTTAAATTAAGTTCATATAAAAAAACTATTCAAAACAGTTACGCAATTAAACGGTTATCGGTTATCCAGAACGCTTTTGGTCTCGACCACTTTAGGTTCCTTACAAAATTATTTGTTTTTAATTCTTAATGAGTATCCTTACTAACGATTTGTGGAATTATTTGTTTGGTGGCATGCCGTTAATACTACTATACTCTATTCAAATTTGTTTTAGATAATCATTTTTCCTTATTTTTGGGAAAAGGTTTCATGTTTTAGATGATTTTCCTAAAACAATCTATTTATGCGTTTTTAAACTATGTTCCGACATATTCAAATTTGTTTTAGATAATCATTTTTCCTTATTTTTGGGAAAAGGTTTCATGTTTTAGATGATTTTCCTAAAACAATCTATTTATGCGTTTTTAAACTATGTTCCGACATGTTTTGTGAGTACCCTTATTACTGCATTGTCATATTGCTTGCTGTCATATTGCTCTAAACTGTTATATCACAAACCGTGTTACACAAACCACCCTGTTCGATATGTTATGAGATATTTATTAATTAGTTTTCATGAGCGACCCTGTTGTTTGTATTGAAGAACAGCTGATGCTTTGACAATTTGACAGGCTTTGGCACAAAAATTACGTAAAATAACAGCAGGTTAGTGATTTTAATTAAAAAAAATATTAAGAAAATTGCTATGAAATATTCCAGCAACATATTATGCTTGTCCTAATGCTCTTCAGGTATTCAACGAGCATATACAACGCCATCTTAAGCAACAAGAAACTTTTGTAATATTGCAAAAAACACTAAGGACTGATGTCTGTCTCCTTGCTACAATGCTTAATATGTTGTGAAAGATCTCATAGAACTTATTGGCTTATTGGCTTTCTCCATTTAAATAATTTCTTTTTTACAGGCAACATGGTTCTTGTAAAGGCCGACTACTATGCCAAACCTGAAGGCACTGACTGCTTTACCAAGATTGTAGCCACCAATAGTTATGCTGCCATTGCCGGTTTGACTTGGTCCACCTTCGATGTGTTGATGTTGGCTCGTACCAAGGGCTACCTGCCGACGTTGGCACGTTTTGCCTACAATGTGGGACCTTTAATGGGAATGGCTTCGGCATTCACCTTAACCACCTATGCATTAACAAATATCAGAGGCAAAGATGATAGGTAAGGAAGTTTATTTGGGGAAAATGAGTGACGTGGTGTGTGGAAAGAGACAGTAAGGTAATGAAGGGTAAAGGCAAGATTGTGTTATGTTAGGATATTGGTTTATATGTCGATCGTCTTAAGTTCATATCATCGCCGCGCCGACCCAACCAGTTATATGTAGTTTTTCGAATTGTTGTTTTATTGCAATTTTTTTATGCTCTAGTAATCGTCCGTCGACCCTTAAATCCCTTTCGAGATACCTTGATAAATTTGGAAGTTATCAACATCAGCAGTGAGTAGAATATATGGAAATATTCAAAAATAAACCAGTCTTTTGGCTTTCCTGAAAAGTAATACAAAAACACATAAATAACTGTTTATGTCGGCGCAACGACGATATTCAGTAAGTTTTTCAACAACTATTGAATATTAAAGAGGCTTTCCTTTTTAAATATAAAGACCGAGAATTAATATTAAAATATTATAAAATAAAAAACTATTGGCAATAATAAAAAAAAAACTATTGGCAATAATAAATAATTGCCAATAGAAATGATCTCAAACCGAACTATGACAATATCATAATTCATTAAAGATCAACAAAAAACAAAATCAAGAACAACGAAACACTGACGGTACGCAGAACGGGGTTGGCACTTTGTCAACAACAAAACTCCTGTGCAATTGTGTCCGATGGACACATGCATAGGCAAGGGCTTGTGTGTGTATTATGCTGGCATGTTGTGCGCTTCGAGGATGCTTTCTTCGCACCGTTGGGAAAAGTTCTCCTTAACTTTGAGATGCTTTCTTCCCTTAAGGTTTGTGATGATAGAGGAGAAGGCACAGCAAAGGGCGCTGACGAGGCATTGTGGTGAATGCCGAAATAACGTTATACGCCTAACCTGCTGTCAACATAATACATTTCACACTCTTGAGTAAAAAACTATTGGCAATAATAAATAATTGCCAATAGAAATGATCTCAAACCGAACTATGACAATATCACAATATTATAAAATAAGAAACTTTATTGAGACTTGTGCGGGGGAGTAACAATAAGAGACTGCCAAAAAAAGGGATAGAAAAAGAGAAGATGCATAAAGTAAGGATGAGTTATAAAAGATTTAATGATAGTGATACTTAGGGGGAGAAATGTGGGACGAAAATTCCGTTGTCTTAAAATTATCTTAAAGTTATATTGTAATTCTAGATATATTGATTCATAGGAGCAAAATGGCAGACAAAGTCATTAATAATGCCAATATTTTTAACAACTATGTTTCAGTCTTGAAACACCCGCTTATTAAGTATTAGTCTTTATTTAAAAGATATTAGGTACCATTAGGGAGACAAATACCTTATCCGTTCAAATATTTTGACGGTCTTAGGGCTTAATATATTCTATTTAAAGCGATATATCTATGTTAAAAGAATATTTTTTAATTACATTTTATAAAATTGGCCAATAACTTTCCTTAGATTTAAGAATCGTATCTCGACTTTGAAATATTTCTGGGAAAAAAAAGTTCATATGGATACAACCTAGATGAAAGTATTACTCCGGGATCTATCGTCTTTTTATGATAGCCACATATTTTACTTCCAAAAAATGTATCCGCCTAAACTTTTGTCACCAGGTACTCTCAAGCTGCTAGAACAACCGAAAACATTGACGTTAAACAAAAGTGTGAGAGATATTTTCAAACAAGTCTCGATTTACAGTTTTAATCACTAATTAAATTGTAGACAAATATTTACACTCATTGTTAACAGCGTAAAATGTTTCTATAGATTTGTATCAATAGAAAAACACACTGAAGTTTAATTTTGCATTTTCAAAAGCAATTGTATCTTCTACAAAAGAAAACACCACCAGTTCCAAAATAATGGTGCCTCGAAAGAGTAATTTTGTAAACATTGCAAATCATAAATTTGTAAAAATTAAACTATAGTCTTAATATAACGGTTTTCCTGCATAACAATTTTGAATTCACAATCTTATTGTTAAATGTTAATAAACTTACTGCATTCTTCCCTCTGCATAAACAAAAAACATTTCTGCCTAAAAACGATATGCAGAATGGGGTGTAAATTAAGATTAAGTTCAAGTAGGGGGAGACCTATTGACATTTAAAATGTGTATAACTCTTGATTGTGATAAAAATAAATAATTCAAATGCAAAAGTTTCTTATATTATTGAGGTCTTTACGAATTTTATCAGAAATAGGCAACATAATTTTTTTTTGGCAATTTTGGTCGTTGTTCAAAATTTGGAAGCAATGATTTTTCTTATTAATTTTCCATGCTAGTTTTTGTATTAAATTGGTGACATATAACCCGATTCTTTTTTTTTAAGAAAACGAAAAAGAATGAAACTCAATGTCTTTTATTACATTCAAAACTTCGCGGTGGAAATTAAAAAAAAGTAGCTCTCACCCTTCGAGTGGATGTACCAAATTGAATTATACTTCTATATAAGTTTAAAAAAATTGATGTTGATAGAATTTCTCTATAAAACAAAGTAATTTAAAATTTCTTAGGGTTTTCTATAACATTTTAAGATTAAAAACATTGCTTCGATGCATAAAACATAAAAATTCGAGCACAAAGTTTTGGGTTTTTTGAAGTTATGTGAAAACCCTGAAGTCTAACTAATTTAATATATCGTCCCCTTATTAAAACAATAGTGTATAATTTTTTTAGTGTTTTGAGAAAATCGAGTTTTAAGTTTTCGTCAAATCGGATGTCTATGAAATTTTTGAAGAAGAAATTAAACACTATTTTTTCCAATGACCTTTTGACGCACTTTGTGGAAGTAGATTTTGACGAAATTTTGATCAGGCATAGAATCAATGAGGAAGATTCTAAGTATGCAATAAAAAGGTGTATGAGCACATACACTATTGTTATATTAACGATATGTACTTAAGATTCAAACGCCAAAAACATATAGTGTTCAAGTAGTTTTATTGCATATGTTTTCTTAATTCAATTTTAGGCAAATATTTCAATGAGTTGTTATAAAAAATACGTGATTTTTTTTTCCAAATTTACATTTGCACGGTCACACCCGTCACAATAATTTACCCATGTAAAAGTTTATTATTGTTCACACCTAATGTTTCAGATCATTTTCATTTCTTAATAACAATTGCTTCTTTTCTTCTTTAGAATCAACTATTTCCTTGGTGGTATGGCTGCTGGTGGTATATACGGTGGCTGGAGGCGTAATCACCTTGCAGGTCTAGTTATGGGTGTGGCATTTGGTAAGTTTAAGTTTGGTTACTTATGTACAGTTAGTGGAACAATATCCCAACACATTTTTTGAGGAATATTGTGATTTTTTTACAGAAATTAATTTATAACATGACAGCTTAATAGTAACTACTATTTGATCTGAATTTTAAAACCAATGAAATACATATGGTAAATTTAAAGCGAAGTGTTCAATTTTAACACAAATTGTTTTTGAAAACCTCCTCAGAATTTTCGCCTATCAAATACATAGGAAATCAGTTCCTATCTAAGTAAATAGAAGATGATTAATAACACAAGGCGACAAAAGTAATTTTTTGGAATGACTGGTACTTCATAGCAATGTTTTACTAATTTGAGGTCGTTGATTTTAAATCTAATCTTAATTTTTCTTTATCAGCCTAAATAATATCGCCAAAAATCGAGCTGATAGGAAAAAAAACCAAAAGCAGAATTGGATTCAGCGTCCCAAATATCCTATAAAACTACATTCAAATTCAAATCAACAAATACCTTGCAATCAGCTAACTGTTGTTCGCATTTATAATATTTTAAAATTTTACAGAGAACAATCTGTGTATTTTTGCAACTTTTTTTGTTCGTGTTAGGCATAAATAACCTATTTTTGTTTTATATCTAAACTATGTTAATCACATTTTCCTTTTAGGCATTGCCGGTGTTGTGAAGAAGACATCCAAAATAGAGGGCTGGGAATTTTTCCCCGATAATAACCATCGTGCATACAGGGGTGTGTGGAACAACGATTATACATTGATAAAGGAACGTCCTAAGAATTACACCACTGGCAATGAGAATTAAAAGAGAATCCCAGCGGCTCTGTTGTTTTAAGTCATTAGTTAAATGTGAAATTTTTCAAATAAAAATTTAAACTAAAATAAATTATATCAATGATACAATGATGAGATATCAAATGAATAATTTCGAAAACCTAAATATTTTATTTTATATTTTTTTATCATTGAGAAGCAGTCGGCAGACGTGGGATTGGTGATTAATTAGGACAAAGCTAATTTATTTGTTTTAACGAACAAAGAATGTTCACAACTATAATTTTGAAGTGGTAGATGGTTTTGTCTACCTCGGCTCCGCCATAAACAAAAATAATATTGTCAGCATGGAAATAAAGGGACGAGTATTGATCGAAAACCGCTGCAACTATGCGCTGAGCGAGCGTTTCAATGATAAAGCCCTCGACGAACGAAAATCCGACTCTTACTCTTCAGCGCAGAATCCTGGATAATGACGCAGGCAGAACAATATATTCTAAGTATTTTCGAGAGAAAAATATAATAATAAAATATTTGGGCCCATCATCGTGAAATGAATCAAATGCTAAATAAGGCCACATACGCTGGCGTAGGGACGAAAATGCTACGGCTACAAAAGTTTTCGGCAATAAACTTTATGGGCAGCGCAGGAGGACGACCAAAACTTCGATGGATGGACCAGGTGAAAGAGCTGTTATCTGAGCTTGGTGTGACGAACTACATACGGAGCGCAAAAGACCGAAGCGCTTAAAATACATTTCAACGTGCGGCTACTGATAGATTAATTTCTGCCATTAAAAAAGAAGAAGAATAATATTTTAATTTAAGTAAGTTTAAGCTGGAAATTGGCATCGTGGAGAGATCACATCCAAAAAAGTTAATTTAGTCAAATAGTGCCTAATTTTACTAAATTCAATGTACTTACAAAATAACACATGCCTATAAACAATCAGAATGTTTTCGGATTGGTATGAAAGTTCCGATTTTCCGAGGAGAAAGTACCAGTAGGGGCTGTACAACGTGTCCAATTTGAAATATGCAACCGAAAACGTTTGAAAAAATCTCGTCTACATGCGAAATCTGCAATCTCCAAAATAAAAGCCAAAATACAATACCGAGAATCAGCTAGTAAGGTTCAGCGCATGGCACGTACTGATCGCAAGGCGTACCTGGACAGCATTCAAGATGACGCGGAGAAAGCTAGCAAGCAAAGCTGCGTGGTGTATACGAAGCTATCAACCAGCACCGAGGAATTGCCAAAAGGAACACCGCAGTACTAAAAGATCATGATGAGCGGCGATCTAACATCACCAGAAGATCAATTAAGACGAAGGCGAAATTCTTTAGTTGTTCAACAAATCAAATAGTGGATATCACAATATGTTCGTGGCTTTCATGCATGCGAAATCCGTCCAGATTGATTTCTACAGAAATACAGTATTTGGGCACGATCGTGACGAGTGTATTGATGATACTACTCCAAGTCCAAAGTCAGCGGAGTGGTACATTTGTGTGGGAGGTACCAGAAGGGGCGTGTCTAGACTTCCAGATTTTTTCACAAAAGCTTTATCCTGCTTGAGCTTTACCAAATGGTACATTTGTGTGGGAGGTACCAGAAGGGGCGTGTCTTGACTTCCAGATTTTTTCACAAAAGCTTTATCCTGCTTGAGCTTTACCAAATACAGAGTTTTGGCACGCCCGCGTTGGGTCTATTAATTATATAAATCGATCACTAATGTGAGCGGTACCAGATGGGGCGTGGCTAGACTCCCAATTTTTTTTACTCATAAACTGTATTTTGCCATAATTTTATTAAATACAGAATTTGGGTACGATCACGTTGGATTTAATGATATTATTACTTCATCTCTAAAGTGGGCGGATAGGTACATTTGTATAGGAAGTACCAGAAGGGGCGTGGCTAGACTTCCACTTTTTCCGAAACTTTACTCTTTTATAGCTTTACTAAATACAGAATTTGGTACGATCCCGTTTGGTGTATTGATATTCTTACTCGATTTCTAAAGTGGGCGAAATGATGTATTTGTATGGGAGATACCAGAAGGGGCGGGGCAATGTAGCAATTTGCAATAGTGTAAGTAGTTTTGTGGAAATATTAACTCGTGCAAAGTTTAAAAACTTTTGGTTGCGTCCTTCAAAAGTTATCGTGCGTACCAGCCGACCAGCAAGACAGCCAGACAGACATACGGATGGACGGACATGGCTTAAACGACTCAAAAAGTCATGAATCGAATTTGATTCAAAGAAACCTAGGGCCCAAAGTGACTCCTTCTTTGTGTTACACTTTTGGGTCGTATCAAATGATATATATACCCTCCTATACGTAAGGTATAAAAACGTTAATGGAGCTGGATAGGACATACGCTAAAGTAATCACCGATTGAAATCTACCGTGCAGTCTTAGAATGGAATCCACAGGGGCAACGACGACGGGACCGGGACTGCCCAGCCAATCCAACTCTCCTTGTTCCCAGGTCTCTTTGGACCCACCCAGTGGAAGTAGCTTCCTTCCTTGGCCTGGATACAAGTGCAGCGGAAAACAACGACGCAGGATAAACAAACAGACACATATGCTGCTACAACAACAACAACAACAACGGGACCGGGCCGCCCATGTTTTACATGGATTAGAAGTACAAAGAGAGAATACGAAGAATTAGGAATAATTTGGAACCAAGCAATGCTTTAGCAAATCATGGTGACAAATGGAAAGAATTCGTTAGAGCCCTAAGTTCACAAAAAAATTTACTTTTAATGTCGGTTAATTTCAATAACAATATCAGTGGTAGCGTGAGGGTATTTATCAGACAGTTTACCTGACGACAATTTCTGTACTGTTTGTTTTTTAATTTGGTAAAATTAAGATGACACAAGTTCATGTGCTATCCTCTTCACTCAGGGAGATATACATACATTGCTAAAAAATGGTTTTAAAGATGTCTAGACTCTAGATTTAACGATGTCCCAAATATTTGTAATCGGGGTGAGACTGTTTTTAATTTATGGAGTAAAAATATAATCACAAGGACACAATTTCATAGAGGCCAACTTTGAGCCTTGTTTAAGTGATTTAAGAGGTTTTTTATGTGAGGCGATTACAACTATTTCTTAGATCTCTAAACCACTAGTAGCACATACTTAACATGTAATGCAAAGGATGCAAGTTATTGTTAAAAATTCTACAAACATATGTATGTAGATGAAAAAACAACTTGATCAAATCTTACCTGAATGTTTAAGCTTATATACAATAAGTCTGTCATTGTTCGTCTTCTCTCAAACGTTTGTTGCAACTTGCATCCGATATGTGATTGTCGTCGTATGCTAACGATATCGAAGCAAGTCACCTTATGACATCTTCGTTTGACCCGGCACAAACACAATAAGAATTTTATATTGAGAAATTGCAGCAAACAATAAGAATATGCATGAATCTTCACTTTACACTAACGAGCGTGAATGAGCACACAAGCAACGCTACTACATTAACAACAACAACAAACCACTTACACCACACAACAGCAGTAGCAGCAACAGCAACAATACATTGGCAAGATAAAAGAAGATTATCTTAACCGCATTATAACAGTTTTGCAACAACACAAAGCAACAAATGTATGACATATCCAGGGTTGTCGTCCGTCTGTTATTCTTTGTATTACAGCTTCTGCCCCACGAAAGACATTGTTGATGTTCTGTGGTTGTTGATGTTATTGCCTCTAGTTATGTATTTCACTCAAGATATGTACATGTAAATTTTAGTTTTAAACGACGGAAGAGCGACAACAAGACCCACCGTGGCATCTTTACCACAATAAAATCTAACCATCAGCAATCCGGGAGCTGCAGTCGACGGTGCACAGTGCTTTGGCTCAGGGACATATTTTAAAAAACATTTTTTTTTCATTGATTTGGAGTTTATTTCAAGCCTTAGACCAGTATTTATGAAAGAAGTTTATAGCAGAATGATTTTGTCATAATGCCAGGCAGTCTATACAGCTGTTTTGGATTCAACCACGAATCCTCATCAGCAGATTTTTTATAACCCAGTCTGATCGTTGTAGGAGTGGTCATATAATTCGCAATATGCTGCCACTGGGTATCGGGTAGATCAGAATTAGGTAGCTTGGTTCAAAGTAATTGAGACAGTTGGTTGGAGTAGGCATTGGCTACCTCAGTGGTGTGCAGCGTTGTGATGTCTAGCTTTAATTGTATACGAGCGATGTTAGCACTACCCTAGAGAGTGCGTATCCTACCTGCAACTAGTTTGTGATCCGAGTCAATATTTGCACCGCGCATCACAACGCTTGAGACATGCCCCTAACATTGATTACCACTTGATCAATCTGGTTTTTTATCTTTTAAGCAGGGAATATCTAGCCGTTTTTATAATATAGTTGTTTTTTTTTTTAAGAAGAGTGCCTTATTATGCCACCACGCCCGATCCTTGTTTCTTGGGGCCGCCAAAGCCACTAAGAGAGCCTTTGTGTTGAGCTTCAGTAACTTATGTTACTTACTCCCTAAGATGCATCTGTGGCAACATGTCTTTTCAACTGATATATTTAACTTGCCTACTGTAAACTCAAATTTTGTAATTTTGTCCAACTGTCGTATGTCGATGAATCACTGTTCAGCAGCGGCTACAATGATAGCTGTAGCAGCTGCTGTGCGATTTTATGCTCTATGGAAAAAAAACTGACGATGACAATGAAGAGCAAATTAAAAACTGAGGAAAAGGTAAAAAGGTTTTCTGGTATTTTTTATGGATAACACATTATGTTCTCAAACGAACCTCAAAAACAATATTGTATATGGAAATAATATGAATTTTTCTTAAAATGTGGCACAAATTAAATTAAATGTTTAATATAATATTGATATACAGGAAGAAATATGCAATTTTGTATTCTTTTGCCCTTATTACGACTTACAACTCAAATCAATTGAGTTACCGTAATAGGGCCATTTATTCAGTTTTTTATTTTTTTATTTTAAAAAGTCGATTTAAAAACCAAAAAAAAAATATTTGTATTTCGCGCTATATCATAGATTCTATCCTGATATGTAATTTCTTTAACATTATTCATCAAAGCCACGTCTAAAGTGTTATTGGTCCTTCTTTTATATTTACGTAATCCTTCTTCATTGCCTAAGACATTATCGCTATTAAAAATCTTTTATATTAATCATAATTTTCACCGGCATTCCAAGCAACAGAATCATACCACGGCCTAGAATGAGTCATTTGGCCAAAATGAACCTAAAAATTTCAAGCCAACATATAAATGTTGTTTGTTGTTTTCGTTTTAAACCAATACCACAAACAAAAAGTGTTAAACGGCAAAGCCACGAAAGAAAATTGAAAACATAAAAGGGGCATTCAGAGGGGCAACAACAACAGCAACAACTACTATAATGATGGGGGACAAAAGTACCACCAGAGTATGGCCGGTAAAGTATAATGATTATTTTCACAGTTAAAGTGACCACCATCGGAGGCGGTGGCAACATCACCATCACCACCATCGGGCACAATTGGGCCAAAATGTGACTGAAAATCCTGTTGCACTGTGGAGTAGTTTATGAAATATGATATGGTGAAATTTAAAGATGTAACTAATATAAAAAAATCAAAATTTAAGAAATATATAAATATTACAAAATATAAAAAAATATAAAAATATCACAATTTAGTTTAAGGTATCAAATGATACACCAAATTCGGCTAACGATCAAAAAAGTGTTTTTTTTATTGTTTGATATATAAATTGTTTGATATATAAAAATATACAAATATATAAAAATATAAAAATATAAAAATGTGAAAATATAAAAATATTAAAATATAAAAATATAAAAAATATAAAAATATAAAAATATAAAAATATAAAAATATAAAAATATAAAAATAAAAAAATAAAAAAATATAAAATTAAAAAAATATAAAAATATACAAAAAATATAAAAGTATAAAAATATCAAAATATAAAAATATCTTTATCTATATATATAAAATTCTACTGTATGTGTGTTATGACTGAACTCCTCCTAAACGGCTGGACCGATTTGCATACATTTTTTTGTATGCATTTGGGAGGCGCCCCGGGTGGTTTAGATTTACAATTCGGTCCAATTGGACAAAGGGGCGTGGCACCGCGAAAAATCGAAAAACCGTGAAAATCAAAAGGGCCATATCTCATGAACTATTAGAGGTATGAAGATGAGATTTGATATACATATATGTTGTTGGAGCATTATTAATTACAGCCAGGGTGGAAGTGGGCGGTGCCACGCCCCCTTTTCAAAACCGCTGTGCAGGCTTTCCCAATAGACATATTGATACGAAAATTTTACCAAGTGGTACTAATGACCTGTAGATAGTCCCTGGCTATATTTGGTTGTGATTGGATAAAGGGGCGTGGCACCGCCCATACAACTTGAAAATAAAAAGGGCTATATCTCATGAACTATAAGAGGTATGAAGATGAGATTTGTTACATATGTTGTTGTTGCAGTATAAATTACAGTAACAGTGGAAGTGGGCTGTACCACACCCCTTTTAAAATAAACAGTTATAACTGTCAAAATTCCACAGCATATTGCAGTTCGCCTAGAGATATGAACAGTAAGGTGGCCCAGTTTTTTATTCGCAAAAATTGTAACCAAATCTACGATGAATTGTTAGAAAATGTCACCAACAAACTTTGTGTGTAATATCAATTCCTAGCTCGCGCTGGGAAAGCTTAATTTAGTGCAGAAAACTTAAATTTTGATAGAAGTGTCTTAAAGCTGAAGTCTGTACGCTTTCAGTAATCATGGGGCAACGAACGTCACTTCCAAAAGAAGCGCAAAACGGAGTAAATAAACGAAAAATCCTTTTATCTTAAAAAAAGTATCAGCTAGGATTTTGATTCATGTGGATTTTTAATGTACAATTGACACCCAACAAAACCCCATTTACCGTTTTTGTTGCCATTTTAGGTCAACCAATTCCTCATTCAGGCGAGTTGTGTGAAGTGTGATAGACTTACATTGAGACTTTCTTTGAAAAATCACCATGTAAATACTACACAAGAACAACGTTTACAAATCTTGCAAATTTATTTTCTGAGCAGCTAATAGAAGCCATCAACGCTGTAGACGTAAGTGTGACAGGGGACACGAATTTATCGAACCGACGCCGTTCTCAGCAACTCGGTCTCTGCAAATGCTGAGGAAAGATCTTAGCCTATATTCATATATCCAACAGGTAGAATAACTAAAACCAGTGGACGATCAAATGATTTTTTTTATTTATCATGTCACAGAATATTATTTGAAGGAGAAATGGTTCCAACACGACGGCGTAAAATGCCATACAGCGCGTGAGATCATCACTTTGTAAAGCCAAACGAAATTTAAATTTTCGGACAATAGGCGGAGAAGGCATGTCAAAAGAGTTTTTTACGCCCAAAGAGATAGTTAATATACAGACGGTTAGCGGTAACCGTACATTGAATTTTGATCTTACACGGAATGTCTGTTTCCGATTTGTAAAAGATATGACTTTACTGATGAACTTTTTACTATCGTCATAGAGCCTATGATATTTAGAATTTAAAACAACAACACTTAATTTGTTAACTTTCATGTTAAGGAGTTGCTTGAAGTTAGTTACATAAGTTAATAAACTCAACATATCATTATCGAGCTTATGTACCGTTTTCAAAGTATTTTGTAGACCTAAATGTGAAATATATTACAAGTTAAAATGCAATAGCGAAGCATTGCCGGGCCCACTAGTTCTTTATATGTTATTGTAGTTGTTGAACTTTTGTTCCACCTTTGTCCCACTGTACGCTATTAACTGACTGCCCGCTTGCTCGTGCATCGAAAATACATCAGTCAGTGAAATGTTTTCATATCATTCTGCTGATATAAGCATAAATGTTACTCCGGTCGATGATGGCGACGGCCGCCCTGCTGTTGCTGCTGCTGGTGCTTAGTTTAGGTCCAGTTAGTCACCCAGCGTTCACTCACTCACTTCACTCACAGTTAAACATTCATTGTTTTATTGTGGGTCTAAAAGTTAAGTTTTTTCGTTTTGTTTTGATTTTAAGTTTTATTTGATTTTTTTCGTTTTATTTATTGTTAATTTTATGGTTGCCTTACTTTTGCACAACTGCAAACATCTTTACCAGTAACATAGACAGACAAACATACATACATATCTGCATGGACCTACATACGTGGTACAATGGTATGTCCGCTTGTTCATGGGTATGGTATATGTAGGTAACTAAATGCTGACCATTGCATGGGTTTGTCCGGTTGGAGGAGATTATGTTTTAAGTCAGCGTTGCTGGTCGCTGTAGTGTGACTGTTGTTGTCTGGTGTCGTTTTATTAGAAAAGCCTATGTAAAGTTTCTCTTTTTTAAAACAACCCACATTTTCAGGTATTTATTTGCCTAAAATAAAAATACGTACTACATGTATTTAGATTTTAAACCAAAACAAAAAATGGGCTCAGAATGAGTGCGTTGTTTTGTCTGCATTTGATGTTTTGTTATGTTAGAGTGCATAAGTTTGTTTATTTTCAAACCAAAAATAACAGCTCAAGATTTTAGTTGCAGTTGAAATGAATATACATTTATATACCAAAATATGATAATATAAAAATATAAAAATGTAAATATATAAAATATAAAATATAAAATATAAAAATATAAAAATATAAAAATATAAAAATATAAAAATATAAAAATATAAAAATATAAAAATATAAAAATATAAAAATATAAAAATATAAAAATATAAAAATATAAAAATATAAAAAATATAAAAATATAAAAATATAAAAATATAAAAATATAAAAATATAAAAATATAAAAATATAAAAATATAAAAATATAAAAATATATAAAAATAAAAATATAGAAAATATAAAAATATAAAAGTATAAAAATATAAAAACTAAATAATATAAAAATAGTAAAATATAAAAATATGAAAATATATAAATATAAAAATATAAAAATAGCAAATATTCAAAATTCAAATTTTTTAAGATTAAGGAAAAAATTCGTTTTTTTCTCGAGTCCACAAAGTATATAAAACAACATCGATGCCGGTAAAATAGTGACATTGTAAAAATGTATAAAATTCCAAAAACTGATCTTACTCGCATGTAATCTGGAGTTGTAACTAATTTTTCCAAGGAAGTTAATTAAAAATTCCCTCATCGTTACTCTTAACCGGCCGGATATTCACCACATTTGTCGTTAAATAACATAAAAAAACAAAATAAATTTCATTTTTATTATACATATGAAGGAAATGCAAACCAACACTTACTCCAACCAATTTGTTGACGGGAGAAACTTTGCCTTTACGGGTGCTGGTTTTGCAATTCACAGATTTCTCAGAAGTTAATGTAGAAATTACCACTTCTCTGGTTGTTATACTATACTACTTGTCCATAATGATGCTAATATATTTACATACATTTAACATCGGCTAGTGTTTGTGTGTGTGTGCATGTAAGATTACAAAGCGAAACTCTTGTGATATGAAATAAAAGAAGTTAACTCTTCAGTTTTTCATTAAACTTTCATACAAAGCAATCTTGCTGAACCAATCTTGGGCACAGCTGTATTTGAATTGAATAAAAAAAAAACAACAACAAGTTGGTATTAACAGCCACTGCCGCAAAGTAAAGATATTCATATGTACTATGTATATGTTTTAGGGTGGCTTTTAAGTAAAAATATAAAATACTACTTATTGTTTTTTAAAAATAAAATATAGCCTATATCGCTCAGTGATAACTTAGCTTTCTACTGGTAAAAGAATTTTCAAAATTGGATGTTTAGTTTAGAAGATTTTCCGCCACATACAACTCCCCCTCCTTAATATACAAACAAACAACAAACATACAAATAAATATCTTCTGTTTTGGTAAGAAAAGTCTATTTTTATGCCATCTTCTCTAGAAGTTCTGGAAGATCTTCCTCCATTTCAAAATGAGCAGGTAGTAGAGTTGATAAAAAAAAGTATTCTAAGAATTCTAAAAGTATTGGAAGAACTTCCTCTTTCTCAATCTTAGCAAGTAGTATTATAATAAAACCTTGTACTACAATATTACAGCTTGAGAGGTTTGTCATTTTAACACTTATTATCTAAATACCTTAAAGTGCCACCCTAGTGTACATATAAGCACATACATACAAATATTGCTTGCGCGCTCTACTCACCTTGATCTTTAATAATCCGAAACGATGTATAAGTAACTTTGACTTACACTTTTGATATTTGTGCAAAAAAAAAACTCATATTTTCGTTAAAGTTGTTATTATTGCGAACATAATTTTGTTTTATCATTTGTTTAACATAACAGCTGCAAAAAACGGTTGTAAACATTGTCGCACACATGAACCTCGATCGCGGTCATGAATGCGTCAATGATGTTTATGTTTTTAAGCTGTAGATTAGTGTGATGATCATTTACAATAAAATAAGTCTAAATATCTGTATTTGATATGTGATATTCCCTAAGTATCCTTTGATTTATTGTCATTCATCATCAGGATTTATCTCTAGAAAAGTAGACAACAAACCCTCCTATGTTGATTCCAACTCTACGTTTGAGAAGACTGCAGTAACATCTACAAAAACTTTCGATCAATGGCAATCCAATCATGTGTTAGTATTCTTTGATTTATTGTCATTCATCACCCGGATTTATCCCTAGAAAAGTATACAGTAAACCCTCTTATATTGATTCCAATTCTACATTTGAGTAGACTGCAGTAACATCTTGGAATTTTCGATCAATGGCAATCCGATCATGTGGAATAGGGCTTAGATAAATATTTGTCTTATTATGGTTTAGAATATTTGGTTATATTATACGATTAGTCAAACAAACAATGATCATGTTTAACTTACCGTGAAATATAATGTAAAATATATTGATTTCAGGAAAAAAATTTTATTTTATTTCATTTTAAGTAAACAAATGATAAAAATTCTTGGTCGTTTCTCTGCATTTTCAAGAAACGTACTTAACGAACTATTTATTTATTAAAATAAATAGTTAATTTCACATTCTTCATTCTAGCACCTAAACATTTTATGATTTATGATCATCGATCGTATGTAGAGTAATTCGTATTTTCTTCGTAAGTGTCAGTGTGTGGTAACAACACCACAGAATATTTATGACATCATCCCACTGAGAACAGATCTGTCATAGTAAAGATCATTAGCAGTGGACCATAATCTCCACAGAGGAATTTTTTTAAGATACCAATAGGAGCAGTAAATGGGACAAACAACAAGAAGGGGAAGCAGTAGCACGTACTGAAGCTACATGCGGAATATATAGCGCAAAAAAAATAACAGCAATACAAACAGATAACACTTCATCACTATTTTTTGACTACTTCCATGTGTGCGCGCAGTACGAATGGGTAAGGGGGCTTGTTAGTCAAGTCTTAAACATACATTTATATAATTTCATGAAGGAGTTAAAATATGGGGTATTGCTCCCTAATCCAGTCGCGCAAGCTTAAGCCAGCCATGCTAAACATTTTAGCTAGATTAGCTCTTGTTTTAGGTTCTATAAATATTAATTGTTTCTGATATTGCGTAATTTTTCATATGTAAAATGTCCCAAATTTGCAGGGATGAAAAAAATCCAAATTTTTTACAACCAAACACGCCTTAAACTCTTGGCGGGGCCCATGGGTCCACCAATTTGCCAGTCCTAATGCTACGCCATCCAAAATATACCTTAAAGTAGTGCCAGGACCCAAGGGAGAAATTATTTGTAAATTATTTGGGGGATTTTTTCAAAATTGTTGGGGAAATATTTGTGCCTGACTTTTAGATCATTTTTTGAGAAATGATTCTTTGGGGTATTTTTCATAAATTATTTGGGGGATTTTTTCAAAATTGATGAGGAAATTTTCGTGGTTAAGTTTTAGGTCATTTAAATTTTTTTTTCGCCCAATTTATTTTTTGGTACATTTTGCATTTGGGGTATTTATATAGAGCCGTCCGTTTGACGGTTGGGTGTTGCTATGCTGCCCATTTGCAATCCTTGGGCCCCGCCACCATTTTGGTGGAATAAAATTGGGTTATTTTTTATTCCTGGAAATTTGATTCAGTTTGCATATGAAAATTATGTAAAACTAGCTGACCCGGCAAACGTTGTCCTGCCATACAACTTTGGACCCTGCAAACTTCGTCTCGCTCCTAAGGTAACGTTTTTATACAATAGTAAAACGGAAATAGTTTTAATCTGAAATACTTGAATTTAATCGAAATCTGTGAAGAGCGATCTGATATACAATGTTTTTCGATTTGTTTCCGGCGTAAAAACAAACAATGAAGAATGTTTGCCTACACGCAAACAGACAACGCACAGCTGACCGTGTGAAAAGCAGGGAAATTCGAGGTTGATTCCACAAATTTCCAATGATTGGCCTTACGATTTATTGATTGTTATCGCAAAAGCCAATCCAATGGGAAGTTCAATTGGAAGGGCAGATCGGTTGGAGTAATAGATTCGAGAGATAAGGACTTCCTCTCCTTTGCATATGCCCTTGATGATCGTCTATTACAATTTCGGATGATTCAGATTCCGCAAAATGATCATGATCGATCCCACCTTCAGCTGCAAATTATGCACAACTGGCACATCTAGAGAGTTCAAAAATTCTGTCGAATAGTTGGTCGCCTCATTCTAGTTAAATGACCTCGAAAATTATTTATCGTTCGGTCATCTGCCTCCAATGCTCGTTTATGCGCCATCGTGCATTCATTCCAAATAATGATTTAGCATTCTCGCAACAATTTCGGTACACGTTGTCTTGTCAACCGTGAGAAGAAAGCGGAATGTGCAGTTCGACCGCCTTTCACCAATGTGGAAGCAATACCAGAGGATGCAACGGTTAACTCAATTGCGATCTTGTTGCTAGAATCAAAGAAATTACGAATGTCTTGCCTGTCCCATCGGGACCATCTATAAACTAAATGCTTCCGTTCCATCGTCAACAACCTTCATCATTGAATCGTACACGTTCGTTTGCTCGGCAGTTAAGGGCGCCACATTTGCTCGGACTCTTTCAGTCAGCTCAACTCGATCAAAGTCTTGTTCTTGTTGCAATTCGCGATTGAATGCAACATGCATCTAACGATTAGGCGCTGGTATTCCCAATTTCGACAGTAGACTGCCGCACATTAGCACTCACATGTCTTTGATCAGAAGATAATTTCAAGATCAAAATTAGATGTTGTCGTGCGAACTCTGTGCAAATGTCGTCAGCCATCTCGTCCAACTTGTCCACCATTCCGAAGCTTGAGAACAATATCGCGTGATTCCACATTCTCCGCAACAATCACCCATGCGTCTTCATTATAGTGGGAACAATGAATTGTCTTACATGGCATCCAGAGGGTCTCTTGTCTGCTCTGATAATGATTTTGTGGACGTCATAATGCATTGTATTCAATGCGGTTTTGAACAATCGGGATAATGCATTATGCTTATGCAGAAGATTTTAAAATTGCTCGACCATTTTGCATTTAATCTTTTAACATAATAAATTTCACAATATTCCGAAATTTTTCAAGCATCATAACGAATTTTTCATCTTTACGTCGTCTAAAATCATCAAATCAAGCGATACAATGAAAAGATTCGTCGAAAAAATCAAAAATTTTCGAGTTTTTTTTCCGGAATTTTCCGAGTTTTCCACCAAGAATTTTCCTATTTTTTTCATTCGAAAAGTCATTTCGGAATAATTAACTTACAATAAAATGTAAAATTAAAAAAAATTTCGTCGAACAAAAATTTAAATTTTTGGAATTTTTCCATAACTTTCCAACCAAAATTTTCTATTTTTCCAACCGAAAAGCCACGACGGAACAATTACACACAAAATGTAAGACAAAAATTCAATTTGCGGTGCAAAATGTTTCCGAAAATCCAAATTTTACGATTTTTTCCTGAATTTTCCGAGTTTTCCACCGAGAATTTTTCTATTTTCCCATTCGGAAAGTCATTTCTGAATAATTATCCTAAATTTTTCACTGTTACATCGTCTAAAACTATAAAGTCATACGATAATATGCAAAATGTAGTAAAAAAAATTTAAAATTTTTCGAATTTTTCCGGAATTTTCCGAATTTTTTAACAACAATTTTCCATTTTTCTATCAAAAAAGCCATTCTGTAACAATTGCACACACAAATCCATACAAAAAGGCAATTTTCGATTTTTCCAATTCTCCGATTTTCCGACTTTTCCGGAAGATATCCCAAAAATTTACTTCACATAAACCTTTTCCTGGCAATAACGAACAACTGAAAAAAAGTTTGAGCAAAATCGGCCCAGCCGTTCTCAATTGATGAATTACTATACATTTTTGCCACCATTTTTATATATATAGATTCCTCAATTTTATACGGGATTGGAGCATTTTTTATAGAGCCCAAAAAACAGGATATTTTAATTTGAAAGATTAATTTCTTTATAATAGTAGACAAATTTACTAAAAAAAACCAAAACTTTTGCCACAGCCCGTCTAGTACCTCCCATACAAATATTCCGCCCGAAATAGAGTAATAATATCAATACAGCAACGCGAACTTGGCCAAATTCTGTAGTTAGTAAAATTATATCAGGATAAAGTGTGGAGAAATAACTGGCAATCTAATCACACCCCCTCTGGTACTTCCCATGCAAATGTACCACTCCGCCCATTTTAGAAATCGAGTACCCAACGCGATCGTGCTGTACCAAATACAGAATTTAGTATTTTGAAAAGCTATAGCAGGATAAAGTCTTAAAAAAAAATACTGGAAGCCTAACCACGCCCCTTCTGGTACCTCCCTTACCCATGAAATCGATTAATATTATTAATATATCCAACGCGATCGTGCCCAAATTCTGTATTCAGTAAACCTAAATAAGGATAAAGTTTTGGAGAAAAAATCGAAAAGTCTAACCACGCCCGCTTTGTTCCCAAATCACAACGCGATCGAGCCCAAAGTCTGTATTTTGTTAAGGTATAATAGGATAAAGTTTTGGAAAACAAATTGGAAATCTAGCCGCGCCCCTTTTGGTACCTCCCATTACCATTGGAAAACTAAATTTCCGCCATAACTTCTAAACAGACAACTGGAATATTAAATTTCCGCCATAATTTCTAAACAGACAACTGGAAGTTGTTTGAATTTAGTCAGTTTAATTATCTTGTAAAAAAAACCTCAGAAAACCGAAACCTTTGCCACATCCCTTCTGGTATGTACCTCCCAATGGTGAATTCACCCTAATGATATAACATTTATATCGTTTTCATTATTGCACTGAATTCAGTCATATTTTGCGAAAGATGTACGCTTATGAAAGTTTGGCTCTGGAGTGAATATGAACTATTTCGGGCGACCCCTTCTCGTACCTCCCATATAAAAATACCTATTTTTTTGGGAAATTATTATTTCTCTCACGATTCTTAAAAAATATAGAAAAACTGCAAAAAATCTACCTTTGAGCAAAAAAAACCAGTACAGAAATTTCAGTCAGTTGAACTGACTGATAAATACCATCACCCAATATAAGATATTGTTTAAGTCTTGAGTTATTGAAATTAACCGATTTGTAATTAAAACCAGTTTCATTCGGGCAACCCAACTTACATTTACCCTTACCCTCAGTAAAACAAATAATTTTCTATTATATTGATATTATTACTCGATTTCTAAAGTGGGCGGAGTGGTACATTTGTATGGGAGGTACGAGAAGGGGTGTGGTTAGGCTTTTAGATTTATTCTCCATTACTTTATCCTGCTTAAACTTTACCAAGTACAGAATAGACTTCCAATTTTTTTCTCCAAAACTTTATCCTGTTATAGCTTTACTAAAAATAGAATTTTGGTACGATCACGTTTAATTATACCATCACCCTTAGGGATGAGGGTATATATCATTTGATACGACTCAAAAGTGTAACACATGAAGGAGTCACTTCAGACCCTAGGTTTCTTAGAACCAAATTCGATTTATGACTTTTTAAGTCATTTGAGCCATGTCCGTCTGTCTGTCTGGTGGCTATCCGGCTGGTTCACACGATAACTTTCGGAAGACACAACCAAATGTCTTGAAATTTTGCACGAGTTAATATTTCCCCAAAACTACTTACGGTATTGAAAATGGCTCCTACTACATGGCTACATGGCTCCGCCCCTTTTGGTACCTCCCATACAAATACATCATTCCGCCCACTTTAGAATTCGAGTAATAATATCAATACACCCTACGGGATCGTCCCCAAATTCTTTATTTAGTAAAGCTATAACAGGATAAAGTTTTGGAAAAAATTTTGAAAGCCTAGCCACGCCCCTTCTGGTACCTCCCATACAAATCTACCTTTCCGCCCACTATAGAGATGGAGAAATAATATCAATAAATTAAACGTGATCGTACCCAAATTCTATTTGTAGTAAAGCTATAACAGGATAAAGTTTTGGAGAAAAAAATTGGAAGTCTATTCACGCCCCATCTGGTACCTCCCATACACATCTGGTACCGCCCACTTTAGAAATCGATTAATATTATTAAAAGACCTAACGCTATCGTGCCCAAATTCTGTATTTGGTAATGTTTAAGCAGGATAAAGTTTTGGAGAAAAAATCTGGAAGTCTAGACACGCCCCTTCTGGTACCTCCCATACAAATGTACCCCTCCGCCCACTTTAGAAATAGGGTAATAATATCAATACACTCGACACGATCGTGCCCAAATTCTGTATTTTGTTATGTTATAAAAGGAAAATATTTTGGAGAAAAAATTGGAAGTCTAGCGACGCCCCTTATGGTACCTCCCATACAAATGTACCTTTCCGCCCACTTTAGGGATCTACTAATAATATGAGTACACCGAAGGCAATCGTGCCCAAATTCTGTAATTAGTAAAGCTATAACAGGATAAAGTAATGGAGAAAAAATCTGGAAGCCTAACCACACCCCTTCTCGTACATCCCATACAAATGTGCCACTTCGCCCACTTTAGAAATCAAGTAATAATATCAATATAATAGAAAATTATTTGTTTTACTGAGGGTAAGGGTAAATGTAAGTTGGGTTGCCCAACTGAAACTTTCTAACTGGTTTTAATTACAAATCGGTTAATTTCAATAACTCAAGACTTAAACAATATCTTATATTGGGTGATGGTATTTATCAGTCAGTTCAACTGACTGAAATTTCTGTACTGGTCTTTACTTCTAACGTTATGGAAAATATATCGAGAACGGTTTCGGGTTTTGCCCATGACAATCCAATAATACAACATTATATAAAGTCATGCCTGAGTGTTGGCATCACGGGAACTTGGCACATACAAACATTTCTTACCATCACCCCCATTGATAACATCAGTAATTAGGGTTAATTTTTAATTGTTTTATTCTTCAAGACCATTCTCTCAAGTATACAAATATTTTGACTTTACAAAAATTGAATTCTATTAAAGAAATATACAACAAACAAAAATCCTACAATCCATCAGCAATTTCAAGAGCTTAAGTACCCTTTTTTTGTAAGGCCATCATGCGAATAAAGGAGAACGTTTCTTTGCCCCACTCTACTTGTCGTTCATATTAATTAAAGCGCAATGAATCGAATGAAAAGGGGCATAAATCATGCTCTCATGATAGGACGAATGCAAACACTCCCTCCCTCCTTCTCAAAAATCTAGAAATTCATATGCAAATGTAATGTTATTAAAAAATGAGGCAACTAAAGTACCGCCACAAAATAAAGCAAAGTTGTTGTCAAGTACTTAAAAGTCGAATGGGGCGCGGGAACTTAACAAAATTGTGTTTCTAGTTAGGGGAAAGACAGAAACCGCCGATTACTTGTTTTGTTGTTTTTTTTTTATGTTTTTTTTTAGCGTAAGCCATAGTTCAGACAAATATTTTCAGTTTAATGCCTTGAAACCCAACGCCTTGTAATAATTAATCTTCCGATGCATATAACCTTACCCAAAGAGTGAATGAGTGAGAAAGAGAGAGAGTGAGCGGCAAGTGGCTGGATGAAGCCATACGTCCGACTGTGTGTGCGCATGCGTATTTGTGTTGTAATCCTTTTAATAGACTTCAATTGTAGTTGTAGCTGTTGCTGTTGCTGTGTCGCTGATGTCGAGATCGGTTTAGGGCTGGGTGACACCAAGTACTGTCAATTAATCACTCAATTCATTCAACTTTGTATGTGCAAAGAACATACGGATGATCTTTGCAAGTATGTGCTGAAATAGCTTAAGTTGAAATGGATGATAATAAGAAAAATGAGAAGAAAATCAATGAAAATAATTAAATTTTTGTACAGGTCTTAATTTAGTATATACATAAATATAGTAAACAGGCGATTAAGGTTATGAAAATAACATATTTTTAATATTTGAGGGGGTTTGCTCTAGGCATAACTTTTTTGAATAACACAGAGCAACACACTTTTTCGAGGGTGAACCAAGCCAATATCATCCGGTAGCATTTGACCTCAGTAGCAAAACACTAAACTCCATTTTGCTCCACTACGTGACAAATATTTTTTTACAGTGCTTTGAAGTTTGAATTATTTGGTTAAAAGTCGATTCAAAGAATATGAAAAATCATCTATAAAAGTACATTTGGAGTATTTCATGTCTTTGGAGACCTATACTAAAACATTCAGGGGAATATTTCCTCAGAACATTTTAACCCTCTAGTTGCCACCCGTGTGGGAAATTTGTGGCCCAATTTTGAAAAACTGTTTATATGTCAACTTTAAACGGAGGTCTAGGCTTAGAATATTCGATAGAAATATTCGCCGGAAAATTTCACTATGTGTCACCGAAGACAGATAGCCTCTATGAGTCAAAGGTACCAAAATAAAATCTAATTTGGTTGAAAGAAACCTAGGGTCCAAAGTGACTCATTTTATGTGTTACACTTTTGGGTCGTATCAAATCATATATACCCTCATCCCTAAGGGTGATGGTATAAAAATATGGAAGTCTAGACACACCCCTTATGATACCTCCCATACAAATGTACCTTTCCGCCCACTTAAGGGATGTAGTAATAATATCAATACACCCAACGCAATCGTGCCCAAATTCTGTATTTTGTAAAGCTATAACAGAATAAAGTTATGGAGAATAAATCTGGAAACCTAGACACACCCCTTCTCGTACCTTCTATACAAATGTACCACTCCTCCCACTTTAGAAATCGAGTAATAATATCAATATAATAAGAACATTATTTGTTTACTGAGGGTAAGGGTATATGTAACTCGGGTTGCCCGACTGAAACTTTCTAACTGGTTTTAATTACAAATCGGTTAATTTCAATAACTCAAGTCTTAAACAATATCTTATAGTGGGTTATGGTATTTATCAGTCAGTTTATCTGTCTGAAATTTCTGTACTGGTTCTCCAAAACTTTGTCCTATTATAACATAACAAAATTCAGAATTTGGGCACGATCGCGTTAGATCTTTTAATAATATTAGTCGATTTCTAAAGTGGGCGGTGCCAGATGTGTATGGGAGGTACCAGATGGGGCGTGGATAGACTTACAATTTTTTTCTTCAAAACTTAATCCTGTTATAGCTTTACTAAAATTAGAATTTGGGTACGATCACGTTTGATTTATTGATATTATTCCTCCATCTCTATAGTGGGCGGAAAGGTAGATTTGTTTGGGAGGTACCAGAAGGGGCTTGGCTAGGCTTTCAAAATTTTTTCCAAAACTTTATCCTATTATAGCTTTACCAAATACAGAATTTGGGTGTGATCCCGTTGGTTGTTATGATATTATTACTCGATTTCTAAAATGGGCGGAATGATGTATTTGTATGGGAGGTACCAGAAAGGGCGGGGCCATGTAGCCCATTTGCAATACCGTAAGTAGTTTTGAGGAAATAATAACTCGTGCAAAATTTCAAAACATTTGGTTACGTCTTTCTAAAGTTATCGTGCGAACCAGCCGGACAGCCAGACAGACAGACGGACATGGCTCAAACGACTTAAAAAGTCATGAATCGAATTTAGTTGAAAGAAACCTAGGCTCTAAAGTGACTCTTTTTATGTGTTACACTTTTGGGTCGTATCAAATGATATATACCCTCACCCCTAAGGGTGATGGTCACTTGATGGTTTCATTTTTACGGCTAAAAAAAGGTTGATAACCATCTGATACCATCACCCGGACAAACGGGTAATGCTATAATCCCGAAAATCTATATGAATATGCTCTCTATGAAATTTGTACTTTTAGGGATAAAAAAAGACCCAAAAAGGGATAAAACTGGTACTATCGCTTAAACGTAGAATCGAGCGCTAATAAAGGATTTACATGTTACTTCCTTGGTATTAGAAACCTACCCAAAATGTTAAGATAAGATACTACACTTAAAATTAGGAGTTTGGTTCCAAAAAATATCGTATTCGGTCTGTTTTCTAAATATTCAAAACCACGGCAAAAGTTGGGGAAGACTTTCATGTGGCCATAGGCAACTTTGGATCGCATTATTGACACACATTTAAAAATTATGTTTATAAACATTTGGCTTTACGACTAACCTACATGCATATGCCATTACATTTAGATTTGTGACTTAACACATTATGATCGACTGTCACAGATACACTAACTTATGTACATACTCGTATCATTGGTATCTCATATTAACACCAACATCTCTTAATCTTCTGCTCTGAGCTCCCCGTTCCACCGCTTCTATTTGTAGCGGCTGACTGCACAACATCACTAAAGATCCGACCATTCCATGGCTGCTGGCATTTATAAGAATAAGAAAACTCATGCTTGTGTAGAAGATATCGACGACCGCAACCATTGTGCAGTGCAGTGCCATCTTTATGTTGCATCTCTTTTCTTCTCTGTTTCAGTTGGGCTTCTTAGAGCGAGTGTCTGCAGAGTCGTTCAGAGCTTTTATGTGCTGGTTGTGTCCTACGTTTGAAATAATTAAAATGCATCAGATATGGAGGCAGCATTCAAAACATGAATTCGAGAGTGTCAAGTCGATGTCAACTCAGAGTGTAAGAAATTAAGTAACTGGTGATGGTGGTAGGTTGAAGAGATCACTACGATCTTGATGAAATATTAAAACATTGATGTTCTATAATATTGGAATATTAAAATGTTGATATACATATGAATACGTTGGATAGCGTGTTATTGTGTATTCAGAAAAAGTAGTAATTCTTTAAATGCAAAAAAAAAATGCAAAAATTATACAATATTTTTAAAAAAAATTTATTTACACAATCAATTTCAATATAAACTAGTAAGGCGGTTATCTTCGGCTATGCCGAAGCTCAGATACCCTTCACCATTTGTAAAAATGGTGATTTTATTAAACTTTGTACCACAGAAAAGGGGAGTTGTTAAGAAGTGGACGTTACTTTTAGCTCCACACATCCATTTTTTGTCAATAATTGTTATCGATTTTATTCGATTTACCGATAAGTTTATGAGTTGGTGAGTTGGAGAATATTTTTATGAATTTTGTAACTCCCCAAAAATGGGAATTGTTTTGGGATGTGGGAGTAGTTTAAATCCGATGTTGCTTATCTTAGAACTTAACCTCTGCTTCTGGACCAAATTTCAATTTACCAAATTTCAGCCCGAAAGCTCATAAACTACAGGGACATACGGACGGACACCCCCAAAAAGGGGGAGTTTGTATGGAAGGTGGGAGATGTATTCGTCCGATTGCTCATATTACAACGTAAGCTCCTATTATAGGATTAAAGCTTGCATATCAAATTTCAGCTCGCTATTTCCTAACCTACGGCTGAAATCGCGGGGGCAATTAGGCGGACACCCCAAAAAAGGTAGAGTTTGAATGGGAGGTGGAAGTAGTTTTTGACCGACATTGCTTATCGTAGAAAGTAGCCTCCACTTAGAGATTGAATCTTGCGTACAAAATGTCAGCTATATACCTCTTAAAATACGGCTGCAACCGCAGGGACGACCCCAAAAGGGGAGAGTTTGTATGGGAGGTGAGAGTAGTTTTTGACCGATCGGTCTCATCTTAGAACGAAACATCCATTTAGGGCAGAAAAGCTTGCATACAATATTTCAGCTTGATTGCTCTTAAATTACTGCTGTAATCGCGGGGATTGACATACGGACACCCCCAAAAAGAGGAATTTTGTATGGGAGGTGGGAGTAGTTTTTTACCGATCGGTCTCATCTTACTACTCAATCTCCGATAAGTGTAGGGAAGCTTGCATACAATATTTCAGATTGATTGTTCTTTAATTTCTACTGTAATCGCTGAGACTGATATACGGACACCCCCCCCAAAAGAGGAATTATGTATGGGAGTTGGGAGTAGTTTTCGACCGATCGGTCTCATTCTACTACTCAACCTCTGCTTAGTGTAGGGAAGCTTGCATACAAAATTTAAGCTTGATTGCACATAAATTACTGCTGTAATCGCGGGGACTGACATACGGACACCCCCAAAAAGAGGAATTTTGTATGGGAGGTGGGAGCAGTTTTTTACCGATCGGTATTATCTTAGAACTTAACCTCCGCTTTGAGGATAAAAGCTTGCATTCCAAATTTTAGCCCGATATATCTTAAGCTGCGGCTGTAATCGCTGGGACAGACGGATGGACAGATAGACGGTAAACATTAAATCGACTCAGATTTCGATGCTGATCAGTTATATATATATAATATATTGTCATACCTACCACGCCTCCTTATGGGCGTTACAAATAGAAGAACAAAATTAATATACCCTTCACTCTGTTCATGCGCATGGTGAAGGGTATAAAAATAACATTATTTAAAATTAAACCGAAAAATTTATTTTTGCTTAAAATTTTCTTTTTTTTTAACATAGTTAAATAACGGTTATAGAGACATTTTTAAAATATGTGTTGTATGTAAGTACATACAAAGTAATACTGTTCATATGTCACATGCCGTATCATGCCTTAACAATGCCGCTATTAAGAATAGGGCATCACATTGCAGACATGACACATCTTTAGAACATGAAACCTTCTTCATCTTCTTCTTGTACTTCGTTGCTTGACCCCTTTTTGCTGTTGTGATAGATACTTTGTTGCCATCCATTCACGTTTCTTCTACATAACAACTGCGATTTTTCATCATTTTCCATATTGTTGTTGTTGTTGTTTTTTTTAATATTATTATTTATTCAGTTTTTGTTATTGTTTCGTTATATTGAACTTGATACTCTGTTGGTGTCGGGATGGCAGTGGGATGGGATGAATGGATGGTGGTGTAGATATTATATCGGCGACAGAGATCGAGGAGACATTTTGATGCATTTTTCATGGGCGGAATGTGCCATCGTGTTCATGGCAACATATTCATCATAATCAAATGAGTTTCATGTTGTTTTTGTCTTTTCTTTGTTTACCTATTTATGTGATGTTGATGGTGGTGCATTTATATGATGGATCATTTTTGGATTCACTTCATTAAGGGCATCAGTTGAAGTGAAATCTGGTGTCATGTGAAAAGTGACGATTTTATTATCGCGCTTTTTTTTCTAAACTTATACCATGAATTATTATTATCAAATATTAACTTGTTTAAGAAATATTAGCAAAATTATTATTAACATCGATGAAAAAAACTAATTGTAACATTTGTACTTAAAATAGTCAAAGGATATCTATATAAAAAAGATCTAAGATGAGTAGTAATAAAGTTACTATTTAAGAACTAATAGCTCTTATGTCGTTGGTTCTAGTACGCCTATATTTTGTAAAATTGGCGTTACTCGTTTGGGAATTGTATGTAACGGATGAAGTTAAAAACAACGGAACCTATTTAAATAGTTTTTTTCCTTAAAACATCACTATTTAGTTTGAGAACAGAGTAGGATACTTAATTTTTCAGTTTAATAAGTTATTAACCATGAAAATGTGCTTTAACATTTTTAATGTTTTAATAGAAAATATCTTGTTTCTATGTTAAAAATTTTAACAAACACTACGAACTGTGAAATTTTATAGAAATTTCAGTAAGATGAACTGACTGATAAATACCCTCACCTAACGCCCTTTAATCCAAACTCTAGTGAATATTGTTAAACATTGATCTAATGAAATCATCCGATTTGAAGTGAAAGTACTCTTGTAGAATTTTGCAAGCTTGTTAAGCGTAAACGGTTGGAGTTGGGACTTTATGTTAATCGACGCTAATCGACATGTATTAATAATGTAGAAATGTTTTTTGAAGTTATTGGAAACTAGTATAATAATTATATTCGGCTATGCCGAATCTCAGAATAAGAATAAGTGAGAAAGTTTAAATCGGGTAAACCAACTTACCTTACCCTCTGTAAAAGCATAAAATTTTCTTCATAATATACAGAATTTGTCGTTACTATAAACGTATGGAGTGGTTGACACGAAGTCTGACCGATGCAACTGAGGAAAATTGGATGTATGTACGACATGTTGTACCGACGTCTGAACGATGTCTGAATTTAAATCAAAGGAAATTCTCAAGGGAAATTAGATGCATCTTTACGACTTCGAACCGATATCTAACCAAATATCTGAAATCTGACCGAAATCGTAACTAAAAAAATCTGAAGGTTTCCTTTCGTTGTTTTTTCAATAACATATTATTATTTTCTCAGACACAGTTCCGAAATCGCTGCGAATTTAATCAGATATGTCGGAGCAAAATAAATAAAATTTTCCTTTAACGAGTCGTACCGATTTCTGTACTTAATCGGTAAGAAGAGTTCAGACAATGTGCAGAAGTGTCAGATATTATCCAATGGGTTTGCTGGGTGCGTTGGTTGTATTGACATTATTAATCGATTTCTAAAGTGGTACCGAATGGTACCGAATGGGCGTGACCATTTGCAATACCGTAAGTAGTTTTGGGAAAATATTAACCTATGCAAAGTTTCAAAACAATAGGTTGCGTCTTTAGAAAGTTATCGTGCGTACCAGCCGGACATACAAACAGAGAGAGAGAGAGAGAGCGAGAGAGAGAGACTAACGGCTCAAACGTCATGATTCGAATTTGGTTCAAAATAACCTAGGGTCTAAAGTGACTCGTTCCATGTGTTACACTTTTGGGTCGTATCAAATGATATATACCCTCGTCGCTATCCGTAGGGTGAGGGTATTTTGTCAAGAATTTTTTTTATTGAAATGTCAAATACTAAGCTTGAATTATTTATATGAGCTGAGCATAATTATTTCCTTCTGCTGCAACCGTGGGGACAGACAGACGGACAGCCCCAAAAAGAGGGTGGTTGTATTGGAGGTGGAAGTAGTTTTTGGCAAATCTTGTTTATATTAGAACTGAAACTCCGCTTAGAGAATAGAAGCTTGCAAACTAAATTTCAGCTTGATTTCTCTTAAACTACGGCTGTAAAGGCTGGGATAGATAGACGGACACCCCCAAAACGGGGAGTTTGTGTGGGATATTGTTCATCTCAGAGTTTAACCTCCGTTTAGAGGGTATAAGCGTGCAAATTAAATTTCTGCTCAAAATTGTTTAAACTACGGCTATTATAGCGGGAATAGACAACGGACACCCCCAAAGAGGAGTGTTTGTATGGGAGCTGGGTGTAGTTTTTACCCGATCTTGTACATCTTAGAACTTACCCTCCGTTTAGAGGGTATAAGCTTGCATATTAAATTTTAATTCAACATTTCTTAAACTACGGCTGTAATGGAGGGGACAGATAGATGGACAACCCCAAAAAGAGGAGGTTTGTATGGGAAATGGTAGTAGTTTTCTACCGATCTTGTTTATCTTAGAACTTAAGCTCGGCTTGTAGAATAAAAGCTTGGATATTAAATTTCGCCTCGACAGCTCCTTAACGACTGCTGTAATCGCGGGGACAAAATCCCTAAAAGGGGCAATTTGTATGGCAGGTGGGGTTCTCGAGCTTTTTTTTAAAAAAAATGGTAATATAATAAATATAAAGAGAAGCTAGCATACAAAATTACAACTCGATAGTGGTTTTGGAAAAACAAAGTTAATATACCCTACACTACTTTCTTGCATCTAGTGCAGGGTATGAGAGGTACCAGTAGGGGCAGGGGCACATCGAAACTCTTTTTCAATCGTAAAAGATACTATTTTGCGAAATTTTAATGGATTTAGTGCACTTGCAACATGGATATGTATGTAAATGTATATGGATGAATTGGGTCATTTTTTATAAGAGTTACCATAAGGGGATGGGGCATATCCTTCGAAGTAGTAAGCTTCTCATTCACCTTCCACTCATTTTCTGCTCTGGAATACTTTTATACAGGGTTCGTATTGGCTCTCTCCTCTTTTCCTGAAAATTGGCTCTTAGCTCGCGAGCTAGGAGCCTCAAATTTCAAACGAGCTCTCGGCTCGCGAGCTTGGAGCCCAAATAAAGAGCTCGCGGCTCGCGAGCCAAGAGCCCAAATAAAGAGCTGGCTCGCGAGCCAAGAGCTACAACATTTTAAATGAGCTCTCAGCTCGTGAGCCAGGAGCCACAAAATTTCAAATGAGCTCTCGGCTCGCGAGCCAAGAGCCCAAATAAAGAGCTGGCTGGCGAGCTAAGAGCTAAGAGGCCAAAAAGAGCTGGCTCCCGAGCCAGGAGTACTCTTGTGTACTAAAAAGTACTTTTAATGTACTAAATGTGAGGGTATATGTAAGTCGGCTGTATATAAATCAGCTTTATATATGACCTTCCTGTAAAAATTGTAAAATTATACATATATATTAACTTTTGCCATAATGGTTTAAATTTATAGATTTTTTTTCATATCGCTTTAGTTTTTTTTTTAAATTGTTGTCTGCTTTAATCTTCCTCGACTTTATGGATTAAAACCAAATTGAATCAATGATTACATCACGGATACAAATGTTCTTCATGTTCTTTGAGGTCACAGCTGTTTTTAAGCCCCTTGCGACAAACGGATTTCTTTAAAGACTTATCAAAACTATCTTGTGGAGATTTCGGATGAATTCATATGACACCAGACGTGCGTTACTAATTGAATTCATTGTGGTTAAACAATAGATACATATAAATAAACACTCAAACACTTTGGCGGCATCTGAGATTAAATAAACCGTATGGGAAACTTTAAAGACACTTTCATGGAAACTATGCAAAATATGTGTAATTTTAATGGTGTTTTTTTCGGTTTGTTTAACAATTTTTAAACTATCACTAATTATCGCAATGTCATCATGGCAATTGTGAAATTTTATGCTCTAAGAGTAATTCTCACTGTTAATTATCGTTGGCTGTGGTTGTGGTGGTGATGGTGATGGTGCTGCTGGTTTGCAATTGCATTGTAATTGGAGTCTATCATAGCTGTGACATGCAACCTCTTTTGGGCTGTCATGCCACATTTGCAACAAATTAGTGACATCCTTTAGACAATAAACACCTTGACTTGTCGTCGTCGTTGGTTTTCATCAACATCAATTTTTTCTTCATCATTGTTGTCGCCGTTGTTGTCGTCTGTCTCCCTCATTGTGGTGGCATCTTGTTCAACAAATTAACAAGAAAAATATGTTAAATATTTGTTATTAGAGGCAAGATCAGCAAAAAAATACAAACTAAGAAACACACAACAACTGCCAGCTTCCATATGACGTGGCAACTTTATGTTTAGATTTTGTGCCAACTTGAAATATTTCGAGAACTGCTGCTGCTGAGAGGCCACGAAATTGTTGTCTACTTCAGAAAATGTTGTGCTACTTTACAGTAGTCGCCCCTTCATTGTAGGTACTACTGGCGAAGGGGCCTCATTGAGTAGAGTGTAGGAACTTCATATCATCTTTGCCTACTCCTTAAGTATAATAAATGATCTTGAAATATTTCTCTGACAGGCAGATGTGAGTTAAGCAGTTTGCTTTTATCTTTAGTTGTGGAACAGTGACATAGTAGGATGGCAGAAATGCAAATCAATGGAAATGTTTGAATTCGAATAACAAAAATATTTGCTAGGGTGGATTTTATAATAATTTTAGATATTCGAAAGAGTTACGGTCCGCAAAATCAAAAAATTTAACTTTTTAATATATTTTGACCTCGAAAAAAGCGAAAGATGGCTTTCTAAAGTGGGCGGAATGGTACATTAGTATTGCAGTTCTCCAGTTTATTCTCCAAAACTTTATCATATTACAGCTTTACTAAATACATAATTTAAGTGTATTAATTTTATTACATTAATTTACGTTAAGTGTATCGAAATGATACAACAAATTCGGCTCAAGATCAGAAAAGTGTTCTTTATTTATTGTTAGATATTTTTGGTCAAATTCAGTGTGTCACGCACTAGGATGACGCGTTTCGAACTCCATGACGAGTTCATCTTCAGATCCCTTTGTGACGAACTGATGCACAATGATACATCATCAGCTGTATATATATCTACAATTATGCCAAACATATGCATGTGAAGTAGATATCAGCCGAAAATGTCCAGCATAGTTATGAATTTGACCATTCACAATCAAACTTAATTATATTACTCGATTTATAAAGTTAGCGGAGTGATATATTTGTATGAGAGGTTCTAGAAGAGGCGTGGCCATGTAGCCCATAAGCAACCCCGTAAGTAGTTTTGGGGAAATATAAACCCATGCAAAGTTACAAAACAATTGGTTACATTTTTCGAAAGTTATTGTGCGTACCAGCAGGACAGACGGACTTGGACAAAACAATTTACGAAGTCATGAATCTAATTTGGTTAAAAGAAACCTAGGGTCTAAAGTGACTCCTTCTATGTGTTACACTTATGGTTCGTATCATCAAAATTTGCTATGGCTTCGTGGTCAGTATATATGTATATTCTAAGGAAAAAGTTGTCGGATCAAGGGGTGTGACACCGCTAATACGACCCCATTAACAAACAATCTGGTATACAACTAACCTGGACGACTTGAAATTAGATGTGGATGAATTTATAAGCAATATTTGTAATCAGTCCAAAAATCGACGAAATTAGATAAGAAGGCCCATTGCACTCTATCTTCCAGTATCTGGAGGTCTGTAGCGCCATTTATCTTGAAATTCTGTGAAGATTAATTAGAGATCAGAGTACGAATTTTAAATAAAAATGTTCTAAATCGGGGTGTGGCTCTACCTATATGACGCTATTGAAGAAATTAATATCTGATTAATATGAAAGTGGAAGTTTTCGAACTTTTTGTAAATTTTTATTCTACTAATGTGTGAAATTGACCGAAGAATGTAAAAAATTGGAAAAGTAGGCGTGACACTTCCTTTATAATATAAATGTTTCATATCAGAAATCTGGAGAAGTATAACAGTGAGAGTCTTAGAACTTTGTATGTTCCTTTTGATAGTTATAAGCGGAATTTGTCGAACAATAAGATTGATCGGAACAGTATCTTCTTGCAATGTCATGGACCTTCTTCATCTTATCTAGCAGCAACAACAGAAATTCATTCTTCAGTAGCCGTAAGTTTCAAAGAATTCCAAGCGCTTCGGTCTTTTCGAGCTCCGTAGATTGTTTGTCACACTAAGCTTAAATAACAGCTTTTTCACTTGTTCTTCGAAAGAAGTTGTGGTCGCCTCCCTTTGCGCTGCCTATCGAGTTTATTGCCGAAGATATTTCGAGCTGGAGCATTATCATCCATTCATACAATGAGTACAAGACAGCGCATTCGTTTGATTTGAACGCGCTTGACTACATCGATGTCGCTATAGAGCTCATGGTTCATCATGGACGACGGCACTCGCCAAAATCAACTACCACTTCTAAGATATAGTTGTAAATGTTCACAAAGTGTCCCAAATGAGTAGACTCTTTGTTCATTGAAACAAATAACTTAGTTTTGTCCTCATTTAGCACCAGACTCACTTCTGCCGCCTGCTTATCAATGCTCGAAAAGGCCGCAGTAACATTCTGAAGTCCTTGGGCAATGATATCTATATCATCGGCATACGCGAGCAGCATGTGACTTTTGTTTAAGATATTGTCAGTCGTATTTACTGCAGCCTTCAGAATGATCATATCCATTATGATTTCTAAGAGATCCCGCAAGTCGTATCAACTTCCCGGGTATACCAAACTCTGCCATAGCACCTAGTAGTCTCTGTCGTATCGGACTGTCGAATGCAGCTTTGTAATCGCTAAACCTATATTAGGTGTGAATCTGCATTTCTTGGGTCTTCTCCGGGATGTGTGTCGTGAATATCTGGTTACCAGGTCTAAAGCCACACTGATAAGGTCCAATCATGTTCGTTAGAATAGGCTTTAGTCTTTCACATAACAAAGTAGACAGGACAGGCGATGGATAAAAAGCTGATAGTTGGTACACAAACTTGGATCGCTTTTCTTAAGCACAGATCATAAAACACTCAGATTCCAATCATCAGGCATGGATTTCGTGTTTATGAGCTTGTGTATTCACGTTGCCAGCTCATTGCTAAGGAATCGGCTTCCAAAGCATTGTTATTTTTAAGCCGTGCAATTGCCGTGCCGATCTTGTTTATTGTTTTGGCTCGGTGGTAGACGATGATTGAAGTGATTTCGACACATATGCTACATTCGGGAATGAGCAGCGTACGCTAGTGCTCCCCCCATATTTGCAGCACAATTTGAGTGTCCGTGACTGGATTTTCCTCTCTGTCCTTACAGGTTGGGATTCCTATATCAAAACTCTAAGGTATAGCTATGGGGCTTCATTTCTATCCCTGTAATTTTCGATATCCTGGCTCTATGTTTTCTTCAAAAGACGCCTTTTCTGAAGATACGTTTTATTTCTATCTTCTTCTCATTATATCGTTCCGTCACCGCAAGCGTTAGCATTGGCTGCAGTTTTGCCATTTTGTATGCTGAATCTTTTTTCTTAGACTACACGACATTCCTCAGTGGTTTATCATAACTCAGTACTCGTACGGTCGTTGCGGCAGTGGTCCTGGAATTCGCAATATGCTGCCACTATTTGTCGGGAACTATTGAATTAGGAGGGTTTGTTTAAAGCAGTCGACGGGTTGTTAAATTGACAACGAATGTTGTCAAAATAATCACGTAGGCTATCAAAATGACAACAAAAACGCGGTTGCAGAATAGCATAACTTGTTGTCAATGTTAGCATAAAAGGTTATGCGTCACTATCGACCTTATATGTGGTCATTTGACACCGATTTAGTAGTTATATCCCTGACATAACTCTATGTCCACACACAAAATTTGTATTTTTCTCTGCTTGCTGCATTGATTTGTGAATTGAATTGAATAAGTGCCGCTTCTATTGGAAATTACAGAACGCTTTAAAATATTTATTATATTAATCTGTAGATATGAGTTTTACCATAAAAAGCTTATGCTCGTTTTATGACTACTCTAATAAAAATCCCTTAATGAATATTTTATTGCTTTTCTAACACTATGGCAATTTAATGCTCTTGATTTTTATGTTTCTATAACTAATTCGATTAAATTATTAATTTTATTACTTAATATTTTATTCAGAATTTTCTTTATAGCTCTCAAACTCTAGTCAAATCATGAATTCTGTTTATACGAAGAAGACATTAACTGGGAATTACAGCTTAGATTGGTTTAACCAAAACCATAACGACGAAATATAACAGAATCATAAAAGATTTGAAAGAAAATATATATAATGCGGTTGTTTTGTTGCAGTTGTTGTATTGGAATACATTGGAATACCACGTTCAGTTCAAATCATTTAATGGGGAGACAGATGATGACTGAGATGCAGACGCAATAAGGAAATTTTGTGTTGAATGCACACGCATTGTTGCTGTTGCTTTAGCAGTTTCTTTATTCTTGGATGCGACGATTAATTTTATTATTTTGCTTTCAATGATCTTGACTTGGGCGCGATGTGGATGCTCAGCGTGTTGGCCTTTATGTGAGTTAAGATGGACTGGGTTGCCAGTTTGTAAGAAAAGTAAGAAATTGTGGGATTTTAAAGTGTTTTACTCGAAGAGAAGGAAAAAATGTTTTTTACAAGCTGTAAATGAGTTATGGAAAAGTTTTTAGCATTTAGTCAGTTTGAAATGTTTTTACTAGTCTTATCCGTTGCTCGACTTGCCTTTAGTTCACTGATGCACCTCTCTTAGAATCCACAAGGATGTGGTTTAGAATCGTTTTCCTAATTAATTTCAAGTAACTCCTTAACATGAGAATTAACCAAGGAAGTTTTTTTGTTTTAAATGCGTTTAAAGTTCATGACTTTATTGCCGATTACTGTATGTGTACCAAATTTTAAGTCTTTAGCCATAAAAAAAACGCTTTTATCATGTCTTATTCTCCCACTAATCAATAATATTGCCGAGTATTATCTGTGTATCAAACTGGTATTACCATTTCTTGAGATAATTCAGTCACCAAACGTTTGGCTTAACAAAGTGACGGTCTCACATGCTGTAAAAAACTTTAAATGTGGTCGATTCATAGTATTCCGTAGTAGCTGCTTAGATGGATGATTATGTGTACCATAAACTTGACAAAGTGCTCTGAGGGAAGTGCTAAAAAGTGCTTTCGGGGAACAGAGTGAGAATTTTGCAAATAAATTTCCACGAAGTGTAAGCGTTATTCTAGGATAAGTCTTAGCTTGTTAATTTGCTACCTCTGATATACAATGAAACTTCAAATTGTGGCCCCAGTCGAAAAAAAGCTGTTATCCTGTCCAACTCTAATGTACATTGCTAACATTTATAGGATTTATTACCGATTCGTCAAATACTGACGTGCGTGGGCAGTTCATCGGCACTTTTTACCAACTTGGTTCCAAATAGCCTGTTCATATTACTAGGTCAACTGCAACACACTATGAAATTTTGAGGACGATCAAACTATTACTATGGCAGTTATAATGGATTATTTTAAAAGGGGCGTGGCACCGCCTACTTCCGCCCTGGCGGAATTATAATTAATACTGCACCAACAACTTATATACCATATCTCATTTTCATACCACTGATAGTTTATGAGATATAACATTTATAATATTCTAGTTATATGGACGGTGTCACGCCCCTTTATCCAATCACAACTAAGTATAGCCAAGGACTATACACAGGTCATCAGTACCACTTTGTAATATTTTCATACTAATTGGTTTATTGGAAAAGCCTTCAGAGCAATTTTGGAAAAGGGGTGTGGCACCGCCCTCTTCCTCCCTGGCTGTAATTAATACTGCACCAACAACATATATACCAAATTTCATCTTCAACCCTCTGGTAGTTCATGATATATGGTCTTTATAATTTTTAAGTTTTATGGGCGACGCCCTTTTATCCAAACACAACCAAGTATAGCCAAAGACAATAAACAGGTCATCAGTACCACTTAGTAATTTTCGTATCAATCGGCCTATTGGAAAAGACGTCAGAGCGATTTTTAAAAAGGGGCGTGGCACTGCCCTCTTCCTCCCGGGCTGTAATAAGTACCGTACCAAGAACATATGTACCAAATCTCATCTTTATACCTCTGATAGTTCATGAGATATAGCTTTTATAATTTTCAAATTGTGCGGGCGGTGCCACGCCCCTTTATCCAATCACAACCAAGTAAAGCCAAGGACTATACACAGGTCATCAGTACCAATTTTTACGTATCAGTCGGTCTATTGAAAAAGCCGTCAGAGAGATTTTTGAAAAAGGGGCGTGGCAACGCACACTTCCACCCTATATATATATATCAAATATCATCTTCCTACCTTTGATAGTTCATGAGATACAGACGTTTAAAGTTTCAAGACGTAAGCCACGCCCACTGATCCGATCCCGTCCTTTTAATGTTGGATTACGAATTTTGGTGCCAAATGCATCCTCATACATTTTCAATTCGATTGGTGAAAAAGTTCTCTAGATAATGCGTTTTAAAAAAATTGGGTCCAATGGGCGGGGCCACGCCCACTTGATATATCAAAAATTCAAATAGCCTAAGTAACCAAGATGCAATAGGAATTTTTTGATCTGTACTAAAGTCGCAAGGTGGAATCACTTTCCTCTAGAAGTGCAAACATTACAGTTGTTTTAAATATAACATTGTACTTTAATGGAATTCTATGACATATCGACAACCCTGGTAACTACTTAAATTATTATGCATTCACATTTCCGACTATTTTGTATGCTGACTTCAATCCCGGGTGTTTTGCATACATATGTATGTATGTAAATGCGTTCAGCAGTGATCTTTGCTGACAAAGGGGCAGTCAAGTCTGTTCAATCTTCTACTCCCTGCCAAAGATAACTCAAGTATGGGTCATTAAACAGTGGCAGGAATGATGACGACGCCCTCTGTCAGTAGTGGAGTGGGCTACTGCGTTATGATTTTATGATTTCACTAGCCATGTGCCCATGTATCTGTCAGATACATAAGAAAGCATATTTACGCATATTTGAGTAAATATTTTAAATGAAATCATTTCATTCCCGTCAATTATTGCGTATGCGGGTTCTTCGAAATTGAAGTTGTTGTTAAAAAAAAAACAGAACAAAAATCTCTTCAAATGTTTACAGATTCTGGGGGATATTTTGATTCATACGAGTGCCGTAATTCAATTAACCAAATTTACTCTCAATTGGAACGTCGTCAGTCGTAATCTCAATAAATAGAAAATCTTGTCTTAGTAATTTAATTACAAAAAAAATCCCTCGAAGTCTATGGGGGAAACTATTTTTTTTTTCGGTACCAATATTAAGAAATTTTGTTTAACAAATAATTGGGTGTTGTCTTTGGAAAACACACAACAAAAACCATTAATAATTATGTCAAGTTGTGTGTGTGTGTGTGTAACTCAAAGGGAAGCAGCCATTGTCGCCTTATTTAAAGTCGTTGAAATATTTTAATCCTAAGCTGATTAATTTCGAAATATGAGTTGTAAAGGGACAGGGGACCGAAGTGTTAATGAATCACAGATGAACGATTTAAAAGGGCTTAAATAGGAAAGATACACTCGAGGAGAAATGTGAATGTAGTTATGAAGTATAAATGTTTGTATATGTATGGCAAGAAAAGTGTGCCCATGGCAAGCTATGGATGAACAGAATGAGTGTAGAGGAGCTTAAGATAAAATCTTCGGCTCAGGCAAGTTCTGAAATTTGATAGAAATTTTCTCAATATAAAAGACAGAAAAAATGCATTGATACAAAAAAGAGTGTAGAGGAGCTTAAAATTTTAATTTCGGTTTAGGCAATTCCTGAAATTGAAAATAAATTATCTCAACATAATAGACGCCAAAACGGTTTAAAACATCAAGTGCAAAACCCAGTTTTAAACTTCATCACACTTACTTACTAAATCTTTAGGTCATGTTTCTTTAAAGTTTTTCTTATCATCAGTTACAATGATGATGACCAGGGCCCCAAAGTAATTAAGAAACAGAGCCCCAATTTTTTTTTTGGGGTTCGATTTCGTAAACTTTATTTGGGGCTTGTTTTCATAATAGGTCTGCAATACGATGACAGTCCGTGCCTTCATTTCAACTATAAACTAACAACATTTTTTTTCGAGTGTTTCATGTTTGCCACCAAAGCCCTTCACACACAGCACTACAAAAATCAAATTCTCTTTAAAAGTTCTCTTTTGCACTCTAATGCGTGATATTCTTTGGGCACGACTGTGATTGTTAATGGCGGATTATAATTGTGTACGTGTCTGACAATGGATGTTACACGATGACAATATATAATAATTGAGGTCATGTTCAACATTAGAACCCATTAAAGCACTTACATGGAGGTGCATCTGTGGCAGTATTTATTCTACAGTCGTGTATGATGATGATACCCTTGAATATGCAGATACATCATCATAAGGGTTACACTTCTCTATTGTTTACTTGGTTTCAAATGCAATCAATGTTTGTAACATCATCGACACAAATTTGTTTCAATTAAGCACAGAGCACAAACAGACGTTCGTTGATTTAATGAATAATGATGATAAACGTT